>CM049437.1:87697835-89145615 GCA_026929855.1 Poa annua | reverse complement strand
GTTGCATACTTAGTTGATGTTTGGGTTGGATATACATTGGTTCTCAACCGAGTAAAATACTTATGCTGGGCTACACCATCCCTTCGTCTTGGGTGTTCCCAACACTTTAAACATCACTAGCATTGCTGCTTCACGGGCCTAACGGTTAGCCTCCTGCATGTCACGGTGAGCGGCGAAGGATGCCACACTCTCGGTTTGCAGCTCCGCCATGGTCTACCGTTCGGTGGTCATGAGCCGTCGGCAAGCCTCCTCGCGCGCCGCTCTCTTGTGGGAGATCTCCATGATGCGCTTGACGATGGGATGGTTGGTCTGCTCGAGGTGTCCGCGTAGAGCTCCAGGTCGATGCCCCTCTTGGCGAGAGGTTGCGTAACCCGCGAGGATGGTGTGCCTCTCTAGATTATCCATCTTCGTTTTCCTCGTTGTTGTTCTACGCGTCATCCTACATCTCCTCCTCCTCTCATCATTATCGTCATCTGAAGGCTGAGGAGTTGGCTCCGATAGCATGCACCTTGGAGGAGGGAGGTCCATAAGGTGGCTAGGCGACGAGACATTTCGTTGGCGACAAGATAGCGAGAAGTGAGCACACTTGGAGTTGGCGGCACATCGTACCATCTTTATAGCTGAAGCTCTGTGCAGAAAACGGAGACAAAATCAACAGCTAGGTGCGGAGGCAACATGTCAGGTTAAATGTTGGCAACGTGTGCAGAGTCGTACCTCCCCTTGTTGGCCTTACATCGTTGTACGGAAAGACAAGAAACCTGATCGTCACCAGAACAAAAACGATATCAGTGTGAGGATAACAAGGCGGGCTCGCCTGACTGATGCTACTACATGGCAAGCGTGTTTGGCACCCCAGATCAGACCCGAATGTTGGGAGCGGATGAGAACTTGCCTGTGGCAAGATGGTTGGGTGGGTGGTTGTACCCCCAGCCAGAGGCGGACCCAAGAATTTGTCGAAGCCTGGGCGCGCCACAGTGTAACTAAAAAATTTGCTGAACGAATGTAGAAAATATAGAGCAAATATTGTGTTCAGAACAGATTTAAACGCGGAAACACGAATATAATACATTACATGGTCGCAAGACATTCTGATGTTCACAACTCACAAGTCACAACATAAGAACTACCAAAATACTAGTAAAACTCCAACGATCGATCCAAAAGTTTAAAACCCCAACACCGACAAAGAGACTCTACAAGATAAAAAGAAAGACATATTAGTAAAGCATGTCTTCAAACTATTTTTCATCTTGATTCAAGGGATAAAGAAATATACCATGATAGCAACAATGATGTGTGCTAATTAGCCTTAGGCCTACGAGGTAAATGTTTCCTCCTCTTCCTCATAGCTTGAAACCGTTGAGTGATAGCATCATTATCAAGTTGTTTAAATATCTCCCGCTCGGTGTAACATATCATCAAGTCATTGAACCATTCATTCTTGAGCTTGTTGCGTAATTTGGACTTGATGATCTTCATTGCCGAAAAAGCTCTCTCAACCGATGCGGTCGACACCGGCAATATTAAAGCCAACTCAATTAGCTTGTAGACCAACGGGAAGACCAAATGCTTCCCCGTTTCAACCATCTTTGAAGCCAAACTCTCAGTTTTGTGCAAGATGAAAAAGAGGCATGGACTCACACGGTGAATGTAATTCTCAAGTTGGCCTCTTATGGTTGCACGATCACCATTTGAGAAATCGACATGATAAATTGAAGACAGGAGAGCAACCTTGTCCACATTAAACATTGAGAAAGAGTTCTTCGGGCTAAGACATGAGAAGCTCTCTAATACATCCATAGATGCTTCACAAAAGCGATGATCCATCTCAACAAATATCTTGTCAACGACAACATAGAAGATTTCAACTTTGTAGAAATGAAGGTTTGTGTAGGTGAACCCATCAAGCCTTGAACGACCCCGGACCGGTATTTGAGCATCCATATTCGGAACCGGAATACCCTTCTCCATGCAACAGTGTTGGACCTCATCAAACAAGTCATCACAACCACTTTCTCTCATAGAGGCCAGCCGATCTTTCACATCACTAACTAATTCCATTGCATGCACAATATTTAGATCCTTGCTTTGCAAAACATGTGAAAGCTCATCCGTGATTGCAAGCAACTTTATCATTAGCTTTAAAATGAAAACAAATTTGTAGTCCTCCATTTTCTCTATCCAACCCGCCGCTTGGGTCAATCCACGGCTCTCATCATTGACCTCACGGAGAACAAACAACGCTCCCAACCACATTTGGTGCACACGAAGCAAAGTTGTATAATGTGAACCCCATCTAGTATCCCCGGGCCTAGTGAGACTTGTTTCTTGATTCAAGCCCTTTCCACTAGATATCTCACCCCTCTCAAGCATATCTACAATATGTTGATGATGTTCTTCCCTAAGCACATCTCTTCTTTTGCAAGATGAGCTTGATGTATTCACAATACCGGAGATGGCCTCAAAGAAATTAAAAATGGAGGAACAAGAACTAGCAACGGAGACAACTACCAATTGCAAACGATGAGCAAAGCAATGAACATAAAAGGCATAAGGGTTTTCATCTAGGATCTTTTTTTGCAAGCCATTGAATTCACCTCTCATATTGGAAGCCCATCATATCCTTGCCCTCGTAGCCTATGAATAGATAGCTTGTAACGATCAAGAACGCGCATGAGAGCATCCTTTAGTGCCTCCGATGTAGTCTCACGGACATGATATAGAGAAAGAAATCTTTCCACAACCTTGCCTTCATTATTCACATACCTACAACAAAGAATTACAAGAAGGTTAAGTAGAAGCATGGAAGAGCGAGGTTACTAGACACGAGCGCACGAGCGAGGTTACTAGACACGCTTTGTCTTTGATTGACAAAATCATCACAATGCAACCTTGCCTTATTGTGGTCACTATTTACACCACCAATATGCTAGGGCAAAGCTTTGTAACCATGCTTCCAATCACTAAAACCGGTTTTGGTAAAGACTTCACTACCAAAACGGTTTACACTTCCAAGTGGTTTAAAAAGAAAGCAATGGAAACAATAAGCCTTATCATGAGACTCACTATACTCTATCCAATCATACTTCACATACAATGCTTTAGAAAAACCCCTAGATCCACACTTCCCATCTTAGGAAAGTTCACAATTGGTTGAGTTGGACCCTTTAAAAGGTATGCTTTTTTCACTTGGTCTTGAACATCCGGATGATATTCATTGATTTGTTTCCTAAGAGCCGGATCACACACTATTTCATCCGGATTAAACACGTGCACGGTCTCTTCCTCCTCATTTGCAACATTTGGTTGCGGTTGTGGTAAACTTCTTGCATCCACAAAAAACCTCCCAATTTCTGAAATTTAAACAATTAAATTAATAATTAGTCAATACTGCAAGGTTCAACCAGTATAGATGAGTAATTCATTGTCAATAACCCAAATTTTGGTTTCAAAAGTCAACACCGAAATTCATCTAAAAATAAGCAATTTCAAAGGAAGGAAGTAATACAAGTTTGTCTTCTGCTTGCTGAAGTGGACGCCGCCATGTCACCTCGCCGGCGCTTGCGGCCGCGGCCGCCAGATGCGTCTGGCGCTGCGGATGTTCGCTGCTGCTGGCTGGGACGCCCGCCGCCAACGTAGTCCGACTCCGACGGATTTCCCGGGTCGCCTTCCTCCATGATCTACTGCAGACGGACGGAAGGGCTGGGTAAATCGCGGCGGCCGCCGGCTTGACGGCAAGCAGAGGTGGCGGCAAGGTTTGTGTGTGCGGACGATGGGGAATTGGGAACGAGATGAACAGGCAACGAACGTGCTGAGCGCGTGGATGAATCGATCGATTGTTAGCTGCAGCTTGCGCGTGTGCCTTTCCACTTACGGCCCAACAAAATCTGCCCAAGCCCATTGCCTTAAGGCCCAACAAGTGGAAAGTTTTGCCCCGAGCTGAGAGTCGTTTTGATCGCTAAATCAGCTTCACGTAGGAAGCAAGACGCAGCGAAGCCTGGGGAAGCGCCCGGGCTGCAGGGGCGCTGCGTCCGCGGGTGCACCCAGCCCATCAGTCAACCCAGGTTTGACGCTGTTGTTTCTCATTTAGCCGGAATATTCTTCAGTAAGAGGCGACGTTCCCGTCGACAGCGAGTCGCCTGTGGTGACTTCGTCAATCTCAAGAACTCTCTCGGAGGTGCTCATAGGGGTAGGGTGTGCGTGCGTGCGTTCATAGGGGTGAGTATGTGCGTGTGTATATGAGCGCTTGCGTTGCACTGTGTTTCTCGAAAAAAAGAAGGTTGGGAGCGGATAAGGGGATGTCAGACATATTTTCGATCCATCTGAACTGATGGGGTGATGTTGGATCTTTTGAGAGAGATGTTATGACTTACTTAATTGATTGATGATTCATACAGTGCGGCCATTTAGAAAGAAAAAAATCCATCACAGGTAGTACGTGGATTTTCGTATGCGTTTCCTTTTCGAGTTCTCTTTGGCTACTTGATGTTGGATTCCTTGTGCACTACTCAACCTGATTGTCGGAGGACTGGATTCCAACTCCAAAAAGTCGAATCCGCTCAGATCAAATCTCTTCTTGGCCCGTCGCTCCCCACTTCGGAGTCCTTCCTGGTGTCCACCCACCAAGTCGAACACCTCCCCTCTCAAGAGAGGCAGAGACCCAGCCGTACACGGCATCCCCATCGCCGAATCCCAGCCGTCCACCCCTCCCAACCCTAAATCCAACGCCCCAAAAGCCCCCTCACCGCCCTCCACCCCTCCCCACCTATATATCCCAACAAACCCGCAGCCCAAAGCCGAACCCAAAAAACCGCAACCCGCACCGCCACCGCTCCCCATCTCGATCTAGCACCGAGGGTTTCGTCTCCTCTCCTCCTCTCCAGCCACCATGCCGAAGAACAAGGGTAAGGGAGGCAAGAACCGCAAGCGGGGCAAGAACGAGGCCGACGACGACAAGCGCGAGCTGGTCTTCAAGGAGGACGGCCAGGAGTACGCGCAGGTGACCCGCATGCTCGGCAACGGCCGCTGCGAGGCCATCTGCGTCGACGGCACCAAGCGCCTCTGCCACATCCGGGGCAAGATGCACAAGAAGGTCTGGATCGCCGCCGGGGACATCGTCCTCGTCGGCCTCCGCGACTACCAGGACGACAAGGCCGACGTCATCCTCAAGTACATGAACGACGAGTCGAGGCTGCTCAAGGCCTACGGGGAGCTCCCGGACACGCTCAGGCTCAACGAGGGAGTCGACGTCGACGGGCCCGAGGAGAACGGCGACGACGAGGACTACATCCAGTTCGAGGACGAGGACATCGACAAGATCTAATCATCTAACAAGCTTGGTTTTTGTTACCGTCCGTTCGTCCGTCACTACTCCCTCGATATACTTTCTGTCATGTTCTATATCTATATAGTGTTGTGGATTGGTCTGGCGAGAAATCGTTATGATTTGATTTGAGGTGGTCCAATAATTATCGTCGGGTTTGTTATCCTTGTATTATTATTACTACTATTGTCTGCAACAATTCTAGCCTACCATATGATGGTCATGATGATTATGGTACTATCGATATTCATGTTCTATATGCTTCTTTTGATTCTCCGTCCCTCTAGAACACAATTTGGGATGTGGGTATGTTGGGTGATCTTCAAGACCTGATGGGATAACGCAGTCTCTAGCTTTAAGTTGATAATTCCATCTGTCCTGTCTATCCTTTATGTTCTCTTCCACTACTGTGTTGCTAGTACCTTATTGACTATATGGTGAGCTCTTGTTGGTTGATGAATATGGACCATATGGTGGTTCATAGTTAGCCTACATATCGTTATAGTTTGAGGTGGTTCAACAAGTGTCTGATTACTGTCGTGTTTGTGACAAGTTTGATGCTACCATATCATGATCTGTCTGGACATTAGACATACGTTTGTTTGGTTTTTGGTTATTTAACCTGGTGGATTTGAGGAAACGTGTATTCCTGTCCTTGTAATGGAATAGATTGAAATTCTCTGGACACAAGATTTCTACCTCACTTTCCTCTCATGATCCAGTTTTGCCTCTTTATGTGCCTTGGTGTTGTTTCTGCTAGGTTATAGTAGGATTGGGTGTAATCTCTGATATGAGTTAAAAGAAATTGGCATTTTCATAAGAATGGGTTTAATTATCTTCTTAATCACTCTGTTCATGGGATTGTTATGGAGCAGCTAATCCTGAGATATATCATACGGATTATTGTTGACCAAACCTTGCTAGTTTGAAGCATTGAGAAGCGTTCGATCCATGTATTTCTCAGACTGGAGAACAGTCTGCCAATTTTGGATGTGAGCGCTTCTGGATATCTTTATATTCATAATGCAACTTCCAACTTCCAACATCAGACATATGCTGGTCTGGGTTTGGGTTGTTTAACCTGGTTAGGACGCTGGTGTTCCTTATTTAGTCGGAACATTCTTTGATGGGAGGTGATGTTCCACTCGACAGCGAGGTGAACGTTTATATTGTACTGTTTTACGTAAAACAAACAAATGTTGTCTGGTCTCCTTGTAATCCACGAGAATAATCTGTGATAAAGAGGGCCAGGAGTTTGGACTCTTTAAGTGTTGAGAACTTATGTCTTCGACTCTTTGTAGCTAATCAATATTAGTCTGGCCAGGCGGAGGGTCAGTTGCCTCCCTCATTGTCCGATCCAGCTTAAGATGCTATTGCATCTTATCGTTATAATTTATTTATTGGCAAGTAGAGAAAAGGAGTCAGTCACCTGTAGCAAATCTCTATGAAAAATCGTAAGCCTACATGAATACAGTGTTCACAGCAATACAGCATACAACACCTAAGTACGAGCTTATAATATGCCAGATATGCTATATCGAAATCCCAAAACGAGCTAATAACATGTTGGATACACGCAACGTTGAAGTCCCTGATCACTAACCTTTCACTGCCAGCATTTGGGCCCTCCAATCTTACCAGCACCTCGTCCACGGTGAGCCGGATCAGGCAACCACAAGACCCATCCACCTCGGCATACCATCTCCCGAGGTCTTCCGGTTTGACATGTGACATCTAGCTCCATGTTCAGGACAGCATGTCGGAGGCCGATGAGGGCTAGAGGAAGAGGAGTGTCGGGACATAAATGGTACAGGGGGGACTTGGAATTTGACCTCTTAACTCAAAATCCAGTCATGGCAGCAAGTTCTTATCTAGGGTGGAGGATGAGCAGGCAAGCAGCGTAAGAGGCAGAGGAGCAGCAGGTGCAGAGGAAGGAGCAAAAATTCCCCATAGAGAAACATGAGAGACTCAACCGAAGTAGTGATCCCCTCCAATGAAGATCCGCTAGTGCTCTGATGTTTCATCTCTAGTGTGTTGCCACTTGTGATTATCTAATTCTAACAATTTATTCATGTTTCATACTAAACTATTAATAGGATTAACTTGATCGACCCAGAGTAAAGTCAGACATCTTTATTTGATATTGTTGCATGTATACCTGAAGAACTACTAATAAAGGCTTTAACTCCCCTATAACGTATAGGTTGTACGGTCTGGTGCTAGAGTATCATGGTTCGATGCGGGATTTTACCACAAATTGTTTGATGGCAGAGAACATGTCAGTTCTAAATAGTTTTTGCATATCTGTATCGTGATGACAGATGAGCATCCTGAGTTAGAACTATTTGGCATTATCATCCAATGTGCAATTACTAGAAAGACCTAGGAACAGAAAGAGGTAACAGCTGGTACAAGTTTCATATGGTAGAAGTATTGAGTGTCCGTGGTGTTCTTTAAGCTTGTTCGTCCTACTGTGAAGAAAGCCAAGTACAATCTGGCTACTTGACATAACGTAACAGCTAATATCATACATTAAAACTTTTACACATAAAGACACAAAGCTTAATCAACGAAAACTCGTACAACTTGGAGATAAATACCTCACATGAACTCATCCACCTAAAGTAGGCAGGAGATTCTAAAAAGAATTAGACAACTGGCCCTACTGACCATGCGATGGGTAAGACACGGTAACCCATTAGCCCGATGGCATGTCGTCTTGTACTGGCAGTGGAAAGGGAATAAGAGTTATACATTTCACAGTGCAAATGATCAGGGAATAATTTAAAGATAAGGCGGGGGCGAGAGAGACTCACTGCTAAGTATAAACCCCTGGAGCAAGCTCTGAGCTTTGTCAGCCTGCTCAGGAGTACCCGATATTCGAACAACCTTCTCCATGACTCCAGGTCTATCTTCAGCAAGTGTGACAGATGCACCTGACATCTGTTTTCCAATAGAGGTTCAGAAAGTTAAGAGTGGTGAAGAGCTACTGTCATTTGTTCGCTACAAATAAAGTTAGAAAATACAGCACCTCGCTTATTTGGGCAAGCTTGCTCCCCGCCCTCATGCTGAGGCTTGCGACTGCACTGTTTGGTATGACGACTTCCAATGTGCTTCTAGTGACTAGGGGGACGGCAAATCTGATGGAGAAGAAAACGTAAGGTGGTCGTGGATCAACACACAAGAATTGACAGCGATCACACAAGCTTACCGTTTTGGAGCACTTTGCCTCATATCATCATTAATGTTGCTTCCTTGCTCAAATGATCCACTTGCACTAACTCCACTATCCTGCAATTAAACATTCCAGTACCAACATAATCATCAGACTCCAGATGAAATAATACTAGAAGAGTAAGATGACTATAACTCTACTGCACACAGTACAAATATTAATATCAGACATGTTAAAATATCCCCATGATTATGAATTATTTAGGTAACTGTTTTGCTCTGCCATGAAGAATGCAAGGTTACAACCCACTGATAGTTAGAACAGTACATTGATGTATGGGGGTACAACTAAACACATTTTGAAAGACAAATACAGAGGTACCAAAGAACATCAGGAGTAAAAATACTTCAGATATACCTTTGAGTGCCATGACGTTGCCATTTGTGGAGGTGGTTGTTGGTACATAGCCATTGGATGGTCATTTCCAGGGTATAGTCCACGAGGTGAGCCTTTCACTGGAGAAATGGATCCATGTAGATTAATGCTGCCAACTTGGTTAGGGCCAGACATCTCACGGTACAAGTAACTTCGTAGTTTCGTAGTTAGTTGCATGAGAGCATTCCGAGCAGCTCTAATCTCTCCTACAATCTGTTAAAACAAATGTGATAAATGGCCGATGAACTTCTCACTCAAAAAAATATAACCTTTGCATCCGTGCAGGCAACATAGAATAGTAGCATGGAACTTCATAATTTTGTAACATATAACTTAAAGCTCATTCCTCATGAGCGAGAAGCAACTAAGAAGCAGGCTAACTCCAGTTTGGCTCAAAAAAGGAAGAGAGAAAAAACACCCTGTTGTACTCCAACAAAGCTAACTCTAGCCTATTGACACAGAAATCGCATCTGCAACCCTCATAAATAATTGATATGAACTTACAAAAAAAACTGCAATTAAACATCCATGTTGTCTTTTTGCACATAGATATCCGCTACCTGGTTAGATGATAAAAAATAGCAGAACTGAGGGTTTACAGCCAATGAAGACAAACCTGTATAAGCTCATCAGATTCTAAAGCGCAAGATGGAAGTTCTTCCCTTGGTAATATCTGTATATTTGCGCTAGTTTGTCTCTGTATATCAGATAAGGATCCCTCCCTTCCCTCAAAGCAAGCAAGTTCACTTGAAGGGACAAGTAACCTTGTCGTGATAATGTTATCCTTGTCAGGGCCAAGATCTACGATATGGGTTTGAATGTGCAGCAATGCTTCCTGAGCTGGAAAAAGCTCGTGGTCTGGGCCCTATATCAAAATCAAGGACATGTTAAGTATAAAAATGAAACCTGTGAGGGGGAGGCGATACCAAAACTCAAACGTGTGCATAATAATTCAACTAAAACGAACTTCTGGATTTAAAATAAACAGAGAATAAAGTATTTATGCGTCATGACATAATGCCAAAGTAAGGTTACACGCAAGCAAATACTTTTTTTTCGGAAACTGCATCGATATGAAATAGACGACTTAGCAAACATATCTTAGTTTCACCCAAATTAGATAACTACAGAACTTACATATCTGTTGAAAATCATAAAGTAACTAAGAGCAGGGTCTTGTCAGGCAGGGAACAAGTCAAAGACCTTTAGAGCAAGTTAGCAACCAAGTAAGTGATGCTACATTAGATCAGTGCCACAATCAGTAACATATTGAGGAGAAAATATCAATGTTGGGGATATCACTCAGTGCCACAATCAGTCAACCCAAGATAAGGGGTAAATCAGTCGGTTTATCGGCATATCGGCCAATTTATATTATCTATCAGACACCGATAAGAGATAAATCGGCCGATTAATCGGAATACCGGAAGATATCTTGAACAATGGAAAATATACTATGCACTTGAAGAAGCAGGTTTATATGTAACTTCATTGATACAAGAGTTTTGCAGAATACATGTAACTGGTTATATAATTTCTGAAAGCTACAATGTAATTTTGAGAAACCGTCGGAACAGCAACCTAACTCTTATTCCAGAATCTAAGATTTGTATAAACTCAAAACTATCTGCTCATCAATGAGCATATGATATGCTTACTATGCTTCCTAAAAGCACTGCATGAAGGGCTCTTTAAATTTGATCATGTTGTGTTGTACAGGAGTAATTTGACCACAAAACCTGCTTAGTCCAACTGATATGTGCAGTAATAAACGAACAGGAATTCAACTAACTATTCAGTTCAATCATTTATTAACGTGCTTCAGAAGGAACCAGAAGCAAGGGTAAGACTATGTAAGTTCATGTGTCCTTGTGTAGACTTCAGCACATTGTGATACCATGAAACAATTTACATACACTTTCAATCCAATTTTTTGACATTTGACCATCGGTAGCTTATGTGCAGTCATTTGAAAAAAAATGTAAGAAAATAATTCCAAGAACCTTATAACTCTTATAATTTTACAGGTGTATAACAAGAAAAACTAATGGTTGCACAAATACAAAATGATATGAAATTTCATGTTTAGCCTCCGTTCCAGCACTTACATAAACCGTTTTGCAGTTAGAGATAGGATTAACAAATATCATCAAACACAGATTGGAGATAACTCTGTGCTTTCTGTTTATTGATATAACACACCACTATATAGAGGGATCACCCAACAGATAGAACTAGAGATAAAATCCAAACTCACTGTGCAAAGTAAGCAAACCTATCTTCTAACGCTCCTAAATTCTTATCTCAGGCTGACACTGGCCAGGGCACTTGACCACCGTTGGCACTGGTATGGAATTCAATCCATGATACCACGTTGGAGTGATCCAAGTGAACTATTGGGTGATATGTTCGAAACTGCTACTGTCCAGTTTTCACTCTCGATGAACACATTATCTCGGTACACACTGCACACAAATAAATGTCCTTTTCGACATTGACATGGTCTTCAAATTTACCTTTGACAACTAATTTCACTATAATATACTCCCTCCGTATCAAAATATAAGATGTTTTAGCACAAGATGCATGTGGACATATCTTGTGCTAAGAGCATCTCCAACGGTAGCCCCCAAACCGGTAAGATGGCCCGCACCAGCACGCCCCAAACGCTGGCCGCCCTCCAATCTGTCCGACAACTCCTCTCCTACCCCCCCCCCCCCCCCCCCCCCCTTCCCCGGCAACACGCGACGTGGCACGTCGGACAGAACAAGCCGGACCCGCTTGGCAGCAACACAACATTAAATAACCGTATTTCTTAATGCAAACAAAGAACTACATGGAAAGAAAGGAGAACTACACGGGCTACTCCGGCGGTCTCTACGGCGGTTACGGCCGCGTTTCTTAAGACGGCCTCTCCACCATCTCGTCACCGTTGTTGAAGTCACCAGCGCCGCCTCAGTTGCCTCTTTCGCTTCTGTAGCCACCGCTGCCAGCTGTCGCGGCCGACAGTGGAGCCCTCGCCGACAGCGGCCCTCCTAGCTCCTCCGGTAGGTAACTCTCGTCTGCCGCGGCCGAGCGGCGACGTTTTCTCTCCCTCTCCCGTGCTGCCGCTCCTAGCCGCAGCTCCGCCAAAAACCTTGCCTGGGCGGCCATCAGCTCGCAACCGAGAGCCTCCTTCTCCGCCGTCTCCATTGACACGCGGTAGATGGCGGCTTTGATGGCGTCGGCGGTCCGACAGATGGCCTGAGCCGCCAGTTGCCCATGGAGGGACTGGTTGTCGACATGGGGCTGCCACGGCTGCCAGTCCCACTCAACGTGGTCGAAGAAGTCATCGCCGTCCTCCTCTATGCTCCTCCTCCATGGGCTCCACCAAGTCCTCCGACACAGGCTCCTCCTGCATCTACACTGGCGGCCAAGGTAGATCCTCCAGATCGGGCGCCTCTGGCGAGTAGCCGGCGTGAGTGGCATTGGCGAGATGCGCCCAGCTGGTTTGGAGACGGCGAGGCATTGTGCTGTGGTGTTGCTTCCCTCCGCCGAGCTCAACTTTTAGAGGCGGCCGCGGCTGGGCGGGAAATGGGGCCGAGCAGGCGGGAAAATGAGCGGGAATGTGGCACGCGCGCGGGGAGCGGTGGGTAGGTGGACAGCGAGCTCGCCATTAACTAGGGCATCGGGAGGCGAGCCATCACGGGCGGTCTGACGGATGGGGAAGAGACGTTTTCTCACGCTGCCAGTCCGGCTCCGCTCGCCACTCTGTCAGATCCAAAGTGGCACGCGGGCACGATCGTTGGGGTCTGCCGGTGCGGGGAGCGGCCCCCAATTTGCTGGCGGTTTGGGTGCGAGCCCCCAACGCTGTTGTCGGCGCCTCTGTCGGACACCGTTTTGGGGGTGCCGGTGGAGATGCTCTAAAACATCTTATATTGAGGGTGTATGTATAAAGCACATACACAAATTATATTATAAGTATGACTTACGGCATGTCCAAAAGGACAAGTACTGTTAGGTACATGCAGTATTTAGTTCCGTGGGTAGTATACAGAAAACACACTCATAAGGTACTCAAGTTCTAGAACAGTGTGCAGGTCAATAAAGTACAGGAACATGAGTAATGCCATTTACCTCTCTAGATGTGATGATTAGAGTCCTTTCATCGGATCCAGCAATATGATCAGTAAGCCTAACATCAACACCAACGTCAACCTGCAACATCTCTATTATTCCATCACGTGATCCTACTAAACTGTTAGCCTTGTCATTTGGGCAAAGAATTCGAAATATGATTTCATCAAACGGGAGCTCTGGATGCTCATTGAACTTGCTACCATTTGAATCAAAGTCATATCCTGGTGGCTCCATGCTACCATTATTTCTCATTTGATCAAATCGGGCATAAGGTTCTTCAAATCCAGGCATCGGCTGAGCACCACCCATGTATTCATCAGCCTGAGACATGCGATTCTCTGGTGAATTTCGTCCACGGAAGGGACCACGATCACGGTGTAAGCTTTCCTTCAGACGGTCAGAGATGATTAATACAGCCTTTTTAACACAATTCCCTTCTCCAACAATCTGTAATAGCACATCATGAGAATAATACACCTCAGAATGACAAGTTTTACAGTGAAAAAAAGGGAACAAAAGTAATTTGTCCATCCACGCATCTAAAATCACAATCACAATTATATGGTGTTAACAATGAACTCCAGATAGTTCTCCACCAAACAACCGGCAGATTAAAGCCACTTCCAAACAATAATATTTAAAGTCGATGTATCCGGATTGAAGCCAATTTTGAGGAAGCTGAATCCGGAACCATCAGCGACTACCTGGAAGACAATTAGTTGGACAATGCATTCGATTTAAGCTAACACTAAATAAGTTCAGCAACAAAAAAAGTATACAGAAAAAATGCATAGCTACCAGATTAAAACGCTTGAGCAGGACATGATTAAAACGCTTGAGCAGGACATGTCCTGGGAAAGTGGGGAAGGGTGAGCAGTCAACAGAATCGTGAGAGTTAGGAGGGAAAGGAAGGTCATCACATAAACCTGATTTTGAGGTACGTAGCAGACGGGGCATTCACTAACTATATGATATCAGAGGAGTTGAACATTCATCTGTTTAATTCGTCTCTAACCTTAAGCTTCTTATTATTATTTGCATCTCAGGAAACAAATTTACACTTTTCCTGTACTAAGTGACGCATCAGAAGGTCATCAGGGGAAGCAAACCTCCATGTATGCAGGAGATGCAGCATTCACTCGCTAACTTAAAGGAGTATAGTTGAACATTCATCAGTTTGATTTGTCTTCAGTCCATAAATTTGTTAACCCACATTTGTTTCCTTTATTTGTTCAGCAAATAGTTTATAATTGAGTGGTGTCATATCTTCTATTCACTCAAAATACCAATGTTATCAAAACAATAGTACAAATGTTTACAACATTGCAGCAGGCAGGCACCATACCTGTACAACCTCCTCAGACAAGGACACGCACCGCGGAGTGTTCTGGTCGCGAGGCAGGATCCGGATGTGCGTCTTGGTCTCGGACCTCATCTGCTCGATGATCTTGCCGCCCTTGCCAAGCAGGCACCCCACGTGCTGCCGCGGCACGACGAGGCGTGTGGTCACCTTGCCCCGGTCCCGGGCGTCCTTGCCCCTGGGCCCGTACTCGCCGTCGTCGTCCCCGTCGTCAGGCTGCGTCTCCAGGATCCTCCGGTGGACCATGAGGAGCGCCTCCTGCGCCGGCGAGAACATCGGCGGGCGGCCATCCGACTCTCGCGGCGCGCCGTCGGCCGTCTCGATGACGCGGACGGGGTCCCCGGCGAAGGGCGCGTGGACGGTGATGATCGCGCCGCTGTCGTCCTGCGCGTTGACGATGAAGTTGGCGGGGAAGCCGTAGGTCTTGGACTCCGGGCAGATGATGCGGAAGGAGGTGGTCGGGTTGGGGCCCCCCGCCGGCGCGGAGCTGGAAGGGGGAGGCGGCGGGGGCGGGAACGACGGCGGCGGCGGCCCGGCGTCCGGGGGTAGGAAGCTGCCGCGGCGGTCGCCGGGGGGTCCACGTCGGTGGTAGTTGTTGGCGTTAGGGTTCGGGCCGGCGCCGCCGGCGCCGCCGCCCACGCCGCGGCGGTCGAAGCGGGGCTTGGAGCGGGGCGGCGGCGAGTCCTGGTCGTTGTTGTAGTGGTAGCCGCGCTTCGAGGAGCGGGAGCGGTCCATGGGTAGATTTCGTTCGTTTTTCCTTCGTTGGACGATTTCGATTTGAATCCACGTTCGATCGATGCGGTTCGGAGTTAGGGTTTACGGAGGTTGGGGAAGAAGGGGGAACGCGCCATGGGAAGAAGAGCCGTAACGTGGCCGGATGGATCCACTCCAGCTGACCACTACTGTCACTTGTCGAGTCGATTCGAACGGTTTGATTTGGGGTGGGGTAAAAATTGAAACATATTCTAACATGGTTTATTAAACGTTGGATATGTGATATCTTTCAAGGAAAAATAGTAGGAAAGCTTGTAGATTCGTTGATAACTTTTGGTCTCTACAAACAAGATCTACTCACACGTCGACAAACAATTGCGCCAATGCAGACATCTTTGAGTTCCGACAACAAAAAGTATGGATAAAAATATACTATCGCCTTTATTGGACCCATTGAATGCCACCAGGAAAATGAGTCCTCACGAGTCATGACACATACATCCACTTTCTATCAAAGTTGAGACACTTATTTTGGGACGGAGGGAGTACGAGCAATGTGGTAACACGTTCTTCTTCTCATAGATACATCAACCCTTGAGACCAATCTTTTCAATATTTCTATAACAGGGGGAATCGAATGTTGATTTATCGATGCGATATGAGGGTTTGGTCCATGAGATCGGAAGCAAGAACAAGAAATGACAATTAATAGTGAGAAGAATCCTCTATGAACAACGGCAGTTGAACGTGTTACAACTAACAACCGACCCAGTGGTTATGAATGAATACAAGATGTTCATTCTACATCTATTTTAGAACCGCGGGAGTACATGCATGTATTGACGCGAACCTGAAAGAAACTATCAGAAGTTCTAGAACCAATTTGACTACTCCTTCAGATCCGGATTGAGTGTCGCGAGAAAATTTCTGCTCACATACAACTGCCCAGTACATCTTACGACAGTCTTTTTGGATCAGAGGTAGTAAGAGTTAAGCTAAGTCTTTATGGATAACCATAAGCCCAAAAGACAGAAGGATAAGATTTGAATTTTGAAGTGCCAAAACTGAATTTCATATAGTGAAAAAAAGGTCGAAAACGCCGCCATTTCGGTTCGGTGCTCTGAACTTGGGCGTGTTGTTCCCGCTGAGGAATAAAGAAGCAGCAGCGGCAATGCTGGCTCCTCCCGCCTCCATCCGCGCCCTCGCCTTTCACCGCCGCCTCCCGCTCCACCGCCCCCAACCTCTCACCCTCCTCCCCTACTCGCCGGTGCTGCCTCCGGCGCGCCCCTGCCCTACCCCCGCGCGCTCCCTCATGGTCTTCTCCGCCGAGACAGCGGGCGAGGAGGCGGAGGAGGAAGCACTCCCCGGCCCCGGGGCCGCCGGCGCCGGAGACGGCGGCGAGGTGACCACCGAGGAGTGGCAGCGGTGGGGCACTTCCGCGCCTCTCCCGACCGTGGTGTCCGCCGTCGTCCGCGAGCTGCTCGACATGGAGTTCGCGGCCGGCGAGAAGATGCGCTTCGGCGGCGTTGGCTCCAAGCTGAAGGTAAATGCTTCTTTTTTTTCAACCCCCTGTCGGATCTAGAGGTTATTGTTGCTCCTATGATCATACATATCAAAGCAGGAGTCGAATCGACGGGAAATTCTAGCGGATTCATGTCTTGGCTTTCTCTCAACTCGTAGGGCGATTTCAAGAACGTGGAGGACAGGAAGCACAGGGCTGTCTACAAGACGCTCCCAGACTCCGACCAGAAGCTGCAGTATTACTCCGCCCGGCAGATTGGTTGCCGTCTGCTCGGGAGCAGGGGGTATCTGTGCCAGAAGGTAGCACCTACGATTCTGTGAAGTAATCGAATTGAGTGGTTATACACAATGCAGCAATTCCTTTCTACTCCCTCCGTTTTTTAATATAAGATGTCTTAGGTGTTCTACATAGTGTCCAGATGCATACATGAATGAGTGTACATACACACTAAAACATGTCTAGATACATGTGAATCTAGACAAAGGCTAAAACATCTTATATTAAAAAACGGAGGGAGTAATGGTTTACTGAACTGAAGCTTGTTTTTTGCACACACTTCTGTACTCATCTTCATTCCAAGAGTTTTCCTGGTGTGCTGATCTCTAAAATTACAGTGCTGGCTACCAATGGAAGATTGCATGTGCTCAAAACTCGCCCCTTGCAATCTATGGAGGGGAATAAGGTTCTGGCTATACATGCATCCAAAGGTCTGTCGGAAGATTTTATACTGTATTTGTTGCTGAATTCTTTCCTTGGATTGTGTGAGCATCTCTGTTATTTCAGGACTTCTTGCGGCAAAACAACACTGGAAAGTTACTCTGGCAAGTATTTGGCATCGAAGCTGCGCCCCTGTGTCTCTTTGGCATCCAAGAGCATGAAGACATCATGTGGGATGCATTCCAGCGTTCAGGTAATCTCAAAACCACCTTTGATAGACATAACATGTGGATTCTTTCTTGGGGTGATAGCTTGTTAGATCTTAACTTGCTCATATTCTATGTCTTGCTTAATTAGTAACCCGTCATTGTATAGATGGATGGCTTGATCAGTGAATAGTTATCTCGAAACAAGGAATCCTTTAAATGCATAAGCATTTTGATTGAGTACGAAATTATGACATATGCAATCAGCTAACTAACTCAAGATATAATCTTCCAATCAAATGATCCGATGCGTGCTACAGTTAATCAGTGTGGACAGTAGCTACCTTGTCTTATGTTGCTTTGATCCCACATCCACAACAGCTTCAGATTAGACAAATTAAATCCAAGGCTACCTTTTTGTTTTGTGATTTCTGTAGTGTACTGTTTGTACTGAATTCGGTTTGCTGTTGGTGTTCCTTTTCTAGTTTCCACTTAGAGCATCTCTAACAGAGCCCTCAAACGAGCGGAAAACCGTAAAACTCCGGCGAGTTTACGGGCTTTGGCCTTTTTTGGCCCATAGCAGAGCCCGTAAACGTCGGCCGGCCCGTAAACGGGATACGGGCGCCCGTAGCTGCGCACGGCGGAACGGTATTTATGCCGGGCTCGAGCACCGTTCTAGGTCGCAGACCTTATTCCCCATCGCCGCCGACGAGAAATCTGCCGCGCCCCCCGTCTTCTCCGACGTGAAATCCACCGCCGCCGATGGCCCCCAAGCGCGAGTACGCGTCGCCGCCGCCGAGCCACGACCCGTTCGACGGAGACTACTCCGATGAGAAGCGCGCGCAGCTGGTGAAGAGCGACGGAGCGCGGAAGCGCGCCGCGCGCTTCTACACCAACCGCGACATGACCGTCCCGCCGGCGTACTTCCGGCGCGAGGTCGTCGAGTTCGACCGGCTCCGCGCCGAGCAGGAGGCCTGCCGCCGCCGCGCGCGTATCGCCGGTGAGGGGAGCTCAAGCGGCGGCGCGAGCTCGTCCACCGCGCTGGTGGCTCTTCCTCCGGCGGAGGAGTACGACGCCACCGCGTTCGGGTCCTCCGTGGCGGCGGAGGACTTCGTCGACGACGAGACGCTTGAGGCCATCACTGCCCAAGTGATGCTCCGGTCCGTGCGCGAGGCGGAGGAGCGGAAGGCGCAGCTCGCCCGCGACGAGGAGATCGAGCGGATCCTCCTCCACCAGGGGCTCGAGGCAGACCGCCTCGTCGCGGAGAAGAAGGCGTACTGGGCGGCCGACGCGGAGGCCGTCATCGACCTCGTCTCCGATGAGGATTGAGCTCGTCGGCCTCGGCCTCGACCTCGTCGCCGCCGCATCCGAGGCTCCGGTGAGCCGATTTTTGGTAGTCCAGTAGGGCGGCGACGATTTAGCACTTGTTTAGCTTTTGGATCCATCTAGTTGTATGTAAATTATGTAAGAATCAGAGATGAACTCGTTTATCGAACGCATCGGTGACGAACAATCTTTTGTTCCCGCCAAATCTATGAAATATGCAGTTTCGTTTAAGGTTTCTGTTATGCGCCGCGAGCAGCTCCACGCAGATTTGTCAAAAAACGTGAACCGTAAATCCTTTTTGAGGTTCCACGTATAAGGGCTCTGTTAGAGATGCTCTTAGTAGCTCTACCAGTACATTGCAGACTCACTCACAGCGGTTAAACCAAAAGGCCTTTGTATCTATTGAATTGAATTATTCTTTCAGTGCAATGATTGATCATGAGTTCATGACAGACCTCAAATGTTGATGTTTCACACCAACAGATACAGATTGCAAGTATTAATGGTTCGATAATTTTACTAGGAATGTAATGTTGTCTGTAGCCTTCAATTACATTTTAGGGGAGGTATTCTGTTTTATTACTTGTGCTCCTTAGAAGATTGGTTTAGTGATATATCACTCTGTCTATCTTAAACTTGGATGTGTATGATTATGCGTATTCTTTGCATTTAAATACTGTATATATCCGTTCTAATTTTGTCCTCCAGGAAAGGAGAAGGTCTCATTTTTGTACCCAAATAAGAGTGCGACCCCCAAGTCTGTCAAGGATCTTAAATTTGATGATTTGACCTTGAGTGCTGACCTTCAGGAGGTGGTATGTATTTCTTTTCGTTAAGCATGCTGCATGTCTTCTGTGACTTGAACTGTTCCAATTTCCAACCCACCTTTATTTTTCAAAATATTTATTGCGTAAGCCAGTCTTCTTATTTCTCACTTGGAATTTTATTTGTTGGCACATCATTAGTACTACTATGCTAAAAGTATTGAGTACTACTATTAACCAATCCTTTGAATGTATACTGGTACTGGTTTTATGTGTTTATGCTGCAAGAGAAGAGATGTTACCTTTCATAGTAGAAGTAAATGATGTGGTAAGATATCACTGTATTAGCAGATTGTAACAAGTTAACTTTTGCACTGTAGGGAGTGCAACATGAACCCCTTAACTTGGTTTTGCTTGATGGTACTTGGAGTAATTCTGCCGCATTATACAGAAGGCTGAAGGTACAATTCAGTGCATTCCTTATTTAACATAAGGCACTCCTATTTGTTTGTGTCTGCTTCCTCGGTTTACATACAACAAGCGTAGTTTAGCCGTTCAGGTGGGCTTCATCTTTTTCCTTCTTCTGTGTGACTGTCTGCTCCTCTTTGACTCTCCCCTGCATACACGACTACTATGTCACCGCCACTTCTCCCCGTAGAGGAAGTAAACCTGGAATAAAGACTACGGTGCCGAGGTGTGCGGCCGTATAGCATGGTCATAGCTGGGGATGGGTGTGCTGAGGTTTGCTGCCATGGATGGTGAATCTGAATACTGACTACCAACCTGAGGAGGAGAGGAACTGACTGGAATGGGCCTAGCATGGCAGCCAAATCATCTTGCACATTATGGTTGACATTGTTTTAAGGGTTTGTCAACTTTTAAGCTTGTATTTTTTTTTGAACAAAGGGAAGGACCACGAAGGGTCCAGACTGCATTAAACGGTGGGTTTACAAATTACATCAAGGGCTCTGAAGAAAAAGGAAAATACAAGCAAGCCCCTGGCTTTTACAAAAAGAACCTCAACAGAGAAATGAGGAACGCAATTAGGTTCTCCTCCACCGAAACTGAGCAGCAGCTCGACGCAGCAGCCATCAACACCATCGCCGGGGACGCACCACTTGGAAACGGAGAGACGGGGAACGCCGCCGCGGAACTGCGAGAGGGCCTCCGTTGGCACGCCGGCTTGGAGGTTGAAAATCCTGTGGCACAAGAAGTACGACAGAACGGAGTGGCTCCATCTGCCAGAAATAACGGCAGCGCAAGATCGCTGCCATTGATGAACTCCGCAAAGCGCAGTCTGAAAATCTTCCCGTGGAGAAGCAGCTCGATGCCGGAGACCCTCCTTCCCGCATCCTTTGTGACATAGGAGAGCAGAGGCCGCCGATCCAGAACCTCCACCAAACCTGTCTTCCCACCACCAGTAGAGAACCATAGCCCCGCCGTCAAACTCCAGCCCCATGCCACGGGCCAGAGGAGACAGAGCTTGAAGAAAGATGTAGTAGAGAAGCAGGGGGCTGGCCTTATTGAAGAAGTCACCAACACCTCTCACCTCCATCGGCTCTCCCCACGGGAGCACAATCAGAAAGGGAAGAAGCTTGGAGCGGAGCCAGGACTGGCCAGAGAGCCCTACCTCCATACTTCCGATGCGAACCTTATTTGGAGAGATGCACAGCTCCTTCAGCCTCCCATGCAGCGTCGCTTGCCACCAACGCGCTGCAGCGAAGAAGAAGAAGGCTACGGCGCAGCGGATCCGGTCGCCAGGATCCCATGTCCTACTCTCAAGCAACGGCATAAAGCCAACAACAGCCATAGAGGCTAACGAGAACCTAAAACTACTACTCTGTACAGGTGGCCGGCATCCTAATCCATCTCCAAACCAACCAGCATGAGCGCCGGCGGCCGGAGGGATTGGATCCGGGGAAGCACAGTGGACTCTCGGGGGGCGGCGGTGGAGACTTCGAGAGGAAAGGAGAAGAGGTCGGCCAGCGAAATTTCTTTTAAGCTTGTATTTGCTTTGGAGTTACCAATGTTCATGGATATCGTTGGACTTCAATGGCCATTAAACACTACAAATAGGCGTTGTAGCGTACCTAACATCACTGTGAGATACATAAGTCATGAGAGCTCCATCATGGTTAAGGGGTTACTAAATATGCGATCAAGCTGATACTGCAAATTTGGCTGTGGAGTAGCACTGGGTATGCTCCAATTCCAAAGCATTCATTGCATGTAAAGATCACAGGGCTATGAAATAGTATTTTATTTTCAAACATAGCAACTGTAAAACTTATCAGCATAAAAAGTGAAGGTCGATGGTTTTTACCAGATAATTCCTATTAGTCAAGGTTTAAAATATAACACAGATTATCACGTTGGTGGCCTCTATATTTATCTTTGCAAAAGTAGCATGGAACAGTTTTATTAACAAAGGTGATCTCCTTCAGTAAAAAGTACAAAACTACCAGTATCTTGCCTTATAGGATCCTCATGTGTTTAGCCTTTGGCAATAGGGGTATATCAAGTTGTAAGATTGTATGCCTTAGTTTTGGACCTTTTGGTGTTGTAACCATGTTCATGGACGTTAATGGAATTCAACCTAGTGGCCGCTCAACATCAGACTAGGTGTTGGAGCATATATAACATCACCCTGACATATCTAGCCCATGCTAGTTCCAGTTAATGCTCGGAGGTTTACTGACATGGTGAACTGGTACGCTGTATGTTCTGACTTCTAAGCGCTTATTACATGTGAAAGGCACAAGGTTATCATATACTCCCTCCGTTCCAAATTAGATGATTTCTATTTGGACAAAAGTGGATCTATCTAGATATGTTATAAGTCTAGATACATCCACTTTTTGTTAAAAAGAAGTCATCTAATATGGAACGGAGGGAGTATTACCTATGAATAGAAACTCTAAAATAAGCAAAGCGTATAAAGTTGAGGTGGAAGCCTGGAATGTCTTTCCTTTAGGTGTACCATTTCATGCAACTACTGAAAGTAATCTATAAGTAATTTATAAGATGATACTTTCGTCCTGTCCATGGCAGTGATAGCGGGATAAATAGTGCATCAAACATACCAAATAAATGCAGTTTTGGCACTGAAGATATACTCGACAGTCCCCTGTCTTGTCTATCGAAAGCCCCTATTTTGATGTGCAAGCATGCTACCTTTCTCTTGCTGGTTGGGTTGGAAAGACAACAGGTATAATTGGTGCCTGACGAGCTTGTCACGGTGTCAAAACCGCATTTGATGTTGGGAGGGAGCCAAAAGTGCTAAAAGCACCATAGAGTGGCCAAAACCGTAAAAAATCCTGTAATTCTCGGGTTGCAGTGTTGGCCCATAGTTTTATGTGGTTCCTCACCAGTTGCAAGTAAGGTCTCCTTCAATAAGCATACAAACATTCTGCAATGCGAAAAGTAGAAATGACAAATAAGTATCTGAGATGATAAATTAGTTTGGATGTGATCTGAAGCATCATGAGCAGATGCTAGCTTTCCCTTTATTATTGTAGTGAATAGTGATCAGCCATGGCAATTTAATTATTGGGAGACCCGTGTTGATCAGTGTTTTTGGATGAGTCGGTGCAGAAGCTGCATGCGGTATTTGAATGAGTTGGAATCCAATGACCGGTTAATTTGGAAGATGGTGAAGAGATTATAATTTTGAATATTTTTACCTTACTAGTATAGAACCAATTGTAGGAATGTTATGTGTATGTGTTATTTAGAGAATTTGAGTTACTTTAATGCTGTTCTTGCTGCTACATCTCGTGAGTTAGTGCAGCGTGTTTATTTTCCAATTTCCTGCCATGAGGTGGTGTTAGCCCACATATATTTAGGTTACCAGTTCAAATCCTAATTTAACTAATAAATGGAGTAGCTTGAGTCCTTGTCAACTCAACTAACTACAGCCATGGAGAATTTCCTAAAGATTCAATCCTCCAAATGTCCTGTGAATTGCTTGAATCAAAGAGGCACTAAAGCGTGTCAAAATTCACAAGTGCAACTGTATTCTAATATCTGTGATTTACAGGAGAGGTGGACAGCAATATGGGGGGATGAAGACATACCTTGTATCTCATTGTCTATGCTGACCGCTTCGGTGATGCATAAATTGCGGTGAGCTAAAGACTACACTTTTCTGTCTTCATTTGTTTAACCAAACACTACACCATTCTTCGTGTCTCTGACTCTTTACTTTTGCTGACATGTTTTCGTAAAACAGACCTCAGCCAGCGTGGGATCGTACCTGTACCGCAGCAGCCGCAGCTGGTCTCCTATCGGAGTTGCACATGCGGCCTGAGCTCAGTGAATTTGATCTGGAAGGGCAAGCTGAGGCAGTGGAGTGCTCTCTGGATATCTTGCTAGATTCCCTCACTGTGCGACGGGTTCGCTTGGGTCGATCTATTACTCGGAAACAGAGACATAGAAGGGACTGCATATAGTGGAAGGTGCTCGCGACGTTGGCATAGATTATGACATGCCTGGAAGATTTATTTAGTCCTTTTTGCAGTATTGGAGGAGGTTTGATCAGATAATTTCTTAGCTCACTAACTCATCACTGTGGGGGTGCTTATTTTGTTGATGGTTTTGTGTTGATGTTACTGCTAAGCATAAAGAACAGAATTTTGGCAACAAACGGGTATGCAAATTATACATGTAAGGTTCTGACCGCGATATTCAAATGAAAGAAAAAAATCTGAAGGCACGCGACTAACGCGTGGCAAGCGTATCGTGGATAAATCAAGCTTTGTTATAGCAAGTTCCTTATTTCTCTTGTGTTTGTGTTTTCTTCCCTGGATGAGCGTGGATAAATCAAGCTTTGTTATAGCAAGTTCCTTATTTCTCTTGTGTTTGTGTTTTCTTCCCTGGGTGAGCTAATTGCCACCGAGCCAAACTGTAATAATTAGGAAGTTACGCTTTTGACAGGTTTATAATCAGTAAAAGACTGCTGTTTAGCTACAAGAATTGTTCCATTCCTACAGCAATTGGACCGTTCTTGTGAGTATTCTTAACAGAGCTTAAGTCTTTTTTTACATGGAACACACTTATAGTCCGTTAAGACACAGCGAAATTGATGGTCACAGCATGGGCTACATCGCTCGGATAGTTCGCTAACCACATGCGCTGGAGTATTACAAACTCTCTGAACATGCCCAGCGTGGAGAGATCGTACGCTGTAGACTCAGTAGCATGCTTCAGGACAAGAGAATCAATTTCAAAGACCACACGACCCACTCCCAGCTCATTAGAAGCAATTTTGACAGCATTAAACAGAGCAAGGGCTTCGGCGTGGGGAGCATTAGAGGCCACAGTGTCATACTGTCATCCTGGCAGATACACCCCCAGCCTCCCAACCTTGAGTTGGCATCAAAGGCTGCATCGACGTTAATTTTTACAAACTCTGAAGGTGGAGGCTGCCAACACCTTGCTTGCCTGACAGTGACTCTTTGCTTGGTCTTGAGATGAGCTTCCCATTCTTGTCGCTGTCACGCAGACCCAGG
This sequence comes from Poa annua, assembly GCA_026929855.1. NCBI lineage: Eukaryota > Viridiplantae > Streptophyta > Magnoliopsida > Poales > Poaceae > Poa > Poa annua. Next base: position 89,120,504 of record CM049437.1, on the reverse strand, counting down.
ATGCACTGAATTACTGCAGGAAGTGTCCGTGCAAGAAAGGAGCTGAATCCGAACCTCCTCGAGAAGCAGAGCCCGCCGCTGCCTATCGTTTTGGCGATTCAAAAAAAGACGCCTTCCATCCTCGAAGAACCTTGCACAGACAGAGCATATGGTATCGATCTCCACATCACGCCTTGTAATGTTCATAAGAAGAGGGTCACTGTTATGAGCTAAACGCCACAGAAAATGGTGTACTTTTGGAGGGCAAGCAAGCTTCCAGATCTGTTTGAAAATCAACTTGTTTGTGCTGTTATCATTGCTACAGTCACCGGTCTTTGAAAATCAACTTGTACTTTGAAGCATAGCAACATGAACCTTGTAAGCCGAACGAACCGAAAACTGTCCCTTAGAGTCAAAGTGCCAAACCAGGAAATCCTCTGAATCATCGCATATCGGGATTCTTAGGATTTAAGAGACGTCATCTGGGTGAAACCACTGGCACAGCAGGTCAACATTCCATGTATTTGATTCAGCATTCAACAACTGTGAGGCGACGAGAACTTGCCTGTGGCAAGATGGTTAGGTGGGTGGTTGTACTCTCAGCCCACCAGAGTTTAAATCCCAGATTTGACGCTGGTGTTTCTCATTTAGGCGTAATATTCTTCAGTGGGAGGCGACGTTCCGTCGACAGCGAGTCGCCTGTGGTGACTTCGTCAATCTCAATACCTGATCTGTCGGCTTAGTCTCTTAGAGGTGCTCATAGGGGTAGGTGCTCATAGGGGTAGGGTGTACGTGCGTGCGTTCATAGGGGGTGAGTGTGTGCACGTGTATATGAGCACTTACGTTGTACTGTGTTACTAAAAAAAGCAACTGTGAGGCGACAGTAAATAGAGCTGAAGTCTTTTGGACATGGTGAAGGAGCAAACAAAGATAAATCAGAACCAACAGTACATAACGCGTGCTCTTAAGTCAGTTGTGGTCAATGGCCAGCCCTGAGACTTAGCACATGGATCACCTAACATTAGGACGTACAGAAAGTAAAGATAGATATGTAGAGATAATACCAGCTCTTGACTCCATCGAACCGAAGACACCACATCACCAGCAGTTTTGTAGCAAGATAGTACTGAGTATTTCCTGGAGGAGTAAGGTGTCACGATGAACTAACATAAAGTACTTTGCAACAATTCAGAGAGAGGAAACACTGGCCGGTGACGTGTAGTAGTAAACATCAACCTCCTCCATCTTAAAAGTAAAACCCCCCAAAAACTTAAGTTTCTCAACGACTACAACGATGTTTTGACCTGAATCCGTTGCATCATCATTGACGGATTGCTGATGACACAGGTCAACCAAACGGAGCAAACATTTGTCATTATGAATCTGAAAAACAACAGCCAAAAATCGACTATACAGAGTTTCAGCTCTGAAAATCAACAGCAAAAAAAAAACTATACCTTCGCATTCGCTGTACACAATACAACATGGAACAAACATTTCCTGGAGGTTGTAGATACAATACACAGTACAGCATGGAACACAATACAGAAAGTAGAGATGGTTGTAGAGACAATACTAGCTCTTGTCTCCATCGATCCTCAAGTCGAAGACATTAGACATCACACCACCAGCAGATCTGTAGCAAGATAACGCTCGAGTATTTCCTGGAGGAATAAGGTGTTCATGACTAACTAACATACAGTATTTTGCAACAATTCAGAGAGAGGAAACACTGGACGACGACGTGAATAAATGAACATGAAGTTCCTCCAACCTTTATCAGTAAAACCACCCAAACTGAAGTTGCTCAACAACTGCAAGGATGATTTTACCAGAATCCATTGCATCATCACTGGTGATGATGACACAGATCAACCAGACGGAGCGAACATTTGTGGTTATGAATCTGAAAAAAACAACAGCCAAAAAGCGAATATACACAGTTTCGGCTCTGAAAATCAACAGCAAGAAAATGACAATACACGGTTTCTCACGTGGTATAAAAATATATATGCATTCAGGGTTTATCTAAAACCAAAGAGCCTCACAAGACTTCTAAATCCAAACAGAAAAAAAAACTACACAGGTGATTCAAGCCCATGCATCGGTAGAGATTAATCTATGTATTTACACTTCTAATATGGCCTAAATTACATCAAAGAGTGGCAGAAAGAAGTAAATCCCTATCCACCAAGAAAATCATCCACGACGCTTGCTGAGGCGCCACGAGTTGGGCTCATTGTATCTGTCGTGCAGAGGCTCGAGCCTCTCCTGGCGCTTCCGCTTGCTCATCTTTGCCGGGTCGATAGATTTGTAGAACCTCGGTGCCAACTCGACGAGCCATGCCGGGTTGATTGCCGTCACCTCCCTCATGTACTCTTTTGTTGTCATGACAATTTCGTTGTAGATCACCCATTCAGGCTGCTGATGAAAGAGTGCGCTGCTTGGGTGGATATACACCTGCTGATGATCAGCGAGGGTCCTGTATCCTCCCTGGGGATCCTTCTTGGCAGCGTTGAAGAAGAAGCCTGCGGTGATGGCTCTCCTTACCTTTGTGAGATCATTGCCAGCAGACACAACGTCAAGCCTGTACCTGTCCATGATCTCCAGGAGCTGCTTCCTCACGTCCTGCGCTCTCCTTAGTGATGATACCTGAAGGAAATTCTCGATGCACCATGGTCCCGAAAACTGCTTTGCCTTCCACGCCTGATACACGGTGAGTAAAGTGACATGATCCCCTTCTGGCTGGAAAAAGTTACCTCTCTTCCGATCCGCCTGTGTTTGTTTCTCCCGCGGACGATAGAACACATTCCCAGTTTGAATCATTGCAATGATAGTCACTATTTCATCACTGCATCCTAGGTCCACACTAGCAAGGAGCATTTTTGAAAGTGGTGGCTCTTGTGGAAACTCGGCCATCTTTTTCCCTAGTTTGGTAAGCAAACCTTCTTCATCTAAGGCACCAAGGCTGTACAGCTGTTCCATAGCAGAGATAAGTGCTTGAGGTGCTGGAGGGTCCATGAAGTCAAATGCCACAAGTTCATTTATCCCCATTGCCTTCATATTCAGAACTGTCCACCCCAAGTTAATCCTCTGAATTTCTGGGGTTGTCGTAGGGGGCATTTCATTACGATATGCGCTTTCTGTGTACAGACGGTAACACTTGCCTGGGCCTGTACGCCCAGCACGTCCTGCTCTTTGCTTAGCTGATGCCTGCGAGATCGGAGCAATAACCAGTGAATCCAGTCCTCGTTTCGGGTTATACACGTTGATTTTTGCAAAGCCTGGATCAACAACATAGTATATCCCATCGATTGTGATAGATGCTTCTGCAATGTTGGTGGCCACAACCACCTTCCTCTTCCCAGGAGGAGTAGGTTCAAAGATCTTTGACTGCATTTCATTGGGAAGAGCACCGTATGCTGGATAGATTAGCAAATCTGGCGCGTCGTTACCCAGTGCCTTCATCTTCTCATGAAGATAGCTACAGGCATGATCAATCTCTTCCTGGCCAGTCAAGAACAAGAGGATATCGCCTTCAGGTTCACTCAGATGGATCTGCAACACGGTGATCAATGCAGCATCCATGTAATCGCTCTCTGGCTGTTTTGCATATAATATCTCCACAGGAAACGTTCTTCCAGGAATCGTGAAAATATTGCAGTCGAAAAAATATCCAGAGAATTTCTCTGCATCAAGAGTAGCGGAAGTGACAATCAATTTAAGATCAGCTCTCCGCCTAATCAGCTTCTTTAGCAAGCCAAACAGAATGTCGGTGTAGATGGTCCTCTCATGTGCCTCATCAAGCATGACAACAGAATAATCAGAAAGGTTCCTGTCTACCATAATCTCCCGTAGTAGCATGCCATCGGTCATATACTTAATGACCGTATTAGGTCCAGTCTGATCGTCAAAACGTATGCAATAGCCAACTTCCTCTCCCAATCGACAACCAGCCTCCTCTGCTACCCGCTTTGCAACCGACTCCGCAGCGACCCTGCGAGGCTGCGTGCATGCAATTTTTCCACCTACAGTATAGCCCTCATCTGCAAGGTACTGAGTAACCTGTGTGGTTTTCCCTGACCCCGTCTCACCGATAACCACCAAAACTTGATTGTGATGAACAGCATTGATAAGCTCCTTCTTCAGCCTGTAAATTGGAAGGCTCTGCCTCTGCTTCTCTAGGGGAAGGCTCGACCTCTGCCCAAATGTTACAGTCTTCCCATAGGCCTCTTTCTTCCACTCCGGCATGCTCCGCGCTGATAGGCCGGCGCCCCTCAGTTCCTGCGCGAGACACCGCCCACCAGCATCAGGCACAGGATCTTCCCACGGCCGATTCAGATCCTTGGGGATGGAATCAACCATTGCTCTCTGCTCCTGGCTCTGAATATCACGCCGCTCCTTGACAAGCGCGGCTTGCAGCGCCGCTGCTCGGCTCATTGACCCCTCCGGATTCCTGGAAATCCTCACCGGAGACAATTCAATCGAGGACCGGCCCTGTCCAGATAAGAAGGGTGGCTCGTCTTCGTTAAGCTCAATCTCGAGCTCCTCCTCCACTTCTTCCTCTTCTTCCTGGTAGTGTTCATCCTCATCGAACACAGCAGGGTAGTCCCTCGCATTCAACGCCCCGGAAGCAATCAGCTGCTTCAGCTCCCACCTCTCCGGGGAGCTCATCCGCTTGACCCGCCTCCGTGGCGCAGGCCCAGAGCCCTCCTCCTCCTCGGAGATCACAATTCCGGACAGCCCAACCCTCTTCCTCCCAGAGGCTCCGGCAGGACCAGCGGATCGATCATCACGCCGCAATGGCGGGAGCTCCCTCCCGGTTTCCTGATCGAGGTCCAGCATCGAGAGCCCGATATTTCCCCACTGCACGGAGACGACCTTGACGAACACCTCCTGGCCGCGCTTCACGGCGGCGGGCATCCGGGAGGCGTGGACGAGCCCCTCGCGGGCGCGGGGGCCGTCGAGGCGGACGAAGCACCCGGCGCCCACCACCCGGGTGACCCTCCCGTGGCACACCTGGTCAAGCTCCGGATCCCCAGCAGCACCCTCCTCCTCCTCCTCGGAACTCCTGGCACCATCGGAATCGGAGGCGGTTTTCTGGGGCGCGGGAGCGGCCGAGGCGGGGATGGCGTGGATGACGGTGTGGAGGGTGCGGGCGAGGTATCCCGGCACCTCGAACTCGTGGTCCTTGAGCTTGGCGTCGAACTCGGCGACGGAGGCGGAGCGGCGGGCGAGGTGGACGACGAACTCGGCGAGGTCGCGGTCGACGACGCCGCGGTGGGCCTCCAGCTCCGAGCAGACCTTGGAGACGAGGGACAGATAGGTGAGCCGCCGGATCCCCTCGCTCGCCATGGGCGGCGGCGGCGGTCGGTCGGTTTGTGGCGTCGCGGCGAAGGGAGGAGTCAGAGTCGGCGTTTTACTTTTCTTGAAGAAGATGCGTTGTGTACATACAGATTTTAGAGGCCCAAATCAGATCAGACAGAATAATACGGCTCGGAGATGAAGTCGGTTTATTCAGGAGCGGTTATTAGCGGTAGCTAGATGGTGGATTTCTCGGTTATAAATATTTTCACATCTGCTGCCCTTTGAACTTTGTGGTCGTTGCATAATGAACAATATTTTCAGAGTAAAATGCATCGCTAGTCCACGAACCTGTTGACCCGGATCAGTTTGGTCATCGTACTTCCGGAATACTAATTTACGGTCACCGAATACGCATGAAGTTTCACCTACGGTCACTAGCCACTGTGCATGCGCTGTAGTTGATAACGTGGCGAGTTATGACACCCACAAAGCATAGTGCATAGGGTTCGAACGGTGTAATTTTTCACAAAACAACCCTCTATCATCCCCAGTTTTTCTCCATCCTTTCTTAACCAAATCCCCCATCTCCGTCCTGCACTCCGACCGTTCAACCCTCTAACATTTCGTTTTTTAATTTCTCTTGCACGGTTGCACCTCACAGAGATTCGTAAATTTCGAGAAAAGAACGAAATTTTGAAGAAATGTTTTAAAAATTTCGCCCAGATTTATAGTCTGATGTTCAAATTAGTTTTAAAAAAATAAAAAAGAAATGGTGGAATCGAACTCAGAACCTCACAACAGACCATATAGGCCCTAAACCACTACAGTAAGGGAAATCATTAGTCTATCCCTCCTTGTACGGTAATTCATTGGAATTATTCAAATTTAAACGAAAATTTTGACCGAGATTATATTTTCTCGCCCCTTAGCGCGAATCGCGAATCGTTACTTTCGCTCGAAATTTCAACGAAATGTTTTTCCTTGGATACCACCACCCCAGCCTCCCGTCGGGCACATCATCCACCTCATGAGGTCCCCGCCTGATACATGCCGGAGAACAGTCACCGCCTCGTGTCCCGCCGAGTTTGCTTCGTGCCCGTGCGCTCGGCGAGCGACGGCGACGAGGACATCACTCGACGCGCCCACCATGGCCCATGTCGTCGCATGATCTCCGACTCTCAGTGCGCGTGGCATGGCCGGCCGATTACCGACTTCCAGGCAGCGAGCGTCCGCCGAGTGCATCTGGTCATCGAGGCCTCGCCGTCGAGCCTGGCCGTGTCATGCGTAGCGCAAGCAACGGTAGCGACGTCGTGCTTGTAGCGACGTCACCCGACGAGCCCGGCCGTGTAGTGCACATCGCATCTGGTCACTCAGGCCTGGTCGTCGAGCCTGGTCGTGTCGTGCACACCGCAAGCGGGCGGGGTATAGGACGGGCTGGATGCGGCCATGCGGCAGAAACGAAGTACACTAGGAGGGTGGCACGCGAGGTGGTCCGCTCTAGCGCACCTCGGCAACACAGGTCAGCTGCGGCAGCCGGCGCAGTTCCTGGCCTTAGGCACCGCCGCGTGGTAGTGCGTCAGGCCCGTTGTTCGTGACAGTCGCGGTCTTCAGGCGGGATAGGACGGAGGGGTGCAAGTGCGACGATCCACGCCTGGACGCAGCAGCGTGGACGATGCCACGCTGCTGCGCGGCGGGTTTGATTCGGCGAGGAGCCGATGCGGGATGGTGGTTGAGTGGGAGCCGCACAAGGAGGTTCTCCAGTGGTGCCCCGCCGTGGACTCGGGTTAGTTGCCGGCGACGAGTCTGTTAGGTCCAGAGCACATGCACGACCTTCCTCAAGCCCATCCACGGCACCACCTTTAGGCTTCGCTTGCCTCCCCACTCCGCGTGTACGACGTTGCGACTGATTCTGGTGCTCGAGAGCAACGACGGCGCAAGCCGCATGTCCGTCACCCGCATGAATCGCAGAGTCATGTTGGCATGCTGTAAAACAAAGCCGGGCTAGACGTGCACGGTGCACCATCGCCTGCATGCCCACCCGCCGGCTAGGACGAGCACCAGCACATGCATCTAACGCAGCGTCGTGCATGCTGGCCTGCATTCGCACGTAGAGCTAGCCCGTGTAAAAAGAAGAAGAATAGGGGTTCGTTTGCATAAGAAAACACTACTGGACTGGTCAATATCTTGCCACGTGGAAAAATACAACCCGTTAACATCCATCAGTGACCGTAGGTGATATGGGCGTTCGGTCTGTTCGGTTTGCTCGGTCCGGTCTATTCGGTCTCCGACAATTTCGGTTATCTAGAAATGCTACCCATATTACCTTCGGTCTTTTCGGTCTTTACGTATTCGGTCTTCGGTCTGTTCGGTCCGGTCTTCGGTCATGACCAAATTGACCAAATTAAAAAATGGCAAGTGAAGCCAGGAGTTGAGAGTCATGGATGTAGTCTGTCAGTTCGTCAGTACATGCAGCTGAAAGTTAGAGAGGATTTGCACGTTCGACAGTCGAGAGACTAGCTCTTCATGGGCTGGTTAGTTGAGATGTGAAGCTGAGTTGATCCGGTCAAAGTGCATGCGCTGTGTGCTGTTAGTGGTTAGTGGTTAGTGGAGGCATTAGTGGTTCGTGCCGTTAGTTGTTTTGGGCCAGTGCACCTACATGGTAAGCCTTCCTAGCTGGGCAATGAACAACATACAGAACAACGTGATAAGCCTTCCTAGGTGGGCCAGTGCACCTACATGGGCTTTGGGCTTTGGGTCTTCGGGAATGATGACAATTTCGGTCTAATTGGGCATTTCGGTCTTCCTGTAATGGTGACCGGACATACCAATATTATTTCGGTCATTAAGTTGTTGGGACCGAACGTGTGACCGAAGACCGAATTACCGGTCTTTTCGGGTTCGGTCTCGGTTATTTTGGGTTCGGTCTTCGGTTACGGTTTTTTGTGCCCACCCTGAACCGTAGGTGAATCTTCACGCATATTCGGTGACCGTAAATAGGTATTCCTGAAGTACAGTGACCAAAGTGCACCTAGTCGACAAGTACGAGGACCAGCGATGCATTTTACTCTTATTTTTAGGGGAAAAGTTGGCTACGTGTCAAAGCAAGTCTCGGAAGGCTCTCTGCTCTGATAAAGCTGGAGAATACTTACTTTGTATGGACAAGCACTCGGAATTACTCGATGCAAATTTGCTGAAGCTGGATTATCAGAGGGGGGAACTGCTCAGGATAACTTGGATTTCTGCAGGGTGATGCTGGGTGCACTCTGCCCGGGATCGGACGCACTGATGCGGTGGAACCAGGAGAAGGCCTATGAGCGCTTGATCGATGACACCAAGCCTTATCTGTAGTCAGCCGGTTGTAGGCTTTTCGTTTTGGTTCCTGGGTGTTTGGGTTGTCCCAGTTTTTGGGAGAAGTCTGTTTTGCTGCCCCTGCTAGGCTTGTGGCTGTTGCTGAATATTGCTGTAGCAGTCCTAAACTGAACCTCTGTGACGTTGTGGTTGCATTTTAATGGAACCAGGGGCGCGGCCCTTTATATCTAAAAAAAAATCATATTCAGGAGTATTAGTAATATTTTATTTTGCTCCAAACTCTAAACTGTATAATGTGCAGTAGCGTGAACAACTTTTGAAAAATAAAATTCCAAATTATTTAACACTCGATGGTCTTGACTTCTCCTGATGTTAGCGCACTTCGTCAGAGATGTGCAGAGAATAAGCATGATTTACCCTTTATTATGGTATGTACTCCCTCTGTTCTGAATTAATTGACTCAGATTTAGTAGTTGTACTAAATCTGACTCAATTGTACTAGTTACTTGCAACTTTGCAAGTTGCAAACGTCTCCTACATAGCAAGATGGAGACAATTCTCAGTACATATTTTCTAAATACCCCCCACTATACTATGTACTTGCCATTAGCACTAAGCTTCCAGCATCTCTTATCTTGTTCCCTGTTCAACCACACAACCTCACAGGTAATTTGCAGTTGTTTACTACGGATTACGTAGAATATACCAATTTGTGCAGTTTTTAAGAGATATGGAAGAACTGTGGAGCAATATTTGCATTTCATTTATAATAGAGAAGAAACGGCCTAATTGTAGCAAGCAAATAGTCCTTTCACGTTCCTGCAAGCAAATAGTCCTTTCACGTTCCTGCAAGCAAATAGTCCTTTCATTTATAATAGAGAAGAAACGGCCTAATTCTCTATTTTTGTTTTCTATTTCTTGTTATGTATTTAGAGCAATGTAGGCAGTGCAGTTATGGGGAGAACTAAGCAAGTACTTGCACAAGAGAATCTTCACGTTTGGTGTCGTGCTAGTACATTTCACAAGGAAAAGAGATCATCTCTTGGGCCAAAAATAAAATACTTCTAGCAGCTTTTTTCTTTTTGAGTGGTCACAGGGGAGATAATCCTCACCTGAATATATTCCATTGCCTCGAGGCTTTGTAGGCTTTACAAGATAGGTTCAAGTGAATTACCAACAAACACGAGATTACAATGAGGAGAGATAAAAGAAAAACTCACACACAGACCAAAATAAAAAGAGGAAGAGGACAAGAGCCACCTGACAAGATACCAACGAGCAGACAAACATGAGCCCATTACCCAATGTTGGGGATATCGCTTATCGGAAACTTATCGGTCTACTTATGATAAGGGCTAAATCGGCCGGTTTAGCGGCATATCGATCGATTTATCGGTATATCGGCCGACTTATCGGCCAATTTATCTTATCGGTCAGACAACGATAAGCGATAAATCGGCTGATAAATCGGGATATTTACCGATATCTTGAACGGTGCCATTACCTAAGAATGCTAGCAGACGGAAGGTCCATCGCCATGAGATGCATGTATAGATGAGGGTACTGTCAAGCGATCACAATACCAAGATTTAACAAACGGCCTAGCCCGTCGTACCGGCGTGTGTATCGAATCCCACGTCACAACTTAGGAGTATCCACAATCAACAAGTGTCAAAGCCTAGCACATAGCACGAACCTTGACTGAGAGCTCCGCCACGGGAGGTCAGAGACGATTGATTGGGGAGTTATCATTGCTTGGTAGGTGTCAATGAGATTGTTGAAGTATTAGTTGAAAAAAAATTAGGTTTGCGGTTTATCTAATACTCCGTGTGATGGTTGATGTCACGCATTTTCCGAAGGCACATAACATGGCTTGCTCGTCTCCCTACTCCAGTGTCCAACTCAGACTCAGCTGCAAATGTCAACGGCGAAGAGAGTGGTCGTCATCCCCGGCCAGAGCATAAGCCACGCCATCCCCATGCTGGAGTTCGCCGGGATCTGCCTCGATCGTGGCCTCGCCGTCACCGCCGTCGTCCCAGATCCAACCCTCACCGCCCCGCCCTTCCGCTCCACCGTCAGCCGGTACGCCTCCCGGTTCCCCTCCCTCTCCGTCCACTCCCTTCCTCTCCCTCCCGCCCAACACCATCCCCACGACGCGGCCTCCGCTGCCGCCGCCCACCCGTTCATCCGCATGCAGGCCGCCACCCGCTCCCAGGCACCCGGCCTCCGGGACTTCCTCCGTAGCCTCCCCGCCGTCCACGCGCTCGTCGCCGACATGCTCGACGTGGTGTACGCCGTCGACGTCGCCGCCGAGGTGGGCGTCCCGGGGCACCTCTTCTTCTCCACGGGCGCCGCCACCCTCTCCGTCTTCCTCGGGCTGCCGTTGCTCTGCTCCATGAGCGGCATCGGCGGCGAGCTGAAAGATCTCGGCGACGCGGCCGTGTCGTTCCCCGGCGTGCCCCCGTTGCCGGCGTCCCACTTGGTCGACGCGGTGCTCGACAGCGGGACGGACCTGTACGCGACTGCGCTGGACGTGTTCGGTCGTATGGCGGCGGCGAGCGGCTTTCTGGTGAACACCTTCGAGGCGCTGGAGAGCTCGGCGGTGGCGGCGCTAAGAGACGGACGCTGCCTCCCCGGCCGCGCCACCCCGCCCGTCTACTGCGTCGGACCGGTGATCGCGGAGGCGGAGAAGCAGCAGCAGGAGGAGAGGCACCCATGCCTCCCGTGGCTGGACGCCCAGCCCGAGCGCAGCGTGGTGTTCGTCTGCTTCGGCAGCCGATGCACCGTGTCGCTGGAGCAGATCGGCGAGATGGCCAAGGGGCTCGAGAAGTCCGGCCACAGGTTCCTGTGGGTGCTACGCGCGCCGCCGACCTTCGCCGCAGCCACCGGCGAACCGGACGCGGCGTTGTCTCTGCTCCCCGACGGGTTCTTGGCCCGGACGGTGGGCAGAGGCCTCGTGGTGACCGCGTCCTCCAGCTGGGTGCCTCAGGTGGAGGTGCTGGGTCACGCGTCCACTGGCGCGTTCGTGAGCCACTGTGGATGGAACTCGACGCTGGAGGCGATGGGCGCCGGCGTGCCCATGGTGTGCTGGCCGCTGGTTGCCGAGCAGTGGATGAACAAGGTGTACATCGTGGATGAGCTGAAGGTTGGCGTGGAGGTGAGAGGTTATAAGCGTGGGGGGCTTGTCACTGCCGACGACGTGGATGCCACGGTTAGGCAGATCATGGACATGGAGCCGGAGAGACGGCGAGCGGTCGAGGAACGGCTCATGGAGATAAAGGAGAGCAACGCCGCGGCGTGGACGGAAGGTGGCTCCTCTTGCGCCGCAGTCGCTGAGTTTGTGAAGCAAATGTGACCAAGGGAACGTCTGCTGAAACTCTTCAGGTTTGGATGGTAATCTGTAAATTGCACGGTGTAGTGTTGCGCACCATTGTGGACATGAACAGCATGAGTACAAAGTGTAATATATAACTGAAACCTAGAATTCCAACAGCAGCATCTTGTGTTAGAGGGATCAAGCTAGGTAGGAGTGGCCTAATACATGCCATACTTTACCGAGTTCAGCTGCAGCACTTGTTGCTAGATAATCTGTATGATAAGTGCTTTCAATGTTCATTCTGAAGTGCTAGAGACTTTCAATGTTATGCCAATTTGTCCTGGTGTAATCAGTTCAGTTTTTACCTGTTATATCTGTTCATTGATTTGATGCAAACATTCCTCATGAAAATCTTCAATCTGGATAATTTCCAGTGCATAGCTGTTGTTCCTGTCACCGAAACGCTCAAAACTGCTAAGCTGGGTCGATCGTGTCCACTGGATCTGACACGGAGGGCACATATGAAGGGCTCGGTGCCTCCGCTTCACAAGGTATTAGCTAATCTTTCTAGCGAAACTACTGCTTTTGAAACTTACTGTAGGCGAAGTGCTCGAGGGTATAGAGGAACATCTAGAGCCAGCAAAGCATGTGAACAAAATTACGCAAGCTCGGAACTAGTGTAGAAGAACATCTCTAGCTTCCCTGTTGTTGAATGGTAGCCTTAGAAATAGAATGACAGTTAACATAATTTGCAGCCCACAACCTGCGCTCCTTTTATCAGAAAATAACAAGTTGCTTCTGAACCAAAAGCGCATCAATGTTGCTGGCAACAAGACACCAAGTACGAGAGGCTTAGTAGAAAAACAGTGCTTAGTCAATCTGAACGAGCGAATGTGTGGTGCCAGTGTGTTTAAGATGGATCGGTCTAACACGTGATGTGCTATGTTGGTATCTAACCACTGTAGGCTGGAACTTTCCTATGAAAACCTCAGCAAAATAATGTTCTTGGGAAAGAAAAGCTTCAGCACAATAGAACTTCATTTCACGGATTTGATAGCTTCAAATTTGGCTTAAAATAGCACCAGAACTTCCTAAAAACTCTTGGTAAAAAATACTAGTAATCTCGTGAATGATATACATGTAATCATGTCCCATGAACGACATAGGCTTATATTGTGGAAGGGAGGTAGTACGAGATAAATAACTGATGGCCTTCACATTATTTCAAGTAAAGAATAACTAAAACATAGTAGCAGGTGTACAAGAAGGAATCCAGGTGCAGGAATCGAGCTATTTCCCATGAAATGTCTGCATTCAATCATGGACTTGAAAAGTGAAATCTAACACAACACTCATTTCCGGCATGCATGGATCAGAACCAAATCCTACTACATAAATTGAAATTTATACTTATGTTATTCAAGTTTATAACGACGCACAATACTGCACTGTGCAGTTTACACATGCATACCAGCATTTGATCCCCCTTACTCCATTTGCTTCACAAACTCGGTGAATGCTGCGCAAGATGACCCACCTTCCTTCCACGCCGCGGCAGCGCTCTCCTTCACCGCCATGACCCGTTCCGTGACCGCTCGCCGCCCCTCCGACTCCATGTCCATGATCTGCCTAACCGTCGCATCCACATTGTCGGCGGTGACGAGCACTCCGGGTTTATTATACCCTCTCACCTCCACGCCGACCTTCATCTCCTCCACAATGTACAGCTTGTTCATCCACTGCTCCGCTTCCAGCGGCCAGCACACCATAGGCACGCCGGTGGTCACCGCCTCCAGCGTTGAGTTCCATCCACAGTGCGTTATGAAGGCGCCAGTGGACGCGTGACGCAGTACGTCCAGCTGCGGCACCCAGGACGCGGTCACCACGAAGCCCCTGCCGGTTGTCCGTGCCAAGAATCCCTCAGGAAGAAGAGACAGCACCGCGGCATCCGGCTCGGTGGCAGCGACGACGCCCGGAGGCGCGCGTAGCACCCACAGGAACCTCTGCCCGGACCTGTCGAGGCCCTCGGCCATCTCTCTGATCTGCTCCAGCGAGATCGTGCACCGGCTGCCGAAGCAGATGTACACGACGCTGCGCTCGGGCTGCGCGTCCAGCCACGGGAGGCACGGGTGCCTTTCTTCTTCCTTCTCCCCCTCCGCGATCAACGGCCCGACGCAGTAGACCGCCGACGAGTTGGCGCCTTCAGGGAGGCAGCGCCCTCCTCTAATCGCCGCCACCACCGAGCCCTCCAGCGCCTCGAAGGTGTTCACCAGAAAGCCGCGCGCCGCGGCGTTCCGACGGAACACGTCCAGCACAGCCGCGTACAGGTCCGTCCCGCTGTCGTGCACCCCGTCGACCAGGTGGGACGCCGGCATCGTGCGCACGCCGGGGAAGGACACTGGCGCGTCGCCGAGATCTTTCAGTTCTCCGCCGCTCTTGGAGCAGAATGAAGGCAGTTGGAGGAAAACGGCGAGGTTGTTGGCGCCTGTCGGGTAGAAGAGGTGCCCCGGGACGCCCACCTCCGCGGCGACGTCGAGGGCGTCGACGGCGAACATGTCGGCGACGAGCGCGTGGACGGCGGGGAGGCTACTACGGAGGAAGTCCCGCAGGCCGGGTGCCTGGGAGCGGAAGGCGGCCTGCATGCGGATGAACGGGTGGGCGCCGCCGGAGGGGTTGGGGTGGGCGGCTGGGAGGGGAAGGGTGTGGACGGTGAGGGAGGGGAGCCGGGAGGCGTACCGGGAGATGGCCGAGCGGAAGGCCGGGGAGGAGGAGGTTGGGTCCGGGACGACGACGGTGACGGCGAGGCCGCGACGGAGGCAGACCGCGGCGAACTCCAGAATGGGGGTGAGGTGGCTGATGCTCTGGCCGGGGACCAGGACCAACCTCCTCGCCGTCGCCATTGGAGAGTTCTTGTGATTTTGCTTTCTTGGTAGCCTGTGGCTGGGAATTTCGCACTTGGGGTTCGGACAACTGGACTGGCCTCGAATCTGGACAATGGAGCAGCGAAATGAGCGAGAGGAATAGTTCTTTTATTTTTCTCCTTCTCGTATTTAAGATTTTTTTTTGCACGTTCCGGATAATTCCGCATTCTTTTATTATAGTAAAAATGCCCGTGCGTTGCAACGGGAGAAAATGTGTCGACACATATACATTCAGTGTTTTGTATAAATGAATGTAATCTAATTTGAAAGAGAGGGAGTAATAATATCACTAAGGCATGTACTCTGATTTGCTTGTCAAAACATCTTAATTATGTCGATTGTTGTGAGAAACTTTTTCATTTTACAAGGTGCACCGTATATTTCTTTCATATGCTATTTTCCACCGCATTCTCTTATACATTTTTCAAAATGCAATTATAGTACAAATTTATCAGATTTGTCAGGTTTAATCAGCAATGCATCCGGGCTGAATAGACAAAATTATCAGATTCAATCAACAAATCGTGCAGGCTGCATAGGATATGTACCATATATGTAACAATCTATATATCCTGTTGTATGTCAATGTCTAAACTTCAGCTTTGTAAAACTGAACCTATAGAGCTTCTCACAGAAAATCCATACTAAAGTGAGATGCCTTTTTGACTTGCACCATTTTCCTTCACCTACGAGCTGCACCTCCCCATCCTCCTTACCGGTTCCCCGAAAAAACGAAATAGTACTCCAGCACCTTGACTACCTTGAGGGCTCCTCCGTCTCAGAGGACGCCGCGGGCCTCGCCGACAGACTCAGGGCGCTCTGCGCGAAGATGGAATCCGCGGCCTTCTTCGGATTCGTGGCCGCGCGCCGCAAGGAGGCCGACGCAGGACCAGCAAAGGTCAACTCGCACAGACCTGATTCCTGACCCTGAGTGCTTTCTTCTTGGTGTCTATCAGCGTATTGCGTTTCTGGACATGGATCTTGTAAAGTGATCAAGGATATGGCTGATGCAGGAAACACGCCGAGGAGGCGTCCGTCCCACCACGCGCGACATGATGCAGATCCCCTTGTGGTGCAGGTCCACGGCCAAGACGAGCCGGCAGGGCAAGGCGGGCGCCACCGTCGACCGTCGTCTCCGTCGTCATTGGGAACGGGAACGCGTCGGCGAAGAGTGCACGGTGGAACCCGTCGTCGCCGCCGCGGCAGCAAGCACCATCCTGTTCCTAATTTCCTACCCGTGAGCTCGTTGAATACGTCACAAGCTCTGCCACCAGCTTCCCTCCTCCATCCGTCAGGGCCGAAAACAAGGAGGAGAAAGAAGTGGACGGGATGACGAGCAAGAGAAAGCAACAAAGAATAGAGGCAGGGAGGCGCAGGCCCAGACCCGGGCGGTGCTGGTGGCGGCCGGCGCTTTTATCGGGTAGGATTAGGTGGGGGTTTCCCCTGAAGCGGAGAGAGAAAACGAATCGTTTTTTCACTTATCAGTGGCAAGAGTGGGTAAATTTATATAACCTGAGGGGCAAAACGGTAAAATCGCGACGGACGACACAAGAAACCTTGCTTCCTTTATTATTAGGTATAGATATCGCCTTACCGTAAAAGCATTTAAGGGTAGTACTAAATAATATATACTCCCTCTGTTTTATAATACTGGACTATAAAGATTATAACATGTTTTAGTTGTTCCACATATTGTTCACATACATACTACAATAAATGAACATACACCCTAATATATGTCTAGATACAAACATATGAGTGGATAAATGCTAAAACATCTTATATTAAAAAACGGACTACTTATTGTGCAATACCGCGTGGGTAGCTGTAAGAAGAGATTTGCAAATTTAACCGAATACTCAATCATTCCCGCTTTCTTTTCTTTGTACCCTCCATTTTCTTCATGACGGGAAGTAAGATGAGGTGCTCGACATTTTTATCCCCAATCTTATCTTCCAACAACGACGAGTTCAATGGCGAACTCATCTACATAGTTAAGCTCCATACCAGTGGCGGCGGATGAATCAGGGTCGCAAGTCCCAAATCTAAAAAACTAACAAGTTTAGAAAAGTAAGCTCAAAATCAAGAGGGTGACGGCGGGAGACGGAGAGAGAGACATGGGTGTCGGGAGAAACAAATTGGCGCAGTAAACGATTGTGGAGCTTCGAGGCGGGCAGTGCCGAAGGGGGAGGGCCAAAATTGGCGGCCTCAAGAGACAAAAAGGTGGGTGCTGAAATTTCACCCCACCAACAGTTTCCTAGCAACCAGGGAAACTGAAAAATTCGACATCAAAAAGTGAACATATACCGTGAATCAGGTTTGTTTTTAGGGTAGCATTATTTTTCTTTATATTTTTGGCCAAAATACGGGATTTGGGCGGATCTTTTTCCCGCCCATTATATAAAAAAAGTTATTAGAAATGCTGCGGTGATATAAGTGATCTAAGATGCTCTAAGCGCCAGGAACTTCAGATTAGAGTTCTCATGTTGTTCTACAAGGGTTGATAAGACAGAGTTATATTAATCTCGTTGTGTTTTAGATATGACAATAAAATATAATATATAATAGTTATTTCTTAGTCTTATCTCTATTGACAAGATATCACCATATGGTGAGAGAGAATGTTACCAAGATGTCATCTGTCAATTAAGAGAAGAAAAATCTTTTTTTTTACTTTGTTTTTCCTCCACTCCCACAGTTTATTCAAAGTGGCACCTGTAAGATATCATTATTGTACACGCCCTTATCCGACCTCTCTTGTGCATGCAAATAACGGGTACTGAAGTTTTTCTCAATTCTTAAATGGTTTTCTCTTCAAAATATATAGAACCGGTGGAGTTTTTTCCGCTAGTAGTTTGGTACTTTGGTTTCCAAAGGATCTCTGTGGTTAGATATAACACAAACTTTTTTCTTTCGTAATTGTTAGATTGCTCGTGTCAGATTATATACTACTCCCTCCGTTCTGAATTAATTTACTCAGATTTAGTACAACTTACACTAAATCTGAGTCAATTAATTCAGAACGGAGGGAGTACTTAGTTACCATATCATAATAGTTAGTTGTCACGTATTTAGGGTGTGTTCGTTTTTTAGAACCAAGTGGAATGGAATGGAAAATTGAACCATTCCATTCCATTCCACCTCATCCCATTCCACTTTATACTTGTGTTCGGTTGGTCTGGACAAAATGGAATGGAACGACATGGAATTAATTTTAAATTTAATTAATTAGATCCTAATTAATCTAAATATTATTAATTAGAGTCTAATTCGATCTTCTTCCTCTCTTTCCCAGGAAAGGGTGCAGCGGCCATGGAGAGATCCCTCACGAGGTGATCCCTGGCGATCTCCGGCCCGCGCCCCGGCGACCTCAGCCTGCGCCCCGACGACCTCAGCCCGCGCCCCGGCGACCTCAGCCGCGCCCCGTGGCATGCGTGCCCGGCGACGGCTACGATTCTGCTCTGAGTCCGGCCGCCGGATGTAGCTTCTCCTGCTGTCGAGCCCGCCCGGACAGGTCCCGGATCCACCGGCGGGGGAGAGCGCGGCTTGGTCCTGGTGAGCTTCGGCACGGCTCGGTGAGAGAGAGTAGCTAGAGCTGAGAGAAGGTAGCGAGAGGATTAGCGAATGACGGGGAGGCGTTCCACTCGGTCCGGCCGATTTGGCCGGACGGGTGCGTTCCGCATCTACACGGAATATTCCACCTCGGGGAATCAACCCATTCCATTCCTTTGTCCAAATGAACACACGGATGGGCTCTGGGTGTGGAATGGTTCCATTCCATTCCACTCAATCCCAAAAACGAACACACCCTTAATGTCATTTTACACCGGTGCAACACTTGCACGATAGTAAATTTGTACATGGTACTACAATCTCTTTGTTTCCAGAACTTGCTTCAATGATGTGATGTCTTTACTGGTCGTATCATGACCTGCGAAGTGAGCCTACCTCATGTGGTTTGGTTCCTTGTGGTAGAACCAGCCCACCCAGGTTCAAGTCCCAGATTTGCCATGCATGCTCGCATTTTCCTGGATTTTTCAGGTTTTAACCGGCGCTATACTTTCAGCGGTAGGTGACGTGCCCGTCAACAGCGAGTCGCCCGTGGTGACTTCGTCAACCTCAAGATATGCCGGACCAGTCTCTCGGAGGTGCTCATAGGGGTAGGGTTTGCGTGTGTGCGGTCATAGGGGTGTCTGTACATGCGTGTTTGTGAGCGTCTGCGTCTGTACTGTGTTTCTAAAAAAATGTCGTATCATGACCCAATCGTAAACATATTAGTTGACCTGTCATACTGAACATGAGCCCACATGGTGCCCGCATTCAAATCGATACAACAAATTGACTAGGACATACATCAAGGAGCAAGTTATGGCGTTCCTAATGCAGAACGATTCTGTTGTCCTCCCCACTTGATTGTTTGGTTCGCGCACTCTCCCAACGCACCGACGCATATTTTTTTAACTTATGTTTATTAATAAAATATATTATAAAAGCGGACTGAGAATAAAAACAGAAAATAAAAACATAAAAAAAGAAGCCATAAACCAGAGCTTCATCGTCGGCGTCGCCTAGTCCTCGTCCTCGTCATCACCGGTGAGGTCGATGTGCGTCGGCGGGTCCTAGGGGTACGACCATGGCACCATCGACACCCCTGGGCTGCCGGCGGTGGAGGCGGAGGTGCCTGGGGCTCGGGCCCCAGTTCACTTGCATGGGAGGCGCGTGACACGGCGACTCCCAGTCCACGGCGTAGCCCCATGGCTCGGGTTTAGGGGGTGGCAGTGGAGGGGCGGTGTTGCTGGAGGCGCCGTCGCGGCTAGTAGACGCCGAGACGGCGATCTGCGACCCAAGGACAACCCATTGGTCGAGCTTCTCAAGCTCGCTCTCCTCGATCGCTCACTGGAATGCCTCCTCCTTAGACATCTCCAGAGACTGGTGCTCCTCCACCGGGAGCGGGAGCGTGGCCTCCTCCCCCTTGGCCTCCTCCTCCTCCGACGGTGGCGGCACCCAGTTGCCGCCCTGCACGTAGTCGTACTGACCGTCACCGAGGAGGCCTGAGTGCCGCCTCGGGTCTCACTCATACGCCGGCCGATCCCACATCCTAGAGTCGTAGTCGAAGGCGTCGTCGTGGCAGAGATTCGGCGGGAGGAGGGATCGGTGACGTCTTATCTCGTCGCGCCGCTGCTCCCCGCGGAGGGGCACCGGTGGGACCCGCACCCTCCTGGCGTTCAGGAGCCAGCCGACAGGGAGGTGGACGTCGTCGGGGTCACAGGCGCGTTCGCGGACTAGAGCGCCCGCGCGAGAGGAGCCGGCACGTAAGTTCGGTTCATCTCCTTCTTCGGAGGCGGCGATCGCTTCCTGGCCGAGGACGACGCCCCGACCTCTTTCTTCGGCTTCTTGAATGGCCAGGCTTCGGTCATGGTGGCGGTGGTGGGAGAATGGAAGGTTTTGTGGCCGTGGGGATGGTCGCCACAGTTCCTTTTAAGGAGGGCGATGACACGGTCTTCCATGTCCATTAATGGGGGTGCAGAGTCGGAGTGGCGGTGGCCAGTGGCGCGTCGCCATTGATGGCGACGCAGAAGCGGAAGCGGCGACACAGTCTTTTCCCTCAGAGTCGTCACGGCCTCGAGAGACGAAGTGGCCGCGGTCGCTGACAGCCTGACATGCGGGGCCGCGTTTGCGTCGCCACGGATGGCGTGGTCAAAATACGTCCGGCCGCTGAGCTTGGTTTTTCCCGGCTCCAGCCATTTTTGAATGGAATCATAGGCCGCGATCCGTTTACGTCGGTCGGTCCGTTTGAGACCTAATCACCGACCAGAAGCAATGCTGGACCTCGCACGTGACCACTTCGAGAGTACTCTGGAATCACAGATCAGTCTCCAGCTAGCTCACGTTTCAATTAGGAGGTGTTACGACTACCAACACCAGATGACCAGACCTTGGGCTCTGGAATCACAGATCAGTCTCCACGAAATTAAAGCTGTAATAAACGATATGTCTTCGGACAAATCGCCAGGGCCGGACGGCTTCTTTGAAAGTTTCTTCCCCGCATGTTGGGAAATCATCAAGCTTGACCTGCACGCTGCTCTCAATCAGCTCTACAACCTTGACATCAGAGGCCTCAAACGCTTGAATAACTCCTTTATTGTCCTTCTTAATACACCAGGCGCTGCTGCCCTACGTGACTTTTGGCCAATCTCGCTTGTATAGTTAAAATCTTCTCTAAGATTCTAGCAACTAGATTGACCCCTAAGCTGGATGAACTGATCGACCCGAGCTAAAGTGCCTTTGTCAAAAAATACGGCATCCAAGAGAACGCCGTACCTCCTAGATATGCTCTGGGCTAGAGGATTTAGTGCCCGTTGGACTGAATGGATTGCTATGATCCTTGCTACCTCCTCATCACAGGTCCTCATCAATGGATTGACCTCAGATTTCCTACAACATCACTGAGGTTTGCGGCAGGGGGACCCCTGTCCCATTCCTTTTTATCTTGGCTATGGACCCTCTCCAACCGCTTGGTTGATCTCGCCACGGAGGAGGAACTACTATCTAAGTTTCCGGGCAGGTGCACCTCGATCCGCACCTCAACCTATGATGACGACGTCGCTCTATTCATCAACCCTAATGCTACGATGCCAAAATGATCAAGCTACCGCCTGTAACTTTTGAAAGAGTCACCGTCCTTGCTATGAACCTTGCCAAGAGCACTGCCATGCCCATCCGTTGCGAGGGACTTAACCTTTTTTTTTAAATAAAAGGCAGCACGTGCCCGACTTTAACTTAATAAAGCCACCAGGCAGAGTATACAACACGAGCACAACTGGGAGGAAGGCACCAGCACAGATAGGGTAGCGCAGAAGTTTAACACGACTTAATACAAAGGGGCCCGTAGGCACAATAGAGTTTCGAAGGAGAGGCGAAACTAGCAGCAGGGTACATTAAGTCGAGGGAGGGGCTCCTTGAGGCGGCTGGCGGGGAGCAGGAGTGTGGGTCTTCGCGAAGAGGTCCTGAGTGAGCGACCTGAGTTCATCCACCAGCGGCAGCAGATCATGCTTCATGAGAGGGCGCCACTGCTGCAAAAAACTGAGGATTTTGTATACCACATCAGCAGGTTGACGGGGGAAAATGCCCTCAATCAAATACTTATTGCGAGTAACCCAAAGTGACCAACATTGTAACGCAAAGAAGAGCCACAAAGCACGCTTGGTTTTGCCCTTGAAACCCTAAAAAAGAAGGACGACCTCCGCAAAGGAACTGGGGTTCCAAGAACTGTGCAGCATAGACCTAAGGCCACTCCACAGAAATTGTGCAAGCACACATTCAAACAAAATGTGATTGACTGTCTCTGAATGCCCACACGAGCACACAGACCATCCGAGGGGCCCTGCCTCTTGGCAATCTGTTCTCTGGATGGCAGCCTCCCATACGATAATTGCCACAGAAAATCTTGAGCTTGAGAGGCACTGGGATACGCTAGATGTGTCTGATAGGAACCTCGATGCCATCCTTCAGCCCCTGGGCATGTCGATCAAAGAGTTCCCATGCAAAAACTTAGGAATGCCCCTCTCTCTCTACCAATTGCGCAAAGGATATTTCCAAAAACTCCTTGACAAGATCGACGCTCTCCTTGCAGCCTGGAAAGGCTCCATGATCTCTAGAGAGGGACGGCTGGTCCTCCTCAAGAGTGTGTTGTCCTCGGTTGTAATCTACATGATGACCACCCATAGGCTACCGGCCTCGGTGCTAGAGAAAATACAGAAGCGTTGCCTCGGCTGACACGCACGCGTTGCGTGGACAGTGTGAGAAGCCCTGAAAATGTTGCTCCTTTATATATAGGGTAGTATGTAGCATGCACTAGAAGGGTATGGCAGGCTTTGCTGCGCCCCGATGTCATATTGACGCGTGTAATATGATAAAGATTCAAATATGTAAAATGTATGTGTCATATTAAATTATGCAAAATAGGCCCGTGCCATCGGTGGGTTATACCCCCCATTCATGACCGTACAATGGGCTTTTAGGCCCCGTTTGAAACAAAGAAAATTCGTAGAAATAGGATTCCTACATGAAACTTTCCTATGACACTGTTTGGAACAAAGGAATAGGAATCTCAGATTGTTTTGAAATTCCTATGACATAAGCTATTCCATAGGAATTTTGGAGGAAAACAAACATGAGGTCTCACCTAATGTTTTCATCTTCCTGTGTGTACAATTCCTATATTTTTCCTGCGTGACAACCAAACGCCACTTAGGAAAATTTCCTGTGATTTTAGTTCCCATAGGAATTCAGGAAACATGACGACTCAATTCCTGCGGTTCCTACGTTTTTACTTCCTGTGTTTCAAACGGGGCCTTAGATTTGGGATGGCCACCAACCAGACAAATGTCATTAGCGAATTAGCGGCTGCAAATTTCTGCCATGTGTGCAGATCGTACTGCTGAAAAAGCGGATACAGGCCGGCTGATTCACATTGCTCTAACGGATATATCCTAATGAAAGGAGTTGATTTTTTTAATTTCCTTCTTAATGACGACATAAGTAGTTCTTCATATTTTGACAGAATAATCTATTCATTTGGCTACAAATTAGTGGGCACGCCTATCCCTCGGTCGATTGATATTTATTAAATCTCAGTCAATGTAGACTAATTACTATTACTATTCTAGATCTAGTTACTACTACTATTCTAGATCGAGCTCACATTTCTCACATCCCTCGGTCGGCACGTGCCTGCAAGTTAGCATGCATGCGCGGCCTAGCATAGTGTGTCTTTGGTTAAGCACATCGAGCGTGATCCTTTTATGCGCATGGCGTCGGCCGGCACACTACACAAGGGCTGCTCGCATGCTGCGCAAGTCTTTTGATCATGCAACATGGGTTTTGATGGATCAGCAAGTAATTAGGACATAATTTCTCTTCTCTTCTGTTTTCCGGGTAGTTACCCGTGCATGTATAGCTTACTGACAATTCAGAACGAATCTCCAAGTGCAAATCAGACGACAACCAAGGGGGAGGCATAACCCACGGGCTGCAAAAAATCCGCTCTATTAAATTATCTCCAAGTATGAGGGATACAATGTTTCGTTATAACAGAACCAAGCATCTCTTGTTATGTGCGCTCGTTCTAACTTTCGGTACACACTAAATCCACATCAATTTCCTATAAATCAACATCAAAGCATAACTCGTTATCACCTATTCATCTATACCTTAGTTCGCAGTGTGCCGAGATTCATGAACGCATTGTCATGCAGTACGCATGATCACCTATTCATTTATACCTTAGTTCGCAGCATCCTTATCACCTTAGTCTGCAGTACGCATTGTTATGCATTGTCTGTCTCTAAATATCCTAAGAAACATTAGATTTGTCGCATTTATCCTTCATCGGTCAAATCTATGTCTCAATATATCCCATTAGTGCCTAGAAGGAACGAGATAATCTCCAAGGGTTCAATAGGTTAAATTTTAATCAACGTACATAGTTGAACATTTTTCGGTCAAAAGAACATAAAAGATACCTCCGATCTGGTTTATGTGTCGCTAGAAAATAGCGTACATAGTACAACTCGGTAGCGTATCGCACGATAATTTTTTTCGGACCGGAGGGAGTACATACTCTTTTTTTTTTCATATGAAGCACCGCTTCATATTCCATTCTAAACATAAATGCCACTATAAATATTTCATTGTCTCATACTTCTGTGGGGGGTGATCTGATCAAGCCAATTTTTTTAGCGATACTCAACTTCCTTTTCACATAATCATAATATGTCTTGCGGTTCCCTTCCTGAAAGTAAATATCGCTTCCACATCAGCAAAAAAACAAACTCGCCCATGCATAGAAAGCCAATATAAAAGTACAAATAATCTATAACATGTAAACAAGAAAAAGAAGCTACTAACATCTCCTTTAAGAAACTCCGTGATCAACCCCTTAACACGATCTTCCTCAGTCTACAAGCAAAAGCAATTTGGTTTAGTGTGAAAAAAGATTCCAATCAGACTTTGATCTCAGAAAAAAATGAATTTTACCTGTTCACCAATGCTATCCAAGAGGGGTTTATACTGGACAATGAAAATATGAAAGAATTGGCCAGATATTAAAAATGGTGGGCAGAGAGAAGAACCAAGAAGCTAGAGAGATAGGGGAACAATATGTGTTGAGAATGGCAACCTACCAGCTCTTCCATTGTATATAGATTCTCATGAAAGTTCCTCTTGCACGGAAAAATGAAAGAGTAGTTGCCATCCTCGTAGACAAGCTTCAACGCATCCTCAAAAGTCATCTAAGCAATGTTGAAGAAAACCAATAACTCTTAAGCATGTAAAACTGGAACAAAATGGGGGAAAACACAACTACCCTAGTTCAACGCATTCAGCAAGAATCAAACCTTGTCCCCAGTATTAAGCATCTTCCACACAGAAAGGAGGAAAACAGCATATACTTCCGATACCAAATAAACTCAATCTCCACACTGAACCTAAAATCCTGAACAAAATTTAACATTAATACTTGTGAAGCACTGTCATAATTTGCAGGGCCAACTAAATTAACATGTGATGGAAGGGCGTTACAAGGAAGCCTGATTCAAATAAAATGTTGCAAATTTTGGGATATCCTGCTGCAATCTTGAGTGCATGATAATAGAATAGTCTCTCAATTCTTGGCTGCAAAACAACAAAACAGCTATAAGATGGGGTGCACGAGAATACAGCATCAAATACATACAATGCACCTATTACGCGAGAGACTTTGAAAGAATATTTACCTCATGGGTTCTGCTTGTCATGTACAATTCAATCAACTGCATGCGACAAGAAGGAAATCAAAACATGATTACATATGACCAGAAGTGTAAAGTCGATCACATCATGCACACCTCAGTTTTACTAGACAATTCGTCCCAGAACTGGACAAATTGCTGGTCACCCTCAAGCGAACTACAAATTCTGCGGTAATATTCCCAGTCTTCATACCATCCCTGCACAATGAAAGCATTATAAGTAGCTCATTCATTGCTTGTTATCGTCTGCGTGCTGTAAAAAGCATTCCTACAATGAGTGCTAACCTATGACTAACATGTGTCATTCATTTTTGGATTTCCCGCTGCACATACTGAGCCATTAGAAATGTTCAAGCGTGCACATGGAGAAGTTATTGCAAAGAGCCATTTAAGGATGACACTAATCTATTTTAGATGTTTAAAATGATGTGTTATGTGGCAGTCTGCAAGGTTTTCTGTTAGAGCATCTCTAGTGGCTTGTCTATACGGGCGTGGAAAGCAAATTTACACGATCAAGAGCGAAAAAAGCGTCCCAGCGGCTCGTGTATACGGGCGTCTATCCCTTCCACGCCCACTCACGACGGTACGAGGCGTGGATTCCTCCACGACGCATCCACGAGAGGAAAAGCAAGGCGCGAAGGAAAATCGTCTCCGCGCCTGGTTCCCGCGCCCGTCCGAGCTCGCCCCCGCCAGCCACCGCGTCCAATCTCGCCTCCAAGATCGCCGCCGCCGCATCCGAGCTCGGCGTCGCCGCCCCTCCTGCAGAGGTATGTTTCCGCATCCGAGCTCGCCTTCCCCGGATCGAATCAGAGAGGAGTGGGGCGGCGGCCGCCAAGCCGTGCGGCCAGATGTGCCCGCGGCCGCGCGCGCCGTACTGAGAGAGGCAGGGGAGGGAATGGAGGAGAGGGGCCTCGAGCAGGGAGGAGAGAAGAGGTTGGGGAAGGAGGCGACGGGGATGGGAGGAGAGGAGGGGCCGGGAGGAGATGAGATGAGAGGCAGGGGAGGGAATGGATTGGGGGCAGAGTGAATCGACCGGAGGGGGTGCGGGCGTCGCTGTTGCGCTCGCGTCGCTGCCGCTGCTGCTGCGCTCGCGTCGCGTCGCTGCCGCTGCGGTCGCGTCGCTGCTGCTGCTGCGCTCGCGTCGCGTCGCGTCGCTGCTGCTGCTGCGCTCGCGTCGCTGCTGCTGCTGCTGCGCTCGATGGGGAAGTAGATCGCTAGAGCAGAGAATTGGGGATGGAGATGGCTGGCTGGAGATAATTTCCATTTGTACTCGATGGACACCCCCATATGTACTCGATGGGGAAGGATGTGATGCAGTATATTAATTTCTGTTTGTGTTTTATCATTGCAGATGGAGGAAAATCAGAATTTTCTGGAGACCGTTGGGTTCGGTGTCTCACAATTGGCAGAATTTTCTCAAGTGCTAGAGGAGGTAGAGGAAGTGACGCCACCGACACAAAAACCTCCCGCATCCGTGAAAGGAAAATCCCACAAAGGGAAGAATTGGTCTAGTCTTGAGGACAAAGTGTTGATAGAAGCATGGGCAAACACTAGTTTGGATGCCGTGGTCGGTAGCGATCAAAATTCAACTGCTTATTGGGCAAGAATTGCAGATTACTACGACAACCACAAAGAGTCAACATGGCCGGAGCGGAATGCTAATGCCATTAATTGTCGTTACACCGCTATTTCCAGTTTGACGAGCAGGTTTTGTGCATGTGTTCAACAGATTTTAAATAGGAATGAGAGTGGAAGGACAATACAGGAAAAGGTATGCACTTATCTTGTAATTTACCTATAGTGCTCTAGATGTGTTGTGTGCATGTGGTAACAATACATATATTTGTGCAGACAAATGATGCACACATTTTGTTCAAGGAAATGGATCCAAAGAAAAAGCCTTTTACATTAATGCATTGCTATGTAGAGCTTGAGAAGTATCCAAAGTGGCAGACAAGAGAAAATGAAGTTTCTCAGAAAAAGAAACAAAAGAAGACTGTAGATGCAAGTCCAGGTACAGCCTCTTGTGCTGAATCTTTTGTGCTAGGTTCTGATGCTCTTGAAGATGAGGAAAGACCCACAGGTACAAAGAAAGAGAAATTGCGGAGAGCTAAAGAGCATGCATCCGAGGGCAATGCTTGTAAGTTCTCACTGCAAACTGTTTGGACTGAGAAGAAAGAGAAGGATGAGATTAAAGAGATTGCCAAAAATGCTCGCTATGCTCGTGCATTTGAAATGCAAGAGAAGGAGTTAGCATTGAAAGAGAGGGATGATGCACGGAAACAGTTTGAGTTAGAAGAGAGAATCATGCTCATAGACACTAGTGCTATGACCGTTGCGCAGAAGCAATTCTATGAAGACAAGCAAACGGAGATTATTGCTCGCCGCCGCCACTAGTGTGAGATGTTGTTCTAAACTATTCTATGTTGTTGTATGAACTATTCTATATCGTCGTGAACTATTCTATGTTGTTGTATGAACTATTCTATATTGTCGTGAACTATTCTATGTTGTTGTATGAACTATTCTATATTGTCGTGAACTATTCTATGTTGTTGTATGAACTATTCTATATTGTTGTATGAACTATTTTATGAAGACACACGTTTGATAAACACTGCATTACATAGATGAATTACATCACTCATTGCATAAATGTAAACTAGATGAAAGAAAATGAATTACATCACTCATTGCATAAATGTAAACTAGATGAAAGAAAATGAATTACATCACTCGTCTCCAAACTTGCGCCACACATGCTCAACTAGATCGTTTTTAAGCTGAGTATGATCATCTCTATTTCTAATCCGATGATACTGCTGAATAAAGGAGCTCAGTCGTTCCGCATGAGTGCGAGATACTGTGACTCTTTCTCCCATTGCCTCAAAGTTACAGATCTGCCGACCAGTCTCTCGCTCTTCTTCAACTATCATATTGTGCATTATCACACAAGCTTTCATGACATCACCGATTTCTTTACGCTTCCATCCTTTAGCAGGTCCACGAACAATGGCAAAACGGGATTGGAGCACTCCGAATGCTCGTTCCACATCTTTTCTAGCCGCCTCTTGCTTTTTGGCAAATTTTTTATGCTTTCTTGTCTGTGGAGACGGTATGGTCTTCACAAATGTTGCCCACTGTGGATAGATGCCATCTGCAAGGTAGTAACCCATTGTGTACTGATGACCATTGATGTTATAGTTCACTTCTGGAGCTTCACCTTCGGCTAGCTTTGTAAACACCGGAGAACGTTGAAGCACATTTATATCATTGTTAGACCCTGGTAAACCAAAGAAAGCATGCCAAATCCAAAGATCATTTGAAGCAACTGCTTCCAAGATCATAGTGGGCTCGTTCACATGTCCTCTGAACATGCCATGCCATTTTTTGGGACAATTTTTCCAAGCCCAATGCATGCAATCTATACTCCCTAACATACCAGGAAATCCTCTTTCCTCTCCTATTGCAAGTAATCTTGCAGTATCTTCTTCATTTGGGGATCTCAGATACTGTTCCCCAAAAACTTCACAAATTTTAATCACAAATTTCTTGCAAGACTCTAGATTAGTAGCTTCTGCGGATCGGATGTACTCATCGGCTCCATCAGCTGCTATTCCATATGTTAGCATCCGCATTGCCGCAGTCATCTTTTGTAGATGATGCAACCCAAGAGTTCCACAAGCACTTCTTCTTTGTGTAAAATAACCATCATAGTCATGCTCAATTATACCTCGAGCTATGCGGTTGAACAAAGTACGTGACATCCTAAATCTGCGCGTAAAAAGTAAATGAGACAGGGATATGAAAAACAAGCAAACATGGAGAAGTGTATTAGTTACGAACCTTCGCCGAAATAAGTGCTCGGGATAGCGAGGAGGATCATTGAAATAGTCACCCCATAAAAGAACAAATCCGGCATCTCTTCCTCGATCAATTGCCCGACGTCCATGCTTGGAACCACCATGGCGTCGAGTGTTCATCTCCTCTTCCTCCTCCTGCTCGGCAATTGCTGCAATAATTAGTTCATCGTCGCCCGATGAAGACGAGGAAGAATTCATCATCATATCCCAAGAGGATGTATTCATTGTGTCGTGTGAGAGAGATAGAGAAATTTAGGAGAAGTCAGGCAAGACACAAGGAGGAATGCTGTGAGAGAGATGTGGGAGGGGGTGGTATATATAGAGCTGTTAAAAATATAGCCGTTGGAGCTGTTCGAAATATGACCGTTAGAAAGATAGCCGTTGGAATATGATCGTTTGAAATATAGCCGTTGTAAATATACACGTCCTAATATACACGTCCTATATACACGTTCCACTGAAAAACAGGATGTGTAAATTTTAGAGAAGGTGTATATGTACGTGTATATGAAAATATACACGTCCAAGTTTCCACGTTCCACTAGAGATGCTCTTATTCATTTACATGGTTTGTAAGCAAAGCAGTGACAATGGTGCAAACATTTCAAATAACAGTACGGGCAAAATAGTGCAAAGTGATAAAGAGGAACAAACTCGCAGCGAGGCATCAAAGGGGGCAAGCGAGGTATTATATCAATAGAATTCTGCCTTTCTTGTATGTCAAGGGATCCAATGCAGCATATGCTGCTGAATGCCCAGCAAACTTATGTTGTATTCGCTCCAATTTTAAGCATAAGCTGTTTTAGATTTGTGCACGAGGAGTCGAGGATTAAGAAAGGTTCCATCACCACGTTTAACAAGTTTGGCAATGCAACATGGATAACCATTCCTTGCAAAGTGACACTTCTGAACTCTAAACCGC
The DNA here is from genome assembly GCA_026929855.1 of Poa annua. Classification (NCBI taxonomy): domain Eukaryota; kingdom Viridiplantae; phylum Streptophyta; class Magnoliopsida; order Poales; family Poaceae; genus Poa; species Poa annua. The sequence goes on along the minus strand of CM049437.1, from coordinate 89,090,097 downwards.
CATGGGGATATGAGTATCCTAGTGGTCTATACAAGGTGGGAAAGAAGTTGTACCATCCCAGTACATGGCCTCGTCGCCACTCAACTTCCGCATGACTGGATGTGATAACGTAACAGCACATAGCAGTAAGATAGTCAGGGCCTTATACTAACGAATATAATTGTTGAGCACTGAACCACTAAAATAGTTGCATGGAGGCAAGTGTTACGTACACTATTCTTAAGCATGAGCCGCTGGTAGTCCTCAAGGTGAACATATTGGCAGTATTTTGGATCAAAGAACCATTCAAAATTGACCTCATAATGCTGATAGTACCCTTTGGCTGCGAGATGGCTATGCGTGAATACCTTTGACAAGCTTTCATCGTCCATATACTGGTACCTTTCCTATATCAACATACCAAAAGCAAAGTAAAACACAAAACAGAGCGGAAATGCTTCAGTAAAACACAAAGCAGAAGGTTTCAAGTTTGTATCATACAGTCACACATATGATCTTCTAACAAATAGCAGGTACCTCATGAGCTCTGATGCGATACAGAGCAAGCCGTTGGTTCAACAATCCCAAATGCTTCTCGTCAAGGTAAGAGGTGGTGGCACCTCTAGTTAGTTGTCTTGGGTGCGTCCTCAGGGTGTGGCTACTCCTTTTTTCTATGTTCATCTTTGATCTGCTTTGTATGAGGTTTTCTCACCACTTTGTATCTGTTCGGCCGTGTGGCTTTATTTATAAAGCGGAGCGAAATCCTGTTTCGAGGTAAGAGGACTCGTCGTTAACAATACGTTGGTCCAGAAGAGGGGTGTCATCCATCTGCCCGAGACAAACATCGATCTCCTTTGCCAGCTGAACATCGCCCCAGTTAAGGCCTTCAATTTCCTCTCGTTCTTGTTCTTGTCCGCCAACAATCTTGCCAGAAGAATGCTCACCCGAAGTATATCTGATCTTTGTCTTCTTTTTACCGGTCCATGCGCTTGTTGTTTCCTGCAGCCCCTCGCTCATCGGAAGAAAAAATTCAGAGAATGTGCGGTTCTTCTTTCCCTTTCCGGAACGAGCAGAGGCTTGAAGATTAGGGTCAGCAGCAGCAGAGGTTTCACCGGCGGCGCGCGCGAAATCAGAGCGGACACCTTCCATCTGCGATCCCCTCTCTAATCTAAACAGAATCTCCAAACCCTAACCAACCTTGCGGCTACGATTCGATCCGAAATCTAAACGATAACTGGGGATCTATTTGTCAAAGAAAGTGGGATATATCTGCGCGAGATGCAGAGCCCGCGGAAGGAACGAATTTTGTGCACCTTGCTCTACCATGCATCGTATAATCAAGGTTTGTAGGTAGCTGATCGTATAATCACGCGTAGGAGATCGAGACACAGCCTTAGGGCTATGTGTAAGAAGATAGAGGATAGACAGAGGAGAGGATTCAACACGACTTGTTATTCAGTAGAGGTAGTGTTTAAATACAGGTTGTCTCTTGAGTCATCGTGTGATGCCCACGATCTGGTCTAGCTAGTGCTCAACGTGGGAGAGGTGGTGTGCGTGTGCTTGACTAGGTACAGGGAAATACACACGCACACGTATACTATACAGTATATCCTAACACCCCCCGCAGTCGTGACGTCGGCTGTCGAGACGCAAAGACCGGATCGGAATTCTTGGAAGATGTCCGTCGGGAGCCCTTTTGTCACGATGTCTGCGAACTGCTGCCGTGCGGGAACATGGAGCACTCTGAACTCGCCAAGAGCCACGCGTTCGCGGATGAAGTGGATGTCGAGCTCGACGTGCTTGGTTCGCCGGTGATGAACTGGGTTAGCAGACATGTAGACGGCCGAAATGTTGTCGCAGTAGACCTCGAGCGTGGCCTTGGATATGGAGCAGTGAAGCTCGCCAAGGAGTTGTCGCAGCCAGATGCTCTCAGCAACGACGTTGGCGACGGCGCGGTACTCAGCCTCCGCGCTGGAACGCGACACCGTGGCCTGGCGTTTGGACGACCAGGAGACCAGTGCATCGCCCAAGTAGACGCAGTAGCCTGACGTCGAACGGCGAGTGTCGGGACACACAGCCCAATCGGCGTCAGTGTAGACGCGTAGGTCCGTGCTCGCAGAAGCTGGAATGTGGAGTCCCATGGCGGTGGTGCCGCGCACGTACCGGAGAGTTCGCTTGATCAACCCATCATGGCACGCACGGGGATCATGCATGTGCAGACATATTTGTTGCACGGCGTAGGCGAGCTCGGAACGAGTGATTGTCAGGTACTGCAGGGCGCCGGCGATGCTTCTGTAGGCGGAGGGATCGGCAACGCGGGGACCATCAGCAGATGGAAGCTTGGCCTTGGTGTCCACCGGAGTCGGAGCAGGCTTGCAATTGTCCATGGAGGCACGCTCCAGCACGTCGTCGGCGTACTGCTGCTGGGACAGGAAGAAGCCGGCCGACGTACGAGTGACGCGGATGCCGAGGAAGAAGTGGAGAGCGCCAAGATCCTTCATCGCGAACTCGCCCGTCAGTTGGGCGATGATGCGACGGAGCAGAGCCGGCGACGAGGCGGTGAGCACGATGTCGGAGCCGCATGCGTAGATGAACAGCGACGAGTCGGAGCGCGTCGCGGTGAAGCCGATGGTCTTGACGAAGACAGCGAACCGAAGGAACCATGCGCGCGGCGCTTGCTTCAGTCCGTACAGAGATTTGGACAAGCGGCACACATGGTCGGGCTTGGACGCATCGACGAAGCCGCGGGCTGCAAGCAGTAGACCTCTTCATCCAGCGTGGCGTGGAGGAACGCGTTCTTCACGTCGAGTTGATGGACGGGCCAGCGGCGTGACGCAGCAATGGCGAGGACGGCACGGATGGTGGCGGGCTTGACGACGGGGGAAAATGTTTCGCCGTAGTCGATGCCGGCGCGCTGCGTGAACCCGCGCACGACCCACCGAGCTTTGTAGCGTTCGAGGGAGCCGTCCGCGCGCGTCTTGTGACGGAACACCCATTTGCCGGTGATGAGGTGTGTACGGGGAGGGTGCGGTACCAGCTCCCAGGTGCGGTTGCCAACCAGAGCGGCGAACTCGTCGCGCATGGCGCTGAGCCAGTTCGGGTCACGAACGGCTGCCTGCACGGAGCGTGGGATGGGGGAGACGTCCGGCGAGACGGTGGTCGATGCAGCGTTGGCGTAGCGCGGATGAGGCTTGCGGATGCCATTCTGAGCTCGAGTCACCATGCGACGGGACGGAGATGGCAGGATCGGCGGCGAGTAGCAGGCCGATGCAGCTGGTGTGGACGAGCTTGGACCACGGGCGGGCGCGGGAGAATTTGAATCCCCAGAGCGCGCGCAGAGGAGTGGTGGCGGCCTAGGCGGAGAAGATGGGCCGCCTGCACTTGCTGGGATTGAAGCGTCCCATGAGCCACCATTTTGAACAGAGTTGTTCCCGCCTGGTGCTGCTGATTCATGCGAAGGGACCTGCATCACTGGGATAAAATGGTGAATTTGCTCGGGCGGCGGCGCGGCGACAGGTGGAGCTGGAGCTGCGTCGGCTTGCAGGTGAGGATAGGAGAAGGGAAACTTCTCCTCATCGAACCGCACGTGCCTGGATGTGAGAACTCGCCGTGAGACGGGGTCGAAACAGCGGTAGCCGCGGTGATCCGGCGGGTAGCCAAGGAAGACGCAGGCGACGGAGCGGGGATCGAGCTTGTGTCGCGAGGTGGAGGTGGTATTGGGGTAACAGAGGCACCCGAACACACGCAAGTTTGTGTAATCCGGGGCGGCGCCTAGCAGAAGCTCATGGGGTGTCTGCGGTGCGCTGGAGTGGCATGGCCTTCGATTCAGAAGATAGGTGGAGGTCGATAAAGCTTCAGCCCAGAAGCGCGCAGGCATGGACGCGTGAACTAGAAGTGTGCGGACACCTTCGTTGAGCGTGCGGAGAGTGCGTTCTGCCTTGCCGTTCTGCTGGCTCGTGTAGGGACAGGAGAGGCGAAAGGACGAGCCGTGATCTGCGAGGAAGGAGCGCAGAGCGGCGTGTCAAATTCGCGACCATTGTCGGTCTGCAGGGCAAGGATGGGGCGCTGGAATTGCGTCTGAGCATACGAGAAGAAATCGACAATGATTTGAAAAGCATCAGATTTGTGACGCAATGGGAATGACCATACATAATGACTGAAATCATCGATGATCACTAGGTAATATTGAAACCCGGAGATGCTTACAACAGGGGATGTCCATATGTCTAAATGCAACAATTGAAAAGGGAAATAGCTAATTGTTTGTGAAGACTGAAAGGGCAGACGCACGTTCTTGCCTAGCTGACAGGCATGACAAGTGTGAGCTGCAGGCTTGCTACAATCGAAGGGAAATCTAGCTAATGTGCTGCGGAGAGCGGCATGACCGGGGTGACCAAGCCGCTGGTGCCAGAGGGTGACGGAGGCGACGCCGGCGAACGGAGATCGAGGTGCAGATGAGCTCGATGCCACCGGGTACAGGTCGCCGTCAGAGTTACTGCGCAGAATCACCGTCCGAGTTCGAAGGTCCTTTACAGAGAAACCAAATGCATCAAATTCGACTGAAACAGGGTTATCTCGACAGAGTTGTCGAACGGATAGCAGATTTTTAATAAGAGATGTAGAAAGCAGCACATTGCGAAGAGTTAAATGGGAAGAGGTGGTGACGATCGAGCCAGTGCCGGTGTGGGTGATGGGAAGATGAGCACCATTACCAACTACGATCTGAGCGGAGGAATGAGAAGGGCGGATGGAATGAAGATTACCGGCGCCACTGGACATGTGGGACGAAGCTCCGGTGTCGAGGTACCAATCAGAGGTGCCGCCCGATGGTGCGTCGTGCGTCGCGGCGCTGTGCAGGGCCGTCTGGAGCGCACCCATGTCCCATGGCTGCGGCTACGATGGTGGAGGTGGCGCCATGCTGGAGCTGGCGCCGGGAGTGCCGTAGTAGGGGTTCACGAGCGCGCCAGTGCTTGGGCCGGCGCCGGGCGTGTCGTAGCCGTATGGGTATGGCGAGGGCGGTGGGGCGCCGAGGGAGCCGTTGCCGTAGGCGGAGGGAGGCGCCGCCATCAGGGCCTGCTGGTTGGGGACGCCGGGGCGGTTGCCAAGTAGACCAGCACCCGGCACACGCCAGTTGACGGGCCAGGCTTGGACGAGGCCAGTCCACGAGTTGGCGCCCGGTGCAGGTGCAGGAAGGGATGCAGGCGGCCGTGATCCGCCCGGAGATGGTGCAGGAGACGGAGGGAGACCATCGGCAGGGGCCTTGCCTTTGCCCTTGTTCTTCCCCTTGCCACGATTGCGGCCGCCGGTGGAGCTAGAGCCGCCGTCGTTGCCGTAGGTGGGCTCTGGGGTGCGAGCGCGGCCGGCCCAGACTGCGTGGACGGCGTTCTGGCGAGCAGCCTGCTCAGCACGGTGCTCCTCAAGCATCAGGAAGGAGCGGACCTGCAGGAACGAGGGCAGAGGGACCCGCGAGGTGATGTGCGGGATGGCATGATGGAACTGCCGCCCGAGGCCGCGCAGCAGGTTGAAGACCTGCTGGGTCTCGGTGACGGGCTGCCCCAGGTTACGCAGCTGGTCGGTGAAGCTCTTGAGCTTGGCGCAGTACTGCATCACCGTGAGATCGCCCTGGACGAGTGCGTGGTACTCGGCGTCGACGTAGACAGCACGGGCGAGTTGGTTGTCGCGGAAGAGCTCCTCGAGTGCAGTCCAGACGGCGAGAGCGGTGTCCTCCGGCTGCATAACAACATCAAGAAGCTCGGGGGAGACAGTGGTGTACAACCAGTGGACGACGCAGTGGTCGATCATGACCCACTCGGGGTCGTCATGGCGATGAGCAGCGGCGGCGTCGGCGTGATCGCGCAGCCCAAACTTGTCGATGACGGTGTCGAAGAAGCGCCGCCACTGGGTGTAGTTCGCCGCGGCGAGGTCGAGGACGACCGGTACATGGCTGCGGATGTGCACCGTTTGCAGAACGGTGGCAGGGAGAGCCGTGGGCGCGGCGGAGCTCGGTGCAGCAATCGCCGCGGGATGCGCGGTGTTGAGCGGCGTCACCACAGCAGGAGGAGCAGATGGCCGAGGCGGAGAGCTTGCCGGAGAGAAGTCCGGCTCGGCCATGGGGTTGATGAATGGATCATCCATTGGAGCGGAAGCGTGATCAGAACGCGACGCGTCTGATACCATGTAAGAAGATAGAGGATAGACAGAGGAGAGGATTCAACACGACTTGTTATTCAGTAGAGGTAGTGTTTAAATACAGGTTGTCCTCAACTGCTTGAGTCATCGTGTGATGCCCACGATCTGGTCTAGCTAGTGCTCAACGTGGGAGAGGTGGTGTGCGTGTGCTTGACTAGGTACAGGGACAGTATACCCTAGCACTATGGGGAAAGTGGATCGATTGCCCTAGAATTACAACTACATAGAGGGTCCCTACAAGTCTATAAAGAAGTGAAAAAAAATTGATCGGTAGTAGTCCGGTCGCACCCGAACAATAATATTCTAGAGGGAAATGCACCTAAGATCAAATATTTTGAGCCGGCCTCCGTGGAAAATTCAGACTTTCTTTTTAATGATGCGATCACATAAAAACATAAACTTTGAATCTCAATAGCTAAATACATGGCAATTAAATCATGAGCCGGGATCATTAAGAGCATACTGCGAGTAGGAAGTGGAATTAATACAATGAATTCAAAAGCATAAAACCTCTCTTTTTCGAAAAAATCGAAACACATCGAAATGGTACCAGCCGTACTTAATACTAGAAGGATTTGGCAGAAATATGTAAAATTGTCCCTCCTAAAAAAATTATTTCAGAATAAATGGGCAATAGTTAGGAGAAGTGCGCCAGCGGCGAGCAGAAGCAAGGTTATTAGATACCGAAGGAAAGCCCGGCCAGAACCACACGTGCAAGTTTCCCTGCATGTGGCTCGTCCGTGATAACTTCTTCGGGTTTGCGTGAACTAGCAGACCCAGTGGCGGAGCTAGATTAAAACTAATCAGGGTGCACTACTCTTGACTAACCTAGAATTGTAGACAAAATTAAGCCACACGGGTGCACTAACCAGTGTCTAGAGGGGTGCACAGACTAGTTTTTAGGCTAACTAGCAAGGTGGCCCTCGCAAATGCGAGCGCATCATCTTTAGCGTATTGAATAGGTTTTTTTTGTTTTTGTAGTTTTAGAGATACTCAAAATATAAAAAACTTTAATTACATGGTTCTATGGGCACTGAAACCGTGATGATAAGTAAAATAATATGTGTGAAAAATAGTTGAAACCGATTAATTTGTGACTGGATATTTGTGGGATATTTTTAAAACGTCATGCACGGTTTTATAACGTAGATAATGTTACTTTGATCTATTTTCAGTCATTTCATATTGTTCTTTAATCTTCAATCTAGCGGATATACAGTAATACACACATATGATTGTCATGTATTGTCATATAACAATTTTAAAAATATATAAATTAGTCAAAAGTTTACCACATGTGCTTAATCTCTACTATCTCCACGACACCAATAAATCCCGCCCAACTTGTCATCAACACACCTTGATAACTATCATCAGTATGCCCCAGTGCATTAGGTCAAATATTTGACAGCTTAAACCAAATATGAAATATAAAATACAGAACCATTCTTAAGGCCTATAATCATACAAATAACATCCTCAATGAAAACAAATCATTTGATCAAACATTCTCCAAAATGTTTTTTCATATTTTTAATTTAGACTCAGTGTAGCTTGATATCCAAAGGACCACACACAACTTTGTTTTGTTGCCTACATTTTAATATTTTATACACTCTCGTATACACAGGTACGCCAATCCACATTTATGTGCGGACACTTATTGCACAATATCATGCATGCCTCTATGCAAACATTTTGTGTATATAGTATTTCAATCTACCACTTTTTCTTATAGTGATGAAGATCTCTACCAGTGTGTACTGATCCTCATCTATGTTCTACTTCGGCATGTCATCATATATACTTCTAGGACAAAATTTTCAGCTTTGCTTTCCTTTTTGTTACAGACTTTGTGAATGTTTTCTTTTCCCTTTAAGATGTCGTAGTCGACAATACACAAAATTGTTACCGAACATATTTAAATGAACATATTGAGGTTATATGTGCCTTTGTAGTACACATCAGTGGCATGGATATTGAGGAAGTAGTAGCCACGTAGTCAATTAGCATATGTCAACATGATCAAATTTTATGAAAGAAGCACACCGGTTAAAAATAAAACAAATGATTATATGCACCAAAGAAGAGAGAAATAGTTTCCAGTTAGACTTGAAAGTTCTCCGTAACCCATAGCATAGTAAAAGAAAGCATGGTAGCCTTATATTAGAGAATGAAAGAACATAGTGTTGACAATCTAAGTTGGGTGGCCGCCGCGAGCAAGGCGCTCAGTTACATATATGTGTGTGCATTAAGGTTTTTTCTAAAATCTATGAGATGTAAGTTGTGTACGTGTCATATTTGCATTTACTCATATATATGTGTGTGAATTAAGCTTTTTTCTAAAACCTATGAGATTTAAATCGTGTACATGTCATATTTGCACATTCCCTCATTTAAATGTATATAGTCAATTTTGAAATATATAAATGACTTACATCAAGTGAACGGGTGACTTCGTCAATGTCAAGACTCGATCCGCCGGCTCAGGATTTCGCAGGTGCACATAGGGGTAGGGTGTGCGTGTGTGCGTTCGGATGAGTGTGCGCGCGTGTATGTGAGCGTCTGCGTTTGTACTGTGTTTCTCAAAAAAAAAAGGAGTATATATATCATATTGTTTAGATCCGACCATTAAAAAATATTTTTTGTGCTGTTATCTAACGTCCTTACTTCTAATATATTGGTTAAGTGCTTAGATGTTTTCTTTCCCAGAACGTCTGGGCCCAATAGCCGGCCGGCCGGTCGGTTTCTTTTTCTTTTCCAACGCTGGCTTTTGCTGCCTGTTACGTGACTTCTTTTTTTTTTTTTTGCCTGACGTGACTTAGCCTATACAAACTCTTTTTACATCTGATATTGTACGCAAGGCTAACTAACTTGTGGATCGTGTCAAACGGACAATATAGTTACGTTACTAATATTCTCTAGTTAAATCTTAATCATATATTTTAGATCTAACTATCAAAATTAATTTAGATGATGTGGCTTAAGGTGTTGGCTCTATTTTAAACCCCCGTATTGTGCTTTTAGTATATAATAGATTGCAGTGTTAAAAAATTCTCTACCCGGGTGCATGTGCACCCGGCTAGCTTCAAGTAGCTCCGCCGCTGAGCGGACCGATCACTATGTGGTTTAAATTTCAAAAAAAAAAACTTGCAGGGTATTGTAGTCACTATATAAATTGTGAATTTTAAATATGACTGCAGATAACTTACTACTCTACTTTCTCTTTTCTCCCAAAGTTTTCCTTGAGACAACAGCTGCTATTGATCTGACCTTCTGCCTCCTCGAGTATTCACCACCCCTGTACTGCAATGTTGTAAGTTATTTTACTGCTTCTTTTGGAGTGTTTTTAAAGTTGTTCGTCACACAATTGCTCGGGCTAACCCAAAATGTGGGGTGATACCAAGCAATGATGTTTTGTAGAGCCAGGAGAAAAAGAAGTTTTCACCGATGGTGGGTTTGATGGAAAAAGTGAGGAAGCATCAACTTGGTTAATTGTGTGAATATGATATGGATATGGATGGTGAGCAGATCTTCCCTACTTTTATTTATAACAAATATTTAGATTTCTGGAAGTCATACATTCGTTTCTGCTGCCGCATTATATATCACGGCACCAACCTTGATGCATCTTACTTTGTGGGTCCATACGGTATCCTGTCCATTTTACCTGATAGTGATTTTCTAAGGTCTCTTCTATTCCTGTGACAGACTATAATTATGTGACCATGAGCCTTGTCCATCTTCAGGGCTGTCTATATGATGTCAAACTATCAATATGTTTCTCTATATCCGTTAGAAGCCAGCGTATCTCTGTTCAGACTTTTCAATTGATATGATATCTGCATTCAGCTTCATTCTTAACAAGTTTATTTCTTTACATTTACTCTATGAAGTTAAAGTTCAGGAGATGATGACTCACTATCAAAGGTGTTTCTGATCATATCCAATTCGTCGCATGTCGCTGCTGATGAATGTTCTGGAGATATTCATGAGTTTAATGTGCCAAATACTGCTATTGGCATTTACAGCCTTGACAGTGATTTGCCACCGGGCTGAACTAGGTAGTCTAAAACTGGAAAATGTGATTGTGTAAGATGGGAGCTCACTTGAATCTATCGACCACATCAGTCTGTACTGTCAAAACGCCCAGATGATTTGGGAAAATAGGAATCTCACGGGAGGCTACAATAGGTAATGCAACCCAACAATTCAGAAGGCTGGCCAGTCTGTTTTGTAGCATGCTGCTGGGGCATGTAGTGGGCGAGAAATGACTGCCTCTTGAACAATGCTAGGATAACTTGGGAGTGTCTTTTCAAGGCAATAGCAACGGAAATTCAACTATGGGCGACCATGTCACCAAAGTTTATGGGGTGCTCCAGCAATGGGATGAAAACTTCCTTGAATGTTGCTACATAAAGATTGCAAGTTTTTGGAAGGGCATTATACTTTATCAAATGATACGGCAAGAGACCACTCAGTTTTGAGTTGATTTCAACTGCCTACTTTCACTTAAATGTATTACAGAAGCAGATGCCTATTAGTTGTATGCCCGTTAAATCTGTTAAATGTTGCTATCTGGATTTTCATTTTGTTACTAAGGTGGTGTGTGATGGGATTTATTAGGTGGTATGTTCAAGTACAAGTACAACTATATCCGCAGTCCATTAATTCTTTTGTCTGCTTACCGTCTACAAAATCCTATTGACATATTTAATATATTGATCTATTGCTGAGGTTTCAGGTTATAACTGATCTCATATGTTTTCTCCATTCATTTTAATGCTCATATACCATGCAAAGAAGTGTTCTTAGTTGCATATGTATGAATGAGAAGAGCTTGATATGCAACCTGGCTTCCATGAATATGCATGTTGTTATTCCGTCAGGTTACCAAGCATAATCCATCACTAAAGCCAATATATGTGCACCTAATATTTTCGCATCCGTACTACAAGACCGTTCAAACTCATTTGACGGCTTCACCGACTCCAACTTATTGGTGGACTATGAGGTGTATTAGGTGGAGTGGCCGTTCAGACGATAAAAGGGGAGTCAAGGATAGTTAGAGCGTAGGGTTCAAACCGAGTCGTTATAGGGGTTCAGGGTGGGTGGTTGAAGGAGATATGCCCTAGAGTCACTTAATAAATATAGTTTATTCGTCATATCTCAATTATTCATTATATGTTTTATACCATGCTATAACTGTATTAAGCGGAAACATTAATACACGTGTGGTAGATAAACAACCAGGTCCCTAGTAGCCTCTATCTAACTAGTTCATTGGGCAATTGATGATCGAGGTTTCCCGGTCATGTGACATTTATGTCAGTTGACAATGGAGTCATGTCATTGGGAGAATAACGTGATGGACATACCCAATATTTGTAGGACGTAGTCATTACGCCTTTGACCGTGAGATCTACTCTTATTGCTATTCCTGGAAGACACTTTGATTGCATCAAACGTCATATCTTACATAGTGTGACAATAAAGGTGTCCCTCTCGGGTGTCGGAAAGGAGTATGTTGAGACGGGGGATCAAGAGCGGGATTTGCCAGTCCGCATAGCAGGATAGATATTCTAGGGCCCACTCGGTGAGATTATGTCAAAAGAGCTTGCAAGCGTGTGACTAGGTCACCAGGACATAAGATCATGGACGAGTAGAAGTTAGCAGTGTCGGTAACGAGATCAAGCTAGGTATGGAGATATCTATGAACGAGTCTCGGACACGCTAAGTATCGCATGGCAAAAGGTTTAAGACTCAGACGTCTAGGTTCGAACGGTAAAGTATTCGTTATCTCGCAGGGATTAATTCTGGGTATCCTCGGTCCACGAATTAGTCATTGATCGGAGAGGAGTCTCAATCATGTCTGGTGAGATAATCGAACCGCTAGGGTAACACACTTAAGGGGAGTCGACAAGTTTACCGGAAGAGAAATTAGAAAAGAGAAAGCACCGGAAAAGTTCCGGGAAAGAATCCGAAGTCGTATCGGAGTACCGAAGATAGTTCGGAGAGTTTCGGAAAAGTTCCGGAAGAGAGGAAATTGTTTATATATGTTAAATTAATATTAATTAGTGAATTAATATTATTTTAATGAATTTATAATGATTAAATTCGTATTTAAACATGCAGCCCACTAAATGGGCCCTCCCGGGAGGGAGAAGGCCCATGTAGGGGGCCGAATTTCCCCCAAGGGCCAAACCCACCAAAGGGGGACCGAATGGGCCCTAGGGGCCCATGTGGGCCCCCCCCCCTCCCTATTTGGTGCGGCTGGGTTTAGTCCCACCTTGCCTGGTTAGCAAGGTGGGGTGCCCTCCTTTCCCCTTTATATAGAGGGGGAGAGAGCCCCTCTCAACACAACCTTTCTCTCTCTCTCCTTGGATCACGTGACTCCCAAGTTTGGAGTTGCGTCAAAGATAAGTTTTTCTCCACCATACGCACGCCGCCGTGCTGCTGGTCTTCCGGTCCCAGTCTTCCGCTGCTCGTCCCTGGATCGGGCCCGGAGTTCGTCGGCTTCACCGTATGTGTGTAACGCCCTGCGAGGTGCCACGCTAGTGGTGCTGGAGGTCTGCTTCCTCCACACGGCCTCGAGGTCGTCGTCGGTTTCATCGACATCGCCGCGTCATCGTCTTCTTCGTCGCGCCAAGTTCTCCGCGACCTTGAGGTCGGCTACGGCGTCTACGTCAGCAACGCTTGTGCGGGAGCGTAATCCCCGCTTTTCGGTCTACAAGGGTATGTATACCGGAACCCCTTCGTACTACTATATCTGCATAGTATAGATCCTGGCTAGTTTAAGGTTATCGCTGTTAGGAAATTTTTTGTTTTCTGCCTGCGATCCCCTTCAGTGGTATCAGAGCCGATCTATGCGTAGATATAGCTGTGCGCTAGCTGCACCCGTGTTTATCACGGGGACAACGTTCTTATTATTTGCTACCCTCTCGCGTGCACTTGCACTGCCGGCAGCATCGAGTTGATGAAGCGGCCCGAACCGACCTTACGCATACGCTTACGCGAGATTGGTTCCACAACTGACATACGGCTGGCTCCGTATATGTGGCTGGCGGGTGTATGTCTTTCTCTCTTTAGTTGGCTTTGCATTTTCAATGGAGGGCCCGAAAGGGATGAATAAATATGCAATTATTTGATCGTTGTTGTGGTCATAGGTTCGTAGGTATGAAGCGGTTCTATTTACGACAGCCCCAAGCCACGTAAAATATGCAAAAGATAAAGTAGAGCCATCTAACTTTATTTTGCAGGGGCTATGTGATATGGTCAAGGTAGGTTTATTAAATTGTTTATGAACTGTTGGCGCGAAGGAGACCATCGGCGCAAGGACCATATCACGTCGCATTACATTTGATGTTTTGTGTGCATCTTATATTGTGTGTATATATATAGTATATATATTAGTTACACGGCGGTAGTTATATAAGATGATCCATCGAAAATATCATTTGTGTTCTCCCTTCGACGTGCACCACCAAGAAAGTTCTACGTTATGAGGCAGGCCGTGACGATCGGGTGTCAGACATATCGTCGTTCGCATACAGTGGGTGTAAGCCATGTTGCACGCGCGTTTACGTTGAAGGTTATTATGGCGAGCCTAGCATGTACAGACATGGCCTCAGAACAAGGTGACCGAAAGGTTAAGCATGAGTCACAAATTTGTTGTGATTGACATGTCGATGTCTACCTTTGAAGTTATGTTGCCGGCTCTGACGATGAGGGGTTGCATAATGGATTAGGGTCGTGTAATCACTAAAACGATGAGAGGGATATTCGTTTTGAGTGGGAGTTCTGGTAGTTTTATTTTATTAAAACTTGAACCCTATTTTATAATGAACAAGGTCTTTATGTTTTGCAAAACCTTTGTAGATATTAACCAATGTGATAGCCTTCTTTAAAAATTAGGCGCAATCCTGCGATTGAGAAACTTAAAAGGTTGGGTCCAAACTTCATAGTTTTATGCTTTAGCTTGAGGATGCTCCTTGTTTAAACCATTAGCTCTTTGTGATACAATACCCGCTAGGAGATAAACCCGGAGATTCCGCTAACAAAAGGATAATTTGGATTATTAAGTTTTTGTGCGGATAATATCATCATAGTCCAGTGTATGCTATGATCTCTCCCATACAGAATTTACGGTGGGTACGAGTTGTTAGATCGCGAACATATGAGATGATCGCTAAACTCGGGATACACCTAAAGTTGGGTTGATGAAGTTTAACAGTATGTTGACTGTTTTTCTTCTCAACCAAGATGGAAGAGAATACACGCATTGAAGGAGCACGTGGCAGTCATAATTGATGACACTGGTCATACTCGATGACATTGGTCATATTTGATGACATTGAGACGCCTCGCTCAGCTTGATCACTGGATGACAGACGACGTTGCCAGGTGCAAATGCTTTGTCATAGACTATGTCATACAAGGGGAATCGTTCACCTTGATGGTTCTTGATTGCGTTGGAAGAATCAAGAAGATGAAACAGATCGCCGGGAAGTCATCAATGATGATGGTGCATATATGATATACACGTTATGAATGTTTTACCTAAGCAACTACTCGCAGTAGTGACTAAGTTTTTGATACTAGTCATGTTTTATGAAAACCAGATTCACTGCTTGAGTAGCTTAGAAGGATGAGGCGACAATGTGTGTTGATGATGGCAGACAAAATGTTGTGATGGCCATAGGCACTCTCCCTCTAGATCTACCATTTGAATAAATTCTTTTATGATCGCCTGTTAGTATGATCGTTATAAGTGTGTCTTCTCTAGCAAGACAATTGTTCATATATGTTAGTTACAAAATCGTTGTCTGATCATAAGCCGATTTGAATTCAGATGGTAGAAGCTCCCACATTCATAATATTAATGCCAAATGATATAAACTTAATAAAGACACCACATTCGTGTGGCACTACCGTTTAAGTCATGTCAATGTTATAGTCAGTGAAGAAGCTCCATACGGATGGATCTACAAGTCTTTAGATTTGATCTTTTGACACTTGCAAGATAACTAAGACACCGTTTTCGGAAAGCGGTCATATGACTTATTGATAATCATGCATATAGATGTATGTGGATCAATGAAGTAATTAACGTGTAGTGGAGACCTTTATTTCGTAAACTTCATTGAACTTGTTGAGAATCATGCATATGGGTGCATGTGAATCAATGAAGTACTTTAACGTATAGTGGAAGTCTTTGTTTCCTAAACTTCATGAATATTCCGAGTAGATATACGGATATCCACTTAGGAAATGTTGGTCTGAAGATTTTGATTCGATCAAACAAGTTCAGAATGAAGTAGGAAAATAAATTTAACAAGAAAATCAAATTCCTGCGATACAGATCGAGGAAATAAAGATTTGAGTTATAATGTTGGCATATCATTGGAAGACTTGTGAGAAGAGTTCCACAAATTGCGTCGCATGGAACACCATAGTGTCATGGTATGTTAGGACGTCGTAATCGCACCCTATCGGATAGTGTGTGGTAAATAAATCTCTTATCGAATTATTGTGATCATTGGAGTCATATGGTAGAAACATAACATTCACGTTAGATAATAGGGAAACCATTTAAATCCATGGAGACAATACCATATGAGTGATGGCATGGCTTTTAGCCTAGATTGTCGTTTCAGCAATTTAGTGTTTCGATGTGATCAAACCTAAAATGGATAAATCTTTGTAGTGTACCGTATCTAAAGAATTAGTTTGGTACATGTCTCACGACATAGGCAAAAACGTTGCCGGAATATACCTTGCAAAAGAAATAGTTTCTTGTCCAAGGGTATAAGTGGGAAAGAAAGTAGAGCAAGACGAAGTTAATGAACTTCCTCTCCAGACATCAGAGTGGCGCAACGGAAAGTGTTTCCGGTGTCATGCTCCTCAACTTGAAAGAAGCTGATGATAAAGATCACGATGCTCTGAGCTCATACTGAGAATGTAGGCATACGAGGTTGTGTTTCACATTGTGTGGTACCACAATCTTGTTATGAAGGTCATGTTAATGGAATATGACAGACCTACGAACTACGAAGAAGAGATGGTAGACCTAAGTCCGAGAAATGGCTATGAGTCATATATGATCCGAGATAAAATCCTTATACGATTACCAGGTAATGACTTGGGAGATCTTCTTGATGGCATCTAGGCTGTTAATGGAATATGGAATTTTATGAAAAAATAGACGCTGATAAGGATCGATTTGTCGTGAAACAGTTCCGACAAATTCAAAAGTTGACCACAACGAGATTTTGTCTCAAGTGGCGAAGCCTAAATCTATTCGGGGTCGTTTAGCAATTACTACAATTTCAAATTGAGAAATTGATAGATGGATAAGGAAACCATGTTTCTTAATGGTATCATTAAGAAAGAGTTGTAATTAGTACAATGAAATGGTTTGGTGATCCTGAGGATGCTAAACATGTATGCAAACTTCAGCTGTCCATTCATGGGCTGAAGCAAGCATATCGGAGCTGGAATCTTCACTTTGATGATGTGATCAAAGGATTTTGGAGTTGTCCAAAATAGTTGAAGAAACTTGCATTTGCAAAGAAGTGAGTGGGAGCTAAGTAGCTTTGTTGATCTTATATGTGAATGGCATATTTGAGTGGGAGCTAAAAGAAATTCCTTGGTCTTATATACGGATGGCGTATTTAAGTGGGAGCTAAGTGTCATTCCTGATTCTATGTAACGACATATTGAGAATGATACAGATCCTCTAGCAAAGCATAAAGGATTATTTAAGTGATTAAATTTTCTATGAATGAAGTTAGCAGTATTAGGCATTCGATCTATAATTGTATAGATCAAAAGGGGCTTAATAACATTAGGTCGGAATATTTTCCTAGGTTAAGATTCTGAAGTGTTTCAGAATAGAACAAGCGAAGAAAGAGGTTCTTGCTTGTATGACTAGGTAAAATATTAAGTTTATCTTGGCATTTTCAGTGATAGCTGATGAAAGAAAAATGATGTTCGACATCCTCTATGCCTCAGACATAGATTCTATCAGACTGAAAGCCCGACTTGGTGTGACCCACGTTCTTGGTTGAAGAACGGGTTCTAGAGTGATCCTTGTGTGGATCAATGAACAAACGTTAAGTATATTCTTCAGTGTCTGTGAGAACTGAAGATATATTTTCTGCTAAAGGGTAAGAGTGGTAAGACAACTTGCCGTAAATCGGTTACGATGATGCAAGTTATGACACTGACCCATACGACTAGAAATCTCATATAGGAGATGGCCTTTGTTTTGAAGAAAGACATGGTTAGCTTGCGAAGTAGCATATGAATGCACTGTCGCATAATCTACATGATAGGTATAGAAATATATGGCAACTTCAGAAGTAGCAAGTGTGATTGGACTGAGTCTCACTCCATCGACTAAGATATATTTCACCGTCATCGTAAGATGCGGGATGATGTCAAACTGGTTGACATAGAAGTGTTGCAAAGCACATACAGATCTCAATGTGTGAGATCTGTTGACTGTATTCCTCTTCCACAAAGCAAGCATGCACCAAGTTGCTATGGGTGTTGAGCTTTTACCAAGTTGCAAACTAGATTAAGTGTTACTCTAGTGCAAGTGGGAGACTGAAGGAGATATGCCCTAGAGACACTTAATAAATATAGTTTATTCGTCATATCTCAATTGTTCATTATATGTTTTATACCATGCTATAACTGTATTAAGCGGAAACATTAATACACGTGTGGTAGATAAACAACCAGGTCCCTAGTAGCCTCTATCTAACTAGTTCATTGGGCAATTGATGATCGAGGTTTCCCGGTCATGTGACATTTATGTCAGTTGACAATGGAGTCATGTCATTGGAAGAATGACGTGATGGACATACCCAATATTTGTAGGACGTAGTCATTACGCCTTTGACCGTGAGATCTACTCTTATTGCTATTCCTGGAAGACACTTTGATTGCATCAAACGTCATATCTTACATAGTGTGACAATAAAGGTGTCCCGCTCGGGTGTCGGAAAGGAGTATGTTGAGACGGGGGATCAAGAGCGGGATTTGCCAGTCCGCATAGCAGGATAGATACTCTAGGGCCCACTCAGTGAGATTATGTCAAAAGAGCTTGCAAGCGTGTGACTAGGTCACCAGGACATAAGATCATGGACGAGTAGAAGTTAGCAGTGTCGGTAACGAGATCAAGCTAGGTATGGAGATATCTATGAACGAGTCTCGGACACGCTAAGTATCGCATGGCAAAAGATTTAAGACTCAGACGTCTAGGTTCGAACGGTAAAATATTCGTTATCTCACAGGGATTAATTCTGGGTATCCTCGGTCCACGAATTAGTCATTGATCGGAGAGGAGTCTCGATCATGTCTGGTGAGATAATCGAACCGCTAGGGTAACACACTTAAGGGGAGTCGACAAGTTTACCGGAAGAGAAATTAGAAAAGAGAAAGCACCGGAAAAGTTCCGGGAAAGAATCCGAAGTCGTATCGGAGTACCGAAGATAGTTCGGAGAGTTTCGGAAAAGTTCCGGAAGAGAGGAAATTGTTTATATATGTTAAATTAATATTAATTAGTGAATTAATATTATTTTAATGAATTTATAATGATTAAATTCGTATTTAAACATGCAGTCCACTAAATGGGCCCTCCCGGGAGGGAGAAGGCCCATGTAGGGGGGCGAATTTCCCCCAAGGGCCAAACCCACCAAAGGGGGACCGAATGGGCCCTAGGGGCCCATGTGGCCCCCCCCCCCCCCCCCCTCCCTATTTGGTGCGGCTGGGTTTAGTCCCACCTTGCCTGGTTAGCAAGGTGGGGTGCCCTCCTTTCCCCTTTATATAGAGGGGGAGAGAGCCCCTCTCAACACAACCTTTCTCTCTCTCTCCTTGGATCACGTGACTCCCAAGTTTGGAGTTGCGTCAAGGATAAGTTTTTCTCCACCATACGCACGCCGCCGTGCTGCTGGTCTTCCGGTCCCAGTCTTCCGCTGCTCGTCCCTGGATCGGGCCCGGAGTTCGTCGGCTTCACCGTATGTGTGTAACGCCCTGCGAGGTGCCACGCTAGTGGTGCTGGAGGTCTGCTTCCTCCACACGGCCTCGAGGTCGTCGTCGGTTTCATCGACATCGCCGCGTCATCGTCTTCTTCGTCGCGCCAAGTTCTCCGCGACCTTGAGGTCGGCTACGGCGTCTACGTCAGCAACGCTTGTGCGGGAGCGTAATCCCCGCTTTTCGGTCTACAAGGGTATGTATACCGGAACCCCTTCGTACTACTATATCTGCATAGTATAGATCCTGGCTAGTTTAAGGTTATCGCTGTTAGGAAAAATTTTGTTTTCTGCCTGCGATCCCCTTCAATGGTATCAGAGCCGATCTATGCGTAGATATAGCTGTGCGCTAGCTGCACCCGTGTTTATCACGGGGACAACGTTCTTATTATTTGCTACCCTCTCGCGTGCACTTGCACTGCCGGCAGCATCGAGTTGATGAAGCGGCCCGGACCGACCTTACGCATACGCTTACGCGAGACTGGTTCCACAACTGACATACGGCTGGTTCAGTATATGTGGCTGGCGGGTGTATGTCTTTCTCTCTTTAGTTGGCTTTGCATTTTCAATGGAGGGCCCGAAAGGGATGAATAAATATGCAATTATTTGATCGTTGTTGTGGTCATAGGTTCGTAGGTATGAAGCGGTTCTATTTACGACAGCCCCAAGCCATGTAAAATATGCAAAAGATAAAGTAGAGCCATCTAACTTTATTTTGCAGGGGCTATGTGATATGGTCAATGTAGGTTTATTAAATTGTTTATGAACTGTTGGCGCGAAGGAGACCATCGGCGCAAGGACCATATCACGTCGCATTACATTTGATGTTTTGTGTGCATCTTATATTGTGTGTATATATATAGTATATATATTAGTTACACGGCGGTAGTTATATAAGATGATCACTCGAAAATATCATTTGTGTTCTCCCTTCGACGTGCACCACCAAGAAAGTTCTACGTTATGAGGCAGGCCGTGACGATCGGGTGTCAGACATATCGTCGTTCGCATACAGTGGGTGTAAGCCATGTTGCACGCGCGTTTACGTTGAAGGTTATTATGGCGAGCCTAGCATGTACAGACATGGCCTCAGAACAAGGTGACCGAAAGGTTAAGCATGAGTCACAAATTTGTTGTGATTGACATGTCGATGTCTACCTTTGAAGTTATGTTGCCGGCTCTGACGATGAGGGGTTGCATAATGGATTAGGGTCGTGTAATCACTAAAACGATGAGAGGGATATTCGTTTTGAGTGGGAGTTCTGGTAGTTTTATTTTATTAAAACTTGAACCCTATTTTATAATGAACAAGGTCTTTATGTTTTGCAAAACCTTTGTAGATATTAACCAATGTGATAGCCTTCTTTAAAAATTAGGCGCAATCCTGCGATTGAGAAACTTAAAAGGTTGGGTCCAAACTTCATAGTTTTATGCTTTAGCTTGAGGATGCTCCTTGTTTAAACCATTAGCTCTTTGTGATACAATACCCGCTAGGAGATAAACCCGGAGATTCCGCTAACAAAAGGATAATTTGGATTATTAAGTTTTTGTGCGGATAATATCATCATAGTCCAGTGTATGCTATGATCTCTCCCATACAGAATTTACGGTGGGTACGAGTTGTTAGATCGCGAACATATGAGATGATCGCTAAACTCGGGATACACCTAAAGTTGGGTTGATGAAGTTTAACAGTATGTTGACTGTTTTTCTTCTCAACCAAGATGGAAGAGAATACACGCATTGAAGGAGCACGTGGCAGTCATAATTGATGACACTGGTCATACTCGATGACATTGGTCATATTTGATGACATTGAGACGCCTCGCTCAGCTCGATCACTGGATGACAGACGACGTTGCCAGGTGCAAATGCTTTGTCATAGACTATGTCATACAAGGGGAATCGTTCACCTTGATGGTTCTCGATTGCGTTGGAAGAATCAAGAAGATGAAACAGATCGCCGGGAAGTCATCAAAGAGGAGGCGGCGGTGCTCCGGGATAACGGTTATCCGGTGCCGCCCGAGATGCGCGTTCCGGGGTGTTGGACGATCTACGTGGGCGGCATCCCGGTGCCCAAACCGCTGGATCGGTCGCGCCGGGACTTCCTCGCGCACGCCGTCGCCTAATACTACCGCGAGCTCACGCCGGAGCGGCGCCAGGACCCGCTGTGAGATCGTTCCTCGCCGGCGAGCTATGGGCGCTACGAGCAGGAGCTCTGACGCCCGTTTGACGAGGAGATGAACCGCTGGGACGGCTCCGGAGCGCCGCCGCGGGACAAGAACGCTGCCGGACGCAACAAGTTCTGAGGCGTGCCCGGGCGCACCCTCGATGCCGTCATGGAGCACATCCGCAATGCCGGATCGCTGCTCCAGACGCTAGCGGTGCGTCCTCTGTCGGCGGTTTGGGCACCGCGGTCTCGGGTGCCGTACTCCTCCCGCACGGCTTCTTCGTCGTCGCGCTATGGGGCCTCTCCTCCTCCCGCTCCCGCACGACGCCTCTGCTCACGTCGAAGCTGGAGCAGATGAAGGCGAAGGCGGAGCCAAGGTTGTCGCCGCTCATGGCCAAGATGATCGCGGCGCGTGCGGGCGCCGACGACGACGCAATCACGCTCACTGCCGCGTCCTTCGACGACGTGCCGCCGCTCGACCTTGTAGTTCTGTGCGCGTGGTCGGCGTCCGAGCACGCGAAGTTGAAGGGCCTGCCCTACTACGACCTCACCGGCGACGACAGCGCCGACGCGGGGCCTAGCCACGTCAAGGAGGAGGACAGTGGCGCAGGGTCCAGCAACGGAGGCAGAGGCGGCACCGGCGCCAGCGTCAACCAGGAGAAGGCGGACCCTTACGCTGTTTTCAACTACCACCACTATTATTAGATTAGCTTTAGTGTATACTCCGCTAAATTTTATTCAAATATGTAAAATATCCTAAACTTTGAATGATATCCGTCGAATTTATATTTTGTAAAAAAAAGTTGGGCGCTGCGGGGAACGACGACGTCCAAATGCAACAGGCCTTCCGGACGGCCTTTGGGCAACCGTTTGGCCGCCACGAGTGAAGATGCTCACATAGTGACGAGAAAATTGCACGTAACACCAAGCTTTGGTGTCTTTGTTGCACAAAACACAGAATCAAAACACTTGTTGCACCAAGCCCCATATTTTTATCTAATCTGTTGCAACCAGCCCAAATATAGGTTTTAGAGACCTTAATAGGTATCTAACAGGATTTGTATACCGTAGAACAAAATTATACTACTAATTTATACCGTATATCAAATATTATATGACAATTTTTTTTTTGAAAATTTGGCAGCATAACAATACAAAATATTTAGACTATACACATTAAAATATTTTAGGATGGATAACAGCATATATATATATATATATATATATATATCATACAAAGCAATGAGTCAAAAGCGATTGGGTCAAAACAGATACGGTGGACACAGAGCCTCCTCCCTTTCCGACCAGATCTGGGAGAAAAAGAAAAAGAGAAGGCCAAGTGCAGCCCAAATATAGGTTCTACAGACCTGGGAGCCATGTAATGATTGCAAAAATGTTTTCCGAGACACTTTAATTTGAATTTGTGAAGTGCCGTGATATACATGCTATTATATTGGAACTAGTTGATGCTTTGTATGATATATATATATATATATATATGCTGTTATCGATCCTGAAATATTTTAATGGGTATAATCTAAATATTTTGTATTGTTATGCTGCCAAATTTTCAATTTTATTTCTTGTTTTTTTAATTGCCGCATAATATTTGGTATACGGTATAAATTAGTAGTATAATTTTGTTGTACGGTATACAAATCCTGTTAGATACTAATTAAGCTATTAAGGTATCTAAAACCAATATTTGGGCTGGTTGCAACGGATTAGACAAAAACATGGGGTTTGGTGCAACAGGTGCTTTGATTCTGTGTTTTGTGGAACAAAGACACCAAAGCTTGGTGTTATGTGCAATTTTCTCCGTAGTGATTGATATTGGGGAAGAACATCGGATTGGCAAAGGCGATGGTCGTCAAAGCATGGTAGTGTGACTATGTCGCGAGCTGCGGGCATGGTAGTACTACAAAGAAGAGGGTGGCACCACAGAAATATTGGTAAAAAATTCATAGGTACATTTTTCTCTGCACTTGTATAGATGTGATAGGCTTCGTAAGTCCGCATACTTAGTGAAGCTTATCATGTTAGCCATCATGTTAGCCAAAAGAAAAACCTGTCGCAAAGTAACAGGAAAGTCGTAAAATAAACTGGCCACTGGATTTACCCTTTGACACTAACCATTAATTATTTATTAAGTTGTGATGTCTATTAGGATGTCATCTTGCGAGCTGATCTTTCTCCTAAATCTATAGGGCATCAAGCTAACTTGTAGTTTTCACGTTTTCATTATTATCTAAAGTTGGTAACAAGCAAAAATCTAACCGTACGCTCCCACACGATGATGTTGGAAGGAACATGGATGGATCATTTTAATGATATGAGAAAATCAACTGAGATAGACCCCGATGCCATGATGTCCGAAAGTCGGAAGAATTCATCAAGTTTTACACAACCAAGGAGCTTCACGCATTTTTTTTATTGATGTTGCACATGACCATATATAATTTTATCATATATTATAAGAATTTAAATGACCGTTGCAACACACAGACATTCAGCTAGTGTAGATAAGATGATAATATACTTCATGAAAAACTAATATTATGCATTTTACATTAAAATGTGTTGATATTTTTTTTGTAAAATATTTGGCCAAACTCAACAAAGTTTTACTTGACTAAAATATCATAACGCAAAATAATGGAGGGAGTAGAATTAATTTCTTTCATGGCCGTGTGGATCAAGCTAGTGAACCGCCATCTCAAGTCACTCACCGGATTTTTTGTGGCTAGGCATGCCCAAAAAAAAACATTTTGTTTCATGTGCTAGAATTAAAAAAAAAAAATCCATTGACTAGCCCACTTGTGAGGCTCCACCCTACTAGGCCGGACATGTGTCCGGCGTCCCAAAACTCACACATTTTTAGGGGGTGCCGGATAAAATTCCAAGATACCGGTGGAGATGCTCATTGAGTAATAGCGTTCTTCTAGTTCCATGTCACCAACACTATCACTTCCGCGACGTCCCGCGCGATAGCTCGCTCCTTGCCCTGGCCCTTTGCCACGCTCGCGTGTGCGCTACCCACCTGCGCTGCTGCATCTGCATGGCACACTGCGCCTTCTGCCTGCCATGGCCGTCGTCCTCCTCGACTGGGTCGCCGGCTGCAGCAAGCAAGCCGACGGCCGGGTCACACGCGTGGGCGCCCATGCGCGGGCATTCAATGCCGCGCCGCCTGCCGCCTGCGCGCTCTGGCGCCGCTGGCCTCCGTGCCGGCCGGATCAGGTGCCTCTACTCTCTAGTTCTGAAAGGACGGCGACGGCGACATCGACATCGGCCGGTGCGCACGCACGACCGGGGTGGGTTCGCTTGCACGGCTGGTGCACCGTTGCCGTGCGGCCGACGCCGGCAGGGCCCGCTCGCGCGGGCGAGCGCCGGGCCATGCAGATGCAGGTGTGCATGCATGCGCCGCGCCGTCCAAACCTGCTGAGAGTCAACTTCCGTGTCAAATCCATCAGACACGCAGGCACGTATGCACGTGTGCAGTGCTCGCCGCGCCATGGATGTTTGGGAGTTGACACTATTCTACCAGAGCAGATTAAATTTTCAAAACCACATCCATCCTAATTCCATCCTTGTGTTCTGTTGATCTGATCCATAACCGTCGAGCGAAACTGCACCACGAGGAGTTTCTTATATAAACTTAAAAGAACAAAAAAAACTTTTTTGCAAAAACTTCACGTTTTCGAGTCATTGGTACAAAAGAAGTTTTTTACATGCTCTAAGAGGAGCAACACCACCCATACAACACGACCCTGCACTGAGAACGTAGCACGTAATCTACACCTGGCTAATCTGAAGACAGCCACAACCGACATAAAAACTTTGAAACAAAAGAGTCTGTCCAAGGCTGAGCAACATCGTCGTGTCTTGACCGGCGCCGGTCACCTCCGAAGACTGACAATTCAAATTAATTGTACTTCCCTTATCGATGCACCGTCCACTCTTGATGTCTAAAAGAGAGGACAAGTAGATGGCGGGACTTGGTCGGTCGCGGGAGAGGCACCTTCTTGGGCTCCTAGCGATGGCATGCATAAACATCAACCTTGAACAATGGCATGCACCGAAGGAAAGAAACAAGGAACCTCATGGCGTGTCTCCAAACACGATGCTCCCAATGGAGAGACGATACCAAGAACGTCGCCATCACACCGACCCCACCAAAATATAGGCTTTTACTTGGAGACCACGACCAAACCGAGAGTGGGCGAGGCAAATGTCGACACACCTCGACGACACCTCCAAGAAGGGGATGGCGCCGACTGGCACCATGGCCGCCGGCATCGACAGACATGCATGACTTCCGTCTGTATTGCCACCCTACCCGCTTGGACTAGCCGTCCTTATCTCACACACCACTTTTGCCGCAACCCCTGTTTGCCATCGTGGTCAAGAAGGCGTCGCCACCATACGTGCATTGTAGCCTCCAAGCATCTGCACGCGTCGATGAAAGCCGCCACGACGGGCAAACACTAAGGGCGCACCAAGGCACAACCTTTCTTCCCCCTTCCCGCAAAAAACCGGTCGTGTCGTTGCATCTGGTGGAGAGGGCGAGCAGCGCAGCTTGCCGCCCATGGTGGCACTGCTGCCCCCACAGAGCGCCTCAAACGCCCAACACGCCAACGCAACCATTTTCTTGTCATACCACGACCATCGAGTCATTCCACACTTTCTTTCTGACAATTTTCTCGGTTCAACTAAAGTTAGAAAAACAGTTACAATTGAGGACAGTTTTCCTCAAATTGCAAAAAATGCCTTAACAAAGAAAAGTTTAAACCCTTAATATCTTGTTTTTTTCACATCTCCCCCCCCCCTTCATCGGCTAGGGACATTACATGCTCCTAGAACTTGGTAAGCGTAGGATACTGTATGGTGTCATCGTCCTAGGACACCAGAGACGAATACAATGAGATATGATCGATCAGACCCGCGGGAACACGACCTCATTTGTTCTATGTTGACGCCGGAGAATATTGCCGCGGCATGACCATGAGGAGGCAGTCGACGGGGCATTTTGTTGGCATGTACTAGCAACACCTCCACCGCAATGACGAGCTGTCCAGGCTCTCCTCTTTTCTTTTTCCTAGAAAATTGTATTCCCCTCTCTAAACCTTGCAAAAATAGTCAATCCATCCAGCATTTTCGTTTTGAGATAAGCCTCCAAACAGAACAGATGAAGTCATGAACCCTCCAACACACGAAATCCTGTTGTGGGCTAGCAACTTCAAGGGTATGGGCTTTGTATGGGCCATGAAATCTTGTCTTGCCCTGCTTGGCTACAGCACCCACGGGAAATCACTTGTTTGCATGATGCTCGGCGAATGTTCCGACATAACACTGTACTGCTTTAGAATGGCAACAACTTTTAGACATTAACTTCTAGCTAGACGTAATAGCGAGGAATACAGTAGGACTACACAGGATTTCGTCAAAGGATGTAGTATCGTGTATACAACAAGTAGTGTTCCGGCGGTGAGGAGGTTAATTGCGTGTATTCTGACCTTCGAAACTAAACACATATATGGCCTTTCTTAAAATTACTTTTAAATCTGACCTCTGTGATCGATGTCAATAAGGATGGAGCCGATCTCTGCTTTAAAATAAATAAAAACTTAATTGTATAAGTTCGGCTCTAAATTCTCAACGCCAACTCTAAAGTGTTAGATTTAACAAATAGTTTTACGAATGGGCCTTACATGTGTTTAGTTTCTCAAAAAGCCAAATTTGATTTAAAAAATACGTTAACTGACTCCTTTGTTTTGTGAGACGGTATACAAGCGCAACGTGCATTCATCCTCTAAAAACATCGTGTTTTAGCGTAATAAAGACTTGAAAGGTTGAATGAGTTAAACAATGGAGTATTAAAGTAAGTAATGATGATATACATATAAAAGTAACTTAAAAAGATAAACCGACGTTTAATTGTCTCAAAGAATATTCACCAAGATCCGATAAATGGATCGAATCGAAACGCAGAGGCAGATGCCTCTCCCTATAAGTATATTCAAGTAACAGTACAGTAGTACTCCTACGTGGCTGTGATGTGTGCATGCAATGGAGGAAATCATGTCAATATGGCACGCGGATTCAGGCAGGAGGATATCTGAATCCAATCTCCACGAGGAGCACATAGTTTAATGCGTAGAAGCGTCTCTGTCAACGAGATACTGTATCAGGAAGCCGATCGAAGCTCGGCGGTGTTGATGCTGATGCTGCCAACAATTATTGCGTGCATGGCTTCAGAAAAACGTTGTCACCTTCTGCCTGCCGGAGTTCATCCCATCCATGATCCATCCGGCACACGGCCGGCCACCTTACCAACTTCAGGTAGGCAATTCAATGCGCCATCGATCTCGCCTACTGTAGCTCTAGATCGAGCAGGACAAGGACTGTAGCACCCCAGACTCGGAGAAGGGAATGCGTCTCTGCCTTTTGGAAGCGTCTTTCTTGAATGCCATTATTCCTCGTGTCCTTGCCGCTCATTCGGCGGTGCAACCTAGCTTCTTACCGGAGAATCGAGATTGAGAAGAGACAAAAAAAAAACTATCAGTGCCTATTCTATTTCACTATCTGTATGAAGATTATGGAAAGAGAAGAGAAAACCATCCATGGATACATGCAATGCAAAATGCGAGCAATCTGAATCTGATGAGCAGGAGGAGCGGTACTACTACTCCAGTGTTTTTCTGAACCTGCCGGACAGACTTGCCACAGTGATCCCCATGCGCCTGCTTCTGCAGCTCCCTCTCTCTCTCTCCTGCAGCTAGCTGCTTCGCTACGTGCTGTTCCAGCTAGAGGCCAAGGGCAAAGGGCCTAGAGAGAGACGCAGAGAAAGAACGAGAGGAGAGCATGTTTCTGTGAGGTGATGCGCTGATTAGATTAATGGCCTGACGAGCAGTGGAGATATGAGCTCAGATCATCTCTCACTCTCTCCCTTTCTCCTTTCTTGCAAACTACCATCTGTTCCCCCTGCCTCTGCTTTTCGTTCGTATTCTCTCTGTACAAGACGGAGAGAGAGCGCGCATGCACGCTCTCGCGTCCTGACGACCAGTGCTGGGTGCTGCTCTGCTCTGCTCGCATGTCACACAAGCTTACAAGGAGCCCAGCTCATGGCCATCATTAACTCCTCTCGCCTCTCCCACCGGGAACCTAGGATCTTCTACTTCACCTGTCTACATAGATGAAAACACAAACAATTAGGTAAGGATGACTGCCGACCCAAACTAACACGAAATGTGTCCTTGTTTTGTCCGTTTAGGTCTCCAAAAGGGCAGGCGTCTGGCCATGTTCACCCCTTTGTGGCGACTGCCCCAACGAGTCGACGTATTTTTGTCCGCGTGGGTAGGGTTTAGGTTTTTTTTCTTAAACTTCATTCGTAATAGAGGATTACATTGAAATTTAAAATAAAACGTAATACAATACCGAATAATCTAGGCCTCCTTCTCCTCGTCCTCCTCCGGTAGTGGCGGTGGAGTAGCCGGCTCATCGACGGTCGGTGGTGGCAGTGGAGATCCCAACACGTTCGATGGAACCCTTGGCTGGAGCTTGAGCGGCCGGAGCCCACAGTGGTGGATCTGCACGGGCCGCCCGAGATGCCTGAGTCACTGAGTGCATGCGCTGAGTTGTAGAGGTCGCCTCCGAGTAGTTTTAGGCTTAGAGAGAGGGAGAGGAGTGCCCTGCAACGGTGCGTCTGTGGGCGGTTGCGCGGTTGTAGTGAGTCGTCCTGTCGTGAGAGAGATTGGGAGGGAGTGCTACGCCTCCGCCACCAATCGTCACCTCCACGTCGGTGTGCTGGCGCCGCCGTCACCTTTGTGCCGCCTCCACGCGAGAGAGATGGGTCGGGATCTGTTCCACGAGGTAGGAGGCGATTTTTTATTTCCCCGGTGAAATGGACGAGACTCACAGGTGGATTGGGCCGGGACAGGATCCCGACCGGGCGTAACCGAATTCATTTTCTTGGCAGGCCCGGATTAATCCCTGCCTGAGACAACCCACGGGGATTGACCGGGATTTGATACGAATCCCGGTGGGGTGGGATTAACCGAAGCCTGATCGGTGTGCATTCTTTGGCAAAAATTATATACCTACGTATAATATATCAAATAAATTAGAATCAGACTATAACTTTTAGTGGGCTATGTACATACATTATCTAGATGCTGGCTTCCCCGCTAAGAAGGACCGAGATTTAACGAGTTGAGCCGAGCCAGCCCGGCTCGGCTAGAATTACAAGCCTAAAGGGTACGCATTATTTCATGGACGAAAATTGACGCTAGACACACACACACGGACATACCCAATAGGTTTTATGTGCATATCCATTCTTAAAAGGCTTCTGTAGGTCAAGAATTTGGGTTATGAGCTTACCAAAAAATTAATTTAATCAAAATTTATTGTCAAATTATCCTTTGGTTTTCTAGTGACTCGTTTCCATACATCTGCAGGCTTGTGTAGTAATGTTGAGAAAAGAAATCAAATATTTATATCTCTTATTAACACTTCTGGACAAATATAATGAAATTATCATGAAAATATAAGTTATTTACCATGTTGGATTTTATGATGTAAAATAGAAAGTTATGGTTGAAACAATAAAAACAAAATAAATCAACATACAAATCTTGTCAAACTTAAATGCTACATGTGAATTAAGATTGTATAGGGGATGTATAATGTATTAGTTAAGTGAAAATGCGCATACTAAATCCCAGTGTTGGATTAGGCGGCGCTTAAGCACGCTTAGGCACTAGGCGATGGACAAACGCCTCGCCTAGGTCATAAGCGGAACTCTAGGCAATACGATTAAGAAATTGTCTTCTCTAGCAAGAAAATCATTCCTTATTGCACTTAGAAATCAGATGGACCATAATCGAGGGCAATTGTTGTTAGTTTACTCGTTTATATGTGCTAAATTAGTATGTATAGATATAGAATAACCCAAATATACACCTGATGGAAAAAACTATATGCCGCCTAGTTCATGACTGGTGCGCTTAAGCATCGCCTAGGCGCTAGGTGAATGCCAACCGCCTCGCTTACGCCTAGCGCTTTTTCCAACCTTGCTAAATCCAAAGTAAATAATAGGTTTTGACATCTTATAAATTTGGAGCAAAATGGCCGCTTTTACGAGATAAAATGTTGAGGTCACTTGTAATATATATACTGGTCACACAAATACATCATATAAATATACAGGATAGGATACACCACAGAAGTAATATAGATATCAGAGCTCGAGGGGTCAGGCCATACAAGAGTCGTCGCCTGGAGGGGGCATGCTGGTCGAGCATTGGTGATCCGTCACCTCGCGCACCTGTAGTTGAAGTAGTGGCCGCAATCCAACTTGGCCATCTCTTCGTCATCCTCCAATCATATGGAGCTCCCATCCACTTCATCGTGTGGAGACTGTTCGCCATGTAACGAGGGTGGTCTCCTTTAACGATGAAGGTACATTCAGATCAAGGGGAAGGTCGTGTGAAGAATGCCCGCCATGTAAAACTCTGAAGGGTGTCTGCGTCAACAACGAAGCTACGCTCAAATCAAGGGGGGGGGGGGGGGGGGGGGGAGCCCCCCCCCCCCCCCCCCCCCCCCCTAGCCCATGGGTATTTACTGAAGTAACAACAAGGAAATTGGCACGTCACCCCCTCCCCGGATTAGCCCACACTATGTTGTTTGACACTATAAGAGCATATCCCCCCCCACACACACACCACTAGTCTTCTTCATCGTATTCTTCATGGCATTGCAAAGCCACTTGTGTCTCCTCTCGACACAATGAAACATAGGAGGATTGTTGCCTACTCCTCCTCCAACACTTAAGCCAATTTCTAGCGCTGTCATGCCACTGTTGTTGGGTGACAAGAGATGTCCCATCTAAATTTTAATAGTGAAGTTGTTACATTTCTAGAAATCATGTGCGAACCTAGCGGCATGATCATGTGCCAACCTAGCAGATATTCTTCATTGTTTTGTAATACAAGCAGGTCAGTTCTTGAGATTTACAGGGTCGAGACGAAACTAAAATGGACCTCTTCATATAAAACAATCCATCCTAAGCATTATTACATCACATAATTCATATGTTTTACTTTACAAATTTCTTCCAACATTATTAATAGTTATTAGTAGAACCTTGTAGGGGAAACCATAAATAAAATTGGATTAATGATACATATGAACTAACACATCATGTTCTATGCATAGGCAATTGCCATAGCATACCACTACATCACATCAAAGTATGCTTAATAAGCACAACAAATTACATATATACAAATCAAAGTATAGTCGGAGGTGGTCTTCGCTTGTTCATACCTTAGCTGGCCGGAATTGCCAACGGGAGCTGATGGATGGTTGCCGACGACTGCTAGCTGGGAAGGAACGTGGATGACCTTGTCACCGGTGCCGATGGAGGGAGAGAGTATCGCCGTAATCGTCGTACGTAGTCGCCGGCGTCGGTAGCGCTGGATGATAATATGAGATCGAAAGGACGGCGGCGTAGTTCGATAGATCGGATCGAGTTATGTTGCAGGAACGAATTATTTACTTTCCACGTGTTTATATAGAGGAGTACGGGCTGTGTGCTAAAAAAAAGGATTCGGTTGAACAAGATTTCAAACCGTCCGGGTTATCGGATTTAGTTTCTAGACAAGTTAGCGAGAGGGTATGCCTCTACGCTGATTTAGGAAAGGAGCACGTACACCTAGGTGTATGGAACCATTTTCCGGACTCATGTTATATACTCCCAGGGGTACATACTCCCACTCCTAGCATGTTCAAACAGATGGATATACCCAACAACTAAGTAACAACCCGATAGAAAAAAAAAACTAACCGATGCATGCAGCTAATTTGTATAGGCGTATGCATGCATGCGGGTCCTAAAATTAAGGCCTCAATCGGGCTCATCCTCCGCATGCCCCATGGAAGCATATATCTTCAAAGTGTATGTATTCACGTGCTAGGCAAATTTGAGCTTGCAAGTATTAAGTTTCTGGATATACAATTTTGTATGTAGTAGTTATAGAGCAATTTTTGTGACCGAATATATACTGTTTTCTTTGTAGTATACCACACTTTGTACATATGTATACCACATTTTATTTTGCGACGGGAGTATAAGCGAGCTTGGTGTATACCTCTTTTTATGTGATGGAGTATATCCTTATCTAAAAAAAAATGTGATGGAGTATATACCATATTTTCGTGAAGGAGTATATACAACATTTTGTGACGGGATATCTACACCAAGTTCAAGAATGGAGTATATACCATACTTTCTACAATGGGGTATATACCTATACCACATTTTTCAACGGGAGTATATACCTATACCACATTTTTTCCATGAAGTATATATGTACCATGTTCTGAGATGGAGTATATACCAGATTTATTTAAACAAATCAAAGGTATATATATACCACATTTACTCAAAGAAAAATCAAAGAGTACACCAGGCTCAACGGGAGTATATACCTATATATACCACATTTTTCAACAGGAGTATATACCACATTTTTCAACGGGAGTATATACCTATACCACATTTTTTCCATGAAGTATATATGTACCATGTTCTGAGATGGAGTATATACCAGATTTATTTAAACAAATCAAAGGTAAATATATACCACATTTATTCAAAGAAAAATCAAAGGGTACACCAGGCTCAATTATGTGCCACA
This sequence comes from Poa annua, assembly GCA_026929855.1. Lineage (NCBI taxonomy): Eukaryota > Viridiplantae > Streptophyta > Magnoliopsida > Poales > Poaceae > Poa > Poa annua. The sequence goes on along the minus strand of CM049437.1, from coordinate 89,057,020 downwards.
TTTTGAAAGGGTATATACCACATTTGTTTCAAGAGTATATTGTATAGTTTTGAAAGGGTATATACCACATTTGTCTCAATTATGTGCCTCTACGCTGATTTAGGAAAGGAGTACATACACCTAGGTGCATGGAACCATTTTCCTATATATATATATATTAAATAAAAAGCTGCAAATCAGAAGAAGCTCTACAAAGATAAGATATGTGGGATCCAACTGTTGGAACATGAATCTTACCTAAGATCTGGCATATGCACCAACAAACATCCACCCGCAGTGGTCAAACCTGCATGACGTTTGGCATAGACAAGGTAAGCCTCAAACCACAAGAGCCCGAAACGAAGAGGACGGGGAAGAACGATTGAACGATGACGTTTGACCAAGTGCGCCTGTTAAATTGGAGCATGGCGGATCTCTTGAGCTGACCACCATCATCGGCGTTAACGTGGTGGTCTCTACCGCAGAGAATCCTTACCTCAATCTCGCCACCTCGTGCCAATTTGGAGCACGGCGCACAGGCCCAGCAAATGATGGATTTGCTGAAAGCAATCGATGGAGCAACTGCATCTCCATGTCCCGATCATCTCATCTCGTCGTCCCATCTGATCCTCCAGTTTCAGTCCCACAGTGCTCCGCCACCACCACTTCTCCGACGAAGAAGCAACCCGCGCCTGCGCCTGGCCGGCCGGGCCCCGCCTCTCTGTCACTGACACCCTCCCCGATTCGTCGAATCCCCAATTTACTCCCCCTCACCCACCTCCCCCCACCACGCGGCCACCGGCAGTATAAAACAGGCTCCTCCTCCATCGCCGAGACAGCCACTCACTCCACCACTCGCTGCTCCTCCTCGACCACTTCTCTCACCACAGGTAGTAGCCACACTCCCTCCCACTGATCCTTCCATTCCATTCCTTGTGTAGCTTCCGGCATTAATGGTGTAGCATACGTCTGTCTGCCTGCAGAGATCATCAGTTCGCTGGTGCGGCCGGCGGGATGGAGCGGTACGGCTCGCTAGGCATGCGGCTGGACCTTGACGGCGGCGGGATCGGGGGCGGGGGCGAGCTGCCGCCGGGGTTCCGGTTCCACCCGACGGACGAGGAGCTCATCACCTACTACCTCCTCCGCAAGGTGGTGGACGGCAGCTTCTCCGGCGCGCGCGCCATCACCGAGATCGACCTCAACAAGTGCGAGCCGTGGGAGCTGCAGGACAAGGCGTGCCGGGCGGCGGCGTCCGGGGAGAGCAAGGAGTGGTACTTCTACAGCCTCCGCGACCGCAAGTACCCGACGGGCCTGCGCACCAACCGCGCCACGGGCGCCGGCTACTGGAAGGCCACGGGCAAGGACCGCGAGATCCGGAGCGCCCGCAGCGGCGCGCTCGTCGGTATGAAGAAGACGCTCGTCTTCTACCGGGGACGCGCGCCCAAGGGGCAAAAGACACAGTGGGTCATGCACGAGTTCCGCCTCGAAGGCACCTTCGCATACCAGTTCTTCTCCAACAACACCACAAGGGTATGTAACTCCTCTTCTTTCTTTTTAGTAATCACTCCATTCAGCATCTCTCTTAGTGCATTTTAAGATCGATCCTCCTAGGTCGATGTATTGCTTCCTACGACTTCTTTGTTGAACTAGTGTTGCTGACGGTGATGCCATTGGGGTAAGTCACGGGGAGGTCTAGGCAGATTGCTGCTTGTGATCTTTCTTTTCTAGTGTGAAGTCATGGCTACGCGTAGAGTAGAGCAGCAGGCCGGCTGCGTACGTGTGCCTGCTGCAATGCAGATTACTACTACTACATGCGTGGATATGGTAAGTTCGTGGCTTAAGTTCAGCGAAAGATCGGCTGCAGCGGGATACGAATCTTTTCTTCTGTGTTCTGAGTGCATGCATGCGCATCAGCGCAAGAACAAGTTACTACTATAGTCCCACAGATGCGTAAATGCATGCCTGCTTCATTTGGGTTTCTTTTACTGCGTTTTCTGGATCAAATAGTGCTCCCTTTCGTCCCGTTTTTACTGGGAGATTGAAACTAGCCCAACTTTCCTCCTGTTTTTACGTTTTCCTGGAGTAAGCTTACGAGGATAGAGAAAGTTGTTTTCTTTTCCTCTGGAGCAGCTAGTTAAAGAGATTTTTTTTGAAAAGAACTGGATTGAAAAAGCTTTCTTTCCACACGAAAACAACTGTGAAAGATGTTTCCTTTCATCAGAATAAAGAGCAAGAACAGACAGCTGCATGATTGGAGTATTAAACAATGTTTGCTCACACAAATCTATGTTGATGTAATCCAGGACGAGTGGGTGATCGCGAAGATCTTCGTGAAACCCGGCACGGCGCCTCCCGCCCGCAAGTCCCGCTACGGCCTGAGCAGCGCCGGCGACACCTCCTGCTTCTCCGACTCAACCTCCGTCTCCATCGGCTGCGGGGGCGGCGCCTCCGCCTCGTCCGCGCCGCGCCAGCAGCTCCAAGAAACAAACTCGTTGTTCGCTGCCGCGCATGCAGCCGCCGCGGCCGCCGCTGCTGACGGCGAGAGCAGCTCCTACAGTGCCGCCGCCAACAACAATGCGGCGGCCAACTGCCGTGAGCTCGTGCCCTGCTTCTCCACTTCCGCCCAAGCGGATGCCACCCTACTAGGCATCGGGCAGTACGACCCGGCTCCGCTCTCCTTCGAGCAGCCACTGGCCTTCTTCGCGAGCGCCCGCACGGTGCCGGACAACAACTTCCAGCTGCCGACGTTCTTCTCCGGCGGCCTGCAGTCCGGCGTGTCCTCGCTCAGCATGGGCGGAGGGGCCTTCCAGTACTGGCCGTCCTCCGCCTACGACGTGAAGATGGAGAGTGCCGTCGGCCGCGCGCCGGCGCAGATGGCCGTGGGCCCCGGCCAGCTTGACGGCGCCTACAACTGGGGCTTCTAGACGGCCAGCTTGACGGCGCCTACAACGGCGCCTACAACTGGGGCTGTTCTGAGGGTATGCGTGCATGCCCATCATCGCGTGCTAAGTATGCCTCATGCGCTTATCAATATGCATGTCTAGTTAACTAAGTAGCAGCGTCTATCGTTATGCTGTAGTAAGTGTCTATTATCTGTTGCTCTCCGATCATCCCGCTTTGCTGCAGTGCCAGGACACAAGACTGCATGAGCAAAGTACTGGGTATCTAGATAAGTTGCCTAGTTTATGAATTAATTATTAGCTTATCATATGGTGTAGATCATATGATCAGACTATTCTTAGTTTATGTATCTTCTTAGTCCTATGGTGTATCAGTAGATCGATCATGTGTACCAGTGCTTGTATCAGACTTAATTTGTTGTAATCAATGTATTGTATCACCGTTGTTCATGTGGCGTGCTTGATTGGCATTTACTTGTCCACTTTTATTTCCTTGAGGAAACAATCTTCTATTATATACTAAAAGCAATATAAGGGGTTCTAATAGAGACACCACGTTAAGCCACATAAGCTAAAAAAATATTAGTTGTTGATCTTATTTTTAACGGTTAAGATTAAATGAAAAGGCGTTAAGTTTCAACCAAAAACGTGTACATACAAGTATATGTCACGTAAGTAAAAAAATAAAATTTATATGTAACCATAATTCTTTACGTAGAGATCTACCAGCTGGAGAATATACGCACCGTTCCCTGTTAGGATTAGCGGATGCGGCTTGCGAAAAAAAAATTAGCGGATGCGTTTAAATGACATGCAATCCGGCCAAGTAAACCAATTGGATTACTTATTGCATGTGATGACATCATGAGTGACATCATGATAACCATCTAGCTTTGTCCAGTTAACAACAAAAAAAACTACATATCTAGAACTACGTATGCATGCTGAATATGAAATTAATTATCATATGGTTTCCAGCCATGAAAATATTCACGTCTTAATTTATCTAATTTTCCTCTCACATGTACCATCTCATGCGCATATTAAGTTAGTAGGTTTCTCTCGCATATCGCCGTGGTGGTCTGAGAAAAGCGAGAAGACTAAATCAATCGATTTTGTTGATAAAGACGAGTCGCCATCGTAAACCAAATTTTCGCCTCTGCGGCCTAAATTTCCTCTCATCTCTGTTGTCTCACACGCAGTCGTATCAGGGCAGTCGATTTCTCCCGCCTCGCCGTGGTGATCTAAGAAAGCCGAGAAGACTAGATCGATCGATTTTGTTGGCAGAGACGAGATGCCATCATGAACCGAATCTTCGCCTTTACGGCCTAATTTTCCTCTCACATCTAGCGTCTCACGTGACGACGTATTAGGCCAGTCGATTTCTCTCGCATCGCCATCATGATCTGAGAAAGGCGAGAAGACTAGATCAATCGATATTGTTGGCAAACACGAGCCCGCCCGAAACTTCCACGACGGCTCTTGATCTATGTTGGGTGAGATATGAACAAGAATCATCAGTTTGCAGTGCACTTCCATCTACCGCGAAGGCGAACAGGCAGCTACGCAATGGCCCGGATGCATGTATGCATATGGAATAACGACGGATGCATGTATGCATGGCCGTGAACCAAAGAAAACTCAAACAACCTAAAACAAGACAAGATATTTTTACTATTTTTAGTACTAATTAATTTGAGCACGAGTTATCATGTTTGTTAATACTCAACGTCTTGAGGTTTTTGTAGATTTTAGTCTTATGAATTACACCTTATTAATTTAGCCCGAAGCCGTAGATGGTGGCATAGGGACGGTGGATTACCTAGCCTTACATTTTTTGTTGCTTAAAGTGTTATTGGAGCACATTAGTATAACAAAAGTAAAACTAGATCGAGAAATTATACATCGCTTAGAAGGGAAGCAAAATACAAAAGGTTTGCGCAAGCATGATAAGAATAAAGAAATAATAGGTTGTGATGACTGGTTCAGATATCGTAGAAAAAAATATTGCCAAGAATTTAGCTAGGGAGAATGTTTTAAAAAATACAAGGTGGCGATAGGCAAATCATGTTGATATATTTAATAAGATGTTTTAGTTGCTAAACAAAAATGAGTTAGTGTGGAAATAACATTGGCATAACAGAAAAAATATCACAACCACCAGAGGGTGAGAGGCAAAATGTTAACGTAATATTAATATATAGATAACTAGAAGAATACCCGTGCGTTGCAGCGGAAAACTCCTTACAAAATATTATGTAAATAAAATCGGTATAATATGTATGGACTATTTAATTTTCAAGATTCAGTTGATCACAACAATCAACACACTAAATTTAATTTGTGTGAAACTGTTGAATAATTTGGGACTAAATAGTAATGATGTGGAAAATTATATGGCTGAAAAAAGATGACATGGATAGGATGCATGAAAGATCTACCATTACTAATTATTGTTAGTGGAGATGACATGGACAATTGATTGGCTAAAACATACCCCAGGCGTTGTGGCAGGAATTTTAATGTTTTTACTATGAGAATAAAGGGATATAATAATATGATTATGAATTTGTTTACAGAAATATACTTCATGTTATAATTGTCCAAAGGTTATATTATTTGACGTGATTTTTTTTACAAGTTATATTATTAATGTCGAAAGGGATTACAAGTTGACTATACCAAGAGGTCTCTAGGTTCAGCTAAGAGTAATGACTCACAATATTCAGTTTTTCATTCTTAGTATTTTTTTAAAATTTCAGATAGAAGCAAACTAAATGTGGAAAGATAAACAATGAAGGGGCTTTGGTGGCAATGAAAACTTTTATTAAATCATAAAATTCAGTCAATATGGAACCTGTGAATAATGAGTGAGATTATAGTAGAAGTACAGTTAGTCAATATCTGCACATATAGGCTCTGAGTCCAATAAATACAAGGAATTAAAGGTGAAGTATTTTACTAGAGCTCGGATATATGAGCTTTTATTTCTATTACCGTGTTAGTGAGCAAGTAGAACACCTAGGTCGAAAAGTGGCGGAAAGTAGGAACAAATATACAATAAGTGTTAATGACCAAGTAGAGGACCTAAATAGAAAACAACGGATAGTAGGAACAAACTAAAAATATCAAAATAGCCATGTCTTAATATAGACGACATTCTAAAATATGTGACATGGTATTTTAAAAATGTCAAAATATCTAATCACTCCAAATTGGAATGTCCCGAAATATTTCCCACACAAGCGCTAATTTAACTAACATATTCTTCTAAGCTACACAATCATGTGGTTTGTATTCCATGTTTTGGATTTCTACTAAATTCTTGCACGGATCGATTCAACGATAAAAAGACCATGCCCTCGCATTTGCGAGGGCCACCTTGCTAGTGTTAATAAATGGAGTGTAAATTTCTGCCAGCACATATAAAAAGGCGTTTTAGAACTTATATCATACTCAAACATATTGGACGGGTTCTAAAATTCGGGCACAGTATCTCTTCTGAGGGTATAGTGGATGGGTTCAGAGAGCAGATAGACTTTTGGCCGACATAAAATCGTGAGTCAAACATGACGGCTTATTTGTACACCCTAGAGCACAAAATTCTTATCTTTTATATTGTAAATCGAACGTTATTGTTCTGCATACTTATATGTACTCCACTTATAGGACAGGATGTGACAAACTTAGCAATCGTATGTGTGCAAATATTCTTAGTAGGTAGTGCATATATGTGTGCTTTATTTTTTGGGATCACCTTCAGCACAACACTAATTAATCGAACCTTGGCAATGCATATAGTTGTTCTTTATTATTAGGGACTATTGCTTCTCCCAACTGTCATGTTAGTTCACCACCCCGTAAACATATATACTTAATGTAGATGTAATCTTCTGCAGCATATCACTAAACCCGAAACTCTTAGGCCCATTGGTTCAAGGATTTTTCGAATAATTTTCATAGGACTCCAATTCATAGGTATTTTTATATGAAACCCTTTCAACCAAATGGATGGAATCACAAAGATTCTTAAGGATTGCATTCTTACACACCTTAACTCCATAAGAATTTCACTCAGATCTCTTGTCTTAACACAAATTTGCGTAGGATAGAATTGATCTACTTTTCATGTGTATTTTTTTATCCAACTGAATATACATGCAAAATTTTGCAATCATGTGTTTTGAGATTTTTGTTCTTATCAATTTTGGTGGGTTCATCTATTTATGTGTTTCTTGGTCTCATGATCCAAAGGGGTCAATATTTTATTTTGTATTGCTAGTTGTTGGCATCATAGAATCCACCTCCTAAGACCAATTCTCAGAATGCTTGCCGTCATTCTGCCTATTAAACGCTAGACATCTCATATCAAACTACCTTCACAATTCATACATTGTCGAATCCGTCCACCACCAACCACCTCTCTAAGCTTAGCAAGACACCACATTGTCTTAGACGAAGTGGACTTCTTTTTTTAAGCGAAACGCTAATGATTGTGGATCGTAAAGTACGTCAACCGGATTGCCAAGATCGTCGACACCGTATGATAGAAAGATTATGAGGAATAGTATATATGTTTTTGATCTTAAGTGTGTTCGCTCGCATTGACGCATCAAACATTTATCAGTAATCACGATATGGGCAACAATTTACTACAGACGCGATCACGTTTGGTTGTGTGCACTCAACAAGATGGAGAGTCTGAAATAGCTTTCTCGCATTATCCAAATTACTCTTCCGGTGTTCTCTCTCCAAGGTGGAGATTCTCTAAGGTGGAGATTGAGAGCAATCGCAGGCATGAAACCAGACAGTATCCTTGCAACTGGCCAAGTGGCAATATGCCACATGGATGGAGAACGGGAAGATCAGCCTGACCGTTTCCGTGTGTACATTACATGTAACTGAAGTTTTATACGAGTAGGAGTGTTCCGCGTACCCAAATCCAAATGCAGGGATGAGTTAAAAGTCCACCCGGCCCTTGTTTCCTTGGAGCTAGCTAGCGGGCGGCGATTCCCTGCCCCGCTTTTGCATGCATGCGTCCATCCATCCGTCCATTCCAACCGTCACTGCCCATGCCTCTACCTCTCTGCTGGTGCTGCAGTAATATTTTATGTGATCGACGGGATGCCGACGTCTCTTGCTGGATCCCAGGGCATGATGGCTGATGCCTGATGGATGGATGGATCGGACGGGGGATACAGGATTAATACACAGCCTCCTCCTCGCTCGATCGATCATCTCCATCAATCCGTCTTTTACCTCGCCGGAACATGTCCATCCATGGCCGCCAGCTGCGTGCATGCATGCATGCACAACGCCGCCTCCTGCTTCGGAAACGTCCATCCGTCCGTCCGGCGACGCCTTCCTCGCTGGAAATTGTGTATAGGTACCGCGTGTGTAATGTGGCGGGCCATTGATCTGGAGTATTCAGGGCATGGGATGAAGCGACAAATTATCCATCACCCGCTTTCTGTCGGTGGAGTTCCAACAGCGCCGCTCTTCGTTTTGAAATTAAAGAAGGCCAGCCTCAAATTACTCTCTAATTTAGTCAAAGTAAATCTTTGTGAATGTTAACCGGACATATATAGGTAGAAAATATCAACACGTACAAGATAAATTTGATACAGTATTATTTAGAACCATCATAAATATATTTTCATAATATATGTATTGGATATTTATAGAGATGTTTGTTATATTTCGAATATAATTGGTCAAACTTTTATATCTTTGATTTAAAGAACCCAGAGCGAGAAGTAACCAAATAAAAACAGAGGGAGCAATTCTATTTTAGAAAAGTAAAGATGTACAAAATTTGTAGAGAAAGAAGTTAACATCTACTGTGTCTAATCAATAATATTCAATACATCATGAATTTTGTTTCCATATGATATAGCTCTCTCTATATAGTGTTATACTCGTCATTAACATACGGTTTTGTTGACATCGTTTGACTCAGAAAAACTCATAGTTCTTCTTTTCCGAAAGCGGTGTGTAGCTTCAGTACTCATCTGACGCCATGCCATTTATAACTACAAGGGCTCATACCAGGGCTAAAGAACGAAGAGTCTATCCGTTACCCCCTCCATTATATATTAGATGAACTCTATTATCCAAAAATGGATGTATCTAGACATGCTAGATACATCCATTTCTATATAAATAGAAGTCATCTAATTTGGAGTAGACGGAATATATAGTGTGACTGATTGCCAACTCCTCCAAGAGTTTGATGTTTACTTCAGATTGATTACCACTCAACCATATGCGGTAACAATTTTAAGGTAACTGATAAAATCTATCTACGGTCAAGATATTTGGTTTTAGAGTACGTGTATCTTGACATATTTTATGTTTTAATGTAAGATTAAATTTTACACTAAAACATATCTAATATATGTGGATCAAAAAGCTAAAAGCTTACATTTAAGAACGGACAATATATAAGAGTACTCTGATGATCTCCATCGTCTACCTTTAAGCTATACACTACAATATATCATCAGGAAAATCAGACGGAAAGAAAATGGGTTGTTCGAGATAGCTTACCGAGCTATTTGGCTTAACCACGATGAGCATATTAGGCTCCGTTTAGAATGCAGGAAGTAAAAAACGTAGGAATAGGAAAACATGGGAATTGAGGTGTCATGTTTTCTGAATTTCTATAGGAATCGAAACCACTATTTTTTCCGAAGTGTTATTTAGATGTCATAGAGGAAAAATATAGAAATTATAGACATATGGAGATTAAAACATGCAGGAGGTGTCACCTCATGTTTATTTTCTTCTAAAATTCCTATGGAATAGCCTATCAGTAGGAATTTCAAAGGAATACAAGTTTGCTATTCATTTATTTCAAACGGTATCATAGAAAATTTTCCTATAAAATTTATATCTTTCAAAATTCTTACCATTTTCCTTTATTCCAAACAGGACAGTTACAAAGAGAGTTGCATCACGTCATGTACTGCCAGAGGAAGTGAAAAATAATAATTATTTTTATTACTTTTATTGCTGGTCCCTCGTATTACAGGAGAAGGGGACAAAAACGGTCCCATATTATTCGGGTCAGTAAAAAAAGAATACGCGTGCAGCAGGCTGCCAGTACTGGCGCAGGGCATAGCATGCAGTGATAGCAATGATGCCTGGGTGCAATTAGGGTGTCGCAATCTTACGTGGCCTACGGCGCCTGTCGACTGTCGTGTGTGGATGTAAAAGAACGGGGAGCTTAAACTGCACTGCCCCGTGATCTCGATCGCCAGCCCAGCGATATCGATGATTCGATGCAGCCTGTGCTACCTAGTGTGTGTAGCGTAGCGTACTGGGCGTCTGGGCCGGTAGTGCGTCACTGGAGTTTAGCACATTTTTATGCACTCACAAACTCTGCAAAGCGCCAGACCATGAAACATCCACATCATCAGATCTCCTCCGAGACAACTAGCTGTGATGATTCCATGTATGAAATCCATTTATTTGGTCTGACTTCCCTGGTGTCAAGATTTATTTGGTGCCAAAATTGGGTGACTTTACTTATGTGAGTGTCATCTGACCCAAATTCAACTGACACTCTTGGTCCAACTTTTAAACATAAAACTGAAAAAAATCGGAAAAAATATATGAAAAAACCAAGTAATTATGTATGTTCTTATGTGTATTCCGGGAAAGATCCATTCAATTTGATAAATATTTTCTCATTAAATGGGTTTTTATGTTTCGATCTCAAAACATAATTACATCATGAATCAACTCTCCAGTGTGATATTTCTAATAACCAGCAAGGACATATATTTTACCAAACAAATCATATGTTTTGTAGAACATAACGTCTTTTATTTGGAAACGTTTCCAACAAAGAGCCAAAGATCATCTTGCTCTACCATTCTAACTTCTAAGTCAGACCAAACCAAAGGCATACCAAACATAACCCGGGTCCAGGCCCGGGCCCATGGGGGTGCAACATGTGCGGTCGCACAGGGCCCAAAAATATTGGGGGCCCATAATTTAAATTTGCAGTTTGTATGTAGCAGAATAAAATGAATTTCGTGTTCACTTGTAGCTTAGTGGTCAATAGGCATTGTTTCTTGCTTATGGTGAGGTTGCCTGTTCGATCCTGCTCCATAGTTTATTAACTTAACTTTTCTCCAAATATTTACCTCAATACATCTTAGTTTTTTCTCAAATTATTTAACCTCAAAAAACAAAACGTACAAGTAGCTTTTTCTCAAATTATTTAACCTCCAAAAAACAAATTTTAACCTCAATACATGTTACCTTTTTCTATAATTATTTGACCTAAAAAAACGTAGAGGCATATTGGACTATACATTATCAAGTGTAGCTAGTAAAATTTATCTTTAGTGTAGATTTAATTTAACTTTTTCCTAAATATTTAACCTCAACGGACGTTAACTTTTTCCCAAATAATTAACCTCATAAACAAAAACGTAGAGGTATATTGACCTATACAATATCCATTGTAGCTAGTAAAATTTATCTTTTTTTCTGAATGGTACGTGGTTTATTTTTTAAAAATCCCCTCCCACCAGTTGATTGAACATGCTAGCTACGTGAGAAAGTCGAGGCGAGAATCGTCAAGCGATAGGCTGTTAAGCGGTTCATCTTCCATTCCTTCCTAACTCTTTGTACTATCTCGATGGTCAATCGCCGAATCGTGATCAACATATTGAGAGGGACCGCTAGCAGATTTCGATATATAAGTGATAGGGGCCTATTCAAGATTTTCGCACAGGGGCCCGTATTTTGCCGGCCCGGCCCTTCCCGGGTCGGCACAAACCCGCATGCATGCTCGCTGGGTCCAGTCTCTGAAATGTCCGAAGGTTGGATGCTTCTTTGAACGGTTGGATGCTCGGCCGAATGTCTTGCTGTTTTCACCACTCCGACTCTATACAAGTTTAGACATGGCTCCAGAGAACATCTGGATATTCGACAAATGGAATAGACGAATCGATACCGAAGTCATGAAGAGCTACTAATCCATGGTCAAACATGACTCGCACGATGGGTACATAGACAGTTCTTTATGCATGCAGTCTATACTTCCAAGCATATCAGTAAATCATCTTTCTGCATTCTCTTTCAAGGCGGGGAAAAAGGGAGGAGGCGGCGGCGTTTCAAATCGTGATGGTGAAGGCGGCTGGAATAAATCCCCGAAATACGACGATGGGTATATATTTCACGTCTCAATGTCAGACGTGGCACGCACGTTTTCGCGCTTATTTCTGTCCGGCGCAACCCATCGACCACCCAAACGAAGTGCATGGGCTGAACGTGTCGGGCAAAAGGTTGGGCCGCGTCGGACAGAAAACGATTTTAGACGTCGCGAGTGGGGATTAAAATGTGTCCGGCACGACCTAAAGACTTTAGACGGTTTAGACAGCCGTTTAGGCGCTCCGAGTGAAGATGTTCTAAATAAAACCCAACCAAAGGCAGACCGAACATACCCGGGTCGGCACAAACCCCATGCATCTAGTCGAACGCTTTACTTTGCCTGGATCTTGCCGATGCACATGCTTCAGCCTTGGAAATGTCCAAAGGCTGGATCGATGATTCTTTAGCGGTTGGGTGCTCGGTCGAATGTCTTGCTGTTTCAATCACTCTACGAGTTTCGACATGGCTCCAAAAGAACATCTGGATATTCGAGAAATGGAGTAGAGACGAACCGATCGATCAATATATCGAAGTCATGATCGAAGATCTAGTTATTCATGGTCAACAAGACTCGCACGATGGGCACGTACAGTGCACTACATGGCCAGGCAAGACGAAGACGTAGTGGAAGATCGATGGAGGGGTAGACGGCCGAGTACATATACATACTACATAGACTCGCGGGTAGTACAGCCAGATGCTATAGAGCTGAGAGACCGGCCGGACCCCGATGGATCTCTCTTACTGCTGATTAGACCGGCGACTCGACGTCTCCATGGCCGGCAGTCCGGCACGGCGGGCGACTCGTCAAGTCGGTGCTCCGAACACAGCCTTTCTGTCCCCCTAGCTAGCTAGCTAGCTACTCCATGCTACTACCCTTCGCCTTAATTTGGTATTTATTGTGGCCCTTGGAAAAACTTTCAGATAAGTATGGCCGTTTCAAAAACGTCATAGACTTATATGTTCTTAAAAATCACACAAGCTTTTAAAATGTCAGAAAACGTCATATTACTTTGGCTTATCCTAGTAAGAAACGTAAACAATACTAAGATATTTTGAGATAAGCCATTTGATATGACATTTTCAGTCTTAGAGTCTCTTAGAATCTCATAATACGCCTATGAGATGACGTACTCTGAGATTCAGGGTCTCCATCACTCAGTAACTCCACATAGAACGAATTATCCCAAAAGACTTTTCAATTTTTGGAGGTGGTATTTTGTGTAGTATGTGCAGATGCACCTATTATGTAATTTTTTTTTGTCAAAATGCCAAAAACTTTCATAACAAAATTCGGATATACTCGCTACAACTTATCTAATTTGGAACAGAAGGAGTACATTAGAACATTTTGTATTAGCGCAAAAAAAGGTCACACAAAAAAATGTTTTTTTCTCCGCGTAACTTTTTGTGCTCGCAAAAAATGTTTTGAAGTATATTTGAATTTTTTTAATATTTTGAAAAATGTTTTTGGGTGGTGGGAGCATCTGCACCCACTACCGTTATGGATTTCCTTAATGTTTTACGTTCTTCTAGGTTAGGATAATCAATGTAGATGACGTTTATCTTCTAGAGTATATATCTGCCTCAATGTTATTCGAAAGGTCACAATTAACTGAAAATTTAATGAAGGGCTATTTGGTAAAAAAATACTTAATTTGCGCATACTCCATGCTCTGGCCCGTACTACCCTTTCACCTTAATTTGCGTACACAATGGTAGTACTAGCATTACGAACACACGCGCAATGATTTTACGTGCTTTGTCTGGTCGCGGTTTGCAACCGTCATTCAAAAGAAGAAAAATCTAAAGTGTCTCATTAATAAATTCCGTAAAAACGGATATCACGTAGTTGATTTTTTTTCTTTCAAGATATCACGGTGCAGCGACACAAATAGAGGAACGGGTGCGGGTCAGAGCAAATCTAGCAGATCCTGAATAATAATAATAATAATAATAATAATAATAATAATAATAATAATAATAAGTTTTGGGGCACCCGAAACTCATTTTATAGTTTAGAAATTTGCCACGCGGAATAGAAACAACTTATTCAGGCCAACTGTTGTTTAAATACTTCACGATTTATCAACACACATAGTTCAACAAGATTATCAGCAAACATCAAACGAAACAACATAGTTCGTGTTAACTGAACCTAGATCTACATCGCCGTCCTGGTTGCCGGATCTGTGTTGGGGATCGCGCTAGTGGCGCTCCTCCCTCTCCCATCCGTCGTTGAGCTGTGTGCTCGGCGCTCAACTGAAAGCTTTTCTGGAGTTGTTCGATGATGCTTCAAACCATTTCAGGGTGGACGAGGCGTTAATTGCTCACCATATGTTTGAGCCTAGCGGCAGAGCTGAACATATCACACATGTAGTGATCGGAGTGGGAACCCTACCCCCTAGAACACATCATATGTGGTGACACATTAGTGGCTTAGAAAATTCTTTCCGATGCCATTCAAATCTTTAAAAAGGTCAAATCTGCCTATCGGTCGGAGTTTTTGGCACCAAGTGTTTTTTTTATCTGCTAGAGTTTCTCTTAGCGATGGATCTCTCCATCCTCCTCCCGGGTGTTTAGCTGTTCTTTCTCTGCCATCCTGACGAGATTGATCGTGCTCCTATTTTCTGACGGGGTGACATTAAGATAGCCCTAAAAAGATAGCCTCAATTTGTTTTCGGCTTCGTAGAACCGACTGGCTTTATACTCCATAACTTTCATTTATTCAAAAGTGAATGTATCTAAACTCTTTTAATTTTATACAAATTAAAGTCATCTATTTTGAATGGGAGTAGGATCTAAAGATAAAACAAAAAAGAGAAAGAGGTTGTGGATAAAGCCCAGTAGGGAGCGCCACTTGGGCCGGGCTACTTTCGTGTTTCAGAACCTTTTATTTGGGATTAGAGGTTGTATTTTAAGCGCCATCGACAAAATCATACTCCAAACAAAATAAAAAACGAAATAAACTCTGCAAAATCAGCTCGTGACCCGCTCCGGCGATGGAAGACGACGGCGGAAGGAAGACCTGGCGGTTCGCGTCCCCGAACCAGGCCGTGGCGGCCGCCGGCGAGAGGAGCATCCAGCGGTACCTCCTCCAGCTACACGCCTGCTTGGACGAGCGCGGCCCGCGGCCCGTGATACCGCTCAGCCACGGCGACCCCTCCTCCTCCCCCTCCTTCCGCACCGCGCCCGAGGCGGAGGCGGCCGTCGTCGCAGCCGTGCGGTCCGGCGAGTACAACGGGTACTCGTCACCCACAATCGCACTCCCCGCTCGCCGGTCAGTGCACGTCTCTTCCTCCCATTGCTATTGTTTTAGATGATGGATTGATTGCTTGAATGAATTGCAGAGAGTGACTGCTACTACGACGTAGTACTCCTAAGGCCTAATTTGATCCATATACAGTTCCTTGCACGCTCATAAAATTAGATTCAATTGAACTTTGGTGACTTCAGCAGCTCCCTCAGATCACATGGCTAGAAGAGACGAACAAGTCTAAAAAATGACCAACCCGCATGTAGACAGCCTGTTCTCTTAGTCTTTTTCAGTGTCGAAAGCTTACTGAAGAAGCAGAGCTCCAACAAACCAAGTCAAAGCTGGCCTAAAACTTCAGTCACTGGCACGGCAGCGCCAACACCTTGGAGAGAGTGGAGGTCTCCATAGCAGCATGTTGCACCAGATCAGCCCTCCACAAACAAAGCCAGTGCCAAATCGAATAGATAAAAATTGTGCTGCCTTTAATTCTTCAGTGGACATAGTGTTCCAAGCTCTCCATATGAATTGGCAAAGGGCTGTACAACTCGTTTTTTTTCTATTTGAGGCGGAGGCACATCCAACTAACATGCTTTCCTTTTGTCTTCCTTCCAAAACTAATCAAACCAAGCACCCCAAAGTTGTTGAGTGTCAGTACCAAACAGGACAAGTTGTAAGCACATACAATTAGTACATCTGAAAAGAACTGTTCAGTAATTTCCTCATAACTGCCCCTGTTCGAGTAACTGATCCTTTGGTGGAATGCAATTTTTCAGCAGTAACCAATTAAACACTTTCAGTTTTATAGGAGCCTATGCAAGCCAGACAAATTTGGGAGAAATCGGGAAACTCAAAGCTCGGTAGAACTACTTCTGTTCCCTAATAACAGCATCAAAGCTTATCACTATTATCTGTTAACACAATATCTGTGCTCCACAACTTTAACTGATCTCACTCAAAATGAGTATCGTCCCACAAAGTCGTTCTAACTTCTAAGGAGAAGAGATATCTACCCTCCTTAGCCACTGTGCCAATGAGCCAAATTTCCTAGAAGTTACATTGTAGAGCCTCTTCGATTTACAGCATTTAAGAAACACAGTAGACAGTACAACAATATCATGCCCACTTGATTCCTTCACGATTGAGTTTCCACTAAAGTTTGTTTGATTGCATCATAGGAAAAACAAAGGAATATTTTCAAGGGGTTTGAGTCGATGGAAGTTTTGCCTTGACAGTCTGGCATGAAAGAAACAAATGCTCTTGAAAACCCCTGCGGTTTTCGGATAGAAAAAGAGGATATAAGAGGCCACATTACCGAAGCTTGAATTATAAAGACTAGCCTATCCCCACTGATACTCCCTCCGTTTCAAATTAGATGACTTCTATTTGTACAAAAGTGGATGTATCTAGACTTACTGAAGCTTGAATTATAAAAACTAGCCTATCCCCACTGATACTCCCTCCATTCCAAATTAGATGACTTGCATTTGTCCAAAAGCGGTATCTAGAGTTCTAGACTTGTAACATGTCTAGATACATCCACTTTTGTACAAGTAGAAGTCATCTAATTTGGAACGGAGGGAGTAGGAGTTACCTTTCCAACAAGCAAGTTTATTTTCCACCTAGTCTTCAGTATTTTTCCTGTCTAGGTGAAACATATTGATAGTTAATCATGTATACATATCTCATGATTCAGTAATTACCAACATTATTTATTAACACTAAGTCGATCTATGAAAAAGTTTCATCTGTGCTGTCGGAGAAGTGTGTATGTGCTGTGTTGTTTTTATTGATACTATCTGTTGAAATCCAGGGCTGTTGCTGAGTATCTATCCCGTGATCTCCCTTACAAGCTTTCCCACGATGATATTTTCCTTACTTGTGGTGGTACCCAAGCAATCGAGACTGTGATGTCTGTTTTTGGTCAACCCGGTGTCAATATATTGCTTCCTAGGCCTGGTTACCCAAAACATGAAGCACATGCAGTGTTTCATATGATGGAAGTACGGCATTATGATCTTGTTCCTGGGAGAGGATGGGAGGTTGACTTGGAAGCTGTTGAAGCTCTTGCAGATGAGAATACTGTAGCAATAATGATTACTAATCCCAATAACCCTTGTGGCAGTGTGTATACGCACGAACATTTGGCCAAGGTTAGTATGGCACTTGTACGTTACTGTGTAGCCTTTGTTTTTCTTTGTTGCAGTAGAGCTTACCACACGCTTGAATGTTAATAGATTGCAGATATAGCAAGCAAGCTCGGTATGTTAGTCATCTCTGATGAAGTATATGGTCACCTTGTCTACGGTAGCACATCTTTTGTGCCAATGGGTATTTTTGGAGAGACTGTTCCGGTAATCACTTTGGGAGCTATATCAAAGAGATGGGCTGTACCTGGCTGGAGGCTTGGTTGGATAGCAACTTGTGACCCTAAAGGCATTCTGAGAAAAACCAAGGTGATTCTAACTAATTCCATATAACTTCATTTGGTAGTTTGGTTTGGTTTGGCTCTGTTACTTGTAGCGAATTTGTATTATTCTTATAAATCCGATTTGTTTTTCGAATGTGAAGTGTGATTTGTGTGTTTCAAAACATCATGTCACCTTCTCTGCACGTACTTTCCATCTAAAGTTCCTTGAAAATTAGTTGCTTCCATGAACCTGTTGAACTCTTCCTACCACATGATGGAACTTCGCATCCTTTGTGTTACAAGAGACTATATCTCACATGTTATGTTTGAACTGTGCTAAACACCTTAAAGATACTTCAGTGAATTGTTTACTGACTTCTGTATGTGGTTTTGTATTTATGCTAGCAATAGTTCATGCTTTTTGGCACTAATAATGTGAAGAAATTTCTCATTTTGGAGCTTGTTGCCCCTTTTTTACATTCTGTTTGTGTTATTTTCTTCATATACATTAGACCCCTACACATCATCATCGTTTCCATGTTAAGTTAATTGATACCTTTATTCATTCTTTGATATTCAATTGAATTTTATCTGATGTGTTCATTATTAGGTTGCTGATTCCCTCAGAAGTTTCGTAAATCTTATATCAGATCCTGCAACATTTCTTCAGGTTAGTCAATAGTAAGATGTCAATCACTTATCACCTTCTATATGGTACAGTATCTAGGTAGTTATCTAGTTTTCCAACTTGGTATGTTCCTACTTCTCTGCTTCAGCATAGGTACTTTATGGAAATGTAGCATGGTATGTGGACAATATTTTCTTTACACACAATACACAACAAGAGTTGCAGGAAATACCTATTAATATTCAGTAAACCACACATCCATGTTTTCGTGTTTTATGGGATGGAATCTAAAAAGTTGAACTTACCATCCGCAGCCAAAAATTGTTTTATCCTATCAAGTCTGTTGTTCTCTGATAGTTTTGATAAACCGCGTACACTACGAAGTCAATGCAAATAATAAGTACTTTCCCGAATATACATCTAGCATATTCAGAAATATTTAACGTAAATGTGGGGTCAATCTCCTCCAACTAAGCATCAGTTTTCCGAATATACTTTCTTTTTTCCAAAATTGTCAGCACATTTCTCAAAACTACACATAGTTTGGATTGTAATGGCTATTGCCCTACATGCCAGTTTACTGACGGATAAATCTCATATGTCAGACTCTTTTCCGAGTAACAGAGTTCGACAGATATGCTAAAGTATGTGTAGTTTATGAAATCCAATATAAGCTAGGATTGTCGTTTGTTGATAGCCAAAATATATACACTTATG
The DNA here is from genome assembly GCA_026929855.1 of Poa annua. NCBI lineage: Eukaryota > Viridiplantae > Streptophyta > Magnoliopsida > Poales > Poaceae > Poa > Poa annua. The sequence continues at coordinate 89,037,965 of CM049437.1, read as the reverse complement.
TGAAGGTTACTCATCTTTGAAAGCTTGTGAAGTTTACTCATCTCCAGTAGCTTATGTACATACCTACTAAAATTGAAGTATGGAACGTTACTGTTTATGTTGCTTTCATATGGATTCAGAGATCAATTAAATGCACTGTTTTTTCACTCCAATGTGCTGTAAGAAATACGTTATGATTACATAATCAGCACCATAGTCAACTTTTCCTCTTCCGGCAAGATTAAACCTTCAGAGATCAACTTAGTCTCCGTATTTTTCGTCAAGGTTAATATTATCAATCTTTACGCACGTTATGCCTGATTTCAGTGTGTTAGGTGTATTTATAAGGGGACTTATAGTCTTGAATACAATAAAACCTAAATATCTTCCTTCTGTATCTATTATCACTCCAGCACGCCCCCAGGCAGTGGCAGCGCTAGTACCATGGCATGTGATGTCATTGCATGTTGATGCCTTATACAACTGAGGACTAATGCATAAATTGAAAAAAAAAATCAAGGTTGTAGGTTGACATCACAGCCTACATGTAGCCGCCACTGGTCCCAGGCTGTCGAGTTCTTGAGCCTCGTCCTCTTGTTACCCATGACTGTTGCGCACCAAACTGTTAGAATTGTGTCGAATATGTGTACAGGCTACAATTGGACTGGGATTACACGGTTAGGTTAGGTGCCGAACACTTGTAACATGGGCCTATTATATAAAGACACCGGTTATGGCCAAAAGAGACTAGACGAAAGCTGGGTTAGATATAATATCTATTTCGAGGATGTTCTGGTGCCCATGGCAGGGGCGCCAGACCGGCCTGGCGTGTGTGATATGATGTGTCTGTACACCGAGGCGGACTTGTCGTCGACGGTACTTTGATTAGTACATTGGGAGGAGCACCCGTTAAGCATGCCCCCCCAGATGTAGGCGTTGATCGCTGAACTATGTTACCAAACGTTCTTCGTCTACTTTATGCAATGATCTACTGAGCATATTTATAACACAAACTAGCTCATGACAATGCAATACTTATACAATCGGCTGTAGAAAGTTCTGGCCTACAAATGAATGCTCTGCCGCTTTAGTTTCTGCCTTTATAGTTCCTTTTACCTGTTGGTTTCAGTTTACTTGATTGCTTTGTTAAATAATGTTGTATATATGCATAGATGGGATGACAGACGTTGTCCACACCTCTATCCCACATTTCTTCAGTTTAACAGCAATTGTTCTATGGCAGGCTGATTGTTAGCCTAATGAAACATTCTGCAAGTTGCTGTTCAGACTGGTTTTCCTATAATGAACTCTCGTTTTCAAGTTTAAGTAGCAACTTCAGTGCATATTGTCTATGCTCTTATATTAGCGGATTGAAAAGAACAGCGCATCATCTAAGTTATCTAGTTCATTCACCAGGGAGCAATTCCTCATATGATCAAGAACACAAATGATCAATTCTTCAGCAACATTGTCAGGCTGTTGAAGGAGACTGCAGAGATATGTTATGATGAAATAAATGAAATCAAGTGTATTACTTGTCCGTACAAACCAGAGGGGTCTTTTTTTATGATGGTAAGGTAGATAGAGAACATCGTTTGCAGTATTGCATTTCTAGAAGGTGAAAGGAGATGACTAAAAAAACTATGTTTTGCAGGTAAAACTGGATGTCTCACAATTGTCAGACATTTCTGACGATGAAGACTTCTGCAGCAAGTTGACAAAGGAGGAATCAGTCATACTGTTGCCTGGTATGCGGCAGTAAACCAGATTAGTACTATTGTTTGCGTCGAGAAGCAAACACACAATTTTTTTTTTTCGTTTTTGGTCGATTTGTTCTAACTGTCATTTTCAGGGAAAGCCTTGGGCATGGAAAACTGGCTGCGCATCACCTTTGCTACGGAGCCACCTACACTGAAGCAAGGACTCGAAAGGCTCAAGTCCTTTTGCAGGAGGCATCAATCACATGCTGATTAATATTCAGCAGTTCGTGGTAAGACTGCATGAAATTTCCTCAATGTTTGTTGAGGTTTCAATGATGTCTTACACATCATTTGCAGTACACAATAATATAGGGATAAATCCTGAGATATCCCTGTAAAATTGAATAAAATTGGCCCGTCTATCACGAAATCCACATGATGTCATAGACACACACCCTGGGAGAAATCCGAGAGTTTTTAAATGAAAAACAATGGTTTGCCCCAATAACCTGCTATCATGTAGTACATGCTTGCGTTGCTGTTCACCCCTTCCTGTATCGCTTATCAGTTATCACTTTTTCACATTTTAAGATCTCCACATGGCCACATGTTTTATTTATTTAAGGGCTGAAAATTTTTGTACATGAATATTGTACTATGGTGGCGGAATTTGGTGCAAAATATGATTGTATGCATTCAAGATTAAATGACCACAGCGAGAAGTCTTTGAAGGTTAGGAACCTTTATTTCACTTTGTTAGAATTGAGTTCAGTTTAGGAATGTGCAAGGGTTAAACTAGCTGCTGCTTGCTAGTGTCATTGCCATTGCTAAGCTCTGTTGGCTAGGACCAAGTCTCTTGGTCTTGGTATTCTCCTCAACTCACACTCTTTTGACTCTAGGTTGAAATCTCGCAACTCATAAGTTTCACTAGTTTAATGGAACTTTCTCTCTGCAAGAAGGTTAGTTTTTCAAGGACCTGGGGTGACTTTCGGGCCGCCCGCGGTTCGGTTGCCCTGGATAGCGGCAAACGGCGATGAGGCTGTGACATCTCATGGCAATGTCGTATCGCATGGGGACAGTGGCGGCAACGGTGCAGCACTCGGAGTCTGCCGCCGACGACAGGACTATCTTACTGATGGGTTCTCCGGCTCATGGCGTTAGTTGGATCCTTGCCCCGGTGAACGCGTTGAGCAGGAAGGGCTGCAGGCAACGGCTACGACGATCAGCCGCTGGCACGAGAGCGAGCCAGTCGCCAAAGGAGCCCCGGCAGGCGGCGCCACGGGCGTCCTGATCCATGAGGGGCACCCTGTATGTGGCGCCACGATTTTGCACACGCCGCGGAATCGGCCACGCCACGGTCCTCCAACCGGAGACGGCTCAGGACATCGACAGAGATAACGGACTAAGTCATCTCCAGCCATTTTGGCCCCCTAGACTACCGCAGGAGGAAAAAAACACCCGTCCTGGGGGGCCAAATGCTTTCGTCGGCGGAAATTCCAACATGCTTCCCAGCCGCACCCCACCCCAAGGCGAGACGAAGGGCAGGGGCTGGCGCGAGCGTCGGTAGAGGATAGAGGCGAGAGGAAAGTTCGGACGCGTGGCGGTAAATTATTGGACTTCGCTTTGTCCGGCGCCCCCATCAGCTCCCCAGCGCACTGGGTTTGGCCTGGGTGCGCCGGAGCTATTTCGACGCCTGGGGGACCTTTGGGGGGCACGACTGGGGCGTTTTTTTTTTTGCATTTTTACACATCCGGCGCTAAAAAGTCCTCCCGGAGAGCCTGTTGGGGGCATGGCTGAAGATGCCTAATGTTCGGAAAATGGTCTAACCCGGCGACTAAAATCGTGGTTGTGTGTGTCTCCGTCTCGACCGCTTCCTCCGCACCACCCGATGTTCCTCGAGCGTGCAGTGTGTCAGCGTTGATTATTTTGCTGGATTGTGTGCTTCCATCATGAATTTTTTTTTTTGAAGCGAAGACAAAGCTTTGCCTTATCTATTTATTAAGAAGAAGGTGCCCAGTTTATTTATGGAAGAAACTGGGCGAAAACCATACAACAACCACCAATACCGAAACAACTAAAGCGAGCAACAACCATAAGCAAACAACTACTCACCGAACATACCACAACTACGAACATATGACCATATGTATGTTTTGCAAGTTTGGATATATCATTGCTGGAAATTAATTGATCCATTTTAGAAGGTCAAACCGGTTGTTTTTCAGCTGGCATCAGTATTTGTATCCGGGTGGATTTTTTTGTTGTTGAAAGGAAGGTAAAAGTTTTGCTTTATCCATTAATTAATTAAGAAGAAGGTGCCCGGTTTATTAACAGGAAACGGTCGAAAATCATACAACGAACATCATCGAGCGGAGTCCACACAACCTCGACACACCTGAAGACAAGCCCAACCCACCATTCTGCAACCGGTCGGCTAGCCCTCCACCCTTGTAGGAGAGAAGAAGCCGTAATTGCTATGGGAGGAGCGAATATGGGACACTCTAACGTAGATGAAAGCGACTAACCCTCCTGAGGCCTCGACGACGACAAGCACCGTGACCAACCTTATCGCCCACACGACACAAGGTGAAACACCCTCGATGATGATGCAGAAACCTCGGAGTCGCCGCCCCGACATCCAACTCTCCATCACGCCCTGCGCAATCCACCTGGACCACCTTCCGGGGCCGCTGCCTCGACATGCCACCACTCGCGCCCGAGCACACATCTGAGGCCGCCGCCTCAACATAACGCCAGACCACCTCCATCGGGATGCATCGACCGAGTCGTCAAACCCGTTGCACTCACAACTCGAGATTGTCACCCGCGCCATGCAAGGCAACAACACCACCCCATAAAGTCGTCGCTGCATCGCTTCCCGAAGTCGTCGCCTCGACGCACAACCACCATCTGGAGCCGTTGCCTCGACGTCCACCAAACCTTGGCGCAAAAAGACACCATCTGGTTTTCCAAGACGACGCCCCAAGGGGGAAAGCGACGGACATGCCGTCATCGTCAGATCCGAGCAACCGGAGCCTAGGTTTTCACTCGGAGAACCCGGACCTTTTTTTGGAGAGGAAATTGGTGTCCACCAAACACCTCCAAGGAGGAAGATGATGCCCGAAGCGCCATTGTCGTTGGCACCGCCCGTCGTCAGTGCAGGGCTTTCGCCCGGAGCTCCTCCACATCAGAAAATAGGCTGCAGATCTTAAGCATCAAGAAAATGCAAGACCATTGGAGTTGGGCTTGCTGAGCTTCACTCCTTCCTTGCCGACCACCACACAACACCACCGTTGACGCCCCCAGCCCGGTGGAAGCACCAGGTGAGCCCCACGCTCGCACAACACCACTGCTATGCCCGCTCCTTCCGCTCGTCCCGACCTGGCCCTGCACCCCCTCCTCCTCCTCCACAGCTTGGGCGCCAACGCCCAGATCCGGCCCGCCTGGGCCCATCAAGTCTGCGCTGGGCACATTGCCCCGTCGCAGTAGGTCGCCCGACCCTCGCCGTACCTTTGCCTGTCGGCCACCACCGGGGTCCAGTGCCACCACCCTGGCTTGCCATGCCTCAAGCGCCGGGGACGAATCCCGAGTCCTCACACCGTCGTCGTCACCTCTTGGGTTGTGTTGAGCGTGACCCGCCGATGATCGGCGCCTCTCGTGGTGTCGCCTAGGTTTAGACTATCCATAGTGCGACTAACAATGTGGTAACATGAATGCCACCTAAGTAAAAAAATGATATGACAGCTAATTAATTAGAGGCGAGACAAATAAAGTAACATATTACGCTACCCATCATATCCTTTTTTTTCAAGAAAAAATTGCCAAATAAATGAGACTCGCCGTTGTTCTTTACTTTTAGAAAAATCAAAATCATAATTTGGATTTTAAAAAATATCGGAAGCACATCCTAGATGTGGATTATGGTGTCTTCTACCAACATGTAAAATCTCGAATCTAAATATTTTTATTTTGGACTGTGTAAAAATGAAAAAAAGTCTGAATCTAGAAGTACTGAATAGTGCAAAAAAGAATGAACTCTCCAAAATCGGTTAAATTCGGTTATTTTTTTGAAGCCCAGAATATGATATTTTTTTTGTTGTTGAAATTTTGAACAATGGTAGAATACACTATTGGCTACGTCCTGGATTTTTTACAGAATTTTTTGAAATTTGAAATATGATTTTCGAATTTTGCAAATATAGTACTATGTGCAGCTCAGGCGATGTTTTGACTTCGATTAGCAGTCGTTGAGACTTCCATTGACGACGCATGGAGGAGCGTCGGAGCGCGCGTGTCCCTGGCGGTGAGTCGGTGGGCCCACACGTATGCATGCGACCCGTCCCGTACTTAATAAGTGCTAGTCATGGATGCAGTAATAATCGGCGTAGATTGAGCAATCCTTGTTGCATGCATTCCCCGTCCGTAAATTTTCAATGCGGCACTCCTCCCTTTGACGACTCGTACGGAAATTAAGAAAGAACCGCCTGGCCGTGACCAGACATATGACCCACTGCACTAAGGCTGGCGTCGGGTCGACCTATTCCAGACAACAAATGGGCGATGGTCTCTGCCCATGACCCAAACAAATCCAAATTTGTAACATACACAAGTGCAGCTAGAGAATTCACCTCGTGCCGGCAGGGAGTAGGGGACGGAGGCGTCGGGGACGGCAGGGGGAAGCTGCAACGTGCGAAGGGGCGGCGGCGTCGGGGACGGAAGGGAGTAGGCGACGGCAGGGAGTTGGAGACGGTGGCGTTGGGAGATGCAACAGCGACTTCGCTCGGTCGATGTGTCGTGGACTAAATTGGGCTGGGCTATTGGGCTGTGCTGAGCTACTGGACTGGTGATGGCTGGAGTGGACTAAATTGGTAGTGGGCTATGTCATTTCTTACAACGTGACCCCACATGTCAGCTAATCGGGTTGCCCATCGGGTCGCTCATGGGTAGACATATCTGCCCATACCCTACCCACGACTAATCGGGTCGCCCATGGGTGAACATAGCGACCCATACCCTACCCATTAGGGTCGGGTGCTCATGGGCGGACGTGCCCATGGGCGGAATTGCCGGCTTGACACTGCACCAAACGAGTGAGTCCAGCCCGGACGGAATTGCAAAAGGCAAAATCAGTTTAAACCACTATTTTCGGGGAAAATTATAAGGGGAGGATGTGGAAAATTTAGAATCTAGAGCGAAAACGAGTGGTAAGCAGTTTCAATTATAAGAGCATCTCCAACAGCAGCTCTAAACTTGACGCTGTAAAAACCCCTTGCAGCACGCTGTATCCACTTTTAAAGCGCGAGACCAACGACGTGAATTATTGCAAAGATTGTTCTCCATTCCATCGGTTTCATTGGTCGATCAAAACGTGTAAATCGTTCTGGATACGAAAATCATTTGTAACTTCTGAACTCCAGTGTATGTACATTTTTTGTGTATACGATCAAATTGTATCGAAATATGTAATCATATGTGGCTTGCATAACAAAGACACATATTAAAAGAAATTAGAGCCACAATTTTGTGTAGCCTATAATGGAACGTACTCACTCCGTCCCATAGTAGCACTTTTATACAAATGTAAGTCATCTAATATGAAATGGATCTCGTTTGGACACGTCTATATACTGTCATCTTGTCAGCAACGGTCGGAGCAAATTAATTAAGCTGTACGCTGGACGCAGGTCTCTGATGGAGCATGTTCACAGTTGCACATGCCACGGCGCGTACCATATAACTCAGCGCGCATTCAGCTGCGGCTGGTAGCATGCATGCAGTACTGCCTGCCCGTCCAGTCTTTTTGCTCTCCCTGCCGTCTACGTGCAGCAATTAAACGGCACACGCTCCCGCCCCGGCGCACTGCCACCCCACGACGGAATGCTCCTCCGGCCAGCCATATAAATCTGCAAATCCGCCACCACCTCCATTGATCCTTTACACAGCTAGCTAATACATCTGCTCTTCTTCCACGTAGAGATGATGGACATGGAGATGGAGGTAACTAAGCTAAGTCGACCAAAGCATGTTGTTGGTGTTCCTGATCTCTCTCACATCTGATCTCATGTCTGTGTGTGTATTATCTATCGATCAGAGGATGCTTGGGTGCCAGATCCCGGCGTTCGGGGTGTGGAACTACTGCAGCGACCTGCCCATCACGCAGTACTTCGACCTCGCCATGCAGGCCAGGCTTCTCAAGCGCGGCGGCAACCGTCGTCGCTGCTGCAACAGCGGCGGCGAGGATCATCATGTCCGCGGCGGCGGGGAACGGCGGCTCGTGCTGTTCAACACGTCGTCACCGTCTCCACGCAAGCCAGCCCAGATCAAAGTATATATGTCCCACATCGAGCTGTTTTTTGCATTTGGTTGTCTTTTCAGAACTGCGATCGAGCCGGTTAATAAAACTCGGTGTGTGTGTCTTGGACCAGGTGATAAGGAGTGAAGTAGAGAAGCAGAGCAACGTCGACGGCGGCGCGCTGCTGCGGGAGGTGGTGGAGGAGGGCGGCAAGGCCGCGACTGCAAGAGCGGCTGAAGGTACAATGAAGAGGATGCTTGTTGCTGGGGCTGTGGAGGAGGACCTGTACAAGGTGCCCAGATCGCTCATGTACCAGAAACCTAGAAAGGTCGTACACTGGTAGACCAAGAAATGTTGACTCATGCTGTTTCATGTGCCCTGCAACGGTAAATAATTAACTGTCAATTGTTTGTCCATTTTGCAGATGAGGAAGGTGGTCTGGAGTTTGTGGATTGGGTGCCTGGGGCTGGACTGCATTGCCTAGCAAAACTAGAATTAAGCAGCTTATCTTATCTGTGTCTTCAAGCTACCAAATAATCATGAATCACGTAGGCATTGCCTGTCCAGTGTCCACCCATGATTTTTTAGCTCGCCCGATTCGTGTCCATTAACCGAGTGTTTTGTATCTGTTTTGTTTTTCCTGATTAAAACATTGCTATATCTGTAATTTTTGGCATTACTACTAAGAAGGAAACATGCCCTGCATTTCCGTTTTATCATGCAAGATTTCGCAACAGGGTTACCAATGGCTAAAAGCCAAGTTTGAATTGAAAACTGAAACCAAGGAATAAGGTCCCTCCTGAAATCTTTGTAGGAAATATCAATGAACTTCAGATTTGAAAATATATAGGTTAAATTGAGTGGGAATTTTGTGTTCGCCATGATGGTTAACCGTGTGGACACCGCACACGGCACCTGTTCTACAATTAGATTTCAGTTAACACCTGCCCATCCATGATAACGGGCCACGAAGGAATCCTTGAAAAGATCTCATACAGTGATACAGTGGATGTGCCAGAGTCACATTAATTCTCAGAGTGATGATGTGCCGCAGCAATTTCCTGGAAATGAAGATTTCTCTCACAGAGAGCCCCTTTAAATCTGAGCGCTGCTATGCGTACGCGTACGACACTACACATCCAATATATGTACGACATGCAAATCAAGACGTACATGCACTAGGCTAAACTGCAGCACACCACTAGATCAGTCGTCGTACAGGTACCAGACAAGTAAAGTATCGTACGCAGAGTAGTTCCGTTTAAATCTGACCCATAGTACTAAGGTTACTCTTATCATGCTGTGAAGTGAGATGGTCAAAGCAAAAAAGGAATTGGCGCTTTGCCCAGCAACAATATGTAAAGCTTCCCCGCATAACACTACATGAAGCTTGATATAGAACACAACGGTAACATGCATGTCAAGCAGCAATGCGTGCAACTATGCAACCAGACCGTATATGGTACTTGGTTTCAGTATGCTGCAGTGTAAAGCTTCCACATATAATACTGCGTCTCAGCAGCAATCAGTTGTACAACTAGAAGCACAGAGCGTGAGAGGAGCCGTTGGGATGCGCCTGAAACCAAAGATACATATCAGCACTCCAATAGGACCTTGGGTGAAGATGAGGTTGCCTCCGCCTGCCCCTCCTGACCCCGTAGCGGCGAAAGCCACGGCGACCACCACGGCCGCCGCGACGGCAGCCATCACCACCACCACACAGCGCCCAGCCCCCACCAAGCTTGCCTCGCTACTGCTGCAGCCATCCTCGACCAGGTTTTCTTGGGCGGATGACGCTGACGAAGCTGGGAGCATGGACTTCGTCCCAGATGCCCAAGATCCAGATTTGGAGGCTGTGCCGGATTCGCAGGGCGCTGAGCTTGAAGACGGAGAGATTTCGCCGGTCGTCAGGTCTCGCGACCGCTGCGTCCCGCCGCATCACCGTGGCGACGGGTCGGGCGCCGTCAATTCATCCCCTCCACCCCCGCGTGGTCTGCTGGACATCAAGTGCTCTGGGCTGGATTTCATTGCGGGTTGGCGGCCGCCCCTCCCTCCGCCAGGGCCCCCTCCCCACGGTCAGCCGCGCCCATTCATTGGTCTGGTGGGTGCTGCATCCTCCACGGCTTCAGGTCGAAGCAGCGCCGGAGTCAGGACACAAGAAAGGCCTTCAATGGCGAGGCATGGCGCGCCGGATGGACAAGATGGATGGGAGCTCGTCCGTCCACCGCATTGGTGGCGACGGGACGCGGATGGAGCTCGAGATGGCCGGCCGTCGAGCGACAAGGGGAGGGCTAGGCCCAGCCTACAACGTCGCCATCTCCTTCTTCGGAAGATGCGGGGGAGATGCTTTCGGTGTCTCAGCCAACGCCACTTCGCCTCTGCTTGCCGTGACCCCAAGGTCTGCTGGAGGTGCCACAAGCCTGGCCACCTCGCCGGCGGTTGCAGCGAGCCACCGGCCTCCCCACCGCCCACCTCCAAGAAGCGTTTCAGCTCGGCCGTCATCTCGCCGCTCCGCTCCTTCCGTGACGTGGTCATGGCGCCGAAAGATCTCGTGGACAGGCTGGAAGGGGATGACAGCTTCGGTCTGGTGAGCCCGGAGCGGGACTTGTGCCACACCAAGGCAAACGAGGTGATGCTAGCCGACATGTGGTGCTACAGGGAGGGAGTGGACATGGCTCTCTCGGAGGAGAACGAGCGGGCTAGCCAGCTGTTGCTGGTTGATCGAGGGGAGGTTGGAGATCCGTTGTGCGATGGCGAGCTTGTCGGCACGAATGAAGATGATGTGGTTGCTGATGCAATGCTGCTGCAGCTGGTGCCTAGCCTCGCCGAGCTGGCTCGGGAGGTGGTGCTGATGGACGACACGGTGCGGGAGCACGAAGGGAAGGGCGATGACGTTTCCGGTTCGGGCTCCGCCTCGTTGCCCGACCAGGGGGAAAACGTTGGGGAGAAGGAGGCCGGGCAGAAGCTTGTGAGGGCTACCTCTGAGCAGTTGAGCGTGGAGGTGGGTGCACCTTTGTGCCCCTTGTCGAGCTTCCTCGCCAGTATCACGGTGCCGCTCGCGGACACCATTTTGGGCACGCCGGACACGACGTTGGCCCCCGAGATGGAGGTGGCGAAACCATCCGTGTGGAGAAGCGATAGGCTCGCCAAGCTGCACCCGAAAGGCGTCAACATTGAGCAGCTGGCCAGGGAGACCGTGGCGCGCCGTCTTGGCTCGTTGTCTGAGGAGGGCCACCATGCGGGGCGTCGGCGAGAGGATTTCTTGGCCTTGTTGGATGTCACGGACCAGCCCTTCTCGGAGCAGGCGATAGCGGCCATCGACGACCTCGTCCTCGCCGTGAAGAAGACCAAGAAGAAGAAGACGACGCCGGGGACCAGGATGGAGCGGCAGATGCCGCCGGGGGCGGCTTGTTGATGAAGCTCAGGATGTTTGGGCACTCCTCCTTGCGATTGTTGGGAGGAGATGCTTTTTGTGGATGTGGGATTCAAGTTTGCGTCACCAAGATGGAGTGTAGAGCTGCTGCTAGGAAGAGAGATATGCACGTTGTTGATCAATGCTGCTGGGTGTTGTCATGCGGAGCAGTGGTGGGTTTTTCACACACGACTAGGAGAGCGGCTGGTGAGACCATCATCCACTCGATGGGATCGGCAGGGAAGGAGGGGAACCTAAGGACCTACTGCAATGTGGCAATCTTGCCGTTGGAGGTGGTGGATTTGGTGTGGGAGGAGTTGGCGTTGAGGGCTTTCGCCCACACGCAAGATCCTGGAGACTAGTTATTATTATTAGTTTGCTTTTTATTTTTATTTTTATTTGTTGAAATTCTGTAATTAAACTCTTTTCTCCTATCTAATCGAATGGCAAACGACTGCTTTATCCTCAAAAAAAAATATCAGCACTCAGCACCTGTCTATTGGGCTACACATTAGGCAGCAAGTCAGTCCTCCATCAGCATTGCTTGTTGTTGCTCCTGTTGGCAAATTACCCCCTCCTCTGAATTCTTGCTAGTTCCTCCATTCTGGTAGTAATAGCGCAGAGCTACTGCAGAAACAAAAGCTGCAGAAGAGATGCCGCAGAGTTAGGCTTCAACAGGTTTGAATAAAATAAACTGTAAATACAGTCCAAATCACAGAGGATAGAAATCTGAGATGATGCTTGAGCTTGTCTTCACTCGAAAAGTACAGAACACAACTGCATGATCAAATAATGCCAACTCTAACAGTATCTATGTTACACCCTTTCTACCAATATAGTAGCAGAGCGTTACTACTGGAAAGAAGGTTGAGCAGCCGCTTGTGCTAACGTTTTTCATTTCAGAAAATACCAGCACTTTAACCACTTGCTCGAACAATTTTCGTTCTGAAAGTACTAACAGATTTCTGATCCGTGTCCTCAAATGATGCATACGAACAGTTGGGTCTTATTATGCACCGAGCCACCGACATGAGAATCCGCCAAGCAATCTATATGAGCTAGTAGTTTCCAACATACCAGCCATTACACGTGTCTTCAAACTGACCACGTTCCAGAAGGTTGTAACTGCAGCTGCTGCAACGAGTTTCTTGTGGGGACAGGATTTCCATGCATTCAGAATCCGCGCATTCAAACCCTCAACTGAAAACATACAAGCTATGACTCCTTGCTCCACTACTATTTATAAAGGCAATTTCAGGAGAAAATGGTACATGCTGCCTACCCTTTTTATGAATATGACTTGAGTAGCAGCTGTACAGTCTTGGGAGTGTAAACGAACCAAAAAATCCTGTTTCATTAAACATAAGATAATATAAAGGTGAAGTCATGCAAAAGTTTCACTGCTCTTTGCCATTGAATCATACCTATTGCCACAAGCCTCCATAACGTCAACAGATGACCATACTTAGCACCAAACAGAAGAACAGGTAACACCTAAGATTTAAGAAATCAGAGACCTCAGAATTGTTCAAAGAAAATCGTTGTTCTTTCTGAATAATGCAAAGCATGGAATCAAATGTAAGGCTTACTTTCAGAGTCACGGACGGATCACCAGAGAATATCACTCCAGCCATGGATATGAGGGAGTTAGCAACTGGCAAGACAGCACGGGCAACCCGGAGCACATCTTCCTCGGTCAACTGGAATTTCCTTACGCGTTCAGTGTTCTGCCTGTTACAGATTTAAAATTAACATGATTGTCAGATGGATATGAACATTAACACTTCTCCCTAGCTCAAAAAGAGAGAGAACATTATTGAACTGACCTCTGAGTAATGGAATCTTTAAAGAAGGCTAAGCCCAGCATCGGAACACCAAAGTGGCAAATTATCTTGATTGGACTGCAAAGTAGAGGGCAACATTAAAATGCTAGAATATAAATATGTGCGATAGAATTTGATTAGTTCCATACTGCCAGTGGATACGCCAGTGTTCAGGAAAATAACAATGCAAACATACCAGATTGGATAGGTCTTATAAAAATGGCATTGTCGTTATGGTTTGGGGCATTCAGGTCAGATTTATTCATCATAATAGCATAGTCATTATTCCTTTCATCCTACCCTCTTTCCCAATTTTCTCTCACACTCCATCACCAAGCCATAGGGCCCCAGTTTCGTCATGATTTGCCTCTACTCTTCTCAGGCCCTCACCGCCCATATCTGGTATCTGGCACTGGTATCCCTGCTTCACCACTAAATAGAAAAAGAGTGAAAGGAGAATGCACAGAGGATAGAAATTGAAGAAGAGAGTTGGCATCAGCGGCATAGACTGGCGGGAGGCAGCAGCGTGTTTCAGGCCTTCAAGGTGCCACGTAGTTTTCTATTTCTCTACCGCAATTTATTCACGACCGTAAGAGCTTCAATCTTTGTTTTTCTCAATCATATCTCAATGCCTTGACCAGGTGTTTCTCAAATTTTCCTACTGCAATTATACTTCAGTTTATTCGTGAGACTATTGCAGTATGAGCTTCAATCTTATGCTCTTACCTTGTTTCAGTTTCTTCCAAATTTGGTTTGGGGTTTCTGCAATAGTTTTGTCGCAATCAGGAAAACAGTGTCTCCATAACTACAAGAATATATCCATTTCACACCAGCTAATACCCATCTTAATCTCAAGTGGAGAACTAACTGTTGTGAATGCAGAGATAGGGCCAAGGGCTAAAACATAACTTACACCCATAACGGATGGCTCTGTGATGCCAATTGTATCTTCCTAATTTTCTGATGATTGACATGACACTGAAAACTTGAGTCCACTGTAGTAGAAGTTTTCATATATAGATGATTACAATAGCACCAGCCTATTTTTTTCAATATGTAATTAGCTGAAAAAAGAAGTACTGACGAAACACATGAGAAGTTGCACATGCCTGAAATTGATGTCTCTTGAGAAGGAAGAAGAGAAGAAAATCATAGATCCAGAGCCAAACCAAAATGCTGATCTCCCAACATTCTCCCACATAACCAGTTCGACAACCCTTTCCCAAAGACCTTCCCAGTCAGACTGCTCTACATTATCTGCACCTGGTACATAAACATAAATTATTTACATAAGGAGGAAGACACAGATGTAAACTACAGTGTCATGGCACAAGAAAAGGATATCATAGAGCAAGAAAAAAATTGCATGGTACAGTAGCAAAGAACTACTTTTCTCAGCAAGTTATTAAATTATGAGATCTATGAACAAGAGTACGAGACAATGTTCCATCCCAACTTACTGAAAAACAAGTTCTGCTGATAGACTAACAGGGCAAAAACTTATCGGCGGAAATGGACGTGGACATTTTGAATCAGATAACACATGCCTTGGTCAGGAAAATGCATCCTAATCATATAGTACAATGTCTGAACCAATATCCCAATCCAGGGTAGTTGTATCAGAAACAGTGTTTTGAGTAAAAACAACTGGGGACTTACAAAAGCATATGGACAAGGTAAAGGCAGTCTATCCTTTACGTTAAGCTAAATCTATAGGTTAGGCTAACATAAATGTCGAAATGCGTTGATGTTTAATATGACAGTCTATGACCTTTAGCTAAATTTGTGTCACTTCGGTCTTGGATTGATGAAATTTCAGCACATCTTGAGCTCTCTATTTTTCCTAGTTATTATGAATCGTCCACAACAAAGGCAGACATACATGCACCTTTTGTGTTGGCCAGACGCATCAAAATTCAAAACCGACATCTTAGAAGATCCAGCACAAAAGTATATTTAATGTTAGTCAGAAAAATGTTAGACATCAATGCCGAAATGATAGAAAATAGAACAATTTCCTAAAGAAAATCCACCATCACCTACAAAAAGGAGGTGGCAACATTTTCTACAACCACAAACTTGTTAAACCGAAGATTAAAATCAAATCATGGATGTATAAAACATGCAATGTCAAGCAAGATAACCCCAGTCCAACAGTTTGCAAATTGCATAGTCATAACTGTACATATACTTACGGTACAAAAAACAAAGCCCCCCTACAGAGATACTATGAAGCAAATTTTCCTATATCGACCAAAATCTACAGGTTTGTAACACATCAATCCTGCACTCTATGAACCCTAAAATGATGGTAGGTACGAAGTTATTAGCGATTGCTCAGTTACCTAGGGTTCGCTGGATGGGAGTATAAGGAACCAAAGCCAAGCGCGAGCCCTTCTTCTCCTTCGCCGCTCCCTTGGTGGCTGGAGGCTGCGCCGCATTCTTCCATCCACGGGTCTTACCGGCCGCTTCCTCCCCCGCCACTTCGCTCGCCGCCTCACCACTCCCGACGTCACACTCTAGCCGCCGCCGCGCTCGCCTCACGTTCTTCCCTGGCGAGGCCGCTGTGCGCGGCTCCCCCGCCCCGCGGCGCTTCTTTCGTGGAGACCCGACAGCCCCCGCGCCTTGGTCGACGACGGCCGCGGAGCGGAGAGGCTTGGAGCGGCGTCCTCGCCGGGCGGGGCTGTCGCAGAGAGGGGAAAGAGGAAGCACGACCTCCGGAGAGGAGACTGCCGGGGAAGAAGGCGACGCGGGACCCTGCCGCGACGGCGGCGGAGGGAGAGGTCCGGTCCCGTCGGTGAGCGCAATTTCGCCGGAGGGTGGCATGGGAGCAGAGTCGTCCAACTCTGTTTCCATTTGCATTGGTTTGATTTGCGGCGGCGCGCTGGGCTGGGTTCGGGGTTTTGGCGATGGAAACGTCTAGCGGTGAATTGAAATTTACAGCATTTTCTTTACGCCACTTGGAGCGACTTTTTTTTATAGAGGGCAATATATTAATACTAGCTGAATGCACACGGTTGAAATATAAAACCATTAATCTTAATTGTATTGTTTTATTCTACCATGTAGCCATCTTCCTCCCTTTCGATCACTCTTGGTTCCATGCTCACTTAATTTTACTTTCGGACACCAACATTTGCATGGTGCGAGTTTTTCTAATCCATGAATTACTCCCTCCGTTCCAAATTAATTGACTTCTATTTACCCACATGACACATATGTGGGTAAATAGAAGTCAATTAATTTGGAACGGAGGGAGTACATGGTGAAGTCCTACTCCGTGAACTAGCCACACTGTCCACATCTCTACCTTTCTGCCTTATCTTGCTCAGTATCGTTTCGCCATGTACCTTCTCCAACCTTAGGGAATTTTGATGGGAAAATGCTGTTTGTTAACCGGCTGTAGGTGCTGAAATATTGCCCAAATATTGAGTGGGCCTTTGGCCCATTTAGCAATTCCAGAAAAATCTCTAAATCCCTTGCTGTTGTCATGGCAAGTGGTGGGATTTTAGTCCCATACTGCTAGTTGAGTGAGATGTGCATCAGCTTATATACTGAGCCATTCTCCTACTAGCATGAGTTGGTATGAGGTATGAGGAGAATGGCTGTGTACCACACACGCGCTCCTCCTCCTCTGCCGCCCGCCTCGCCACGCCTCGCCTCGTCACGACGCGCCGCGGGTTGCGGGAATCTCGCCGAGCCGATGTGTTCTTTTTGTCACGCAGGAATAAAATGTCAACGGCACGAAACGTTTTGTGTTAATGAGATTGATTGCTAGCTGAAACGTTCTGTACGTTTTCAGTCTTAACTGCAATTCAGTACGTGCGTTTCGGCTGGACGTTTGCCTCCTGCGTCTGTGCCTATGTTAGCGAGAGGTCGCTCCTCTCCGTGAACACACAATACACAGAACAGAAGAACTCATCTGCCCACAGCCACCACCGTCGTTCCTCCTAACCTGTTGCTGGCATCGTTGATCCCATCCCGTCCGCCGCGTACACGGTCGACGGGAGAGCAGGCCTCCGAAACCCCGCCTCTCCGTTTCCTGTACGGGAGAGGGGCGATTAGGTTTTTGGGGAGCGTTTCCTACGTGACTGCTCGCCAATCTTCATCCACTACGTCGTCTACTTCCTCTACGTCCGCGTCGCCTTCGTCATCACCATGAGCACCGATGCCGAGATCGAGAAGGCTGCCGCTGACAAGAGGATCGCCGACGATGCTGCTGCTTCCGCTTCGGCTAATTGGCCAACTGTCGGGTATAATCCGTTTATACCCCTCCTGTTAATCTTATTACTTGGTGTACTAGTGATTTGTGTAGATGTATATACTACATGTCTAGTACACGATTATACTGTTAAGTTTCAGTATGTTATTACCACCATATACGTCATGATTTTAGTTAATATTTGGATTAATATAATCGGAAAATTGCTTATATTCTCAACAATCCAAAAACCTAATATGTGTAGGCAATTTTCGATCCAAGGTTTTGCTGCTGCACTGAAACCAACCCCGTTTACAGGGACATACTTTAAGCGTTGGCAGACCAAAACCATCTTATGGCTCACTGCAATGAACGTGTTCTGGGTCGCCGGTGTCACTCCCACTGGAACGATTACTCCTGAACAGGAGAAGGCGTTTAGGGAGGCCACCGTCGTCTTTGTTGGAGCCGTTCTGAGCGTGATCGGAGATAAGTTGGTTGACGCATATTTACATGTGCGGGTTGCCAAGGACTTGTGGGAAGCGCTCGAATCTAAATTCGGCGCAACCGATGCTGGAAGCGAGATGTATACCATCGAGCAGTTCCATGATTACAAGATGGTTGAAAACCGTCCTGTATTGGAGCAGCCTCATGAGATACAATGCATCGCAAAAGAGCTTGAGCTTCTCAAGTGTGATCTACCGGGCAAATTTGTCGCGGGATGCATAATCGCTAAGCTACCTAATTCATGGAGGAGCTTTGCCACCACTCTGAAACATCAGAGGCGTGAATTCTCTGTTGAGGATGTCATTGGCCATCTGAGTGTTGAGCAGAATTCCAGGGCAAAGGACTCGCATGGAAAAGGCGAAAGTACTTCTGCTGCCAATATGGTACAGAAGAACTTCAACTCCCACAAGTATAAGGGAAAAACTGTTGTCCAACAGAATACTGACTTCAAGAAGAAGGGTAACAAACCCTTCAAGAAGGATAAGAAGAAAGGTGCATGCTACACCTGTGGTTCAGAGGAACATTGGGCTCCTAAGTGTCCCAAGAAGTTCAAGAAACCAGGACAAGACTCCAAGTCTGTCAACATGATTGTGAGCAACAATGAGAATGGTGCATCCGGGTACGGTAATTTGTTTACTGTATTTTCAGTTTGTCAGTCTACCGAATGGTGGATTGACACAGGTGCAAATACTCATGTGTGTGCTGACATTTTGTTGTTCTCTTCTTATCAGGCCACATGGAACGGATCCGTGTTGATGGGGAATGGAGCGAGTGCTTATGTTCTTGGTGTTGGCACGGTCGATCTGAAGTTTACTTCGGGACGGATCGTGCAGCTCAAGAACGTACAGCATGTCCCCGCCATCAAGAAGAATCTTGTTAGTGGCTCCCTTCTATGTAGAGAAGGGTTTAAGTTGGTATTCGAGTCTAATAAAGTAGTTGTTACGAAATATGGACTGTTTGTTGGAAAAGGTTATGAATGCGGAGGCATGTTCCGCTTTTCTCTTGCTGATTTCTGTAATAAAGTCGTGAACAATATTCATTCGAATGTTAATGAAACAGAAGTTTGGCATTCACGTCTTTGTCACATTGGTTTCGGTTGTATGACGCGGCTAGCAAAACTAAGTTTAATCCCATCTTTCACTTTAGCCAAAGGTTCTAAATGTCTTTCGTGTGTTCAAGCAAAGCAACCTCGCAAGCCTCATAAAGCTGCGGAGGAAAGACACTTGGCACCGTTAGAACTTATACATTCTGATCTTTGTGAGATGAATAGCGTATTGACTAGAGGTGGAAAGAGATACTTCATGACACTGATAGATGATTCCACTAGATTTTGCTATGTATATCTGTTAAGCACTAAAGATGAGGCTCTTCACTACTTTAAAATCTATAAGGCAGAAGTTGAGAATCAACTTGAAAAGAAAATTAAACACATCCGGTCTGATCGTGGTGGAGAGTACTTCTCGAATGAGTTTGATTCTTTCTGTTCGGAACACGGTATTATTCATGAGAGGACGCCTCCCTATTCTCCCCAGTCAAATGGGGTAGCCGAACAGAAAAACCGTACTCTAACAGATTTGGTTAACGCCATGTTAGATACATCGGGTTTATCCAAGGCATGGTGGGGGGAGGCGATATTGACGTCATGTCATGTCCTGAATAAAGTTCCAACAAAAGACAATGAGCTCACTCCATATGAGCAATGGGAGAAGAGAAGGACAACACTCTCATACTTACGTACTTGGGGCTGTTTGGCGAAAGTCAATGTGCTGATCCCCAAAAAGCGTAAACTTGGACCTAAGACTGTGGACTGTGTTAATTTGGGCTACGCTAAGAATAGCGTTGGCTATAGATTCTTGGTAGTGAAATCTGAAGTACCTGATGTGAAGGTCGGTACAGTTATGGAGTCTAAAGATGCTACTTTCTTTGAGGATGTATTTCCTATGAAAGATATGCAAAGCACTTCTGGACAGGAATCTGCTGAAACTCCTGAGCCTGCCATTCCTATGGAATATTATGAACAAACCCATGATGAAATTCCTGAGAAGGATGATGAGGAAACCCTTGGTAGGGGCAAGCGACAGAGGACTTCAAAGTCCTTTGGCGATGATTTCCTTGTGTACCTTGTGGATGACACTCCCACTTCTATTTCAGAGGCTTATGCATCTCCGGATGCTGATTACTGGAAAGAAGCAGTCCGTAGCGAGATGGATTCCATCATGGCTAACGGGACATGGGAAATCACGGAACGTCCTTATGGTTGTAAACCGTTGGGCTGTAAGTGGGTGTTCAAAAAGAAGCTTAGGCCCGATGGTACGATTGAAAAGTACAAGGCTAGGCTTGTGGCCAAGGGCTATGCCCAGAAAGAAGAGGAAGATTTCTTCGATACTTACTCACCTGTGGCCAGACTGACCACCATACGAGTTTTACTCTCGTTGGCGGCCTCGCATGGTCTTCTCGTCCACCAAATGGATGTTAAGACAGCTTTCCTAAATGGAGAGTTAGACGAGGAAATCTATATGCAACAGCCAGACGGCTTTGTATTAGACGGTCAGGAAGGAAAGGTATGTAAGTTACTGAAATCTTTATATGGCCTGAAACAAGCACCTAAGCAATGGCATGAGAAATTCAATACAACTTTAACCTCTGTTGGTTTTGTTGTTAATGAAGCTGACAAATGCGTATACTATCGCCATGGTGGGGGCGAAGGAGTTATACTGTGCTTGTATGTTGATGACATACTGATTTTTGGGACCAACCTCAAAGTCATTGAGGAGGTCAAGTATTTTCTATCTCAAAACTTTGAGATGAAAGATCTTGGTGTGGCTGATGTTATTCTAAACATCAAGCTGCTGAGAGATAATGAGGGTGGGATTACACTTTTGCAATCCCATTAGGTTGAGAAGATTTTGAGTCGATTTGGATATTTGGACTGCAAAACTTCTCCAACGCCTTATGATCCTAGTGTGCAAATTCGAAAGTTTAATGGCACAGCTAAGGATCAACTGAGGTACTCTCAAGTAATTGGTTCACTCATGTACCTAGCTAGCGCGACAAGGCCTGACATCATGTTTGCTGTTTGCAAACTTAGCCGTTTTGTTTCCAATCCGGGTGATGTGCATTGGCATGCTGTCGAAAGAATTATGCGCTATCTGAAAGATACTGAGAACTACGGACTTCACTATTCCGGAAGCCCGTCAGTGCTTGAAGGGTACTGTGATGCGAATTGGATCTCTGATGCTGATGAAATGAAAGCCACAACAGGGTATGTGTTTACCCTTGGAGGTGGTGCTGTTTCCTGGAAGTCTTGCAAGCAAACGATCTTAACCAGATCGACAATGGAAGCAGAATTAACAGCATTGGACACATCTGGTGTCGAAGCAGGATGGCTTCGAAATCTTTTGATGGACTTGCCAGTGGTTGAAAAGCCAGTTCCGACTATCCTTATGAACTGTGATAATCAAACAGTGATTGTTAAGGTTAAGAGTTCAAAGGACAACATGCAGTCCAACAAACACATAAGAATGAGATTAAAAGCTGTCAGACATTTAAGAAACTCCGGAGTTATAGCGTTGGATTATATCCAGTCGGCTAAGAATATGGCAGACCTCTTTACTAAAGGGCTATCACGTGTTGTGATAGAAAATGCATCGAGGGAGATGGGTATGAAACCCACATGAGTTGCCATGGTAGTAACCCAACCTATGTGATCGGAGATCCCGTGAATTAGGACCTAGGAAAACAAGCTATTGGTTAACTGAAGAGAGTAAAACCTTTACTAACCCACTCCGTTGGAGATGCAATACTCTCGGTAACTGTATGGCAGGTTGACCTATGTCTTAATGTGTTCCAAAGCTTTGCATAAGCAAGACGCTATCCTACAGGGCGATCTTTCGAGGAACACAC
Source organism: Poa annua (assembly GCA_026929855.1). Classification (NCBI taxonomy): domain Eukaryota; kingdom Viridiplantae; phylum Streptophyta; class Magnoliopsida; order Poales; family Poaceae; genus Poa; species Poa annua. Next base: position 89,016,151 of record CM049437.1, on the reverse strand, counting down.
CTATATGAACCTGACTGCTGGTCACAGTCTATGAGATCAGGGTGATCTCTAGTAAGTTCATGAATAGGTCAGGAGTGACTAATATGCTCCACCCGAGGGGTCAGCCTTCGGCAGCCTTGTACTGGTAAGACAGTTGGTGAAACTACTTTACGCCAAACTGACAATTCAAGGACTAGTCCATTGTCAGTTGTGAAGGAGTGTAGCTGATTGCTCTAGGTAGAGTTCAACCTTAACAGGTCTCTACTGAAAATACTGGTATATTTAAACAATGTTTCGAACAAATGATAACATCACGGGACTTTGGGATCTGGTGGGGGATTGCTGAAATATTGCCCAAATATTGAGTGGGCCTTTGGCCCATTTAGCAATTCCAGAAAAATCCCTAAAGCCTTTGCTGTTGTCATGGCAAGTGGTGGGACTTTAGTCCCATACTGCTAGTTGAGTGAGATGTGCATCAGCTTATATACTGAGCCATTCTCCTACTAGCATGAGTTGGTATGAGGTATGAGGAGAATGGCTGTGTACCACACGCGCGCTCCTCCTCCTCCGCCGCCCGCCTCGCCTCGCCTCGTCACGACGCGCCGCGGGTTGCGGGAATCTCGCCGAGCCGATGTGTTCTTTTTGTCACGCAGGAATAAAATGTCAACGGCACGAAATGTTTTGTGTTAATGAGATTGATTGCTAGCTGAAACGTTCTGTACGTTTTCAGTCTTAACTGCAATTCATTACGTGCGTTTCGGCTGGACGTTTGCCTCCTGCGTCTGTGCCTGTGTTAGCGAGAGGTCGCTCCTCTCCGTGAACACACAATACACAGAACAGAAGAACTCATCTGCCCACAGCCACCACCGTCGTTCCTCCTAACCTGTTGCTGCCATCGTTGATCCCATCCCGTCCGCCGCGTACACGGTCGACGGGAGAGCAGGCCTCCGAAAGCCCGCCTCTCCGTTTCCTGTACGGGAGAGGGGCGATTAGGTTTTTGGGGAGCGTTTCCTACGCGACTGCTCGCCAATCTTCATCCACTACGTCGTCTACTTCCTCTACGTCCGCGTCGCCTTCGTCATCACCATGAGCACCGATGCCGAGATCGAGAAGGCTGCCGCTGACAAGAGGATCGCCGACGATGCTGCTGCTTCCGCTTCGGCTAATTGGCCAACTGTCGGGTATAATCCGTTTATACCCCTCCTGTTAATCTTATTACTTGGTGTACTAGTGATTTGTGTAGATGTATATACTACATGTCTAGTACACGATTATACTGTTAAGTTTCAGTATGTTATTAGCACCATATACGTCATGATTTTAGTTAATATTTGGATTAATATAATCGGAAAATTGCTTATATTCTCAACTGTAGGTACAGCTCGTTCGTGATGACGCGCGGAGCGTTTACCGGCTCCTTCCAATTTCGTGCGGGTCGCGACAGCGCGCCTTTTACTCCCTTCCCACGCGAGGCGGAGCGATTTTTTCGACAGAACGTGTTTCGCTGCGTGTCCACACACACTGTCTCATCTTTCTGGTTTATTGCTCACGTTGACCATGCACATCATAGCAGTTCTGCACACGCACATCTCTGCACACCACTGTGCACACACTGTAGTACTATGCGGTAAGACCCACCTTGCACAGTGCACACCTATTTTTTCAGAGGAGTGAGAGAGACGGCGGTGGTAACATTTTCACGCAATTTCTAGTGTTGCAAAACGTTAGTTCAAAATGCTACACCCACTACCGACAATCATTTTTTGAGCGTGGCAGATGTGTTGTCGGTGAGATCGAATCAGTGGTGCCTCCATGATAGTGTTTGAAGGTCAGTGTTTAAGGGGAGTTTCTTCATGTTGCATACGGTGCTACATTTTGCTACATGCGTTTATCTTTTTTGTTGTGTAAGTCCGTGTAACATGCTAAAAAGTTTCCTTGGCAATCCTACATAGAGCTTTTTTTCGAAGTTACATACGTGTTTCCATAATGTTGGATTAGTGTGTGGAAAATGTTGGATGTGTGATTTTTGCTTGCTGCAAAAGTGACACGCACTAATGGCGTTTTGGTACAACTAAATTAAGTTTTGTTACATATGTTGTTCATTTTTGCTACATTAATGTGTCCAATATGCTACATTATTGGTTTTGCTACACATCGCAATGTTTTACACATTCGTACAAAAAAGATGTTACATTTAGGATTTATTTCATTTTTTAAAATGTTTCGAACAACGTCGCATTTTTTCAAAATGCTACCTGCACACAAAAATATGTTACATTCAAGATTTCTTTTGTTTTCGAAAATGTTTCAAACCATGTCGCATTCTTTTAAAATGCTACCTGCACACAAAAAATGTTACATTCATGATTTGTTTTCTAGCTTAAAAAGTTGTTTCATTAATGTTCGAATTGTATGTTCCAAAACAATGTGTCTTAGATTTGTCTAAATATATATGTATTTAGACATGAAATAAGTCTATATTTAGTCAAATCTAAAATATTTATTTTGGGACGGAGCAACTAATAAATTGTGCAAACAATAATAGACTTGCAATTTGCTACACACTATGTCTACACTAGCATGCATGCACTTCAGACGAGAGGAAAGGGTAAAATAGGAGAGCATCTTAGCATCCTATTAGAGTGAACGTGAAAAAACCTTCACTGGGACCACGCACATGAGTGAGCAGACTCTGATGTACTATTCGCTAGCAACCTGCAGATAGTCGCGTGCGACCAGCGCGCGGAAGGCTGAAACGAGGTTTTCCTCGCGTGAGCGCAGACCGGCTGTAGCTGCAGCCGGCTGACGCTTAGCGTAGGCCATTTTGATGAGGTCGTGCTTTACATAAAAAATCTCTTATAACGGGGTCGATGAGCTACCTAACTTATTATTGCAAACTCTTCTAGATGATTTAACTATTGCCTGAAATTAATAAAGTTGACCATGATGGCCTTCCTTCAAAATAGATAAGTACGTGATGTCATCGACTACGCCACGCCATTTGACCGAGCTGCACCATCTTTTCTAAACCCTAGACTGCATCGCACCTTAGGCTCCTTGATTGTCCTATTGCAACGACAGAACCGTTGGACCTTGTTCATTTGTTTTCTGAATGACTTCATGAAAAAGTGTACCGATTCCTCTAAAAGGGAAATCGAAATAATTCAAAAGAAACCCGTATTCATTAAAGACTTTGAGACTACGTTAGGCCCGAATTGATTACTAGCGTCTGTATGAACCTCTCCATAGTCCATAAGCTAATCCAGAGAATCACTCGAGCATAACCATGTTGACAACCACCACAAAGACCAAAAGATTATGTTTCTAGAGCATGCAATACCTTGTTAGCGAAACATGAAAACATGACAAATGGATTTGATGTGAGCTTAGGGCCTGTTCGGAAGCTCTCTGCTCTCAGAACTCTGCTCCTCTCAGCAAAAAGTTAACAGCAGACGCGGAGCTCGGTTTGAGGCGCTCCGCAGAAATATGCTAGCGCTCCGTGCGCTCCGGGAGCAGCCCTTGAGGAGTGGAGGAGATCCGAACGGGCTCTTAATGGATCGACAGACCAAAAAAAAAAGGTTTGCTGAACCACGGCCGGGGTGTAGCCGCTGCATGCATAAGTTGTTAGCTTCTTGGCAAGATTATTGGAAGATCGCGTGCAGTTTCTTTGTGGAACGATGAGGGGGGCTCGTCATTCCCCTTTCTCGCCCCCGCGTCGCCTCCCCGAGCGAGGCGACCGGCGGCGCCCCCCACCGTCCTAGCCCAGGCCGCGCCCCCGGCCCCTCTCTCCTCCTCGTCGCCGCCGTCAGCGGGCGCTGTTGGGCATTGCCCGCGTGGTGCCGTTAACGCTGGCGGCGGCGGCTCCCTGCTTCTACCCGACGCAGCGGAAGCTCGGCTCGGGCTGGGGCTTTTGGGCGGAGGTGCGGCTCGGAGGGTGGCGCGCCGGGTTAGCCCGGATGGCGGCGAGGTGCAGGCGGCGCTGCTTGGTGCCGGTGGCGGCGTGGAGCAGGCGCGGTCGGCGGCCCCTATAGGCCCAGATACCCAGATCTGGGCCCTGTGGGCCCGATCTGGGTAGGGGCGGGCCGGCTCGGGCTCCGCAATGCTGCGTCCAGTGGGGCTGAAGAGGATCTCGCGATGGGGATGGCGTCCACGGCGCCACGTCTGCTGCAACGCGGCGGCGGGAGCTTCACGGGCCCAGAATGGGCCCGACCGGGCAGGTGGTCCGGTGTGCTCCTGCTGCTGCGTCCGGTCTGCTACTGCCTCTGGCGGTGGAGGTTGTGCCCTCCCACGAGGCTGCGGTGGTGTCGTCCCAATCTACGGCTTGTCTTCTTAGTCCGGTCGGCCTTGGATCTCTTTGTCATGGTGAGACGGCATGGATGTTTCAAGACTGTTGGCGCATGTTCGTGGGCGGCGAGATAGGTGGTAGCCAACGGTTTGTCTGGGGTGTGGAGTGTCGGGGGTCGGGAGAAATCCCTGTCGAGTCCGACTCCAATGTGGTGGCGCTTCCGGGTGTCACTATCCTTCTTGAAGGGCGTCGGATGTACCCCTTATCCGCTCCCCGTCGTGTACCGGGAGAAATCCTAGGATCTGTCCGAGCAGCAGCAGCGTCGTCGTCGTCGCCCCCTTCTTGAATGTGTTGCTTGGTACGCGACAATCCGGCGGCATGGGAGTGTGGTGGAATTCTCCGGAGAGGGCGCAGCGGTTGCGACTCATCTTTGTTTCGTCGTCCTCTTTGTTTTCTCTTTTGTTTCTTTTGTTTTTCTTTTGGTGTGCTTGTGCTGTTTGCCCAGCAGTGGTATCACAATGTTGTATGGGGGTTGTTGCTTTATTTATAAAGCTGGGCGAAAGCCTGTTTCGTGTGTGGAACGATGAGGAGAGAGTACTGGACTTACATGTGGGTTGTTGCTTTATTTATAAAGCTGGGCGAAAGCCTGTTTCGTGTGTGGAACGATGAGGAGAGAGTACTGGACTTACATGTGTTTTTGAAGGGGCCACTACGTCTGCAGGTCCTTGAGTGATTCAAGAATTTGCGGAAGTTAGCAGCTGTGACGGCCTCCGGAACGATCCGGTCTTCCTCGTGGTCTTGATGCCTCTCCGAATTCATCCTGCAAATCTTGATGACTTGCCGCATACCTCTTCATGACATCCAGCTTCTACTCAATCTGACCGGTCGATCCCCGCGCGGCGTCTTCTTTCTCCTCGCACCCCTCTAGGTTCGTATGTATCCTCGTCTCCCTGGCATCCTTGAGATAGAGTTGTTTCTCCTCCATTGTTTGCATCCTTGAGATGGTGGCGGCGTTTTGTTCCTGAGATTGAGGAGGATTTGTTCCGGTTTCAACAGATACAGCTCGGGGCGATCCGATCTTTGAGACTTCAACAAAAGAAAATGGGCGAGATGCCGAGAGAGATGCGGCACAACAACTAACTTCTTTTTTACTATGAAAAATGGTGTTTTACATTAATTTGGCAACATAGAGTCATTACAATCACGTTCGGGGTACTGAACCAAACAAAAACACCACTACACACAGTTTCTCTACTAAACTTAGCTAACATATCAGCCACTCCATTACAGTTTCTCGTCGTTTGCACCACCTCAAAACCTGATAGTTGGCTTAACAAATACTGAGTTTCAGCGGTAGTGCACCCACCTGCGATCTGTTAACCTATTTCGACGAAGGAACATTCACAACATTGGCAGAATCGCTCACCAAAAATAACTGGAAGTGTTACTAGATCTACACGATGCTTGGTACTTTCCCCACAAGCCATGGCTTCCGCAATACTTCGTTGCAATATGGTGCCATGTTTTCTCCTGATTGATGTAACCACTACAAACACGCGTACACCCTGATTCCTCTTTTATAAGAGCATGTCTAACATGCGCGGTAAATCTTAGGTGCGCACTAAAACCTGTCATTTGTGGTTGCGGGAGGCAGGTCGCAGACCTCCAGCGGACGCAACAAAAAACCATGCGTGGGAAAAAAATTATCGCATGCGGCAAAAGACGGCATCGTGTGCGGGATATTTTGGGCACCGACTCCAGCGCGCGCTTTGAACCGCCCCTGGAGATTCCATTCCCCACCGCCCGCCACTCCTGCCTCCACCCACTTTCCATTCCCCACCGATCAGCCGCTGTTGAGCCCCGCCACCATCGAGGCCCGCCATTTGAGATGCTCTAATAATATCCATATATTTAACCAGGCATATTGTTGTTGAGTATACGATTCATATATGGAAATAAAATGTATGAGACGACAGATGTGCAGCGATATGGATGGACTAGAATCTTCAGTTTATCACATGTTGTATATAAGGTTACAGCTGGTGTTGGCGACACGCCGACACATATTTGAGGTCATATTTCCTAGCAGTGTATGCAGACAGTCAGTGATCAACAAATATTTTAATGAATCAAATGTGCTTATAAGAATTTATTACGGAAGCCAGTTTTGGACCTTGGGGAAATCAACATGATCAAGTCGTGTTTGTGTTTATCTTTTCAATGCTTCAACACCCTTCTTCGACATTATAATGCGCTGGGTTGTCGGTCTTATGGTTTAGAGGTGGGTTGATGGCGTCGGTGAAAGAAGGGGGAGGAGCTTAAAGGGGAGGCTTGGGACGACATAGGACCAGCGGAGGACGAAATTTGAGCAGGGCGAGCTGACAAGGCAGCGGGGGAGCACCGATGGCCACGGCTGTCAGTGCCTCGCAGTTCAGCTAGTGTGCATGTACCGGGGAATACAGAGGTGGTGGCCGTGGAGTTGGGTGGTAATGTGAACATGCATGCTCTCCTACCGGAAGAGTGGCGGCGAAACTCCCTTCCCCCTTCTCTCCAGTGGTGGAATTATGTACTTTCCTCTCCACACTGTGACAAGAACAATACGTGTTCTCTATAAATAAAAATTAGACCACGTCCAGGGGTGCTCGTAAATTTGCATTCCCTCACTCGCATGAGCATAGAGAGGACAGATCCACACACCATTTCATCTTTTGTTATGTCCACTCCGACTTTAAATCCTTGTTCACCGTTTCTCACTCATTTCCTCTGAACCCCGCCATTCCGCCACCTCTTTCATCCAAGCTGGGACTGTGTGTTTTCTACCTTGCCACTTGCGGAAATGCATCCCCACATCTACTTCAACTTGACGAGTTATTCATGCATCTGGATATGGTGGGGAGCCTCCACAGCTCCAAGATCTGAGCCAAGCGCCTGGAAGCCATGATCTTTTAGGCCGTTGATAGCTGGCTTGGAATCACAGCACTGAAACCAAAAGAAGCACAAGCAAGGAACTTGAGTTGCTATTACAAGTCTGTCAGTGAATGGTTGCATAATGATTCACAGATACTTAGAGGATAATTCCCGAATAAAAATACTACTCAAATACAGTACCGAGTATAAAGAACGGAGAAGTAACTATTTCAGGAGGAACATAGTAATGTGGCAACCCTATAATTATTCCGGTGTTCTTTGATTTCTCTAGAGAAACTGAAAAAGACTAGCTTTACAGTAAGGCAAGTACTCCTTCCATGCAGGGCAGTAGTGTTCCAGATTTTCAAAAAAAAAAAGGCAGTAGTGTTCCACAGCACTAGCACTAGCAGCTGAAGACTGAAGCTTTTTTTTTCGATAAAGAGCTGAAGACTGACTGAAGTAGTAGTCGATCCTGCAGCTAGCAGTAGGTATGAGCATGACGGAAACGGCAACTGCGTTCGATAACATGCGTATGCACCGTGTGTTTTGTCGATCTCATTTGTCCTTGGCCATAAACTGTCTTCTCGGCAGAATAATATAGCACCGCACGGTTGCTGTTCTCGTCATATGTGCCCAATTTCCCCATCTCCGGTGCTCCGGAGCAGCACGGTCTGCCCTCTCCTGGAGAAGGAGAGAGTTTTCGCCTCCGCCGTCGCCTCGATAAATCTCGGAAAAATTAGGTCATTTCTTTTCGGGCGAGACGAAGGCGTGGTTAAAAAGAGACGATGCTCGAGGGGTAAACGGGGATACCTCACGCGGTCAGGGGCGTGAGCTATGCTCTTTTCTCCCTCGTGGCTCACCTCGGCTGGATCTTTGGCCCACGATCGTTCTCCCGATGAAAATTTTGTTGTGTATTCCCCCCCCCCCCCCCCCCCCCCCCCCGATGCATTTGACGTCCCGAAGGTCTAAAACATTTAAAACATGAAAAAGGAGATTTTCTGCCTCTAAGAAATTAAATATCAAAATAGGAGACTTTGTAGGAAAGTCCCATAAATCATCTAATCTAAATATGCAAGAATAATGCTATAACAATTCAAATATATGAAAATAAAAGTTACTAAAATAATGATGTAAAATGCATGTATCACCCGCCCCAGTCCAGATGGGGCCCGCTAGGGTCCAGATCTGAGCCGGGAATGACAGTCAGCCGCACGCCGACGACTAGCCATCCGCGCACAGGCTACCACGACTCCCTGGGACCAATCGGCCGCACCACTGCCATCTTGGCCGCCCGGAGCTAGTCAGATTGAAGCCAGGACGAGAGGATGCCGCCGCGAGGAGCTGCGCGCCGCGCCGCCAACCCACACCCGTGCGGGGGAAGACAGTCCGCCGACGTCAACCCCGCACAGGCAGTGTCCGACCCAACGGCGACAGGAAGGAGGGAGGGAGGAGCGGCTGCAGGGCTAGGGCTCCCGTGGAAGGGGGGGTTATTCCGCTCCAATACACTCCCAGATTACTCCAAGATTTGGAGTACTTCAGTTTATTGTGCAATACAGTACACATGACAAGGAATAGTCTCCAAAGTTTCATTGCTTCACTACTCCATTTTGTGTACAAAGGGACGTTATAATTTGTAGTACACATTTTCATAGTTCAATTTACACTACTCCAGTCTCCAAGTAAACAATGCTTTCTATAGGCAGGATAGAGCATGATCTCTAGTTGCATCGGTAGGGCAGCGCAACATATCAAGCTACAGTGTTTCACTACTCATGTTCAAAGCACGTGATAAATATTCAAGCACTGAAGGAGTATATAGGCATATAGCTTCACATAGATGAGTGGCATGCGTTGGTTCATCTTGTTGTAGTGTCTGATGACACGGTGGACTTTATCAGGAACATACGGTTAGCGCCAAGATTCAGATAGAGTTCGTCTTTTTCAGTGGTTGAGAAGAAGTCGTGTTTCAAAGAAACGACTCCTGAAGAGCCTTCTTGATAGCTACTTTCTCACTTGTCTCCAAATAGTTAGCCTAGAAAGCTAGAAGAAAAATCATGCACTCCAAGTGAGGCCATTGTTAGCTGACTTATGCTTAAGTTGTGTATTCTATGACAAAGTACAAGAACAAGGAGTATTTAACATACTTGGAACACAACCCTGAAACCAAAAGTATCAGATGCCGGTACCACACCAAGTGAGGCCATTGCTAGCTGACTTGGTATCACAGCACTGAAATCAAAAGAAGCACAAGCAATGAATTTGAGTTGCAATTACAAGTCTGTAAGTGAATGGTTGCATAATGATTCACAAATACTTAAGAGGGTAATTCCCAAATCAGAATACTACTCAGATACAGTACCGAGTATAAAGAATGGAGAAGTAACTATTCCAGGAGTAACATGGTAATGTGGCAACCCTATAATTATCCCTATGTTGTTTGATTTCTCTAGAGAAACTGAAAAAGACTAGCTTTACAGTAAGGCAAGTACTCCTTCCATGCTTCAGCATGCATGTGACCGTGCAGGGCAGTAGTGTGATCCAGCACTAGTACTAGCAGCTGAAGACTGAAGTAGTAGTCGATCCTGCAGCTAGCAGTAGGTATATATGAGCATGACGGAAACGGCAACTGCGTTCGATAACATGTGTTTGTACCGTGTGTTTTGTCGATCTCATTTGTCCTTGGCCATACCCATATACGCAGTCTTCTCGGCAGTTGAAGTGTTAATGTGTTATAATGATATAGCACCGCACGGTTGCCGTTCTCGTCAATATGGGCACGATCGTATGTGACAGAAGTTGCATCAGTACGCACCTGAAGCTCATCGAGTCCCAAAACAGATCTCTGCATTGCGTGTGATGCATGTGATCCACGGCATGTAAAATGATGTACGTCTGTATTTCTTTTTCTTTTTTTGGAACCGTGGGGCAAAAGATTTGCCCCTTATATTAATTAAGAGAGAGTTGGTACAAGAAAATTATGACAAAGTAACGAACAACAAAAACGGATTACTCTCCCGGCACTAAATCTCCTAGCCGCTTCGCTCCCGCAAGCACCCAAAGCTTGGCTTCGTTCTTTATTTTGGCGAGGATGGTGAGGGGCGAGGAGTGCTTATTTTTGAAGACCCGAGCATTCCTCTCATTCCACACCTCCCAAGAGGTGAGAAGGAGAAGGGAGGCCAAAGACTTGCGGCTCGTCATGCGACTCCACCAATCCGGGAGCGAGAGGGTTGGCCATGTAGTAGTGTCGAGGTCGTGGAGGCCAGTCCATTCCTTCAAGGAGGTCCAAATTCTCGTCGTGTAGCGGCAATGCAAAAGGAGGTGTGCGGTGGTTTCGGGAGCCCTATGGCAAAGTGGGCAAAGGCCACAATTTGGCCAACCCCTCCGCGCCAAGCGATCCGCCGTCCAAATACGGTTTTGGAGGGCGAGCCACGCGAAGAACTTGGTTTTGCCCAAATCTTCCACACAAGACGCTTCATATCGGAGGCGGGGGTTCCCAAGAATTGCGCCCTATAGGCCGATTTAGCCGAGTACTCACCCTCCGTGGTGAGGTTCCAAACAATACTATCTTCAAGGGTTTCAACAAAGGTGAAATGTTGAATTTTGCTCCATAGGTCCACGAACTCAACGACGTGTTGGATGGAGAAATCCTCATCCATTTTGATCTTTCCAATCCAAGCATTACCAAGAAGGGCTTGGCGAATGGTCCATTTCTTTCTAGAGGATGCGTTAAAAATGAGCGGTGCAATGTGCTTCGGCTTCTCACCGTGGAGCCAAGGGGCCTCCCAAAAAGGGGTTTTTGCTCCATTCCCAACGGTGATTGTTGTGGCGGCGTAGAATAGGTCCATATCCTCCTTGTTGCAAGGGTTGCCCAAACCGGCCCAAATCTTGTTGGGGTCCTTCCACTCTAGCCATGGCCACCTCAACCTCAACGCCCTAGAAAACTTGTCGGTGTTGAGCACACCGAGCCCACCAAGGTCGGTTGGGCGCGTCACGGTTTCCCAATTAACTTTACATTGCCCCCCGGTGACCTTGTCGGCGGCCGCCCATAGAAAGGCGCGCTCGATCTTGTTCAACTTAATGGTGAGGCCCGGAGGCACCACGAGTGGCGTTAAGTGGTATATGGATTGGGAGGCCAAAACCGATTTAATAAGAGCCGCCCGGCCGGCGATGTTCATGAAGCGTCCGTGCCATGCGGGAACCTTTTCCCGCACATTTGTCCTCAAGGTGTTGGAAGTCTACCTTCCGCAAGCGCCAAACGGAGAGAGGGAGCCCAAGGTAGCGCATGGGGAAGGAAGTCCGCACAACCGGAAGGCCGTCAAGGACATCATCAAGATCAATGTTGCCGCATTGGATAGGAACCACCGAGCTCTTTTGAAAGTTTGTGCATAGCCCCGTCACCTCGCCGAAGGAGGCCAGGATGGCTGTATTTCATTCCATCACTCTAGTCACTCCTCCACAGCAACGTGTGTACACAGGCTGGCTGTATATAACAACAAACCCGGCCATTGGCTTCCTGCCCATCCAAAGCCAGAGCCAGTGTGTGTTGAAGCTAGCTACTCCCTCCCTCTCCATTCATTCCCTAGTCCAGGATGAGGGTCTGATCGAAGGCCATGAACAACTAAAGTCGTACATTACAAATTACTATAAAGACCTGTTCTGGGCTCCAGAGGAAGGTATTTTCACTTTGGATGAGTCTCGAACAGAGGATATTCCCTAGGTTTCAGAGGAGGAAAATAGCCTACTCACTAAACTCTATTCAGAGGAGGAAGTGATGATGGCTGTGTTCCAAATGAAACATAATACAGCACCTGGTCCTGATGGATTCCCGGCTGAGTTCTACCAGAACTTTTGGGATGTTATCAAGGATGATCTACTTCAACTGTTTGCATGTCTTCACAATGGACAGCTTGAGTTGTTTCGTCTAAATTTTGGTGAGATTATTTTATTACCTAAGGTTAACGAGGCAGAAAGGATCCAACAATATAGACCAATATGCCTTCTTAACGTTAGTTTCAAAAATTTCACCAAAGTGGCGACTATACGACCGACTGAACAGTGTTGCAGATCATGTAGTTCGTCCGTCTCAGACAGCTTTTATGCAAGGGCGCAACATCCTTGATGGAGTTGCGATCCTACCTGAAACGGTTCACGAACTACATAGGAAAAAGCTGAATGGGGTTATTCTCAAAATAGATTTTGAGAAGGCTTATGACAAAGTCAAATGGTCTTTCCTTCAGCAGACCCTCAGAATGAAAGGCTTTTCTTCTGAGTGGTGCGCACTAATTGATAGCTTCGTTTCGGGCGGAAGTGTGGCCATTAAGGTCAATGATGACACTGGCAAATACTTTCAAACGAAGAAAGGGCTCAGACAAGGTGACCCGCTTTCGCCAATACTATTTAATATAGTGGCGGATATGTTATCTATCTTAATTGAACGCGCTAAAGCTGATGGCCAAATTGAAGGAGTAATTCCACATCTTGTTGATGGTGGTTTATCGATTCTTCAATATGTCGACGATACAATCATTTTTATGGAACATGACATCGAAAAAGCTCGTAACCTTAAGCTGATTTTGACAGCATTCGAGCAACTTTCGGGTCTTAAGATTAATTTCCATAAGAGTGAATTGTTTTGTTTTGGTGAGGCCATAGATAACACCGCCTTGTATGCTGAAATTTTTGGCTGTGAGCAAGGTCATCGAAAACTTACAAATGCTGAATGGAAAAAGGTGGAGGAAAGACTTCAACTTCGGTTAAATAGCTGGAAAGGCAAACTCTTATCCTTGGGTGGAAGATTGGTTCTCATAAACTCGGTACTAACTAACATGGTACTGTATATGATTTCATTCTTCCAGTTGCCCAAAGGAGTCTTAAAACGGTTGGATTATTTCCGGTCGAGATTCTTTTGGCAAGGGGATAGTGAGAAGAAAAAATATCGTCTGACTAAATGGAGTGTGGTTTGTTGTCCCAAAAACCAAGGAGGGCTCGGAATTCATGACCTCGAGGTCAAGAATAGAGCACTGCTAGGTAAATGGCTCTTCAGACTTCTTTCGGAAGATGGAGTCTGGCAAACCCTCCTTAGGAGAAAGTATGTGGGAGATCAAGCTGTCTCTCAGGTTCTTTGGAAACCTGGTGATTCACACTTCTGGGCTGGCCTTATGGCTACAAAGAAGTTTTTTTTCCCTCTCGGCTCTTTCTCAATCAAGGATGGATGGCTAGGCCAATTTACCCTCAGGGAGCAATATCCAGCTCTGTACTCTATTATACGAAACAAAGGCGACACAATCGCTAAGGTATTGGGTTCTTCCCCACCAAATGTTTCATTCAGAAGAAGTTTACTTGGAACGAGACAAGCATCCTGGAATGCTTTGCTTCTTCGACTGGATTCAGTCCAATTGTCGGAAGGTCCAGATAGATTTCAATGGAATCTTACAAAGAATGGTAAATTCTCGGTTGATTCCATGTATAGAGCACTTATTCTACCCGAAGTTCCAGTCGATATTAAGGACAATAATAAAATTTGGAAGATGAAAATACCGCTAAAAACTAAAGTGTTTGCGTGGTATCTTCGTCGTGGTGTAATTCTTACAAAAGATAACCTTGCCAAGCGTAATTGGCACGGAAGTAAAAAGTGTGTTTTCTGTCATCATGACGAGACCATTACACATTTATTCTTTCAGTGCGAATTCGCTAGGTCTATATGGTCAGCCATCCAGATAGGTTCTTCCTTACATCCACCGCGTACGGTTGCTAATATTTTTGGCAACTGGTTAAATGGCGTGGATCCTAGGTTTAAACTATTCATTAGGATGGGCGCGATTGCCGTTATTTGGTCGCTGTGGCTATGTAGAAATGACAAGGTTTTTAATGATAAAAATGCTTCTGTTATGCAGGTTATCTATCGGTGCACAGCTACGCTACGAGTTTGGTCGGCCTTGCAGCGTGTGGAGCACCGAGTCTTATTTTTGGAGGTGGCGTCGAGACTGGAGGCTGCGGCCAGGGAGTTACTGTCCCGGCATGGTTGGCAGCATAGACTCCGAATAGACCTACCAGATTCTTAGGCGGATCTACAATTTCTCATGTTGATATGTAATTCGCCTTTTATTTTCGATTCCAAATTGATTTGGTGAACTGGAGAACTGGGGGGCATCTTTGTTATGCAGAGTCCGGGTGAAATGATTAACTCTCTTAAGTAATAAAATCCTTTTATCTAAAAAAGCAAGCAAGCAGCCATACAGATCCAGAGTTGTTCAACGACAGCGTTCAAGATCGATCGAGCTAGCCATGGCCCTCGTCAAGGTGATCGTGCACAAGCTGGTGGTGCTGCTGGTCCAGTTCCTCCTCGGGAACTCCTACCTCCTGCTCCCTGCCAGCCCCGACAGCTGCAGCGACTTCCTCCGCCCGCGTGTTCCCTCCTCAGCGGCTTACTCCTCGTCACCACCATCGCCGCCGCCACCATCCTCCTCTCCGTTCTGATGGCCCTAAAGTCCGCGCAGGCACAGGCCAAGGCGGCCGCCGCCTACAACAAGCAGCGCCTCGCCTCCGTCTCCGTCGGGTGGAAGCAGCGCGCGCTGCTCCTCCTCGCCATCGGCCTCTCCGCCGTGGCCACCTTGCTGGCCGTCCCCGCCTTCGAGAACGGGTATGGCTACCGCAAAGGATGCGTCTGCTCCCGCCATCCGCTCGCCATTGTTACCATGGTGATCATGACGGTCGAACACGGCCTCGCCGCTTTGCTGGCGGTCGTGGCACTGGACTAGCTAGATCCATGCATGCACCCGTACGTGCGTATGTGTCGGCCGGGGATAGCCAACCCGGCGGCGTACGTCGCGGAGTACTAGGTTTAGGGTTAAGCGAGTGTGTTAATTAGTCTTCAAATTGGCGTGTCCAGACGTCAAGTCGATGTAACTTCAGGGAGTGTGTGCGTGCGTGTGTGTGGAGCCGGTCGATCCTCCTCTATGTGGTCTAAGGAATTATTGACAGTATTTGGTTTGTTTCTACTTTGCTGGATTTGTGCTTTTCTTAGTTTTCTACCCATTGCTCTATTTTTCAAGAACTCTGCTCAGTTAATTGTGAGTATTATTTGGGGTAGTTTAGGCCTTTGCCATTCTTCTCATCTTTCTCTTCCATCCAATCCACTTCCTCTCTCCCTCAGTCAGTCCGCGCTGCCGACAGGAAGAAAGGCTCGGCGTTCAGCGCCGGGAAGAAGAGGGGTGGGGAGGAAGAAGAGGAGCTATGGTGCTTCGGATCCGAGCCTCTCCAGCAACATCTACGCCACCGAGCCGGAGCAGCACACCAGCATCAGCCGGAGGAGTACACGGTGGAGGCTGACGCGGCTACCTCCCCGTCCCCACGCCGGACGACGACGGGAAAGGAGGAGACACCATCCTTCGAGCTCGTTTTTCGTCCATGGCGGCGCCGACCTCGACTTTCGGACGCCGTCCAACGAGCTGCGCGGCAAGGGAAGCCACATACACCAAACAGCACGCGGTGAGGGAGGACGTAAACCCGCGTACGGCGAGCGGCAAGGGAGGCTCCGTCCGGTGACGTCCTGCGAGCTGGGAGGGAGGGCCAAGCAGCTCATCTGTCGGTGGAGAAAAAAGATCCGTATTTTGATAGTGGATCTGGCTGTGGATATATGTTTCTTGATCCGTATTCTTGACAGGTTTCAGATTTGTTTTTTGTGTATTTGACCTTTAGATTTTTTTCCAAGATTTAGTGGTTTGAATCTGCTTATGAAAAAGATCCGTCCGGTCGAACAATAGATTGTCTCTTTTTAAATCTCTCTAGGATTTTTTTCGTCGTTCGTACATATAATAATAGAGAGTCTTGTATCCGGAGTGCGATGCTTAGAGGATGTTGAATCTGGAGCGTGATGCTTCTTTGAGCAAAAATAATATTGATTCATTGAATCTGTAGCGCGATGCTTCTTTTGGTTCTTGGATCCAAAGTCGTATTTTAGTCTTTTTTTAAACGAATGTCGTATTTTATTCTTGAGCCTGAAGTTGTTGCACGATGTGAAAGCCAAAGGTGAGTAATTTTTTATTTGTCTAGCTGTGACTCCTACATGCAGTGGAAATATGCATACCATTTTAGTTCCCAAATCTTGATTATTTGCAAAAAAAAAGATGCTGTGTGAAAATTTTCCATACTGAGATCGAAAATTTTCCTAATGATAATGATGTGAAAAATACGATTCCCATGCATCTGAAATAATTTTGACGTTGATACATCGTTAGCTTTTTTTTTGTTCATTTACTAGAAAATTGTTTTGTTTACACATAAAAAACTGCTATGAATTTATTGTTGATGCATCAAACTTAGTTAACCCAAAAAATGTTCTTTAATGGACAGATCCAGAAAAAATATTGTTAATCCATGATTTGATATTTTCGTCGAATTTCATTCCCTGTAAATGCATGCATTTTGAAAATGGAAAGGAAAAAAGATCATGTGCACTTCCTTTTTTTCTCCAATATGAATGAAAAGGCGTGTATTTTTGTGTTGATGTTTAACTCATGGAAAAATGGTCTAGATATGCTTGTGACTGCATAATCTTGTGACAACTTAATATGAATTCTTTGGTAGCACATGATCTGAATAATTTATTGTCACTACATAATCTTGTCATAACGTAATATGAATTCTTTTTGCAAGAACATAATCTGAATAAATTATTGTTAGTAATTAAACTAAGTTTCTGTTACTGCATGATCAATTTACCTATTAATGAATGGTCCAATACTACTGTGGAGATCATTAGGCATCGGTCTAAGGAGCAAAGGGTATATTTCTGGTATTTCTGGCTATGTACTGTAAGAAGAGATTAGGAGGGGGTGAGGATTTGTTGCTTTATTAATTAGTTGTTCTCAAAGTCAAAGCAAAAAGTGGGTCTGACATATGGCAGCAATCCCAAGGAAGATCGACAGTCATGATATTGCGTCTCCATATAGTTATGGAATCGCCGCGTTTCGATCGATGCCATCTTTTTCGTGGAAATTGAAAGATTTGAAAGAGACAAGGGAAATCGATTGGACATGACATGATGGTGGAGTCAGACTTGTGGATTGAACTGATGGGATGTGCAAACTAGAAGCAGTGTTGAACCATGTAGTCTTTCTGGAATATTTTTCAGTTTTCTAATGATTTCTTTGAATTAGATAACTTTTAATATCAAATTTGTTAATTATATAAATAAAAATGAAAAATGAAAAATGAAAAAGAAGACATTGCATGTTATAGTGGCCACTATACTCTGGGCGAGCCGTCCCATAGCGCTCTATGTAGCCAGGTGGAATTGACGGCCACTGCCCGTTGGTTGACCCAAAAGGTTGGGGTCCTTTTGTCTTTCCGTTGTTTTTGTTCTTCTTGTTTTAGTGTTTTCCTTTCTTTTATTCTAATTTTCCTTTCACCTTTTTTGATTACAATGTTTGGAAAATTATCTTCTTGTTGAAAAAAATATCCGGTTCAATTTTCCATTTTGCTAGATTATTGATGGCGCTCGTTGGCACACCCTTCTATTTTTACTATAGAATATGATAGTAGAAAATTTATAAATATATGGAGAGGAGAAACATACTCCCTCCGATTTAAAATACAAAATGTTTTAACCTTTGTTCATATTCACATGTATACAAGTGTATCTAAACATATTTTAACGTGTACGTTCACTCATTTTAGTATGCATGCATGTAGAAAACATGTGAAACAATTAAAACATCTTATATTTAAAAACAGAGGGAGTAGAAGTTTAGATAAGCATATAATGGTCAATAATTGCAAATTTTTATCTACAATTAATATACACCTATTCATTGTGACTAATTTATTACCTACTTACATTGAGTTTTCAGTTATGCATTACAACAACAAAAACGGCGCTGCAAACATATTTAAGCTTGATCTCAAATTCTTTGTAGGAGCTTAATTACCCAGATTTCCTATTTATGTTGTTGCGGATGATGTAATCTTTTTTATATAAAATTAAAGAAATGCAGTAGGGAAGCCTCTGCACCATTCTTTTTAATAAAAAGAACTCAAATTTGCGTCCGTGAAAACTTAAAGCTGGTCGCTGGGTTGTACATCTACCTCCCTAACCAAGTGAGTTGGGCTCCGTTTGTAACATCCTAGGATTTAGAGTCCAGAAAATATAGAGGACACAGGAGTGTGCATTGCATTCATCCATCAGAAAATCCGAAAAAAAATCGCGCATTTAATTTTCAAAACACTAAGTGATTGAAGTTTCACTTGAGTTGGTGGAATTGAAGCAGATCATCAACTTGAGCGCTATAAACTTTGAGAGGATCTTGGCTTACACCTTATTTTGGGGTAGAGAGATATACGATAAGTAGCTAAACCCAAATGAAATAAAACTTGTTTCACCAAAACATTACTTAGGAGTCAATGATCAACCTAGCTATTCTTAGTTACTCTCTGAGCATCTATTCTTATCAATTGTGCTAGACATACTTCTAGTACATGGAAATCATGACAGTCCTGAAGACCAAGCTGAATTACCTAAATATTAACCTACATCTTACTTTATCTAGACATCATATTTTCTTATCTCCCAATCTTCTCGAAGGCATCCACAAGAGAAGATAACCATAAAGGAGGAAATACAGGAAGAAGACTTAGAGAAGCATTCCTTGGATGGGCATAAAAGTGTTATGCCAATCTTTTATGGATAATTGGAAATTCTCATGTCATCATCCATCATCATTAATCTTTCTGGAAAAGGGTGTGATATTCAAAGGTTTGGGTTATATAGAATTAGTTTGATAACAAGCCTTATAACCTTGTTAACAAACCACTTTTGTATGCTTAAAACAATTGACTGTCATATGCAAATAAATAGAAGGTCAGATAATCCAGCACATCAAATATCTCAGCCACTTGGATATAAAAAGCATTTGGAGACAAGATTTGCAACCTTGTTCACCAAATCTTTTCATATGCACAAGGTCATTTGATGTCATAAAATACACCTACATTCATCTATTTCCAAGATTTATTTTTCAGAGAAAATCATCTCCAATAGGAAGGAGTTATCAAACTTTGATCATCAGTATGAGGAATGAAGTAAAGAGAGATTTTACACTCATGATTCTATCCATTTAATCTTCCATAAGACCTTCCTTAGGCAGGATATCCTTACTTTGTGTATCCAGAGACATCTGATCATGTTTTCACATGATTTAGATGTGAGGTGTCACAAGTCAACGCCACAATGGCAATGTTCCATCTTGAACATGAATGTTAACTAATTCATTGTATATACTCTTTGTAGGGTACCATAGTGAACAATTGGGATCATCATTGGACATCCATTTGGAAATGTCAAAGAATTCATAATGCATCACAAAACAAGTTTACGTATCCATATATATCTTAATCTTTGAGTAAGGCCTCAAATCATTTTAGAATTTGAGGATATCAAGACATAGAAAAAATTCTCATAATACTTTAATGCACAATAAAAAGAAAGAAGTGAAAGGCACATATTTTAATATAAGAAGTAAATCCAAATTAAGCTCAAATTCAATTTACATGATAAAAGTCTTCCAAATATACAAAATATCCAAGTTTCAAAGTTGAAATAAACAACATTTGGTAGTCCTAAAGAAATCAGGACCTCTATGTAGTTGTTTATTCTAAAATGGGTCCAAAACAGGCGACAGGGGCCTGTTTCAACTATTTCTGCAATTTTTCTGAAAGCCAGGGGGTTTTCTGCAAAATTGCTTTTCCTTTCGTTTTCTTCCTCCTCCGGCCAGAATGCAGGGGAGAGCCGTGTCGCCGCCGCTGCGAAGCCGTGCTTCTCCTCCTCGCTTCATGATGCACACGGTGGGTGTGTTGTTCGGAGACCCCAAGAGGAAGGTATGAAGTAGTGCAGCAGCAAGTTTCCCTCAGTTGTGAAACCAAGGTTATCGAACCAGTAGGAAATAATGAATTCCCCCGAGGTGTCAACGGCGCCAGAAAAATCTGCGACGTAAGGGCGCCAGAAAATGCTTCCTGGGACGTAGGTGACGTGGAACCTGCACACAACGCAATCAAGATACTTTGCCCCAACTTAACGGTGAGGTTGTCAATCTCACCGGCTTGCTGTAACAAAGGATTAAACGTATGTGTGGAAGAAAGATGTTTGTTTGCAGAAAGTAACAGGTTTGCAGTTTGTGATTTATCAGATTAAAGAGAAGGACCGGGGTCCACAGTTCACTAGTGGTGTCTCTCCATAAATAATAATAACATTCATGCGGGTAAACAAATTACAGTTGGGAAATTGATAGAATAATGATGAGCAAACCAATGCATATACCAATGTTATGATGTCTAGTGTGAGATTCATTCGGGCATTACAACAATATACATAGACCGTTCCAACCGCATCTATGACTAATAATCCACCTTCCGGTTAGCGTCCGCACCCCTTTCAGTATTAAGTTGCATGCAACAGATTATCGCCTTAAGCACTGTGTGTAAAGTAAGTAAGTAACATCATCCTTAGACAAAGTACTACTGTTTCATCCCTAGTAGCAACAGTACATCTACAACCTTAGAGCTAGCTGTCACCACCCCAGATTTAATAGAGACATGAACCTACTATCGAGCATAAATACCCCCTCTTGGAGTCACAAGCATCTACTTGGCCAGAGCATACACAAGTAACGGAGAGCATGCAAGATCATTAAATAGCACACACATGATATATTATGAAGCAATAACTTTAGTACTCAATATTCATCGGATCCCAGCAAACACAACATGAAGTATTACATAACGGTGATCTTGATCATGATAGGCAGCTCACAAGATCTAAACATGATAGCACAAGAGGAGAAGACAACCATCTAGCTACTGCTATGGACCCGTAGTCCAAGGGTAGACTACTCACGCATCAGTCCGGAGGCGGTCATGGCGACGTAGAGGCCTCCGGTGACGATTCCCCCTCCCGGCAGGGTGCCGGGAGAAGTTCTGATCTCTCCCGAATTGGTGTTGACGATGGCGGCGGCTCGGGACCCGTGGAGGAAAATATGAACACCGTGTTAGGGTTTTTAGTCTGGGGGGTATTTGTAGGCGAAAGGGCGAAGTCGGTGGCGCCCCGAGGGGCCCACACCTGGTCCTCGCGCGGCCAGGAGTGCTGCCGCGCGAGCACGTGGTGGCGCCGCCTCGGTGGCCCACTTCGTCTCGTGTTCGGCTTTCTGGAACGTTTCCGATGAAAAACTGACTTCAGAAAAGAAATCGTTCAATTCCGAGAATATTTCCTTAAGTACTTTTCTGAAACCAAAAACAGCAGAAAACAGGGAACTGGCACTGTGGCATCTTGTTAATAGGTTAGTCCTAGAAAATGCATAAAACTATATAAAATGCATATAAAACATGTAATAACTTGGTATAATATAGCATGGAACATAAGAAATTATAGATACGTTGGAGACGTATCACTTCACTCGCGGAGATAAGGACCCCGGGAAGCCGTCCGCATCCCTCTCACTCGCTCTCTATTCTTCTTCTCTCTTGTCCTCTCCAAAAATCCCTAACCCTAGCTTCCCGGCCCGCCGCCGTGCGCCGGCAACAGCCGTCGATTCCGGTCATCCCTCACCGTTCCGAGCGTCTAGGGAGCTCCGCCGTGAGGCCCTCTCCGTCCTCGCCGAGCCACGCGTGCGGAGGAGCTCGGAACATGCAGAAATCGGTCGTCGTTTCCAACTCCGGCCGCCGCCTCCACGGATGATTCCGGCCGTTCCCGAGCTTCCCCCGACTCCCCAACCACTCCTTCGTCTTCGTGGTGAGCCTACGATCCTAACGACATCTTTAATTCGTTCCAATTTGTAGTAATTTGTCTGGGCTCCTTGTTCAGTTTCCGGCTACCGCGCGAGTCGCCGCCGGCGAGCCTCCGGTGACCATTAGGGAGCAGCGCCGCCACCAATAGGTTCGCCTCGGCGTACTGTATCCGGTAGTAGCTTTAATTCGTTCAGTATAACTCGATTTCGTCGGATTGATCTTCAACAGGGAGATGGAGTTCATCGCTGACGTCAGCTGACGTCAGCATATCAATTTAATCATTTCCAGAAATTGTTTAAATTGAATAAAACCGGAATATTCATAACTAATTCGATTTAAATCAGAAAAATATAACCTTTATATCAAAATGTTCAGAAAAATAAAATCTATAATGTTGTATCATTATTATTTGTGTTTAAGTAAAATTATAACATAATAAAATTTGCAATACAAGTTACTTACCCGTTTAAAATATGAATTTAATCTGAATTGTTATTTTGATGCATTTCAAACTTCATTTAAAATATTCCACACATATAAATTCTAAATGTGAAAATATGCCTTCATTATAACATGTACTATTCTTATTTCAATAAATATTATTCAAAATGATATTTTATTTCAAAATAATAATTAATAAGAATTATTTTCATAATTTTGAAAATGATGTTACAAGTTCATAAAAGTTGTTCTACTATTATTTAGCACTCATTTAACAGAAATAAAAACAAAACAACACTTTGAACTACTTTCCATTTGAATAAATGTTTTCCTTATTCCATAAGTTACTTAATCATGCCATTTAGATTTTAGTTAAGTAAAATTGAATACAATCCCAAAGGTTAAGAACATCAATGCAATTTGTTTTAGCCCATAATACACAAACCATTCCTTCATAACACCCAAGCTAAGTTCAAGATAGTAACTGCCTGATTAAATTTAGATGTTGCTCATAATGCAAAGTCTTGGGTAAAACACACAAATTAGAATCATCATATAACCTCTCTTAACCACTTCATATTATACCAAAATTGATTTACATTGCTTATGTTCTTCAAAAGTTATTCTTTTTGTATCCATGAATAAAATTACTACACCATTCTCTTAATCAACTCAAGTTAACACATATTCTTTATAAATAAAAGATGAACATCACCCTAAAATAACCATTAAGTGTTTATATGTTGTTTTATTTTATTCTCTTGCTTAATATGTTACATGAACATTAATGTTACAGAATCCATCTTTTGTATGAAGTAAACTTAAAGATAAAACAACTCTAAATGAAATCACTCAACTCAAATAACACACAAACTTTGAGAGTGAGTTACGGGGTACTTTGCGATGCATTTCATACGCATAACATCATGTTGCTTCTTTAAACATTAGTCCTTACCGGACCAATGATGCTGTTTTCAGATTTCTCGGAGTTTATATTATATCGAAGACCTTGGCTGCATAATCTTGCAGTCAAAAAGGCAAGTTCATCCCTTGTTCATGTCCTTTGAGATATTTCTTATGAAACTATTTGCAAAGGGTGCTATTATCATGCATTACAAAAAGGATAGAAAACTTATTTTATAATAATATGACTATGGTTACCGACCAGTGTGGTGGTAATCTCATATGGCTGGCAGATGGGACCACGGTAAGAATGTTGTGGTGGAGGTCCCATTTGCACGGGAAAGTATCATCTAGGACTTAACAACAAATGTCGCCAGTGATTCTTGCGCCGTATATTACGCGCTACCATAAGACTTGGAATGGGCCGTGAGAGTCATCTGTGATCTTCTTCCGTTTGCATGTCAACGGGCAGCCAGTTCCGTACGATGTATGTCTTGCGGGACTACATGCACATGGGTGGGATCCCTTAATGCCCACGGCCACTGGTGTCTAGGATGGTCTGCAAGGGGAAGCCTAGGTAGTTCTACCTTGCGGGGTGGAATATCAGGGGTTGTCCTGCTATGCATGAAGGGGGTGGGCATGCGGGGTGGTGGAAAAGTACGGTGAATGGCTTGGATCAATTGACTGGGCCCCACACCAAAGAGAGTGTGGACGGGAAAGATTCGCCCGGTTGTGCAACAAGGCTTTGATCTCTTATGGGTAAAGCAGCGCACCTCTGCAGAGTGTATAAATGTGACATGTTACTCCACGTTCCAGGACGGAACGACGAACGCAGCAGGAAAGGAGGCTCCTCAAAGCCCTAGCACCTGTGACTCCTGACGGACATAGATCTTCAGAATAAAAGCAATCTTTTGAAGAAATGTTTTCAAAAACTTGCATTAGCCTACGACAATCCATTGTATGTGGCTGTATTTATGCATCAAACTTCCCACCTTATATATTGAACTTGCTGGGTAACGCTGTTACTCACCTTTGCCTCTTAAACCCCTGCTTAGACATGAAGAACCCGAGAAGGCAACACTCTAGGCTATGAAGACTCCGTGGGAGGATAAACTCAAGCTACCACCGAAGGCAACTACAACGAGTGAAGCAATCCAGAGAAGATGGAGGACAGTGAAGGCGTAGTATAGTAGGGGACAGATCCCTATTCAGTAGAACCTATTTCTTTAGTCGATGCTACAGCAGCAGTCGCAATCCTAGCAGTATTAGCAGTAGGCTTAGAATAGGTTGGTTCTCCGAGATTTTCCATTTGATCTTCTTTTATTAGGATCTTCCCTCATTGTATCGAGGAGGTTCTAAAGATCTGTTGTTCTGGATCTTCTGTTTGTAATCTATAGTCATGCCTTGGACCTGCGATGTTTCTGTTATACCACTCTGATGATGTAACACTGGTGGACGGTGATCCATTGGTGTTATGTCAACGACTATAGCATACTACACCATGCAGTGGTATGCTGGGTCACCACACCGTTCTTACAGATGATGTAATCTTACTCCCTGATTAACATGATGTCTTGAAAAAACAAAAAGTTGATCTCAAATTTATGTAGAGCTTTTCAATTGCACAATTATCCTCGAAAAATAGTTGACCAATATACAGTTAACAACAAATGTGGAAATAAAAAGGCTGTAGTTGAATAAATAATATAATTTGTGCAAGATGTACATATACTAAAACTATTTTTTCGATACGGACATATACTAAAACTATAGGATTACATAAGAAGAAAGTTTTGTCCACACTATGTAAGAGTAAGAAATTACATACTGCAAAAAGGTCATGCTCATGTCATTCCCAGGGCTTCGATACAAATAGAAAAAGACTCCAGCAAGCTCCTTGCCTCAGTTTTAAATGGCCATTCCCTTTCTCGTTTTGTTTTTTCATGCTACATAGCGAGGTTGTGCTCTGGACAGCATCATGCGTTCTGAGACGCAAGGTTCGCATAAGTACATCTTACAAAGTGAATTGTGTTAGTAGCCGTATGTACCGAATACAATAATGTTTACCTCGAAACCTTTTGGTGTCGAAACATGGACACCGAGAAAACTGCGGCGCTTCCCCTGTCGGATGTTCAGTGAGAGGACGTGAGGTATTCCTGCTCGGTCGCTGAAGATGACGAACTCGGAGAAACTGTGTTCTCCATCCTATCGTTATCTTCCGACATTTTTTTCTTTTTGATTTTGTTTCATTGTCTTCCATAAACGAAAAGGTGTTGTCTCGTCGGTCGATATAGGGCGCCGATGTATAAAACCAAGATCACCTACACCCCGCGCGTTGCTGCGGAAATTTATAGTGATATATGTAAGAAAATTTTCTGTTGTAAGGAATATGAATTGAGTTATTTCAATTTTTTGTTTTAAAGATTAACTCATAGGCTAAAGTTAAATGTGAATGGCTTAATGAGGTGGATCATCAAAAACTTGATGATGCGGCATGCTTGCATGTTGAGAAAAATCAAGTAGTGGGGGTGCTCCTATTTAGATAGATATTTTTTTGTTTTAAAGATTAACTCATACGCTAAAGGTAAATGTGAATGGCTTAATGAGGTGGACCAATCAAAAATTTGATGATGTGGCATGTTTGCATGTTGAGAAAAATCAAGTAGTGTGGTGCTCCTATTTAGATAGAGAAGATACCGCTAGACATATAAAACATGTCTGAGGGCAAAGTAAGATTATATGTGACTATATCAGCTACGAGGCTATGATAATGACCACAAATAACTACCAGGTAACAAGAGAGGCTTTTGTACCACTCACATGTCTCCATGCCAACCATGAGCTATACTCCTATTGATGATATATCACATCCATGACCTGATTTTTGAGCAAGGAGCTAGAATAGAACCATATGCTCGCTTTTCGTGCCGAATCAAAAACATGAACACCGAAAAGAATTCATCTCAATGATCCTTATTATTATGTTGGAGAAACATTATAGAACACTCCAAGCATGAACACTCCAAGCATACAAACATGGATTCTACTTTCATATAGTTGGATTATACGAGAAGACGCGCCTAATAGCCAATGAGACAAAGTCATTGATTAGAAATATCTTCCTTTTTGCACTATTGGGAGAATAACTTAACACATTTCATAAGATATGTTCCTGAGGGAAACATATCTTTACTACTTGCACACAAACGACTTCTAGCCAGCTGCAGCTCCAGCTTCACTATACGGCTGCAGTGTTTGATGCATTGGTCCTCTTTGGCAGTAACTATGATCAAGAAGAATTTCCAACACGTGATACATTTGTCGGGTGGAAGCTGCGCTTGGGGCTCCTCCTTGCCATCGGCCTCTCCGCGACTCCGCCGCATCCACCTTCCTCTCCGTCTCTGCCTTCGACAACGAGTATGGATACTATTCGCTCACGGTGGTTATCATGACGGTCAACCACGGCCTTGTTGCGTTGCTGATGGTGACGGCCGTGGCAATAGATCCATGTGTCCCTGGTTAGCTACTCCCTCCGTATCAAAATGTAAGGTGTTATCATTATGTATCTAGACATGTTTTAGTGCAAGGTTGATACATAATGATTAAGAATTAAGAATGATTACAACATCTTACATTTTGATACGGATGGAGTACTTCATAGTAGCTAGATCTAGCTGGCGGTGAGGTAGCCAAGGCTAGGTGTTGGTGATCTAGGATTTTTTTACAAATATGACCACCTGCCGAATTCTATTGTCAAAATAACCCCCTCCAAATTTTATTGTCAAAAGTAACCTGGCTGGAAGAGGAAAAAGCGACACGTGTACATCCCGCCATCACACGTGGAGGGAAGTCTCCCGCACGGCCACATGGCGTTGTTTGATTCGTCACGCAAAGAACTTCCCGCCATGTGGAACTGGGATGGCGGGAGGTACACGTGTCGCTTTTTGAACCTCGCGTTAGGCTATTTTTAACAATAAAATTCGAAGAGGGTCATTTTTTATAATATATTTAGGCAGGGGGTTATATTTGTAAAAAAATGTGATCTAGCCAACCGGCAGCAGCATCCTTGTAGGTAGTACTGTCTTGTACGTAGTACTGTCAGGGTTGTGTTATATTCAAGTCAATGTACGCAGCGGCGGATACAGGTGGACCAGCAGGGGCCCTGGGCCCCCCTAACAGCAATGATTTGCAGCTAAATATATATGAACACTGTGTGATTTTGAAAATTTTAAGCTGACCGGCCCCCTCTAACAGCCAAAATTAACGAATCCTGCCTCCGCCACTGAATGTACGTGACTTCAGGGAGTGTGTCCAGAAGAAGAATGTGCCACGGTTCATCCTCTTCCGTTCCATGCATATATATGGCCTAAGATAAATATTGTCACCTTTGTTGTGTGCTCTTTGCTTCTACTTTGCTGTATGTATACTACGTGTGTTTGAGTTTAGTTCAAAATGGAGAAGTTTTCATTATATAAAGGAACACAATCAAATCCCTAAAAAAGATTGTCCAGCTGAGTGGTAGAACACAATACACCTTATATTTTGGATTTTTTTTTCTCAAAAACTAATACACCTTACATGTAGAAACAGAGTGAGTATATTTTGAGAAAAATAGCCTTTTACAATGCATCAATTTTTTGAAAAATAGAATCAGAAAAAGGAAGATGGGACTTAGAACAGAATTACAACCGCATGAAAAATTTCAATATTCCACTCCTTTCTTTTACGTTCTTGTTAGTATTATTCCTGAAAGCCTTCTGGTGACTCTGTCTCTTAGATGGTCTTTCATTCGCCATAGATTCCACACTTACTCGCGACAATGGCCAGCACAATCCGGCTGACACTTCCTTTTTATCCTCTTGAGATTCTGGTCGGTCAACACTCTCTCGTGACAATGGTGAGCATAATACGACTGGATCTTCATCATCCAGATCGATTAGCAACTGGTTGGGTTCTTCATCATCCAAATCGATTAGCAGCTGATTGTGGTCCGGTGTTTGACCTTGGTCAGTGAGTAATTTCCTCTTCTTGAATGGGTTGTTGTCAGGGGTGTTTTTCTGCTCTACTTTGTTGCTTTCCAATGCCGGAGAGGAATGCTTCTGCAGCAAAAATTTGCCAAGGGCAAGGGCTCCTTTGTTGCACTTCTGTTCACCATTAGTAATCTCATGAACAGCAGATGCTGTTCAAGAAAACAAGAAAAAGTTGTGACAAGTCCTGGAGTAGAGTTAATTCATTGCAGTATATAGCAAATTCCACTCTCTTTTTCAAGAAAAGTAAGGAAACCTTGTTAAACCCTTGCACAGAAAAGTAACTAATGCATAGCTTAACAGTCATTTAAACTTGACATACTTTTAAACAGTAAAAGAAAACACTTGCCTCCGATGTCATCTTCGCTTTCCTGGGATGAACAGATTGTAACAGAACTCTCGTGTGTCAGAAGTTCCTGGGAACCATACTGATTAACAACATTGAGAGCAGAGGTATCAATAAACTCGATGGGGCTAATGGTTCTGGAAAATTTATCAAATGTCTCCATTGTAACAGGATTCAAGCGCCCCTCTGCAATTGCTCTTGCCATTGATGGGGCTAGTGCTCTTTAGATGATCAAGGAATGTGCACTGGTAAGATAAGGAAATATACAACAGTTCTATGGAAAATTTATCAAATGTCTCCATTGTAACAGTTCTATACCAGCAAATGATTTTGGCTAGCCAAGTACAGTTTCTGTGTTTTTGTTCTCTTTCTTTGGTTATCCTAGTTTTGCTTCTTTTTTTATCGGGTTCTGTTTTCTGTACTCTGTGTCATCTTGACCCCTTCTAATACAAAAGGACATAATTTGAGTGCATATTGGAGAAAAGAGGTAGCAGCAAATGGATGTCTTATAAGGTGGTTGTGTCAAAAGCATGTTCTATGTCGGTGACATTATCGTCAGGGAAACAGTACACATTAAATTTCTGCATACAGATACCACATGTTCCAACTCATGAATAAAATGAAACTTTAAGGATACGGTCCAAGAATATCAAGGTCTCCAGCCAAGTAGTTAAGATACCGTTCCTCCAAAGGTTTCAAATGTTTGAGTGACTTGCTGTTGACATCATATCTGGGACATTTCAAGGAAAGTGACTTATTAGATTTATACAACATGATGTCTTTTTGAAAAAAAAATACAAGATACCCATAGCTAATAAAAACACAATCTTACACTCTAGCATGACTGAATACTGCAAGAGTTTTCCAGAAGGAATCAGTGTAATCATCTGGCACGGAATACCGCTTGTCAAGCTTCAGGGTTGATAATACCTGGCCATAATTGTATAAGAGATGCTAGGTGGCGTGCTTGTTCACGAGAATGGATAGAAAATGATAATATGTACCAAAGAACAATATTAATCACTGCAGATTCCACACTGTCGAGAAATTAACTACAGGGTAGACAATAAAATGGTATAAACATGGAGATTACACATTTTATGTAATTAGATGCAACATGATATTTCGGTAGAAAAAGGCAGCAATTGTGCTTTGCACTTCTTTACAAAATAAGTGATGTTTTAAGAAATGGAAAGGCTGGAATCAGATGTCATATTCTTATTTTAAAAATGAGTTCGCCGCAATTCAATCAACATATTGCAGTTGTTGCAAGAAGAAGTATTACAGTTTACAACAGAAAAAAACATATTCATGTTAAATATTTTTTATAATAGCATACAAAGACCTCCCTTTGAAATAGGGCCATCTATCTTCTTAGTAACAGCAAATCCCCATTCAACTCCCCTAAATCCACGAACTGGACTGCCACTTCTACATGCAGTCAGACACTAACCGCTGTGCTGCCACAGCAGTACAGCCGCTTCATTTTTTCCCTGACTAGTTGAATGCATGGGTTTTTCTATGGAACTAATAAAACTAAAACAGACCATTTGACACAAGAGTTTTCATACAAACCTATATTCATGGCCACACAAACTTGACTTGGAGTTAGAAAAAACAAGGCAATTAGAAATATTCCTGCCCTCGTTTATCTTATTCGTCTTGCCCAGTATGAGTCCACATCAGTGTTACATTCCATATATAGAATTCACTGACAGTATGTATCTCAAAAATCCTAGTAGTGTAGTGCACCACTTAATTAGCAAATAGCCTATGTGCTACATAATGGTAATAAACATGCACTGAATTGCACGTCATAACATGGTCTCTAGTATAGTAACTAGAGGAAGTTGCAAATAATATCCAGAGAGTACATGATGGGTTTTCAGCATGAGATCAATAGAGAGTAGTAATTCTTAGTTTCTTACATTGTCTATATTTTTATGTTTTAAGATGAGAGAATATGCTCTTTTAGTACCAATGCCAGAAACTGATGGGAGAAAATCACATCCTGCAAGGACACACATACCTGACAGAAATAATTAAAAGCGTCAGTTGAAAAGAAATACTTCAGGTCAGGTGCATAGTGCATACAGAGTAAGAACTGGGAATATAATTAAACAAGGAAGGCAAAATGGCACGAGAGCTTGACAGATATAAAGTGAAAACACGGTCCTACCTTACAGAGAAAGTTAAACTAGCGACTCCAAGCTATGAACAGGAGCAAGAAAGAATGATTCTTTGATGAGTGCATCAATCGATCAACTTTGCAACATAGTGCTCTAGATAAAGTCTTCAAGATGTAAAAATCATATTTACCAGTAAAAAGGTTTTGATCAAATTCGTGGAAGGAAAGACCATCTGTTACAGTCTCCAAGGTTTTCTTCATTATGAATTCTTCGCCTTTACCGAAGCGATCCATCTTAAATATAATCTACAACTTAACATGTTTTAGATAAAATAGAGGAATCAAAATATAAAATGAAGAAGGAAGTAAATTCTCACAGCAGTGCAACCATATGCTATTAAGTCACTGTCTTCTGTTATAACAGCAGCTATGCCTCCTTGATCAGCGTCTAGAGTAGCTAGATATGCCAACTGTGCATCTGCTTCGTATGGAGCAACCACGAACTCAATATTTTCTGACCTTAAAATCTGGTTTGACAGAGATTAGATTTTGCAAGATCGGGTGAAGAATGGTCTTATGGAAGAACTTTCAAAGAAGCACCTGAATCAGTTGATAAGCCATCAATGGAGTAATTTGCACAGCTTTCTGCAGATGAATGGGCGATTAGGATGCTTTTGAAACAAACATAATGAAAGTTACACTGGAAATTTAGAAACATCAAGCATATTTCCTTATAATGCAAGATCAAGTCACCAGTTCAAAGGAACTTTGTGCTGTCTTTTGGGAGCTTCTAGCACTGGTCTGTCCTTTTTTTTTTGTTAAACACCGTGCAAATGGTCCAGATGGAAAATTTTAAGCTACCCAAGCTGAACACATGAGTTTATGGACAAGCATAATTCCACAATTCTACTCTATCTAACAAAATAAATATGACGAGTGGAAAGTTAGTTTCTTTCCTCTTGAAGATTAGAACTACGCACGTAATAATAGAAAATGTATTGGGAAAGACTCCAAAGTTCAAGTGCATGTTTAAATTATTAATAATAGTTATGCATTTTGTGTTTGCTCTTTTGTCGAACAGAGTTTCTTGTCGAATTTAGAAAGAATCCACAGAGTAGAAAGAATTATTAAATCCATGCTCTTTACTTGACATCCTACAATGTGTATTGAACTTCTACATGCTGACCACATATGTATGTGCATTTTTTTATTTACCACATGGAACTGGTATTGGTAGATTTGTGACACAAAAGTACTTCCATGTCATAATAGTTTCAACATTTTGTAGTGTGATGGAGGGACGGGGGACCGGGGGCGTGGTGATGGTGTCAAAGGTCGTACTGGAGAAGATTTGATATTCAAAAAAGCGAAGAGAAGAGAATGGAGGTAGTTATTTTTATCCACTGAATGCCGGACTACATCCAGTGTACAGCAATTTTCTTGGTCTGCTAAAACTGCAAGAAGGAAACAGATGCTTACCCGGAAAAGGTCGATGGCAGCAGCTGTATTTCCTTGCTCAAGCTTTTCTTTCCCCAATATCAAACTGAGTTCCCTCTTCCTGAAATTGGTAATCGAGTGACTTATAGAATTATAAAATGATACGCGTTAGGAACTGCACATTAACATTGTTATACATTGCATTTGAATCCATCGAAGAAATTTCAACATCAGGGCAATATTGTATTGATATCAAAACTGCGGATGAGCTGTGAATATAACTGTGATTTGTTGGAGGTACTCCCTCTGTTCCTTTTTAATTGACAAGGAGAATGAACTGAGCAAGTACAAATCTGTAGCACAAACCTCGTCAACTAAAACAGAACGGAGGTAGTACTTCATCAACCCTTTTTTTACAACAAAAATCAATTTCGAGGGGCATACATAACATTAGCTGATTGTATATTATACTACTCCCTCCGATCCGATTTGAATGTCGCGAGCCTTATACAAATTTGCACTGGTGTAGCTCATTTTCCACGTCAATCCTTCCGGATCGGAGGTATTATCTTAACATTAAGACTGAAGGCCAACTCCCAAAGGAGGCTTATCCCAATGTCAACAAAAACCGAACCATGTTGGTCACATAACTTGCAGTCTTAGTTGTTTTATGTAACAATGACAGCCCAGCTCCATTGGTGGCCTTAGAACAATGCTAATGATGCAAAAGACTGAAACGCTCGCGCTACTCTAATAAACCGTACAATCCAAAATAACAACGCACCAAGCTACTAGCCGACAGATGAAACTGAACATAAAGAAGGCGCAAAAGGAACTGCATTTCTGAACCAAGTGGTACGGAGATTTCGAATGGGCGTACTTGTGCCGGTCTTTGTCCGTGGCCGACTTGCAAGGCATGCTGCCCCCGTCGAAGACGACGACGGGCACGACCTTGTGGTGCCGGAGGAGGTTGACATGGTGCATGAAGTAGCGGATGTAGCGCCTGGCGCCGGCGCTCGTGGGGTCCGTGCACAGCTCCAAGCTGCAGGAATAGGCCCCTTTGTGGAGCCAGGAGTATGCATCGATGCCGACCTGCCAGAGCGAAGGAGGAAAGGTTCCGATGAATCGGCAGAAGACGAACTGCAAGGTGCAGGGTGAGGCATTGGAGATCTGCTTTACCCGCTGGCCGGCGTACTTCTTGATGTGCACGGGCTCGATGAATGGCTTCATGAAGCGGAGAAGGTTGGGGATTCCCATCAGCGTGCTCAATCAATCATACACCAACTGATTCCAGATTGTTTCGGGGAGGATCTGGTTCGTTGTTGGGATTTGAGAGAGCGGGGCAGAGGGGGCAGCGGCAGGCAGATGACGCTCAAGGCTCGAGCGGGCGAGAAGGGCTACGTGGTGGTCACTGACAGGCTTAGCGGAATGTGGGACCCACGATTGCCAGGGGTGGGAACTTGACTAGCGAAACATCTCTGCTTCGCGCGCACCGGATTTCGTTTCCCGCGCTTCCGCACATCTCTTTCGATAAAGGAAAATTACGCGTTTACGATTAATGGCTACCAAGGTAAGATATACTCCCTCCGTAAAAACAGTATAAGATGTTGTAGACATTCCATATGTTTACTAAATGCATATTTAAATGAGTGAACATACACATTTAAACATGTCTAAATACATAAGGAGACATTCCATGTGAATTTAGATAAAAGCTAAAACATCTTATTATAATATATTAGAGTACATTTTATCATAATTGGGGCTAGAAATAACAGGTCAGTACCACGAGTGCGTCTTTGACTCACAAGCTCCGGTACGAGAGTGACAAAACTAAACATTCACACTTTTACCATTTTAGTGAAGCTCACAATACAAAATATTTTGAAACTGATAATTTGCACGTCATGGGATATATATCATTGCTGACATCCGGATTTTCTACTCCCTCTAATCTTTTCTCTCTTTTTTTTTGCGAGAATTTACTCACTCTGATCCGGTGGCGAATCTAGAAATTTGTGCTAGGGTGGGGCAACTAATTTTTTCAGTAACATAAAGATAACTTGCAAATGCACTTGTTTATAAATTGCAATAAGCTGAATATGAATATATTTATATAAGGTCTCATAAGGAAAAAGTGTATATAGTAAAAAATCTGAAGTATACTATATAGTAGGGTTATTGGGCCAAATTCTTAGGATGGGGCCCGCCCCACCCTTCCACCCTCTAATCTGACATAACAGATGTAGAAAATGAACTAATTACGTACTACGTGCTAGCACAACTTCGGACACTTTTTGTGGATTGGAGTGAGTATTTTTAAAATTAGAGGGAGAACTAGACCTCAGGAGGCAATAAAAAAATGCACTCATCGGTCTCTCTTTTGATAAACAACTTGAGATGTCTGCAAAAAGAAACTAATTAACTTACAACCCATTAGAGATTCATATCAAACCATTACACACCAATCCATTGACATGTTTCCATCGTCATCTGATACTTAGAGGAGAAGGTCCATTGTTTCCCATGCATAACAATTTTTAAAAAATATCCAAAACAGATAGGAAATTGAGGATATCGTCATATATTTCAAACCAATAACTAAATGCTACTCTAATACGTGTACAATATTGTGTACACAAATAAACATATGAACATTACTAGTATATAGATATGTTTGTATTCAAATCCACATAACAAAAAATATATTGTGCTACATCACAATAAACATGAAAGAAAGTTTGTTACACCAACATCGCTAATGGAAGATGCGTCCAATACCTAAAAATGGTTTTAATCAATCAATAAGCAATTGGAGTTCACCCATCGACATCTCTCAGTACTCTGTCAAACCCTAAATCACAAACACAGTTAAAAACAGTTCTGTGAATCTTATTGCCCAATGACAAAATTAATGATGGCAACTGTTGAAAAATATAGGGAGATACAAAATGGAATCATACATGAAGATAAAAAGGCATTGATGAATCCAATAACTAAATGAAATTGATCTGGCCATGCCTATGACTGCTCAAGCCGATGTCGTGGATGATGATATGAAGATTAACCTCCACCAACAACAAAACCTTCGGCAAAGAAAGACAAAATGTGAAGACGCTGGCACAAAACCTTACAACTAAAGTGCTAGGTTAGATGACGTGTCGCCCTAAAAAAGTTACCAAAGACGAATCCTCAACTTCACTACAAGGAAAATGCACATTGAGACCGAATGCGTGAACAGTAACTGAAGGGGATCGCAGGCAGAAAACAAAAAATTTCTAACAACGATAACCTTAAAACAGCCAGGATCTATACTATGCAGATATAGTAATACGGAGGAGATCGATATACATACCCTTGTAGACCGAAACGTGGGGATTACGCTCCCGCACAAGCGTTGTCGATGAAGCCGACGAAGACGACCTCCGAGCACCACTAGCGTGGCACCTCGCAGGGATTCACACACGTACGGTGAAGACGACGACTTCCGGGCTCCGATCCAGGGACGAGCAGCGGAAGACTTGGACCGGAAGACCAGCAGCACGGCGGTGTGCGTATGGTGGAGAGAACTTCACCCTTGGCGCAACTCCAATAGAGGAATCACGTTATTCAAGGAGAAGAAGAGAGAGATTGATTGTGTGCTTTAAAGGCCAAGGGGGCACCTCTATATATAGGTGGAGGGGGGCTGCCAGCCTTGCTGGTTGGGCGGTGTGGGACTAATCCCACACCAGCCCGCCCCAAGGGGGGTGCGCCGGCCTAGGTGGGCCCCATTCGGCCCACCTAGGGCAGCCCCCTCCCTCCATGCGCACCAAGGGGGAATTCCCCCCCTTATGGGCCTTCTCTCCCATGGGAAGGCCCATTTAAAGTGGGCTGCCTTTAAAAATCCGAAAATCATTAAATAAAAATGTATTTAACTATTAATTACACTAATTAATATTAAACACACATTATCTAATTTATTCCGGCTCCGAAAACTATTTCGTCGCTCTCCGATCTCCATCGGATCTTTCCCGGGACGTTCCCGGTGCTCTCTTCTAATTTATCTTCCTGTAAACTTGTCGACTCCCCTTAAGTGTGTTACCCTAGCGGTTCGAGATCTCGCCAGACATGATCGAGACACCTCTCCGATCAATGACTAATTCGTGGACCTTGGATACCCAGAATTAATCCCTGTGAGACAACGAATAACTTTGTCGTTCGAACCTGGACGTTGAGTCTTAAACCTTTTGCCATGGCGATACTCAGTGTGTCCGATACTCGTTCATAGATATCGCCATACCTAGCTTGATCTCGTTACTGACAACACTATCTTCTACTCGTCCATGATATTATGTCCTGGTGACCTAGTCACATGCTTGCAAGCTCATTTGACATAATCTCACCGAGTGGACCCTAGAGTATCTATCCTGCTATGCGGACTAGCAAATCCCGCTCTTGATCCCTCGTCTCAACATACTCCCTTCCGATACCCGAGAGGAACACCTTTATTGTCATACTATTAAGACATGACGTTTGATGCAATCAAAGTATCTTTCAGGAATAGCAATAAGAGTTGATCTCACGGTCAAAGGCGTAATGACTACGTCCTACAAATATTGGGTATGTCCATCACATCGTTCTACCAACGATATGACTCCATTGTCAACTGACACCATGTCACATGATCGGGAAACCTCGATCATCAATTGCACAATGAACTAGTCAAGTAGAGGCTACTAGGGACCTGGTTGTCTTACGTATCACACGTGTATTAATGTTTCCGCTTAATACAGTTATAGCATGACACAAAGACGTATTATGGACAAATGAGATATGATAAATAAAACACTTTATTAATTGCCTCTAGGGCATATCTCCTTCAGTCTCCCACATGCAGTAGAGTACAATTTATTCTAGATTACAACTTGGTAAAAGCCTAACTCCCATAGCATTTTGGTGTTTTACATGCTTGTCAAGTAGGAGAGGCTTTGTCAGAGGATCTGCCACATTCAGATCCGTATGCACTTTGCAAATCTTCACATCGCCTTCCTGTACATACTGTCGTAGTGTCGTATCACATGGAAGCGTCGGAGAATGTGTTTGGCAGTTGAGTGATACCTTGGTTCCTTCGCGTTAGCAATAGCACCCGTGTTGTCGCAGTAGAGGGTCACAGGGTCTTGCGCGCTAGGGAACACTCCAACCTCATTGATGAACTTCCTCAGCCACACAGCTTCATTCGCGGCTTCAGAAGCAGCGATGTACTCCGATTCCATTGTAGATAGGGCCACTATGGGTTGCTTCCCACTCCTCCAGCTTACAGCGCCTCCGTTCACCTTAAAAACGTATCCTGTTTGTGACTTAGAGTCATCTGGGTCTGTGCAGAAACTTGCATCAACGTAACCTGTTACGCCAAGTTCTTCTTCACAGTCACCATACACAAGGAACATTTCCTTTGTATTCTTGAGATACTTAAGAATGCTCTTAACAGCTACCCAATGATCCTTTCCAGGATTACTTTGGAACCGACTCGTCAAGCTAAGAGCCAATGCTACATCAGGTCGAGTACTTAACATGGCATACATGATCGATCCTATGGCTGAAGCATAGGGATGTTTAGCCATCTCGGCTCTATCATGTTCCGTCACCGGACACTGAGCCTTGCTCAATGTTTTATTCTTGATAACCGGTAGAGAACCTTTCTTTGCCGTCTCCATACCGAACCGTTTCAGTATTTTATCAAGTTAAGTACTCTGACTCAACGCTAATAGACGTCTTGATCTATCACGATAGATTTTAATGCCTAAGACGTATGCAGCATCTCCTAAGTCCTTCATTGAAAATTTACTACTTAAATACTTCTTCACGTTATTCAGAAGATCCACATCATCTCCTATTAGTAATATATCATTCACATATAGTACTAGGAACACAACTGAGCTCCCACTCATTTTCTTGTAAATACAGGTCTCTTCCATATTTTGGACAAATCCAAAACCTTTGATCACCTCATCAAAGCGAAGATTCCAGCTCCGAGATGCTTGCTTCAGTCCATAAATGGAACGCTGAAGCTTGCATACCTTGCCAGCATTTTCTGGATCGACAAAACTTTCAGGTTGTACCATATACAACTCTTCCTCAATGTTACCATTTAGGAACGCTGTTTTGACATCCATCTGCCATATTTCATAGTCGTAATATGCAGCAAGTGCTAGCAAAACCCGAATAGACTTTAGCATCGCTACCGGTGAAAATGTTTCATCGTAGTCAATTCCATGAACTTGTCGGAAACCCTTTGCGACAA
The DNA here is from genome assembly GCA_026929855.1 of Poa annua. Taxonomy (NCBI): domain Eukaryota; kingdom Viridiplantae; phylum Streptophyta; class Magnoliopsida; order Poales; family Poaceae; genus Poa; species Poa annua. The sequence continues at coordinate 88,977,643 of CM049437.1, read as the reverse complement.
GCCGAGCTTTATAGACGGTCACATTACCATCAGCATCAGTCTTCTTCTTAAAGATCCATTTATTCTCGACGGCCTTGCGCCCTTCGGGAATCTCCATCAAAGTCCATACTTTGTTGTCATACATGGATTCTATTTCGGATTTCATGGCTTTAAGCCATTTCTCGGACTCAGGGCTTACCATAGCCTCTTTGTAGTTCGTAGGTTCGTCTTGTTCAATTAACATGACGGTGCAAACCATGTTGCCGTACCACTCAGGAGCGGTACGAGATCTCCCAGACCTACGAAGTAAAATAGTATTCTCGACATTTTCTCCTACTCCATCTGTGGAGGACGTTTCCGGAACAGTTTCCGTTGCGCCACTCGGAATTTCGAGTTCAGGATCAACGATCTTGTCGAGGTCTATTTTCCTCCCACTTACTCCTTTGGCGAGAAACTCCTTCTCGAGAAAGGTGCCGTTCTTCGCGACAAACGTTTTGCCCTCGGCTTGGTTGTAGAAGGTGTATCCTATAGTTTCCCGCGGATACCCTACAACGACGACTTTCTCCGATTTCGGTTCGAGTTTGTCGGGCTATAGTTTCTTAGCATACGCCTCACAACCCCAGACCTTCAGAAACGACAACTTAGGTTTCTTGCCATGCCATATCTCATACGGTATCGTTGCTACGGATTTGGACGGAGCCCTATTTAAAATGAATGCGGCTGTTTCTAACGCATATCCCCAAAAAGATACGGACAAGTCGGTAAGAGACATCATAGACCGGACGCTATCTAATAGAGTACGATTACGTCGCTCGGACACACCGTTGCGTTACGGTGTTCCAGCCGGCGTAAGCTGCGGCACGATGCCACAAGCCTTCAGATGTGTGCCAAACTCAAAACTCAAATATTCGCCACCACGATCGGATCGAAGGTGCTTGATTTTCTTGTTGAGTTGATTTTCAACTTCATTTTGAATTTTTTTGAACTTTTCAAATGTTTCAGACTTGTGTTTCATCAAATAGATATACCCATATCTACTCAAGTAATCGGTGAAGGTAACAAAATAACGATAACCATTGCGTGTCGACACGCTCATCGGTCCACACACATCTGTATGTATGACTCCCAATAAGTCCGACGTCCGTTCCATGAAACCATTGAACGGTGTCTTGGTCATCCTGCCCATGAGGCACGGTTCGCATGTGTCGAGGGATCCAAAATCCAACGAGTCTAAAAGTCCATCGGTATGTAGTTTCTTCATGCGCTTTATACCAATATGACCGAGACGGCAATGCCACATATACATGCCGGTATCGCTACTAAGTTTAAGCCTCTTGGCATCAATGTTATGGATGTGAGTACTACGATCGAGATTCAACAAGAATAAACCATTACTCTCGGGAGCATTAACATAAAAGATATCATTCATCGAAATAGCACAACCACTTGATACTGAATTGAATGAATATCCGTCTTGCAACAAGCAAGAACCACTTATAATGTTTACACTCAAACTTGGTACAAAATAACACTTATTTAAAACCAAAACTAATCCCGATGGTAGATGCAGAGGGAGTGTGCCGACAGCCACCACGTCAACTCTTGATCCGTTGCCGACGCGCATCGTCACCTCATCCTTTGCCAGGCGCCGTTTATTTCGTAACTCCTCTTGAGAGTTACAAATATGAGCAACAGAACCGGTATCAAATACCCAGGTGTTACTACGGGCGCTTGTAAGGTACACATCAATAACATGTATATCAAATATACCTTTCTCTTTTCCGACAATCTTGCCGGTCTTCTCATCTTCCAGATACTTGGGGCAGTTGCGCTTGCAGTGACCATCTCCCTTGCAGTAGAAGCATTCCACGCCAGTTTTGGGACCAGGTTTGTTAGTCTTGGATTTGGCAACGTATTTGCCATCCTTCTTAGACTTCCAGTTCTTCCTTCCCTTGCCGCCAGATTTCTTAAAATCGACGGTCTTGTTGACCATCAACAGCGTGTGCTCCTTCTTGATTTCCACTTCAGCAGTCTTGAGCATCACGAACACCTCAGATAGGGACTTAGCCATGCCCTGCATGTTATAGTTCATGACGAAGCCTTTGTAGCTAGGAGGCAACGATTGCAGCACCCTATCAATCGCCAGCTCATCAGGAATCTTGCATTCCAGAGCATTCAGGCGTTGAACGTAGCCAGACATTTTGACCACGTGCTCGCTCACACCGCTATGCTCTTCCATCTTGGCTGAGAAGAAAAGCTCAGAAGCTTCATATCTCTCAGCCTTAGCCTGCGGCGCAAAGACAGTCTTGAGATCAGAAATTATCTCAAAAGCACTCATCTTCTCAAAGCGCTTTTGCAGGTTGACTTCCATGACGTAGAGCATGCCACTCTGGACAAAAGAGGAATCGTCCGACTTGGTCTGATAGACCTTCTTCTCATCATCGGAGGCATTGTCTGCAGGAGGGTCACCTAGGGCGGCTTCAAGGACGTAAGCCACCCTGTGGGGAGTGAGGAGGATCCTCAGGTTGCGGAACCAGGACATGAAGTTCGACCCATTGATCTTAAGCTTTTCTTTCTCAAGGAACAGGCCTAGGTTAAAGGTGGGACGAGACATCTACAATGGAATTTGCAAAAACATAAGACTTTGTCCATACAATTTTGAGTTCTAGTTTTAGAAAATAACTATAAGAACTCCCACTCAAAACGAATATCCCTCTAATCGCTTTAGTGATTACACGACCCTAATCCATTGTGCAACCCCTCATCGTCAGAGCCGGCAACACAACTTCAAAGGTAGACATCGAAATGTCAATCACAACAACTCTGTGACTCATGCTCGACCTTTCGGTCACCGTGTTCCGAGGCCATGTCTGTACATGCTAGGCTCGCCATAATAATTTTCAACGTATACGCTTGTGCAAACATGTCTTACACCCACTGTATGCGAACGACGATATGTATGACACCCGATCGTCACGGCCTGCCTCATAACGTAGAACTTTCTTGGTGGTGCACGTCGAAGGGAGAACACTAATGGTATTTTGGAGGGATCATCTTATATTACCACCGCCGTGTAACTAATATATAAATATATATATACACACAATATAAGATGCACTCAAAACATCAATATGTAATGCGACGTGACATGGTCCTTGCGCCGATGGTCTCCTTCGCGCCCACAGTTTATAAACAATTTAATAAACCTACCTTGACCATATCACATTGCCTCTGCAAAATAAAGTTAGACGCGTTCTACTTTATCTTTTGCATATTTTACGTGGCTTGGGGCTGTCGTAAATAGAACCGCTTCATACCTACGAACCTATGACTACAACAACGATCAAATAATTGCATATTTATTTATCCCTCTTGGGCCCTCCATTGAAAATGCAAAGCCAACTAAAGAGAGAGAGACAGACACCCGCCAGCCACATATACGGTACAAGCCGTATGTCAGTTGTGGAACCAGTCTCGCGTAAGCGTACGCGTAAAGTCGGTCCGGGCCGCTTCATCAACTCAATGCCGCCGGCAATGCAAGTGCACGCGAGAGGGTAGCAAATAAAAGAACGATGTCCCCCTGATAAACACGGGTTCTAAAAGCGTACAGCTATATCTACGCATAGATCGGCTCTGATACCACTGAAGGGGATCGCAGGCAGAAAACAAAAAAATTCAAACAACGATAACCTTAAAACTGCCAGGATCTATACTATGCAGATATAGTAATACGGAGGAGATCGATATACATACCCTTGTAGACCGAAACGTGGGGATTACGCTCCCGCACAAGCGTTGTCGATGAAGCCGACGAAGACGACATCCGAGCACCACTAGCGTGGCACCTCGCAGGGATTCACACACGTACGGTGAAGACGACGACTTCCGGGCTCCGATCCAGGAACGAGCAGCGGAAGACTTGGACCGGAAGACCAGCAGCACGGCGGTGTGCGTATGGTGGAGAGAACTTCACCCTTGGCGCAAGTCCAATAGAGGAATCACGTTATTCAAGGAGAAGAAGAGAGAGATTGGTTGTGTGCTTTAAAGGCCAAGGGGGCACCTCTATATATAGGTGGAGGGGGGCTGCCAGCCTTGCTGGCTGGGCGGTGTGGGACTAATCCCACACCAGCCCGCCCCAAGGGGGGTGCGCCGGCCTTCGGCCCACCTAGGGCAGCCCCCTCCCTCCATGCGCACCAAGGGGGGAATTCCCCCCCTTATGGGCCTTCTCTCCCATGGGAAGGCCCATTTAAGGTGGACTGCCTTTAAAAATCCGAAAATCATTAAATAAAAATGTATTTAACTATTAATTACACTAATTAATATTATACACACATTATCTAATTTATTCCGGCTCCGAAAACTATTTCGTCGCTCTCCGATCTCCATCGGATCTTTCCCGGGACGTTCCCGGTGCTCTCTTCTAATTTCTCTTCCGGTAAACTTGTCGACTCCCCTTAAGTGTGTTACCCTAGCGGTTCGAGATCTCGCCAGACATGATCGAGACACCTCTCCGATCAATGACTAATTCGTGGACCTTGGATACCCAGAATTAATCCCTGTGAGACAACGAATAACTTTGTCGTTCGAACCTGGACGTCGAGTCTTAAACCTTTTGCCATGGCGATACTTAGTGTATTAAGACATGACGTTTGATGCAATCAAAGTATCTTTCAGGAATAGCAATAAGAGTTGATCTCACGGTCAAAGGCGTAATGACTACGTCCTACAAATATTGGGTATGTCCATCACATCGTTCTACCAACGATATGACTCCATTGTCAACTGACACCATGTCACATGATCGGGAAACCTCGATCATCAATTGCACAATGAACTAGTCAAGTAGAGGCTACTAGGGACCTGGTTGTCTTACGTATCACACGTGTATTAATGTTTCCGCTTAATACAGTTATAGCATGACACAAAGACGTATTATGGACAAATGGGATATGATAAATAAAACACTTTATTAATTGCCTCTAGGGCATATCTCCTTCAGTAACCACCAAGACTTCATCTAGGATGAGATCAAATGCAACACACACATGATATGAGATTCGAAAGACGAACCGCCGCCAAACCAATTACGCATCCTCTATTCATGGACGACACTACTCCATGGAATTCTATGTGCTCACGATATCCACTAGGGAGAATAGAATTTTGCCACGGCTCTGTGTTGGGTGGCGATCTCTTGGGAGGGGAACCAGAGGAAGATAAGACTAGAAAACGTGATGTCAATGAAAAGGTACTTCGATATATATTTTTGGAAAAAAAAGGGAATGGTAGTGGGGAAGCTTATGCCAAAAGGAGAAAGCGTTCGGTTAACGAAATGAAGTGGGGAGGCGAAATGTGCGACGACAGAAAACACCCGCCGCATGGTCAACTGAAGAAACTAGAGTTTGGCTGCATCCGTTTTTAAGGAGTTGGTTTACAATTGCAGCCTTACAGGAGTCCGTTTATCTATTTGATTCAAATTGAGCGGTTGATTCACGCTAGGTTTTTATGTACTACTTTATCATTCAAACCGGAATGATAAACTGGATGAATAAGGTAATTTCCTTAACGCTACTATTGGATTCGTAAACCAGTGTCGTACGGACTCGGCGTCCAGGCCGGAGCCGGACAAGTTCGAGTTAGAAAGGATGTCTACGGAGCAAATCCAAAGTTCAACACGTCTATAGACGCCCTCGTTATGCTCCAAGCTCCCGCCGTCGTCGAGCAGCATGGACGCCGCCGTCCGCTCGGTGTGGGCATCTGCTGCCAACAGATGATCTGGATCTTCTATATTATCGTATATAGAATCAATTTCTCACTCATTGAGTGAACTCGGAGCAAGAATGTCGTACCATTAGGGAAGTGGCCGTGGCATTATCTTTTATGTGAAAAGATCCCGCTAACCTCAGCCACAATACAACAATTCTCGCGACCCTTGACTCGTAGTGATGAGAAGTTTTTTACTCCATGAGAAATGGAACAAAAAGCCGCCGAATTGGTCTATTTCTTACGCGTACTAATTGAAGTATTCTGAGTACCCATTTTTTAAAAACTGAATTTAATGAACACCATGATCAATCAATTCACTCCTTCAATCTTCTGCTTGAAGCAAGATACTATGGATATGGTGCATTTTGGAGAAGCATTGGATTGCCCGAATCGGAGGTCATCCATGAGATCGCGTCACGCGCCCAACACGTCGCGCTGAACGTCCAGTATCCCGGTTGTGTCATATCCCATGGCAACGTCCGGACCCACAACCACCACGACCTCACCGCCCAGGAACGGTACGACGTCATCCGGGCCAAAGTGGCCCTGCTCAAGCCGCTCCAGGTGGGCATCTCCGTCTGCACCGTCGACAACCGCCGTTTCGCATGGGAATTCAACCTTGGCGAGTTTGACATCGCCTCGGACAGAGACGCGAGGGACGTGAGTTTGAGAGATGTGTCCAAGACCTTCATCCATACGTTCATCCATGGGTTCTCCACTGAAGTTTTTTTAACATAGAAGATTTTTATAGATAACAAAACCTCAACCCTCAATTGTATTTTCAACTGAGAAACTGCCATCAATGTTTAAATTTTATAAGGCAACACTCCTAAGGTCAAAGTTCTAACCAAGTTGTTGTTACCCTTCTCAGGTTGTGCATCTCCTAACTGGTTAGGTCTCGCTTGGGAAACTTCGTGGTTGTTTTGAAGGAACTATTAAGTTTACAAAGGCCAAATATCGCCTACTTGAGCGAAGATCTACTCCTAGCGATTAAGCATGAACTTGATGTTCTAGCGCAAGACGGTATATGTTGGTCTTGGTGACCAGAGACTTTATCTACTTAATACTCTTTGTCCCATCCTTTCCTAACAACAAGGGCGTATGGTTGGACCAACTTTCTAAATCTTGCAGATAAATCTCTGGGTTATCATCCACTAACCCTACTCATTCTACTTTTCTACAAGTTCATAGTTGTGATATGCATGCTTAGTATGTTGCAGACAACAAATACAAAAACAATTTGGTTAAAGAACCAGCTTTAATTTGTTTTACGGTCACCTGTTCACCCACCTATGGGCGATAACACTTGCAAATATGCACACCAAATCCCCTAAATAGGGCAAATGTGTGCGTTAGACCATGTCTCTTTTCTAGTCCACGGTGACGGGGAATGCAATTTAAACACATACAATTAATTTAGGTAAACAAAGATAGGCGTGAAACAATTTGCATAATAATGTTTTTTCGAAACACATTACAAACGCATACACTCATAATATAAATGTGCACACACTCACTCATATGAACGCCCACACATGCTGCATCTATGAGCATCTTCTAAAAACTGAGCCGACGGATCAGGTCTTAAGATTAAGATTGATGAAGTCACATAAGCGCCTCACTGTCGATGGAAACATCGCCTTCAAATTAAGAATAATCTGCCTAAAAAAGAAACAACAATATCAAATCAGAAGTTTGAACCCTGGTAGGTTAGGGGTACAATCACCCTCCCAATCCTACCACATGCATGTTCTCATAATAAGTTTTTTTTACCACCACTACCGTAGGGGAACTCCATACGGTTAATTTTCCATTATATAATCCCAACAATTTCAAATAGAAGCCGAAGGGAGGTTGAAAGGCGAGGGAGAGATACATGGGAAAATTGGTGTTCAAAAAATAATGGGTTATTTTTCACATGTAGTTTTTTTACCGTTGCAATTATAGAGGGAAGGGAAGGTGAGGAGGGAGCGACATATGGAGCTAGCAAGAGGAAGACATGGGGAGAGGACCAAGCCACCAAGGGAGGCAAACTTCCGCTTATTCTGTTGAAGACTTGATGGGAATGTAAGTTGAAATAATAATTTACGCATCAAATCCATTTCAAAGAATTTATATTTGATTTGAAGAAAACCAATGGATAAGGATATCCAATTTCAAGTTGACACATGAATACAGTATAAGATATGGTATGTCAACTAGCATCTAACTATATACTATCCAAAAATTAATTAGTATTATCCTATATTTTAAGGTAAATAATCCAATTCTTGACAGAAAGGCGTAAGCTAGTGTAGCACGACTAATAGTAGTGAGTCGCTAAATTCGTCCGTTAAACCATAATGTACTTACATAGTCATTGTGTTACCCTACTAGGTTATTGGAAAATTATATTGGGTATTTGGGTGTATAGTTTGTCCATGTACATATGCATGTGGTATTTGCTTAATTTTGTTTCGCCCTGAGTCCTCTCAATTCCGCGATCACCTTTTTTTTTTTTTTGAAATTTAAGATACTGTATTAAGCACGCAGGCCGCCTCATTAAAAACCTTCCAGTCCCCGTAGGTACCCTGGTAAGGAAAAGAGCGCGTCTGAAACCTGCGGCCACACCCAACAATTAGGTCACAAAGTTCTTACAATCCTGTGCGAGCAGACCAGCCACGCAGGGAGGTACCGCATCGCGAAGGCACCCCTCGGACTCACGCTTCCCTAGTTGTGCTAAGCCATGAGCCACACCGTTACTAGTTCTCGCAATTTTCCGGAAGCACACCTGTTGCATGATACTAAGCCTTTCTTTGATTTCCTTTATCACATGCCAGCTAGCAGAACGGTCCTCCTGTGCCCCCTGAATAGCTTGAACGGTGGCGACACAATCCGTCTCGATAATCACCGGTCGTTGGTGAAAACTCTCCATCTGAATCATTCCTTGTAGACACGCTAATAATTCAGCTTCTAGGGCACTTGCACAGAAGGTTATATGTTGCCATTTAGAGATTATGGCCCTTCCATTGTCATCACGAAGTATCACTCCAATCCCAGCTCGGTTAGTGGTAGCATCCCACCCAGCATCAACATTAACTTTCAACATTCCCATCTCAGGTGCACTCCAGCTCGAGATGCTCTCCACAGGAACGCCAGTGGGTATGGTCGTAAGGTGCACTGGCGCCTTGCCCTTCACGTCCATTACCTGCTGTCCAGGAGGAGACATAGACTCTAGATAGTTAACAAGGTAGGGGATTGAAGCCGACACTGAAGCCTTGCCATCACCATGAACCACATTATTGCGGTGATGCCAAGCCCTCCACATCAAAAAAATCAAGCGCGCCCTCATATCACCTGTGCAATTAGATAACAAGATTAAAAACCAATCATCACCAGAATTACGCAGCTTAGTTTCTGTTGGTAGCATCCAGTGTGCTCTCAGCCCCACTCTCAGAGCTCTTGCCAGGGTGCAGTCGACCACGGCATGGTGGCTATCTTCCACAGGGCACCCACAAATGGTGCAGTTTGGTAAGACCGAAGGAATTCTCCTACTGACATTAGACATTACCGCCAGCGAGTTAGTAGCCAGCCTCCAAGCAAACACGCGTAGCTTCGGAGGTACTGGACATTTCCAGATTAAGTTCCAAATCCGCCTATCACCATTTGGTTCCGAACTACTCTGGCCACGGCTAGACTCTAACAGCTGCCGTTGTATTCCCAACCGGTAAGCACTGCGGACCGAGAAAATTCCAGTTTTTTCGAAATGCCAAGCAACAAAGTCATCGCACGTCCTAGCGGGCAGTTTAATCTGCATAATGGCCTCCGCATCGCGACTCTGGCAGATCCTTCTTATCAATCCTTCGTCCCAAGCATTAGTAACCGGATTTATAAGGTCCGACACCCTTTTTATCCTGGTTTGTGTACGCATTCCACTCAGTTTAAGAGCATCGTCTCGCGGTATCCAGTTATCTCGCCATAATTTGATATGTTGGCCCGAACCCACACGCCAGATTGCACCCTTTTTTAACAGCTCCAGCCCATGCATTACTCCTTGCCATGAAGCCGAAACGTTTTGAATAAAGGCAGTATCCAACAGATGCCCTGACGGATAATACCTAGCCTTCAACAACCTCGCACACAAACTGTCGGGGAACTGAATCAGACGCCAAGCTTGCCTTGCTAGCAAAGCTTGGTTAAAAATACGGAGGTCACGGAAGCCCATCCCACCGTATCCCTTTGGTTTCACAAGTTTCTCCCAGGAGAGCCAGTGCATCCGCCTCCTGTCTTCCTCATCTCCCCACCAAAAATCTCGAATTATCTTCTCTAGATCATCGGTAACCCCAGCCGGGAATTTAAACACACCCATGGCATAGGTTTGAATAGCTTGAAGCACTGCCTTAATAAGAACTTCCTTTGCACTGCTAGACATATATTTTTCATTCCAATCGTTGGCTCTTTTATGATATCTCTCCTTTATTGGTTGAAAATTCCCTTTTTTCATACAACCTTCAGGCACCGGGAGGCCTAGGTACTTTTCCTCAAAGCTGACCGTCTCATAACGGAGAATCCCTCCTATCGCCTGCTGATCAGTACTGGAGCATCCGTCCCCAAACAATATAGAGCATTTTCCTAAGCTCACAAGTTGTCCTGTGCATTGCTCGTAGCAGTCCAGAATTCCTTTGACAACCGTAGCTTGTTGGGGGTTGCCTTTGAAGAAAAGAAGACTGTCATCCGCAAATAAAAGGTGTGAAATTCCGGGGCGTTCCGACAAATCCTGAAGTCGTGAAGCACTCCTCTAGATATACCGTCCTGGATCAGACTAGATAAACCATCAGCAATGAAAAGAAAAAGGTACGGTGATAAAGGATCACCTTGCCGTAATCCACGAGTAGGCGTAAATGGTTGCAGCATATGTCCATTGAAGCGCACAGAGTACCTAACAGTGGTAACACATGACATCACCCACTTTATCCAGATATTGTTAAAGCCCAACTTTTCCATGACACCTTCAAGAAAGCGCCAATCTACCCTGTCGTAAGCCTTTGCCATATCAAGTTTATACGCACAGTACTTTTGCTTCTCCGCTGACCCGGTTTTGATAGCATGGATGCACTCAAAAGCTATGAATGCATTGTCTGTGATTAGTCTCCCGGGAATAAACGCACTTTGCTCCGGAGAGATAATATCCTGCAATATAGGTCGAAGCCGGTTAACCAGGCATTTAGACACCACTTTATATAAAACATTGCACAGGCTAATAGGTCGGAAGTCCTTTAATTCTTCTGGTTCCCCTTTCTTCGGGATCAAAACAATAGCAGTATCATTCACATCGTCTGGCATATTTCCTGTTCCAAAAAACTTTTGCACGCCAAGGACAACATCATCACGCATCATATCCCAGTTACGCTGCATAAACCTCGCCGGAAAGCCGTCCGGGCCAGGTGCTTTCAACGGCCCAATCTGAAAAAGAGCATCCGAGATCTCTTCAGTACTAAACGGTTTACACAGCTTTTCATTTGTGTCCGCATCCACACGGGTCTGTAGCAAGTCCAGCAATGGCCCAGGATCCACATTGTCCTCCCGAGTATATAGCTTTTGGAAGAAACTTGTAGCCATATTTTCCATCTCATCAATATCGGATGTGCATGATCCATCCGGCCTCTTTAACTTTCTGATTTTATTCTTGTTAGCACGGCCTGAGGCTTTTCGATGGAAAAAACTAGTATTCCTATCACCCTCTTTCAGCCAAGCAATGCGAGATCGTTGCATCCACATAAGCTCTTCGCGATACAGCAGCTCATCCATCTCCGCTGCCAGGCGCTTCTTTTCGTCCCCCAAACATCTAAGCGGGTCAGCCATCAGCTCCTCCATCTTTTTCCTGCACTGATTCAGTTTTGCCGGAACCGACCCAATATGTACTTTCTTCCACTCATATAGGTCTGTCATAACTTGCCGAAACGAGGCGCTAATGCCTCCCAGATCCGACACACCAACCCTCCTCGACCAAGCCTCCTCCACAGCGGAAGTTAAAGATGGCACCCGCTCCCACAGGACCTCATATCGCCTTAGATTTTGGCGTTTGGGTCCGGCCAAGTCGTTCAGCATTGTCAGCAGCAGTGGACAGTGATCCGAACGGGAAGAAACCACGTGTTGAACCCGCGCAGCCGGGAAGGCCACCGACCATGCAGGTGATGCCACCGCCCGATCCAAGCGCACTCTGACGTTCCTCTCCCCCGCCTGTTTATTATCAAAAGTCCAAGGAACACCTACAAAACCCAGATCATGCACATCGCACTCAGACAGAACCTCCCTAAAGTCTCGCATAAGCCTCTCCGACCTCCTAGCTCTTGAGAGATGTTCTTCCTGCCACATAGCCTCATTAAAGTCCCCCATAATTAACCAAGGTTCGGTCGAGCGAGCTTTCAAACGTCTTAGCAAAGTCCACATGTGATGACGATCACATGGTTTTGGCTCTCCATAGACAAACGTTCCACGCCATGCACTCTCATACGGTCCACCTCCAATAATCGCATCAATGTGTCTCTCACTGAATGAAAGGATAGTAACAGTAACATCATCCTGCCAAAATAGAGCAATACCACCCCCACTGCCATCACCTTTGACACAAAAGCAATCCTTCATACCTAAGCGAAATTTCAGCTTTTTCACCCTTTCCTCACATTGTCTTGTTTCACAGAGAAAAACAAGACTGGGCCTATATGTTTGCACCAGGCAAACAAGCTCATGAACATTCCGAGGCTGCCCGGATCCTCGGATGTTCCAGCCTAGGGTACTCATTGTGCCCGGCGGTCATCCTCGAGGGATGCCGCCGATCCTGAGTTTGCGCTTGACCCTGAAGTCCCATCCAATTTCTTGTACCTTTTCTTATCATTTGTCTCCAGAATATTACATGCTACCTCTGTAGTAACCATAGCTCCATCCACAATCATATCTCGTGCAGCCGTATCCTCTGTACCGGTCTTAATATTCCCAGCCTCCTCAAACGTCAGGCGTTTTCCGGCCATCTTCTCAGCATCCAGCATAAGTTGATCGGCTGGTTTGACAGGGCTAGACGCCGTATCGCTTAGTTCTCCTTCATTCTGCACAGCCCGGCGTTCTGGATGTTGGCGCCAGTCCACATACGATCCTCTTCCTAGAGCCAAAGCAGTGTTCGGGTACATGTGGTGATCACCTCCCGGGACCAGTCCCGAGCCCCTCCCTCTCCCGTTCACATCCGCTCTTCCGCCTCTTAATCCTCCACATGATATATTTGGCCCTCTAGTCCGGCCAGTATCAGCCCGTATCCAGTCCCCAAACTTTAGATCCTTCTCTTCAAAGACTCCAATCCCGCATTCCTTGTGCGTATGGCCAATCAAACCACATGCAAAACAGATCATCCCCAACTTCTCGTATTTTACCATGAAAATAGATCGCTTCCCCGCTAATGAGAGTGAGACAAACCTAGTTAGAGGGTTGCGGACATCCTGCCTCAAACGAACTCGAACAAAATCACCTCTAAAAGCCCCAGGTGGAATCATCTGAACTTCCATTACCTCCCCTGCCTGCCTAGTAACAAGTTGTCGCACCACTGCCTCCTTTCTATATGCTTCTGGTATTTTATGTATTTGAATCCAGATTGGCATATGATTAAGCTCTACCTCGTCGGGGTCTGAGAACCCATCATACTTCGCCATGATAACAGCCCAGTCGCGGAAGATCCAAGGACCCCGCTCAGTAACCTTCTCCCAATCACCCAAACAAAAGCATTGGATGACGAATCGCTTGGCGCCCATTGGGCGGATTGACACCTCCTTCGCTGGGTTCCACGCTGCACGCATCTGCTAAAAAAAGGCTTCATGACTAAAACCTTTATCACAGTGAACCCTCGCAACCGTCAGCCAGCGCGTACTCCCCAAGATCAATGTCTATGTCCTCAATGACCAGATCGTCGAACTCGCTCTCATCAATCTCCAGCTTGCCGAACAGGGAATTGATACCTCCCCCATCCGGTTCTCTACCGCCCTCAGCCGCCTCATCGCCGAAAGCTACCTTCGGATCCGTCCCCGTTTTCCCCATCCGGTACATATGCATGTGGTATTTGCTTAATTTTCTTTCGCCCTGAGTCCTCTCAATTCCGCGATCACCTATATACTCATCAGTATTTGAAACTAGTTTTATCCGCTCCGAATCCAGCGAAAAAAAATGACAACAGATTTCCGATCCGATTCAGTGCGTAACTTAAAGTTGAGGTTGTACATTCTATGTTGCATATGCAGAAAACATTGTATGCCTTGTGGCAATGGTTTAATGTTTCACGGTAGCTTCATACTCCCTTCGTTTCATAATATAAAATGTTTTAGTTATTTTCTACATTCATATTTACTCACATGTACTTAGATATATTTGATGTATATGTGCACTCATATCGGTCCGAATTTAAATCTATACCTAATAATAAATGAAGCAAGGCTTCTTGTGTCGTCCGTCCCGAAATTACGATTGTACCTTCGAACAAAATAATGGATTTACGAAGATTGCCACCGCAAAGTTAAAAAACCGTTCAGAAAAACGGTTCGGTCTATTCCCCTTCGGGTCGCGAGCGAGACACCGCGGCCAACGCAGCGTGCTCTGCTGAAGCGTCCGCCGACTGCAGCACGTCGCCACCGTTGCGCCGAAGGATGCGCTCTTCGTGGGCCACACTGTCGCCAGCGGAGCGCGGGCCACGCTGTCGCCGGTGGAGAGCAGCAGCCGCCCCACGCCGCCGAAAAGATCCATCGCCGCGGCCTCCGACGAGCGTATCCGATGAGGAGTAGGAGGACGTCGTGGGCGCGGAAGGATGCGCTTGATGTGGGCCACGCCGTCGTGGAGATAAGCAGCCACTGCGCGCCGTCGACTCCACCAGCCGGAGTGCCCCATCACCTGGAAGAGTTGGCCGCTACGCTGCTCACCCAGATCGACGAGAAACCGGCAAGGAAGACGATGTGTTGGGTGCCTGCTTGGTTATTGTTTTCGCGTGAGTTAGCATGTCGTTTGTTCCTGAGAGGACAGTGCAAAATTGAAGTTTGAATGGCTTTTGGCTAGACATAGCTCCGTGCATATTCAGTACAGGATGCCCAGGTTCAAGGACAATGCCGATGTCTGTCGTCTTCATGAGAGACCTGTTGTAGGCCATTGTGGTCTTAATTCAATAACATGCAAAATAGCAAATGAACTATGTATCAACCAACCATCAGATTATATACTCATGAAAAAGATAGTCAGGTAGACAGTCTCTTTGAAAATATCATCGAATCTCAGGCATCTTTAGAGCATGTGTGCATTCGTTAAAATGTCCAGTAATCTTTTAAAAACTCATATGTCAAATTAGTTTTGTAGTGTTATTATTGTGGTTCCGTAGCGAAGCACGGGCATATTTCCTAGTAATACTATATGTTACACCAAAACATTTCACCAAAACATTTCATATTATGAAACAGAGTTAGGCTAGTAACAGTTTTAGTTGAGCTTGGATGCGTAATGCGTTGAACCCAGGATCGACGGGATAGACATGGCACGCCGCACGCACACGGAGCTCACCGGACCACGCGGAGAAAACGGAGGAGAAAGGGAAAATATCGTGTGATTTCACTCGCCCTCCCATCCCCGTCACCCCAGCTTCCTCCGCTGCCGCACGACAGCACGCCGACGAGACGCCCTCTCCGCCTCTCGCCCATCCTCTCGCACTCTCCCCACGCTAGACGCCTGCTCCCCCCCTCTCTCCAGTCTCCAGATCCGAAGCGACCGCCGCCGCTTCCCCATCTACCCAGACCCTACAATACCCGGCCGTGGCGGCGGCCACGGCAGCGTCGTACGGCCGCGGCGAGGAGTGTATGAGGGACAGGGACGGCTGCGGGGTCGGTATTCGGAGCAGGAGTCGGTGGGGCAAGTGCGGCTGACCTGCCTGCGCCTGAGGGAGAGACATCCAGGGCCGGTCTGTAGTGGGATCGTGGAAAAGAAAGAAAAGATCTTGGGAAGCTTCCACTGCGAGCTGAGCTCCAAGATGCAGAACAGCGATCTGCGCAAGAAGGTTCGACCTCTTGGATGCTTTGTTTTTTCTTGCTTAGTTGAGATCAGTGAAAATGCTGGGAAGGATGGCAAGTAGAGCAAGACGTCCAAATTGGTGGAGGATTAGTTTAGGATGCGCAAATGCCATGGTTGCCAACACATCACTCGTTTCCTTGACCTCAGTAGCAATCTTGAACATCATGCCACAGTTTGCCCTCGTGATGCTCCACATCTGTAACTACTTTATGCCTGTGTTTTCGTGAAAATGTGCATGCGTAGGACTTCTGCGAGGCAATGATGCACTCTATTATTACATGAGCAAGGCTGTAAAGTCTACGGGTGCTCAACAAACAACAATACAAAAAAAGCCTTTTGTCCCAAGCAAGTTGGGGTAGGCTAGATATGAAACCCCAGAAACAAATGGAAACTAAAAAGTGAAAGAGAAAGAAAAAAGTAAACAAAGTATATGAGAATAAATTAAGATTTTTTCATGCAGTCCTATCAAGATCCAAATCGCTAGGTACATTCCAATCCCTCGCCCTTTCTTATGGAGAGCTCCATTGGATATGCACAAACCACGTTACTCACTATTGGACACAAACACGCCGTATCACATATTGCCTCTTTCCTAATTCGGTCCTTTCTTGTATGATCACACATACACTGTACCATGTGCACCTCATCAATACCACCATTGCTTTGAAGCATTGATCCCAAGTATTGGACTGTGTCCCTCTAAGGCACTATTTGTCCTTCTAAACTAACCTTTCCCTCACCGCACCATACCCGGTCTTGGAACTACTAAGTCAAAAGCCCCTTGGATTTCGAACACAGCTCTAAATTCCTATTGACGCCGACCCTACTTTCACCTACTAGCACCACATCATCAAAAAGAGCATACACCAAGGAATATCTTATTGTATATCCTTCGACTCGTCATCTCATCCATCATTAAAGCAAAAATGAGTGTGAGCAAGGCTGACCTTTGATGCAGTCCTATATCATTGGAAATGTATCTATCTCATTATAACCTGCTCGAACACCTGTCACAACATTACTGTACATATCTTTGATAAGGTTAATGTACTTTGTTGGGACTGTATGTTTCTCTAGCGCTCACCACATTACCGTCCTTGGTATCTGTGTGGATAGTACCTTTGCTGGGCACAATTGTCGTGATCTACATTTGCAGTGTCCTAGACTAATTGTATGCAGAGGATGGGCTTGCTCAGGCAGGTCTTGCTCTGTTATTGACATTTCTGCCACTGACAATCTGTGAATAATTTGCAGCATTATTCTGATTCAGAAATGTATCTTTGGTCTCTCAACCAGATATTTTTGCCCTCCAACTGTTTTTACTATGTAAATTTGGCCCCCCTAGGACCCTAGGTAGGTTGACCGTTCAGAAGCAGTTTTGGCCGACGTGGCGCTTACATGTAGGCCACAGCACCACCATCCATCTGCCACATTACCAATTTCGTTGCGAAGGTCCATAAATCTATTTTAAAACAGATGAAAAAAAAATACAGAAGGGTATTTCATATTATGTATTTTGCAGAAATTTCGCGAGGAAAATTAGAAAATATCAAAATTTTAAAAACTGAGGAAAAATTTGAGAATATAACAAAACAAGAATAGACTCCCAATTTGAGAAAATTCGAGATATTTTGTTTCCCATTTTACTGTTTATGCTTTTTCTGGATTTTCCTTTTTTTCTGATAGCTTTCGCCATTATTTTAAACTCATGTGTTTTTAATAAATTTATAGAGTATCCTGTTTGAAATAGTATATCAAGTATTTTTCCCTTCTCTGTTTTCTTTTATATATTTATGGAATTGTCAGGCGGAAATTGGTGATGTTGCAGCATGTGTCCTTCATGTAGTAGACGGCACATCAATTTAAACCATCTGAAATAATCAAACCCACCTAGGGACCTAAAGTACATGCCATTAAGAGTTGAAGGGGAAAAAAGTATCCAGTTTGAGTCAAGGGACCAAATCTACACTCACCCAATAGTTGAGGTGTCAAAAGTACACCTTTTCTCTTTGACTATAGAGTAACCAAGTGATGGTACCATCATGAATGATCATCTTCTTCTGTGTTCTGTATTTTTTTGTCTATCCGGTACTAGTTTTCTGATTGCTCTCCGTAATTTAGAGTGCAGAGGACATGGATTTCTTTGCTGAATATGGCGATGTTAATCGATACAAAGTTCTGGAAGTCATAGGCAAAGGTAGTTACGGACTTGTTTGTTCTGCAAATGATACACACACAGGAGAGAAGGTTGCAATAAAGAAGATACACAACATTTTCGAGCATATATCAGATGCTGCACGCATACTCCGTGAAATCAAGCTTCTCAGGCTTCTTAGGCACCCGGACATAGTGGAGATAAAGCATATCTTGCTTCCCCCATCTAAAAAGGATTTCAAAGATATATATGTTGTTTTTGAACTTATGGAGTCAGATCTTCATCAAGTCATAAAGGCTAATGATGATTTAACAAGGGAGCATTATCAGTTTTTCTTGTATCAAATGCTTCGAGCTTTGAAGTATATGCACGCAGGTAATCCATTCTGTCACAGTTTTTAGTATGTGAAGATCAGTGTTACACATGCTTCTATTCTTAGGGAACACAACCATGTAGCGTTTGGTTATTGTTTCCTTTCCTTTCCTGCGTAATTGCATACTATTTATTTGCATGTAGATAAAGTTTTAGCAATTTTATTCCCCCTCCTATTATTCTGTTAGCGAAATGGTATTGAAACAATTATAGATTTTGTTTCGCTGGCTAATAGTGAAATATTTTGAGTTCGCTGATGTTTTTCCTATCTCTGCTCTTATGACACACATGGTAGGTCTCATTTTGCCTATGATCAAGCCCTTATATATCTTGAAATTTGGAAATAGTGATATTAAAGCTAGATCTATCAAATACCCTTATTGTCACTTTTTGTATACCTTCCTGATGATGCTGCATGATTTTGTGTTCTGATGCTTGTAGATTGGATTTTTGAACCGAAACTCTCTTACTTAGGTACTTAGGTTACAAGGTTTTGACCGAACTGAAGTAACTTTATTGATGAAATTCAAGAGTAAACTTGAATTTGTTTTTTCATAGGACTCAAATACATGTATATCTATAATTAGATAAACCAAACTAGCCTATAAGACTGACTTGATGCCAGTTCAGGTCAATTTCATTTGTTGCATCACTTGTTAATTTGAACAGTAGCTTCATTGCCAGTGATGTCTTTTCGCGTAGTAAATAAACTGCATAGTATAGTGTTTAAATATGGCTAAACGTAAAGTAAATACCAAGTGTACCAGTTTATAACTGTTTTTGATGCATGTGGACGTGGGTTAGTGAAACATCAGCCTTATAACTAACTGAGTAATCAAATTTAAATGGATACAAGGGCGCTGAAACCGAACCAGATAATCTGGTTCAGTGCGGTGCTTGGTTTTTATTACGGGTTGGAAATCTTGTACCATTCTAGCATCATTAGTTCCCTATAAGACCGAAAAGATATGGTTCCTCCTAGCCAAACTTCCCATTTCTTGGTCGCATCAACCATCACAGTGGTGTGACCCAGCCTAATAACGGCTCTGCATGGCTGCAGCTGCCTGGCTTGTTGCTTTGTGTCACGTTCAGTGTTTTGCTGATGCCTAATCCCTCACTTGGATTCCTCGGCTTATAGTGTAGGTTGTAGGTAGCTAATTTGGACTTTGTCAGCTTGTGTTGTGTGTAGACTTGTAATGCACTGATGCTGTCGTGGCATGTAGCCATAGGATTGTCATTGCGATATGTTGCTGTGTCTGTGTGTACGCCGATGGACTGGCCACTGATGTTTATGGTGTCAATGCATTGTCTTGCATCTGTGTATGCGATGGTCTGACCACTTATGTTTATGGTGTTAATATACTTGCTTCTACTGTGTGTATGCAATGGAATAATCGTTGATGCTTTTGGTATCGTGTTCTGCACTTGACCACTTACGCATGCTGATCTGACTATGTGGGTATTGACTACTTATGCAGCATTGCACACGACAACTTGAAATATTTAGGTGTACAAACAAAAGTAAATATTGCCGCTTCACTTTTAAATTTATGTTAACTTTGGTTTGCTTGGTATTTAACGAAACTTAACCGTATTTTGTTCCATGCTGTATTTACTGAACTTCGTATTTGCATGGTTGATTATTAGCTCCGGGATATTTTATAGTAATATTTTCTCAGTTGCTGATCAGAATTGCCTGAGTATTGATTCTGATTTGATGCAGCAAATGTCTATCACCGAGATTTGAAGCCCAAGAACGTGCTTGCTAATGCAAATTGCAAACTAAAAATATGTGACTTTGGCTTGGCGAGAGTTGCATTCAATGATGCACCTACGACAGTCTTCTGGACAGTAAGAATTACTTTTTTTATTTGATGTTAATAGTCTATTATTGGTCGACTTTGCAGTATTTGGAGTTTGTTATCTTGATTGTTTATTTTTCAACCGCCCCTTCAACCAGTTAACGGGAATTTGTAATCGATTGAAATTTCATGTGACAACACATTACACGATGCAGCTGGCAAATAGCCGTCTGTGTATTTACTACAACATTATCCTTGTACACCCACTGTTCGTTATATTATGAACTTAGAACCACAGTTTCGTTAGCACCGAATCATGCGTTGTTTCCCAGCCTCATTCGAGATGCAATGGTTGGAAGGGGAAGTGAAGATGTAGTGATTAATGCACTACCACATTCAAGTTAAAATAAGATGGCATCTGATTTCGCTTTTAAGTGGGTATAATTTCTCAGATTGCCAATGGTCCACGAGGTCATGAAACTAACCGATATCATGGCTTGGGGCTGCTCATGGATCTTCCATTCTTCATCCAACGTTTTCTATTATGTGCTCATTTTGCTACTGTCAAATGACCTTGTACATTAAATTAACCTCTTTTTGCAGGACTATGTGGCAACAAGATGGTATAGAGCACCTGAACTTTGTGGGTCATTCTATTCTAAGGTAAGGGCTGTTATGATTGAGCAATAGTTAGTGAGGCTGACGTGTATACATATTGATGATGCAAACTTAATAGGCAGCATTTGTTTTGCTTTGCGATGGTATTGGTAATGGTAATGACATTACTGGAATGTGGTTCCGGAACTCAATATCCTGGTCAGTTACCTCACATTGTTGTGACTCGTGAGTATGACTGTGTGAGGGAATTGGCCTTGTTAGTGCTTTTGACTTCTATTAAAATTTAGGTATGTAAGTACTAACAACATGTAGTGCATCTTTTGTACCTGTATGCACAAACTTGAGCAGAAAAAATGCTATCGTCAACTCATCATATAACTGTAAATCAGCAAATGCACCATGGCGAAGTGGAAATAGAGGAGTAAAGCTCATGATTCGTAATTCCATATTAATGTTGTTCCAACTTCTAGCTGTGCCATCATATGGCTGCAAACATTAGAATGGTCAAGGATAACAGTGCATGGTTAGAATAATACAAAGGACCACTGCAGTTTTAGATCACTGGACTATGGATACTCTAGTAGTGGAGATGGATTCAATGTAGCATGCCCCGTGGTCCTAGTTGTACTGGTAACCAAGTAGCTTCTCGTGGTTCCTCCGCTATCACCTCTGGACCATCACGAAGTTGCGGTCATCGTTGCAAGCTGTGTGACAGTCTTGCAACAGTGTCTCCCAAGGTATCCACGCGTATAGGGCAGGAATGCTGTGGTGCTACACCGACACGCACGGCTTGGGTGTCATCGTTCGTGACGGTCATCTTTGCAAGCTGTGTGTCAGTCTTGCAACAATGTCTCCCAAGGTATCCACGCGTATAGGGCAGGAATGCTGTGGTGCTATACCGACACACACGGATTGGGTGTCATCGGGGCTAGGGTTTTTGGAGTCCCACGAATTCGTGCCCTTAATACCCGCATGTTTCCCTTTGGATAGACGCCTATGGTAGGTCTCTACATTGGAGGTCCAGTAAGCCCACTAGGTGCCGGAGTAATCGTACCACTACCCAAACCCTGTTCCAGCCTTCGCACACAAGCTAAAAACCAGTGCGTTGCTACGGATAGAAAGAATTACAGTAACTACCATTTTTTCATAGATAATTAGACCATAGAACTCACTATCATATAATAATAGCATTTGCTGGTACTTTAATCGTAAATTGCATGGAGTTTGTCTATAAATTGAGGCACACCAATTGGTCTGCACTGCTAAAAGTATATAGACGCTGAATAATATTACGGGCGTAAAAAGTTAAATTCATCATTTGTAGTGGAGTTAAGGCCTCACTTAAATCACACATACATGTTACATTCAGTAGGGCCAGGGAAGCCACTACCTCTGTTCCTAAATATAAGACATTTTGAGAGTTCAGTTTGAACCCCCAAGACGTCTTATATTTAGGAACATAGGGAGTAGTATTTTCTTTTTCTGTTGAGGAAGCTGGAGTGGTAGCTTGCCAATGTCAAGGCTCATTCATCCCTGCCAAGTCCGTTTTGCTTTCTCCTCCTCCCCTTGGTCCCACACTGTCAAGCCTATCTCATGCAAGCCCTGGCCTGCTATAGGCTGCCAACCATGCCTCACATTCGTCCTCTTGGTTCACGAGACAAGCTCCAGCGCCGCTGGCAACAGCCGAACACTGCGTATGACATTTCTTCTACGTCTGTCTTAACATGGATAAACACTGGAAAATTATTCGCTGCTCACTCTTGCGTCTATTTTAATAATCCGTTTCATTCTTTTAATACCCCATGGAAAAACTTTACCCCAGAACGCCGGCCATTAAGCGTGTGTTTGGTTCCAAGCATTGAGAGAGATGGGGTGGGATGGTTCAGATTAGATGTGTTTGGTTGTAAAGTAGGAAGGTGGAACCATCCACAGCAGGGGAATATTCCCTAAAGATGCTGGCCCAACTGATTGTCAAAATCGGCCGGGCTGAATGGTTCGTGTTTTCCTAATCTGTGTACTGCTGCCTAATCGTCTTCTTCCTCGGGCTAATCTCAACATTGGCAATCATGGGACAGCCGGCGAGCTCTTGCTGGTCCGCGGCGGCGTACACCACAGCCGAGCGCACGTGGGCGTACACCATGGCAGAGCGCGCCGGCGTACAGCACGGCCAACGAGCTCTTGCTGGTCCGCACCGGCGTACACCACGACTGTGCGCGCGTGGGCATACACCACGCCCGAGGGCGCAGGCGTACACCACGGCCGAGCACGGCCTCCGGTGAGTACCCTCCCCGGTCGTCCATGGCGGAGACACCAAACAAGGAGGAGCCCTGGAGCTAGGAGGCTCGGCCAAGGGCGCCGGCATGGTCGCCTGGGAGGCTCAGCCGAGGGCGCTGGCAAGGCTGTTCACCCGTCTTCCTCGTCACGGACAGAGATAATGAGGGGAACCTTTATTAATAACATATTAATTACCTGTTAATCAATTTCTATCTACCACGAAGTTAATCACATTCTGTCCCAGCCAGCTCAAATCCCTCAAACCAAACAAAAAGAGGAATCACAAACTCTGGACCATCCCATCGTCAGAAACCTGAACCATCCACCCTATCCCTATCGGTGCTCCCAACCAAATGGATGCTAATTTTCATCGGCTGATCTTCATGCCCTTCCCATGAAAAGTTCAACCTTTCAAGAGAAACTGAAGGAAAGGTTCTTCTGATTTTTCTGTAACCTGCGTTTGGAGGGAGACATGGGATGAGTGCGGCGGCAATTTTTCGTAATTAGTTGTAAGTGTGATATCATGAGGCATCAACTCCCAATAGAAATTAGAAATAGTTTCTTTGATGAGCTTCAGCTAGCCCAGATCCCCCGCAATCATACTTTTTATCAGCTTATCAGGTCCTATAAGCCAATATTTACACACACAACTTCTTGAGCCTGTGAAGTATTCCCTCCTTTCTAAATTAGATGTCTTCATTTTATCCACATGTGGATGTATCCATATTTGCAAGATGGCTAGATACATCCACATATGAACAAATAGAAGTCATCTTATTTAGAACGGAGGGAGTAGGTATCTTATTTGACTCATGAGTCACAGACTATAGATCTATCATTAAGTGAATGACTTGATCTAAGTCAGGCAAATAAGCCTGTAAATTAGTTAGATGACCCCCCACAGAATTTCTATTGGTTTGCCTCACCTGCACGATGTACCTGTTTGCACGTTCTTGATTTTCCGTAGAAATGGTAGACATCAATTATTACTACCAATCTTTCACAAGTAAGTGGACCCCTTCAGCACTGGCTCGCGCTGCTTATTGTGAAGTTGGAACATATTGTTACTTTGCGGACTGGCCGGGAGCTGAGTCACTAAAGGCCCCTCGTCAAGTATTGCACCATCATAGTTTACGCCTTCAAGGAAGTTCGCCTGAACTTGTCAGTGCTTAACTACTCCAGAGGTCCTCCCTACGGCACCCCAATTCTTTCCCAGCAGTTGCCGATTCTAGCAAACGGAGGCCGTTAGGTCAAAGCCGTAGCGTGCACCCTGTAGTTTTGAAGCAGGGCGAGGCAACTTTAGCTAGGAGCCTCTTTTCCTTCTGCCCAGCTCCCTCAAAACAACCGTTCGACTTGAAGCAAACATATGGCATAGCATTAGTACTTTGTTAAAGAAACGTTAGAACGGTCCCAATTGGAAATTGAGTGCCCCAGCTACAAGTCTTCATAGTTGGTGCTGACCATGCAGTTGTGACAATTATTTCCTGTCCTGTTTCTTCTGTAAACAAGATCTTCCACTGGTCTTGATTGAAGTTGGCATGGCCTATTGTTTGTGTCACTAAAATTTACCATCTTCTGGATTGCAGTATACACCAGCAATCGATATATGGAGTATAGGGTGCATTTTTGCCGAGGTACTGATTGGAAAGCCTCTTTTTCCTGGTAAAAATGTTGTTCACCAGCTGGATTTGATAACTGATATTGTGGGGACGCCCTCCTTAGATGCTATTTCTCAGGTACAATAGCTGATCTTTGGACGTTTGCTGTCAAAGTTACCTTTCGTGTTTGCTTCTAAAACTTCCACTATCTTCTTACCTCTACTTAGGTGCGGAATGACAAGGCAAGAAAATATCTGACATCCATGAGGAAGAAACAGCCTGCTTCGTTCTCACAAAAATTTCCAAAGGCTGATCCATTAGCGTTACAGTTGCTTAGGAGGCTTCTAGCTTTTGATCCAAAGGATCGCCCATCTGCTGAAGAGGTATGTCATAGAACTGATTTTTTAACCAATGCTGTGATTTGTATCTGACATTACCGAGAGATTATGATCTTGATATATCTGCAAATTGTAGGCATTGGCAGATCCATACTTTAATGGTCTAGCAAAGTTAGAGAGAGAACCATCTTGTCAACCAATACCGAAAATTGAATTCGATTTTGAGGGCCGTAGAGTATCAAAGGAGGACATCAAGGAACTGATATTTAAAGAAATTTTGGAGTATCATCCTCTGTTACTGAATGAGCATATCAGTGGCACAGAAAGGCCAAACTTTGTCCATTTGAGGTTAGATACATTATACTCCCTCCGTTCCTTGATATAAGGTGTCTATTTTTTTGAGAAAAAATCAAAATATAAGGTGTATTACGATTTATGGATAATTTTACCCATAAAAAAACAAGTCACAATCTGGATTGGAGGAATTTGGCAAATTGTTTTCTATTTATGGCTAACAGGGACTCCTTTCTCTCGATTTGTTTCAGTAAAAAATTAGTCCACCGCATGTAGAATACCGATGTCTTAATATCCATGCCAAAACCTTAGACACCTTATATCAAGGAACAGAGGGAGTATTATATATATTTTTATCTTCTCTTAATCATCATCCATGTCTGATACACTACCGTTATCTTGTCTTGCAGTGCTGTTGACCAATTTAAGAAACGCTTCGGTGAACTCGAGGACAATGACGGCGGAAGTGGATCGGCTGTTTCATCACAGAGGAAACATTCTTCTTTACCAAGGTAAGCCAAGGTAACTGTTTTATTTCCAGTTCATATCTTTTATTCTTTTTACTAGAGAGTGATCCAGCTGATCTAACTGTTTATACGAGGACGATCTGACAATATTATGTATTGATAATCAATGACGTAACATGAATAATAAAGAGTCCATTTTCAAACTCATTTATATTGTTTGGGAACTCAAAAGTCCTACTTAAGCATCTAGTACTAATTAGAACAGAGTTTGTTTTCTCCATTAGTTTCTTATATTGATGGTTCTAATGGTCCCTAGGTCTATCTGTACATAGAATTGCCCTCGTCCAAATTGAACCATCTTGCTTGTGAACCTTGATAAATGTAAGTAGCGGGAACTGTTCAAATGCTTTCTTCAAAATTTCTATTATTAGTAGTCGAATACACGTAATGCCTAACAATCATTGACATGTCTCAGTTATGTAATTATGTTGCATCCCCCCCCCCCCCGGAAGCTTATAAAAAAATAACATGCAGAATGGCCGTTTAGTTAAGATGATTCTAGCGAGACCCTGGAAGATTTAGTTTCTTGTGATACCTTCCCATCAAGTTAGTCTTGCTTGAACCTCTGACAATCGATGTCCTATGGCAAGTAGTATAGTTTGGCTAATACTGACATATAACTCCATCCTGCCTTCACACCAATGTGATTTCTCTTCTAGTCTACTTTTTTTCTTCGACAAGCCTTTGCTAACAGTACTGTACTCTGTTGCAATTCCTTCAAAGGATAATAAACATGTGGCGTTGTCTAGTACAAAGCATGCAGTAGGATGGATATTGGGACGCACAAATTCAGAGATTACATGGAAATATAGCTGGTATCACTGTGCTGCATTGTGTAAAACACGGTCTTCTGCTTTTGCCAAGTTATATTTTGTGTTTCAGTAGCCATCAAAGAGGGTTAAAAATCTTCGGAATGATGACGTGGGGGTACTTATGCCTTTCTTCTTTTGTAGGCAATCCTTCAACCATCGTTAGACGTGCAATGGCAATCAAAGGTCACGGGATATGAATCATCAAAATTATCATCCGCACTTTCTTGGCAACCAAATTTTCCGTGTTCTCCGGATGAAGCTCTACACTTCCAGAATCCAGAATTTAGGGGGTTCACCTCTTTATGCAACATGCCCAACACAATATGTGCCTGAAGGAGCCTCTGTAGACTCCAGATCAGGGAACTTGTACTTCTATATGCATCATGATGGTATCAGGGCTGGTATACCGAGTGACAGAATCGCGCAAGAAGTTGGTGCTTCTCATGCCACAGTTTCACCTGTCCACTACAGCGTGCCAGGGATGCATTGAACGACTTAGAGCTGTCGGCAACAGCAACTTGGCATTACTCTGTTGAACGATGGAGGTCTGGCTTTCTTATCTGCCAATTGTCCAAATGTGAAAAAGCTGGAGGAGTTTGTACACGGCACGGGGACGTTTCGCTAGCTTTCCATCGAACCCATTCCCGCAGATGCATCAGATAGTTGGATCTTGCTTTGCTTCATGGTGTCTTAGACGCAAAACTCGTCTATGAAAAGCTTCGGCGTGGCAAGGTCGGATAGCATGGTTGTCGCGTTTTTTCCACATCACACTTGTGGTTTGCTTGAGCAAGACATTTTGACGCTAGGGACAACAAAGGGAGTTGAGCATCAGCCTGAACTGGTGACCAATGTAAACTGTTGTGGCGTGGAGAGGGTAGATAAGTCACAATTTTTTTTGCTAGTTCTGATGTTGTTCAGATGCGTGAATCTGTCCAGTTTTCTATTTTTCAGTGCATGAAAATTGCTTATATATAATGTGCACGATTAGCTCGTCAATAAACCAGTTATTGGAGGTGCTTTGTCAGAGCTGCCTCTTACTCCCTCCGTTTTTTAATACTATGTACAAGATGTTTTAGTTATTGCACGTGTGAGGAGGACAACAAAATGCCTACCGAGTGACAGGGTCGGACGCTAGGTTGAACATTTCTATGCAAACAGTGGGTGTGCACAGTGCACTACGTTCTTTCTAATTATAAAATGTTTCATTCCCTCGGTCCGTAAATAAATGTTTTTTATTTGTCTAAATTTAAATGTATGTATATACTAAAACATGTCTATATACATTGAAATTTAAACAAATTTAAAACATCTAGTTTCAAACGGAGGAAGTAAATTTTTAATATGGACATAAATAAGTAAACTGACACACATTAAAACATGTACAAATACATATTTTTTGACTTTTGTGTGAACCGAGTCAGTGAACTGGCAAATCACCATCTTGCGGACTTCAGCCACTATCTTGTTATGGAGTAGTATAAATAACTCTAGAGGGTTCTAAGATTCCGAACTCAAGAACAGATTAGGATGACTCCGACATGTCGATATATTGAGGCCACCTATGTCCGTTTAGGTCAAGGCCCAACGCGTTGATGTAAAATTAGGGTATAATTTTGGGTTAGGAATGCATGTGTGTGTGTAACGACACCATGACGGATGCACTCCCCTGGCAAATGCCATGACCGGTGGGGATAGGGATGACTAGCTTCCACCTACCCATAGTCCCCATTGAGCTCGCCGCCCCTCTCCAAACCTAGCCAAAAACCGTCCTCGAGGTCGTTGCGTTCGGCATCTCCACCGCCACCGCCATTCTCCATTGCGCCGTCGGGTGCCAAGGTCGCGACGCAATCGCGTCTACGTGCACGTCAGAGGACTGCTGGTCCGACGAGGACAACAAGAAGCCCGAGGTTTTTTTTTTTAGAATTGTTTTTTCTTTTTAAATATATACATATGTAAAATGGCCGTCTGTGGCCCACTCCATGCAATGAAAACGGAAAAAACACGAACAAAATGGCATGTCCGTTTGGGTCGTAGCGTTGGAGTCATCCTTACGCTGTTACGAGAGACTTGTAGGCTTAGATACACCTATTGTGCAAATTATTTTGTAAATGCATTTAAAATGTTAAAAATACTAAACAAAATTTCGAGTGCGCACATACACAAAGTTTCGTGAAAAAGATATTTTTTGAACCGTGTAAAAGATAAAATAATGTCTCAAGTAAAGTTATTTTGTAATGCTGAAATTTCCCTTTTTTACACAAGTCACAGAAAATGTCTTTAAAAATATGTCGTGTGAGAACATAGAATGTCCAGTTACACATCCAAAACAAATGTCGAAATTTTAACTAACATTTAACAATGTGACTTTTGCACTCATGACTCGAAACAGATTTTCTTAACAACTTTCCCGTCCGTCACAGCCCATCACGGCACGGCGCTGATTTTTTGACGCTGGTCGTCGTTCATGCGACGCACGCCTCGCTGATTGCCGCCGTCAGCGCGTCCGTTCGCACCATCGCCGTGGGCCCACCTGAAAGTCAACGAAAACCGTCGTGGAAGCATCCCCTTCGTTGGTCCAAAGAAATAAAGAAACCAGAGTCCAGAGCA
This sequence comes from Poa annua, assembly GCA_026929855.1. NCBI lineage: Eukaryota > Viridiplantae > Streptophyta > Magnoliopsida > Poales > Poaceae > Poa > Poa annua. Next base: position 88,948,439 of record CM049437.1, on the reverse strand, counting down.
CGCCACCGCCTATTTATTGACCCTCTCTCCCGGTCCCGGAGAAGAACACCGTCGACCGTCGTCCAGCCCCTCCGCCCGATTTCCGCCTCAGAACTCCCCCGACCGCTCCTGCGCCTCAGCCGTCGTCTGCGGACCATCCGATCTCGCACGCCATGTCGCAGGTAATCGTCACAGCTCCTCCTTATTACTACCAGATTCTCCGATGTCCGGGATCCCCAATAATCATCGATTCGTTTCCGGTATCCTTGTTGAGGAACAAACGTACGTATCTGGTGCCCAGTAGGTCGATTCGGCTGGGGGGCGCTAGCTAGGTTTGGTTTCCGCCTTCCGGGCGTGAAATCGTTTACGCCTACGGAATGAAAAGGCTGTGTGCTGCCTTAGCAGGTTTCTGTGTCCTCCCGAAGCTAAGAGCTGTAGATTTGAAGAAGAGCGATAGAAGCGCGGTTTTGGTGTTAAAGGGATCCATTCAATAGGAGATTTTCTTAGGGCTGCAATCCTCTGTTTTCGTTCTGAAATCCCTTTACTCCAGTGAAGGTGTGCGTTGTGCGATTAGGATTGTAGTAAGATCATGAGATGAAACATGCGTGCTGATTCAAATCTATTTTTTTTTTATTTCTGAGTATGTACGTTATACGATAATTAGATGTTACTATTGAGTGTGTTCAGTAGGAAACGTTACTTCATACATGTATTTTAAGATTAAGGGGATCCGGTCCCAGATTGTGCTCTTCGGTGTTCTGGAAAGTATTATAAGAATGTTAGTTGATTCCTCCAAAGTTGCACAATTTGGTATGTTTGCTCAGTTGTAAGCAAGAATTCGTAGATGTTCTCAACCATGTGGGAATTGTCGGACTTAAAATGTGCACGTGATTTGGAAGAGAAAGTTCTACATTCTGCTCTTTTATGAACTGAAAAATATCATTAGAATGTTACATAAAACCGGTTCTGTCATGCAGACTGTTGAACTCAAGGTTGGCATGTCCTGTCAAGGATGTGTTGGAGCTGTCAAGCGGGTTCTCGGCAAAATGGAAGGTAGTTATAACTCTCCTGTTATTTATTTTTATTTCTATTCTCCTTTTTATTGTTGAGGTTAAACCCATGGAACTGGAATATTGACACACCATTTTATTCATCACCAACTGAATATGAATGTACCCTGGTCAAGCAATTGTTGACGCTCTGTTAAAATTCATTTGGCATATAGAAATCTTAAGACACTTGACATGATTTATTATATCTTCTGATGGCAGCTAGTTGCCAGACGAATCTGGTATTAAGGCCCCGCTTGCATTTGCTGGCTTTTTGAAAGCACTTTCCTGTCTGCACTTTTGGTCGGCTGTAACAGAATGATTATTGAATACTTGATTCCAAAATCACCTAAAATATGCAGAAGGTAAAGGGCAGACTCCCTGCAGGCATTCAGCTTTGGTATATTTTGTTGGTCTAAAGGAGATTGTTTGAATATATTATGGTTAACCTAACGACTCTTAGCTCAATACTTCCTGCACCCTAACTGCATAGATTGGTTGATTAGTAAATACATGTATGTCTGTCTTAAGCAGTGTTCTGGATGAAATGCCCATTTTTGGATGCGTGATTTTTATTCTTGTGTGCGAATCGAATTATTTCGTATGGAATTCATTATTCATGTGTGCCGTGGGTTCTGCAGGACACCCAGTTCTGTATTGATTCCTGTGGGAATTGATTGTTCCAAGACAGGGAAATTATTGTCGTTAAACAGATCTACCTTTAAACCTAATCATATTCATTTGACTTGTGGTTGCTTCAGGTGTCGAGTCTTTCGACGTAGATATCGATGCGCAGAAGGTCACTGTGAAGGGTAATGTAACCCCAGATGCTGTTCTTCAGACTGTTTCAAAGACGGGGAAAAAGACAGAGTTCTGGGGTGCTGAAGCTGCAAACAACGAACCCGCGGCGTCTGCAGTTTCAACCTAAAAACTCATATTTGGCCTCTAGGCTTTGGGAGTCGGATGTTGCTATCTCGTTGATATGCTCTACCTGAACATAAATGGCTTGGTCGGATGGTATTTACCATGAATTTACTACAAATAATAACAAATTGCTAGTAGTTGTATATGTACATCTTGTATGATTGGTGTTCCTGTACTGTACTGGTATGTTAATTTCAGAGCATATACCCTTCTGTGTTAATGGTAGGACGATGTTTGGCGCTCAGGCTTACCTCATATCTTTATCGTGCTGTCGTCTCTGTTGTTGCAAACTTGGAGGTAATTCCAATTGCTTTTGTCTATGAGTTTTCGTAAGAATGTGACGATGGAGTGCAAGAATCAGTTAGCTCTCTGAAGCATTCCATGGTAGGTTGTAAATTGGGGGATCCGTTTCTAGATGACGATCCAAAAGTAATGAATGTGCAACACATCATAACTAAAATCCTGCCATTAATTGAATTTATCCGCTAGGAATAGGAAATCCCAGGATAAAGCATCACGCTCACTATAGGAAACCCTTTAGGAGTAATATTGAATCTTTGGTAAAATCACCACAACATAATATATTTCAAGAGGTTTGAGTCAATGAACTTATAAAATGTACTACTAAAAAACTCATGGTTTGTGGGTGATATCTTGAAATTATCCCATCCAAAACCGGTTTGGTAAATGACTGTTGTGATTTTTTGGGATCTAGAAAAAACTCCTCCGATCCCGTAAATACACTTTGAATGCATTAGGAATAAACAAGGCCTTAAGGAAAAGTAAATACGACTGGAGTATCTAGAAGGACATAAGGTATATGATAAATCGTATATTACAAAAGTTTTACATTACTCACCCTCAGAGCTTCGTTTGTGTTGATTTCTTTCCCAATTGCTCATATGCTTATATGACTATCTTATTGGTTAAAATTTTAGTATCTAAAGTCTAAACACAGCTGATACATTACGTAGGTGTGCGTAGAGAAGATATTCACATTTTGTTGCAACGTTTAGCAGAGGGCTTCACATGCCCATATATAACAACCTATTTTTTTTTCTAAAACAAGGCAAATTTTTTGTCATTTCCATTGGTTAAGATTTTTTTAGAGAGTTTTGCAAGCCCATCCATGGCCAACACCGCCATAACTTCAAACACAAGCTTACTCTCACGTAATTAAAATACTCAAGGCTTTAGCCCCCGCTAAATACCACATTGCTGCATCCTCCTTGATCTTCTCCATAAGCATAGTAGCTGTCGTAGATCTGTTCCTAATAAAGGTGTTTCTCTCCTTTAAACCTCCCAAGACACAAGCATCACATGAAATGCCAAAGCCTTCCTAGAGCCCCCTTTTATGCATCACCTCACTTCACCGATCCTTGACCGAGTTAATTGCAGTCCAATCCCTTGGAGAAATGCCATGGATCCCAAGCCAAATCTTCAAAGATGACCAAATTCTAATAGTGAAGCGGCGTTGGAAGATGAGGTGTACGACCGTCTCTTGCAATTGATACATAGTTTACAAAGCCCACAATTTTACCACCCCCTCCGTTGAAACCTATCCGCCGTCCAAACCCGGTTTTAGAGGATCAACCAAGCGAAGATCTTGCACTTGGGAGGAGCCCAATGTTTCCACACCAAGGAAGGCATTATGGAGGTGGTTTGCGCCCAAAAATTGCATCTTGTAGCCGACGGTGACGAGTAGCACCCATTATTTGTGAACCTCCAATCTATCTTATCCGGGGTGTCGGGGATATATAATTTGGACACTACTAAACATCTTCCAAAGAGTGACAAATTGGGAAATTATCAACCGTAAGACCCTCTTGAGTATTGATTTGTGACACCCGTTAGCCTTGCGAGAGATACTCAAATGGTTATATGAGGCTAAAGATACTAAAGATGATTCTATGACGCTATGGAAATGTGCACAACATCCAAATATAAGCCTTATTATAACCATTGAAGTAATATTTTAATCTCACAATGGTGATAATAAGTTAGTGTGAAAATATAGACCATTTAACTCATATTCAAAAGTACTTTTCTATACATTCTCTGCATTGCTTGAACTGTTAGGCCATGTACAATGTTAAGTGCTTAGGTGGGTACCAAACATTTTCGTAAGCACCAATGCTTATTTCTACACGAGAGCAGTTATCTTGTATAAAGAGTAGCCGGTGCTTAGAAAAAAACCGGTTTTATTTCTCTATGCATTTGTATGACCACCATGCATTGTCCTTAAAACATCTTTTATTTACAGAGAGCGGAAATACTATAGTCGTGATTTCAGTCAATGTGAAAATTGAACAAGCAAAATAACCCTGGTCTACCCACCTACCCCGTCGGCTTGGGCTGTTGTACCACAAGCGAACAAACTTTGAACAAAAACCTCCTAAACCAGAAGGAGGTGAGAATCTTCGATCTGGGCCCCTCAGAGAAGGAAGAAAAACCCAAAGCTCCAAAAGAGCAGATAGCCCTCTCTTCCTCACGCGGAGGCGGGCGGAGCATCCAAACCTCCCCACCCCGGCTCCGCGGCGCCTCGACTTCGACGCAGCCACAGCCAGCCACCGCCGGCGGAGCCACCGACGCCGCCAGCCAGCCCACTCTATGGAGTCCGCCGCCTCCCTCGCCGTCACCCACCACCGCCTCGCCGCCCCGTCCGTCCGCTCACAACCCCGCCGCCCGTCCGCGCGCCTTATCCGCCTGCCGCGCCACCACCGGGTCGCCGCCTCCCTCTCCTCCTCGTCGCCTCCCTCGCGCCGCGACCACGCCGCCGCCGGCCTCGAGCGGTGCCTGGCCGCGACCCCGGCGCCCGCCACGGCCCCGCCGGAGATGAAGGGCGGGAGGCAGCGCGGGGCGTTTGGGGCCGTCACGCTCCAGAAGGCCAAGCTCGACCTCTCCCAGAAGAAGCTTAAAGGCGTCCTCCCCGAGGTGCGTGCGCGCGCCTAGATTCCCTTCCCTGTTGTTATTATTACGATTATTATTATTATCCCTTGCGTGGAATGGAAGACAGCCTCTGAGTTCTGATGCTGCTGTTGGTTGAAGATGAGTGGCAAAGTGGGTTGCGCCATCTTGCGATCATGTCGTCTGGCTTGTGAAGAGGATCACACGTTTTTTGTTTTGTGATAGTTGAGAATGAATAAGACTCCGACTTTAATGAAATATGGCACTTCCTGCCATCGTTCGAAAATAATAGTTGAGGATGGGAGCTTAGGCTCTAAATATCCATGTGTCTTCGGTTTAAGGTCCATTCTGATCTGTACCACCAATTCAGCTCTTACTGGGAGGGGAAGTACTGCAGTAGGTGCTGCAGTGTTCGGATGAAACTCGTGGGGTTCTACTACAGTACTACAATTTCACTGTGATCCAATCTGCGAGCCCGTGACATCGCCAGATGCATTTTTGGGGAAATTGTACTCTAGCCTCTAGGTACCTAGCTTGTGTGCCAGTGTCATCGAGTGTTCTGGATTTTAAGACATAAGTATGACTATAGAGTGAAACACTTGGGCAGGGTGTAGTCAGTTGCTTGCCTTATTTGGGGACTAAACCAGAATATGGGAGTCAATGGTATAAGTATAAACTATAAAGTGCTAATAAAGATAGGTAAACATGTTATGTGTTCATTGAACTTGTGTGCGTAAAATTGTTAAACTCTTGGTTATTGTTACATCATCCTTCGTAACCTTTACGTTATTTGAATTTGAACCATGGACACGGTGATTGACCTGTCTATAATTTATAAGCTAGATAGCTAATTCTTTACCTTAAAGTACCCAGAAGGGAGGTATTTAAATATTTTAGCTGTAACAACTTACAAATGGGGTTGATGGCTATAGAAGTAATCTTATACATCTACCAAATTAGAGGGGAACAAGATAAATTTTTCCATTCCTGTTTCCAAACCTTCAGTCCAATCGTGCAGCCAGCCTCAAAATGGAGAAAAGACAACTAAAAGTGATGTAGCTGAAGATTGAGAAGACTTGTCCACTTAGTGGATTATTTGTTTGAATTATGGATCCATCATCTTTGAGATATTTAATTTTTTCATAGCTTTCATGCTAATGTATATGCATAAGCATTCACACTCAACAGCTACTGTTTTCGTTAGGTGTTTTTAGTTTGCTCAGTTGCTGGTCTCTTATTAATTTCCTAATATGAGTCTTGTTTTAGGGCTGTCAAAATGTTGATTGTTATTATTTATATGCACTTTGGCTCCTTATAATGCATGAATTTTGATGTTCATTCTCACTGAGGCAATTGTTAGTGTTCTAAACTATTTTGTACAGTAAGATGTAAGTTGATAGATATCTGTTTGATCATCAAATGAAATTTAAGGGCATGCAAATGAGAAAAGAATGGGTGTAGTTTAAGTTGTCCAATATGCACTTCGATGATTCCACTTTGCTATGTTCAATTGTCAGTTTCTATTTACATTTTCTTCCTATGCATATGCTTCTGGCGGTTCCACTATAAAATATTATTTGGGAATTATATTTCCTGTGCATATGTTATGGTTCAGCATATTATCTCCTACAGCTTTGTCCATTCATGACTCATTTGTTTGCAAAATACTATAGCTGGCAACCGGTAGTGGTGGTGGAGATAATGGTAGAAGAATTGGCTATGGTGGTGGTAATAGTGGAGATGATGATGGTGATGACGATGATTACTTTGAAGACTCTGAAGATGGAGATGAAGAAAGTGGATTTTTCAGAAGACGTATTATTATACAGGAGGTCCAACTCTCACTAAGAAGCCATCTTATCCATGTTCCTCGAGTATGATCGATGTGAAGTTGATGCATTTTATATTTCTCTGTTTGTACAGCTTTTTAAAAGAGAGTTTGTTGATGCTGTTCTTCAAGAGTGGTACAAAACGATAAGTAATTTGCCTGCTGGCTTACGTCAAGCTCACGAGATGGTATTAAATTAACTGCATTCTCTTACATGTAGTTTCAGCGTTGATCCTAAATCATGGAGTAGTATCAAATGGACTTGTTTTTGTAGGGTTTGGTCAGCTCAGCTCAGATGGTCCAATATTTATCAATGTTTGGAAGGCCTACAAAGGCTAGATATTTCTCTCGAGCTTTTCCAAGTTTCTTTTCAAGAGGCCTTGTGGGAAGGTACTATCTGAAAAGTATTTGTTTGGTGATATTTGTTCAATACATAAGGTTTTCTTTTGTAAGTTATTGTCATCTTGTTGAACTAGAGATGCTGAGCTTTCTTACATGCAATGGCCTCCAATATACAAAACTGGAGGCTCTATGTTGAACAAATTTTGTCTGCCATAGCTATATCTAATGATAATACTGGAAGTATTTGGAGTCCTGTATCCAAATTTTACTTGTAAGTTGTAACACTAGCAAACTCCATCCATAATATCTCGTGAGAAATAAATCATATATTGGTGTATAAGTACTCGTGATTAAATCAATGTTTGGACATAATCTTTTTTGTTAACGTTCTCTGAACTTTTTCTAGACAGCTTTAGTTAACATATCAGAAATCTGTATGAGTGGTTTTAGCCACAAATATTGTAACTTTAGAATATGTTTATTAATTATCATCATTATCTACTATTGCTATGGGTTAGCATTCAGTGATTGTTGGAGCTTCCAGCTTCATCGGTATTTGTCCAGTTGTACTTGATCTTGAACTTGTTAAGTTGACAGCATATTCAGAATAATCAACGTTATGGGCCTAGACATTATATTTTGACTTGTATTACTTCATTGATCAAATAGCATCAGCATGCACTATGATTACAGTAATCTTTGCGTATCCTTTGTGTTTTTTACAACAAAGCAAGAACAGTTTAACCATTGGCATCTCTTCTCCAAATTGCAGAATGCTTGCAGATCCATCTTTCCTGCACAAGATGACCTTTGAGTTGGTAGCTACAGCCAGTTCTTCTGTTTTGTGGGAGATGAAGAATCGTAAGGAGAGGTATGTTGTGGTTTCTACGCTGTTCAAAACCAGATTTTTGGCATCTATCTCATCTAATCCTACATATTTCTTGGGTGTTAGGTTCCAACAAGAATGGGATTTGGTGCTTCTCAATGTTTTTACTGCTACAGTGTGCAACTTAGCTGTTGTCTGTTCACTTGCACCATGCCGTTCATATATGATCCAGAAACTTCCCAATAATATATTTGAGAAGAGCTATCCTACGAGACAGTTTGATCTTCTAAGAAGAACGCAGTCATTGTTTAGTAAGGCTGCTGAGCTTTGCCTAGGTGGGCTACTTGTTGGCACCATTCAAGGTGGTGTTTCCAATGTCCTTTCTGCTGGAAGAGAAAGAAGGTGAGCTACTATTTGTAGTTTATCTCCATGTTCATCAAATGGGCTACACCTTTAAAGCAGTTATCCAATTCTTATCTCCATGTTCATCAAATGGGCTACACCTTTAAAGCAGTTATCCAATTCTGTCTTTATTTTGACCAATCTCGTTACATGTAGGTTATCGATGACTGTTCCTTCTATCAGCAACAATGCTCTTAGTTATGGAGCTTTCTATGGACTTTATGCAAATCTGCGGTATCAAATGTTATGTGGTCTTGAAAGATCAATGTCTAACCATTTTGATGTTCTTGGTGTTACAATCTTGTTCAGCACAGCAATGAGGTAGATCCTTACAAAATCATTTTCCTGCAATTTCACCAAAAGCTTACATTCACATGGTTACATGTTGATAGGGCTGCATGTATAATAGTTTATCGGCGCTACTGAATCGAAGCTACTGACTTGATTTGAGTTAGATTTGAAGTGATGATATCACTTATAAAATCTACAATATTAGCATTTGGAAGCTAATGTTATACTTGATGCGACACCCTGTTAGCAATCAGTTCATTTTTTTCGTGATAGAATGGTTACATTTTGCAATTTCTCCACGATAGCATGGTCTAAAGACCCATCACATGTGAGGAATTAAGCATCAAGTATGTTGTAGGGTTATGTGATTTTCACCCATATAATTTGTCTTGATATCACACGTTCACTGTACCACATAAAGGACAGACCCAGTACATAGAGGCTCCCACACAAGGTGGGGTCTGGGGAGGGGTTATAGGAACCTAGTCTTACCCCTGCAAAGTGCAGTGCAGGGAGGCTGGTTCGAACCCAGGACCTCTTGGCACAAGCTGGGAGGACTTCACCACTTCACTGAACCATATAAAGAATATTATTGGTTCCCATATTTCAACTGATTGCACATAAATTGCAGATTGATGAATATTCAAATCGGGGAGTTATCAAGACGTGCCTGGGTTGGTGAGGGAGCAGATGTGCTTAACTCGGATAATCTGTTGAGAACTTACAACGGCCCAGTAGCAGAGCTTGCCATTGATCAACAACAGCCAGGGTGGTTTATTTCCAAGAATGCAATTGTATCTGGCTTAGAACTTCTAGGTGTCAAGCATAACGCACCTGAAGATGCCTCTCCAAAGCGTCGACGAAAGCGGCTTGTCCAGAAGAAGTAGGGTGGATGAGGAAGATCTCTAACTGCCTTTTCAACGGAAGCTGAGTTCGATGGTTCTGATACCCATGCTGGAACATTTTCGTTCGGTTCCACTATGCCTTGTGTTCCCTATCGAAGTAGGATGGCTGAGGAAAATCTGTAACTGGTATTTCGGTTGCAATTTGAGGCAAGATTGGAGGCTCTACTTTTTTGCTCCTGAGGCGATTCATCTGGTAGCCTGTAGGCTTGTACCTTTGTTTTGTGATGTTTTGAACACAGATACACTTCCAAAGTTCTAACTGTAATTTCGAGACTAAAGATACTGCCAGAGTGCTGGTAAATATCAGGGTATGCCGTATATTATTCGTTAGATATGTTTATTCATTTAGATAGTGTTCTACATTTTCAGTTCTTAGAAATGACTTGCATGCTTTCAAGATGAAAGATAGACAAATCTTCCCAAGCTCTGCATTATGCCATCCTATGAGACGGTTAACTATGCACGAGTTCTTATCTGTATCCATTGGCAACTTGACATTCCCGTTTGGAATTTATGACAATAAATCTACTAGAAATTGGATGCCAGATTTCATGGATATCTGTAGGAACTGCGAAACAGGAGCACATGAACAAGAGCACGACATGAAAGCATGGGTTTAGCTTTTAAACAAATATTTTAAATCCTCGAAAAACAAGAAGAAAGAAATAGTCGAAATGCGGATAGTCATTTTGGGTCCCGAGTTACAGTGATCTCGCTTTTTTCAAAAAGTATATCTAAAAGTTTCAAAAAATCTGATAAAAATCATGCAGATTCTCATTGATATATTTTACTAGCGTGCAAAATATCAATGCAAAATACAATACCTTCTGGGCTACACAAAAATGACATAAGTTGGAAATTTGAAACTACATATTGTTCACTAGCTATACTCAGATTTACATATTTGTCATTTTTGTGTAGCTCAAAACATAAAGTATTTTGCATTGATATCTTGTACACTTGTGGATATATCATTGAGAATACACATGATATTTTTCAGATTTTTAAAAAGTCTAAAATATATTTTTGATTTTTTTTAAATAGTGAGATCACTGGAGTTTAGGAGCACCAAATCTCCACTCGTCCAAATGTCTTTATAGGATGATTTCCTATATATATTTTTTCAATGCTTTCCAAAGAAGCATTAATAAGATTGCAAAGGAGACATGCTTAACAATGCTATACTGGTAATCCTGTATAATCTTATGTACTATGCCTCCAAGGAGGTTGTCAAAACACTCTACCTTTTCAATATAATAAAACGCAAATGTCATTTGTGTTTTCTCGAAACAATGCTATGCTGGTAATCCTGTGCATTTTTAAAGTATGGAAAGAAAAACACAAGGGCGCGAGACCATATGAAATAGAACAGAGACAACACATTTTCCCTAAGGTCTTGTTTACTCCAAGGGTTTTCTAAAGGATGGGAGGGAGTGGGGATGTGAGGGGATTTGGTAAACACCCAATCTCCACAAATATTCTTCTATATTAATATGGAATAGAGTTTTTGTTTTAGGCAAAAATGAGATGGTTGGTGGGAGATATATAGGAATTATCCCCTCTAATCCACTAAAATACACTAGAGGTAAACATACTAGTTGTGATTTTTCGGGATTTAGGATAATCCTCTCCAATCCACTAAAATACACTAGAAGTAAACAAGGTCTAAAAGTGACGTTACAAAATGAAACGGGCCATTTCACAATGCAGCAGGGGGTAGCTTTAAATGCTAGATGATAGGAGGATTTGCAAATTTTACAAGAAATAGTGTCGTTGAATACTGATTGTTTATTCATAAAGAGAAATGGTGTTCCTTTTATATTTGAAACCATTTTACAACTGATTGTTACCACTCTCGGCAAACTTCTGTACAGTATTATGTACCGAGACTCAGCCGACTTAGGCGTGTCCTCCTCAGCTCACGAATTGTTTCTGGAGGAGGTTGGCGCAGAACTCCAAATCGAAGCGTCCTTCCGGAGGGTCACCGATGCAATCAAACACGGCATCCGCTATAATGAAGTCCTCATCTGATGTGTACCTGTTCGACACAAGAATATGAGGTCCACTCAAAAGGAAACACATCCGTTCTAGAAAAGAAAAGATCGTGAGCAAAGCAGACAAGTAAGCAAATCATGGATTGGGAAATAGATGACGCGATTCGCACTATGTCATCTGTACTTCAGGCTTGTGAACAAATTTGATATGCTGATAGTATGCTTTGGTTTTCTGCTAACTAAGGTCTGCGTTGGTATTTCTAGTATTCATTATGTTTTGGTGTTCTGCCAACTAAGTTATGCACTGGTGTTTCTAGTATTCATTCTCAAATTTAAATCTCTAAAATGTTAAAAATATATAATTATAGTATTGAATAAGACTCTGTATTCTCCTATTCCTGATAGAGTTTTTGGAGTGTCATCACGGTGCCATGACATAGAATACCGTGATAAGAGAATGCATAGTTTTGATAGAGTTCCATTTCAAGTACACAAAGGTGAAATAATAAATTCACGATGATAAAATGAAATAACTAGATGAATTTATAATTTTTAAAATTTGTTCTAGAAAACTGCAGATCTAACCAAAATATGCCAAGTATGCAGTATGTGCATGAAGGAAAAAAATAGATCGAAATAAATTCTTATTTTCTGAAGCCAAGTGGTGTAGTAAGAAGGGACTTATAAGTCATATATACTGCAAAAACATTATAGAGAAATCTGATATGGTTTAGGTCAAACCGGTGGCATGCATGCAGATTTAATAAAATGACCTGGTCCGAGGACAAAAATACCCTCTGATCCTGGTTTTACGCAGGGCGTGGACATTAGTGCTTGTTAGGCAGCATGTTCCAACCATCTTGAGATGATATTATTTTCATGTTTTGCTAAATGAAACCTGGTGGTAACTTCCATCTGGTTCTGTTCGGGCTTGTTGGGTGGGAATGGTTTTCAATATACCACTGCAGAAACCCTTATGAAAATGCAATACTGCATCTCTTGTAGAAGCCAGAAATTTTGCTTGAATACAGAGAGATCAGCACCCTTCTTCATTATGAAATGCTTACCAACTACCATATAGAAGAAATATGATGCCTCTTTTAAATTACTTAGCAGGAAGATAGGTATTACCCGCTTTTCGTTACAATACACTTCATTCCAGCAGCTTTGGCCGCTGAAAGTCCTATATTACTGTCTTCAACAACAACACAGCTGATATCCAAACAACAATCGTTAGCGACTTACTTTTAATATGATATATAATATGGAAGAATTCATATACTTTAAAAGATAAATATAACAAAATTAAGTAATACAATAAGATGCAACAATAGAAATACAGTAATAAAATACTACATTATGTTAAACAAAGTGGATTCCTAAATGTCAATGTTGCATCAGTTTGTTTTCTTACATTGCATCTACTGTTCCTTTAAAAAATACTATGATCATTAAAACCACAATTTTTACGTGAACTAAATAACTAATGCATAATTATTACTAAATCTGACTAATTTCAAATATACTATCTAGAAACAACGTTGGCACTAATGATTTTTTTTTACTGTAATTGGCACTAATGATGAATATATTGACACTGAAAACAAAAACATATAAAGAACCGAAAGCATTGTTTTTACGGTACCTAGAGGGATCAACTTCCAATGTAGTTGCTGCTAGCAAGTAGATTGCCTGCAAAAGCCCACAAAAGAAACACATTATCCCTGATGACCTTCTTCTCCTAGGAACCTATCTAACAGGCAGGTGTGCTGCCCAGATTCCGGACGAGCCTTTGGAGGCGATCGGTGGCGAGTAATTGTGTACGGTTATTGGCAGTTTTGGCAATTTCGTTTGCTTTGCTGCCATTTGTGTTGTTGTTTTTTCTCTGTTATTTGCTAGATCCTCTCTAGCTTGTAAACTGAACCTATTCTTTCTTCTTAAATGCATGGGCAGAACACCTGCCGTAATTCCTCAAAAATCCCTGACATGTCCAGAAATACAGGTGGTGATTTTTTGTCCACAACTTAAATGTCTGTTACTGCACTGAAAGCAAATGGAAATCTGAGTATAGGAAGCTATGAAGCGTGAATTTAATCCGCCTTAAAATGCCAAGCGGAAATAAAAATGACTGAAGGCTCATTTTGGAAGGAATAATCTAAAAAAGCAAATGTCCAAGATTCCATTAAAACAAGCAAATTTCAAACAAGAAGCTTCTAAGTGTATGAAAATTTAATAAATCATGGGCAGTCAAATACGGCACCTACACCACTCCTTTCTAACGTTCAATTGTAGTGTGACTATGAAGACTATTGTTTACTCACAGAAATTTTAAGGAGCTACTGTGCAGTTCACAAATAAGTAACATTTTGAAAATTTACACGGTCTTCAAGATGTCACTTTGATCGGTAGTTTCTATTGTGGTATATGTATAAGCCAAAAAATTGTATTCTACAAATATTTTCGAGACAAATATGTGCACTGGTGATGCACATTACTCTTTTGTAGAGGAAGGATGTCAATGGATATTTCTTGAAACGAAAAGGTGGTCAAGTGAATAGATGGAGCACTTAACGACATGGTATTTAATAATTTTAATTAAAAAGTAATGTTAGTATAACACATACATTTTGTTCAGTTTTCTGATGGCACGCTGGAAAGCTGAATGTAATGTCTTATATAAGATATTTCAAATAAAAATAGAATAATGCCATATGAATTAGTATTTAAATAGTAAAATTAACTTATGGTCTGTTTGGCATCACTGTGGTCTTTTAGGAGCACTTAGTTGGTTATATTTTCAGATGTGGCTGCTCTGAAAAAAACTAGCTATCAAATTACTAAACCAGTAAAGGCTCCCCTGACGAATTAGATTGCATCTTGTAGCGTAACATAGAACACACCTACAAACTACCCCTTACCGGATCAGGTTTTTTACGAGGAACCACATCCCCAGCGAATATGGTAATCTTTTCTGCTCGATCAGGCCCCAGTAAGCACGATACTATAGCTGAAACCTGCACTAAGTGGAGAGTGAAATATGTTAGCTGCCCCAACTATAAGCTCACAACATAAACCAAATATGAGACGGTTTAAGTAGAACATAGGTTATTAAGAGCAATTATTATTACTTCCACAAAAAAAGGAGCAATCACTAGAACATTCCCCTTGTGCAAATAATGGAAGAATCATCTCTCTTTTAAAAGCATCTGGGGTTGGGAACTATTTTGTTACTTACAGCTTTCTCATTTGAAGTACTACATACAGCCACTTTCACCCCTTTGCCTAGAGCTTCATCAACTAACCTGTAAAAGCTAAGAAGTTAAGATAATTAATTTAGAAAATTATCTCTCGCAGAGTTATCATCATTTTTTTATTTAGTAAATTTACCAGGATTACATTGACATGTCTTTATATGCATGCAATGTAGACCTAGTCAACAGAAATTGAAATGTTTTATTAACGTGTGTTGATAATATTAGTTATGCAAAACTTGTTTCACTATTTTGTTTAACCTTTCATATTACTCCCTCTGTTCTAAAATAGGAGGCGTATACAAGTTCTAAGTTTGACTTGGTCTATAGTAAAAATATCAATAACTACAATACCAACATCAATAGATCTATCATGAAATATGTTTCACAGTATAGATATTTTTGTCTATAAACATAGTCAAAAGAGTAATGTGCATCACCTTTCAAGAATTTTTTGAACAGATGGAGTAGATGTTAAAAGCGTAATTACAATGGATAATTTGTAAGGCACAGGCATTTAATTCCAATGGAAAAACGGATTGGCTACACCAGAACTGCTATATATTCATACAACGGTACAAATGCAATACCACTAATTCTGTTGTTTACACACAACTAATTCTGTTGTTTGCAGCAGGAGAGAATGTTTCTGACTCACAAGTTCATTTAAACTACAGTTAAGTTACTCAAGCCATCAAATTGTTTGAAAACATGACCTTTGAACACCTGGACGGAGAGGAAGCAACTTCTTCTCAATCAGGGCCATAAATAATTCTGTTTTCCTCTTGTGAAGAGAAGCAACAAATTCCTTTCTTTCTTCGTCAGTCTTTGGCGCTTTAGCTGGCCACTCTGTCTTGTTGAAATATGCTGTCATCCTGTAAGGAATGATCAAACGGTTGTGTTACAGTTGAAGTCGATATAAAGCTTCAGTTTTAGTAGGCCACTGAAGCAAGTCAAGTCAAGTCAATGCAAAGAGTAAAGAGTGGATTGACCTTTCCTTCCCACCACCGATCTTGAGCAACTCTCCGTACAATTCAACATCCCAGCTCACCCCTAATTCCCTCTGCAAAAACAAAGGATAATCTTGAGCGGGGAGCCATCGCATACATCAGGAAATCAAAATGGATCGGAGGCAAGGCATCGATGCAATTGAAGGGAACCAGACCTCGGCGAATGTTTCGTTGAAGGAAATGCGGTGGCCGTCCTTCTCGGTGTCCACGAGTACGCCGTCGCAGTCGAAGAGCAGCGCCGCCGGCAGGGCTGCAGCCGGAGCCCCGCTCGCGGCAGCCGCAGATGATCGAGCTGTCTCTGATGCTCGCCGCGATCTCCCGGTGGAGAAGCGGAGCGAGCAGGGCGTCGCCCTGCTCGCTCCTACCCTTCTCGGGAGGCACTGGGCGGCTGTCCATGGGACGGGACGGGCGCTCGAGATGGTTCTTGCCGGTAGCAGCGTGGAGGAGGAGGAGGAGGCGGCGGCGGCGGCCATGGCGTGCTTTGGGCGGGAAACGATGTGGATAGCGCGCCGTGTGGCTGGTGATCCCCGGTTTGGATTTGATGGCAGAAGTTCGCCACACAATACCTCTTCGTGCTTGTATTTTTGTTTGTATACAGTAGTGCCGTACCGTCATGTCCGATACCTGGTTTGCACCATTTGTTTTATCCCTTCTTTATCTTCCTAGTTAACGTAAAACAAAGCTGAATACAAGTTTCAAAAAGAAAAGGCTGAATAAAAATAGTCTGTGTCAAATAAATGAGGGCAATACGTCAAGTCTAGAAAAATAAGGGAGGACAAAAAGAAAATCCCCACTTATTAGCACTTTTTTACTTCTAGTGTATTTTATGGGATTATTTTGGATCCTGAAAAATCTTACTGTTTGTTTACTAACTGGGTTTTAGAAGGGACAATTCTAGATATCCCCACCAATCACCTCATTTTTGTCTAGAAGAAAAACTCTAATCTATGCTAGTATATTGGGGAGAAGAGTATTTATGCGATTTGTGATATGATTGGGTGTTCATCAAATCCCCTCACATCTCAAAGAAACCTCTAATAAGTAGGCCTTATTTATTGCCTTGAGGTACTTCTTTTTTTAAAACAAAGAAAGGACCACGAAGGGTCCGAAACTGCATTAATCGGTGGGCTTACATTTTACAATGGAGGTCTTCATAGAAAAAAAAAGTACAACCAAGTCCTACACTTTTACGAACAAACCCTGAAGAAAATTTGAAAATGCAACCATGTCCCTCTCCACCGAGACTGACGATGCACTCAACATCACAGCCACCTGCACTGTCACCGGGGACGACACCACTTGGCGATGGGCTGTCGTTGAGCGTCATAACAAAGTTGCTGGAGGTCCTCCGCATTGACACACCGGTCAGGAGGTTGAAGATATTGTAATGCACATGGCACCTCAGCACGGAGTGGTCTCATTGACCATGGATAACCGAGGCGTATCTTCATCGTAGTTGATATACTCCGCATAAAGCATCAACTCCTTGCCATGTCGACGGATGCACGACTGCTATCCACGACTCCTCCAGTATTTGTATTTGAAGGGAACCACTGCTCGGTTACTTGAAGATAGATTGGTCTTCATACGAGTCATGTTGCAGGAACTTAGCCGCCGCCCAGAAATTTGCGACCTCTGCTCACTGTTGCCAATGCTGTGACTGCCACCCCTATCTCTACTCCACCTCCTCGCCGACTGAAGAAGTGAGATCAATCTGCAGCTTCCACAACACCCACACATCAGCAAGCCCCCAGATCTAGATCTCGAAGGTAAACGAGCTTATTAGCATGGGATCTGACTCCAACCCCGACCTTCGCATCCGGCTTCCACCAAGGGAGCACCACGAGCAGCACGAAGAGGAGCATCTCCTGGCTGCAGCTCGAATGCGCCGGGAGCACCCGAGACAACAACATCAAGCCAAACATATCCCTAACAACAAACCCTATATCTAATCCTAATACTACGATGAGAGCCCACCACCTAGTCCATATCCTCGCTGGCAAGCAGCGATGCCGAAAAGAAAGAGGAAGAGGGTGACGGAGGAAGAGTCGGGACGACTTTCAACGGGGACACGAGAAGGACAGCAGGCGAGCAAAGGGAAAGTGGATTTGGCTCCGCCTTGAGGTACTTCTAAATGTGTTTTCTCCCAAGTGTTGGATGCTTCTCAACATGCGCCGAAGCCTTGTCAACAAGATCATCCCGCACTCCTTCATCTACACGCTCCTTCTAGTTCTCATCATCATCATCCAGTTTATAGTCTGAGTCAACAAAATCAGTGTCCCTCTCTTTGTTTTTGCACTACAACATCATGATATAACATCATCCCTATCCGAACCTGCTTTGTAGCATATTCTCTCTTCTTCTCCAACAACCTCCACTTCATGTTGTTCAAAATACCGCAACTATGGCTGCTCAGTTTCTTGATCTTTCTGCCTGTAGGATGTTTAGAAGAGCTAAACAATTTCTGGCAATTGCTCCGGCTGTTAATTAACATCATCCCACCTTTTTAAAGAAAATTGACATTATCAATTAAAATATCCACCATATTTTTATCTTTTGCAGCTTTGTTCGTCAGATACGTATGCTTCTCCAAATTTATTGCCACCGTACCATCTCCAACTGTATGACATGGCTTGCACTAGTACACTTTAATCTTTGAATCAACCATGAGCAGTTTATCTATTAAAAGAAAATATAAATTTTCCTTGTCTAGCTCATCAAAAGTGTCCACTGTCTCATCCAAACATGTCTTGTTCCCTCAAGTTCAACACAAAAAACTCCATTGTGAACGAACTATGCTAACCTAGGCTCAAATCGTCTTACATTGCCTTTTTTTCAGTCATCAAAGTCCTAACTATTGTGACCCAAAGTTAATCGGCCGAATGTATTGATCAACAAGCGCCACCAAAAATATTCACACACATGAAAATACGCTACAAATCTAATAGGAATCAAACAATATGATATTGTACGTAGTACACGAAACGAGTGCAACTGTTTGTGTCGAAAGTGCTAAGTGCTCATATGATATTCTCTAGTGTTTGCTTTGCAAAATTTCAGATCCCGAGGGCTTCAACATGCGAAGCATGCACCACTTTGTTGCGACTTTTGAGCTGATATACTCATAAATGAGAGTTTACTGATCAGCTTGACACTGTTTGAGAGTTCAGTGTCCAAATTACTCATCTATTAAAACTTCGGTGACTAATGATGTGTTTTCCTCTTAGCACCTAACTATGGCTAGATTTGTGTGTACAAGTACATTTCATTGGGGGAGGGGGTCGTTGGGGGTCCCTGCATGCGGGAAAATATCTAGTGATACCGCACCACCAATGATGGATGATCACAAGATATGTGTTTAGATTTCCTAAGATTCTAAGAATCAAATTCGAAATACACATAATAGAGAAATAAAAAGGGCAAACTGCAATGTGATTAGTGTTATTTCGTGTTTTTATCTTTTCGTGACATTATTCATGTTAGATTTGTCTTTTGTGTTTCTATATGTGTATTTCGAATTTGGTTTTTGTTTATGAATTGTAAACACACGGCCTGTCAACACCCAAAAATTTATATTCTTAAAATTTAAAATTTTGAATTTTGAGAAGTGGTACCAGGCACGTGACAGGCGTCAATGAAACAAACATATTGTACCTCCTCCAGCTCAGCTGCTTCACAAACACTCCACTGATCGACTAGCGACAACCACGCCACCAACCAAACGTACCACACACACACAGACGGACGGAGACAGCAGCAGCCAGCAGGCCAGACGGAGGCCGGCAAGCAACCATGGCGGACGCGGGCGTGACGGGGGTGGCGGCGAAGCTGGGCGAGCTCGCGGCAGCGGAGGCGACGGCGCTGCTGCGGGTGGACACCGAGATCCGCTCCCTGCGCCGGAAGCTGGCCTACCTGCAGGCTCTCGTCCGCGGGGCCGACCGCGCCCGCCGCGGCCGCGCCAACGACCTGCTGCTCCTGTGGCTCCGCGAGACCCGGGAGGTCGCCTTCGAGGTCGAGGACGCCGTCGACGAGTTCCACCTGCGCGTCGAGGCCTTCCACCTCGGCGTCAAGGGCCGCCGCGGCTGGTGGCACGGCGCGGCCGTCAACCTCTTCCAAGGACTCGCCACTCAGGTAGTACTCCTATATCTGATCCATCCCCGATCGACGACAAGTGTCTCTGGGCTACAAATTAACATAGAAGTTTATGCAGATCGTTGTACGTCATGGGTTGTCAAATCAGATACCTAAGATCAATGAAAGGATAGATGAACTGAACCAGAACAAAGAAACATATGCCATTGAGAGTTTTCCTTCTGAAACATGGGGTTCGTCATCGATTGAAATAGATCCTGAGTGGTATGCTCGTCTTTTTTCTAATTATTTGTACTTGAATTTGAATTAACATATCTTGTTTCTTTTTATTACATAGTAGTTCTTATTCCCTTCACATTGTCCTGTCTTTTGCCGTGTCCCATGTGTGGAATGAACTAGTACATGAAAATTAAGCTGCAAAGGATTTGATAATTTCATTGAAATATACAGGCAAATGATCTGATGAGTTTATTAGTCTATGTGCTGACTTATTTTAATATGTTAATCCTTCATTCCAAAAAAATTCAGGCCGCACAGAAAAATGTGTATTGATAAAGCCTAGGGGACATAGTATAGTGTCAGAGTTTAATGTCTCATGTATTGATAAAACATTTCAGCAAGAACTGAGAACCCTAATTCAAGTTTTTATACTCTGAAAAACTGTCTCTTCAAATAGAAAACATGTTACACTTCATGTTCTAAATCGACTATGTACTTAAACAAATATGCATATAGTAGCTCAATATTGTTAGTTAACTGATCTATTGGTTCTGTAGGTACGAGGATGGATATATTGTGGACTCCAGACAAAGTGAATTTACATTCCTCAAAGACCAAATCGTCAACAAAGAGAAAAATGTTTCCCATCGTGCTGTCATCTCAATTTTGGGAGAGTGTGGTATTGGAAAGAAAACGCTTGCAAGAAAGCTATACAGTGACCCTGATATCATGAGGCACTTTGAGTTGCATGTGTGGGTATGTCTTCCGCCCCACATAAGGTTCACAGACTATGTAGATACCATGTACAAGCAGGTTAGCTCAGAGGTCCCAGAAGCACCTCAACTAGTTGATAAATCACCTGAACGAGTTGATAATGTATCATTGGCACCTGGAGATGGGGAAACCACCAGTAAAGAGCGCAAACTTGTAGAACAAATGCAGAACAGAAAGTACCTAGTTGTACTTGATGGTTTGGTTGAAATCAATGACTGGAACTCTCTGTTCGATGTTCTGCCAGATGCCAACAATGGTAGCCGAATCTTGCTTACGACACGCCTGAATGTGAAGGAAATCAATCATATGGACCCACGTATTGCCGCCCTTGAGCTGCATTGTCTTGAAACCATTCACGGTGAACAGTTGTTTTGTCAGCGTGTTTTTGGAGAAAAGAAACATCCACCAATTTACAAGTGCAAAGCTTACTATGACAGAGTTCACAGTATATCAACAGGTCTCCCTCTAGCCATCATTGTACTTGCTGGAGTATTACGGTCAAAGGTTATTCCAGTGGAGTGGGATGATGTTCTTGAGCAACTCGAGACGAATGGCCAACCAAAACCAGTTGGGAGCATATGGTCTTTAGCTTTTGATGATCTGCCACATCACCTAAAGTCATGCTTGCTCTACTTTGCATCCATGTCGGAAAATATTATTATTTACCCAGATCGTTTGGTGCGTCTGTGGATTGCTGAGGGCTTTGTAGTGCCAAAGAAGGGGAAAACTCTAGAGGAAGTTGGATTCGACTATCTGAAGGACCTGGTCTCAAGAGGATTAGTCCAGGTGATGGAGAAGGATGCTGGTGGAGGAATCAAGCTGGTAGCCATCCACAATCTGCTCCATGCCTTCGTGGAGTCTGAAGCACAGGACTCTGCTTTCCTTGAAATCCACCACCAAGCTAATGTGCTAAATCCAAATGCAGTACGGCGCCTTGCTGTACACAACTACGTGGATTCATTTGTCAACATACCCAATGAATTTCCCAAGCTGCGTTCTCTTCTCTGTGATTTTGCTGAAGACCAACGCAGCAGCTCAGTATATGAAATGCCTCAGCGTCAGACACTATGGGGCAACTTTGCAGACATGTGCTTGAGAGCATGTGGAATTCCCGAGAGTACTGGCTTAAATACCATTCATGGGATGCACTTCTTAGAGGGGTCCCGGTTCCTACGTGTCATCGATCTTAATGGTCTGAAGATCCAAAAGCTGCCAAATGAGATTGGAAGCATAATCCATTTGAGGTACCTTGGAATTAGAAACAGCAACTTGGAGGAGCTACCTTCATCCATTTGTAAGCTTAACAATCTCCAGACATTAGACGTAAGGAGAACAAATGTGGGAAGAGTTGGTGATGAATTTTGGGAAATTGAAACTCTCAGGCATGTGCTTGCTGAGAAAATTATGTTGCCTAATTGCACGGTCTCCTTCAATAATTTGATGACCCTCGATGGTGTGGAGCCTTCAAATCCATGGCATGAAGAATTATGTCCCTTGAACCACATGATTGGTCTCCGGTCTCTGTCTTTGTCTGGCATTTCAGAAACCCATACTAAAGCGCTTTCAGCGGCTCTCCAGAAAATGGAGTTCCTTGTGAAGCTCAAGTTATCCGGTGAAATCCTTCCATCAACAATGTTCACTAACTCAAGCATGCGCCGCCTCCAGGTGCTAATTCTACATGGGAAGCTAGAGGACATTGATGCTTCACAGAGTGATCGCTATATCATGCCAAACCTCACCACACTCTGTTTGCACAAATCGGAGTTGTCACAGCCGTTTGTAGATAAGCTTGCGATCCTACCATGCATTGCTGAGATGGAGCTGTTATATGGCTCATACAGGGGAACAAAACTGGTTTTTCCTGAGAGGGGATTCCAGAGCCTTCGAAAGATGAAGCTTAAAAATTTGTGTACCTTGGAGGAGTTGGTGGTAAAGCCTGGTGCTATGATGATGCTTTCGACCCTTTCCATGTATGATTGCAGTAGATTGAAGGTTGTCAATGGTTTAAATTCCTTGGGACAACTCCAAGAATTGGCAGTCTACAACATGGAAATGATAGTCGATACTATAAAGCATGCTGACAACAAGCTTTTTGACAAGATCAAATGCCTGACTTCCACCGGGTCCCTCACCAAGGTAGACCGAGGAGTGCATGTCGGTTCCTGGGTTCGAAATTTGGAGAGACCTGCTCCGACATTACGCATCAGCGGAGATCCAGAATCACAATACAGTGGCTTGGAGAGTTCTGGTTCTGTTGAGCAGAAAACAATTGATGACACTAAGGTAGACTACAGTTCTGGCCCTGCGTGGGTTAGGTTGGCGCAGGTGTAGCTTTTTCACTGCTCAGTGTAGAAGCATCATGCCTTTTCATGTTGTTTTGCTTGCTGATTCCGTATGTTCTTGTGCTTGCAATGTTGAGTGAAAAACTTCTGTTTACTTGATGTTCATGGAATACTGCAAAACAATTCTGAGTTCTACTTTTTTATTTTGAAAACTTCAGAGTTCTATTTGAGATCATTCATTTGTTCTTTCCGACATGGTGTTTGCTTGGTGATTCCATAAGTTACTGTGGTTGCAGTCTTGCAGATGATGAATTAAGAACTTTTGGTTACTTGCTATCATGTATCACACTTTGTGAGTTTTGGGGAATAGTGCAAACAATTCCGGGCTTTAGTTCAGAGCTTCTATTCATTCTTTTCAATAGTTATTACTTGCTATCGTGTGGAAGATCGGTTTGAGAAGAAGCTGGCAGCTTGGGTGGCCAAGATGTTGTCTTACGGAGACCGTCTTGTGCTAATAAATTCGGTCTTAACAAGTTTGCCAATGTTTCTACTATCCTTTTTTGAAATACCAAAAGGGGTTCGGAAAAGGCTAGACTATTATCGGTCCCGGCTCTTCTGGCAAAGTGATCAATTAAAAAGAAAGTATAGACTTACAAAGTGGAATATCGTATGTAGGCCGAAAGATCAAGGTGGGTTGGGAATTACGGTTTTGGAAATTAAAAATAAATGCCTATTGAGTAAGTGGCTTTATAAATTATTAAACGAAGATGGAGTGTGGAAAGAAATTTTGGTTCACAAATATTTAGGGGATAAGACGTTATCTCAAGTCCAAGTTAAACCATTTGACTCGCCTATTTGGAAAGGAATTATGAAGGTAAAAAATGAGTTTTTCCAACATGGTAGATTTTTAGTTGGGAACGGAGAGCAAGTTCAGTTTTGGGAGGATGCCCGGTTAGGACCGGCGGCCCTACAAAATGAATATCCATCTTTGTATGCTATTGCTTCAAATAAACACAGCACTGTGGCTGATGTTATTGGAGAAGTTCCTATTAATCTCCCTTTTCGACGGGCATTACTAGGGCAAAGGAGGACTGAATGGTTTCATCTTGTTGAAAGGTTAATGCGGATAAATCTAACAGATGATACTGATACTTTTAAATGGCCTCTTACTAACAATGGGATTTTTACGGTCAAATCTTATTATGAGGATCTTCTAAATGGCCATACTAGGTACCTGCGTAAATACCTATGGAAATTGAAAATAACACTAAAGATTAAAATCTTCTTATGGTTCTTAAATAGAAAGGAGCTATTGACAAAAGATAACCTAGCCAAACGACGGTGGATAGGATGCCAAAAATGTGTTTTCTGTGATACAGATGAGTCTGTTGAGCATCTTTTTATAAAGTGTACTTTTGTTAGAGACATATGGCGCTTAGTACACTTTACTTTTAATGTCTACCCACCTGCTAGTATTGCAAATTTATTTGGGAGCTGGTTGAATGGGATAGATCGAGTGACCAAGGCTCGCATTCGAATTGGTGTAGCGGCCATTTTGTGGGCTCTTTGGAATTGTAGAAATGCTGTTGTCTTTAACAAAACAAATTCTATTCACTACTTGCAGGTTATTCACAAGGCGTGCTATTGGATCCACTCATGGTCTTTCCTACTTCCGGAGGATCAACGTGGTCTTATGGATGCTGGATGCACCCGTATGTTGACAGTCGTGCGGGCTATCTTCACTCGGGTTGGGTGGCTGCATACTAGAAGAATTGATGTTTAGTTCTCTTCTGTTTGAGTGGCTGATCTTTGTAGCCACCTTATGTGATCCATGAATTGTAAAACTAGTTACCTTGGATGTTAATAATTGCGGATGGCTGTGCACATCTTTTTGATGCAGAGGCCGGGTGTCGGAGAATGACTCCCACGTAACAGGGGTAGTCTCGGCCCCGAAGAGAGGTTCGAAGGGGGACTGAACACGGAGGTCAAACAACCCTCGATGCACGCCGCGACGTTGCTCGCGGTGCTTGGGGTGGAGCGGCACGACAGAGAGAGACACCGGCCCGTACCCAGGTTCACGGCCCTCGAGAGGAGGTAAAACCGCTACTCCTGCTTGTCTGTATTGCACTGTGAAGGTTACAGGACAATGAGCTTGCCGAAGGCTCTCTTGAGGCAGTTTAGTGCTTGGAGAGGGACACAACGGTCGTCTTCCTCCCCCAGCAGTTGGCTATCCTACGCGCTTAGGGTGCGATTGCGCGATTGGGCGATCCCCTTCTACGGTGGAGCTCCTGCTCCTTTTATAGGCGCCCCGGGCTCCGCCCTCGGGCTGGTGGGCTCCCGCACGTCAGTCGCATGGAGGAGCGGGAGTCCACCGCACCTCGTCCGTCCATGGACGCGGTCCATCCGTGCTAAAGTAGCGCGCCGTGGCCGACAGGTTGCAGGCGGTGCAGAGCGGCTTGCAGGAGCAGCAGAGATCGTGGTGGAGCCCACGATGACGATCGTCTTGGAGCGTTGCGCCGTCCATCAGCTTTATCACCAAAGAGGAAAGTCCTGGCGGTCCTGGCGCTGGCGGCGCGGCTTTGTTGACCCCTTTTATCACGGGAACGGCAATGGTGACGCTGCTGCTGTCGTGCGCGCTGGTCGCGCGCGTCACTCTGCGGCCGCAGCGGAGCCCATGTGCGCGCTGCAGCGCCCATGTGCGCTTTACAGCGCTACCTTCGTCGCGAAGTATTCCCTCAGGGGCCTGAGGCTCTCAAGGGGATAAGGCCAAACCGGCTCCCCGCTGGGGGAGGGAGCCCTCAGGCGGGACGCCCTCGGGGGGAGCCCCCTTCAGGCCTCTCCAGCGCCGCAGGTCCCCCGCAGGGGTTTCTCCCTTGGGGGGCACACTCCAAGCGGTTGGCTTGGTCCTTAGTCGTTTTGTAGACGCTGTCGCGTGCACGGCCCGTGGAGAGTGGGCCATGCACACCCTAGATTCCACTGGGCCGACAGTAGCCCCCGGGCCCATGATGGGCGCGCCGAGGCCCATCGGGACTAGGCGAAGCGTCGTGGGCCCAAAACAGCAGGCGAAGCGTCGTGGGACACGCGTCACCTAGAGGTCGACTCGCGGCGTCTCGGTTACTCCGGCGGAAACGTGCGTAGTGGGGGGGCCCACCACGCCCGCCACGCTCATCATCATCGTGTCTCGGTAACTGCTCGGGCGGGGTTAAAAGTCGCGCGCTGGTCCGCGGCGCAGTCATTACCCCGTCCCGTCTTGTCCATCTAGTCCATCGGCACTCCGCCTCTTAGTCTCCCACCTCCGGCGAAACTTTCTCTTTCCGGCCAACTCCTTCCGCCCTCCGAGCCCCCGTCCCTCTCCGACAATGGGAGGATCCAAGGGCAAGAAGACGGCGGCCTCGGTCCGCCATGGCGCGCACGGAGAGGCGGAGTTCGGCCCCGCTCTGGTCGGGGCGCGCATTGACGCGACGGCGCTGGATAAGATCCAGCACCTGGTTGCCGGGAAGCACAACGAGCATGGCGCCAGCGCCATTCTGCCTGCGCGGACCGGACGTTTTCCCGCCGGCTACTATCCCATCTTCCTCCACACTCTCTTCGCTGGGCTGGTGCCGCCCTACTCTCCCTTCTTCGAAGCCGTTCTTGAGTTCTACCAGATCCACCTTCTGCACCTCCACCCCAAGGCCATCCTCATCCTCTCCATCTTCGCCTTCTTGTGTGAGGCGTACTTGGGGGTGAAGCCCTCCATCGCTCTCTTCCGAAGCTTCTACGCCCTGCGGAATACTGCGAGGAAGGAGCGGACGGGCTGCGTATCCTTCCGCATCGCAGACGGCATGGGAGATGTCTATATCCCCATGGCCTGGAACGGCGACAAGCCCATGACGGCGGTGTCGAAGAAGGTGGAGGACTTCAGGCAGAAGTGGTTCCTCATCCGCGTTCCCTCGGAGAGCTCCCTCCTTGAGGTCCCCGAGGCGGCGCCGGTTAAGAACACTCACTGGAGCATGCGCTCCCTGGAGGGGCACGCAATAGCCGACCTCGTGGGCCACTTGAAGGCGCTTCGCGAGCACGGCCTGACCGGCCAGCTGGTGGCGGCGGAGTTTGTGAGGCGCCGCATCGCCCCCCTGCAGGCGCACAAGAAGCCGATGTGGGCGTACTCAGGGCCTACGGATCCGCTGCGGCTGCACCTGAGCGACCATCGCCCCGCAGTCGTCGAGACCATCCTGGGGGGCCTCTTCGTCAACCCGGAGGTGCCCGAGAGAGTCCACGTGGCGATACGGCCTCTGTTCGAGGTCCCCGACAGGCGCCGGGCCACCCTGGCGCAGGCGCCCGCGTTCACCCCGCTAGGCCTGGCGGGGGATGAAGAGGAGGAGGAGCCCATGCCAGCGGGCACCACCGAGTCGCCAAGCGCGTCCGACTCGGAGCAGGGCGATGCGGAGACGAGGACGGGGCCCTCTGCAGGCGTCGGGAGCTCGGCGGGCGCGGCGAGTTCTTCCGGCGTTGCGCCCCCGGCGGAGGAGGCTGACGAGCATTCCTCCGGCGACAGCGAGGAGGCCGCGGCGGGGCGCTATGAGCCGAGGACTAAGGCGGCCCACGACAGGCCCGCCGGAGAGCCCCCGGGCGCTCCCCACAAGAGGAAAGCCGAGGAGGCCCTCGAGGCGGGGACGCGGGCTGTGCCCTCGTGGCGCTCGCCAGGCATGACGTGGGTGGACACCCGCGCCAAGAAGACGAGGTAAGGTTCTTTTGCCCTTTCCTTTCCTGGTCCGGCATGCTTGCTTTTGTTTCTTGACCAATCTCCCCTTTACTCCACCAGCCCCGCTCCTGCGAAGCGCCGCAGGCTTCGGAAGGCCGCAGACGTGAAGAGGGCCGCCCCTGACACCGCACCGGGGACCGAGGCCGGCGAGGCCGCAGTGTCGGAGGCCTCGAGGCCTACAGGCCCTCGGGGGGAGGTTCCTCAGGAGGACGCATCGGCGCCGCCACCCGAGGCAGAGCGGGTGGAGGAGCAGGTGGAGAGGGCGCCCACTCCTCCCCGCGCAGCTACCCCGCCGGCGCAGCCAGAGGCTCCTGCGGGTGCCGAGTCGGCGCCGTGTCCCCCCAAATCTCGCCGGGAGGGCACTCCACTGCCGCCACCGGGCACCGCGGGGGAGGAGGAAACCGCGAGGGCCGGGCCTCACGCCCCTGACTCGGAGGCGGACCGGGAGGTGCCGCCCGAGGGGGGAAGCACTGGGGGCCGGGGACCGAGCACGGAGGAGGTCCTGCCTCCGAGCCCCCAGGCCCACGCGAGGGCGTCTGCCGCGGAGCCTGACGCGGGTGCGGGCCCTTCTGGGTCGCGCGGTCCGCCCCAGGGCCTTGCTCTGGGCCGGTTCGACTGGGGTAGAGGGCGCCGCGACGTCGCCTTCCGCTTCGTGCGGGAGTCCCTGGAGGGGCTCGAGGCCTACCTGGCCACCGAGGACCGGGCGCTCGCCCGCCAGAGGGACGAGCTTGCCGACGCATGGGCCGCCTTCCACGCGGCGGTAGAGGCCCGGCGCAAGAGCGATCAGGCGCTGCAGGCGGAGCGCGAGGAGGCGGCGCGCTTTGCTGAGGAGATCCGCGAGGGGGCCTTGCGTGAAGCCGAAGAGCTCCTCCGGCCCCTGAGGGCTGAGCGCCGAGCTGCCGCCGAGGACCTCGCCGCTGCCAAGGCGGAGCGTGAGGCCGCGGAGCGCTCGCTGGCGGCGAAGCACACCGAGCTCATCGAGCTCGAGAAGAAAATCCTGGCGGATGCCGGGGTTGTGCGGACCGCTCTCGAAGAGCTCCGCACGGGCCTGGAGGCCCGCGGACGCGCCTTGAGCGAGCGCGAGGAGGATGCTCGCCGGCGCGACGAGCAGCTGGTGCTGCGAGAGCAGGAGCTGTCCGGACAGCGCACGGCCCTCGAAGCCCGCGAGGACAGCGTCGCCGCGGCGCTCAGCAAGCTCGAGCGCGATATCGCCGCCCACAAGGGGAATGTGGAGCGAGCCAACGTGCGGCTTGCCGAGCGGAAGGACGAGCTCAACAAGGAGCTCCGGGAGAAGGAGAACAAGATCCGCGCCGCCGTCTCCCAGGACTACAAGGAGAAATTCTCCAAGCAGGAGGATCGCTTCAAGGCGAGGCTGGGGGAGAGCGGCGCCCGGATCCAGCGGCTCGAGAAGGAGAACGCGAAACTCGCCGCCAAGGCGAAGCGCGAGACCGATCGCCGCCTCGCCGCCGAGAAGGCCCGAGAGGACATCTCCAAGGACCTCGCTGCCCTCATGGGGGATATGGAGGAGATGAACCGGCAGGTGGGGCCTGCCGTGGAGAAAGCGGTGGAGGCGGCGGAGAGCATCCAGGCGGCGCAGGTGCTGTCGCAGCAGCGGGAGCGCATGTTCCTGTCCTTGACGGGACGGGGCCGTGAGCTTGCCGCGAAGCTGGGGGCGGAGGCGCCAAGCGTTCCGGCTCAGGGCCACGCTGACGCCGCCACATACCTCCTGTACTTCGAGCAGCTCTTCACAGCGCTCGAAGGCCCCACGGCGGAGATCCGCGACGTGGTTGAGGAGGAGTGCCGCCAGCTTCTGGCGGTGGCGGTGGACCGCATCTTCTCCAACCTTGTCCACCTCCAGCCCGGGTTCGACTTCGCCACGGTGACCGAGCCGCTGGAGGGGGAGGCTGCGTGGAAAGCCTCTAGCTCCGTCCGCGACCAGGTGGACGACTTCTGCAGCCGCTTCAAGCGGGCCGCTGCGGAGGAAGGTGGCGAGGGGAGCGAGCCCGAGGAGGAAGAAGAGAGCGACCAGGACGATGCTGAGGCCTCCAGCTAATCTCCTCCTGCAACGCGTCGCGCTTGTAGCGCTTTAGGGGCGTTTGCCTGTTAGGGAATTTCATTTTCTTCCTCGTAATTTACTTCTTCGCTTTGTAAACATTTTGCTATCAATTAAGTGTGCCTCCTTCGCGGGGTCTTTGCTTCATCTCCGTGTCTTTTTCGCTCTGCGTCGTTGGACCCTACCCCTCGCGCTATGACTCCTGCCGCTGCGGTATGCGCGAGCAATGACTCGGCAAGGCCGGGGGGAGTTTAAGGCTTGGGTAGGTAAGAGCCCTCAAGTCGCGATGCTGAGGGCCCCCCTTTGGCGCGCAAGCAGTCCACGGAGAGTAAGGGAAGAACCACTTGAGGGGCGCAGAGTGCCTATGAGAGAAGTGCGAGGATCCCCTTGAGGTGGGCGAGAAACTTAGCTTCGCGAGGCGTTCGCCCGATGTGGGCCTTCTCTGGCGGAATTCTCCCCTTCAGGGGCCGAGGGTTCTCCTCCGCAGGCCTGGTGGGGATTTTCGCTCTCTGTGGATGTTAGAGGGGCAAGCCGAAACGCTAGATCATAGCATCAGGGACTAATGCGCGCTTATAGGTCCCCTCAGGCGTTTCTTGCGAGGAGAGAGAGTACCAAGGTCCTTTGAAGAGATGGCGTGCTTGGGAGGGCCTGCCCTCTAGCCAGAGCTCGGATCCTTGGGTTTTGCAGTGCTGCTGGTGTGTCATTTGAGGCACTGGCACCGTACTCAGCCCCCGCTCGCGAGGTACGCATGTGGTGAGATATAAGTGCCCATTTTCAACAAAGGAAATAAAGCTGGAATAAAACTCACCATCAAAATATTACATAGCGGCGCCGTAGCGCATAGTTCACTTAGGAACGAAAATGGCGCCAGAGCGCAAAGTTCACTTGGAACGAAAATGGGTTCATTACACTTGGGTTTGCCAAGCGAACGTTCCTTCCATGTCGCGGCATGGGGACCACCCATTAGTGGCAGAGGTTCGCTGCGGCCTACGAGGGCTCATTTGCAGGAGAGCTCGGAGGACTGGGCCTCGGGGGAAGCTTTGAGAAGCTTGGAGGTGAAGCCGTGAGCTTCCCTCTAGAGACAAAAAATGCCTGGCGTGACGGCGATCACGGGTAGAACTTGCGCAGGTGCGCGATGTTCCACGGGTTCTTGACGGGGATGCCGTCCTCGGTCTCGAGGCGTACTGCGCCGGGCCTGGCGACGTGGGAGACCCTGTATGGGCCTTCCCACATCGGGGAGAGCTTGTGGAGACCTTCCCTGGAGAGGATTCGCCTGAGGACGAGGTCGCCCGCCTCAAGGGTGCGTGAGCGCACTTGGCGGCTATGGTAGCGTCGCAGGTCTTGCTGGTACCCTGCCGCCCTGAGGGCGGCCTGGCGGCGCAGTCCCTCGAGAAGCAGCAGGTCGTCGTTGTGGAGTCCCTCTTGGGTGTCCTCATTGAAGGCAAGGACCCGTGGCGATCCATGCTTGATTTCCGCGGGGAGGACCGCCTCAGCTCCGTAGACCAGGGCGAACGGCGTCTCGCCTGTAGGCCTCGAGGGGGTCGTGCGTATGGACCAGAGCACTGAGGGGAGCTCGTCGATCCAGCCCTTGCCGTGACCCTTAAGGATGTTGAAGCTTCTGGTCTTGAGGCCCTTGAGGACTTCTGCGTTTGCTCGCTCGGCTTGACCGTTGCTGCGTGGGTGAGCTACCGAGGCGAAGCAGATCTTGATACCAAGCTTGTCGCAGTAGGCTCGGAAGATGCCGCTGGTGAATTGCGAGCCGTTGTCAGTGATGATGCGGTTGGGCACGCCGAAGCGGCAGACCAAACTCCGGATGAACTTCACCGCAGCCCCAGTTGGTATGGTGCGCACCGGCTCGACCTCGGTCCACTTGGTGAACTTGTCAATGGCCACGAAGAGGAAGCGGTAGCCCCCCTGCGACCTCGGGAAGGGACCCAGGATGTCCAGCCCCCAGACCGCGAACGGCCAGGAGAGCGGGATGGTCTGAAGCTCCAGCGCCGGCTGATGAATTTGCTTGGCGTGGAACTGGCAGGCGTCACAGGTTTGCACAATGGCGATCGCATCTTGAAGCACCTGAGGCCAGTAGAAGCCGCTCCTGAAGACCTTGCCTGTGAGGGTACGCGCACATGAGTGGTGGCCGCATTCCCCACTGTGGATGTCCTTAATCAGCTCTCGGCCTTCCTCAGGAGGGACGCATTTGAGGGCGACACCATTTGGGCGCTTGCGGTAGAGGTTCTCCTCGAGGATGCAGTATGATTTTGCTTGTCGAGCGACTCGCTCCGCGTCAGCATCTTCTTCAGGGAGGATTCCTTTCACTAAGTAGTCCTTGAGCTCGTCAATCCAGCCTGAGGCCTGGTGGGTTGCCGTCAGCAGCAGACGCTCCCCTGTGCTGGGACCGCAATCAGGCGCCCCAGACTCAGGAGGTGGTGGGAGCGCTTCGCCTGTGCTTGCGGCTGTGGCCTCGCGAGGCTGCTTGATGGATGCCTTGGTGGTCCTTGGGGAGGGTTCCAACAGTCCTGGTCGACTTGGGGTGGTCCTTGGCGTCGAAGGCGATGGTGTACTGGGACCACTTGAGGGGTCTGGAGGTCTCAGTGCTCGGGAGCGCAGCGTTGAGTTCGCGGGCGAACCGCTTGAACTGATTGTTCGACTTGGGCGCCTGAGCTCCGCCGAGGATGCAGGCCATGGCGCCTCTCGGGGCCTGGTAGCCTCCATCCTCCTCGTCGGGGAGGTTGTTGTTCTTCTCGGCGGCGTTGGCTTGAGTGCCCGACGGCTTCTGGTAGCCGCCATCACGCCTGCCCTTGCCGTCTCTGCGGTAGCCGCGGCCTCTGCCGCGGCCTCCGCTGCCTTCTCCACGCTCGCGTTCCCTGCTCAGCCTCTTGAGGTCAAAGCAGTCGTCTGTGGCGTGCCCGCGCCTGTTGTGGTAGACGCAGAACGGGCGGTGGTCCACCTCATTGCCGCCGCGCTCGGGGGAGCCCCTGCGGGAGCTCTTCGCGCCAGGCTCTGCCGCGAGGACCGCGGTAGCCTTGCGCTTGGGTTCTTCCCTCTTCTTGTGGCCCTTGGACCCCTCGCCAGGGTCGTCCCCCCGGGCGCTCATCTTGACGAAGAGGAGTCCCTCTTCAGCCTTGGCGCACTTGTCCGCCAGATCGAACAACTTCACCACAGAGGTGAGCTTGTCGTGGATGCCGAGCTTCTCGAGCATCCTGCGGTTTGTGACGCCCTCGCGGAAGGCAGCGATCACCTGGGTGTCGGGGATGTTTGGAATCTTGTTCCGCACCTGGCTGAAGCGCTGGATGTACTTGCGGAGAGTTTCATCCTTCTTCTGCACCACAGCGCGCAGGTCGTTGTGGGTGAGTGCGCGCTCGTACGTGCCCTTGAAGTTGGCGACGAACTGCCTGCAGAGCTCCTCCCAGGAGTCGATGGAGTCCTCCGGCAGATTGAGTAACCAGGACAGCGCGGAGTCCCTGAGGGCGTGGGAGAACCAGTTGGCCATGACCTTGTCGTCGCCCCCTGCAGCCTGGATGGAAGTGGTGTAGAGCTGCAAGAACTCGAGAGGGTTGGTGGACCCGTCGAAACCCTTGGGGAGCGCTGGCCTGAACTTCTGCGGCCAGACCACACGACGCAGGGCGCGCGTGAAGGCCATGCAGCCAGAGGCGTAGGTGGCCGTTCCTCCTTGGAGGGCCCTGCGGTTTTGTTGCCCCGCCTGACCGAGCTCCTCGACGAGGCGGTTCTGGAGGTCGCGACGTCGCTCCATGCCCACACGCGCGTCAGGTGCGGCGCG
Source organism: Poa annua (assembly GCA_026929855.1). NCBI lineage: Eukaryota > Viridiplantae > Streptophyta > Magnoliopsida > Poales > Poaceae > Poa > Poa annua. The sequence goes on along the minus strand of CM049437.1, from coordinate 88,914,792 downwards.
CTGCACGATTTGGCAGTCGTGCGGCGAGGAAGCGTGGGAGGGAGCCCGCTGCGCCGCGGCCGGAGGCGGTCCCGGCGGCGGCGGTGGCGCACCCGGCGCGGCCGTCCCTGCCGGGCCGGAAGGCACGATGGAGCGCGACGGAGCGGGGCGCGCGGTTGCGATGTCGACGAGGTGGTGGAGGCGGTCCAGCCACTGGTCGTGCGCCTCGGCACTGGGCCGGTAGCGGAGGAGCTCCTGGGCCATGAGTAGCGCGGTGTGCGGGGCGGGCTCTTGGTGTTCCCGCGTGGACACGCTCTGGCGCCGGGACGGGTGCGAGGACTCGGCGTCCTCACGGCGCCCAGAGTGGTCCTCGTCGTCGCGCTGGTCTCCGCCGCGGTGCCCCTCGCTCTCTGGCTCCTCCACGCGCGGGCCGGTGCCAGCGCGCTCGGTCGTGCGGGGGCGACCACGGCGGCCGCGGGTGGGGGCAGTGCCAGGCTCGGTGTGAGCCCTCTCGGAGGTGCGCCTGTTGGCGCGCGTCGCGCGGGTATCCATCATGGCGCGGAGTTCGGAGGTTGAAGACGCGCCTCAGTCCCCTACCTGGCGCGCCAAATGTCGGAGAATGACTCCCACGTAACAGGGGTAGTCTCGGCCCCGAAGAGAGGTTCGAAGGGGGACTGAACACGGAGGTCAAACAACCCTCGATGCACGCCGCGACGTTGCTCGCGGTGCTTGGGGTGGAGCGGCACGACAGAGAGAGACACCGGCCCGTACCCAGGTTCACGGCCCTCGAGAGGAGGTAAAACCGCTACTCCTGCTTGTCTGTATTGCACTGTGAAGGTTACAGGACAATGAGCTTGCCGAAGGCTCTCTTGAGGCAGTTTAGTGCTTGGAGAGGGACACAACGGTCGTCTTCCTCCCCCAGCAGTTGGCTATCCTACGCGCTTAGGGTGCGATTGCGCGATTGGGCGATCCCCTTCTACGGTGGAGCTCCTGCTCCTTTTATAGGCGCCCCGGGCTCCGCCCTCGGGCTGGTGGGCTCCCGCACGTCAGTCGCATGGAGGAGCGGGAGTCCACCGCACCTCGTCCGTCCATGGACGCGGTCCATCCGTGCTAAAGTAGCGCGCCGTGGCCGACAGGTTGCAGGCGGTGCAGAGCGGCTTGCAGGAGCAGCAGAGATCGTGGTGGAGCCCACGATGACGATCGTCTTGGAGCGTTGCGCCGTCCATCAGCTTTATCACCAAAGAGGAAAGTCCTGGCGGTCCTGGCGCTGGCGGCGCGGCTTTGTTGACCCCTTTTATCACGGGAACGGCAATGGTGACGCTGCTGCTGTCGTGCGCGCTGGTCGCGCGCGTCACTCTGCGGCCGCAGCGGAGCCCATGTGCGCGCTGCAGCGCCCATGTGCGCTTTACAGCGCTACCTTCGTCGCGAAGTATTCCCTCAGGGGCCTGAGGCTCTCAAGGGGATAAGGCCAAACCGGCTCCCCGCTGGGGGAGGGAGCCCTCAGGCGGGACGCCCTCGGGGGGAGCCCCCTTCAGGCCTCTCCAGCGCCGCAGGTCCCCCGCAGGGGTTTCTCCCTTGGGGGGCACACTCCAAGCGGTTGGCTTGGTCCTTAGTCGTTTTGTAGACGCTGTCGCGTGCACGGCCCGTGGAGAGTGGGCCATGCACACCCTAGATTCCACTGGGCCGACACCGGGGATCCGCACCCCCTTATCTAATAAAAAATCGTGTATCACACTTTGTAGGCAGTTACTTTCAAAAGGAGTCTTGAAAAGGCTGGATTATTTCCGATCAAGATTCTTCATAGTGAAAAAAGGAAATATCGACCGTCTAAGTGGAGTGTGGTGTGCCACCTTAACCTTGAGGTCAAGAATACATCCCTACTGCGGGTTGCGGGAATCTCGCCGAGCCGATGTATTCTTTTTGTCACGCAGGAATAAAATGTCAACGGTCCTGAAACGTTTTGCCTTAGTGGAAAATGAATTCGAAGTTGAAACGTCTGTCTTAAGTGCTCTTAAGTACGACCGTTTCCAGAATTCATTTGCCTTAACGTAATTGATTGTGGACGTTTCTGTTGGACCTCTCGCCTCCTGTGCTGCGTGTATAAAGGAGATGTCGCTCCTCTCCTGATGACACAGAACAGAATCATCTGCCCACAGTCGCCACCGCCTCCGTCGTTCCTATAGCTGTTGCTTCCATCGCTGATCCCATCGCGTCCACCGCGTACACGGCCGACGGGAGAGCAGGCCTTCGAAACTCCGCCTCTCTGAATCCTCTACGGGAGAGGGGCGATTAGGTTTTTGGGGAGCGTCTCATACGCGACTGCTCGCCTACGTTCATCATCGTCGTCTGCATCTACTTCCTCTTCGTCCACTACGTCCGCGTCGCCTTCGTCATCATCATGGGTACTGACGCCGACCGCCTCGCCGCTGAGAAGGCCGCCGCTGACAAGAGGGCTGCCGACGATGCCGCTGCTTCTGCTTCGACCAACTGGCCTACAGGAGGGTATGATATGTTCATCCCTCTACTGCTTATTTCCATGCTTGCGGTACTAGTTATCTGTGTAGATTTTTCTACTATATATCTAGTACATGGTTACATAATTAAGTTTCAGTATGTCATTAGCACCATTTGCGTCATGATTTTAGTTTATGCTTGGATTAATATAATCGAACAATTGCTTATATTCTCAACAATCCAAAAACCTAATATGTGTAGGCAATTTTCGATCCAAGGTTTTGCTGCTGCACTGAAACCAACCCTGTTTACCGGGACGTACTTTAAGCGTTGGCAGACCAAAACCACCTTATGGCTCACTGCGATGACCGTGTTTTGGGTCGCCGGTGTGACTCCCACTGGAACGATTGCTCCTGAACAGGAGAAGGCGTTTAGGGAGGCCACCGTCGTCTTCGTTGGAGCCGTTCTGAGCGTGATCGGAGACAAGTTGGTTGACGCATATTTGCATGTGCGGGTTGCCAAGGACTTGTGGGAGGCGCTCGAATCTAAATTCGGCGCAACCGATGCTGGAAGCGAAATGTATACCATCGAGCAGTTCCATGATTATAAGATGGTTGAAAACCGTTCTGTATTGGAGCAGGCTCATGAGATACAATGCATCGCAAAAGAGCTTGAGCTTCTCAAGTGTGATCTACCGGGCAAATTTGTCGCGGGATGCATAATCGCTAAGCTGTCTAATTCATGTAGGAGCTTTGCCACTACTCCGAAACATCAGAGGCGTGAATTCTCTGTTGAGGATGTCATTGGCCATCTGAGTGTTGAGCAGAATTCGAGGGCAAAGGACTCGCATGAAAAAGGCGAAGGTACTTCTGTTGCCAATATGGTACAGAAGAACTTCAACCCCCACAAGCACAAAGGGAAAACTGGTGTCCAACAAAATACCGACTTCAAGAAGATGGGTAACAAACCCTTCAAGAAGGACAAGAAGAAAGGTGCATGCTACACCTGTGTTTCAGAGGAACATTGGGCTCCTAAGTGCCCGAAGAAGTTCAAGAAACCAGGACATGACTCCAAGTCCGTCAACATGATCGTGAGCAACAATGAGAATGGTGCATCCGAGTACGGTAATTTGTTTACTGTATTTTCAGTTTGTCAGTCTAACGAATGGTGGATTGACACAGGTGCAAATACTCATGTATGTGCTGACATCTCATTGTTTTCTTCTTATCAGGTCACAGGGAACGGATCCGTATTGATGGGGAATGGCGCGAGTGCTTCTGTTCTTGGTGTTGGCACGGTCGATCTGAAGTTTACTTCGGTAAGGATCGTGCAGCTCAAGAACGTGCAGCATGTCCCCGCCATCAAGAAGAATCTCGTTAGTGGCTCCCTTCTATGTGGAGAAGGGTTTAAATTGGTATTCGAGTCTAATAAAGTAGTTGTTACAAAATATGTACTGTTTGTTGGAAAAGGTTATGAATGCGGAGGCATGTTCCGTTTTTCTCTTGCTGATTTTTGTAATAAAGTCGTGAACAATATTCATTCGAATGTTAACGAAACAGAAGTTTGGCATTCACGTCTTTGTCACATTGGTTTCGGTTGTATGACGCGGCTAGCAAAACTAAATTTAATCCCATCTTTCACTTTAGCCAAAGGTTCTAAATGTCTTTCGTGTGTGCAAGCAAAGCAACCTCGCAAGCCCAATAAAGCTGCGGAGGAAAGACACTTGGCACCGTTAGAACTTATACATTCTGATCTTTGTGAGATGAATGGCGTGTTGACTAAAGGTGGAAAGAGATACTTCATGACACTGATAGATGATTCCACTAGATTTTGCTATGTATATTTGTTAAGTACTAAAAATGAGGCTCTGCACTACTTTAAAATCTATAAGGCAGAAGTTGAGAATCAACTTGAAAAGAAAATTAAACACATCCGGTCAGATCGTGATGGAGAGTACTTCTCCAATGAGTTCGATTCTTTTTGTATGGAACATGGTATTATTCATGAGAGGACGCCTCCCTATTCTCCCCAGTCAAATGGGGTTGCCGAACGGAAAAACCGTACTCTAACAGATTTGGTTAACGCCATGTTAGATACATCGGGTTTATCCAAGGCATGGTGGGGGGAGGCGATATTGACGTCATGTCATGTCCTGAATAAAGTTTCGACAAAAGACAATGAGCTCACTCCCTATGAGCAATGGGAGAAGAGAAGGACAACACTCTCATACTTACGTACTTGGGGCTGTTTGGCGAAAGTCAATGTGCTGATCCCCAGAAAGCGTAAGCTTGGACCTAAGACCGTGGACTGTGTTAATTTGGGCTACGCTAAGAATAGCGTTGGCTATAGATTCTTGGTAGTGATATCTGATGTACCTGACGTGAAGGTCAGTACGATTATGGAGTCTAAAGATGCTACTTTCTTTGAGGATATTTTTCCTATGAGAGATATGCAAAGCACTTCTAGATAGGAATCTGAGGAAACTCCTGAGCCTGCCATTCCTATGGAATATTATGAACAAATCCATGATGAAAATCCTGAGAAGGATGATGAGGAAACCCTTGGTAGGGGCAAGCGACAGAGGACTGCAAAGTCCTTTTGCGATGATTTCCTCGTGTACCTTGTGGATGACACTCCCACTTCTATTTCAGAGGCTTATGCATCTTCGGATGCTGATGAAGCAGTCCGTAGCGAGATGGATTCTATCATGGCTAACGGGACATGGGAAATTACTGAACGTCCTTACGGTTGTAAACCGTTGGGATGTAAGTGGGTGTTCAAAAAGAAGCTTAGACCCGATGGTACGATTGAAAAGTACAAGGCTAGACTTGTGGCCAAGGGCTATGCCCAGAAAGAAGAGGAAGATTTCTTCGATACTTATTCACTTGTGGCCAGACTGGCCACCATACGAGTTTTACTCTCGTTGGCGGCCTCGCATGGTCTTCTTGTCCATCAAATGGATGTTAAGACGACTTTCCTAAATGGAGAGCTAGACGAGGAAATCTATATGCAACAGCCAGATGGCTTTGTATTAGATGGTCAGGAAGGAAAGGTATGTAAGTTACTGAAATCTTTATATGGCCTAAAACAAGCACCTAAGCAATGGCATGAGAAATTCAATACAACTATAACCTCTGTTGGTTTTGTTGTTAACGAAGCTGACAAATGCGTATACTATCGCCATGGTGGGGGCGAAGGAGTTATACTGTTCTTGTATGTTGATGACATACTGATCTTTGGGACCAACCTCAAAGTAATTGAGGAGGTCAAGTCGTTTCTATCTCAGAACTTTGAGATGAAGGACCTTGGTGTAGCTGATGTTATTCTGAACATCAAGCTACTAAGAGATAATGAGGGTGGGATTACACTTTTGCAATCTCATTACGTTGAGAAGATTTTGAGTTGTTTTGGATATTCGGACAACAAAACTTCTCCAACGCCATATGATCATAGTGTGCAGATTCGAAAATTCAATGTCACAGCTAAGGATCAAAGGAGATACTCTCAAGTAATTGGTTCACTCATGTATCTAGCTAGCGAGACAAGGCCTGACATCATGTTTGCTGTGTGCAAACTTAGCTGGTTTGTTTCCAATCCGGGTGATGTGCATTGGCATGTTGTCGAAAGAATCATGCGCTATCTGAAAGGTACTGAGAACTACGGACTTCACTATACCGGAAGCCCGTTAGTGCTTGAAGGGTAATGTGATGCGAATTGGATCTTTGATGCTGATGAGATGAAAGCTACAACAGGGTATGTGTTTACCCTTGGAGTTGGTGCTGTTTCCTGGAAGTCTTGCAAGCAAACGATCCTGACGAGATCGACAATGGAAGCAGAATTAACAGCATTGGACACATCTGGTGTCGAAGGAGGATGGCTTCGAGATCTTTTGATGGACTTGCCTGTGGTTGAAAAGCCAGTTCCGGCTATCCTTATGAACTGTGATAACCAAACAGTGATTGTTAAGGTTAAGAGTTCAAAGGACAACATGCAGTCCAACAAACACATAAGAATGAGATTAAAAGCTGTCAGACATTTGAGAAACTCCGGAGTAATAGCGTTGGATTATATCCAGTCGGCTAAGAATCTGGCAGATCCCTTCACTAAAGGGCTATCACGTGTTCTGATAGAAAATGCATCGAGGGAGATGGGTATGAAACCCACATGAGTTGCCATGGTAGTAAACCCAACCTATGTGATCGGAGATCCCGTGAAGTAGGACCTGGGAAAACAAGCTAGTGGTTAACTGAAGAAAGTAAACTTTACTAACCAACTCCGTTGGAGATGCAATACTCTCGGTAACTGTATGGCAGGTTGACGTTTGTCTTAATGTGTTCCAAAGCTTTGCATAAGCAAGACGCTATCCTACAGAGCGATCTTTGGAGGAACACACCTATGTGAACCTGACTGCTGGTCACAGTCTATGAGATTAGGGTGATCTCTAGTAAGTTCATGAACAGGTCAGGAGTGACTAATATGCTCCACCCGAGGGGTCAGCCTTCGGCAGCCTAGTACTAGTAAGACATTCAGTGAAACTACTTTACGCCAAACTGACAATTCAAGGCCTAGTCCATTGTCAGTTGTGAAGGAGTGTAGCTGATTGCTCTAAGTGGATGTTCAACCTTAACGGGTCTCCACTGAAAATACTTGTATATCAAAACAGTGTTTGGAACAGATGACAACATCATGGGTCTTTGGGATCCGGTGGGGGATTGCTGAAATGTTGGGCCTTTTAGCCCATTTAACAATTCCTAAAACTCCCTAAGGCCCATGTTGTCATGGCATGTGGTGGGAGTTTAGTCCCATACTGCTAGTTTAGTGAGATGTACACCAGCTTATATACTGAGACATTCTCCTACTAGTATATGTTGGTGTGAGGTATGAGGAGAATGGCTGTGTACCACACGCGCGCTCCTCCTCCTCCGCCGCCCGCCTCACCGCACCGCGGGTTGCGGGAATCTCGCCGAGCCGATGTATTCTTTTTGTCACGCAGGAATAAAATGTCAACGGTCCTGAAACGTTTTGCCTTAATGGAAAATGAATTCGAAGTTGAAACGTCTGTCTTAAGTGCTCTTAAGCACAACCGTTTACAGAATTCATTTGCCTTAACGTAATTGATTGTGTACGTTTCTGTTGGACCTCTCGCCTCCTGTGCTGCGTGTATAAAGGAGAGGTCGCTCCTCTCCTGATGACGCAGAACAGAATCATCTGCCCACAGTCGCCACCGCCTCCGTCGTTCCTATAGCTGTTGCTTCCATCGCTGATCCCATCCGTCCACCGCATACACGGCTGACGAGAGAGCAGGCCTCCGAAGCTCCGCCTCTCTGAATCCTGTACGGGAGAGGGGCGATTAGGTTTTTGGGGAGCGTCTCATACGCGACTGCTCCCCTACGTTCATCATCATCGTCTGCATCTACTTCCTCTTCGTCCACTACGTCCGCGTCGCCTTCGTCATCATCATGGGTACTGACGCCGACTGCCTCGCCGCTGAGAAGGCCGCCGCTGACAAGAGGGCTGCCGACGATGCCGCTGCTTCTGCTTCGACTAACTGGCCTACAGGAGGGTATGATATGTTCATCACTCTACTGCTTATTTCCATGCTTGCGGTACTAGTTATCTGTGTAGATTTTTCTACTATATATCTAGTACATAGTTACATAATTAAGTTTCAGTATGTCATTAGCACCATTTGCGTCATGATTTTAGTTTATGCCTGGATTAATATAAACGAACATTTGCTTATATTCTCAACATGGACTATTCAGCATTTATTCTTCCAGTGTAAATTTGCTAGTTCTATTTGGTCAGCCATCCAGATAGGATCTTCCTTATCCCCCTTGTAGTGTTGTGAATATTTTCGATAATTGGCTAAATGGGGTGGATCTTTAAGATTCTTATTATGGTGGGAGCGATTGCCATTATTTAGTCGCTTTGACTATGTAGAAATGACAAGATTTTTGACGATAATAATACTTCTGTTTTACAGGTTATATACCGGTTCACTGCTAGACACCGTTTATGGTTGTCACTACAACGTGTGCAACACCGCGACCTATTTTTGGAGGTAGCTTTACGGTTGGAGGTTGCGGCGCGAGAGTTGTTTCCCTTCACCGAGTTGAGTTGTTGGCAGTCTCTAGTTTGGAGTCGGTGAAACTATTTGATCGATGCTAAAAACATTAGAAACGGATCTGGAATAACAACCGGCTGCGGGTCTGATGTGAGGCGGTTGGAATCTTTTTAGTGTTAAATCCCCTCAGATTGCAGTCTTTAAATGTCAGTTTTGTACTATTGGGGCGCGGAAGTTATTTCCATTCATGGATGGCAACATAGTCTTCGCATTTGTCCTCCATTACCATAGGCGTCTATACAATTTGTCCTCCATTACCATAGGCGTCTATACAATTTCTCATTTTGATATGTAGCTCGCTTTTTTTCTGTTCGAAAACTTGTGAACTGGTTGGAGATGTGCGCAGTCTAGATACATGTGTATATATAAATGTGAAAAATGACAAACATTTTATATGGTGAAATAGAGGAAGTAGTTGATACTTGATAGTAGCTTCTAGAAAAACCTACATGTTGGATTGAACTAGTTGAATGCCCGTGCGTTGCTACGGGCCCCTATTTTTTTCTACTGCCAATGAGTTCTAGATGTGTGAAGAAAGAAAATTATTAATCATACCCAAAAAGCATGTAACACTCCGAAATGACAAACAACTCCATGCATTTCATGCGCTCCACTCCGCTCAAAGCTCTCTCCTAGTCGGGATGAGGGAACCAGCAGTGTTCGGGCCTCTCTGCTTCAAATGGTTGCATGTTGAAGAACCTGGTGGTGCATCCCCGTAAGTCATAGTGTCATGACGACATGGTGCAACGGCCATTAGCTCCTTGACATCTTCGTCTACGTAATGGGTGTGTCGGAGAGTGACTCCCACGAGACAGGGGTGGTCACACTCTGAAGAGAATGTTCGAAGGGGGCTGAACGCGGAGGTCAAACAACCCTCAACTGGCACGGCGACGGTGCTCATCGAGCCTGAGGAGGGACATCACGACAGAGATGAACACCAGCCCGTACCCAGGTTCACGGCCCTCTGGAGGAGGTAACACCGCTACTCCTGCTTGTCTGTATTGCGCTGTAGAGGGTACAGTACAATGAGCTTGCCGAGGGCTCTCTTATGGCAGAGTGGAGCTCAAGGAGGGAACTCTAGGGTCCTCCTCCTCCTCGAGCGCGCTTGGCTAGGCTACGCTATGGTAGAGTGTACAAGTGTTGATTCCTCGATCGATCCACCGACCCTTTGCTACGGAGGTGCTCCCTCCCCTTTTATAGGCGCCCCGGGCCTCATCCCCGCGTCCTGCGCGGTGGATGGGTTCCCACATGGCGACGAAATGGAGGAGCGGGGTGCACCGCAGCTGGGCTGTCCATGGACTCGGTCCATGGTCGTAAAGCCTGCCCTTAAGGCAGGAAAGCCACCGTCCGCCAGGACGGCCAGCTGGTGCCGCAGAGATAGTGGGGGAGCCCACGGTGACGTCGTCGTTGGAGCGTAGCGCTGGCCATCTGCTTTATCACCGAAGGGGAAAGCTTCGTAGTCCGGTGCGGGGGGCACAGCTTTGTTGACTCCTTTAATCACCAGAATGGCAACTGCGGCGTCGTTGTCACCGCGCGCAGGTGCGCGCGTCACTCTGCGGCCGCGGCAGAGGCCATGTGCGCTCTGCGGCGGTTGCTTCTCGGCGAAGCATCTCTACAGGGCCAGAGCGGCCTTGTAGAGGGATTCGTGTTGACTCCTCTCCGGAGGAGAGTGCCTTGCAGAGGGGCAGTCGCGGGGGGAGGCTCTTCAGGCCTCCGCTGCCCTTCAAGCCCTCTCGAGGGCGTCTCCCCTCGAGAGTCTCTTCAAGCGTTCGGCTTGGTCCTTAGTCATCTTTCGATACTGTTGCGTGCGAGGGCTGTGGAGAGTGGGCCCTGCACACCCTGGATTCCACTGGGCCGACAATAGCCCCCGGGCCCACGATGGGCACGGAGAAGCCCACCAGGCTCAGACGAAACGTCGTGGGCCCAAAGTGTCCGGCCGGCCCGAGACACGCGTCGATCGGTGGCTAGTTTGCGGCGACTCGGTTTCTCTGGCAGGACGTGCTTCGTGGGGGGCCCCACCACGCCTCGGTAACTGCCCAGATGGGGCATAAAGCCTGCGCGCCGGTCCGAGCAGCCGTTACTGCTCTCATTCTGCGCGCCCTGCCTTCCGCTCTCGCCCTCCTAGTTTTCTCTCACCGGCGAGCTCCTTCTTCTTCCTCGTTCTTCCGCACTTTCCTCCTTTCCCGACGATGGGTCCAGCGAAGGGCAAGGCGGCGATGGCGACGCTCCCCTCGGACGCGCAGGGGGACGAGGTGCTCGGCCCCGCCCTGGTCGGGGAGCGCGTTAATGAGGCAGCGCTGGACAAGATTCGGCATCTGGTCGCCGGGAAGACCAACGAGCACGACGCCAGTGCTCTCCAGGCCGCCAAGCTCGGCCGGCTCCCGAAGGGGTTTTTCCCCATATTCCTCCACACCATCTACGCCGGGTTGGTGCCTCCCTACTCGCCCTTCCTGGAGGCGATTCTGGAGTTCTACCAGATCCACCTCCTCCATCTGCACCCCAATTCCGTCTTGATCCTCTCCATCTTCGCCTATCTGTGCGAAGCCTACTTGGGGGTGCAGCCTTCGGTGGCCCTCTTCCGGAGCTTCTACGCGCTCCGGAACTCTGCAAACCTCGAGCGGACGGGGTGCGTCTCTTTCCGCATCGTGGACGGCATGGGGGACGTCTACATCCCCATGTCGTGGAACGGCGAGAAGCCTGTCACGGCGGTGGTGAAGAAGGTGGATGACTTCCGGCAGAAGTGGCTCCTCATCGGCGTCAAGTCGCAGAGCTCCTTCATCGACGTCCCAGAGGCGCCACCCGTGAAGAACACCCACTGGGGCAAGCAGGTCTTCCAGGGCCCACAGATCGCAGACCTAATGGGCCGCATGAAGCTTCTCCGGGAGAATGGCCTCACCGGGCAGATGATTGCGGAAGACTTCGTGAGGCGCCGCATCGCTCCGCTTCAGGCGCACAAGAAGCCGATGTGGATGTACTCGGGCCTCACGGACCCGATGCGGCTCCACTGCTGCGACCACCGCCCCGACGTCGTCTTCACCATCATGGGCTTCCTCTTCATCAATCCGGACGTGCCCGTGGCGGTCGCTGCGGAGCTGAGGCCTCTCCACCAGCTCTCCTTGGCCGTGCGCCTGGCGGTTCTGGAGCAGATGCCCACGTTCACCCCGCTTGGCTTAGCGGGGGAGGAGGAGGACGAGGTGGCCCTGCCCGTGGCGAAAGGGCCAGAAGCCGCGGAGTCACCCTACGTATCAGACGCCGAGCCAGGCTGCAAGGCGGCGAGGGCGAACCCCTTGCCTGGCGGGGCGAGCTCGTCAAGGGCTGCGCTCCCTGCCGAGGAAATCCTCGAGGTCTCATCCGGTGACGACGAGGAGGCCGACACGGGGCGACGGGAGCCTCGGACCAAGGCGGCCCACGACAGGCCTGCCGGGGACCCGATGGGCGCTTCCCTCAAGAGGAAAGCCGAGACGGCTCCCGAGGGATCCGGAGCCAGGACCATGCGTTCTTGGCGTGCGTCTGGTATGGCGTGGGTTGACACCCGCGCCAAGAAGACTGGGTAAGTGTTTTTAACTTGGTTTTTCTTCCTCAATCTTTGCTTGTCTGCTCTCCTCTGACAAGTCTTCTTGCTCTTTGCCAGCGACCTGGTGCCTGCAAAGCGCCGGAGGCTTCGCAAGGCTGCGGAGGTGAAGAGAGCCGCGCCAGAGGCTGCGCCAGAAGCTGCGGCAGACGAGGCCTCGAGGCCTATGGAGGAGGACCCCGCAGGCCCTCTTAAGGGCGCGCCTCAGGCTGAGTTGACCGCGTCACCTCCCGCGGGGGGGCGCCCTGAAGAGCAGGCGGGGTCGGCGCCCACTCCGCCTCGCGCTGCCACTCCTCCAGCGCAGCAGGAGGCCGCGGCAGGCGCGACGCCGAACCAGAGCCCGCCGAGGGCCGACGAGATGGAGGGGGCAGCCCCTCCGCCGCCCCCGCCAAGCTCTGCAGCGGAGGCGGAGACGGAGACTACGGGGCAAGCCTCTCCTGCCCCTGAAACTCATGATGAGGCGCCGCTCGAGGAGGGCGACACCGGTGCGCGGAGCGCGGGTGTTGAAGTGGAGAACTCGCCGCCAGGCCCCCAGGCCCGTGACGCTGCAGGGCCCCGCGCAGAGGCCCCCTCTTCCAAGCTCGATGCAGGCGCAGGTACCTCCGCGCCGCACGGGCCTCCACAGGCCCTTGTCCTTAGCGGCTGGGATTGGAACAGGGGACGCCGCGGCGTCGCCTTCCGCCTGGTGCGGGAGTCCCTGGACGGATTGGAGGCCCACCTCGCCCTCGAGGATGGGGAGCTCGCCCGGCAGCAGGATGAGCTTGCGGAGGCCTGGGCCGCCTTCCACGCAGCCGTGGAGGATCGCCGGCGGAGCGACCTGGCTCTTCAGGCGGAGCGCGAGGAGGCTCGGCGCTTCGCCCAGGAGGTCCGCTAGGGCGCCGTGAGCGAAGCTGAAGAGCTCCTGCAGCCCCTCCAGGCCGAGCGCCAGGCAGCGGCGGACGATCTGGCCGAGGCCAGGGCGGAGCGGGAGGCCGTGGAGCTCTCGCTGGCGGACAAGCACCGCGAACTCGTTCAGCTCGAGGCCAAGATCCTTGCCGACTCCGAAGTCGTGCGGACCTCTCTGGAGGCGGTCCGCGCGGCCTTGGATGCCAGGGGGCAGAGGCTGAGCGAGCGAGAGAATGACGTGCGCCAGCGCGACGAGCAGCTGCTGCAGGCGGAGCAGGAGCTGTCGGTGCAGCGCGCCGACCTCGAGGCCCGGGAGGGGATGGCCGAGGCACTCGGCAAGCATGACCGCGAAGTGGCTACCCACAAGAAGCACGTGGAACGCTTCAACGCGAGGTTTGCCGAGCGGAAAGAGGAGGTGGCGAAGGAGTTCCAGGACCGGGAGAGGGAGTACCGCGCCGCCATCTCTCGAGATTATAACGAGAGGTTCAAGAAGCAGGAGAATCGCTTAAAGAAGAGGCGCGCCGAGGACAACGCCCGGATCCACGAGCTGGAGGAGATGAACGCCAACCTGAACTCCCGGGCGAGGCGTGAAGCGGACCGTCGCCGCGTTGCCGAGGAGGCTCGCGAGCGCGTGGCGCAGGACCTCGCCTCCCTCATGGCGGACATGGAGGAGATGAACCAGCAGGTGGGCCCTGCTGTGGAGCGGGCGGTGGAGGCTGTCGAGAACGCCCAAGCAGCGCGGGTGCTATCGCAGCAGCGGGAGCGCATGTTCCAGTCCTTGGTGGCTCGGGGCAACGAGCTCGCAGCGAAGCTGGGTGCGGAGGCGCCGCCCGTCCCCGCTCAGGGCAATATCGACGCCGCCGCGTATCTCGTCTACTTTGAGCAGCTCTTCACGGTGCTCGAGGGTCCTGCCGCGGAGCTCCGCGACGTCGTCGAGGAGGAATGCCGCCAACTCCTGGCGGTGGCGGTCGACCGCATCTTCACCTGAAGGGGATCGCATGCAGAAAACAAAAAATTTCCTAACAGCGATAACCTTAAACTAGCCAGGGTCTATACTATGCAGATATAGTAATACGGAGGAGATCGGTATACATACCCTTGTCGACCGAAAAGCGGGGATTACGCTCCCGCACAAGCGTTGTCGATGAAGCCGACGAAGACCTCGAGGTCGTGTAGAGGAAGTAGACCTCCAGCACCACTAGTGTGGCACCTCGCAGGGCGTTACACACGTACGGTGAAGCCGACGAACTCCGGGCTCCGATCCAGGGACGAAGCAGCGGAAGACTGGGACCGGAAGACCAGCAGCACGGCGGCGTGCGTATGGTGGAGAAAACTTATCCTCGGCGCAACTCCAAACTAGGGAGTCACGGGATCCAAGGAGAGAGAGAGAGAATTGGTGTGTGCTTTAAAGGCCAGGGGTACCCCTCTATATAAAGGGACCAGGGGGCTGCCCAACTTGCCAGACTAGCGGTGTGGTACTATTCCCACACCCCAGCCGGCCAGCCTTGGTGCGCCGGCCATGGTGGGCCCCATGTGGCCCACCAATGGCCGGCCGAACCAGCCCTTCCCTTGGGAGGGACTCCTCCCCCCCCTCATGGGCCCTTTTGCCCAAAAAGGCCCATTTAGGGATTTTTGCCTTTAAAAATTCAGGAAAAATTAAATAAAAAATATATTTAACTATTAATTACACTAATTAATATTAAATACATATTACATAATTTATTCCGGCTCCGAAAACTATTTCGTCGCTGCCCGATCTCCATCGGAACTTTCCCGGGACGTTCCCGGTGCTCTCTTTTCCTATTTTTCTCTTCCGGTAAAATTGTCGACTCCCCTTAAGTGTGTTACCCTAGCGGTTCGAGATCTCACCAGACATGATCGAGACAACCTCTCCGATCAATGACTAATTCGTGGACCGAGGATACCCAGAATTAATCCCTGCGAGATAACGAATACTTTGTCGTTCGAACCTGGACGTCTGAGTCTTAAACCTTTTGCCATGGCGATACTTAGCGTGTCCGAGACTCGTTCATGGATATCACCATACCCAGCTTGATCTCGTTACCGACACCGCTATCTTCTACTCGTCCATGATATTATGTCCTGGTGACCTAGTCACACGCTTGCAAGCTCATTTGACATAATCTCACCGAGTCGGCCCTAGAGTATCTATCCTGCTATGCGGACTGGCAAATCCCGCTCTTGATCCCTCGTCTCAACATACTCCCTTCCGACACCTGAGAGGGACAACTTTATTGTCACACAATTAAGATATGACGTTTGATGCAATCAAAGTGTCTTTCAGAAATAGCAATAAGAGTTGATCTCACGGTCAAAGGCGTAATGACTACGTCCTACAAATATTGGGTATGTCCATCAGATCGTTCTACCAACGACATGACTCCATTGTCAAATTGACACCATGTCACATGATCGGGAAACCTCGATCATCAATTGCACAATGAACTAGTCAAGTAGAGGCTACTAGGGACCTGGTTGTTTTACGTATCACACGTGTATTAATGTTTCCGCTTAATACAGTTATAGCGTGACACAAAAACGTATTATGAACAAATGAGATATGATAAATAAAAACTTTATTAATTGCCTCTAGGGCATATCTCCTTCAGTCTCCCACTTGCACTAGAGTACAATTTAATCTAGTTTACAACTTGGTAAAAGCCTAACACCCATAGCATCTTGGTGTTTCACATGCTTATCAAGTAGGAGAGGTTTCGTCAAAGGATCTGCGACATTCAGATCCGTATGCACTTTGCAAATCTTCACATCGCCTTCCTGTACATACTGTCGTATCACATGAAAGCGTCGGAGAATGTGTTTGGCAGTTGAGTGAGACCTTGGTTCCTTTGTGTTAGCAATGGCACCCGTATTGTCGCAGTAGAGGGTTACGGGGTCTTGCGCGCTAGGGAACACTCCAAGTTCGATAATGAACTTTCTCAGCCATACAGCTTCATTCGCAGCTTCAGAAGCAGCAATGTACTCCGATTCCATTGTAGATTGGACCACGATGGGTTGCTTCCCACTCCTCCAGCTTACAGCGCCTCCGTTCACCTTGAAAACATATCCTGTCTGTGACTTAGAGTCATCTGGGTCTGTGCAGAAACTTGCATCAACGTAACCTGTTACGCCAAGTTCTTCTTCACAGTCACCATACACAAGGAACATTTCCTTTGTCTGCTTGAGATACTTAAGAATGCTCTTAACAACTACCCAATGATCCTTTCCTGGATTACTTTGGAACCGGCTCGTCAAGCTAAGAGCCAATGCTACATCAGGTCGAGTACTTAACATGGCATACATGATCGATCCTATGGCTGAAGCATAAGGATGTTTAGCCATCTCGGTTTTATCATGTTCCGTCACCGGACACTGAGCCTTGCTCAATATTCTATTCTTGACAACTGGCAGAGAACCTTTCTTTGCCGTCTCCATACCGAACCGTTTCAGTATCTTATCAAGATAAGTACTCTGACTCAACGCTAATAGGCGTCTTGATCTATCACGATAGATTTTAATGCCTAAAACGTATGCAGCTTCTCCTAAGTCCTTCATGGAAAATTTACTATTTAAATATTTCTTCACGCTATTTAGAAGATCCACATTATCCCCAATTCGTAATATGTCATCCACATATAGTACCAGGAATACAACTGAGCTCCCACTCATTTTCTTGTAAATGCAGGTCTCTTCCATATTTTGGACAAATCCAAAACCTTTGATCACCTCATCAAAGCGAAGATTCCAGCTCCGAGATGCTTGCTTCAGTCCATAAATGGAACGCTAAAGCTTGCATACCTTGCCAGCATTTTCTGGATCGACAAAACCTTCAGGTTGTACCATATACAACTTTTCCTCAATGTTACCATTTAGGAACGCTGTTTTGACATCCATTTGCCATATCTCATAGTCATAATGTGCGGCAAGTGCTAGCAAAACCCGAATAGACTTTAGCATCGCTACCGGTGAAAAAGTTTCATCGTAGTCAATTCCATGAACTTGTCGGAAACCCTTTGCGACAAGCCGAGCTTTATAGACGGTCACGTTACCATCAGCATCAGTCTTCTTCTTAAAGATCCACTTATTCTCGACGGCCTTGCGCCCTTCGGGAATCTCCATCAAAGTCCATACTTTGTTGTCATACATGGATCCTATTTCGGATTTCATGGCTTCAAGCCATTTCTCGGACTCAGGGCCTGCCATAGCCTCTTTGTAGTTCGTAGGTTCGTCTTGTTCAATTAACATGATGGTGCAAACCAGGTTGCCGTACCACTCAGGAGCGTTACGACATCTCCCAGACCTACGAGGTAGAATAGTATCCTCGACATTTTCTCCCACTCCATCTGTGGAGGACGTTTCCGGAACAGCTTCCGTTGCGCCACTCGGAATTTCGAGTTCAGGATCAACAATCTCGTCGAGATCTATTTTCCTCCCACTTACTCCTTTGGCGAGAAACTCTTTCTCGAGAAAGGTGCCGTTCTTCGCGACAAACGTTTTGCCCTCGGCTTGGTTGTAGAAGGTGTATCCTATGGTTTCCCGCGGATACCCTACAAAGACGACTTTCTCCGATTTCGGTTCGAGTTTGTCGGGCTGTAGTTTCTTAACATACGCCTCACAACCCCAGACCTTCAGGAACGACAACTTAGGTTTCTTGCCATGCCATATCTCATACGGTGTCGTTGCAACGGATTTGGACGGAGCCCTATTTAAAATGAATGCGGCTGTTTCTAACGCATACCCCCAAAAAGATACGGGCAAGTCAGTAAGAGACATCATAGACCGGACGCTATCTAATAGGGTACGATTACGTCGCTCGGACACACCGTTGCGTTGCGGTGCTCCAGCTGGCGTAAGCTGTGGCACGATGCCACATGCCTTCAGATGTGTGCCAAACTCAAAACTCAAATATTCGCCACCACGATCGGATCGAAGGTGCTTTATTTTCTTGTTGAGTTGATTTTCAACTTCACTTTGAAATTCTTTGAACTTTTCAAATGTTTCAGACTTGTGTTTCATCAAATAGATATACCCATATCTACTCAAGTCATCGGTGAAGGTGACAAAATAACGATAACCATTGCGTGTCGACACGCTCATTGGTCCACACACATCTGTATGTATGACTCCCAATAAGTCCGACGCCCGTTCCATGAAACCATTGAACGGTGTCTTGGTCATCTTGCCCATGAGGCATGGTTCACATGTGTCGAGGGATCCAAAATCCATCGAGTCTAAAAGTCCATCGGCATGGAGTTTCTTCATGCGTTTTATACCAATATGACCGAGACGGCAATGCCACATATACATGGTGGTATCGCTACTAAGTTTAATCCTCTTGGCATCAATGTTATGGATGTGAGTACTACGATCGAGATTCAACAAGAATAAACCATTATTCATAGGAGCATCAACATAAAAGATATCATTCATCGAAATAGCACAACCACTTGATGCTGATTTGAACGAATATCCGTCTTGCAACAAGCAAGAACCACTTATAATGTTTACACTCAAACTTGGTACAAAATAACACTTATTTAGAACCAAAACTAATCCCGATGGTAGATGTAGAGGGAGTGTGCCGACAGCCACCACGTCAACTCTTGATCCGTTGCCGACGCGCATCGTCACCTCATCCTTTGCCAGGTGCCGTTTATTCCGTAACTCCTCCTGAGAGTTACAAATATGAGCAACAGAACCGGTATCAAATACCTAGGTATTGCTACGGGCGCAGGTAAGGTACACATCAATAACATGTATATCAAATATACCTTTCTCTTTTCCGACAATCTTGCCGGCCTTCTTATCTTCTAGGCACTTGGGCAGTTGCGCTTCCAATGATCTGATGGTCACCACCATCTTGTCCATCTTGATTTCCAATTCGGCCATGTTGAGCATCATCAGTATTTCCGACAAGGATTTTGATGTCCCTTTCATGTCGTAGTTCATGATAGCGTCCTTATAGCTAGGGGGCAGTGACAACAGCACCCTATCAATAACCAGCTCTTCTGGAATCATATATCCCAGATCATTCAGGAGCTGAACGCTGCCAAACATATTGGCTAAGTGCTCGCTTATGTTGCCGTGCTCTTCCATCTGGACCGAGAAGAAAAGCTTGGTAGCTTCAAACCTCTCATCCATGACTTGTCGTGCAAAAACAACCTTGAGTTCAGTGATTATCTCATAAGCACTCTTGTTCTCAAAATGGCTTTGCAGGTCAGACTCCATGGCAAAGAGCACGCCACTCTGGACAAAAGAGGAAATATCCGCCTTAAACTCGTGGACGATCCTAACAGTTTCTGAGGCGGTGTTTGCTGGCTGATCATCTAAGGGGGCTTAAAGGATGTAAGCCACCTTGTGGGTATTCAGGAGGGACTTCAAATCACGGAACCAGGATACGAAGTTTGACACATTGGTCTTAAGCTTTTCTTTCTCAAGGAACATGCCTAGGTTGAAGGTGGGATGAGACATCTACAATGGAATTTGCAAAACATAAGACTTTGTTCATAAAATTTTGAGTTCTAGTTTTAGAAAATAACTATAAGAACTCCCACTCAAAACGAATATCCCTCTAATCGCTTTAGTGATTACACGACCCTAATCCATTGTGCAACCCCTCATCGTCAGAGCCGGCAACACAACTTCAAAGGTAGACATCGAATGTCAATCACAACAACTTTGTGACTCATGCTCGACCTTTCGGTCTCCGTGTTCCGAGGCCATGTCTGTACATGCTAGGCTCGCCATAATAACCTTCAACGTATACGCTTGTGCAACATGGCTTACACCCACTATATGCGAACGACGATATGTCTGATACCCGATCGTCACGGCCTGCCTCATAACGTAGAACTTTCTTGGTGGTGCACGTCGAAGGGAGAACACTAATGGTATTTTGGAGGGATCATCTTATATTACCGCCGCCGTGTAACTAATATATACTAATATATATATATACACACAATATAAGATGCACTCAAAACATCAATATGTAATGCGACGTGATATGGTCCTTGCGCCGATGGTCTCCTTCGCGCCCGCAGTTTATAAACAATTTAATAAACCTACCTTGACCATATCACATTGCCCCTGCAAAATAAAGTTAGACGCGTTCTACTTTATCTTTTGCATATTTTACGTGGCTTGGGGCTGTCGTAAATAGAACCGCTTCATATCTACGAACCTATGACCACAACAACGATCAAATAATTGCATATTTATTCATCCCTTTCGGGCCCTCCATTGAAAATGCAAAGCCAACTAAATAGAGAGAGACAGACACCCGCCAGCCACATATACGGTACCAGCCGTATGTTAGTAGTGGAACCAGTCTCGCGTAAGCGTACGCGTAAAGTCGGTCCGGGCCGCTTCATCAACTCAATGCTGCCGACAGTGCAAGTGCACGCGAGAGGGTAGCAAATAAAAGAACGATGTCGCCGTGATAAACACGGGTGCAACTAGTGTACAGATATATCTACGCATAGATCGGCTCTGATACCACTGAAGGGGATCGCATGCAGAAAACAAAAAATTTCCTAACAGCGATAACCTTAAACTAGCCAGGGTCTATACTATGCAGATATAGTAATACGGAGGAGATCGGTATACATACCCTTGTAGACCGAAAAGCGGGGATTACGCTCCCGCACAAGCGTTGTCGATGAAGCCGACGAAGACCTCGAGGTTGTGTAGAGGAAGTAGACCTCCAGCACCACTAGTGTGGCACCTCGCAGGGCGTTACACACGTACGGTGAAGCCGACGAACTCCGGGCTCCGATCCAGGGACGAAGCAGCGGAAGACTGGGACCGGAAGATCAGCAGCACGGCGGCGTGCGTATGGTGGAGAAAACTTATCCTCGGCGCAACTCCAAACTAGGGAGTCACGGGATCCAAGGAGAGAGAGAGAGAATTGGTGTGTGCTTTAAAGGCCAGGGGTACCCCTCTATATAAAGGGACCAGGGGGCTGCCCAACTTGCCAGACTGGCGGTGTGGGACTATTCCCACACCCCAGCCGGCCAGCCTTGGTGCGCCGGCCATGGTGGGCCCCATGTGGCCCACCAATGGCCGGCCGAACCAGCCCTTCCCTTGGGAGGGACTCCTCCCCCCCCTCATGGGCCCTTTTGCCCAAAAAGGCCCATTTAGGGATTTTTGCCTTTAAAAATTCAGGAAAAATTAAATAAAAAATATATTTAACTATTAATTACACTAATTAATATTAAATACATATTACATAATTTATTCCGGCTCCGAAAACTATTTCGTCGCTGCCCGATCTCCATCGGAACTTTCCCGGGACGTTCCCGGTGCTCTCTTTTCCTATTTTTCTCTTCCGGTAAAATTGTCGACTCCCCTTAAGTGTGTTACCCTAGCGGTTCGAGATCTCACCAGACATGATCGAGACAACCTCTCCGATCAATGACTAATTCGTGGACCGAGGATACCCAGAATTAATCCCTGCGAGATAACGAATACTTTGTCGTTCGAACCTGGACGTCTGAGTCTTAAACCTTTTGCCATGGCGATACTTAGCGTGTCCGAGACTCGTTCATGGATATCACCATACCCAGCTTGATCTCGTTACCGACACCGCTATCTTCTACTCGTCCATGATATTATGTCCTGGTGATCTAGTCACACGCTTGCAAGCTCATTTGACATAATCTCACCGAGTCGGCCCTAGAGTATCTATCCTGCTATGCGGACTGGCAAATCCCGCTCTTGATCCCTCGTCTCAACATACTCCCTTCCGACACCTGAGAGGGACAACTTTATTGTCACACTATTAAGATATGACGTTTGATGCAATCAAAGTGTCTTTCAGAAATAGCAATAAGAGTTGATCTCACGGTCAAAGGCGTAATGACTACGTCTTACAAATATTGGGTATGTCCATCAGATCGTTCTACCAACGACATGACTCCATTGTCAAATTGACACCATGTCACATGATCGGGAAACCTCGATCATCAATTGCACAATGAACTAGTCAAGTAGAGGCTACTAGGGACCTGGTTGTTTTACGTATCACACGTGTATTAATGTTTCCGCTTAATACAGTTATAGCGTGACACAAAAACGTATTATGAACAAATGAGATATGATAAATAAAAACTTTATTAATTGCCTCTAGGGCATATCTCCTTCAGTCTCCCACTTGCACTAGAGTACAATTTAATCTAGTTTACAACTTGGTAAAAGCCTAACACCCATAGCATCTTGGTGTTTCACATGCTTATCAAGTAGGAGAGGTTTCGTCAAAGGATCTGCGACATTCAGATCCGTATGCACTTTGCAAATCTTCACATCGCCTTCCTGTACATACTGTCGTATCACATGAAAGCGTCGGAGAATGTGTTTGGCAGTTGAGTGAGACCTTGGTTCCTTTGTGTTAGCAATGGCACCCGTATTGTCGCAGTAGAGGGTTACGGGGTCTTGCGCGCTAGGGAACACTCCAAGTTCGATAATGAACTTTCTCAGCCATACAGCTTCATTCGCAGCTTCAGAAGCAGCAATGTACTCCGATTCCATTGTAGATTGGACCACGATGGGTTGCTTCCCACTCCTCCAGCTTACAGCGCCTCCGTTCACCTTGAAAACATATCCTGTCTGTGACTTAGAGTCATCTGGGTCTGTGCAGAAACTTGCATCAACGTAACCTGTTACGCCAAGTTCTTCTTCACAGTCACCATACACAAGGAACATTTCCTTTGTCTGCTTGAGATACTTAAGAATGCTCTTAACAGCTACCCAATGATCCTTTCCTGGATTACTTTGGAACCGGCTCGTCAAGCTAAGAGCCAATGCTACATCAGGTCGAGTACTTAACATGGCATACATGATCGATCCTATGGCTGAAGCATAAGGATGTTTAGCCATCTCGGTTTTATCATGTTCCGTCACCGGACACTGAGCCTTGCTCAATATTCTATTCTTGACAACTGGCAGAGAACCTTTCTTTGCCGTCTCCATACCGAACCGTTTCAGTATCTTATCAAGATAAGTACTCTGACTCAACGCTAATAGGCGTCTTGATCTATCACGATAGATTTTAATGCCTAAAACGTATGCAGCTTCTCCTAAGTCCTTCATGGAAAATTTACTATTTAAATATTTCTTCACGCTATTTAGAAGATCCACATTATCCCCAATTCGTAATATGTCATCCACATATAGTACCAGGAATACAACTGAGCTCCCACTCATTTTCTTGTAAATGCAGGTCTCTTCCATATTTTGGACAAATCCAAAACCTTTGATCACCTCATCAAAGCGAAGATTCCATGTGTATTAATGTTTCCGCTTAATACAGTTATAGCGTGACACAAAAACGTATTATGAACAAATGAGATATGATAAATAAACACTTTATTAATTGCCTCTAGGGCATATCTCCTTCATCACCAACCTCCAGCACCTCCAGCCCGGCTTCCACTACTCGACGGTGACCGAGCCTCTCGAGGGAGAGAAGGGGTGGAAGATCTCCAACTCGGTCCGCGACCAGATCGACGACTTCTGCAGCCGCTTCAAGCGGGCCGAGGCGGAGGGGGACGACGGCGAGGAGGCAGGCTCCGAGGACGAGCCCGGAGAGGAAGGGTCTGCGGAGGAAAGCGACGAGGCTTCTGCTTGACCTTCTCCTGTAACATAATGCGCTTGTAGCGCCATTGAGATATTTGGGCTTAGAGACTTTTGCTCCATAATCTGTAACAAGATATTTTTAAGTATATGCTACTAAGTTTGTGTGCGTGCCCCTCGAAGGCCTTTTGCTTCAACTCCATGCCTTTTTTCGCTCTGCGTCGCTAGGACCCTTCTCCTTGCGCTATGACTCCGCCGCTGCGGTATGCCCGAGCAATGACTCGGCAAGGCCGGGGGGAGTTTAAGGCTTAGAGAGGTAGGAGTCCTCGAGGCGCGATGCTCAAGGGCCCCCCTTTGACGTGCAAGCAGTTCATGGAGTGTGAGGGAAAAGAGACGCTCGAGGGACGAGGAGTGCTCGTGAGAGAGATGAAGAGATTCTCTTGGCGTGAGCGGTGAACTTAGCTTCGCGAGGCTTTTGCTCTGCGTAGGCTTTCCTTGGCGATGCGTTCTCCTCCAGGGGCCGAGTTTTTCCTCCACGAGCTTGGAGGGACTCTTGTTCCCTGCGGATGTTAGAGAGGCGAACCCAAACGCTAGAGCATGGTAGTAAGGGCTCATGTGCGCTTATAGGTTTCCTCATGTGTATCTCGCGAGGAGAGTAAGTACCAAGGTCCTTTGGAGAGGTGGCGTGTTTTTGGGAGCATGCCCTTTAGCCAGAGCTCGGATCCCTTGGATTTTGCAGTGCTGCTGGGGTGCTCTTGAGGCACAGGCACCGTACTCAGCCCCCGCTCGCGAGGTGCGCATGGGAAGAATATAAGCGCACATGGAAAAGTAAATGACGAAAGTAAACTTGCCATTGGAATATTACATAGCGGCGCCTCAGCGCATAGTTCACTTAGGAACGAAATAGCGCATCAGCGCATAGTTCACTTAGGAACGAAATGGCGCCTCAGCGCATAGTTCACTTAGGAACGAAATGGTTTATTACACTTGGGGTTGCCAAGCTAACGTACTTTCCATGTCGAGGCATGGGGACCACCCATTAGTGGCTGAGACTCTCTACGGCCTGCGGTGGCTCGTGATCAGGAGAGCTCGGAGGACTGACCCTCAGGAGAAGCTTTGTGAAGCTTGGAGGTGAAGCCGTGAGCTTCCCTCTAGAGACAAAAAAATGCCTGACGTGACAATGATCACGGGCGTGACTATGATCACGGGTAGAACTTGCGTAGATGCATGATGTTCCATGGGTTCTTGACGGGGATGCCGTCTTCAGTCTCGAGGCGCGCAGCGCCAGGCCTGGCGATGTGAGAGACCCTATAGGGGCCTTCCCACATAGGCGAGAGCTTGTGGAGGCCTTCTCTGGAGAGGATTCGCCTGAGGACGAGGTCGCCCGCCTCCAGAGTGCGCGAGCGCACATGGCGGCTGTGGTAGCGTCGCAGGTCTTGCTGGTACTTTGCCGCTTTGAGGGCGGCACGGCGGCGCAATCCCTCGAGAAGCAGCAGGTCGTCGTTGTGGAGGTCCTCTTGGGTGTCCTCATGGAAGGCAAGGACCCGTGGGGATCCGTGCTTGATTTCTGCAGGGAGGACTGCTTCGGCTCCATAGAAAAGGGCGAACGGCGTTTCACCAGTGGGCTTAGAGGGAGTTGTGCGTATGGACCAGAGCACAGATGGGAGCTCGTCGATCCAGCCCTTGCCGTGGCCCTTGAGGATGTTGAAGCTTCTGGTCTTGAGGCCCTTGAGGACTTCCGCATTTGCTCGCTCGGCTTGGCCATTGCTCTGTGGATGAGCCACCGAGGCGAAGCAGAGCTTGATGCTGAGTTTTTCGCAGTAAGACCGGAAGATGCCGCTGGTAAACTGTGAGCCATTGTCGGTGATGATGCGATTAGGCACTCCGAAGCGGCAGACCAGGCTCCTGATGAATTTCACCGCTGCCCCGGCTGGTATACTGCGCGTCGGTTCGACCTCGGGCCACTTGGCGAACTTGTCGACGGCCACGAAGAGGAAACGGTAGCCCCCTTGCGATTTCGGGAAGGGGCCCAAAATGTCCAGCCCCCAGGCCGCGAACGGCCAGGAGAGCGGGATGGTCTGGAGCCCCAGCGCCGGCTGATGGATTTGCTTGGCGTGGTACTGGCAGGCATCGCAAGTTTGGACGATGGTGACCGCATCTTGAAGCGCTTGCGGCCAGTAGAAACCGCTCCTGAAGACCTTGCCTGCGAGGGTGCGCGCGCACGAGTGGTGGCCGCACTCTCCGCTATGGATGTCTTTGATCAGCATTCGGCCTTCTTCAGGAGGGACGCATTTGAGCACGATCCCATTTGGGGGCTTGCGGTACAGGTCTCCCTCGAGGATGTAGTAGGATTTTGCCTGTCGAGCGATTCGCTCTGCTTCCGCATCTTCTTCGGGGAGGATCCCCTTCACCAAGTAGTCTTTGAGCTCGTCAATCCAGCCTGTTTCTTGGTGAGCCGCTGTCAGCAACAGACGCTCCCCTGTGTGAGGACCACAATCGGGTGCCCCAGCTTCAGGAGGTGGTGGGAGTGCTTCGTCCGTGCTTGCGGCTGTAGTTTCTTGAGGCTGCTTTATGGATGCCTTGGTGAGCCTTTCCTCGAAGACGCCTGCCTGCTGGGCTTGTCTGCGAGAGGCTCGCTTGGCGATGTCGTCGGCCTCCTGGTTTTCTTTCCTCGGGATGTGCATGAGCTCCATGCCTCTGAAGTGCTTCTCGAGCTTGCGGACCTCTTCAAGGTATGCGGCCATGTGGTCGTCCTTAGGCGTGTAGCTTTTGTTGGAGAAGTTGACAAGCAACTGGGAGTCGCCTTTGACGAGCAAGTGCTTGACGCCTAAAGCGATGGCGGCCCTTAAGCCGGCGAGGAGGCCCTCGTATTCAGCGATGTTGTTGGAGATCTTGTCGATTGTGAAGCACAGCTGTACAGCGTAGTGGAGTTTGTCGCCTTTGGGCGAGGTCAAGACGACGCCTGCCCCGCCATTGCGGCAGGCGAAGGCTCCATCAAAGTGCATGGTCCCGTGGCTGGGCATCGTGTCTCCAGAGAGTTCGCCCTCTTCTCCCCGAGGCTCTTCAGGGCTTGGGTCACTCCATTTGGCGACGAAGTCCGCCAGCGCTCTTCCCTTGATGACTCTTGTGGTGTCGAAGCGCAAATTGAATGGCTGCAGCTCGATGTTCCATCCCGCGACACGATCTGTGGCGTTGGGGTTGCGCAGGATCTGCTCCAGGGGGAAGGAAGTGACCACCGTGATGGGGTGGCCCTGGAAGTAGTGTCGCAGCTTCCTAGAGGCGATGAGGAGCGCGCCGAGAAGCTTCTGCTGCATTGGGTACCGTTCCCGAGCGTCCCGCAGTACTGTACTGACAAAGTAGACGGGGTGCTCGACAAGGGTTGTCGATGGTGGTGCAGCGTCAGCTCTCTGTGGAGGCTCTTCAGGGCCCTTGTCGAGATCCGCCTGTGGAGGGGTCTCGGCAAGGGTGTTCGGAGCAGACTCGACTTGAGGCTGTGGGCCTGGCTGTGGGTCTGTGGAGACTGCTCCTTTGGCGAGATCTTTGTCGGGCGGCTTTGGACTTGGAGTGGCAGCGCTTTTCTTGGGGAGGACTGGCTCTTCCCTTTCGGCCACCAGGACGGCGCTTGCGGTCTGAGGAGTGGCTGATAGGTACAGCTTCAGATGTTCGCCTGTCCTGGGGGCTACCATGACTGGTGGGCTGGCCAAGTACCTCTTTAAGTCTTCAAAGGCTTTGTCTGCATCAGGGGTCCATTTGAATGTGCCGGACTTCTTCATGATCTTGAAGAATGGCAGTGCTCTCTCGCCGAACTTGGAGATGAAACAGCCCAGGCTGGCCATACAGCCTGCTAAGCGCTGCATGTCCTTGAGCCGGCGAGGAGGCTGCATTCCTTCTATGGCCTTGATCTTGTCAGGGTTTGCTTCTATGCCGCGGTGGGACACGAGGAATCCGAGGAGCTTGCCTGAAGGTACCCCGAAGACGCACTTGGCGGGGTTCAGCTTGATGTTCACCTTGCGCAGGCTGGCGAAAGTTTCCTCGAGATCCTTCAAGAGAGTGTCTCCCTCGCGAGACTTGACCACAATGTCGTCGACATAAGCTTCTGCATTTCTGCCCATCTGCGCCCCCAAGGCTATCCTCATGAGCCTCTGGAAAGTGGCGCCGGCGTTCTTCAGGCCGAAAGGCATGCAAGTGTAGCAATACACACCACAGGGGGTGAGGAATGCTGTTTTCTCCTCATCCTCTTTAGCCATTTTGATCTGGTGATAACCAGAGAAGGCGTCCAGAAAACAAAGGAGGTCGCAGCCGGCGGTGGAGTCCACGATCTGGTCTATCCTTGGCATGGGGTATGGGTCCTTGGGGCAGGCCTTATTGACGTCTGTGTAGTCGATGCAGAGTCGGCCTCCTCCAGCGGGTTTAGGGACAACCACGCCGTTGGAGAGCCAAGTGGGGTGCGCGACTTCTTGGACGACATTTGCCGCTTTCAACTTTTCTACTTCCTTAACGATGAATGCTTGCCTCTTGGGGGCTTGCTTCCGCGCTTTTTGCTTGACGGGGCGTGCGTCTAGACACACGGCTAAGTGGTGCTTGATCACCTCCCTTGGTACGCCGGACATATCTGACGGAGTCCATGCGAACATGTCAGAGTTTGGCCGAAGGAAGGCGACATGCGCGCTTTCCTATTTGGGAGGCAAGGCAGCGCCTATGGTGACGCTAGCCCCGGAGCCCTCAGCCCCCGAGCCACTGGTGCTCAGCGACACCTTCTTCGTGGAAGCTTGCTCTTGAGAGAACATCTGTTTCTTCTTCTTGGGCCTCTCGAGAGGCTCCAGGTCCTCGTCAGCCGGGAATGCCATGGCGGCCGCCTTGTAGGCGCTCTCGACAGCGCGCGTGGCGTCCAGGATATGGCCATGGATCGCGATAGTGCCAGCGCTGCCGGGGATCTTGACCATGTTGTAGGCGTGATGCGTGACGGCCATGAACTTCGCGAGGGCGGGGTAGCCGAGGATGGCGTTATACGGTAGGCCAATGTGCGCGACGTCAAAGTCGATCAGCTCAGTGCGGTAGTTCTTCTGCGTGCCGAAGGTGACGGCCAGCCGGACCTGCCCCAGAGGTTCAATCGAACCACTGGTGACCCCTGTGAATGGCCTGGAGGGCATAAGCCACTCGTAAGGCACTTGAAGCGTCTCGAAGGTCTCGACAGAGATGACGTTCAGGCCAGCACCCCCATCAATGAGCGTCTCGGAGACGGCAATGTTGTTGATGGTGGGTGAGCAGACCAGGGGGAGGGTTCCAACGGTCTTGGTCGACTTGGGGTGGTCCTTGGCGTCGAAGGCGATGGTGTACTGAGACCACTTGAGGGGCCTGGAGGTCTCGACGCTTGGGAGCGCGGCATTGAGCTCGCGGGCGAACTGCTTGAACTGGTTGTTAGACTTGGGCGCCTGAGCTCCGCCGAGGATGCAGGCCATAGCCCCCCTTGGGGCCTGGTAGCCTCCATCTTCCTCGTCAGGGAGGTTATTGTTCTTCTCGGTGGCGTTGGCTTGAGTGCCTGGCGGCTTCTGGTAGCTGCCATTACGTCCGCCTCTGCGGTAGCTGCGGCCTCTACCGCGGCTCCCGCTGCCTTCTTCTCGCTCGCGCTCTCTGCTCAGCCTCTTGAGGTCGAAGCAGTTCTCTGTGGCGTGGCCGCGCCTGTTGTGGTAGACGCAGAATGGACGGTTGTCCGCCTCTTTGTCGCCAGGCTCAGGGGAGTTTCTGCGGGCGTACTTGGCGGCTGGCTCAGCCGCTAGGACAGCGGTGGTCTTGCGCTTGGTTTCTTCCCGCCTCTTGTGGCTCTTGGATCCCTCGGCCTGGTCGTCCCCCCGCTGGCTCATCTTGACGAAGAGGAGTCCCTCTTCAGCCTTGGCGCACTTGTCAGCGAGGTCGAACAGCTTCACCACCGAGGTGAGCTTGCCGTGAATGCCCAGCTTCTCGAGCATCCTGCGGTTTGTGACGCCCTCTCTGAAGGCGGCAATGACTTGTGTGTCGGGGATGTTCGGGATCTTGTTGCGCACTTGGCTGAAGCGCTGGATGTACTTGCGGAGGGTCTCATCCTTCCTCTGCACCACAGCGCGCAGGTCATTGTGGGTGAGCGCGCGCTCGTATGTGCCCTTGAAGTTGGCGACGAACTGCCTGCAGAGTTCCTCCCATGAGTCGATGGAGTCTTCAGGCAGGTTGAGGAGCCACGACAACGCGGAGTCCCTGAGCGTGTGGGAGAACCAGTTGGCCATGACCTTGTCGTCCCCTCCTGCAGCCTGGATAGAGGTGGTGCAGAGCTGCAGGAACTCGATGGGGTTGCTCGACCCGTCGAAGCCCTTGGGAAGGGCAGGCCTGAACTTCTGTGGCCAAACCACGCGGCGCAGAGCGCGGGTGAAGGCCATGCAGCCGGTGGCATACGTGGCGGTCCCGCCCTGGAGAACCCTGCGGTTCTGCTGCCCCGCCTGGCCGATTTCCTCGACAAGGCGGTTCTGGAGGTCCCTCCGGCGTTCCATCCCCACCCGCGCGTCAGGCGCGGTGCGCTGCACGATTTGGCAGTCGCGCGCCGAGGACGCATGAGAGGCAGCCCTCTGCGCTGCAGCCGGAGGTGGTCCTGGCGGTGGCGGAGGCGCATCCGGCGCGACCGTTCCTGCGCGGCCAGAATGGTGAACCAGGGAGCGCGACGGAGCGGGGCGCGTTGTCGCGACGTCGACGAGGTGGTGAAGGCGGTCAAGCCACTGGTCGTGGGCCTCCGGACTAGGCCGGTAGCGGAGAAGCTCCTGGGCCATGAGCAGCGCGGTGTGCGGACCGGGCTCAGGACGTCCCTGAGTGGACGCGCTTTGGCGCCGAGACGGGCGCGAGGACTCAGCGTCCTCGTGTTGCTCGGAGAAGTCCTCGTCGCCGCGGCAGTCGCCGTCGCGGTGTTCTTCGCTCTCGGGCTCCTCCACGCGCGGGCCGGTGTTGGCGCGCTCCACCGTGCGAGGGCGGCCGCAGCGGCCGCGAGTGGTGGCGGTGCCGGGCTCAGTATGAGCCCTCTCAGCTGCGCGCCTGTTGGCGCGTGTCGCGCGGGTGTCCGTCATGGCGCGGAGGCTGGTCGAAGGTTGAAGACGTGCCTCAGCCCCTACCTGGCGCGCCAAATGTCGGAGAGTGACTCCCACGAGACAGGGGTGGTCACACTCTGAAGAGAATGTTCGAAGGGGGCTGAACGCGGAGGTCAAACAACCCTCAACCGGCACGGCGACGGTGCTCGTCGAGCCTGAGGAGGGACATCACGACAGAGATGAACACCAGCCCGTACCCAGGTTCACGGCCCTCTGGAGGAGGTAACACCGCTACTCCTGCTTGTCTGTATTGCGCTGTAGAGGGTATAGTACAATGAGCTTGCCGAGGGCTCTCTTATGGCAGAGTGGAGCTCAAGGAGGGAACTCTAGGGTCCTCCTCCTCCTCGAGCGCGCTTAGCTAGGCTACGCTATGGTAGAGTGTACAAGTGTTGATTCCTCGATCGATCCACCGACCCTTTGCTACGGAGGTGCTCCCTCCCCTTTTATAGGCGCCCCGGGCCTCATCCCCGCGTCCTGTGCGGTGGAAGGGTTCCCACATGGCGACGAAACGGAGGAGAGGGGTGCACCGCAGCTGGGCTGTCCATGGACTCGGTCCATGGTCGTAAAGCCTGCCCTTAAGGCAGGAAAGCCACCGTCCGCGCAGGACGGCCAGCTGGTGCCGCAGAGATCGTGGGGGAGCCCACGGTGACGTCGTCGTTGGAGCGTAGCGCCGGCCATCTGCTTTATCACCGAAGGGGAAAGCTTCGTAGTCCGGCGCGGGGGGCACAGCTTTGTTGACTCCTTTAATCACCAAAATGGCAACTGCGGCGTCGTCGTCACCGCGCGCAGGTGCGCGCGTCACTCTGCGGCCGCGGCAGAGGCCATGTGCGCTCTGCGGCGGTTGCTTCTCGGCGAAGCATCTCTACAGGGCCAGAGCGGCCTTGTAGAGGGATTCGTGTTGACTCCTCTCCAGAGGAGAGTGCCTTGCAGAGGGGCAGTCGCGGGGGGAGGCTCTTCAGGCCTCCGCTGCCCTTCAAGCCCTCTCGAGGGCGTCTCCCCTCGAGAGTCTCTTCAAGCGTTCGGCTTGGTCCTTAGTCATCTTTCGATACTGTTGCGTGCGAGGGCTGTGGAGAGTGGGCCCTGCACACCCTGGATTCCACTGGGCCGACAGGGTGGACAACACCCTTGTCACCAAGCTCAAGCAAGGAGCCTGATTTGTACTGTTGAACTCTGGAGTTTCCACAACTTGCAGATAGTTTCTGCATATGCTATCATTGACAGAACACAGTATCAAAAAATATAATGGCAAAGACCAAAAAAAACAACTTGATTTAGTTTCAATAACAAGATTCGTGATCATGTGATATGTAAAGGGACATTGTTAATTTTTATTGTACTAAAACGATGGAGTAGGCAAGTGGTACATTCAACTGAGGTGCTTCCTAGTCTGATTTTTTAACCGTACTTGCACACACCACAGTACCAAATTCTCACTGAGAGGTCTATGGCATAATTCCAAACCAAATTGGACAGTTGCAACACGATATGTTGAAATAAGCCAAATCGATACAGTCAAATAGAGGCCAACTACAGAAAACAGGTATGTGAATTTCCAGTATGGAATATGCAATCATGGAAAATGCTGTTAGAGACAGACATTTACATATACTGAACGAAACACAAATTGTTCCCTATAGTTAGGTGTTCAACTTGGTCACTCCTACATTGGGTGAAGAAACAAAATTGTTTAACGAAATCATATCAAAGATGCAAAAATGGAGCCGAAAGCATTGGGGTAAGTATTTTCGCATGAAAGAACGCTACAACATGTAGCTATTCCCATGGATAAAAGCAGATCCAACGCTACTATAAGTTGAGTCATAAAATTTCAGATTATGAAACTACTAATGGAACATAGCAAAATCTATCATTACAGATCAATTTCGCTCTTTAAACAAGATGAGTCAAAACATTACCTACCGCACAAAGAACATTTGAACACCGAGCTCAAAACGAGAAATTGAACTATACAATCTTGCCTTTGTTTACTGTCGAGCCAAAGCAGTTCCCTTGAACCGGTAAGCACCTACCTTCTGTAATGGACCTACGCTATGTACACATCTAAGCAAGGTTACACACCTTTTATCTAATATTGTACCACTCACGGAAATATTGTTTTTGTCACGCAAATAGTATTTGCGCGAGTAAATGAATCAATAGTGGAAAACATCCGTCTGAAAATTGTTTCATATGTGACAAACAGACAGTCTATGATATGAGATATTTTTAATTAACTTTTGATAATGATTCTCACTTCATTGCTTGACTAAAACTTTTCCCATTAAATTGCTTGATGAAGTTGATCTTCTCAGTTAGCCTACAAACCACCAAATTCAAAGACATCCCTCGTAGATCCCAGTACGAAAATCAGCTAAAATAATCGAACCACAAACCAAATTTTTATCCCACCCAATTTGACAAGAGGAAAGCTGTAGAGGGAATAAAAACAATTAGGTCAAGTTGCAAGGCAATCAGCCGCTAGAGAGGAGAGCCGGAGTGGCACAGGAGGTCGAGAACGCAGCAGCAAGAGGCGGCGGTTGGAAGAGCTCGTCGAGGCGGGCGGCGGGGACGAGCCGAAGAGGAACCTGCAGTGGCACGACTTCAGGTATTCCAGGTCTTCTCATACGTGATGTAGAGGTTCTGGAGGTGGGGGAAGACGTCACGGCTGTCTGATGCATGCCAGGGCAGATACCGAGCTCCTTGAGGTGGGGGGAGACGTTGGGGCTGGGCATCTGGCGGCATCAAACGAGATCTATGAAAATCTAGAGAGAACAAAGTCAAGAAACTTTACATTGAGTCAACCCGACGGCCATGAAGGTAGCAATCAATATCATCGTTAGCTTGGTCAATGCTCTGAAATGGGCCACCCACATGAGGATATGTGTTGAATAAGCCCTCCCGGTCAACCCTGATGTAGGTTTCCATATCCCACTCATCTCGTCTCTTGGTAAAAATGGGAGTGACTACATGTGCCCGTCGCCGGCTTCTAGTTGAGTGTCTGTGCGTTGCTACGGACTATACATTCATACAGACTATACAAATGAAATATAGATGGTTGAGCAGACCGTGTCTTACGCTGTGTTTCCTCCCTCTCTAATCCACCTAACAATCATTCATTCCACTATATTATGATGTCACTAACCTTCATAGTTCAAGTTCGGTTGTTCCAGGGAATGATTTTGATCATTTCAACTGATCGTGTATTGGTATCAAAAAAGGATATTCTTGTATCAAGTTTATGCCACAAAACAATGACCATGGAGATAACATTATTGTACTTTCATGCTTACAAACTTGATGAAAATTCTGAGCAAGATACACATGGAGCAAAACATAAAATATAACGAACCGGTTCTACCAATGACAACAAATGTGAGAACTTAAATAAATCATTAATATGTATTTTTGTTAATATGTACCTTCATACATTCAAAAGCGAACAAGATGCTTCTTCCCAATTACCCAAATCATTTGAATCTCAAGCATCTTGTTTCAGATCATAAAAGAAAACCTTTCGTTTAGTGTGTGCAGTAGCTTACAAATGCAGGATGAGGAAAAAGATCTACCCACGGCCCAAAGCGCTGCGTAAATAACAAATTAGGCATGCTTTTTTTTTAGGTTTTTAGATCCAGCCCTTTAGGCATGTTTATGCAGCAAAATAATGTTTGTTTCATAGGAAATATCAAGCGAGATCTGCTGGTTGGACATGAGTCCAACTGTCCAGGGTGGCCGTCAATGCCACGCATCTTTATATTTCTATTACAATTACACAAGTTGATTTTCCTATTTAAAGCTAGTAACACATGGGAACATCTCCAAGGGTGAGGAGTTCAACCACCCTAGTAGAGCATCTTCATTTTCGCATGGTCACACTATAGTTGGTTTTATTGCACTAAGCTCGAAATAGGGTCACACTATACTTGGTTTTATTGCACCAACCTTGAATAGGGTCTACTATGCACAGATTGTGTATATGACTTCCCCGATTCATTATGTAGAGTAGTTTTTTCTCCAATTTTAGCATTATCAAACTATTAGGGAGCATACTAAAAAGTACAAGTGCACTCACACATGAAGGGAGAGGTGACTTGCATGGGAGATTAGGGGCATCTCAACTTCTAGCTGACCTTATCCAAGGCGGTGTTCAGTGGTTGTGGCAGTTTGGCATAATCACTCCGTACCTGAGAACAAACAACCCAAAGATGATAAGATGAAGTGAAGTACATCTGGACTGGTTTTAAATTAATTCAGCAAAAAGATGACAATTTTGTAGATAAAATTTAAATTAAGAACCGCTCTGAATTGTTCCAGCCAGGGAGTATATAGTAGCAAGAACCACTGCATGTTTGAAACATAGCATGAGAATTTGTTTGTTAGTACCGAGAATTGTGCTCCTCAACATGGTAGAAAAAAGCTTTCCATCGGACGATTAGGTACTGACTGCAGATGTTTCCCTGCTTGGAGAATAAAAGAATGGTCAAAAGATCTACAATCTATACTCGACTACACTAATCTATGACACTGCGCAAGGCTGATATTCCTAACAGTTGCTTGTAAACATATGAGAGAAAACGAAATGGAATTTTTTTTATTCCTCGCTAAATTTCTCTGGTTGATCACTCTATATCAAAAGAGAGAAAATAATCTGAGAAAAGATTGTACCGTGAGGCATAAACAATTTCCATGCAGTCCCGACATTATGCATATATATATCTGTCATAGTTTATTCCAAGTGACTATGAGAAAAGAACCACATCTCCTTTTACACTTGAACTCGTAAGCTCCATCTGACGGTCCAGCCTTCGAAAGCCAAGAGTTCTAAAGCCAGACAGTGCCATATGAAGGAACGTGTCACCGACTTCATTTGTAGCTGATATTAGTGATGGGGATGCAGTAATAAGGACTTCGACCACCGGTAAATGACCTCGGAATGCTGCGATGTGCAAATCAGTATTCCCTTGGTCATCTACAGAGTTGGCAATATCAAACGCAACAATTAGATCCTTCACGACCAGTATAATATAAACATGTTAGTATCCAGTCTAGAGTATTTTGCAGCAGGGAGTCACTTAAGAATCCACTGTTAGATTCAATGGAAAATTAATCTGCTGCTATAGCATGAGAAATGTTGAAATAGAAAAGATATCCAGAAACAATTGTCATTTATCATTTAGGAGTTGTTTTGATTTGTTTTATTGATTTTGCCTTGTGCAAGCTCAGGTTGTAAAACTCTTTTCGCTCTTTAATGGATGCAGAGAATATGTCTTTGTGTTCCTAGCATGTTATTTAGCATTTCTGTAGAAACAAAAATCACCACGAATTAACTGGGCCCCACACAAACCTATTCATCTTGCGCATAACACTTACATCAGAAGCAACTCTTAGCAAATGCTTTGTCTAGAGTGCTGAGGTTTGAGAATAATTTCAAAGCCAACTTGTACATAACACCATTAGCTTATAGGCGAAGGGACTGATCACCAGATTAATTTTCAATTCGCCATTAATTCTTAATTCACCAAATATATATATAGTTGAGAACAACAAGATAAGAATTCGGCAAAAAGAACCATGAAATTCAACTCAATACTACGTATACAGTAACAAACTTGAGAAGCAGAAGTAGAACCACCTCAACTTGCCCCTTGCAGTGGCGACGTGCAAGATGGTGGCGCCCTGTGTGTCCCGGTACGCCGTGGGATCGGAGGAGCCATCCAGGAACAAAGATTGGCCCAGTAGTTGACTCTACCGTTACATTGTTGGTGGTAGAAAACGTGTGGTGCAGTCCAAGGCGAACGAATGGGCGCTTGCTAGGCCTCTAATTGGGTACGGGCAGCTCACGGCGCCGCCAGCCCAACCCCATTTAATCTTCAAAGTGGACGCCCACGGGCAAAGATATTAATGTGGTGGGCAGTCACGGCTTGCCCGCTACCGCCATCGGCGCGCCGCATCAAGACACCTTCATGGCGATGGTGGCGAGCGCCGAAGGAACCACCCCGCCGTCGCTGCACCATCCCTCCGGTCCTCTTTTCCGGCCGCCTCCATCTTGTCCCTTGAGCAGCCGGTGTCCGGCGAGCTCCGTGGGAAGCAGAAGGCGTCCGGCGGCAGTGGCGGCATGGAGCACGGCTCGGCGGCGGCCAGCGACGCGGTGGACGCCCTAGGATCTTCTTCTGGTGCGAGTTGGATCAGAGGACGCGGGTCCTCCGACGGCTCAACGATTCACGAGCCGCGACGGCGGCAAGTAATTTATCCCAGGGCTCTTCGGCTGACACGACTTGCTGCTCTGCTCGAGGCCTCTAGCTCGCGCAGCACGGCAGCAGGCCGGAGAGCTTGCCTCCGAGGAACCCGTCCCGGCCGCGCTCGCCTCCGCCTTCCCCGAGGCCACCTCCGAGAAGGACGCTGTCATCGTACTCAACACAGCCGCCGGCAGCCCGGCCACCGCCGTGCTCGCGCTGCGCTGGTTCCTCCAGAACGCGGACGTCCGCTGTAAGGTCATCCTCTACAACGTCGTGCTCAAGGTGATGCGCATGACGCGGCGGTGGAGCGAGACGGAGGCGCTCTGGGACGAGATGCTGCGGGACGGCGTGCGACCGGACAAGACAACCTTCTCCAATGTCATCAGCTGCGCGCGCGCCTGCGGCCCGCCCGGCAGTGGTTCGACAAGATGACTCGAGTCAGGGTGCTCGCCGGACATGCTCACCTCACCTACTCTACCGTGATCGACGCGTGCGGCCGCGCCGGGAAAGTCGAGCTGGCGCTGCGCTTGTACGACCGTGCGCGTGGGTGTGGACGGGTCATCCTGGTGACGCGGCTGTCGACGGAGGAGGTTTCCTCATTGGGTAGTCAAGGTGGGTTTAAAGGGGCATAACGGATGCCGTTTAGCAGGAGCGGAGTAATCTGACACGAACCGGTATCTCTTTTAAATTATTACTAGGACGCAAGTGGAAAATTGGTGGGCTTCCGCTAACGCGTCCACTTACAGGCTGAGCGCTCGCGCGTGTGCCGATCGGCGCTCTTCCACGTTTAGGCAACGCCAGCCACTGAAGAAAGAAGACAACCCCCGGCAGCGTCCCACGTCTTTGGCCTGGCGTCGCAACGAAACGCACCGCTGAGAAATAGTAGCGCATCCAACAACCCACATCGATGGCCACCCGGTGTTACGCTGCTGCTACCGTCGTGGTCTCGTCGCGAGCACGCCTGTCCTCCTCCTCCTCCCACCTCCCCTCCGCGCGACCGTGGACGACCCGGGCCTGCAGCGGCAGCTACCGGCGCGCCGCCGTCGTCCGCGCTATGGGCGCCTCGCCGTCCTCGCCTTCGCCGTCGGGACAAGCCCCAGGTGCGGTGCGGTGCAGTGCTTCGCCTTTTCTTTTAATAATCTTGTATATAACCCCTTTTCCTGTTATTATTATTACCAGTAAGTAAGTAAGTAAACTGCTTGGGGTTGCTGCCTTTGATTTTGCGGGCACGGTGGCGTTGTGCGCTTGATCTGAAACCAATATCTGATCACGCGCTGTCTGATTGGTTTCGGTGAAAGGAACTGAGGAGGTTGCTCTGCGTCTAGTGCATCTTCGTGCCTGAATCAATCCTCTCTCATATGAGACAAGATAGGATCTTTGATTAATTTATTTATGCAATTGTACCGTTAGGCGTTAGCTATGTCCTAGTAGTAATTTGATTTCCCCGGAGTAGAGATATGTTCTAAACTCTGTTTCACAATTCTAGCCATAGGTTTAGTTCAAATTTCCTAAAACCACGACAAGAACTACGGAACGGACTGAGCAGGATATTTCTTATGGCCAAACTGCCAGTCTTGAACTATGGATTATGTGTCCTTTGTCAAGACAGAACAGCCTGCTCATAGTATTTCCTGCTAGTTTAAGAATAGCTGCTGGTTTAAGATGAAACCTCTGTGAGAATTTACCAACCAACGCTTTTCTGCGAATTCTCGCTAGTAACTGGACCAAAGCTTGACCAATACATACTAGTAGTTCATTGTAGCTTCTCAGGAGAAGAAAGATGAAACGTAATGTGACGTAATAAAACTTTATGACTACAACTATGGGAACAGGATAACTATGTCTGCTACTTTTATAGTCTCGATAGCTCTGTTATCGACACATATAATTCCACTTAAATTTCAATCATTGACTGAATTTTCTTATTTCCTTCTTTGTTATAATGTTCACTATATTTATGTATAAGTTCGGAGCATAGCTTCAATGATGGATTTTTTCGTACCGAACCGCAAGCTGCTATATAAAACCTTGGGTACCATCTTAAGTATACAGAATTCAGACGATGCTTTGATGGCTCAAGGAGATTTCTTGTAGGAAGTGTGTCAGCCTTTCAGGCACTATATTATATGACTTCCATGCGTCTGTCATATGGCTTGGCCGAATTCCAGTGTGATATCTTCAAATCATTAGTAACTTCCAAGTAACAGCCCATATTTATACAGGGAAAGCGGATAATGTATCTCTGAGTGATGAGGAGTTGAAGAAGCGCCTGACAAAAGAACAATATTACGTCACTCGACAGAAGGGAACTGAGCGGGCATTCACTGGGTACTTGCAAATTCTAACTATAATCTTCATATGTGCACAATCTTAGTTTGCTGTTTTAATTGCTACCGTAAATCGTAATATAGTATTATCTTTTCTTTGTTGTGTAACCAGGGAATACTGGAACTCTAAAACCCCAGGGATTTACCACTGTGTCTGCTGTGACACTCCTCTGTTTGAGTAAGCACTGACACTAGTACATCCAAAAGGGGCAGCTGTGTCTTTCTTTATTCCAAGAACGGAAAATAGTTGCCTTTGCACTGAAAACGCTGTCTGCTATTCTTCTCATTGTTCTGCACTGATGCTTGCTTGTGTTTTAGGTCATCTACCAAGTTTGATAGTGGCACTGGATGGCCGTCCTATTATCAACCAATAGGCGACAATGTCAAGAGCAAGCTCGATATGTCAATCTTTTTCATGCCTCGGACCGAGTCCCTGTGTGCTACCTGTGACGCCCACCTGGGGCATGTGTTTGATGACGGACCACCGCCGACAGGGAAGAGATTTTGCATTAACAGGTATGTTTGAAACCTTCGTTTGGTCCTTTCTGTTCATATGTTACCTTTGCTACATTTCGTTCTCGTTGACAAGTTGAATGGATGAGGTTTCTTTTAACACTTTTATCCTCTCTGCTTGCTTGCAGTGCATCTCTGAAGCTGAAGCCCCAGTCCCAGTAAGAAGAATCAAGATGCGAGCACTATAGTAACTTTTGGTTTTGTTATGAACTATTTCCAGTGTAATAGCCTAGTTCAGCCCAACCCATCTGAACATGTAAATTGACAAATTTCAGTTTTGTAAAGCCATGCGTCCAAAACATGTAAAGTGATTGGACCCACATTCTCTTGTCAGATAATTACTGTCCACAAAAATGCATAAAAGAAAAGAATAAGGAGATGGCATCAAACATACAAACACTGATTTTCAAGTTTCATCCCCAAGCTTCTTTTTGTATATGTGCTCCTTATCTGATTATTACTAGCTAGTACATCGATAGAACAGTCTAAATCATCCCGGCAAGGCGCGAATCAACTTCCAAACCTATACAGATGTTGCATTCTTCACTTATGCAGCAAGTAAGAAGACAAGCGCGCGTTTCGCATCTGAGAATCTATCTGATGTACATATTTTGTGAACAACTAAATAACTAATCGCCTCGTCGTACAGTTATGCATGGGAAATCACTATGGCAGGCACAATTCTTTCACAAACATCTGGGTCGGTTGTGTTACCTGTCTGAGTGTCTATTCCTCCCCGACCAATATCATTGGCCTTCTGAGCGTGACGAGCTCCAGTAGTTGTGGGGCAACTGGTTACTGCCTGTACACTTGGATTTTGTGATGGCTCCTTCACCTCAGGGATCCTGTGTTGCCAGTCATTAAAAATGGTATCAGGGACTTAAATCAGGCCGCATCATAGGTAAGACAGAAGGTACTAATCAAATCAGTACATATATCTCTCTCACGTTGTAGTGGTATCTGACGTTGGACGAGGAGTCGCCTGAATGAGAAGATGGGCGTTGATGACAAGCACGATGGCGTAGTAGGAGTTGACGACGTCCTGCATGTCACGTAGCTGGGTGGCCATGCTCCTGCCGCTCCGGACGCGGCGCCAGAGCGTGCTCTTCCTGTAGCACTCGACGAGGCCGGCCGCGTCGGCGAGCGCCTCGCCGACGGGATCCACCACCATGTCCGAGCACAGCAGCGGGACGCCGCCGCCTGCCGCCGGCGGCCAGTCGAGGAGCGCGCGGAGCCTGCGTGCGCACCGCTCGAGCTCGGCGCACTCCCGCTTGCTCCGCGGGATGCGCAGGACGGTGACGATTACGGCGATGAGCATCACGGCGTGCAGCCCGGACATCTGCGCCAGGTTCGCGGCCTTTGCCAGTATGTCCCATAGCGCTGCTGCCGTCGTCCCCATTGTCGTGTTAGCTTTGGTCCGTTGTTGTCCGTGTCCTCGCGACTCAACTTCAGACCGCCTGCACATGATCTATATATATATGCTGCACAACTCAACTTCAGACACCAGAAAACGGCTTTGCGATGGCCAGTAAAAGAATGGCTGCCTGCTTTTTCCAACAAGGAACAGTTGCTCTTCTAGGTACTCCAAGATCACCTGGCCAACAGTCGCCATATATGGCCCATGGTGGATGATATACAAAAGGAACATGGTGGATGATATACGGAAGGAAAAGCACGTCATGATTGATTTTTTACCTGACGATTAACTGAGTGCTTGAACATATTAGGAATTGCTTACAGCTTTAGGTTTGACCATGTGGAGCTGGGTGTAGTTGCAAATTTCTAGACATATAGATGATTATTTATTTATTTTTTCATGCAATTATAGGTATGAAGCAAACTCGTTGAACTCCTGAAAAGCCTCTCCATAAAAAAGATGCCCACAACATTTTGTTATATTATTATTTAACAAATCACGGCCTTATAATAATTACAAGAAACTATGGAAGATGGAGGCGCCACTCAAAGTTAAATCTTTGCATATTGTCTTCAAAACAAGTAATCCTTACTAAGAACAACCTTATGAAACACAACTGGTATGGAAGCAAATCGTGTGTATTTTGTTAACATGATGTCACAACTTACTCTGTCAATGTAATTTTGCTCACTCTATGTGGTCAGTCATCCAATTAGTTTCTAACTTGTATCCGCCAAGTAGTGTTAGAAAAGTTTTTGGCAACTGGATCCATATTGCCAATCACAAATATAGAGTTATTCTGAGTATGGGGGCGCTTGCCATAAGAGGTTCGCTTTGGCTATGTAGAGACGAGACAAGATGTTTTGATGATAAAAAATTGTTCTTCTATGCAGATCAACTACCGGTGTACACATATACTTTTAGTTTTGAGACCTATTTATGGAGATGTATACATGATTGGAGATCGAGGTGAGGGATATTTCTCCCCGCATGGGTGACCGCGTGATAATCGAATTGGCCCTTCTAATTCCTATATAGTCTACAAATTCCCAGTGATCCTTGTAATCGAAATGGCCTAATTTTATAAAATATTTTAGATATAACACATGTTGTCTACATTCTGTACATGTATGCTAAAACATGTGCGTACATATAAATGTGAAAAATAACTAAAATATTTTATATTACTCCGGGCGAAACCTAACAACTAAAAGTACTATGTAACTGTAAGGGAGGGAGACAAATTTAAAACGAAACAAAAGCAGCGAAACCTAACCGGACGCTAAATGCTAACCACTTTCGACATTTTCAGGAAAGCAAGCAGTAAAAGCATAACAGACATGTTACATCTCCTACATAAAGAGTTTGGTCATTCACGAATCTCGTTTGACACTGTCGTCGAGCGATCCTGCCTCCAGCGTTTCCTGCTGAATGTATTGTGTTACTCCTTTCAAAAGTCAAAATACCTTTCCAACACATGAAAAGGCAAACCACATATAATAATCTGGGCAGGCGTCATCTTTCTCTGATGCAAGGCAGCTCGTGAACGAGCCCGTGGGGAGATAAGCCGATCCGGCTAAGTATCCGTCTCTTTTGAGGCACTTTTGATATGTCTTTATTAGCCGAAAATCGGTAGTGGCTCCCGAGCATAATGGTGCTCCTTTCTGAATTTTTTAATACCATACTTTTAGGTTA
This sequence comes from Poa annua, assembly GCA_026929855.1. Lineage (NCBI taxonomy): Eukaryota > Viridiplantae > Streptophyta > Magnoliopsida > Poales > Poaceae > Poa > Poa annua. The sequence continues at coordinate 88,871,898 of CM049437.1, read as the reverse complement.
AAAAACAGAAATTACGTATGTATATACACATTATATACACGCGTGAGACGTTTTATTAATAACCTATATTTTGGGCTACATAAAAAGAGAAAATTTTGACATATCCAACATACTACTTTTTCCGTTTTGTACCTAGAATTTTGTTATTTCTATATAACTCAAAATACGACCTTTTTCACCGAAAATTGGCACATAGATATTTAGTTATTCATGGAATTGACATATGTATCATAGGGGTTGAGGATTCGTTGGCCCCCGCGTCGTCTCTCTAAGGCGACTCGGGCGGAACCCTAGGTTCCCCCGCCGCCACCACCTCCTTCCCCCACCTCTCCCTCGCCGCCGGCCGGATGAGGCTAGCCGGGCACAACCCTGGGCGGCGGACGGCGGCGGCGGGGACATGCTCTCCGGCGGCGGCTCCTGGTTACGTTTTCGGCGACGGTTTTGGAGGCCGGCCCTCCCTGGCGCTTGGAGGGTCGAGGTGGCGCGGCGCGGGCGGCGGTCAGGCCTGGGGCTGGCCGCGGGCGGTGGCCTCGCGGGGCTGTGGGCGCGCGGCCATCCTAGGAGGCGCTGGCGGCGGCCACGCGGGCCCGATCTGGGCCCCTTCCGGGCTGCGCGGGCCGCGGGGGTTGTGCTGCCGGCGCGCGGGCTGCGGCCAGGCCATGGGCTGGTCGCGGGCGGCGTCCAGGCGAGGTGCTGGTTGGGGGCCTCTGCTTGGCGTTGGGGATGGTGGAGGCCGGGACAGCGGTCCCGGGCAGGTGCGTGGGTCGGCGTGGTGTCGTGGCTGGAGTTGCCACGATCACCGTGGCTTGCGGTGGCAGATGCGGCGGGTTTCGCCACGACAGGAGCTGCTACGGTGGGATTCGGCGCTTGACGGCGGGGGCGAGGAGCTTGGAGGTCGGCAACGGCGCCCCTGTTCTTGCCATGCTGCTCCCGGCGTTTTGCGGGCAGGTCAAGCTCCAGGCGAAAGCCTTGCACCGACTCCGGTCGGTGCCGATGACGGCGGCGCCTTCGGGCGTCGTTTCCCTTCTTGTTTGCGTTATCGTGGAGTCTTGATTTTGACCGACGAGAGTGGTTGCAAGATCTCAGGATGAAAGTCCAAGTTCCCTTGGAGCGGGCGACGGTGACGGACACGTCACATCCTTGTTGAAGGCGTCGTCTTTGAGTTTTTGCCCCTCACGGTGTGTCGGTTTCGCAGCGGCCGGGCAGGTTGGCTCTGTGGTCGGGGGAGGCGGATGTCGGGGTGGCGACCCCGGACGGTGGTGGAATGCTGAGGCGGCGGCTTCAGTTCCCTCTACAGCGTTGGTCCTATGGGGTGGGGCCTTCTCCTTGCGAGGTTTGGATGGCGACCTTGTGCTGCATGGGCAGCAGGGGAGTCGACCCGGCTGGTTCGGCTCCAGGCAATGCGGAGTTTGATCTGGTTGCTACACCGGGGCGGCGGCCCCGGATTTGGCGCGACGTTGAGGTCTGCAGGCGGTCGTCTTTAGCGAGGGTAGCATGGGCTACGAGACGGCTGGATTGTGCGGCGTTGTGGCTCGTGTGCGGCTTTGGTGCCGAGTGGTGTATGTCGGGGCGGCGGCTCCGGAGAGGGTGGCGTGTTGTGGCGTTTGTTCGACTTGTGCCGTGTGGGCGGTGGGTCGCTTCGTCTGTAAAATTCTTTTGTACAGTTTGTATGGTTTTTGGACCCGGTTTCCCTTATAAACTGGGTCAATTCTCTTCTATCTATTCGGATGGTGGATACGACCACCTTTACCTCAAAAAAAATATGTATCATAGGAGTTTTTTCAAAATCACCTGGACAGACCGAAAGTCGGTGGTACAGCTGGTGCCCGTTTTATGAAAATTCAGCTCGGGTGTGGGGCTCAGCAATCGTGGCCGCAACCTTAGCTTTGATTTGATAGCAATGGCAAAATGCGTACAAAAAGTAGTGTGCCGTGGCATGCGGTAGTGACTAGGGATGTCACGAAGACTGACGCGATGGCGCTTTCTGGCGGCAGGGATTTAGATCGACTGCATGATGATGAGTTGTGACGCGCATGCATCTCTTCGCCAACCTTTTCAGTTCTCATTCCCCTTTCACCGTACCTTTTTCACCGTACCTTTTTGTCTTTGCTATAAATGAATTGTCGATGTCCCTTCAAGAGGCTATGTCAAACAACTCTCTTAATGGTGTAAGCCTAGGACCAAATTGTCCCCGCATACATTCTCTTCTTTTTGCGGATGACCTTCTCATTTGTGGAGAGGCGACACTCCAGGAAGCAACAACTATGAAACATATTCTTGATTCCTTCTGCTCCACTTCTGGACAAACCCCCAACTGGTCAAAATCTGGAATTGTTTTCAGTAAACATGTTCATCCTAATGAAGCTGCTACCATCAAAACTATCTTCCCGGTTCAAGAAATGGATGCTTCCTTCATTCACTTAGGCCACCCTTTAATCCTTCCTGCCAAAGATAGATCCTCAGCTTACAGTTTCGTTATTGATAAATTCAAATCAAAACTAAACACTTATAAAGCAGATAAGCTCTCGCATGCTGCTCGGCTAGAACTCATAAAATCGGTCTTCTCTTCAATTCCTGTGTATTATATGTCTAACATACTCTTCCCCAAAAAGTTTATAGCCAAACTCACAGCCATTATAAGAACTTTTTGGTGGACTGGAATAAGAGATGAATCTAATGCGAAAGGCCTTTGTCTAAAAGCTTGGAAGGACCTTGCTGCGCCAAAAAAAGAAGGAGGATTAGGGATTAGAAATCTTCAAGCTGTTAATCAGAGCCTTATTCTTATGTCAGCTTGGCGTATGGCCCAAAAACCCAATGATCATTTAAGCCTGGTGTTGCAGTCGAAGTACTTCCCAGGATCCTCAATTTGGCGATCCAAGACCAACACCCCTAAATCTGCATTCTGGGCCTCTATCCTTAAAGTTTTGCCCATTCTAAAAGCCCATACCTCATATCAACTTACCCAAGGCAACATATCCATCTGGAACACACCCTGGTACACCTCTTGGGTATCGATATACGATGATTTGGTAATCAAGCCGGCAGGTTTCACTTATCCGTCCCTTGTCAAAGACCTGTGGCTCCCTAACGAAAAGAGGTGGAATGAAAATCTTATCAACACTCTGTTCACCCCCTCGGCAGCTTCCTCCATAAGTCTTACCCCAATTATTAATACTGATGAACAAGACCTTTTATGCTGGGAACTAACACAAAATGGTAATTGCACTGCAAAATCTGCATATCATGCGTGTTTACAGGTACTGTATCAGCAGAGACAAGAAGATAAACCGAGGAAACCATCACCCCAAACACTTGAGTTGCTCAAGCAGGTATGGAAGTGTAAGAAGATCATCCCGAGAGTACAAACATTTGCTTGGCGCTTTCTTAGGAAAGCTCTACCAACAGGAGCCAGAGCTGGGCGCTTCTCCAAGCATATAAAGAAGGTTTGCTGTAGGTGTGGTATGCAAGAAGATGAAATGCACCTATTCTTTACTTGCCCCTTTGTTAAAAAAGCTTGGTTCATTGCTCCCTGGTATATAAAAACTGAATTGTTGGCAACAAACTGCAGCAGTCTAACAGATATGATTACCTCTCTACTCTCAATGAACCACCCGTATGCTTCACTTGCAAATATATTTACTTTTATGTGGTGCATTTGGAAGTCCAGGAACGATATGCTTTTTCAAAAGAAAAATGGAGAACCTTATCAGATTTTCATCAATGCGCAGGCGATTTCAAATAATCTTGAACTTTATAATGCTAATCCTTCTAATGAGCAGGGTAATAACCAGAGGCAACAACAGATCTCCTCTATCAGGACTGCAGCTCGAAACCAAGGAGCAACTTTTGAACCTGACAGGTTGCTCAAAGGCGTTGTGATTTACACGGATGCAGCTTGGAAAAATAACAACTCTTCTCATGCTACGCAAGACCAGATAACAGGTCTAGGCATCTTTATCCGAGACCACTCATCTCAGGGAAATTGGAGAATCAAGATACAGGCCTCAACAAGTCAACAAAACTCTGTCTTCCAAGCTGAAGCAAAAGCTCTCTCGCTGGCGGCAAAAATTGCAAATGTTTTGCAGGTACAAACACCAATATTTCTAACGGACAATCAGGTTTTGGCAAAAACGGCAGCAGGAAGAAGAATAGATCATCCACTGCTACATTGGAATGCCAGGAATTATCTAGCGGACTTCTTCAGGGACACAACCAGTTTGGCACCGCAGGTCTTCCACATTTCGAGAGAGCTAAACAAGGAAGCTCATAACTGTGCAACACAGGTTGTTAGGTTCAGGCCAAACCAACCTATCTTTAGTTGTACCAATTCAGCTCATCCTCTAGGTGCTTGTCCTATGCTTTCCAGAATACATAATGTTAATTGTCAGGACATTGTACTTCTTGCTGCTACTTGCAGCTGAGCTGAAATGGAATTGGCGCCTTCGGCGCCCTTGCTTGTTCAAAAAAAAAAAAAGAGTTGTGACGGTGGACACGGAGGAATATCTGCGTCAGCCAGGAGCGTGGTCGTGCGAAGTCCAAGCTGGCAAGCTCTTTAGTTGCAAGTATGACATACGGCGCGACGTTGACATAACAGGGGAATTGGTTATCACCTCACAGTTCGTGTGACTTGGCCCTATGGTTACATGTAATTTTTGTTTCACATTTTTGAACATGCTTTTGACTTTTTTTTTCATTTCAAAAAAAGGGAGCAGTTGCCGCCGGGAGCATTCTATCCACCCTCCCCACTTCCGTTCATATATTAACAAACGTGGAGATAAAGTAATAACTGAATATTATTGTCTTTAGAGCATCCAACACTAATTACTTCTAATTAAACATTGCTCTAATCGCCCTCTCTAATTAGATATCATGTGTCGAAAATTAGATCACTCTAGTCTCATATAAGCCTAATTAAGTTGATTAGATCTACCACCTATATTACGTTGAAAGTTGTCTCTCTTCGTCGACACCACATAGCTCAAGACGGTGAAATGCAAACGAATTGCGGCAGGAGATGTGTGGATATTAGAAGAGGGATTACGCAAATGATCCTCACGAGGGAATAGGTAACAATCTCACTTCCCGACGTGGAGATGAGATTCTTCATTACGCTTCATTGACATCTATTTCGACAAATACATGATCTTTCGTAACAATATTTGTATCATTCTAAATCTCCGCATTATAGTATGCTCATATTTTCATAGTAGATTGTCGCGGTGGTATCACGGCAGATGCCATAGGATGGCTAAAGTGTGGGGCCGATGGACGCTGGTGGATCCAGGGAGGGCTAGCGAGCTAAGAAGCTCACACGAGAAAAGACCAAGCGTGGCCGAAACCGACTTAACTCGGAACAAGAACTAGGAAGAACACTCACACGAAACCTCAAGGACACAAGCGAACCCACAAAGAACCACAAACACCCACGATGTACCCAGGTTCGGGGCCCTCGTGAGGAGGTAAGACCCCTACTCCTGCCTTCCTCACTATATATGTGTCTCACAAGATCTACAAGATGCTCCTTGAGCTGTTTTGCTTCTAACTCTAGGATGAACTCAAGAACAAGGATGAACTACGAGGGGAGAGGAGTAAATGCGACTATAGTTTTGGCTCTATGGTTGGTGTCCCTCTCACGGGAGGAGTTATGGCGCTATTTATAGAGGTCCGGCCAAGTTGGCCGGAAACTCTAAATCCTCTGTGTCCTACTGGACAATGACTACAGTCCAACGGCGATGTCGACATCCCTACCACGACCTAGAGCCGAGCTATCCGACATAGGTCGAGGTAGGTCATGATGCCTCTTGCCGTAGCCGCCGCCGGCCTAGGTGATGATGCTTCCCCTGTCAGAGACAGGACGTGTCTTCTCCATGCCTTGTCTCCTGTCAGTCAGTTGCCAGTACAGTGGAATAGTCACGTCGCCCTTGTCTTGTGCCTTTTGTTCCTCGCCCGTGTCAGACGGGAGGTGACTTCACCTCCGTGTCAGGCGGGTCAGTGTCCTTGCCATGTACTTGCCCTTGACTTCAGGTCCGACACATGATACGCCGGACGATCTTGCCTAACCCGGCATGGTTATGCCGAATTCCTCCCCGTATCCCGGCAAGAGTATGCCGGGTCTGATTATCTGGAACACCTTCTTGAGTTCCGGCATAGCTATGCCGGAACCTCCTTCCTGCACACCACAGACATACGGATAACATTGACCAGGATATGTCGGTTAATACATGCCGGCCCGACCAAGACCAGTCTACACATGCACCCTACCTCAACCTCGTCAGTGCCACAAGTATGCCGGCTACCTCCGACATACGCTTAAGTCGGCCCTGCATACAACTTGGTCCAGCCAGGACCCTGCTCACCAACACCTGTCCCGGATGTTGCACAAGAGAATGCCCCTAGGCCCAGCCGCTCGAAGATGTCTTAGGCTTGCTCCCAAAGACATCTTTGAGAAGCTGGTTCTTAGGGGAACTCCCTGCTCCTGCCTGAATGAGAATGGGGGGCTGGAGGTCTATTTATAGTACCACCAGGGGAGACAGCCTGGCCCCTGCAATCTCCAAAGGGCACCCCATGACCCCTCTCAAGAGTCGCCTCTTGCGCGTCCCCAAAGGTCGTTACTTCACTCCCCGAAGGGTCATGCGATCTTTGGAGCTGGGCAAAGGACATTTACCACTGTAAGCATGAGTATCTTACCCATGCCTTTACCCTACCCGGGGGTAGCCCCCCGACACTAGTCCCCGAAGCTGGTGTAGTCCTGCAGACTTGGATGAAGGGCTGCATCAGATTTAACCACACAACTGCCTTGAACCAATGGCCGACATTACCATGTCGGGTAAATCACTGCTCCGACTTGCTCAAGTCGGTCCTCCCACAAACCATCCGACATCACCATGTCGGCCTGACAAGAAACTTGCGACATGCTTACCCCGGCATACTATAAGATCATCCGACGATGCCGTCTCGGAATGACCTTGAGCCCTCTACAATCCTTGCTCCTCGTTCCGGTACCTCCGACATCAACAGATCTTCTCTCAGATCTTCTTCCGAGACGCGTCACTCACACGCTGCACCATCCCGTGATTTACGCCACGCGGCCTGACAAACCGTCACGAACACGTCGCACGGGCCCCACCAGCTGTCTCATCCAGCAGACACTCGAGAGGCTTGACCCCGAGGCGCCTCCTCGATTCCCGGGCTGGCAACCACACCTGATCCGCCGCTGACGGTTCCCATTCCGTAGCCCGATGTGCGGCAGATCGTGCGGCCACAACCGCTCCACCTACGCGAACCGCCGCATACACGATCCCACTCCCCGTTCGGAACCAACGGGCGGGAAAATCGGCAACCGCCTCGTCACCTCCCTTCTTAAATAGGAGCACGGGGGATCCTTTCTTCCCTTCGCATCCCCATTCCGCTTCTTCTTCCTCCTCTACTCTCCTCCGCCGCCGTCGCGCCCGAGCACAAGCACCCGCACACCGGCGACCTCGACACCGACCGGAAGACGCGGATCGCAGCCGCCACCTCCGCCGCTCATCAACCGCACGCCCAGCACTCCGGTGAGTTTCGTTCTCTTCCCACGCTCGGCGAGATCTCCTAGGACCTCACCGGCGTGTTCGTACCCCGATGCATCTCTTTGCCATGGATTTCACTCAAGCCTCAGTAGTTGTTCCGCATGAACCCATCACAGGGGAGCACTTTCCATTGCACTCACCGCCTCGCGGCCACCTCCTAGATTTGTCTCCTAGATTGGTCTCATTTCTTCCTAGTAATGCCACGGTGCCACGATTACAGTTCATCTTCCCTAGTTCATAGTTTGGCCTTCCGATTTATTTCCATTATGTAGATCCTCTGTGTGCCTTCCTACCGACGTAATGCCGTTTTCTTTCCGATAAGCAGTGATTTCCCTCCAACTTACTCATTACCCCGGTCTATAACTCGGCATCTGCTTGCAGGTCAAAACCGACATGTCTTCGAGCCACTCATCGGAGCAGACCGACATGTCCGCCGAAGGAATTCGGGGGGGCTGGGAAGGCTCCGAGATTGTTCAGGATGATCTCGACTGGCTGCGCCGCACGCGCCGTCTCCCGACACAGGTGATATGTCGGCTTCCTGGCGAAGAAGATGAACCCGCGCCCGAGGAGGGAGAACGGGTGGTCTTTGTCGCACACTTTGAGCGCGGTTTTGGCCTCCCAGCCAGCAGATTCTTCCGGGCCTTCCTCGACAAGTTCGAGCTCCAGCCGCATCATCTGCCGGCCAACTCCATCACCGTCCTTTCGTCCTTCGTCGCCTTCTCCGAGGGGTATCTCGGCCTGTGGCCCGTGGTCAGTCTCTGGGCCAAGTACTTCCAACTCCGGAAGCAGAGCATCCCCAACAAGGGCGTCAAGGATAAGGAGATGACCGCCTGCGGAGCGGCCACCATCGTTGCCCGGAAGCTTTCCGAGTTCCCCAAGGTCACCGGGCTGGAATCCTGCCGGAAGTGGCAGCGCAGCTTCTTCTACGTGAAGAACCCGGATCTCACCGGCAAGGGCAAGGAAGTTGACTACATCAACCTCCCCGAGTTCCGGATCGACCCGCCCTACTCTCAGGCGAACTGGGGTTGGGATCCGTCGGGCGGTGACGCGGAGATCCAGGCCATCCACAACCATCTGCTCTTGATAAAAGACGAGTTGACGGCGGATGACCTCCTGCGCACCTTCGTCAGCCGCCGGGTTAGCCCCCTCCAAAACCGGACACACAAGATCTGCCACATGAGCGGGCCCCGCGACCCAACCCGAATAAGCCCATTCGAGTTGGATAAGCCGGCGGTGCGCCGGCGCGTCCGAGCCATTGCCCAGACCACAATGGGAGATGACTGGGAGTGGGGGCGCGAGCCACATAACCGCGCCAATCCTCCGCCAGCAGTAAGTTCTTGCCCCCCTTTCTCCGATACATCTTAGTAACCGACATTGCAGCTATACCGACATCTTGCTCTTTCTGCCTCCTTAATCACCTTTGCTATCTTCTTTTTGCAGAGGTTTGGCCGCCAAACCCAGGAGGACAAAAGATGGGCCAACGGAGAATGGCGGGCGGATCTCCCAATGCCGGCAACCCCGCTCATTGAAGACCCGGACGACGAGGATCATTTGTCGATCCCGGTAGCTCGCAGCTCTGGTCCGGGTAAGTTTCGAACTCGGTCTCGTCAGCAAGACGGATCTGACGACGACGACTGTGTGATGCTAGAGATCACGCACGCCACTCCCCTGGCCTGTGCTAACCCTCTGCCTCCACCATCAGCTGCCCCGAACGCCCAAGGAGCTACGCGCAAGCGCGCAGGATCCAGTGCCTCTGCCACCGAGAACCCGGGGGCCAAGAAGGCCAAGATCGGCAAGAAGGTGTCCCGCAAGAAGATTCCTACCGTTGCCGGGTAACATTCCTCCTCTCGTCTTTCGACTCCTTTGTCTTTTCCGAGCTAACCCTTCGCGTCTGCGCAGAGCCCTACTCGAGCTTGACCAGAGTGGTCCGGCGGCTCCGACAGATGCAGAAGTCGGCAGCCCAACCCGGGCAAACCCTGCAGCCGGCGACACCGTCATTGCAGACGCCTCCCCGCCGACATCGAAGACCACGGCCGAAGCTGGCCGAGCAAGCCAGGACCGGGATGTCGGGTCCGGCGGCGACAGAGCGCTCCCCTCCACTGCACGGGCCGAGACCACGGTGGTGCCGGATGCACCCCTGCAGCAACCGACGCCGCCAGAATCGCAACCATCCCCTGCAACTCAGCAGCAGCCGCCACAGCAGCCGCAACTCCAGCGCCAAGCCCAAGCCAAAGCGCACACCTCGAAGGCGATTACCGCCCAGGGCAAGTTGGCTTCCTCAAGCCATAAGTCCTCCAAGTCTGCCCCGACTCCGGATCAGCTGGCCGCCAAGAAAGGTCAGAATCCTCCGGGTAAACTGAAAGTGGTGCACCCTCCTCGCACCGCGGTCAAGACGGCAGCATTGCGAATGCTAGAGGCCACCGCCCATCGGGTTGCTTCTGCCGCGGACCTGGAGAACTCGGGTTTCCTCATGCCTAGTGCTGACTCTTCAGATTCGTTGGAGCAGTACAACTTGGACTGGAATGCCACCGACATCAACGAGGCTACATCATCAGATCCGAGCATCGACCACCCCGTTAGCCCCGGGAAGGTTGCTCAATCGTTGCATGCTCTACAATCCGAGGTCCTCCAACTTACAACAGCTGCCGAGGTAAGTCTTTCCGACATCCACCATCCCCAGTCCCCGAGATTCTGGTCGAATGGTTAAGACTTGACCAAGTTAAGATCATTCGGCTAGAATCTTCAAAAAAGCTTCGTACCCAGTCCCCGAGATTCCTGCCGAGTAATCAATACTTGACCGAGTAAGGGTTACCCGGTTGGCATCTCCAACAATCTTTATTAACATTTCACCTTCTGCTTCAGTCATGCAGCAAGGAGCGTACCCGGGTGTTCTAGAGGCTGCTGGTTGAACACGGGTCCCTCCGGAAACGGTTCAAAGACCTCCAGGCTGCGCACCAGGGCCATGGTATACTTTCTTGTTCCCGACATACCCTTCCTCTTCTCAAGTTCTTTTTACTGACAAAACCGACTTGTCGCTTTTCTCAGCTGATACCGCCACCCGGGTCGCCGCAAAGCACAAGCTCGAGTTGGAGCAAGAGCGGGCCAAAATAACTCGGCTCCAACAAGAATTGGAACAGGCCAAGACAAAGAAGGCCGAGTTGGAGAAGACTCTGGCGGACGCTGTGCGGGTTCAGGGTGAAGTGCTTGAGCAAACCGAGTCTCGCGCCACCTTGGCCGAGGAAAAGCTCAACACCCTCAAGTTCAAGTGCGACATCTGGTTGGCCGAGTTGAAGAAAATCAACGACCAGATGGACAGTGAGTTCCTCTTAACTTCTTCCTTCCTTACTTGATTTTTGCCGACACATGCTCTACATCGGCCTGCCTTCTAACTCATCAACAACTTTCTTTTCCACAGAGCATTTCTCCCACACGCACACCGTTGCGGTGAAGGCCATCAACCGGGCGTGTGCGAAGAGGGCTGAAGCCGGCCCCATCTCTGGTGAGTGGGACGTGGAGGACCATCTCGTAGCACTCAACGCACGCTTCGCGCCACTCAAGAGTATCGGGATGGAGCTCCTTGATGCCGGCGTTCAAGTCTATCGGAAGCTCTAGCCCGGCGCCACGCCTCCGGAAAATGTGTCCGACTTGGCCCAAGAGTTGATGAAGACGGAAAGGCGCCTCCGGGAGTGGAGATCCTCCGCCGCCCGTGCCGGTGCGGACCAAGCACTTTCCTTCATACTATCTTGGTATGAGGGAATTGATCTTCAGAAGGTGCGGGTGCAGCGCGAGAACTCGGCGTGGACAACCAATCCCGTCAAGATCCAGCTCCGGCAAGATGCTGCGCATTACTTTGCCAGCTATTCGCAGCCCCACCAATATGTCGAGGGCGAGGTCTACTCGGATGACGAAGACTATGCTGATGACCTTGAGGACGAGGAGGAAGACGACGAAGAAGAAAACCAAGACAGCCTCCCCGAAACCTCCAAGACCTCCGGTAAAGCTCAGCCATCCGGGAAAGCTTCCACCTCTGGGATTGCTGACATAGCCAGCGAGGACGCCGCCGCCGAGGACGCCGCCGCCGACATCACCAAGTCGTCCTCGACTGACCAGCTGAAAACCTCTGCTGAGGTCAACGTTGAGCCGGGAGCTGTCGACACCAGCGAGTCCACCGCGGCTGCCGAGACTCCTGCTGCCAAGACTACTGCATAAAACCTTAGAGAACAATTCTCAAATCCCCGGAATGCCGGGTGCATATGTAATATATACAATTTTAAGTAGAATACTCTGCTATCTGTCTTACTGAATTGAACAAGTATTTAGTCATGTCGGATTACTTTACACCGAGTCCCCGGGTTTACTTTCTCGTTTACGATACTTAGTGATTTTTGCTCTTGTCTACCATACAGATGTTCGACAGTCGAGTCACAAAATCACGACTATAGCATACGGTACTAGAAAATGCCCGAGTTAAGGTTTAAAGGTATTCGACATAACGGAAGAATAATTGAAATACAGGGTTAGCATACGACATGTGCCGAATTGCTTTTATACCGAGTCCCCGAGTCCGTTTTCGTGTTTACCATCTTCCACTATCTTTGCTCTTGACTACCACTTTGGGCGTTCGTCAGTCGAGTCTCAAGATCATTTCACATAGCATACATTACTTAACTTTGAAGCAAGGTTGAAAGCTTATTCGGCACATGGACAATATACATAAAACATACAAGGCCGTCCCCGAGTTTCACTTCGAGGCGCCGGCATACAGATAATAAGGAAATAACTGAAACGAAACATAAGTAAAGATAAGGCAGTCCCCGAGTTCATCCCGGGGTGCCGACATGCAAAAGACATAAGAAGGAAACAATCATGTGAACCAGGCAGTCCACCGTGGCTGCCGGCATTTCATTCATAAGAGACCGAGATACATACACTGTGCCCTTTATGTGTGAAAGGGACGAAGTAGAGCTACATTCCATGGCCGTTTGGTTTCCTCTCCGGCTTTATCCATTACACCTTTTCTAGCTTCCTGTGCATCTACAAGATAATAAGAATCGTTGTGCAGAGCTCTGCTCACAACGAAGGGTCCTTCCCATGGCGGTGATAACTTGTGCATGCCGGCCGTGCGCTGTATCAGCCTTAGCACTAGATCTCCTTCTCTAAACACCCGGGGGTGCACCTTCCGGCTATGATAGCGTCGGAGGTTTTGCTGGTAAATTGCTGACCGAGATAGGGCCAATTCTCTTGCTTCCTCGAGCAAGTCGACATCGTTCTCTCGGGCTTCTCTTGCCTCGGTCTCTGTAAACATGGCCACTCTGGGCGAGTCATACTGTATGTCGGTTGGCAACACTGCCTCTACACCATACACCATAAAGAATGGTGTGTACCCAGTGGATCTATTGGGTGTGGTCCGGAGACCCCATAGTACTGCCGGTATCTCTTCTATCCAGCACCCTGGAGTTTGCAGGAGTGGTTCTATCAGTCGGGCTTTTATGCCGGCAAGCACCAATGCATTGGCCCTTTCGACTTGTCCGTTTGCCTCCGGGTGAGCCATCGAGGCCACATCAAGTCGGATTCTTTTCTCCGCACAGAACCGAGCAAACTCCCCTACTGCAAAATTATTGCCATTGTCTGTGATAATGCTGTGGGGGTAACCATATCTCAATATGATATCTTTCAGAAATGAGACGGCAGTAGCTCCATCACACTTCCGAATTGGCTTCACCTCGATCCATTTGGTGAACTTGTCCACCATGACCAGTATATGAGTCATGTTACCTCGCGCCGGCTTGAACGGACCCACCATATCCAAGCACCATACAGCAAACGGCCAAGTGATAGGGATTGTCTTCAGCGCTGCTGCCGGCATATGTATCATGTGGGCAAACCTCTGGCAACCTCCACACTTCCGGACGATATCTTCCGCTTGTTGCAACGCTGTAGGCCAGTAAAACCCATGCCGGAAAACTTTAGCCACTAGTGCCCTTGAGGAAGCATGGTGACCGCATTCCCCTTGATGTATCTCGAGCAGCATTTCTTGCCCTTCTTCCGGCTTGACGCAACGCTGTAGCACCTCGGTGACACTTCTCTTGTACAGCTCTTGGTTGATAACCGTGTAGGCCTTGGATCTTCTCACCACTTGCCGAGCTTCAACCTCATCGTCAGGCAAGGTCCCATCCACAACATATGCCATAATGGGCTGCGCCCAACCCGGCACCGGCCTCACAGGGAAGATTGGGGCGTCTACGTCCATAGGCTCGACCGACATCACCTCTGCCGACATATCCTGCGCAGTCCCCGGGTTCCGCCAAATGCTCCCGACATCAACCTCCATGGGCACAGCCTCTGCTTCCGAGCTCTTCGGGATAAAGATGGACTCTGACTCGGGTGATGGCTTGATTGACGGTTTCCTCAAGTGCTCCAAAGCTATGCCGGGTGGGACCGCATCCCGTGATGACCCCAACTTGGACAGTACATCCGCAGCCTCATTCTCTCCCCGGGGTATGTGCTTGAACTCGCATCCTTCAAAAAATCCGGAAATTTTCTGCACATGGAACCGATATGACGCCATGTTGGCATCCAAAGCGTCCCAATTCCCCGACACTTGATGCACCACCAAGTCCGAGTCGCCATAGCATTCTATCCGACGAATGCCAATCTCCTTGGCGACATTGAGCCCATGCACGAGTGCCTCGTACTCGGCTACATTATTGGATGCCGAGAAGTGAATTTGGATCACATACTTAAGCACATCTTGCTTCGGTGAGGTGAGGACTACTCCGGCACCCAATCCGATTTTTGCCTTGGACCCATCAAAATGCATTTTCCAGAAGTTGAAGTCGGGCAGGGGAGGCTCATACTGCATCTCGGCCCAGTCCACCAAAAAGTCTGGCAGCGCCTGCGACTTAATGGCGTCTCTCCTCTTGTAAATCGGGGCGTACGGGGATAACTGGATAGCCCACTTGGCAATTCGGCCGCTGGCATCTTTGCACCCGATGATCTCGGACAGGGGAGCCTCGCTCACCACTGTGACTGGATGTTCTTGAAAGTAGTGCTTCAACTTGGTGACCGCCAGGTATACGCCATAAGCCATCTTCTGGTAGTGCGGGTAATTCTGCTTGGAGAGGGAGAGCACCTCACTCAGATAATACACGGGCCTCTGCACCACCTTATCACCCTCTTCTCGCTCTACCACCATTACCACGCTTACCACCCGGTTTGTAGCCGCGATATAGAGCAACATCGGCTCCTTGGGTAATGGGGATGCCAACACCGGTGCATTTGAGAGTGTTTTCTTCAAGTCATTAAAAGCTGCGTCGGCCTGCGGGGTCCACACAAAAGTTTTGCTCTTTTTCATGAGCTGATACAAAGGCAAAGCTTTCTCCCCTAACCGGCTCACAAACCGACTTAGGGATGCCAGGCACCCGGTGAATTTTTGTACATCTTTAAGATGGGTGGGCAGTTTCATGCTCTCGATAGCACGGATGTTGCCCGGGTTAACCTCAATACCCCGGCTAGACACCAGGAATCCGAGTAACTTTCCGGCCGGCACACCGAAAGTACATTTATCCGGGTTAAGTTTCATTCGAAATTTTCTCAAGTTAGCGAATGTTTCTCTTAGATCATCGATCAGAGTGGATTTTTCTTTTGTTTTTATGACTATGTCGTCGACATATACCTCGGCATTCTGACCTATTTGATCATGCAAGCATTTCTGCATGCATCTTTGATATGTGGCCCCAGCATTTCTCAACCCGAAAGTCATGACACGATAGCAATAAGCCCCGTACGGGGTGATAAAAGCAGTCTTTAATTGATCAGCCGGGTTCAAAGGTATCTGGTGAAAACCAGAATACGCATCTACAAAAGACAAAAGCTCACACCCGGCAATGGAGTCGATCACTTGATCTATCCGGGGGAGCGGGAAGGGATCTTTCGGGCACGCCTTGTTGAGGTTGGTGAAGTCAATGCACATGCGCCACACCTTGGCCAGCAGGGGGTCATCCTTCTTCTTCTCTACCAGGACCGGGTTAGACAACCAGTCCGGGTGCAGCACTTCCATCACAAATCCAGCCGCAAGCAGTACGGCTAGATGTTCCATGATCGCAGCCCTTCTCTCGTCCGAGAGACGTCTTGTTGGTTGCTTCACCGGCTTCGCATCCGGTCTAACGAATAAAGAGTGCTCAGCCAACTCCCTCGGAACTCCTTGAAGGTTATCATTCGACCAAGCAAAGACATCCCGATTCTCACGGAGGAAGTCGGTGAGCTCGCCTTCCTATTTGCTGTCCAAGCTAGTGCCAATGATCACCCGGTGCTCCGGGTTAGCCGGGTCCACAACGACCTTCTTGGTCTCCTTTGGTGGCTGGAAGGAAGCATGCTGCTCCGGGTTCGCCATCCCAGGCATGCCGAGTTGGGAAGCTTGGGCCAGTGTCACCACCTGCTGGATTCTCTTCTTCTCCTCGGCTATGACCAGTGATTCGGCCAAGCATGAGCCGGCAGTGGCACACTCGATAGAGCGCTTGTAGTCGCCCGAGATGGTGATTATGCTATTCGGACCCGGCATCTTCATCTTCAGGTACCCCATGTGAGTCGAGATCATAAACTTGGCCAGAGCAGGTCGGCTAATCAGGGCATGGTATGGACTTTCGAGGTCCACCACCTCGAACTCAAGGCTCTCAGTCCGGCAGTTCTCCCGGGTTCCGAACAACACATCTACCCAGATTTTGCCCATAGGCGAACAAGAAACCCCTGGCACAATGCCATGGAAGGTCGTGCTAGTCGGCAGCAGAGTGTTCAGGGACACCCCCAACTTCAGCATAGTGTCCTTGTACATGATGTTGATGGCACTGCCATTGTCGACCAGGACTGTGCTGAACCGGACGTTGATACTCGGCCCGATGAATGTCGGGTCCACCACTAGGGCGTAGCCTCCCGGCTTAGGCATGACTCGGGGGTGATCCTTCCGACCCCAAGTGACCTCCATCTCGGACCAGTGCATGAACTTGGGCACAGCCGGCATGACTGCGTTCACCTCGAGTGCGCGCTGGCGCAAACTCTTCTTGTCAGTGGGCTCGGTCACAAAGACCACATAGCTCTGATGAGCTTCCTGATAATCGCCCTGTGGGTACCCGCCCTGGTTGCTGGGACCGGCATTGTTGTTACCCCGAATGCTTACCACGTTTACCGGCCTTGCCGGCGGCCGCCTCTGAGCTGGCGGGTTAATCCGGACAGCATTGGCCCCTGTTACTGGTGCCGGTGGTCTTGGAGCTGCGGGCCTTTCCGGGGCAGTTACCAGAGATCCTCCTGGTGCGCCTTCTCGCCGCATGCGCTGATACCAGCTGCACTGCCGAGTTGTGTGATTTGCTGGCCGGTTGGGCTCGATAGTGTGATAGCAGCAGGGCTTGTCCAGCATCTCCTCGTAAGTCAAGGGCTTCCTCTGCTCGGCCCAAGTCTTCTTCACCTCCTGGTTCTGACCCCAAGCCCGGCCACTGGTCTTCTGACGCTGGCTGTTGCCGGCATCGCCTTGATCCCGGGTTACCGCCGTCACCTGGTGCGAGGCATAGTGAAAGTCGGGCTCCCTCCTCTTGTGGCCAAAGTCCTGGCGGTCATTGTTTCTGCCCGGTCCGGATCTGTTGTTACCCGGGTTCCTCCTACTCGGTTCGCCCGAGTCCAGCAGAGGCTGCATCGGATCACCGAGAGCATAGCTGTCGGCAATTCTCATTGTCTCGGCCAAGGTGGCCGGCATCTCCCTCTGCAGTCTCTGCCATAGCATGGAGCCGTGTCGGCATCCCTGCGCAAACCATGAAATGGCTTGTGCCTCCACAACCCATTCGCAGGAGTTGCGGATAGTGCTCCACCGAGTCAAGTACTCTCGGTCCGTTTCATTGTCCCTCTGCCTGCACATCGCAAGCTGCTGAGGTCGGTTTGGTCTCTTGTAGGTGCTGGAGAAGTTGCTGACAAAGGCTTCCTCGAAGTCCAGCCAGCTGTTGACACTTCCCTCTCTCAAGTTATTGAGCCAGATCCGGGCTGGCCCCTCTAGCATCCGCGGGATATATCTCACCGCCCACCGGCGGTTTCCCCCCGCAATGTGCACTGTTGTCACATAGTCGGTCAGCCAATCCTCCGGCTTGCTGCTGCCGTCATAAGTCTTGGCTCCCCGGTTGAGCTGAAAGTGAGGTACAGGTGGCTCCGTCATAATCCGGGGTCCGAAGCAAGAAGGACCAGGTGGGCCTTGCTCCTCCATCTGCTCAGACCGAAATATCCGGTCAAGCTTGTGCCGGGCGTCATTTGGATCCAACTGGCGAGTTCCCAGCCGAGATCCCAGTGCACTCTCATAACCATGATACCCGGCTCTGGCCAGCGCCGAGTTGCCGTCATCATATCGGCTGGCGCCCTGACCAACCACCTGCCGCTGTGGCACAGTTCCGATAACCTGATGCCTCGGAGCCTGATTCTGCACCGGATAGCGAGGTGGATGCCCGCGACCAACCGAGTTGGCATTTCCGACATTCCGATTACTCGGAGCCTGACGGCTTCTGCTCTGGGCCTGCCCAACATTGCCCTACTCTGCTATCTGCTTTCCGGCATATGCCGGGTCGTATGTCTGCATCTGGAGCTGCTGATTTCCTCCGGAAATCCCACTCCGGTTCTGACCTCTCCCGACATGCGGAGAGGAAGCATGTCCTCTGGACCTCTCACTGGCCGCTCTTGCCGAGTGAACGACTTGGGATCCACCCACAGCCGTGTTGGCCCTCCTGAAGGCCTCATTCTGCCGGGTTGGCACCTCTACCAGCTCATTGACTCGGTCCTGCTGTTTGCGGCGAGCTTCTCCGGTTAGACCGGATAACTCGGCCCTTGCTGCCTCAGCTGCCCTAAGAGTCTTGGCTGGAGAACTGTAATTCGGCCTAGCTGCCGACATCACAGTAGGAGTCATACTGGATGCAGCCCTGCCATCCCTTTCTATCTCGGCATTGAGGCCTCTGCCTCTTCTGTGTACCTCAGCCTCACGGTTAGGCCGGCCTCCCACCGGTGACAAACCATGAGCCGCGTCGTACTCACGCATGACACGGTCAAAGTCCCTCCTGACCTCAGCTAATGCTACAGCCTCCTGCAGCAACTTTTGCTGCTCTGCCTCTAACTCGGCTGCCACTGGCACAATCAGCCTCTCCACTGTCTCTCTCAGAGGCTCAGTCCTTACCGGGGCACGGGATGTCTCGGCGCCATCCTGGACCTGCCTCTACAGCGCCAGCTTGGCCCTCCGGGTTGACCTTTCCACGGGCGCGATGACAGGTTCCTCTGCCGGAGGAGCCGTCACGCCGGCCATCATGACCGCGCAGCTCTCGGGGCGAGTGGTACGCCGGCCGCGAGCCGCACAGACAGCCGGAGGATCCTCGGCCACGAGCACCTGCTCCGGGTACTCGCAGATGAACTCGGTGGCGACATAGGTGGCGAAGGCGCCGAACTCGATGACGTAGCCGTTGGCCGGGAAAGGCATGCCGCGGAAGCAGCCGGCGTTGTCGCTGACGAACTCCATGTCGCCGAACTTGACGACGAGTCCGGAGAAGACCCGCGTGTCGGAGTGGATGACGGAGCCCGTCCGGATGAGTACACCAGCCAGCGCCTCTACCTGCCACACGGTGGGCGCCAACTGTCGTGGTGGTATCACGGCATATGCCATAGGATGGCTAAAGTGTGGGGCCGATGGACGCTGGTGGATCTGGGGAGGGCTAGCGAGCTAAGGAGCTCACACGAGAAAAGACCAAGCGTGGCCGAAACCGACTTAACTCTGATGTCTGGAGAGAAAGTTCATCAACTTCGTCTTGCTCTACTTTCTTTCTCACTTATACCCTTGGACAAGAAACTATTTCTTTCACAAGGTATATCCCGGCAACGATTTTGCCTATGTCGTGAGACATGTACCCAACTAACTCTTTAGGTACGGTACACTACAAAGATTAATCCATTTTAGGTTTGATCACATCAAAACACTAAATTGCTCAAACGACAATCTAGGCTAAAAGCCATGCCATCACTAATATGGTATTGTCTCCATGGATTCAAATGGTTTCCCTATTATCTAACGTGAGTGTTACGTTTCTACCATACGACTCTAATGATCACAATAATTCGGTAAGAGATTTATTTACCACACACTATCCGATAGGGCGCGATTACGACGTCCTAACATACCATAACACTATGGTGTTCCATGCGACGTAATTTGTGGAACTCTTCTCACAAGTCTTCCAATGATATGCCAACATTATAACTCAAATCTTCATTTCCTCGATCTGTATCGCAGGAATTAGATTTTCTTGTTAAATTTATTTCCTACTTCATTCTGAACTTGTTTGATCGAATCAAAATTTCCAGACTAACATTCCCTGAGTGGATATCCATATATCTACTCGGAATATTCATGAAGTCTACGAAATAAACACTTCCACTTTACGTTAAAGTACTTCATTGATTCACATACACCCATATGCATGATTCTCAACAAGTTATACTCAAAACGTTCAGTGAAGTTTACGAAATAAAGGTCTCCACTACCCGTCAATTACTTCATTGATCCACATACATCTATATGCATGACTATCAATAAGTTATATGCCCGTTTTCCGAAAACGGTGTCTTAGTTATTTTGCAAGTGTCAAAAGATCAAATCTAAAGACTTGTAGATCCATCCGGTATGGAGCTAATTCATTGACTATAACATTGACATGAATTAAACGGTAGTGCCACACATATGTGGTGTCTTTATTAAGTTTGTATCCTTTGGCATTAATATTATGAATGTGGGAGCTTCTACCATCTAAATTCAAATCGGCATATGATCATTACTTCATAAATATAGGACAACGAATTTGTCACTAATATATATGAACAATTGTCTCGCTAGAGGAGACACACTTATAACGATCATACTAACAGGCGATCATAAAGAATTTATTCAAATGGTAGATCTAGAGGGAGAGTGTCTATGGCCATCACAACAATTTGTCTGCCATTATCAACACGCAATGTCGCCTCATCCTTTCAAGCCACTCAAGCAGTAAACCTGGTTTTCATAAAACATGACTAGTATCAAAACTTAGTCACTACTGCGAGTACTTGCTTAGCTAAAACATTCATAACATGTATATCATATATACACCATCATCATTGATGACTTCCCGGCGATCTGTTTCATCTTCTTGATACTTCCAACGTAATCAAGAACCATGAAGGTGAACGATTCCCCTTGCATGACATAGTCTATGACAAAACATTTGCACCTGGCAACGTCGTCTGTCA
This sequence comes from Poa annua, assembly GCA_026929855.1. Lineage (NCBI taxonomy): Eukaryota > Viridiplantae > Streptophyta > Magnoliopsida > Poales > Poaceae > Poa > Poa annua. Next base: position 88,851,040 of record CM049437.1, on the reverse strand, counting down.
TCCAGTGATCGAGCTGAGCGAGGCGTCTCAATGTTCATCAAGTATGACCATATGTCATCAAGTATGACTGCCACGTGCTCCTTCAATGTGTGTATTCTCTTCCATCTTGGTTGAGAAGACAATCAGTCAACGTACTGATAAACTTCATCAACCCAACTTTAGGGGTACCCCGAGTTTAGCGACCATCTCATATGTTCGCGATCTAATAACTCGTACCCACCGTTGGTTCTCTATGGCAGAGATCATAGCATACACTGGACTATGATGATATCATCCGCACAAAACCTGATAATCCAAATTATCTTTTGTTAGCGGAATCTCCGGGTTTATCTCCTAGCGGGTATTGTATCACAAAGAGCTAACGGTTTAAACAAGGAGTACCCTCAAGCTAAAGTATAAAACTATGAAGTTTGGACCCAACCTTTTAAGTTTCTCAATCGCAGGAATGCGCCTAATTTTAAAAGATGCTATTACAATGGTTAATATCTATAAAGGTTTGCAAAACAGACTTTGTTCATTATATTTTGAGTTCTAGTATTTTAGAAAATAACTATCCGAACTCCCACTCAAACGAACATCCCTCCTGGTCGTTTAAGCGATTACACGACCCCCATCCATTGCACAACCCCTCATCGTCAGAGCCGGCAACACAATTTCAAGGGTAGACAATTGTCAATCACAACAACTCTGTGACTCATGCTCGACCTTTCGGCCTCCGTGTTCCGAGGCCATATCTGCATATGCTAGGCTCGCCACAATAACCTCCACGTAACGCTTGTGCAACATGGCTTACACCCACTGTATGCGAACGACGATATGTCTGACACCCGATCGTCACGGCCTGCCTCATAACGTAGAACTTTCTTGGTGGTGCTCGTTGGAGGAAGAACACTAGTGGTATTATGAAGGGATCATCTTATATATAACTACCGCCGCGTAACTAATATATATACTAATATATATAATCACACAATATAAGATGCACTCAAAACATCAAATGTAATGCGATGTGATATAGTCCATTGCGCCATGGTCTTCTTGGCGCCCGCAGTTCATAAACAATTTAATAAACCTACCTTGACCATATCACATTGCCCCTGCAAAATAAAGTTAGACGCTTCTACTTTATCTTTTGCATATTTTACGTGGCTTGGGGCTGTCGTAAATAGAACCGCTTCATACCTACGAACCTTATGACCACAACAACGATCCAATAATTGCATGTTTAAGCATCCCTTTCGGGCCCTCCATTGAAAATGCAAAGCCAACTAAAGAGAGAGAAACTGACACCCGCCAGCCACAGATACGGTACAAGCCGTATGTCAGTAGTGGAACCAGTCTCGCGTAAGCGTACGCGTAAAGTCGGTCCGGGCCGCTTCATCAACTCGATGCCGCTGGAATCACAAGTGCACGCTAGAGGGTAGCAAATAACAGGAACGGTGCCCCCGTGCAGAACACGGGTTCTAACAGCATACAGCTATATCTACGATAGATCGGCTCTGATACCACTGAAGGGGATCGCATGCAGAAAACAAAAAAAATTCTACGAACGATATCCTTAAACTAGCCAGGATCTATACTATGCAGATATAGAAATACGGCGGAGATCGGAATACATACCCTCGTAGACCGAATAGCGGGGATTACGCTCCCGCACAAGCGTTGACGACGAAGACGACGTAGCCGACCTCTAGGTCGCGAAGAACTCGGCGCGACGAAGACGATGAAGATGACCTCGAGGTCGGGTGGAGGAAGTAGGCCTCCGAGTACCGCTAGCGCAGCACCTCGCAGGGTGTTACACACATACGGTGGAGACGACGGCCTCCGAAGCTCCAGTCCAGGACGAGCAGCGGAAGACTTGGACCGGAACACCAGCAGCGCGGCAGCGGGCTATGGTGGAGAGATCCCCTCTCAACTCGGCGCAACTCCGACAAAGGGAATCACGTTATCGAGGAGAGAAAGAGAATTAATTGGATGAATTAAAAGGCCAGGGGTGCCCCTTCTTATATAGGCTCCCGGGGGGAGCCAACCTTGCCAGCCAGGCAATGTGGGACTATCCCACATGCCTGGTTCGGCCAAGGACAGCCGCCGGCCCTAGGTGGGCCCCATTTGGCCCACCTAGGCCGGCCCTCCCCAATCCGAAGCCCTGGGGGGACTTTCCCCCCCTCATGGGCCTTCTTTCCACCAGAAGGCCCATTTAGGGAAATCAGCCTTTAAAAATTCGAAAATAAATATATAAAATCATATTTAAATATTAATTACACTAATTAATATCAAACATATTATATATAATTTATTCTAGCTCCGAAAACCATTTCGTCGCTGCCCGATCTCCATCGGACCATTCCCGGGACGTTCCCGGTGATCTCTTTCCTTTCCGGTTGTCTTGTCGAAACCCGTTAAGTGTGTTACCCTAGCGGTTCGATATAATAACAGACATGATCGAGACTCCTCTCCGATCAATGATTAACTCGTAGGCCTGGACCCCATGAATTAACCCATGTGATATAACGAATGACTTTCATCTATCAAACCTGGACGTCGAGTCTTAAACCTTTTGCCATAGCGATACTTAGTGTGTCCGAGCATCGTTCATAGATATCTCCATACCTAGCATGATCTCGTTACCGACAACACTATCTTCTACTCGTCTATGATATTATGTCAGCTGGTGACCTAGTCACATGTTTGCAAACTCATTTGACATAATCTCACCGAGTGGGCCCTAGAGTATCCATCCGGCTATACGGACTGACAAATCCCGCTCTTGACCCCTCGTCTCAACTACCCCTTTCCGATACCCAAAAGTATCACCGTTATTGTCACACTTTATAAGATATGACGTTTGGTGCGATCAAAGTATCTTCCAGGAATAACAATAAGAGTTGGTCTCACGGTCAAAGGCGTAATGACTAAGTCCTACAAATTATGGGTAAGTCCATCACATCGTTCCACCTAACGATATGACTCCATTGCCGACAGACGCCATGTCTCATGATCGGGAAACCTCGATCATCAATCGCGCAATGAAACTAGTCTTAGCAGAGGCAACTAGGGACCTGGTTGTTTATCTACCACACGTGTATTAATGTTTCCGCTTAATACAGTTATAGCATGGTATAAAACATATAATGAACAATTGGAATATAACCAATAAACTATCTTTATTAAGTGCCTCTAGGGCATATTCCCTTCAGTCTCCCACTTGCACTAGAGTAACACTTAATCTAGTTTACAACTTGGTAAAAGCTCAACACCCATAGCATCTTGGTGCATGCTTGTCTCGTGGAAGAGGAATACAGTCAACAGATCTCACACATTGAGACCTATATGTGCTTTGCAACACTTCTATGTCACCTAGTTTGACATCATCCCGTATCTTACGATGACGGTGAAATATATCCTAGTGGATGGAGTGAGACTCGAACATTCGCGTAGCATGGGCCTTAAAAGTCTAAGAGATCTATTAAGGGGACCACATACGCTCGGAAAACTGCTCCGTCCAATCACACTTGCTACTTCTGAAGTTGCCATATATTTCTATACCTATGTAGATTATGCAACAGTGCATTCATATGCGACTTCGCAAACTAACCATGTCTTTCTTCAAAATAAAGGACATCTCCTATATGAGATTTCTAGTTGTATGGGCCAGTGTAATAACTTGCATCATCGTAACCTTTTTACGGCAAGTTGTCTTTCACTCTTTCCCTTTACCAGAAAACATATCTTCAGTTCTCACAGACACTGAAAAATATACTTAACGTTTGTTCATTGATCCACACAAGGATCACTCTAGAACCCGTTCTTCAACCAAGAACTTGGGTCACACCAAGTCGAGCTTTCAGTCTGATAGAATCTATGTATGATACATAGAGAATGTCGAACATCATTTTCTATCACTGAAAATGCCAAGATAAACTTAATATTTTACCTAGTCATACAAGCAAGAACAATCTTCTTCGCTTGTTCTATTCTGAAACACTTCAGAATCTTAACTTAGGAAATATTCCGACCTAATGTTATTAAGCCCCTTATGATCTATACAATTATAAATCGGATGCCTAATACTCCTAACTTCATTTCATAGAAAATTTAATCACTTAAATAATCCTTTACACTCTACTAGAGGATCTGTGTCATTCAATATGTCGTTACATACAAAATCACAAATGACACCTAGCTCCCACTCAAATATGCCTTCCGCATATAAGATCAAGGAAAGCTACTTAGCTCCCACTCAAATATGCCTTCCGCATATAAGATCAAGAAAAGCTACTTTGCTCCCACTCACTTCTTTGCAAATGCAAGTCTCTTCAACTATTTTGGACAACTCCAAAATCCTTTGATCACATTATCAAAGTGAAGATTCCAGCTCCGATATGCTTGCTTCAGCCCATGAATGGACAACTGAAGTTTGCATACATGTTTAGCATCCTCAGGATCACCAAACCATTATTGTACTGATTACAACTCTTTCTTAATGACACTATTAAGAAACATGGTTTTCTTATCCATCTATCAATTTCTCATTCGAAATTATAGTAATTGCTAAACGACCCAGAATAGATTTAGGCTTCGCCACCTGAGACAAAATCTCATTGTGGTCAACTTTTGAATCTGTCGGAACTGTTTCACGACAAATCGATCCTTATCAGTGTCTACTCTCTCATAAAATTCCATATTCTGTTAACATCCTAGATGCCATCAAGAAGATCTCCCAAGTCAATACCTGGTAATCGTACATGGATTTTATTTCGGATCATATATGACTCATAGCCATTTCTCGGACTTAGGTCTACCATCAATTCTTCGTAGTTCGTAGGTCTGTCATATTCCATTAAAATGACCTTCATTACAAGATTGTCGTAACACACAGTGTGAAACACAACCTCGTACGCCTACGTTCTTAGTATGAGCTCAGAACATCATGATCTTGTATCATCAGCTTCTTTCAAGCTATGGAGCATGACACCGAAAACACTTTCGGTTGCGCCACTCTGATGTCTGGAGAGAAAGTTCATCAACTTCGTCTTGCTCTACTTTCTTTCTCACTTATACCCTTGGACAAGAAACTATTTCTTTCACAAGGTATATCCCGGCAACGATTTTGCCTATGTCGTGAGACATGTACCCAACTAACTCTTTAGGTACGGTACACTACAAAGATTAATCCATTTTAGGTTTGATCACATCAAAACACTAAATTGCTCAAACGACAATCTAGGCTAAAAGCCATGCCATCACTAATATGGTATTGTCTCCATGGATTCAAATGGTTTCCTTATTATCTAACGTGAGTGTTACGTTTCTACCATACGACTCTAATGATCACAATAATTCGGTAAGAATTTATTTACCACACACTATCCGATAGGGCGCGATTACGACGTCCTAACATACCATAACACTATGGTGTTCCATGCGACGTAATTTGTGGAACTCTTCTCACAAGTCTTCCAATGATATGCCAACATTATAACTCAAATCTTCATTTCCTCGATCTGTATCGCAGGAATTAGATTTTCTTGTTAAATTTATTTCCTACTTCATTCTGAACTTGTTTGATCGAATCAAAATTTCCAGACTAACATTCCCTGAGTGGATATCCATATATCTACTCGGAATATTCATGAAGTCTACGAAATAAACACTTCCACTTTACGTTAAAGTACTTCATTGATTCACATACACCCATATGCATGATTCTCAACAAGTTATACTCAAAACGTTCAGTGAAGTTTACGAAATAAAGGTCTCCACTACCCGTCAATAACTTCATTGATCCACATACATCTATATGCATGACTATCAATAAGTTATATGCCCGTTTTCCGAAAACGGTGTCTTAGTTATTTTGCAAGTGTCAAAAGATCAAATCTAAAGACTTGTAGATCCATCCGGTATGGAGCTAATTCATTGACTATAACATTGACATGAATTAAACGGTAGTGCCACACATATGTGGTGTCTTTATTAAGTTTGTATCCTTTGGCATTAATATTATGAATGTGGGAGATTCTACCATCTAAATTCAAATCGGCATATGATCATTATTTCATAAATATAGGACAACGAATTTGTCACTAATATATATGAACAATTGTCTCGCTAGAGGAGACACACTTATAACGATCATACTAACAGGCGATCATAAAGAATTTATTCAAATGGTAGATCTAGAGGGAGAGTGTCTATGGCCATCACAACAATTTGTCTGCCATTATCAACACGCAATGTCGCCTCATCCTTTCAAGCCACTCAAGCAGTAAACCTGGTTTTCATAAAACATGACTAGTATCAAAACTTAGTCACTACTGCGAGTACTTGCTTAGCTAAAACATTCATAACATGTATATCATATATACACCATCATCATTGATGACTTCCCGGCGATCTGTTTCATCTTCTTGATACTTCCAACGTAATCAAGAACCATGAAGGTGAACGATTCCCCTTGCATGACATAGTCTATGACAAAACATTTGCACCTGGCAACGTCGTCTGTCATCCAGTGATCGAGCTGAGCGAGGCGTCTCAATGTTCATCAAGTATGACCATATGTCATCAAGTATGACTGCCACGTGCTCCTTCAATGTGTGTATTCTCTTCCATCTTGGTTGAGAAGACAATCAGTCAACGTACTGATAAACTTCATCAACCCAACTTTAGGGGTACCCCGAGTTTAGCGACCATCTCATATGTTCGCGATCTAATAACTCGTACCCACCGTTGGTTCTCTATGGCAGAGATCATAGCATACACTGGACTATGATGATATCATCCGCACAAAACCTGATAATCCAAATTATCTTTTGTTAGCGGAATCTCCGGGTTTATCTCCTAGCGGGTATTGTATCACAAAGAGCTAACGGTTTAAACAAGGAGTACCCTCAAGCTAAAGTATAAAACTATGAAGTTTGGACCCAACCTTTTAAGTTTCTCAATCGCAGGAATGCGCCTAATTTTAAAAGATGCTATTACAATGGTTAATATCTACAAAGGTTTGCAAAACAGACTTTGTTCATTATATTTTGAGTTCTAGTATTTTAGAAAATAACTATCCGAACTCCCACTCAAACGAACATCCCTCCTGGTCGTTTAAGCGATTACACGACCCCCATCCATTGCACAACCCCTCATCGTCAGAGCCGGCAACACAACTTCAAGGGTAGACAATTGTCAATCACAACAACTCTGTGACTCATGCTCGACCTTTCGGCCTCCGTGTTCCGAGGCCATATCTGCATATGCTAGGCTCGCCACAATAACCTCCACGTAACGCTTGTGCAACATGGCTTACACCCACTGTATGCGAACGACGATATGTCTGACACCCGATCGTCACGGCCTGCCTCATAACGTAGAACTTTCTTGGTGGTGCTCGTTGGAGGAAGAACACTAGTGGTATTATGAAGGGATCATCTTATATATAACTACCGCCGCGTAACTAATATATATACTAATATATATAATCACACAATATAAGATGCACTCAAAACATCAAATGTAATGCGATGTGATATAGTCCATTGCGCCATGGTCTTCTTGGCGCCCGCAGTTCATAAACAATTTAATAAACCTACCTTGACCATATCATATTGCCCCTGCAAAATAAAGTTAGACGCTTCTACTTTATCTTTTGCATATTTTACGTGGCTTGGGGCTGTCGTAAATAGAACCGCTTCATACCTACGAACCTTATGACCACAACAACGATCCAATAATTGCATGTTTAAGCATCCCTTTCGGGCCCTCCATTGAAAATGCAAAGCCAACTAAAGAGAGAGAAACTGACACCCGCCAGCCACAGATACGGTACAAGCCGTATGTCAGTAGTGGAACCAGTCTCGCGTAAGCGTACGCGTAAAGTCGGTCCGGGCCGCTTCATCAACTCGATGCCGCTGGAATCACAAGTGCACGCTAGAGGGTAGCAAATAACAGGAACGGTGCCCCCGTGCAGAACACGGGTTCTAACAGCATACAGCTATATCTACGATAGATCGGCTCTGATACCACTGAAGGGGATCGCATGCAGAAAACAAAAAATTTCCTACGAACGATATCCTTAAACTAGCCAGGATCTATACTATGCAGATATAGAAATACGGCGGAGATCGGAATACATACCCTCGTAGACCGAATAGCGGGGATTACGCTCCCGCACAAGCGTTGACGACGAAGACGACGTAGCCGACCTCTAGGTCGCGAAGAACTCGGCGCGACGAAGACGATGAAGATGACCTCGAGGTCGGGTGGAGGAAGTAGGCCTCCGAGTACCGCTAGCGCAGCACCTCGCAGGGTGTTACACACATACGGTGGAGACGACGGCCTCCGAAGCTCCAGTCCAGGACGAGCAGCGGAAGACTTGGACCGGAACACCAGCAGCGCGGCAGCGGGCTATGGTGGAGAGATCCCCTCTCAACTCGGCGCAACTCCGACAAAGGGAATCACGTTATCGAGGAGAGAAAGAGAATTAATTGGATGAATTAAAAGGCCAGGGGTGCCCCTTCTTATATAGGCTCCCGGGGGGAGCCAACCTTGGCAGCCAGGCAATGTGGGACTATCCCACATGCCTGGTTCGGCCAAGGACAGCCGCCGGCCCTAGGTGGGCCCCATTTGGCCCACCTAGGCCGGCCCTCCCCAATCCGAAGCCCTGGGGGGACTTTCCCCCCCTCATGGGCCTTCTTTCCACCAGAAGGCCCATTTAGGGAAATCAGCCTTTAAAAATTCGAAAATAAATATATAAAATCATATTTAAATATTAATTACACTAATTAATATCAAACATATTATATATAATTTATTCTTGCTCCGAAAACCATTTCGTCGCTGCCCGTTCTCCATCGGACCATTCCCGGGACGTTCCCGGTGATCTCTTTCCTTTCCGGTTGTCTTGTCGAAACCCCTTAAGTGTGTTACCCTAGCGGTTCGATATAATAACAGACATGATCGAGACTCCTCTCCGATCAATGATTAACTCGTAGGCCTGGACCCCATGAATTAACTCCTGTGATATAACGAATGACTTTCATCTATCAAACCTGGACGTCGAGTCTTAAACCTTTTGCCATAGCGATACTTAGTGTGTCCGAGCATCGTTCATAGATATCTCCATACCTAGCATGATCTCGTTACCGACAACACTATCTTCTACTCGTCTATGATATTATGTCAGCTGGTGACCTAGTCACATGTTTGCAAACTCATTTGACATAATCTCACCGAGTGGGCCCTAGAGTATCCATCCGGCTATACGGACTGACAAATCCCGCTCTTGACCCCTCGTCTCAACTACCCCTTTCCGATACCCAAAAGTATCACCGTTATTGTCACACTTTATAAGATATGACGTTTGGTGCGATCAAAGTATCTTCCAGGAATAACAATAAGAGTTGGTCTCACGATCAAAGGCGTAATGACTACGTCCTACAAATTATGGGTAAGTCCATCACATCGTTCCACCTAACGATATGACTCCATTGCTGACAGATGCCATGTCTCATGATCGGGAAACCTCGATCATCAATCGCGCAATGAAACTAGTCTTAGCAGAGGCAACTAGGGACCTGGTTGTTTATCTACCACACGTGTATTAATGTTTCCGCTTAATACAGTTATAGCATGGTATAAAACATATAATGAATAATTGGAATATAACCAATAAACTATCTTTATTAAGTGCCTCTAGGGCATATTCCCTTCAAGACCCCTACTCCTGCCTTCCTCACTATATATGTGTCTCACAAGATCTACAAGATGCTCCTTGAGCTGTTTTGCTTCTAACTCTAGGATGAACTCAAGAACAAGGATGAACTACGAGGGGAGAGGAGTAAATGCGACTATAGTTTTGGCTCTCTGGTTGGTGTCCCTCTCACAGGAGGAGTTATGGCGCTATTTATAGAGGTCCGGCCGAATTGGCCGAAAACCCTAAATCCTCTGTGTCCTACTGGACAATGACTATAGTCCAACGGCGATGTCGACATCCCTACCACGACCTAGAGCCGAGCTATCCAACATAGGTCGAGGTAGGTCATGATGCCTCTTGCCGTAGCCGCCGCCGGCCTAGGTGATGATGCTTCCCCTGTCAGAGACAGGACGTGTCTTCTCCATGCCTTGTCTCCTGTCAGTCAGTTGCCAGTACAGTGGAATAGTCACGTCGCCCTTGTCTTGTGCCTTTTGTTCCTCGCCCGTGTCAGACGGGAGGTGACTTCACCTCCGTGTCAGGCGGGTCAGTGTCCTTGCCATGTACTTGCCCTTGACTTCAGGTCCGACACATGATACGTCAGACGATCTTGCCTAACCCGGCATGGTTATGCCGAATTCCTCCCCGTATCCCGGCAAGAGTATGCCGGGTCTGATTATCCGGAACACCTTCTTGAGTTCCGGCATAGCTATGCCGGAACCTCCTTCCTGCACACCACAGACATACGGATAACATTGACCAGGATATGTCGGTAATACATGCCGGCCCGACCAAGACCAGTCTACACCTGCACCCTGCCTCAACCTCGTCAGTGCCACAAGTATGCCGGCTACCTTCGACATACGCTTAAGTCGGCCCTGCATACAACTTGGTCCAGCCAGGACCCTGCTCACCAACACCTGTCCCGGATGTTGCACAAGAGAATGCCCCTAGGCCCAGCCGCTCGAAGATGTCTTAGGCTTGCTCCCAAAGACATCTTCGAGAAGCTGGTTCTTAGGGGAACTCCCCGCTCCTGCCTGAATGAGAATGGGGGGCTGGAGGTCTATTTATAGTACCACCAGGGGAGACAGCCTGGCCCCTGCAATCTCCAAAGGGCACCCCGACCCCTCTCAAGAGTCGCCTCTTGCGCGTCCCCAAAGGTCGTTACTTCACTCCCCGAAGGGTCACGCGATCTTTGGAGCTGGGCAAAGGACATTTACCACTGTAAGCATGAGTATCTTACCCATGCCTTTACCCTACCCGGGGGTAGCACCCCGAAATAGAAATTTTATTTTTGTAAGATTTTTTAAAAGTGAACAAGGTAAGTATTTGAACGGAAAATATTTTGAACATTTTTCTAAAAGTGACTAGAAACTATTTTATAACGATTTTAAAAGTGTAAAATGTGTGGCGAACAGATTTTTTAAAATGATTCTTAAAATACGAACATAAAAGTCTTGTGAACGAAAACTATTTGTGAACAGTATTTAAAAGGGAAAATAAACTATTTTGTAACGATTTTAAAAATGAAGAGAAAATGTCGGCGAACAAAAGCTGTTTTTAAGCGATTTAAAAATTGAAAAAAAGTTAGTCAATTAATTTACTTTTTTGAAAGAACATATACATTATATTCGAAGAATTTTTTAATATGAGCATTCATATTGTTCGACCGATTCTTTCAATATAGATATTATGTTATTTGAAAAAAATAGTGACGTTATCTTATTTTTAAAAAGGGAAAAGAAATAAATAAAAGCATGAATAAAAATATAAAATAAAAATGTAAAGGAAGAAATAGAAAATAAAACGAGAAAAAAATCTAGAAAACGAGAAAAAAATTGAAAAAAAGTTAGTCAATAAATTTACTTTTTTGAAAGAACATATACATTATATTCAAAGAATTTTTTGATATGAGCATTCATATTGTTCGACCGATTCTTTCAATATAGATATTATGTTATTTGAAAAAAATAGTCACATTATCTTATTTTTAAAAAGGGAAAAGAAATAAAATAAAAGCATGAATAAAAATATAAAATAAAAATGTAAAGGAAGAAATAGAAAAGAAAACGAGAAAAAAATCTAGAAAATGCCAAAACACAACCGGTCAGAAGGCAAATATATCCAATTAGACCGGCCCACGAAGAGGTGTGCGGGAACACAGTATGCGGCAACTAGGAATTGCCGAGTCCACTCCTCTAAACGCTTTCGTTGTTGGATTTTATTGAGCTTGGCCTACTAAGTCAGTCAAACTTTATCTTAAGAGCCCATTCAGTCTCCTGCATATTATGTATAACTGGAAGTGAGACTAAAATTTAGTTCAATACTGTTTTTTTTTTGTTTAAATATGATTGCTCACCACATATGCCATGTGGTAAAATTTAGTTCAATTCTGTTAGTTGGGAGAAAGTTAGATCAACTTATAATGTAACCTTTTGTAGTCTCACTCATTAGGAGTAGTACATGTGTGCTCCTCTTCTTCCCCGCCTCGCCACGCCAAGCCTCGCATCACACGCACATCAAATTTCATGAATTAGATCCGTGTTATACCTCGTTTTTTGTGAAAGATTTACCTTTTGAGCGCACCAATTATGTGTGTAGAAAAAGATGCTGCCTTAATGAGTATGATTGCCAAGTATGGATGATAACATTTCAGCTAGGGGCTACCCAAGAAGCTCACGGAAAATGGTAACAAACTTTCACTGTTTCAAGATACAAATATTCAATGAGGTGCTTGACAGAAATATAGTTGAGATCAATCATCGGTTTAGCGAAACTTCTACACGCTTATTACAGTGCACAGCATGCCTTGATCCTAGAGAGTCATTTATCAGCTTTGATCACGAGAGGCTAATGGAGCTTTCAAGTATGTACTCTGTTGATTTCTCTCCACATGACCTCTATATCTTGGTTGATCAACTCAACATATATATTGATGTGATGAGAAGAAGTCCTGATTTCTTGACTTGTCAAAGTCTGAGTGTTCTTGCTATCAAGTTGGTTCAAACTAGACAGCATTTGGCCTTTCCCTTGGTTTATCGCCTCATTGAACTTGCATTGATATTACCAGTGGCAACGGCGCAAGTTGAGAGGGTTTTCTCGGCGATGAACATTATAAAGACAGACCTTCGGAATAAGATGTGTGATGATTGGCTCAATGATCTAATGATATGCTTTGTTGAGCGAGAGATATTTGCAAAGTTAAGCGACAAGCAGATTATGTTACGTTTTCATGCCTTCAAGGATCGTCGAGGCCATCTACCTCGACAAGTTTGTGCTCTCTCTACTACGACAACTTAATTCTATGATGCAAGTGGGTGTTCAGGAGTAAAAGTCCATGTTATTTGGTTACTTGGTTCTAATTTTATTTTTTTAGTAATGTTATTTTAATTGTACTTCGTTGATCATGACAATTGAATCTTTTGAGTACCGTTCATTTCATGATTCTTATCTAGCACATGCATTCATGTGTTAATTTTTCTTGCCCGCGAATGAGCTCGCCCCAGCAAACAAAATTTTCTGGTTCCGCCACTGCGTGCACGGTTTCTTCCTTCGTGTGGCGCTTACGTTTTCTGCCTATAGAGAAGACGCTGGTCGAATTCAAAACCAACCCAATCAACGGTATATTCACGTCCTTCCACTGTGTAGTTCTTATTTGTGTGTTGCTTCTAGACTTCTACACCGCGCACATACACGTCCAAGAGAGCAGGCCTCCAAAATCTTGTCCGTTCAAATCATGTCGATAAGTTTTTTTGGGAGCGTCTTGACGAGTCTACTCGCTTTGTTCAACGACATCCGCACCGGCTTCGAATTCATGACGACTTTATCACCTCATGGCCGACGGCAACAACACGATGTGTTGAGGGGCCTTGCCAGTCAACACATGTGTGCTACTTCTCACTGTTTACACTAATATTTGGTCCATATACATACGGACGCAGCTACACGGTGCGCGGTCTCGTTTTCGCTCAACGCGAGCTCACCCCGACAACCCATCTTTGGAACACGCGCCAACAAAAGAAAGCAGTAGAGCTAACGCACGGCCCACCAAACCGACGCGCAGCAAAATCAGGTGACGCCCACGGGCTCCAGTCCTACTCCGTACCTGCTACTTCCTTCTTCCTCAAGAACCTGATCAAATCGGGGAAATTTACATCCTCTTTCCCCTTCTTCAACTCCAGACCTAGTGACTTACACCACAAAAGGGTCGGCCATCACACAGGATCATACTTCATACAAAAGATGCAAGTTACTCGTGACCTGCTTCCATCCCTAATGGTCATTAAAATCACCTAATCATGCTAAAACATCAGGAATTTCTTACACCCCCATTTCTAACAACCACCTGATCATGCTAAAACAGCAGAAAAAAGCTTGGCCTCCTCCCCAGCCCACCCCTTTGGCTACACGATCATGATGGTTTCAAACCTGGAGATTGACATTTTGCATCTAGCATGATACTATAAAGTTGTAAAAATCTGGGGCTTGACATTTACGTCTAGCAAGTGATATTGTAAAAGTTGTAAGAAACCTGGCAATTGATGTTTACATCTAGCAAAAATGGTACTGTAAGTTGTAATAAGCCTGACGATTGCCCTACACATGTAGAAAATTGGACTATTGTAAGTTTATGAAAACATGGAGATTGCCAATTACATCTTGCGTGGTACTGTAAACTGTAAAAAAATTGGAGATTCGCAATTACATCTAGGTTATTTTTTACACGTTTCTTGTTTCACTTGACCGCAATTGCATCTATATACGAATAGAAAAATGCAGAGTAGTGTGCATGGTGCTCTAACCATCTGAAAAATTACATCTAAAAAAACTGTAAGAAAAGGTAATCTACAATTACATGAAGGTTTTGTAGTTTGTAAACCCAGCATTGTTTTTATTGACAAAATACATCTGATTTTCATCTAGTGCCAGTAAAAAAATCACATCATGTAAGGTCATTGAAAAAGTTAAGAATGCCCAAGGAGAACCCCATCAATATATTTCACCTACTGGATGGGATAAAATTTACACTAATAGAATTTGGAAGGACTACTACACATGTACTAGTGAGGAACATGAATTTACATCTACAACATGGCATAAAACTTACAGTAGTAGCATATCGTAGTTTGTATTTGATATCCAAGGGTGTAAAAATGTGAGATGTAAAATATGCGTTGATTGTGACACCTGATTAGAGGGCAACTGACAATAACCAAAAGTTCGTCGTGACGGAGACACGGAATATATACTCTGTTTGCTACAAAAAATAACCAAGGATCTGACAGTAGATTCTCTTTGCTTTGGCTTCCCTTGCTTGGAAAAGTGATATCTTTCTCCTTTTTACTTTGGCTTCCCTTTCTTGGTTACACATCCCCTCTATATGTTTTGCTTCAATTGATTGTTTGCCTGAGTGGGGAAAATTAATAAATCAATTTAGAACTGTGACAAGCACAGGCTGCATGCATGGATGCATGAATTGATTCACTTATATCCATGGAAGTTATGTTACCCAGAACAACTTAAATTTTGCATCCATGTTAAAGTCACGTCTATTTAGTATCATCTTCCATTTTCTTTGGTGGACTGAACCAAAAAGAACACTTGAGGGGGACTTAACTATACCGTTTATTCTGAGTTAACTATAATTCAAAACATGAACTTACATCCGTGTAGGTTAAATCTTCAACTAGTGGTTTCTTGCATCGGATGTACTAACCTAGATCAACTTAAATTTTACATCCATGTAAAAGCCTCGTCTATGTAGTATCATCTTCCATTTTATTTGGTGGACTGAACCAAAAAGAACACTTAGAGCGGGGACTTACATCTACTGTTTATTCTGAGTTAACTATAATTTATTAACTTACATCCGTAAATGTTAAATCTATAACTAGTGGTTTCCATCATTTGATGAACTATACCAGAACTAGTGCTTGCATATAGTAACCAGCTGAGAGCAAACGAAGTATCATAAGATGTAATAAAGTGGTGATTCAACCCCTCTTCTTCTATGTCAAAAATTGATGCTCCGATCCACCTCTCACCACATGTAGATATGGTGAGGGATGCACTACTATCTCTTAAAAAATTCCTACACATCCTGTGTGCGAGGACATGCTGACAAAGTATGGGATGCAACCAACGTCTTATATTCATAGGGTTACCTCGGAAATGGCAAGCGGAGATTTCGGGGGACAAGCAGGGTGTCGACGATGAGGAAGCAGCGCGCTCTGGAGGTTCTCCATCCCTTCTACTCCATCTGAACAACATCGAACACTATTAATATGATAAACTTACATTCATTTGAACAACAAACATGTAAGTTTATTATTATTGAATCACTGCATGTAAGTTCCTAATGCAAGGATCCTGTTATTTTTATGAATGTACTTACTAACGCAGCCTGTAAGTTTATGGAGCACGGAGGAAAAACCAGCGATGTAAGTTCTGAAACCCAAAAAGTCTTCTACTCCTCTACCCTACAGTACATAACATTACATCCCGTCAGATTTCTTTTTCACATCATGGACAAATTACTAGCATGCCTCCCCGTTCCTCCTCATTACCCAAAGGATCATGTAGTGAAAATTTTTGTGGTGGATGTAAAAAACAAACTAACTTCTGAGAACTGGTACCAGTCAGAAGTTGCCCACTAGCTCGATCCCCTCTCACGCATGCACGAAAGAGAATCTACTTGGAGATAACTTACTAGTATGCCTCCCGTTCTTTTCTGGAGATTATGAAGTAAACAAATTTGTGGTGGGATGTAAGGAACTAACAATCTACAGAGAAATCTAGTGCATCAATCGTTATTGGTTTGGTCTAGCATATGCTCGGTTCACCACATCCCTGCTAAACCTAAATAAATCCCACCATATTTGACACACGGGAACGAAGAAGTTATACCCTACTCTGTGACGGAAATCCAATGCAGATCCATGCGAGCGGTATAAAAATATGAGAAGGGTGTGAGGGGGATATGGTGCGGATACATCGAACATTACCTGGCTGGGGTTCGCCGGAGATCTTTTATGCCGGAGACGACTGGTACGGCGGAGAAGTCACGACCAGGGCGCGCGGCGAGGAGAGGTCCCTCCCATGTTCCCCTCCACTCCTCTCCTTCCACCCTGCGCTGCGGAGATGGTAGCCCACGCCCAATGTCTCGCAGCTCCGGCGAGACGAGCCTGGCGGTTGCAGAGGCGATTTCGACAGAGATGGGGTGAAATGGGGATTCTCGGGGAGAATGGATGCTTCTCTCTCCTCTGGCGCGGTTACCACGTGGGGGCGCGACAAGCGTGAGGCGTCCGATGCGAATCGCGCGGCCGTGACGAGTGAGCACGCCATCCGTCAAATCGAGACCGCGCAGTTTAAAAAATTTGCGTATACATATAGGATACTCCCTCCGTCCCAAAATAAGGGAGCGAGGGAGTATAAGTTTGTCGTATGTGGTTAGATCTGCTAGTGCAGTTGTGATGTTAATTCCCTTAATTAATCTCATATGCAAATTGTCTAATATTTCAACACTTATTTTTTTTATAAAAAAGGCCCCAATGAAATAGAGCGGATATAGGACATAACACGTTGGGCGAAACAATCCGTCGCTAGATGGTTAGCATGACAGTTATTCCTCCAATCAAAATAAAGATCTGATTTGCCGGCTCACTCTTTAAAAAGTGTTCATATAGGTAGGGTGATTGCGTGTTTATAATGATGAGTGTATGTGAATGGTGTATCGGCGGCCCCGGATGGCTGTTTTCATCGAGCGAGCTAGGAGGTGGCTTGGCGCGAGGCGGTACTCGGCCCCGGCGCCTAGTTCCGTTGGTAGCCTCAGACGTCGGGCGCGTGGGGCGGGCGGTCTGTGTGCAGGTGTGCGGCGGTGGTCTGGCCGGTCCCTGAGGCGGGTGGAGCTTTGCGATTCATCACCGGGCGAAAGCCTTGTCCTGGTTGCCGACCAGGGCAGGCGGCGGCGATGCCCTGGGGCGCCGCTTTCTTCTTGAAGACGTCGTTGAGGTGATGTTTATCTCTTTTTTCCGCCCGGAAGCTTTTGGGGGAAACCTTGATCCTTCGTGGGATCGGGCGGGGGCGGCGCTTCTACTTCGTTTTGTCTCTTGGGACCCCGTCTTGGATACTTCGCCGGTCGGAGGGACCCGAGGAGAGTTGGTGGTAGGCGGCGGCGAGCTCTTCCCGTTATCGGCTTGGTGGTGCGCGGCTCTGGAGCCGGCGTGGATGTCGGAGCGGCGGCTCCGGTTTGTTTCCTCCGCCTTGTTACGTTGAGGGGCGTGGGTGTTGGCTTTGGCCGCTCGGGCGGTGTGGCCATCGACTAGTCTGGAACGTGGCCTTGGGGCCGGTGTGTTGTGTTTTGTGTTTGTATCGGTTTTCGACCTAAACTGGTCAATTCTTTTCTTCTATATCAATGAAAAGGCAATTTGCCCCGCTTCAAAACAAAAAAAAAAGTGAATGGTGTATGCTTTTGTACCGTGTTTAAAAAAAAAAGACCCGTAGGCGCTTTTTTCTAGCTTCGACCTCCAATTCAATTCCTTAGCTCCGAAGAGAGACGTAGACCGTGCAAAGAACCCAACAGGAAGCAAAAGGTCCAACCAAAACCTGAACTCGTAGCTCTGGTTCAAAAAGTGCAAAAACCCTTTCCAACACGGCGTCCGTGACCGTTCGACGCCACTTTCCTCTGCCCTTCCCTTCCGCGTGACGTGAGTTCCATTCCATTCCAAATTCCAAACCCCAGCCCCGGGGCAAGGAAAGCCACCGCGTCTTCCTCGCTCCCATCCATCCTACCTGGAGTAGTACAAAGTGCCCACCCGAGCCCCAAGGCCCGCACCGCAAACCGAAACCATCTCTCCTTGCCTCCGCGATGATCCACCTCCTCTTCACGGTGCTGGCGGCGGAGGCCGGCCTGGCCACGGCGCTGCTCTTCAAGACGCCGCTGCGGAAGCTGGCGATGCTCGCGCTCGACCGCCTCAAGCGCGGCCGGGCCCCCGTCATGGTGCGCACCGTCGCCGCCACCGTCCTCGTCGTCCTCGCATCCAGCCTCCACAGCATGACCAAGATCCACGGACACGCCGCCGGCGGAGAGCTCGACGCGCCGGGGGCCCTATCCCCCACCGACCAGGTCCTCCTCGCCCGCCACCTCCTCGAGGCGTCACTCATGGGTACGTACCGTACCTCAACCTGCCGACCCTTCTCGGCTCCAGGGCTTCTGGCCCGGCCGTCCGCTCTTAATTTTGTACTGTGTTTCCTTCGTTCCCTAGATTCGATAGATCGTCTCATGTCCCCTTCTTATATATTTTAAAAAGGAACAGAGGACTGGATGTCCCCTTCTTAGGGTGTCACAACGTCTGATTTTATTCTAGTTCCATGTACTGAGACGATAACTTGACAAGTAATTAAGTAGCTGCATTTGCTAGGGTGTCCTTATTTTTTTTGGAATAATCTATAATTTAATGATATAGACTAAAAATCTTCCCGCTATCTGTAATGTAATTTTCTAATCGTTACAGTTCAGTTCGAGCTTCTGATGGAGCGTATGCCATAAAATAGTCCGTCGCTGATATGATGTTAAATTCTAGTACTATGTCTTTTACCCAAACGGCCCACCTTTTGAAGTTTGCCAGGTGCCCTGATATGAGATGCAGTGGGAATTTGTATGGCTTAGGTATTCAAGAAAGTATGCATATATACATTATGGATGTATCATGTACTAATAACACTCTATACAAGATTAAAGCAATGTGACCATACCCAATGATGCCATGCACTTATTAGCTGTACCAACCATAACCAAACAAATCATTTAAAAACTTATTAGCTTTAGTAGCAATATTTATTATTGTACCTTTGTTCATTGAGCCAAATATGATTGAACTTGAGACCATATGTAGAACGGATTGTACACTTGTCATACTATTTCTACTGTTTGTATAATACTTTACAGTTATATTTTAGACTCATACAGCTTGTGATTTTACGTGTGGCCTTTAAAATGATGTTACGAGGACAAATAGTGTTTAAGAAACAAAGAAAAACTAGCATAGAATAGAAGATAGTAGTATAGTACTGTCCACTTTGGTCTTAATTCCTTGTGTTATTGTGGTAACAAATTCCAAAAACAAAATTTCCTTGTTTTTTACCCATTACCATTTTCATTTGACTTCGGGGAAAAGGTTCACATGAATGAATAAATGTTCATCTACTCTTGTTGTTCAAGCTGACCTGATCTTTGGGAACAGGTCGTGAAGGACAACTTTTTCTATGCTCTTGAGAGTTGTTTTCATGTGCCCCTTTCATTTTATTCAAAAAAAACCCTTCCATTATTTGGTGATAAAGATATAGGTGTTCCCATTAAATACCGTTCTTTGAAGTTTAGATGAACTTTGAAGTAATGCTTGCAGATAATGGATGTCATTTACAATTGCAATATGGATTGTATATAGTTAGACTGTTATTTTCACCACCCTAAATGTAATTGTGGTTCCTAAAGAATCAAAAGCAGTATGAGTAGATGGGATCATGCAAAATCCAAACCACTGAAGTTGTATCTAGGAGACATGGATCTCAAGTATTGCCATTCCATGCTTCATAGATTTCTTATGTAGTAAAATCTGGCATTCATGAAGTTGATAGCATATCTTATATTTCTGTTTGCTCTCGAGCAGTTTATTATTGGAGTAGGATCTTGTTCATTCTCAAGTACTCATTTATAAGTTTTCTGTTGGTTTTTGCAATTCCACCTTTTGTATTCATTAGCTATATCTAGTCCTGAAATGATGAACTCGTGTACATTTGAAATGCTCTGAAAACTGCACAATAACATACGTCTTAAAATGTAGGTTGATGAAGAGAAAAACAACTGTAGAACTTACTCTTGTATCTGCTCAGAACCATTATATTAAGCTTGTTTCTTGTCTGCCCATTTTATCTGTTTATATGCTTTATAGTGAGAGTGTAGTCCTGTCTATAGTGAAGTAGCCAGACACAGTTACTTACTGTCCTGTGAACAATGCAGCTTTTGTGTCTTGTGTCGTTACGAAAATACCTTGTTATGGCTCAAATCATTTGTGGTTGATCTTTTGTGTGTGATTTTATTTTCCTTCCATTTTTTCTAATCTCTTGAGATTTCTTGCAGTGGTTTTGGAGAGTTCTAGTTATTTTGTTAACAACAAAGGAAGTTAGTGAATTTGTTGCTTCTAATATAACATTAACAAAATTTATTCTGGAGGACTCTAACGAGGAGGGTGGCAGACAAAATCATTGATTTACTAAAAGGAGAAATTTAGTTTAAACTTTCCTATTTGTGATTCATCTTGGTTTGATGCAACACAGCTACAAATTTTCGGATCTGATATTCAATAGGCAAGAGTATGTATCATGTTTCATAGTAATTTATTGTATGTTTATGTGTTCAACTACGGTGATGTGCCTCCGAATTCACAGTTCCACTTGAGATCTTAGCAGAGTAGTATTTGTCGTCCCATTTGTAGTTCCATAAGAAAATTTGCATGCCTAGTATTACATTGTTTTCTTGGAGAGTTTTGAGATTCTGTATGACCAGAGTCTGGGTCTAAGCTGAGCCGGATCTATGTGTGATTGCTGTCTCACAATACTCCCTAATATGTTTACATGTTTCAGGGTACGCCTTGTTCCTTGCTCTCGTCATTGACCGGCTGCACAACTACATCAGAGAAATACGAGGACTAAAGAAGAACTTGGAAGCTGTGTCTAAGCAAAATAAGACATTTGAAGAGGCGAAATTTGGAAGCTCTGATGATGATGATAGCAAGTCACACCAGAAAGACATTGCTTCACTGAATGAAAAGATTAAGAAGCTGAAGCTGCAACTGAAAGAGAAAAAGGAGGAGGTCAAAGATGCAGAGGCCAAAGCCCTAGCCTCCAAAACACAGTCGGAAGGTCTAACGCTCAAATATGACCAACTGCTGGAGGAGAACAAGCATCTCCTTGACCAGGTGCAGTCAGGAGGCATCGCGGTGTCACGTTCAGAGGGCAAGAAGAATACTTAAAGATGAGGTTGTTCTGAAGGTAAGCCTGTTTTTTTATCCATGACAGAGTGCAGTTTTTATCACAGTTCAATTCTTACTCCTTTTTCATTGGACTACTACGCAGATACTCCCGGAAGCCTGAAGATAGCTGATTCAGGAATAGGACGTCAGTTACTGATAATCTGCCATCTAGTACCATCTTTACATAAATGCTCTGGTATTATGCACCGAAACAAAAATATGGCTCAGCCTCTTGCAGCCATCTGAGTAGCCGCAGATGTGCGTCTGTAAATATCTGATGGGTATAGATGTTCGGCAGAATGTCTGATCACAGTCCTTTAGCTAGAACATGAACTGTTCACATCTCGGACAAAAATGACTGCTGATTACTGAACTCTGGTTATCTTTCCACGAGCATGTCCAAACATAGATAACTGGACTCTGGTTATCTTTTCATAAATTAGGGCAAAACTTAGAGAACAAATAACTTGGCTGGTCCTCAGCATTTTAATCATGGTTGTCTCTTAACAATTACCGGAAAAATCTGAACCATGACAACAATATGCTTGTAGCATCCTTGAAAACAGTATGCTGGTAACAGGTCCTACCGTTTGTGTTTAGGACAGAATAAGGCCCTGGGGCGATTATCACTCACGTTAGCGGCCGTCCACCTTGCCTCCACTTCACGTTCTCCTTTTCTCCCCTACTCTTCGATCTACTGGCCGTGTGGTGTGGAAGGCCATATTCTGACCTCGTGTGGAAGATGGTTCGTTCTAATTGGTAATCCGTTCTGAAATCAGTGTTGGTAAGACGAGTAGCGAAAACGCAGTTACAGTTCCAATACATATCACATATTTGGTCTACGGCACATCGTAACCCTGTAAGGCCATATTCCGACCATTTGTGCGGAGGATGGTTCGTTCTAAAAAAAAATATCGCTAGGGTTGGTTCTAATTGATAATCTGTCCTGAAATTAGTGCTGGGGAGTGGTGCAGGGAAACGCAGTTACAGTACCTTTTTTTTTTTTGACAAGTAAAAGGAGATATCATTAAACTGGGTGCACAGCAATATCGCTGATGACCAATTCGGACACAAACGGAGGGACCTCGTCGATCCATCCAGAAGATTACTTCATAGCCAAACTTGGCTAGGGAATGAGCTACCCTATTACAAGTTCGGGGACAGTAGTTGAACTCGAACAATCAAAAGTCACAAAGCAGCGGCTTCTCGCGTGTCTGAGCAGAACTCTGAAAGTTCATGTGAGCTGGACTTTAGGGTTGAAACTAGAATCTGTGAGTCAGACTCAAATTGTACCCTGTGAAAACCAAGCATAGCAACTCCCTCGACCGCAGCCACACAAGTCTCTGCCTTCGCTTATAGTGCATCTTTCAGATGTTTTAGGTTGCCAACAGCTGCAGTTATAAATTCACCACCATCTGCTCTTGCTACAAGACCCCAAACGCCATCTCCTGAAGGTTCTCTAAAGGTTGCGTCAAGATTTATCTTAACATGGTTCGGAGCTGGGCTCTGCCAACGTACAGCTTGAGCTGTTCGTCCTGAATTGGTAGGATTTTTATCTTGGGATTGTGCCAAGTGCGAGCTGAAATCTAACACGTGCCGTTGAATTAGGCTACAGACTTCAGTTGCCGGCTTCTCACGTTCTCCTGCATTCACCTTGTTCCTTACAGTCCAAGATCGTGACCAGCTTCTGCTTCTTGGACTCAATCGCTAGAATCAGATCGAACATGTGCATCGGGGTTGTTGCTTCACTCAGTTTCAAACGAGTTTCTTCTAGGAACAAATCTCGCCAAACTGCTCTCACTTTCTTACATTTCGAAAAAAGATGACCCTCATCTTGGTTTAACCCGCTGCAATCGGGCAACGGGTGTCAAGCTCAACTCTTTTCATGCTAATATTCATGCGTAGTGGTAGACTGTTGTGTGCCAAACGCCAAATAAATATTCTAATCTTCCCAGGCAGAGCTAAACTCCAGATCTTCTTCCGAAGGGACAAAACTGGGCTAGGAGTTGACGATGAACTTGCATCTTTGTTTCCCTTTACATCTCGTAAACTGATCCCCAGACAGTATGCATATTTAACAGAAAAAATCCCTTTTCTATCATATAGTGCCAGGCCACACTATCCGCCATGCCCCCTCTAATTGGTATCGATAGAATATTAACATCCGTCGGATCAAAGATCGAATTCAGCAATGCTTCGTCCCATTATTCAGAGTAGCAGGCTCAATCAAGTCCGAAACTTTCAATGGAACATCATCATCCACAGGTGTCCTTGGTCTGCGCGTGTGGTAAGTATCTCTCAAATGTGCATGGATCGATCTCAACGACGAGGAGCAGCGATGAAACTTGACTCCACCGCATCGCATCGCATCCAGGAAGATGTTCCATGCGGCCGGCCGTATCCCCGCTGGCTCACGACAAGATCTCATCGCGCACACGCTACGATCCGCGGCCATAATGACCCAATCTCGCAATATGCACCCGTATCCACGTCCCCGGCGTGTATGTAGGTCCATACACACATTATCCATTCTCTAAAGGCAATCCATAGTACTCTACAATATGCTCCGACATGGCCACGACTTTCTTGCAACCATATCAGCACTTAATCTTCAGCAGTAGTATTACATCCATGCATGACCTTAAATTAAGGCATAATAAAAACCTTCGTGCTCTTCCTCCTTGCCTTGAAAGGAAATTCTCTTATATTCTCTTGAGCCGGGCCCAGCATGGCAGTGGGACCCGTAAGAATTATGATGTCACAGACCCAAGATGATAGTACTATCTCGGATCAGGCGAACGGAACGTATTGATACTCCACGAGAATGCACGTGCAAAATGAGACAGGATATACTATATGGGTTATGCTTCTTTTCTGGTTCCTGGTGGTTAATTAGTGGTTGCGGAGTGGAAGGCGACTAGCTAGCTACTAGCAATACTTGTCGGTTGCACTTGTTGTACTAACAGTAACAGTCCTGCTCACACCAGCTAAAAGAACATAGTCTTGCCGTCTTGGTCACACGACGTTGAACCGATTCTTCACTCTTGTATTAGAGGGTGTCAATTAATTTCCCCTCAAATTTGGTCATACCCTAAAGATTATGTGTGTAGTCATGTACCTGTCCATTAGTTGCGCAGGACCAATTAGAAAGAAAATGTGAGGAGAAGCGTGTGTGACAGGAGTTGATTACAATGTGATGGTACATCTTTATCTAATAAGTAGACAATGCGTTTCCTGCCGGTCCCGACATTTTGGACCCCTAACTAAAGTTGCAGTTTCACAATCTCGATCAAACACATGAGAAAATCTTAATAGATTGAGACGTAGATGGACCCGGCCGTAACTAATATGTTTCGCTAACCCCATCTCAGTCAAGAGTGTGCAATTATGAGGATCACCTTTTTTACTTGGAGAAAACACAGCAAACTCAACAGTCAGATGCAGAAGCAGCTCTAGCTAATAGTACTAATTAAGGTCAATATCCTTCTTTCCCTTTTCCTGAGAAATGGGACACCCTTCGAAAAAAATTGTATTCGGATTTTCCCGTTAAACTCTAGATCGATATGGATATCCCGTGTTTCTACACTTAAATTTTCTACCACCTCTATCTTGAAACAGATGTCTTGGATTTGTCTAAATTCGCATGCATGTAAACATATTTTAGTGTACAACATCCAAATTCAGACAAACCAAAGACATCTATTTTCGGACGGAGGGGGTAGTTGATTAGTCGCGTTCTCGCATTCCACTCGTGTACCACTTAATGCTCGTAGGGCATTGGGTTAGTCACATGTACAAATACATATGCAACATGTGTGATAGGCAGACACTAAAGATAGCGACATCAAGGGTAGGGACCTTACTAGTTACTTCAGCTACCACGCCTCACAGTTGCACCTAACATTGCATTAGCCAACTAACTCCATACTAGCCCATACAGTACATTAGTCCTACACTATGCAGACTACATTCTCAGTGAGCTAAGTAAGCTCACCCATTAATCTGCCAAAGGTGTAAAACACGGCTAGCTAGCTAGCTAACTATACCTCAGTGACAGACAGCACGCATCATGTGTGCCGTCGCTTGCAAGCCAACAATTAAAACGGCATGCATGCATTGCCCACTTGTAGGAGCTTTTCCTCCCCCGGGCGGCCAACAACTGCGTCCGACGAGCAGCAAACCTTCAAAAGAGAAAAAGGACGAGGAAGAGAGGTCGCTATCGATCACAAGGAAGGCATATTCTCAGATGATCCAACATTTGTGGCGGGATCGGCGATCGAGTGCAAGCATGGTTATATCCTCCCGCACCAACAAGGCTTGGCGTATGCATGCGTTTTGTTTGTTTACTTTAGTCTTGCAATACGTATCTTGCTTTTAGATCGCCAGCTTGTTTTTAGATCGCCCGGGAGTGCATGTCGCTGGAGATGATCTGGTCTTCACTTGGTTAAACTGGGTGGACAGATGCTGGCTTTAGTGGGCCGAGCAAAATCTTCTATCTGGTCTTTACGGCTAGATCTGACAAACGATTGAAAAAACACCTGCTTAACCTTTCTTGTGAAAACCACGTTCGGACCGCGGATCGTCTTGCCAGGCGAGGGTGGCTAAATTGTGGAACTTGGCTCTACAATCTGGAAAAGGTGGCCACAACCTAATGCCTCAACGTCAAAAAGCGTGTTTGGATGGCAGATTGTCGGGTGGCCAAATTGTCGCGAGCTAGAGTAGATTGCTCACTTTTTTTTTTCTGGTGTTGCTTCTCGGTTATAATCTGGATCATGATCAAGTACTTGCTAGTCACACCCTCTTTCAACCTTGGCACATGGCAAAAATTTGACGATGCCAAATCTTGGTGGCACTCTGTCATCTTCGATGGGCCCGACGACCACAAGGACATGGCTTCCCCTCATGCTAGTAACTTGGGAGGTTTAGGTTTTGGTGCAACACAAGTTTTCAAAAAATATATATCCCCGCGGGTGCAGCATCAAGTTGGAGGCGGCCAATTTGGTGACCGCGGGTCCAAAAACTCATGCCTCGAGAGTTATTGTAGTTGGGTCTCGGTTTCTCGCTTTAGGTCTTAGGGGTTGTTCCTTAAGACATCCTCTATTTTAATAAAAAATGTGTGGCAAGTCTTTCGCCTTTTTTGAAAAGGTGAAACCATGTGACCTAGCATTTATTGGCATTTATTGGCTACTTTTGATAACATTATTGAAGGAGTGCATTTTTATTGAAGGTGTTGCCTTGATAGCTAGGCTACTACCTAGGTTTTCCAATATGTGTGGGTCTATGTTGATTGTAAGTGTTGCAATTTGTTGCACTATTGCTGACATGTTTCTGATATAGGATTTTTTTTATGTTTCCCAACGCCTTAGGTGATTTGGATTACACTTTGGTTCTATGTATATTGCAACTTATTACACGCAAAGACTAAGAGGCTGACTTCCTTTCTGAGAAAATAAAATCCTCATTTCAGCACATAGAATTGCGCAAATTATGAAATCAGCATGTATCTGGAGAGCATCACAAGTATGGATCCATTATGTTTTTCGAATGATATTCCATAATCTCCACATTTTAACATCGATCTTGAAAGTGTCTACAAATGCGTATTCTTCATAATGAAAGTGCATGCGCCCTTATGTCTGGTTTTGATAATTAATTAATGACAATCTCTATGGACTAATATTTGCATTGAGATATCTTTTATATCTAAATAGCTAACACACACTACCGGAATTCTCTGTAATTCTATGCTGCCATGTCACCCCCAATAGAAAATACCCATATTAGTTGCTCGCATGATTATTTTGTTTCTTTTATTTCCTAGAACTTGGTTGTGCGCCTGCGCCTTGCAGCACTGTGATCCTATTGTCTTCTCTACATAACTCTGATCAATTCTGCCCATCCCACCGATTGACTGAATGAATTCCCACTTCCACTTCGTCTTCTCCCATTCAGACCCTTTACTCTTCATCTCTTTCATGGCTCCACTTCTCCTCTCCCAGACGTTTCCTCTCTAATCTTCTCCTCAACCTCCTCTCACTCACTAATAAATCGCCACCTCATTTCAATTGTGTGATGGCATATTTGATGTAATATCTTTTCGTAGTTCCTTATCTAATTGTTATTTGAGGCTCTGCAGCCCCTACCATTCAAGATCGACGATGCCACCGGGCAACGGCTAATGCGAGCACGCCGTCGAAGTCATGTTCCTGTGTCTTCATACACTCCTCTCTACTGATGTGTCGTTCATCTCCTCCAAATCCAGGGATCTTTGTGTCCATCGCCACTTCCTAGCACGGGAACGTCGACCTGAAGCTCACACCAGGAAGGATGTGAGAAGCAGCAGCCCCTAGTATCAGACAAGGATTCTACCTGTGTCTCTTTTGCTCTAACGCGTGTAAAGAAAATAAATAGGATCCCTTGAAATTCTGATAAGATTCTTCCACATTTCTCATATCCTGGGTACACTATGGTCATGTGTTTTTCCCCATTATACTTGGTTCCATTCTCTTTTGCTCTAACGTCTGTAAACAAAATAAAGAGGATCACTTGAAATTCTGATCAGATTCTTTCATATTTCTCCTATCTTGGATACACTATGGTCGTATGTGCTTTTCCCCATTATATCTAGTGTTCTTATTATGAGCATCGCAAGTATGGATTCATTCTGCTTTTTGAACCAACATTTTACTGACATTGATGAAAGTGTCTACAAATCCGTATTCTTCATAACTAATTTGGTTTTTCAGTAATGTGACGTGGTATTACATTACACTTTCTGTACAAGGACAATCCAAGCACATATTTGGCCTCAAACGAACTAAATATTATAATTTGTAGTAAAAGTTTATACTTTTTATGAAACAGCTTTTGCATATACTAAAGTAACGACTATAATTTTTAGAACAGAAAATGTGGGATTATCTGCAGCATTGCAAGTTACACAAAATGATGAAGCATACCAACGTAGGATTCTTCACTATTGCTTCTTTGGCCTAGGACATAATATTACATTACACATTATGTACAGGGACAATCCAAGCACATATTTGGCCTCGGACGAACTAAATATTATAATTTGTACTAAAAGTTTATACTTTTTATTGCATATACTAAAGTGACGACTATAATTTTTATTATTTATTTGCAATCAAATGTTGATCACATATAAATGCTGTAAAAAAATTAGTTGTAATGTTCCTTGCTAGAGTTGTAACAAATATATTCAACACTTACTTGTGCTAAAGTTAATATACTCAAACTGAACTGCCAAAACCTTTTATTAGTAGTTCACAGCAAAATTTTCCTCTCATATTATGTTTCCACAATTCTAAAAACTATAAACTTTTCTCATATTCGTGAAAGATCTCTCAAGATTATGACTAAGAAAATATCTTAGTGGTGTTTTCTAGTATATACCGCCTCCGTATCTTAATATAAGACGTGTTGATAGCTCAAATTTAACTATCACAACGACATATATTTAGTTACGGATGAAGTAACTTCGTAACCATATGTACTGAAACTTCTAGAAATAAAATAAATTGTTGCCTTGATTACTTTGCTGATATTACTACGTAATGTGTCTTATAAGTTACTCCCTCTTTTCCAGATTATTGCCTCGATTCTTTTGCTGATATTACTAGGTAATGTGTCTTATAACTTGGCAATGATATTATATTGAATAAAAAGAATGGTGTAGTAACGTCGTCAGGCAAAATTGCCATGCAAAAAAGTAGGCAATGTTTTGGTTAACTTTGAGGTTAATTTGTGTGTGGATTGAACGTGTGGCCATGTATGCGCCCACGCTGACGGTCGATGCGCACCAAACAGGAGTACATATCCAGGCGAATCGGCGGTCGCTGTCGAGGTGTGGCCATGCACAGCGCGCACGAGCGTACGGCGAGGGGCCAACGCCCAGCGCGCATTGACGCAACGACCGGCCAGCGTTCGTGCGCGCTTGGGACGTTGGGTAGCGTGAGTACGCGAGAAAGGGACGCGCCGACGTACGTCGGGAGGACCGGGCCAGATTAAAAATCGATGGTGGCTGGGATGGTGACGGCGAAGTGGATGAAGATCGATCGATGGTCCACGTTTTAGGCGTGAGCGTGAGCGTGAGCGTGTGGACGACGGCGATCGTGACGGTGGTTTGTGCGCACGTACGCCCAGTAATACTTAGTAGTACGTCCCAACCCCCGGGGGATTCGCTGGCGCCATGATTTGCATCGCTCGCTCCGTTTGGTGACCGCTGCTGCCTCCAATCTCTTGGGAGGAACCTCACCTCACACCAGTATGTATACGCTTTGTGGGTACATAAAATGAGTACTCGTTCCGTAACAAATTATATAAGATGCTGGGAACGTTTACATTCAGGTAGCACAACGTGTTATAATTCGTTACAGAGGAATTAGTAGCGAATCAAAAAGAAGATGTTGATAGCTCATATACACGTTTTTCTTCGAAACACGGTACAACGCAGGCGTTCACTTATACCACCCTGACGGATCAGAGTTTAAGATTAATGAAGTCATCACAATTGTCTCACTCCTTCCACTTAATAGTATTTCGTATAAATGAGAAACATTGGCATCAAAGCTTAAGTTTAACATCCGATGGGATGAGGATATAAATACACCGCTAACCATGCATCTATCACAATAGACAGGAACTGGCGTGGTGATTCGAGACCACAATGGCAATTGCTTAGCTGCTTGCAGTGGGCGAAATGCAGAGGTTGTGATGCCTGAACTTGCAGAGGCATTAGCAATGCGTCGTGCTCTGGTGCTAGCCCAGAGGGAGGGCTTCTCCAAAATTATTGTCAACTCTGATTGCCTTTCTGTTGTGCAACGAGTGACAGCTAAGATAGAAGATCGATCATAATGTGGTCTGGTGATCCATGACATCAGAAGAATGGCAGACTGTTTCAGTTCCTGCTCGTTCCATCATGTTCATCGTGACCTGAACTTTGCTGCTCATAGTCTAGCTAAATTTAGTGAGTTTTATGTTTGCTCTTTGTGGCGTGGGTGTGCTCCGGATTGCATCCGTGAGATCCTTTGTAATGAACTTTTGATTATGTGATCAATAAAGCCCACGTTTCTGTCAAAAAAATAAAATAGACAGGATCTTACCACTCCATCCTGAATCCCACTCTTTCACACACAAAACTGATTTTCCCATATTTTTCCCATCTTGCCGTTGCAAAATCCAGTATCTTCCCATTCCGGCCGGTGGGGTGTTGTCAATGAGACGGGGACTACTCTATGAGAGTACGAGCGCCACTGGACCCAGCCAGCCACCCACACACTCTACTGCTCGCCCACTAGTCCTTTCACTAATCATGGATGTAACACGCTAAAATGTCCAATGATTAGACTAATTAACCGACAGATCGAGAGGCCAAATATATATAGTTTATTCGATTCTAGGCAACGAGATTCCTTGTTTGCTCGATCGAGAGAGGCAAGGAGATTCCTTGTTTATTCGATCGAGAGATTATACTTGCGCTGTGTTATCTAGACTTCTTCTTTTTTTTTAAAGGAAGGCCCGGCCTCTCCATCGATTGATGCACACGGCTTTATCGACCGACGAGACTGTACTTGCACACAATGCATTTCCACTTAGGATCTGCCGCCTCTTCCTCAGGTTTCAAAACTCTATGTTACTGCAAGTCGCAAACAACTTTTTTTATCAAAATAAAAAAAAATGTATATTCGGGTATTGGGTAGAACAAATTAATGGAGATTGATGTGGCGGGCGAGTTCTAGCCTGGAACGTCTTGATTAATTATCAGACAACTGCTTGCGTGAAGAAAATGTCAACAAAAACGACAGAACATGGTACGACCTCCTGGGGTGCTTCCTCGCGTCGTCTTTTCGTCTATATATCACTCTGAGACTAAGAACTTTAATACAGAGAAAATTAGACATAAAAGATACCCGAGGCCGTCGTCACCTCGAAACATAGTTCGGAGGGTTCCTGAACCTCTTCCCGACATCCTTTCGAAGGGGAGATCATCACCGTAGGCTTCTTCATCCCCATGCCCGCCTTCAGAGTGGTGCATGAGTAGTTCATACATGAACTACGGATCCAAAGCAGTAGCTACCTTGTTGTCTCTTCTCTTTGTGCCACCATGTTTAGATCGTGTGAGTTGTCTAATATGATAAGTATCACTATTATATGATACTACCTGTTGTGTTTGTCGGGATATGATGATTTGTAAAGTTATGTTGATATATCATCATTCTTTTACAGATTTGTATCTCCAAGAGGAAGTATTGATACTAAATAGTAGGTTCATGCCTCCCGTGATTATGGGCACGAGTGACAGAAACGTCTAAGAACGGGGATGTCTTGTTGCTATTAGGGGTAAAACAATCGTGTAAAGGTCTATATGATTATACGCATTGCTTACATTACGTACAGAATTTATTGCAATTATCTGTTACTTACAACTTAATACTGTTTAGTGACATGCTGGATATCGATCCCAAGGTGGATTACTAGCCATAGATGCAGTTCGATGGCGGTCTATATACTTTGACGTAATGTGTAATATTAAATATTACAGGATAAATTTATAACATAACAATGTTAACAAAAAGATTTAATAAATTTGTCAATGACCCAGCTGTAATTTGTTTACCCGCATGTCTGCTTACCTTTTTATGGAGATACACCACTATTGAAATCCCCCCCCCCCCCCCCCCCCCCCAAGTCCATCTTTTTACATTGATTACATCTTTATTTACTTGCTTTCACAATCATTTGCTCGCTGTCCACTTTTCATATTCATCATACTATTTTTAACCATACGTTTAATATCTTTGTTTTCAGTAAGACAGGAAGCTTGACAACCTTACTGGTTAGTTGGGAGCAAAGTTTGAGTTTATTTGAGTGTAGATCCACGTCATCATTTCTAACGCCGTTACAAGTTTGGCACCAAGTTGTAGGTCACCACTCATACAGATTCGATAACCCCGGTTCATTAACTTGGGAAAAGTTTCCATTGTTCTACATCACACCTTCATTCTGGGGTTTCCCAACGACTGTTTTCGTAGCATCAATGTCCATAAAGAAGAAAGAAAGGTGTAGTGAATTTAGATAAGTTTGTGGGTCGATGTTGATTAGAGAGGTGGCAGTGTGGAGGGCTTCAGCCCAAAAAAATAGAGGGAAGCGATGTTTGGAAAAGTAGCGTACAAACGACATCGTTGGTTGTGCGAATAGCTTTCTCGGCCTTGCCATTTTGTTGAGATGTGTAAGGACATGAAAAACGAAAAAGAATGTCGTGGTTACTACACAACGTGTCTAGCTTAGTATTATTGAATTCTCGGCCATTGTCACATTGGATGGATTTAGTAGTGAGTTGGAATTGTGTAGTTGCATAGGCATGGAAAGCAACAAAGGTAGCATAGGCGCTCAGATATTTTTCGAATGGGAAAACTCCAGAAATAATGAGTGATGCATCGAAAATAATTAACTAATAGCAATAGCCAGAAGGGCTCGGTAAGGAGGGCTCGGTAAGGAGATGTCCAAAGATCACAATGAATGTGCTAAAACGAACGAGCAGTATAAGCCTGTGAAGTAAAAAACGGAGACTTGACATGTTTTCTTAATTGACATGCATAACATTTTTTAAATAGAAGGCATCACGTGCGCGACTTTAACTTAATAAAGCCTCAAGGCAGAGTACACAAAGAAGAACTAGCTTTATTATAAATAATTTGCTGAAGTTGATGAAGACGTGACATGGTGTGGAAACCTGTATGACTGAGACGACGATGCCAGACTACGGGGGCGTGTTAAGAGTCCTATACGAGAACAAGCTCCTAGCTGATCGGTTTCCTTATATAGATCACAAACGGACCTAGTATGTCTTGTATCTCAAGTTTGTACTTATATATATACTCAGCAATACAACCAACCGAGACGTGTAATTGCAGCCCAACCATAATCTTCTACATTCCGTGTCTTCCCATCCGGTGGGGTGTTGCCAATCATTCCGTGTCTTCCCATCCGGTGGGGTGTTGCCAATCAGACGGGGACTACGTACTACTCTATGAGCACCACTTGGGCCAGTCAGCCACCCCCACACTTATGTTAGAATTTGGCCCCACGAGTGGGAAGCCCAATTAACAATTTTTGAAATCTTAAAGCGCATGGAAAAATGGCAGCTCACATGTCAGTGGTGTGGTAGCTAAAGTTTAGTCCCACATTGCTAGTTTGAGAGGAGTGGCACCACCTTATATAGTGGAGTGTTGTGCTACTTGGTAAGCTTGTGAGAACATGAGGCTCTCTCACGCGCTCCTCCTCCTCCGCCGCCGCTTGCACGCACCGCCCATCTCGCCGCGCCGCGCCGTGCCGCGGGAATCTCGCCGAGCCGAGCTTTATTTTTGCAGTAAAGAAAAATGGTTTTGACGGACGCGTCTTGGTTAGTCGGTTCGGGTCGCTCCCGGATCGTGGGCTACCAACCGACCTAAACGTGTGCGACGTGGACTTGGCCCACTCCGTACCCGTTAGGGTTTTCCTCCGAGCTGCGCTATATAATGCCCTGCACTGCGTGCGCTGCAAACACACCCGAACCAATATAGGTTTTACCAAACTGGTGCCTTGCGCCGCCACCGTAGTCTACTCCATCCCGAGCGCCGGCGTGCACCGGCGAACGGGACAGCAGGTCTCCGGAACCGCTCGCCCTTGTGATCCTGTACGGGAGAGGGCGAATAAGGTTTTTGGGAAGCGCTCCGCGCGACTGCTCTCAAGTTTTTCATCACGGCCCGACTTCCTGGACGATCTCCGGGTCCGCGGGCGACTCGTATTCAACGTCGTCTTCTTCGAGCTGCTACCGTTGCTGCTCAAGCTGCTGCCGCCGCTGCTCCGACAACTACTACAACGACTACGACTACAACTATTTCATTTACGATCGTTCGGTACGTTCGCCACGTTCCGATGTGCTGTTTTATTATGTCTGTGTTCGTAGATATCATGCTGTTGTTCATGTTGACTAATACGTCTAGTATTTTTGAGATTAATATGTTAGTAGCGTTTACGATCATGCTTTATATAATCATTAAAATTATACCTATTAATCTAACAACTTACTGCACGCCCACTAGTCCTTTCACTAATCATGGAAGCTGCTAAAATGTCAAATGATTAGCTCTGCATACAGTGTTACGGTACTAGTACGTACTAATTAACCGACGGATCGATCGAGATGCCAAATAGTTTACTCGATTCTAGCTAGGCAACCAGATTCCATGTTTTTGCTCGATCGAGAGAGATTATACATGCGCATCCATGTGAGTACTATAAATATATATATAGACATAGTGTTATCTAGACTTGGAAGTAAAACTTTTCTCGGTGAGACTTTACTTGCACACAATGCATTGATTTATTAGACTGGAAATTTCACACTCGGCACTGGGTAGAATGGAGATCGATGTAGACTGGAATGCCTTGATTAATTATAAGACAACACTGCTTGCGTAATGAGAATGTATCTATGTCAGCAAGAGCAGTAGAACAAGGCACAGCTTATGTGACGCAAGTACACAGATCGCCAACCAAATCGGGAGTAGAGTATAGTATATTCGATCGTCACTACTCATGCATATGGCTCATATCATAATCAGCGACAGCGATCGGCGTGTGCGGCACGTTAATTATATTTCTGCATGTCGTACGCCCGCAGCCAGCTTGGCCACGTTTTTCTTTTCCGATCTTCCATCTGATGCGTGAGCGCGACCGCCAGCTTCACGTCGCCGGACGGACGTGACACTAAACCAAGAACCTCACACGCTAACTAATCATCCATCCATCCGTACGTCCGTCGAATCGATCTGCTATAGCTTCTTGGTGATCCATCCATCCATGCATCTGAAAATCTGATGGGTTGTCTTCGTTAAACACCACTGCACACAGCTAGCAAGCTCAACGGCTACGACGTCGCGGCGCCAAGCATTACTACGCCGACGGTGGATGGGATGCACGTGTAGTACGTACGCACGTCCTCTGTGTATGCATCATGCATATATGGATGGCACGATCGATCGGTGATGCGTTATTGTTAAGCAGATCGATCGAGATAAGGATTTAGTAGAGAAAGAAGGATATAGTTTAGGCAAGAGTAGTTGCGTTCTGTGTCTTGCTGAAAAGAAAATCCTCGTGCATGGATGGCGTAATCTCGTGTCTTGATTTTATACTTATTTAAACGCGACGCGATCTTCTTTCTCTTTTAGCTAGTCGGATCATGGGACAGTAGTGTTGCGACACTCGACCTGAAACGCTGTGGCATCGAGAGTTTGGAAACAATTACATCTTGTCACACTAATTAAGCATGGCGCCACTGGTCCGGTAATTTCCTCCCTGGTTAAAGAAAAGTTAACACTATACCATGATCAACAATGCATGCATCTCATGGGTTGTCTTTGTAGACAAACCTGGCCCGACTCTCGACCGACCCGCTCTGCTCGAGTGCAGTGCACTCCCCTCCATGTCCTCTCCCCTACCTTCCGCTCGACCATGGCCGTCTAGCAACGGCTCTGAGTACGAAGCCGACCTTCACTAGGATAAGTTTGCGGTGGAGGTTTCTAGCCCCACGTCCGACAAAGAAGATGACGCTTTCCACTGCTCGCTGGAGGACAAGAGATTTGCGCCGCCAGCAGCCAGCTTCCTAGGGTGAATGCAACTGCGGGTCGGGCATACAACTCCTGCGCCCTATACGACCTAGTATTCGGTGAAACAAGCATTAGTGACATCGATGAAACAAAGGCCTTGGATTTCGGGGGAAAATGCATCGAATTTACAACGAACATCCACATCATGCGCACCAAGGACTCTCTCTGCCACGTTGGACACCCAAAACTTCGTGAACAATTTTGTCCAGTGCTATGCCTAACTACAAAATGTAAGTTTTTTTTCTCTTTATTTCTGCTGTTTTCTTAACTTATTGTTGAATATGTTGAATGGGCCACTATTTTGTATAGTCAACTTGAGAGGATTTTGGATGATTCCTTGTTGGTGCATATTGAAGTGGTACCCATGCCGGAAAATGGCAAGGGGAAGGAAAATTCGGTGATGACAATTAGTTCAACATGGCCAACAAAAAGGGTGATTCATTCATTCCCGAATTTATGATGACTTTGTGATGCATTTTGTGAGGAATTTATGTGAAAACTCTGCGTGCATGTACTTGCATTATGACAAATGGAAGTTGACTGCCCCGCCCACGAAAATAAAGGGTCAACTTCGTTCAGTCCGGTTGGAGATCCTCATAGGGGCAGCCGCAATGTGAGATATAAGTCATCCATAAGCAAAAAGTGAACCATAAGGTTATCCACATGCACTGTGGAAGTTCACCTTAAAGGAATCTTCTTGTGGGTGACCCATAAGCTCAGTGGCGGAGGAAGAAAAAGATTAAGGTAGGACAAATCCTAAAAGATATAAGATGCAAAAACTGGAATATGGCCGAGATATTAACATTATAATCAATACAGTAGAAATATAAATATTGGATATAGATAACCTAAAACATATAAATGACAAAGCTCCACCTTTTTAAAAAATATTTCGCAATTTGCCGATAAAGACTTTTGAATATGTTCCACTAAATGTAGAATATTTTCTCAATGAGACCACGAATCGCATAAAACATGGTATGACTTTCAAATATCAAGATAATCTCATATCGTAGATTATCTTGATGGTGTGACTCACATAATCGCAAATATCAAGAGAATCTCAAACAATTTTGATTATCTTTCACTCAACGTAGAAATATTAGCTCAATGAGACCATGAATCGCATAAAACATGGTACGACTTAGTATCAAGATAATATCTCAAATCGTAGATTATCTTGATGGTATGACTCACAAAATCGCAAATATCAAGATAATCTCAAACAATTCTGTATATCTTTCACTCAACGTAGAAATATTAGCTCAATGAGACCATGAATCACTCAAATATCAAGATAAGCTCAAATGTCTTCAGTTCTCTCTGCTTCTGAATCTACTAAAATTAGAAATTTAGCCAATAAAACATAAAAGCCAAAGTACACCCATAAATCATAATTTATCACATATTTCCCTCGAGACATTCTTAAATAACACTTACATATCACACCTAGAAACATTGTTTAGAATATGATTTTATTATATTAGAAACAAGTTATTGCAAAGAGAAAATGTGGGTTTCCGAGTTGATTAGATTGTGTCCATATTTACGGTTCAGAATCAGTTTTGCGCTGTGTTCGTAAAATAAGCATGAGTCCATTTTTTTATGTACGACCATTCAAATCGTTAGAAAAAATATTAGCATCTAAATATCTTCGCCAAAAACCAAGGTCCACCTTACCCTAAGGGGAGCTCCGCCTCTGCATAAGCTTGTGGTTTTCTACCAGCACTAAAAAATATTTTAGTCTTTGCTCTCTCTTGCATGCTTTGCACTTCTGCTAGATAAGTAGGATGCACCTAGGTACGACTGATCCTCTGTCGATGGAACGCAGATCCTCTGTCTTAAAATGGTGTGCATGCATGGATGGCACGATCGATTGGTGATGGGCTGATGGCTATTGTTGAGCAGACCAAGCTTAGGATTGGGAAAGAAAGATAGTTTAGGTCCACGCGCGGATGGAGAGTAGCTGCGTTCTGCAGTTCTGCTGAAAAGATACAACAATCTCATTTCTTGATTTTTCTCCTTACTTAAACACGACGTGATGTTTATGTTTATTTTTTCTGTTCTTTTAGCTAGTCGGATCATGGGACAGTAGTGTTGCGACACTCGACCTGAAACGCTGTGGCATCGAGTTTGGAAAATGGTGAGCGGCATATTTTATTCTGAATATGGAGGGTACTGTTGCAACAACCGCAGATCAGATGCTTGATCATGGCTTGCAATTCACCAGAAGAAACTGGTGCATCTTTTCACACTAAAGCATGGCGCCACTGATCCTGTAATTTTCCCTCAGTGCGCGTAGAAAACTAGTGTTCTGATGCCTTTACAAAGTAAGTGGTCTCGTCAAAACCGTCCATGTCCTGGTTCTGGCACCAAAAACAGTTTATCTGAAACATTGTCGGTTGCAAAATCCAGTAATGTTGCTGACTTTTCGTCAAAATAAATGAAGAATCTTAATTCCTAAGTGAAGCAGCGTTTTTATACAAGAATCCGATGATATCATAAAAAATAGTCACTGTCACACTCTTTACGATTTGTTAGGCGTACTAACTAATTTCTGCTAATCGAAAGCGACGACATGTCTCATCTACAATTATCTACCGAGTCAATTCTTAACTAATGCAATATGTTTTGTGCATGGAAAAGGTAATTAATCAAGTTGAAACGTCGGCGTCATATTGTTGCAAAGGGGGTACGTTGGTCTAGCTAGAAGAACAGTATTGCAAAAATTAAGGGCAAGATAAGCAAATAGTGTGCCCAAAGAACTATATATAATGATGAGCAATCCTCTTTGAGTGGAAAGACAAAAAGGTTACTTCTAGAAAGGAAAAGGCAAAGGGTGGAAATCTTGCCACGCAATTCTTCCATCCCATGCGGCAACGGGGGAAAGATGTGTTCAACCAGATGTGGCTTTGCCACCGGTCACAGGTTGCTCAAGTTAAATGGGAAAGGTCGATGCGAGCGGCCAATCCGGAGGAAAACCTTGCCGGCAAGCTACAAGGTACAGTGGTAGTGGGAGTATCACAATATTATCAGCTAGCTAGTTGTTCTTGCGGTTGTACATCAAATCAAGCTAGACATACAGAAAATACACGCATGCTTTCAACGGCGGGAAACGGCTAACAATCCTTAATTATGTCACACTGAAAGGACGAATCAAAGGCAATGCTATTGCGTGAGCCGTCCGCGGGGGAGAAGACCGGGATTCGATTCGAAACTGTTGGTTAAGTGGTTGGTTGCCGCTAGCAGTACAGTTAGGGGATTCAGAAACTGTGTTGTCCTGGTTGCCTTCATTTCTTAGTGTCCATGGATTGATTCAGGTAAGTGGCTGGCCACTTCCATTCCTCCTGTAGATTCTGAACAAGGAATGCTCCTCAGAGGAGAACTGCAAACTGAAACTAAATTCCATTAACGACAGCAAGTACCTGTAAAAAAAAGTATTCCGCTGCTGGAATATCAACCTAAATCTATCCTTTACCTTCTTAATTCGAAATATAGTAAGGGCACTAGCTAATAGCAGGACAAGGTAGGTCCTGAAACTTTACTGTCCAACTACGTCTTCAGCGAAGTTTTTCCCCCCTCCAACAGAATGTCCAATGAGGTTAATTTCTTTTTGTCATCTACGTGGCAAAGAAAACTAAACCTAAATCAGTAATCATAGTTGCCATCAGTCCATTAGCCGTTCCTAGCAAAACAATTGGAGCAGGCTGGCTGCTGAAAACAAACAAAACCGCAAGTAAGGAAGGAGTGAGGCCTTTCCAATCCAATATTCCATTCCTCACACATCAGATGAGCCAGGCAAAAGCGCTAGCTCTCGACGACAAGTGTCCCCCTCTGAGCTCTGATGATTAAACACCACCAATAAAACCCTGAGTAGTAGTATACCCCATGGTTCCACTAGTTAGGTGCGTTCTGCCAATATGAAACTACTGAGAATAGAAAAAAAAAAAGAAGGAATACATTCAGGCAGCATAGAATAGGAAGGCACGCCAAAACCCCACCAATGTCCTCCCCCAAAATGGCCAAATGGCGAATCTCCTCGCGACGGCCGCCTCCTGCCAGCTCGGAGCGCGCGCTTTGGACAGCCCACAATTAACCACCTCCTCCTTCCAAAGCATCCATCCACCTTCACCTATCTGTCTACTATCTGCTGCCTGCTAGCCTTGTAGTTGCAGACTTGTTGCCCAGCTCGGACCTCCGCCTCGGCGGAGTACTGGACTAGTATATAAACATAGCACAAGCCCAGCCATCACACAACTCCTCCTTGTCCCCAATTCCAATTGCGTACGTCCACTACTCGGAAACAAGAAGCACAGCACACGCCACCGCGCCTCCTCAGCCATTCTTGCGGCGGCGACGGCGGCGGCTGCTGCAAGAATGGGCGTCGTCGGGGAGTGGACGCGGGGGCCGACGATCGGCAGGGGCGCCTCGGCCACGGTGTCGCTCGCGGTCGATCGCCTGACGGGCGACGTCCTCGCGGTGAAGTCCGTGGGCGCCGACCGGGCGGCCGAGCTCCGGCGTGAGCAGAGCATCCTGTGCGCCCTCAGCTCGCCGCACGTCGTGCGCTGCCTGGGCGGCTCCGGGCGCGACATGCTCCTGGAGTACGCGCCCGGCGGGTCGCTGGCGGACGAGATCAGGCGGTGCGGCGGGCGGTGCGACGACGAGGGCCTCATCCGTCGCCGCGCGCGCGACATCCTGCGCGGGCTGGCGCACGCGCACGCCGCCGGGGTCGCGCACTGCGACGTCAAGGGCCGGAACGTGCTCATCGGGGCCGACGGCCGCGCCATGATCGCAGACTTCGGGTGCGCGCGCCGCATTGCCGAGCGGCTGGTGAGCGTAGGCGGCGGGACGCCGACGTTCATGGCGCCCGAGGCCGCGCGGGGCGAGGAGCAGGGGCCGGCGGCCGACATATGGGCGCTCGGGTGCACGGTCATCGAGATGGCCACCGGCGCCGCGCCGTGGCCGCGGTTCGCCAGCAGCCCCGTCGCGACGCTGCACCACGTCGCATTCTCGGGCGAGGCGCCGGAGCTGCCCCCGTGGCTGTCGGAGCAAGGCAAGGACTTTTTGGGACGGTGCCTGCTGCAGGACGCCGCGGAGCGGTGGACGGCGGAGCAGCTGCTGGAGCACGAATTCGTGGCGGCAGACACCGTCTCTGCCTCCTCCAGTCCCGTACCAGCTGGGATCACCGAGAAGGCCATGTTCGTGTCCCCCAAGAGCGTCCTCGACCAGGCATTGTGGGAAGAAGAAGACGAGGACGACACGACGGCGGACACCGCCGCCGACAGAGTCCGCGCGCTGGCCGCCGGCGCGGCGGACTGGACCTGGGACGCGAGCTGGATCACGGTCCATTCTTCCGGCACCACCCACTCCAACGACGCCGACGGAGAGCGTGCAACAATGTCGCCCGAGGTGGCGGAGGCGGAATCGGACACCGACAGCGGCGATTCCCGCGTCGTCGGCAGCACCATCGCTGGGCGTGTGGCCGAGGCCGAGGCCGAGGCTGGGCCCTCGAACAGGCAGGCCTCACCACATGCCGACGGCGATCGCTGCGATGACAGCACGAGCAGCAGCTGTAATGGCGATGATGGTAATCACGTGTTTAGCGACGACGATTGTACCCTTCCAATCACAAGAAACAATGAAAAATTCTTTTCCGATACAGTAGTAGCGTGCTCTGTTTGTCACGGCTGGCCGTGGCCGTCCCGTTTACCTTTTCCGCTCCGGTCGCTCGTTCTTCCTGTCATTTGTTTCGCACCTCGCCATTATTCGCAGCAGTAGTGTACTTTACCCCGAGCTTAAACACAGCCAGCGGGAACGAATGCCAGCTAGTAGGAACTGTCCTGACCAGTTGGCGCACACGCATGGACATGGCGGAGGAGGAAATGCGGATCGTCGTACGGGAAGAAGAAGAAGAAGAAGACGGAGGGATATTCTTTCGGTCGTCATGTGTCACGCGTGACTGGCAAGGAGCTGGTCTGGTTAGGGAGTGGTGGTTACGCCTGGCGCTGGCGGCCGGGGAGGTTAGTTATTACGAGGCGGTGGCGGGGCCCGGCCGTCCGATCGTCGGGGCGACGTGGCCGTGAGTGGCTCGTTAGCTCAGTTGTGCCGATGAACGATGAGGTCCATCCGATCCACCCCTCCAACCAGTGGCCCGCCCGTCCAAGAAGAAAGTGACGTAGTACTAGTACGTACCTACCTTGGCGCACGTTGGGCACGCGCGCCCGGCTACCAACTGCACCGTGTCGGTCTCGCTTTCCGGTTTGCGGCTTGCGAGCGCTGCACGCCTTTTTGTCTTCGTGGACCGTCTTCTGAGCACAGCAGTAGTAGCGCTCGAGGTCGAGCCTTCACCGCGGCACCCATGACCCATCCGACTTGTGTCCTACTGGCGCCGGGTTTCTGCCACGACATAACACGCGAA
The DNA here is from genome assembly GCA_026929855.1 of Poa annua. Classification (NCBI taxonomy): domain Eukaryota; kingdom Viridiplantae; phylum Streptophyta; class Magnoliopsida; order Poales; family Poaceae; genus Poa; species Poa annua. Next base: position 88,808,236 of record CM049437.1, on the reverse strand, counting down.
CCACTCTTCTCTAGCAGACTAGCACATCTGAATAAGCACTTCGGGCCGACAACTGGTTTACGCAATTTTTACCCCAACCCCAAAAAAAAGGGGAGGCAATGCCAACTTTGGTTTTCTCCGACTCCTCCGACGAGGAGTACACCAACATCGTCGAAGAAAAAGTGGGAGTAACCAATGACGACGATGCGAACGAGCTCGTCGAAATCACCAACGACGATGAGCTCGTGGAGCATGTTTGACACAGCTCGTTGCGCTCCGCCGCCAGACTGCCCGGTGGGCCAAATGGTTCAACATTGAGAACATCTAGCGTTCCGTCAGAATTGAGAGGGTCTGCATCGCCATTGAAAGTTTATGGTTGATCTTCGACGCAAGTCCGGCAAGTAGCGAGCTGGTGCGACTAGTTTAAATCTAGTTTCAAATTGCTATGATGTATGCACTGCTTACAAATTATATTGCTTGCTATGAACTACTCCCTCCGTTTTCTAATTTAAGATGTTTTGGATGTTCCACATATTGTCTAGATATATATTAAAATGAGTGAACATATATACTAAAACATGTTTATATATGTTTGTATACATGTGAATCTGGACAAATAATAACACATCTTATATTTAAAAATGAATGGAGTATGTTTGATCAAAATCGCGGCGTGAATTAAATTTTCATTGTTAATTTCTGGTTTCTATTTCGCGTGGTGGATTTGCAAACCGTAAAATTCGTTTCAAGTGTACCCGAAACTGGTTTTTACGGTCTAGTACAAATGTAGGGAATCTGATAGAGATGTTCTTCGGTTCAGACCATGGTGCCATTGCAACCACCATTGTAGATTTGAAGTACGGGCCTTGTTCAAAAAAAGAAGTACGGGCAAAGGAATGGTCGTACATTTGTTAGTACGGTCGAAAGAGTTATTAAGAGACACAGTGACAGTGACGAAAAAATCATGTGTAGCAGCGCGCTTATGCAGGCGTCAGCACATACCAAATTTCGCGCTTTATGGCGAGATTTTTCAAGTCGGTGGGCGCGTAGGCGCCAGGACGAGAAGATTTTAAGCGAAATCTGGTAGCAGCCGGCGCGGGGGATCGCATTGTTCGTTGGTTGGTTGCTTCACGTGGCTCGCCGACGGCCACGATGCTCTTCAATCTTAATGCCATGGATGAAAAGTTGCCAGTTTCCAACGAGTTACATGGACGTGAAACGCAAAGTACCGTCGACTGACTCGAGTAAAATGTTATAAACAATAGCTAAATAAACGATTAATAAAAGTAAGAATAACATAACGGGGACACAAGATAGAACGTGAAAAACCCCTCCAATAATAAAAGAGTAAAAATCACGAGCGTGAATCAACAAATTTTCACTATAATCGGATGAGTTTACAGACGTCAGAGATTTACATCTTTCAACTAAGCCCGACGGATTACATTTGGTATATACGGTGGCAACGCTAAAGACTTTTTTACTTCTAGTGTTTTTTATGAGATTGAATCCTGGATCCTGTAAAATCCTTGATAGTCTACCCAAGCCTACCGGCTAACTTCGTGCATTCGCTTGGCTTTGGCCCAAGCCTATCCGATGACGGTCCACGCTTCTCTCTGTCCGAAGTTAGCTTTATATGAATTTAGATTACCACAAAATAACACTCTATTTTAAAACAAATTCTTGCAGCAGGAACGAGAACCTTCACCATGAGACAACAAAGAAAAACTTTCCGCGTCAAATAGCCTCTTGGGTTAAACAAAGACACCAACTAAGTCAGAGCAAAGCTCAAACTTAGCAACAAGAATTTGCTTTCTCATCATATTAGTAAGATTATTATGAGTATTATCTTGCATATTTTTAGATTATCTTGCGCAATAACATGACGCACATAATGTTATTTGACATCAATGTGCTTTGTTATGTGCTGAAACATGTGATCCTTAGTATTATTAGGGTAAATAGCACTCTGACTATCACAAAACAAGTTAATGCAAGTATCATCTCCATAAAACTCAGCAAATAAACCTTGCAACCAAACCAAGCCTACCCAGCGACGAGCCTCGCTCCATCCAAAATTAGCTTTATCTTTATATGAATTTAAATCAGCATAAAACAAAATAAATTACAAAGCCCTACCACGTTTGAGGCAGAAATATACGAGTCAGTATCAATGCGGGTAATGTTTTATAAAATCTACCGGTGTGGGACTAACGACAACATATTGTACAAACATTTTACAGCAGGCGTGACTGGTGTGTCCATCGGCAGGAGCCTAGATGGCAGCAAACGTGGACGTTGAGCTGATGTGGACCTGGGGACCACCTGTCATCCCCATCTCATCTCCTTTTTCTTGCCAAAAAAGCTCCATCTTTTCTGCATCTCCCTTTCATGCGCTCGGAGCCGCGAGCTTGCCATCCTGGAAGCTCTAGAGCACAGGGGCGTGGCCTCTCTCGAGATGATGACGGCGACGCGATCTGTCGCTCCCAAGGACGTGGAACTCGACGACGTCGGCAATGAGGGACACTCTCGATCCGAGCCTCTCGTCACGGCCTTCTTTGAAGGCGCGTCGGCGTGCAATTGACGCGAGGAAGACGAGCTCGGTGGCGACGAATGAAGCCACTTGGTCTCGATACCTTGTACAAAAAGAAAGAGGACGATGAGGCAGTGATCTCGGACATGATAGAGAGGTGCGGGGTCGCGGAGGGATGTCGGCGGTGAACGTGGTCGGTGTTCCCGGACTATGGCAGTGATCTCGGACATGATAGAAGGGATCGAGGCAACTCTTCTCTAAACGTCGGCGTGGAGGGCGTCTTCCCGGACTATGGCTCCGACCGCCGACGCATCGACTGGCTCAAGACCGATACTGATACTGACTCGTCTTGACTCGAAAATATGGTAGGTTTTTGTAGTTCACTCGACTGGCTCGGATTGCTTGGTCCGGAGACAAGAGGCTGTGCTAGCTCCAGAGAAGAAGTGGTAAACTAATTTGCTAAAACTAACATGTCATGTCAGAGCATGCTTAATTTGGGTGCGTTGACTTGGCTCAGTCCTTGTGCTACCGTACCGTGGCCAGGATCGATGCATGCATCTTGACTTGGTGCAGCCCACATGGATTGGTACGCTCAAAATAGCGGCGCAGCAGTATTATTTGTCGGCCTTGCTTCGTTAAGCATCGTCTATTCAGCATAGCTAGGGTTAACTATCGTGTGTTTCGGCTATACTAATAGCGCCGATCGATCAAAACCGGGGGCGCTCGGCAGATCGAATTGGACAGAAACAGCCCTACATTGCCACCATAGCACATCCTCTGCTTCGAGCAGAGACAAAATCGAGCGATGAGCTGAAGAAGGGCCGAGCCTTGTCCCCTGCACAAGCAAAAGCCGAAAGGGAGCGAGCGAGCGGCTGGGGAATCACCATGTTGTCAGGCTGCTTTGCCTTGAAGCTTTTCCGTCGGGCATTGTTGCCTCCAACGCAAGGATCGCATTTTCTTTACTCCTGTGTTGTTCAAGCAAAACCTGACTCCCTAGTAGGAGTAGCTACTCCTATCTCTTGTACCGTGCTCAGAACGCGGTTTATTAACTGCTTAACACCATCTGCCCCCCACACACAGAAAAAACTACTTACTCCAAGTGTGATTAGAAAACACCATCTTACTATCCTAGATATAACTTACTAGCGAGACCCGTACTGCTAATTTGAACCGCTCGATCAGTGTGTGCTCATCTCATGTGCTTCCTTCCATATTGTTTTCATAATATCCATCACGGGATTTGATAACTGGCAAGTGGTCCCTTTGCCTATTGCTTTGGAGATCCAGCAAAGGAGAGGCTAGCTAGAGCTAGCTTGGCACATGATGGAGCATATGAATTGGCACCTCACTTGTATGTAATGATAGGCCGTCGCCTGCGCGGATAATCCTAGTACCTAGTATTCTTTTGCCACTTGTGTCGACCGTCTTTTTACCTTTCGGTGACGTTGGGTAGTAGCTAGAATCCACCGCCATATCCAAATTGTGGATGAAGACACATACGTTTGGGTGCATCGATCAGTATATATCCTTCTTGTGCTTATCTGCATTTTCCATGCATCGTGCAGCACGAACAACTAGGTCAACACAAAGTATTATCGGATTAAACGGTACTACTCCCTAGCTAGCAGGGAAGAAAGATTGTCAGTTTGTATAACCACTGGACGGATATTGGAAACTACGGGAACATCGAACACAGCAAAAATGCATAACCAAACCTCCAAGGCAACGGAGTTTGGGACAATTCCTGTCCGATGACATAGATGCCACACTAGCCAGTAATACTAATGTAGCAGTATATCTTTCCGATAAATGGTGCTGAGATCCCGTCGCTGATGGCTAGCCATCTCCGTCACGTTTTCCGGATCCAACAATCACCATCACATGCCACTCGCATCGCCAAGACAATCTTCTACCGCTAAATGCTGCGCTGCTACTTGTAACTGACGATCCAACACTTGCTGCTCCACCTACGCGAACATGGCGAATGTGGAATATACGCCGTCAGGCTGGCTCTGCTTCTGGCCGGATATACTTTTTAGCGGTCGATCGAATGGAAGATGCTGCGCAGCGCAGGCATGGGAAGCTACAACTACGTACTATGATCTGTAGTACGTACAGAGATACGGCCTAATCCTGCTGGCTACTGCGATTAAGGCAATAGAGTACAGCGAGCGACAGGCGTATGATTGATCTAATCCGGGTTCGTACCACTGAAGATTTCAACCGTGAATAATCAAATCTCGCCTACTACAAAAGTACTATGCATACGATCCATGAGGCTGCCCATCTAGTATTAGCTTTGGTACCACATCGAGTGCAACTTGGGATTAACAAATGTATATTTTTTCGAAAGTAAGAATAGCAAATGTTTTGTTTACCGGTTCGGGCATGTGCCGTTTAATTAGTTCCCACCTCCTGTTTTTTTCGTCGGTTGACTGTCACTCACTCACTTGGGACATTTACATATTTACTCAATTCTTGGACGAGGCTGATGTGATGCGCAAGCAACGGTATGAAATGTTGTCGGTTACATGATTTTTTTTAAAAACTTTGATTTATCTTTTGTTACTGACCAAACAAAAAACTAACCGTATAAAATTGCAAGCTTTGGAAAATTTCAGAGGTTTGAACTCGTGCGTACTGAAACTAAGCTGTAACTTGTAAGAGTGTGATGTGTTTGTTAATGGGGGGCTTTGCATTTCTATTGTCTACTCTGGTCTAAGTACAGTAGTAACTAATCAACAAATCATATAAGTAGATTGTTAATCACATAACCATATAAGACTAACTTCAACTGTATATGTATTTACAAGAGAAACTACATATGTATTCCTATGGTTGCACTAGAAAATCTAAGCAGTGTACCGAATATCTTAAATTAATTTCTTTTTTTTTACAACTTGATGGCCCTTTTTTGTTTTTGACAAGTTGATGGACCAATGTTGAGAGCAAGTTTTTTTTAGGGTAAGTTGAGAGTAAGGTGGTCTGGTTTGTACAGGCGGGCTGACATTAGATTTCTGGGCTCTTCCCTAATCTGGCCGTTTGGATGCCCTGGAAGGAAAAAGATCTGCCTAGCCTCAATGCAGTCTCAATGGCCCACTAACACGTGTGATCTAATTCAATCTTGAGGAACTGATCTGCGGCTTCTATTTGACGCTCTTTTTACGTCAAATAGTGACAAAACCCGCTGGCTTGTGCACCTGGGCCATCCCAATATTTCTTTTTTTATTCTTGCTGTTTTCTTTTCTGTTTTTATTGTATTCTTCTTTTTTGTTCTTGTTTCTATTTTGGGATCTGTTTGTATAATTTTTTCATAAAGTTTAGAAAAAATAAGCACGAGGTTTTGTAGTTCAAAAAAATTGTTCAGGGGTTCCAAAAAATATTGACATGCGAGGAAAATGTTTGCACAATTATTCGCGAGTTCGAAAAATCATTCATATGATAGAAGAACATGTTCATGCGCGAGAAAAAAATATTCGGCCATTTTAACATAATTATTTGTGAGGTTTAAAATTTTGTTTGTGTAGTTTAGAAGAACGGTACGCGAGTTCAAAAAATGTTCATATGAGAGGAAAACGTCTGCATGGTTCAATGTTTTTCCATGAATTTCGAAACAATATTCATATGAGAGGAGAATAATGTTCATATAATTTTCAAACATGTTTGAAAGTTTGAAAAATATTCCTACAGGGAAAAATGTTCAGAAATTAAAACAATTATTCACAAGGTTCGAAATCATATTCACTGAATAAAGAAAAAGTATTTCCTTTGATTTATATAAAATAAAAACGAAAAATAAACATAATATAGAATTGAAGAAAGAACGAAACAATTAAACAGATAAACAAAAAAGCAGGAAAATCTTAATCCACAGCCGGTTCGGAATTACCAAAACCATTTAAACCAACCTAAGTTTGGAGACCACTAGGTGATCTCGTCATTCTCACGGTCTTGAAGTTAACCTAAAAAAAGTGTCAGCATGGTCCCGACCTTCCTCTAGGACTGGGAGGATTGAAACATTTGACGGGGAGAATATGAGTGTGACTAATTCTCGGTCGACTGAGAATTAAGAAAACTTCGTGAGGTGAAATCGTCAAATTTGAGTTGCAATTTTCTTGTTGCGACCAAGGATACTTATGCCTAAAACAAATCATGAAGTAATGAAATAGTATGTGTTACTTTCTCAATTGCAGTCATGACTAGCACGAATCATGATGCGACTAAGAATTAAGCCGATTGAGAATTAGCAAAACCTTTGAAATACAAATATGGTATGCTCATGATCCAGCCGTGAATCTAAAAACTGGAAAAAGGAGAGCCAATCCGGTGCTATGCCTTGCTTATGTGATACGTAGCCAACCAGGGAAGCAAAGCGCACGGGATTATATTCCGGCATTGGACAAAAGCAGCCACTAATATAAGCCGAGCCAAGCAAAAGCTCAGAGGCTCAAAGCAAAAGCGCAAAAGCAGTAGCCTAACCACAAGCGATCTAATAACCATGCATCATCACTCTTTAGTCTTTTCTCCATTAGTCAGGCGAAGAAGTTCAAGCTAGTGTAGTTCTCACTGTCCCTGCCATTGTTACACCGCGCCACCACTCCACTACTTGAGTGATATGGAGATGCGTCTCCGCCTCCATGTCTTGACGATCCTTCTAGCCATCGCAGCGCGGCCTTCCTCCGTCGCCGGTGGACTCTGCCGCGAGAGCTGTGGCGACGTCCCGGTGCGCTACCCGCTGGGCATCGACGACGGCTGCGGCAGCCCGTACTATCGCGGCATGGTCACCTGCGCCGACAACACCACGCTCCGCCTCCGCACCCCGTCCGGCACGTATCCGGTCGCCGGAGCCGACTACGCCGACCCGCACCTCGTCGTCAAGGACCCCTCCATGTGGACGTGCGCGCGGCCCTTCACCTCCATCCACGCCGCGCCATTCAGCCTGGACACCAGCACCGGCTTCTCGCTGTCCCCGAGGAACGACCACCTCTTCTTCAACTGCGACGAAGACCGCGTCATCGTGGCGCCGCGGCCGGCCATCTGCGACCGGTACCCTGACCGGTGCGACTCGGCGTGCGACAGCGCCGGCTACCTGTGCCGGAACCTGCCGGGATGCCGCGACGCGCTGGAGGAAGGGAACATGACCTGCTGCGCGTACCGGCCCCGCGCCGCGGAGTCGCTGCGAGTGATGCTGCGGCACTGCGAGGCCTACACCACCGTGTACTGGCGCGCCGTCGGCGACAAGTTCCCGCCCTACGACCAGGTGCCCGACTACGGCGTCCGGGTGGACTTCGAGATCCCCGTCACCACGCTCTGCCTGCGCTGCCAGGACCGGCGACGCGGCGGCGCCAACGGCACCTGCGGGTTCGACCCGGCCACCAGGGACTTCCTCTGCATCTGCGACGACGGCCGGAACTCCACCACGGACTGTGCAGGTGCGCGTTAGCTCCATCTCCTGTTCTCTGCTCAATCGTTCAGCTGGTTCTCGGTTTGGCTGTGCAAATGCGCCATCAAGCGTGAGGCTTGATTAGACGTTAGAGGTTTTGATTTTTGAATATGAATATATATCGTAATTGTGACACCAAAATATGTTCAATTGTAGCCTGATCTTTTGTTCTTTTGTACAGATGGTCACGTATCAGGGCACGGCGCGTCGGCTGGAGTTGTAGCTGGTGAGAACCACCACGTCAAAAATCAAAACCTGACTCAAACTTGCTCCTATTTGAACAAGCAATTTCGTTAACCTCGGCCTGTTTTCTTCATCTTCTTCACGCAGCAAGCGTCGTGTTCTCAATCTCGGCGGCGATCGGCATCGGGGGCCTCGTGTTGTACATACGCAAACTGAGATCGAACAAAGTGGTCACCTGCGGAGTCCAAAGCAACGAAAACAGATTCTTCTAAGGCTCCAACAACAACGAATTCCGATAGAAACCCTTGACTTGTGCGGGCAATGAGGACATCAGAGTAGTATTTCCCCCACACTGCAGCTTTTGTTCGAGGAATTTTTGAGTGAAATTTTTGTTACTTATTATGTGAGGCATAGGTAACACAAAGCCATGCCATATCTTCCTTGCAGTTTTGGGGAAAGATTTATTATCCATATATGATGGGTATGCTGAACATACTGGAATCGTAATTTTTAGGGCGGCATACTCGGATGAACTAGAGGGAGCTATGTGTAGGGTGCATACCGCCGAGTTTACATTGTTTTTAGCTGGCGGCATAGATTTTCTTTTACGTTTACATAATAACATCGGACATATAACAACTTGTGCAGTGTGTAAATTGCAGCAATTCAAAAATTACGGTGAACCAGTCATGTGGGTACGATTTTTCATTTCCATGCTTACACGCGGCGTTGTTCTTTTTGCGGAACTCTCGTATGTAGTAGTTTTATTTGGCAATTGTGACTTCCATCTCTCTTCTAGCACCTTTGTGGCAAGTTTCTACGGATTCACAGAAAAATGCTACATACCGAGATAAAAATATTATGTTCAGGGTTTCTTTAAGCATGTTGCCGCAATAATGGAGTCCACCGCGCATGTGAACGCGACTTTCAAAGCAGCTGATGCTACAATCCGCTAACACCTAACCGCCAGGGTCGGAGCTGGTACATAGGCGCCGGTGTCAGCCGACACCAGTGGTAATTAGCAAAACTTTCATTAAATCATTGTTAATCTATATAAGATGACCCTATCGTGCACAAAGGCAGCCCCAGTGAGTTTTCATTCTAGCTTCGTCCCTGCTAACCGCTTGCCTATTTACCAGAGGGTGTTGGAAACACACTTACCACATGCTAAGACCTACCTATACGACTATGCCCGCCATGGGGTGCTAGAAACACGGTTACCACATGGTAAGACCTACCTATACCCGTGACATATATCCATATATCCGCTCACCAAAAATGTATTGCCACAACCAGTTGGATTGCCACGAACTATCTGGGACGTCTAACTGCTGTAAGATCCGTGCTAGCACCCACCGAGTATTCCTTTGGAAGATCATCTCATTTTTCACAAAAACCGTCGCAAATTCCTCTCTCCCACCCCCCATCCTATCTCGCTTTACCAAATTGTGCACTAGCAATACAGATAACTCCATGTTTTAACAAGATTTATGGATAAATTTTTAATATCAAGCATTTAACAAAAAATAGATAATGCATTAACAATTATTCGGTAACATTTTTTTGGATCTTAATGGCACTAACAACAACTGCTGATAGGAGATTTGCGGATTGATACAACAACAATATCATTGTTCATGCATTAAAAAGAACATTCAGATCGCTGTATGATCAAAAAAAGATGGATTCAAGGGTTTTCAACTCGCTGTAATAACAAAAATAGATACAACACATGTTTCGATCTGGATTTATGGAACGACATATGGATTCAATGGATTTTTCCACCGGCTCCCTATCAAGAAGCACATGGATATATTTCTGGATTTATGCAGTTAGAAAAGAAGTTAAATCCATGGATATAATCCGGAAAACAGGGAATTTTGTGCATACATAGCACGATGCAGCCTGGCATGCGGAGCATGATTTTGGTCAACTAAATATTGAGCAAGATGATGACTAACACAAGCAATAATTCAGACCACATGGCAGCATCGCGCATGTTGATTACTCCGTTAGCAACATACTGCCTGGCATGCCGAACATGATTTTGGTGAACTCAGTTCAGCTGCGTTTGGCCAAGAAATTTGTATGTCGTGCGTGCATGACCCCAACCGCGAGCCAGTCAGCCAGCTCATGCAGGTGCATAGCCTAGCAGTTAGCACCGTCGATCATCAGGAGCTATCGAGCAGAGCACTATGTGGTGGTCATTGCAATCTATTCCTACATAGTATTGGAGATGCCGCCTTATGCATCTCGCCTCATCGAGCTCACAAGTGTTGAGTAGCGTTCTCTCCTCGACCTCGAGCAAATTAATTAAGCCAAAAGTGCAATGGCCGTCTTCACCAGGTCGGCCTTCGTTGGCCTGATCTCGCCGTCGTCCTCTCTGTCCTCGCCGGCGAGGCCGACGCGCTGTCGTCCAACTTCTACTCCACGTCTTGCCCCAACCTTACCAGCATTGTGCGGACAGGGATGGCGTCGGCCGTGCAGACGGAGAAGCGGATGGGCGCCTCCATGCTTCGCCTCTTCTTCCACGACTGCTTCGTCAATGTAAGTAATGTAAGTTGATCATTGGTTTTGCTCTTGAGTGCGGAGAGCGTGCTGGCAACTGACGCTTGTGATTATCTGATATCGGCAGGGTTGTGATGCCTCGATTCTGCTGGATAACGGAGGCGAGAAGTCCGCCGGACCGAACGTCAACTCTGTCCGTGGGTACGAGGTGATCGACGCCATCAAGACCGAGGTGGAGAAGTCCTGCAAGGCCACCGTCTCCTGTGCCGACATCGTCGCGCTCGCCGCGCGCCCGTGATGGAGTCAACCTGGTTAGTAACCAGCACAGCACAGTCCCGCACACGCGCCATGGCTTCGACGGGCGCTAGCTGAGCCACTGACCCGTGAAAAAAATACGGCTTCTCGTTTCATGCAGGTCGGAGGTCCCACCTGGGACGTGCTGCTTGGGCGCAAGGACTCGCGCACGGCCAACGGGAACACGGGCGACCTCCCGGGCCCCGGCTCCAGCCTCGCCACGCTCATCGCCATGTTCGCCGCAAAGAACCTCTTGCCGCAGGACATGACGGCGCTCTCCGGCGCGCACACCTTCGGGCGATCGCGGTGCCAGTTCTTTCGCGACCACATCTACAAGGATAAGAACATCGACTCCAGCTTCGCGAGGCAGCTGAGGCTGACATACCCGAGGTCGGGCGGCGACAACAACATCGCCAACTTCGACGTGCAGACTGCCGACGACTTCGACAACGCCTACTACCAGAACCTGGCCGTCAAGCGCGGGCTGCTGCACTCGGACCACGGAACCAGCAGACCACGCTCCTGGTCCATCTACCTCACTCTTCAACCCGCGTGCTATTTCTGGAATTTCGTAAAATTCGGACCAGGCGGTTGATCGGCGGTCTGGTTCTCGGCCACCTACGCGTGGATCTCCCGCAACTCCTACCCCAACCTCCGCGCCCTCCTCAACGCGTCCATGGCGACGCCGCCGCCTTCGCCTAGCTTGACGAGGGCGACTATGTCTATGTCCTCGACGACGTCCAGCACTTCACCGATTACCTCCCCGACTCCCCGTGAGCCATTCTCCCCTGCTCTCTTGTTTGCTCCCGCGGTGGACTGATTTCGGCTGTGGATGCGCGAATCTTGAGCTCTCGTTTATATATTTTTTGCTTTGCGGCGGGGTGATCAGTTCGTGGCCTCACTAGTAGAGAACAAGGCACTAGCACCGGTTGTAAAGGGCCTATAGCACCGGTTGTGCAACCGGTGTTAAAAGGTCGAGACTAAAGGGGTGGACCCTTTGGAACCGACACAGATTGCAACCGGTTTTAAAGGGTCTCCACGTGGGCAGAGCTGGGCGCGCGGGGCGGAGGCCTTTTGTACCGGTTGGTTTTACCAACCGGTATTAAAAGTTTATGTTTTTTTTCTTCCGCTTATTTTTCAGGGTTTCTGTTTTTTTTTCTTGTGCGCTTATTTTTCGGGGTTTAGGGTTTCTGTTATTTTCCTTTTCGCTTATTTTTCTGGATTTTGGAGGAGATCACGTATAAAGTACCCATTACACATATAAATTATACTCACTACGTACACATATAAATTGTACTCATTACACATATAAATTAAGTACCCATAATTACATTACTTTTTTCACGGAGATATCACTGCTATTACATGGAGGGAGTCTATTTTTTCACATAGTGAAATTCACCGGATGGATTTATGACATGCGTAAGGAAAAATCCCGCCAATTCCTCCGCAATTGCTTTAACGCGGTTCGTTGGTAGGAGTTGGTTCCGCTTCCTTGCCATCTTTAAAAGGAGGAGATCAAATTAGTTATGATTGAAACTAAACACAAGTGATAGTAAAAAAATAAAGTTGTGAATGATTTTTGCGTACCTCTATGTTTCTTTGACTATTGACTCTCTCATTGACTTTCACGTGAATGAACTCACAAACGTAGTATCCACATAAATCCGTCCCATCTGGTTGTTGCAGACACCACTATACAAGAATATGATTTAATCAAATAATAATAAAGAGAATTAGAAAGATACACGGACCTAGTTAAGTAGTAGTACTTATTTTGTTAACTTTGAACTCCAGCTTATCTTTCCATTCACCTGGTTCTTGCTCGGTGAACTTTTTCCAAACCCTGCCCAAAAAGAATATGAATTGAGAAGTTATTACTTACTTTTGATATCAAGTAAATGAACGAAATAGAGGCCGATATAGTGCGATTGAAATTACCTCTTGAGCATTATACGCACGCTTTTGTATGCATCTGGATTTGTTTTTTTTTTAGTCCCAGATTTCAACTTCTCCATCGTCGAGTCTAATGATCAGGAGAATGAAGTGGTAACTGCGCACGTAATTCAGAACTCATCAATTGCACTTAATATCGGGAAAGCAAAAAAGAATGTGTACAAGACATTAACACTCACTTGAAGTTGTAAGGAAAAAATATTTCTTTTTTGGTACTTTGTCGCTTAAAGAAATTCAGTAAAACGTCCTCTATGGCGTCGGGTTGATTTTCTAAAGTCTGGACATGAACTTTATCCGGGTCAATGAACCCAATGTCCCAGATTTTGAGCTGTCTGCATTCACGAATCTTCATTCTGCATAATAGCGTACAAAAGAATGATGTGAGGATAATTACTGGCAATGAACGAGCTTAACTAAATAACGAAAATACACAAATAAATTACTTACAGACAATAGCAGCTGATGATAAACTTGTCGAGAGCACGTTGATTGTACATCTGAAAAAGTTCAGAGAACTCAACCTGTACAGCATATTCTTGGAAGTAGTGCTCATCCTTAACTCCCGCCATGAAATAGAAAGTCCCATCTTTTGAGATGTCCATGTACCAGTTATGCAATCTCCATAACTGTGTTGTTAGAGCACTGGGGTTTGTCACCAGAGGCAGCCCGAGAGTATATTGATATGCTATCTCAAGAGTCTCGTACTCTCTGTCTGCACGGTATACAACTTCTCCAGGCTCGATTTCCTGAGGAGCCCGAGACGACACAATGAGCGGGGTCGTCGATTGTACTTCTTGATCCCCGAGCTGGGCAACTTGTTTCCCGCATTTCTTTTGTTTCCGTTGCTCCTCCTCTTCCTCCATCTGCGAGCTATGTACATTGTTAATACCGCGCTCATAGTCTGTAAACGGCGGCGGTGGAGGGTTATATAAGTTGTCAATGGTGCGATCTTTTACCTTAATTGGTATAGTCTTCAGAAGTTCCTTTTATGGGATCCAGGGTTGCGGCATGTTTTTCCTCTTTTCTCCGTTCAAAAAAGGTTGCCGCATTGGCATTTAAGCTCACTGTTATTTCCTCCATAGTCATCTCGCAAGCCGGTTTCTCAGGAGCTAACTTCTCAGGAGACTTCAATTTATGCGTTTTCCTTGCACGTTTAATGACGGGGGACCTGTCTTTCCTGAACAAACTCCGCTTTGTCACATGACTAGTGGGCGCATCAGTCGGCTGACGGGACGGCGCGGGCGATGGACTTGCGGTGGGCACCCAATCATCGAGGAAGGCGGGTGGACTTTGAGGTGATAAATTTCTACCCGGAGGAGTCGGTGGCCTTGGCGTAGAGTCTGTAAAGATGATGTATTTCTTCTTCCATAGGACGATACCATGCTCGACTTCTCCCAAAGTCTTCTCGTCATCATTTCCAGGAATGTCAAGATCCATTGAGTGGAATCCCGACATAACTTTTGTGACCCCGACACGAGCATATCCAGCTGGAATCTGACCAAAATGGAAGGTTGCTCCAGGTTGATGTTGTAAAGCATATCCTTTCGCCACCGGATAACTGATGTTCTTCATTGGCACATGTAACTCACAATTTGTCTTCTCCGTGATATCATCCACGGGGTAGTGAGCCGCCGGTTCATCAACTGCAGGATATTCTAGATGCGTGCAACCCACGCTGCTTTTCCGCTGAGATGGGCAGACATCGACTGGAGGATCTTCTAGCACCATCCGAGATTCCCTTTCCTGGGTAATTGAGTCCAGTTGCTCCTGCTGCCGCTTCACCTGGGCCTGCCATGTGTGGACCTGGCGTTCTAATTGTGATAACCGGTCCGCCTCCTTCTTCTTACTTCTGGAATGGCTTTTATATGTTGCAACGTCCGCGGGAAACCCGTGAAGGAAACCAACCCCGCCTCCTCTACCTCGATATCGTGCCCAGTGTTCAGGATTCCCGAGGGCGAGTGTCAGCTCGTCGTCCTCTCTATTGGGAACAAATGTTCCCTCTCGGACGGCCGCTATTGCAGTCTTTAGCTTTTTTACAACTCGTGTAATTCTTTTCTTCCATTTTCCTTTTGCAACAATTAGCCCTGTCTCTGGGTCCAACACTGCTCCATGCGCGAACAACCAGTACTTGGACCTCTCGGGCCAGTCATCTGTCTGTGGAGTGATCCCTTTTAGACGCAGTTCGTTTTCAAAGGATTCCCACTTAGGCAAGGTAGTCTTGTAGCCACCTGACCCCAAAGTATGGTGGTATTTCTTCTTCTTAGCATTCTCCTTATTTCTCTCGGATCGGGCCAGAGCGACGGTTGATTTCTTATAAGCTACAAATGCGGCCCAATCATCTTTTATCTTCTCTAGGGGGCCCTTGAATTCTGGAGTCTTTTTCTCATAATTTTTCCACAATTTTTTCTTCCAGCTGTTGAATTGTGTGGCCATCTTCTTAAGAGTCCACTCCCTGACTTTCTCCAGCTTCTTCTCTGGGAGACCTTCCGGTAGGCTGAAATCACTCAAGATTGTGTCCCAAAGTGTTTGCTTAAGTCTGTCGTCGACATAACTTGCGCCAACGTTGGCTTTCCTCGGCTCATTCCATTCTGCAAGGGTGATCGGGAGAATGTCCCTAACAATCGCTCCGCATTGAGCTACATATTTGCGGCAGGTGTTTTCGGGTTTCAGCGGTTTGCCATCATCGCCTACTTCAACAATCGACAACTTTGCACCATCTTGCAGCTTCAACCTTTTGGCCGGGCCTCGTGTAGGGTATGTCGGCTTCTTTTTAGATCCGGAGGGCTAAAAGAAAAATGTTTTGTTAGTAAGTGCAATATAAATCAATTTATGCATCAACAAGACTTAATATTTATATATACCTGGCCGGAGTTTTCCGCGGGCACTTCTTCGTCGTCGTCTCTTATTTCTTCTAGCTCAAGTCCCTCACCAGAGTCGTTCAAACATCTTGAGCTGAAATCATCGTCCTGTTCGTCATCGGAATCTTCTCCATCGGAATTTACTCCAAGACTCTTCTCATATATTATTGCTGCCATTCGCGCTTCATCCTCCTCGTTTCGGATGAAGGGATTGTTGTCCATAGCTCAATGTCACTTCAAATTTAAATTTGAATCAAGGTTACAATTAAAGTTGATACAAAAATTGCAACAAATATTTTTTATACACATAAATTGGAACAAATATTTCTTATACACATAAATTGGAACAAATATTTCTTATATACATAAATTGGAACAAAAATTTGATAACTTTGCAAAAATTGATTCAAAAAATTGATACAAAATATGATACAAAATATGATACAAAAATATGATACAAAATTTGCTAACTTTGCAAAAATTGATACAAAAATTTGATACAAAATATGATAAAAAATATGATACAAAAATATGATACAAAATTTGCTAACTTTCCAAAAATTGATACAAAATATGAAGTATTAACAATATTGCAACAAAATTTTCCAACTTTGCTAATTTTCTAATAGTTGTTTTACAAAATTTGCTAACTTTGCAAAAATTGATACAATAGTTGTTTTACTAACACAAATTTTAACATTGCAACTAAATTTAACACAAAAATATTGCAACTAAATTTTCCAACTTTGCTATATTTTTAAAGTTCTTAAATTTCTAAATTTGCTACACATTTGCTACATATTTTTAAAGTTCCTAAATATCTAAATTTGCTACACATTGCCTAAACAGTACTAAACATAAATTCAAAAACAAAAAAAACAGTACTAAACATATCCTAATTAAAGCTAGCAATAATCAAAAAAGAAGAAAAAAAAAACCTTGTGGCCGGAGCGGGGAGGTGGAGGTGGGGTGGCCGTAGCGGGGAGGCGGCCGTAGCGGTGAGGCGGCGCGGTGGCGGTGCCGGAGGCGATGGCGGTGCCGGAGGCGGTGGAGGTGCGCGCGTTGCCGGCGATGGCCGACGATGGCCGGAGCTCGGGAGGCCGCGAGGGCGCGCGGGAGGCCGACGATGGCGGAAGCGGGAGCGGCGACGGTGGCGGCGGTCCGGAGCGGCGACGGTGGCGGCGGGCAGGGCTTCGCCGGAGAGGTTGATCGCGCGAAGACGAAGACGATGCGTGAGACTTAGCCGATTTGGGGCGAGTTCCCTGTATTAACTGTCCGAAACCAACCTTTAGCACCGGTTGGTTTTCGGACACACCAAACGGTTGCGCGCCAAGCCAACCCCTTTAGTACCGGTTGTAGTTACAAACCGGTACTAAAGGGCTTTTGAATGGAATTTTGTTTCTTTTTTGTTATGTTTTCTGTTTTCTTATATTTTCTTATGTTTTCTGTTTTCCTTTATATCTATTTGGTTTCAATTTTGTTTTTTCTGTATTTTGTTTTTCTTTTATTTCTATGTAATTTAATTGTCTAAAAATTTGTAATAACCATACATCTATTTGTTTTTTCTCTAGTTTCTTTTTCTTTATTTCTATGTAATTTAATTGTCTAAAAATTTGTAATGACTATCTATTCGTTTTTTCTCTAGTTTTTTCTTCTTCTTTTATTTCTATATATTTTAATTGTCTAAAAATTTGTAATAACCATATATCTATTTTTTTCTCTAGTTTCTTTTTCTTTATTTCTATGTAATTTAATTGTCTAAAAATTTGTAATGACTATCTATTTGTTTTTTCTCTAGTTTTTTCTTCTTCTTTGATTTCTATATATTTTAATTGTCTAAAAATTTGTAATAACCATATATCTATTTTTTTCTCTAGTTTCTTTTTCTTTATTTCTATGTAATTTAATTGTCTAAAAATTTGTAATGACTATCTATTTGTTTTTTCTCTAGTTTTTTCTTCTTCTTTTATTTCTATATATTTTGTGTTAAATTTATTTCCTAATCAAAACAGTCGTTTATGCATGCATGTATCTTCTGCACCTCTAATCCTAGTGGGCAGACAATCTTCTTTGCTTCGTACGTACTGGAGGGCAATTCATTTTTCCTTGGAAGCATCTTCTTAAATATTTGTAGCAACTGTTCAAATCCCTTGTCAGATACTCCATTCGTTGCCTTCCATTGAAGCAATTCCAGGGTGCTACCCAGCTTTTTCTGGCCATCTTCACAAGTTGGGTACAACAATTTTTTGTGGTCCTCCAACATGCGCTCTAACTTCAACCACTCGTTTTCAGTTCCGCAGATTATCTGTTCATCAAGAATAACCTGACGAAGATCATCATCAGACTGATCATCAACAATGACCTCATGCTCAGCTTCGTCTTCCCCCATTTTAGTATCACCGTGTTCAGAGAACAGAGGATAGTTGTCATCATCATCTTCTTCATTGTCCTTCATTATAACCCCTGTTTCTCCGTGCTTGGTCCAACAAAAATAATTGGGCATGAAGCCTTTCCGGAACAGGTGGAAGTTTAGGGTTCTTGCGCTAGGGTAATTCGTCTTATTCCGACACTCATCGCATGGACAAAACATAAAACCATTCTTCTTGTTTAACTCAGCCGCACGGAGAAATTCCTGTAGGACGCTAATGAACTCCGGAGAGCGTCGGTCAACGTACATCCATTGTCGATTCATCTGCATTATATAAATATATCTAAAACCATTACACCACAGCTATATCATATGACTAAATTCATTAATACAAGTTCACCGGATTTAAACAAATCAAATACATAGTTCTCATAAACATTCATTAATTTAAACTAACATATAACTAGATAAAGAATTTAAATCCAACGATAAATGCGATCAAAATCGCAACTAAGGTAATTATTGAACCAAAAGCATAATGATACCAAGCCTCTTGACTAATGGCATATTTTCTAATCTTTTTAAGCTTCAAGCGTATTGCATTCATCTTGATCTCGTGATCCAAGCGCATTGCCTCCATCTTGATCTCGTTATCATCAACGACGTCGGCAATCTTCAACTCCCATTTCATCTTCTCTTCGAGACGAAGATCTTCACTTCTTTTCAGTTTTGCTTTCAAATCAACGTTTTCTTTTACAAAAAACTCGAGAATAGGGTCGGGTTCATTTTGCGGTTCAACAACCTCCTAGATAAAAATATATCTACGTCAAGTTGGTCGACTTAATTGTTAGAAACACGAAATTAAACAAATATATAGTTATAACAAACAATCGTACCACATCCGAATAATAGAGCGGACGAGAGTCGGTGTGGACAGATGTCAAAACCATGACACTATATATATAACAAACAATTATCTAGTAAGAAAAATATAAAGTAATAATTATGCATCTAAACCATATAACTAATATTTTTTTAAATATAAGACAAAAACAAGAGGCTCACCGAGGTGGTGTCGGTCACGGGGCGCCGCGGGCGATCGGCGGCGGTGAGGAAGTGGGGACGACACTATAAAAAGGCACAAATCTTATTTTAAATTGAGCTCAAAATGCATATAAAACAAATAAAATCCCTAACTTAGGCATTTCATCAAACACCTTGCTTGCACTAGAAAAATCAAATGAGTTAAACTAGCAAAATGAGCTAAAATTGAAATGCCGGAAGAGAAAATGAAATTGCTAACCCTTATATAAGTAAGTGCTACCAATCTTAACAAATGTTGTAGAGATCAAGGAGTGCTAGAGCTTGGGAGAGCAAAGAGAGAAGAAAATGGAGCTTGAATGAAAGCAATAGAGCTGTGCCTCGGGTGGAAGAAGGCAATATAGGCCGAACCTTTAGTACCGGTTTGTATTACAAACCGGTACTAAAGGGTCTGGCCGTGGGGGCCGGGCGCTGCAGGCCGAACCTTTAGTGCAGCCGACTGAGGCAACCCTTTAGTACCGGTTTGTATTACCAACCGGTACTAAAGGGTCCAACGCAACCGGTGTCGTTGCCTGCCGGCTGTCTCGCCTCTGGAACCGGTACTAATACCCCTTTAGTTTTAGTACCGGTTCCAGTCAATCCGGTGCCAAATGTGGCCTCACCGAAGCCTTGTTTTCTACTAGTGCCTCATGCGGTGGTTTCTCAGTTTTGATGTTACTGGATCTGCAGACAAAAGGCAGGAAACAATTTACGGATGCAGGGACGGCTGCCGGACGCCGCAGGTGGCATTGCTGAAGGAAGGGGATGGTTTGAGTGCCGATGATGATAGTGCTCTGCTGGAAGTGCTCACGGAGTTCACGAAGGACACATGCAACCTCGCATGGCAGTTCTGCTGCCGTTTTTCAGGAAAAAAATAGTGCATGCGCCATCACCTGCATGGCCTCAATGTGGTGGCGTGTCCCACTCTGCACATGCCCATCATTGTTGCCGTCTGAAGCTCTATAATTGTTCTGAAGGTAACTCTCAAATGACCTTTGCTGATCCAAATTATGTCGCCTGGGATTGTGTATTGTCATGAGAAATCCAGAGTTTGTACAGTTCATACAAATAAAAAAAAATCCTCATAATACAATTGTAATTTTTGGTTTGTGGTTCATCTTAAGGTATTCACGGGTACGCTATGCAGTTGTAAGTACACAGGTAATATTGATCGACATTTTCTTGAATTAGTTAATGTATGTTGTTTTCCATATATTATTGTGAAACTGAGGAACTTCCTTTTATTATAAATGGACAACAAACTTAAGCAAAATCAAGCAAGAAATGGCAAATAAGGGGGTTCTAATTGGACATATGCAGCACCTAAATCATGTCAATGATTTAGGCGGCACACAGGTTCTTTTAGTAGCTGCAGCCTAGAGTATATTTTCAGAAACATCAACATGCCAACAAGAATACACCTACAAAAATACAACCACATGAATTAGTTGTCTTTTTTATAATTATATACACCATTTTGTGCATTTCACATGTACTTTAAAACCATCGGCCTTATTATACATATGTTTTCATCTATTGGTTCTCTACTCATGAATATTCTTGTTGTCCTTACAGGAAGGGCTGATGGCAGTCAGTGATGCATCTATGTCTAGTTTGACATCCAACATTTATTTGATGAGCGGTCAAGTGAGCGTGTAATGAACCCTGGTCATGTACTGACTTAAATTATTTGTCTATTTTATTTTTCTAGAAAGAATGGGATTTCTGAAATAATGAATGAAAATGCATCGGGGACTATCAGCTATGCATACATAGGTTTGGGTATGGGCTAACTATTTGTTGGCCCAATCCATCCCTAACTACAGTTATTAGGTGAGAGTAGATTTAACTCCATTGTATGTTTTGGAATTTTATCTTCAGTTTGGGGTGATGGCTGTTCTCATTTTTTTATCTTCGGTTTGTATAGCTATTCCACACATTTTTATAACGGGCTTATACTTTCCCTCTCCATGAGGATATTTGATTATATACAGTGAAATGATTTCTGAACCAATCAAGTACTTACTAATAGCATGCATATTTTGAATGCGGAAACTGGTACAGGACTGGTTGTGAGAAAGGGCAAATAAACAGGGTGGTTTGCGGTGTAGTTGCTGGTGTCATTACAAATTAATCTCTGAAATTAATTGATAAATACGCTCTGATTGAAAATTATTATTAATATAAATAAGGCTTTGTGCATCGCTTTGATGCAGAGTCCGGGAATCTCCCCATTTTGAAATAAATTTCTCTATGTGTTAGCTTTTTATATTGTTTTTTGTCTCAGTATGGCGGGGAAACATTGGGTGTCAGTGTCACATACCCCATTCGAGCCATCATCATGGAGTGTGAGCATTTGGTGTCCCGTCCACCAGACAATCAGAGAGATAGTTGACGTTGCCGAGAATGTTAGTGCTACTGTGAGGAGGAAGTGCATCGACAATGCATCCATGGACCAACATTGTTGTCATTCAATTTTTTTTACATTAGCTAGGCTGTTATATGTGTGGATATTTGCATCGAAGTTAGAAAACCTATGCTTACTTTTGTATCGGCATGTACTACATTAGATTAAAATAGTTGTGTTTCGTGAGGCAATTCTTTCTCATCGACCTATTATGTTCCTGGTTTCCTATGCAAGCCGCTCATTTGAATTTAAAGAGGGCCTGGATGAACTCTCTGATGGCTTTGAAATACCAATGCCCTTTTTGAGAATTTCAGGTCATGGTCTTCTTATTAATATGAGAGTATGAAATGCAACAGCTTGGTATGGTTGTCACTCTAAGTTGAACTCCTAAGGTATTGTTATCTCAAACCCAGTGACCACAGATAGAGCAACCCCGTTGTGAACAGATAGTCCTGCTCTAAGTCAATAGATGAATGTTACTCTCCTATGGTTTACATTTATCTTAATTATCTCCTTGGGGTATATATCTATTTTCGACCATATTATGAATTGTATTCATTTGTTTGCGTAGCCATTTTGAGGTAGAGTAGTTTTGGTTGCGCATCCTTGAACGGAGATCTTCCTATGATTCTGTATGGGTATCAACAAAGGTAATTTCCAATGATTGTTGATGTAGAGTATCATTATACATTTACTATTTAGTTGAAAATTCTTTTTTGAGCTTGGGTTTCATGCCTTAATTTCTGTCACTCGATCATTGTTATACATTTATTACTATTCTGAGTATCGTTTTTGATCATTGTGGAGGTACTATTTGACGACCAAAAGGTTAAATATTGATCTGTTTTAGGGGAAGGAATTAATGGATTAGCTAATGAGACATTTCTTCTTACTCATGGTTAGTACTACATATTCAGAGAGGAAACGATCAAATGCCTATTATTTGTCCTTCCAATTTTAGATTTTTTGAAATCATTGTATTTTATTATGATTAGAGTGTTGTTTTTAATTAGTTATCGACTACGCACAAAAATATGTTACCGTAGAAGGAGAAGGCCACATAAACAGAGAGGCAAGAGTTGCTCGGCTAAAGAATTCCTTCCAGGTAGGAGGCTGCGTGGAACGATAGTGAAGCAAGATAGAGAAGAAAGCTCATGTTCCATCAAGTGGTAGCAGGTGTTGGTCAGTATAAATAATGTATTAAGTTAAATGTGTACATTGTACTGCACTAAAGCACTACAGATTAATGTGCATAGAACAGTGAAGTAAGAAAAGTTAAAAGGAGGGTTGTCTATCAGATCTTTGTGTTTAGTTTTATATAAGTTATATACACGTTCATTTTCACATATCTTGTGTTCAGAAAAGAACATCATATTTATTGGCATTAAAGAATAAGTAAACATAAAATTGTTATTTCACTATGTGGATATTTCATTATGAAAAAGCATTTCTTACAGTACCACCACTATCTCTTGTTGTAGGTAGGGGTGGGCATATTAACCGAGTACCGAAATACCGAACCGAAAAAACCGAGACCGACACCGAATTAACCTAAACCGAAATATTTGGTTCCTAATTCGGTCAGCACTTCTAATAAACCGAATTTAATTCGGTGAGTTCGGTCTTAACCCTTCATTACCCGAACAGACCAAAGAACCGAACATAAACATATTAACAAGCTGAAACCAGTCAATGGCCCATTACCCTAGCCCAATACCTCACCACATCAGCCCAATAAGTCCAGTCCACGTGACCAGATAAGATCCTTCACGATCTACTATCTCCTAGCTGCACACACGCGACTTGCCCTAGCGGCAGTTCCCTAGTGGCGTTCCACCATGCGCCGCCTCTCCTTTCTCTCCAGTTTGGCCGGACGGCAATCCATCTCCTGCAGTTTTCCCTCTCTCTTGCCTAGTTGCCTCGCCTCGCAACTGCGACTGCTTGTGACTGCGTGCCCTCAAGTTGGGCTTGCGTATCCATGCCTGTTGCGACGGCCGGCGACCGCCATAGCAGCAGCGGGTGGGCGAGCTGGAGCTGTCGCACGTTAATTTTGTGGCGTCGTCGAATTTTCCCAACTTTTTCTCTACGCCCGCAAATCACTAGGTCAATTCGGTGGAACCCGAGGACCGAACCGAAGTTTCAGGACATCGAAACGCTCGGTTAGCAGTTCTCTACAAAACCGATCGGTCATCATTTTTTGACAACCGAATTATTCAGCAAACCGAGGAGCCGAACCGATCGGTTCGGTTAGACCGAACGCCCAGGCCTAGTTGTAGGGGAGAATCGTTTCATGTGTATATGGGACGTCGGAAATGTTTCATGTATTTGCTAGAGTTTAAAAGGAGCCCAATCGATGGTAACGTAAGATGACTACATTGTGCAAGATGTCACATGACTTACTCCGAGATAATTATTAAGGAGACATGGCGACTCGTGAGGAAAGTAGTGGCAAAGAGTTTATATTTGTTCACATATAAATAGAAATTAGGTTCCATCATATTTGACATTTTTTTTTGATTTTGAACTATGGTTTTGATCAACACGTAATGCACATGTATTCAACTCTCTTATTTGTCGTTGGAGGTTATAGGGACATCTAAGGGTAAAGCTTACTTAGTTAAAGTGGGTGTCATGACAAAGTAGATTGATGACTCTTCTACCAATTTTTTTTTTTTGTTCCAAATGAATGCATGATTCACAACCAGTTTATCCTTGTGCCCCGTAGCAACGCACGAGCATTTAGCTAGTTATACTACATGTACGAGGTGTGCTAATGATCGATGTCTTCTTCGACCCACGTATTGGTCAGGTTCATGTACATTTTACTACTCCATTTTTTTTTTGAGGAATTTATTACTACTCCATTTATTAAGGTGAGCGTGCAATTTGTGATTGTTGGCACGTCGTCCCCCTGAATCAACCCAAGAGAAAATCGCAGCAAAAACACGTCGTCACAGTTAGTTGTGCCCTAGCTAAGCTGCTTCAAACAGAGAATTCGCGTCCGACGAACGCACGCACTGCCAGGGGACGACCCCCCCTATCTATCCTCTTCTGGGCTTCTGGCATCAAACTTGAGTAAACAGACTGAATCTTTCGTTCCATCTAGCACCTTAACAAGCAAACAGAACTATGAGATTTTGAAAGCAAATTCAGGTCCTCTCCATTTTGAATTGTACTGTACACCCCGCCTCTGTAAGCCAGGAGTTGTGTGTGCCTCAACACCTACATCTGCTCCTCCCGATGCCATGGTCGCTGCTCTCTCGTCCTGCTCACCACGTCCTTTCACCTTCCAAGTCGCCGCCAACGCCAGGACACCTACCGGCTACCGCTCCAACCCAACCGTGCTTGCTAAATCTAGCTCAGTTCTGAAACGCGTATTTCTTCCTTTCCATCAGCGCTGCGCTGACCCACCTCCATACTCTAACAACTCCCCTACTCCAACCATGACTGGTGTCCTATGCCCACACAGGACTACCAGGCCACATTGGCGGACGTAGGATTTTACTACTGGGTAAGCCGCACCAAAAAAATTATCGGTTTTGCTAATTCTCAATCGATTGAGAATTGACTTAATCATCCACCGTTTGATCCGTGTGTCGTGATTCGTGCTAGGCTAGGTCATCTTCTTCCTCACGATGTTGGCGGCTGACCGCGGCGGAGACGAGGAGCAAACTTAACGGGGGGGTGCGGGATCGCCGACGCTGGAGAAGAAGGGGGTTAGAGGGATGGTCGGGGCAGCAACGGAACTGCGAAGGAGGTGATTGGGACAGGACGGGGCGGCGAGGCGTCGTGGAAGTGTGCTGCAGGCCGCGGGCGGGGTGGACGGCGGCTAGGCCGACGGCAGTTGTGGAGGAGGCACACTCGCCGGAGATGGAGAAGACGGACTGGCGTAATTCTCAATCGGCTAAGCCGTAGAGGGACCCAAAAATTATGGGCCATTGGGCCATTTCGATAATGTTGGACGGTGGTTTAAAGCTCTCAGTGAGGAATCACCTATAATTGTAAGCAATCAATTTAACACGGCTATATCTACATCTAATACCAACATCAAAACTAAACACTACTCGGATATCTCTAGTATATATAATATGAGTAAAGGTGTTTGTCGTACGCTGCTCATGAAGACTAAAATCAACCCGCAATCCAGTCTGGAGCCCACGGCTTCACCGCACCGAGTAGGGACGTACGAAGGAGGGAGAGCAGGGGCTAAGCCCCCCCCCCCCCCCCCCCCCCCCCAACATTCAGATTTTCTTCCTAAACTCTCTACTAAACATGCTTGTAATGAGTGTTCTAAGCCATGTTGCCCGCTCCAACAAAATTCTGCCCCCTCCAAGCCTGGGGCAGGCTCCGTCCCTGGCACCAAGCCCCTCTGCCGCTTCGTCATCCTCTTCCTTGGTCCCCGGCCCCGTCACCCAACCCATCCAACTAGACAAATATTCTACGTGTCAATGTTAAAAGAAGGCTGACATCACCCCATTGCACATGCCCTTCGCGGCGCTGGTTGCAGCCTCTCCAGAGATGCGGTCCACGTTCTAGTCGGCTAAGGACGACGGTGTGACATCATTCCGAAAGAGGAGAAGCACAACGCGGGGAAGGGGCGCCAGTGGAGCCGGCTGTGGCAGGGCTCATTGGACATTCAGAGCTAGAGGGTCTCCGCTTCTATCACGACAATGTCTCTAAGACGTCACCCTCCGCCACCGACGCGCTAGGTCTGTCATTGCATGCAGGCGCTTGTGCGGGTCCAGGACTCCCGGAACACGCTCGACAACCGTTGTTCCATTGTTAGTTGCCGGGTTTTACCACTACAGTATTGTTGTTATTGTGTGTATGTGGTCAGGCTAGGTCTTCCGTGGTGCCACGTGTCGTGAGTGAATTTTTTGTGTGGAGCTCTAATGGTGTATGAAGAATCACATAGATGCGGCAAGATGGTAGCAAACACTAAAAGTGAACCAGGAGTTAAACTAATATGAAAATAGCCAAAGCACTAGCGGAGATGAAATAATCATCAAATAAAGATTAACCTAATTAAACAAAACGAGTCCTTTATAGTATAAATAATACATAATGGTGTCATCTAAAATGCAGACTAAACTGTACTTATTATTACGTCCAAACCATCGAATATTTTAAATTTTGAAAAAAAAATTGGTCGGCAAACAGCGGATCATTTGCTATCATCATCCTTCTCGGGCCTTTAGCGAGATTGTTGTGTGGCGACTTGATGAGTGTCACTGCCTTGTTGATTGTGACCTATATAAAATTAATTTGTTGTAGATAAAGTAAACGTTAGTTTCTAACAAAGCTAAGAATTACCTGGTCGGACTACCATTTTGCTAGCTGTCCTCCCATCCAATAAATCATAATTGCTGTCAAAAAGTTGTCGTTACTCAGTTTATTCTAATACTATCGTTGTGTGTTTTGTGGTACTAGTCTCCAAAATATAACACAACATACGTTCTTTTAATTCACATTCCTGTTTTTAATGTGTTTCTTTTTATGTAGTTTTAATACATTATATACAAGCCCGAACCAAATGCAGCATGGCAATGTGAAGACGACTTCTAGAAAAAATGATATAAAAATGCTGATATTCAATTTTTTGACCTACTTACGTGCATTTCTCTTAAAAATAAAGAATCTGGCTATACAACGCTACTCAAAATTACAATTGAAAATAATAAATTCTTCTCTATATAAAAAGAACCAGATTTGTTACAAACCAGGTAGATCCTGAAAAGATTCACATGCTTAGGGGTCTTATTTACATGGTTGTTAGTGCTATAATATTGACAATAGGCAAAATTCTTATATGACTTCAAGTGAATTCAAATATACACATAATTCAGAACACCACTGAATGTATTCAAAATATTTCCAATAAAAATACTTCTTTAATTATATTCATTTGATTAGTGCCTACAAGCACCATAAATTATGATATGCAAGTGCCTTTATAAGCCAATGCAAATTTGGTTTTCAATGGAAGTGACATAATTCATCAAAATTTTGAGATGCATGTTTTCGTATATAAGAAACAAAATTTAACGCTTCATAATAAGCAACCATCGCTGAGTCGATATCACATCTTTAAGACCCGAATAAGTCATGTATCACACTTACTCAATACATGGAGGCCAGCAAAAGTTGAGAACTGTGAACAATAGTTTGATGGAATCATACAACGTATTTCAAACGGTACTTTCGTAAGGAAAGAAATTATACTTAATGAGAAATATGCTTCATTCCCCTTGGTCACAAAATCTCATCTTAACAGCTGACAACATATGATCACAAATAACACAAACTCCTTTATTAAGGAGATGGTACATTTCCTACCTTCCACATCTGTATGTGACACCGGGAATATATCAATCAAACACAAATGTTGATCAGATCACATATACCTCCACATCCACAAAAACAAATCCATGAATCCTCACGCCTGGTAAATCTTAGACCTGCAAGAGTAATACTGGACATACGTACAAGAATAAACCTAAATACATGTATTTCGGTGGCTTCATATCATAGACCTTGATTGTAACAAAAGACTAAATCACTGAATGCTAGAATTGTTAGTGTCGTATCAGAGTTGTGTATAACATCATAGTAATTTCTAATTAATATTAGTGTCGTCTCGGACTAATAATTCATGAACCATCATATCTAAAACAAACATGTAAGATGAAATTTATATGAGTACGCATCATAATTCCTAATTAATGTTCATATTTGTAACACCTTGTGATTCATATCAACTTTTTTGGTCTCCATCTCAGCATTTCTCGTCTTGTGGTTCTTGATGCACCGGTGTGGTGTTGTTGGAAAACCCCAAGAGGAAGGTATGAAGTAGTGCAGCAGCAAATTTCCCTCAGTTGTGAAACCATGGTTATCGAACCAGTAGGAAACGAAGATTCTTCTGGAGGTGTCAACGGCGCCAGAAATTAGCTTGGTGTGTAGCTGACGTGAAACCTGCACACAACACAATCAAGATACTTTGCCCCAACTTAACAGTGAGGTTGTCAATCTCACTGGCTTGCTGTAACAAAGGATTAAACGTATGGTGTGGAAAGTGATGTTTGTTTGCAGAGAATGAAAGTAACAGGATTGCAGTAGGTTGTTTTATCAGTTTAAGGAAAAAGGACCGGGGTACACAGTTCACTAGTGGTGTCTCTCCATAAATAATAATAGCATACATGTGGGTAAACAAATTACAGCTGGGCAATTGACAGAATAAAGAACTGCATAACAATGCATATACAAGTCATGATGTCTAGTGTGAGATTCATTTGGGCATTACAACATGATAGATAGACCGTCATCCAACTGCATCTAGGACTAATAATCCACCTTCAGGATAGCATCCGCAACACCATTCAGTATTAAGTTGCAAATAACAGATTATTGCATTAAGTAAAGTGTGTAATGTAAGTAGCACAAATATCTTTAGATAAAGAACTACTGTTTTATCCCTAGTAACAACAGTACATCTACAATCTTAGAGGTTGCTGTCACTCCCCCAGATTAAATAGAGACATGAACCCACTATCGAGCATAAATAACCCCTTTTGGAGTCACAAGCATCTACTTGGCCAGAGCATCTACTAGTAACGGAGAGCAAGCAAGATCATAAATAACGCACTCACAAGATATATTATGAAGCAAATGACATAGTACTCAATTATTCATCGGATCCCAGCAAACACAACATGTAGCATTACATAAAGATGATCTTGATCATGATAGGCAGCTCACAAGATCTAAACATGATGGCACAATAGGAGAAGACAACCATCTAGCTACTGCTATGGACCCGTAGTCCAAGGATGAACTACTCACGCATCAGTCCGGAGGCGGCCATGGTGATGTAGAGCCCTCCGGTGATGATTCCCCTCTCCGGCAGGGTGCCGGGAAGAGCTTCTGAACCCTCCCGAACTAGGGTTGACGACGGCGGCGGCTCCGTAATGTTTTCTGGAAAAGTGTTCGGGTGTCTAGGGTTTTCCCATCGGGGGGTTTAAGTAGGCGAAAGGGCGAAGGAGGTGGGGCCCCGAGGGGCCAACACCACGTGGTGGCGCGGCCAAGGAGGCAGCCGCGCCACCAACAGGTGTGGCCGCCTCGTGGCCCTCCTCCGTATCCTCTTCGGTGTTCTGGATGCTTCCGGGGAAAATAGGGGTATTGGCTTTTGTTTCGTGCAATTCCGAGAATATTTCCTTCACAACTTTTCTGAAACAAAAAACAACAGAAAACAGGGAACTGGGAACTGGCACTGTGGCATCTTGTTAATAGGTTAGTCCCAGAAAATGCATAAAAACCATATAAAGTGTATATAAAACATGTAGCAATTGGTATAATATAAGCATGGAACCTAAGAAATTATAGATACGTTTGAGACGTATCAGTTCTTCCAAGCCAGAATCTTCACCTCTCAGCCTTTCACGCTACAGATTCCATAGTGCAGAAAATCAAAGTGATGGCGATAATCAGAAAGTGAGATCACGTAATCATATTTTCCGAAACTTCTTGGATTCAACATTTGCATCAGATATCTGATTGATTATTAGGACATCACCATTGCAGATGTAAGGTCATTAGGACAACATATGCACGTCAGTTGGGTAGTCTTAATGACGCTTCTTGATGATACTCATGTTGGGAGGCGGTTGATCTTAGACACCAGTGAATAGCCCCTCGAGGTCTTGTTTCAGGATCCTCTCAGCCTGAATGTCTTGCAGAATCTGCACATCAATGGACTACTACAGTTTAAGACGGTATGTATGAAAATGTATCGCATAGATTCACCTTTCTATGGCAGCATATTACCTCTTGTCTCACATTGTTCCTAAGTTCAGTTTATTCATCATTGCCACCAGCCATTCCACTTGAACCCATCTTCTGTATATAAAGATGGGATTCCCCGTTGTTCACCTATGCTCGAACTCATCAGCCAGCATGTACTTGCATTTGAGATTTGTTGAGCCAGGGGGAAATGTTCAACTAGTTTTAGGCCAGTAAAACATTTAATCCTGAAACAACATTAAATTAGTTATTGATCTTATATCAATTATGAAATATTGGTCAATACTTAATGCCAAAATCAGATTATGAAAACCAAATAGTGCAGAACAAAGTTGATCATATGGCGTTCAGCCTAAACATTGATTGTATGGTGACCATTGCCAGTCATATTACCTAGGTGGGGGCGGCACGCCAAGGGCCCAGAAGGGGTGGCGACTAGGGTTGTCCTAAACCCCAGGCCAGCCGACCCTAGGTGGGACCCATCAAAGGCGGCGACCAAGGGGTGGGGCCGGTCCGCCAGTGGCTCCCTAGGGCGGCAACCAGGGTTTGCCAAACCCTGGTTTGGCTTGCCCTAGGGGCCCACCGGGGACGGCGGTACATGGGGGAGGAGCTTCCCCTCCTCCCAGGCACCCCTACTCCTATATAAAGGAGGGCTTCCACTCAGACACACAAATTAGTTTGGCTTTTTGAGGAGTCCTCCCCGAGCCTTTTTCTTTCTCTCCCATGTGTTGGGAATGGGATCTACATCTCATATACACCGGTGGAGACTAAGTGCCGGACGACGTAATTTTGTTGGACTAAATCTAGTGAGGGCGTGCGAGCTCTTGGAGGGATCATACCTTTGATCTCATTCGGTTGGATCAAGAAAGTTGGACATTGTGAGGCTTGGTCGTGAGAATCTTCCTAAGGCTTCATCAACATCAACACCGATATCTACTTCCGCTTCAGGGTGTTCATATGATTAAAAGATCATCTCTCGCGTGTATCTTCATAGATTGATTTTGGTTATTACGGGCAAGGCGGAAATTTTATATTTTTACACGTAACCCACAAAGAGCAAGCTCACAAGTATAAATTACATTGATATTGGTGTACAATGAACAAACAGTAGTTTGGTCAACTCTCTTTTCTGCAGAGAATTGTGTAAAAGAAAGCATAGTCCCCACATATCATCTAGCCGAGAGTGAAGCACCAGTTGTCTAAAGCTATGTGTGTAATATATTGGCCAGTTTTCTCCTTTTCCTTTTAACCCTCGCACGAACACCTATGAATCCAGAAAGTCGTTTATTACCTATATATCCACATATCCGCTCATCGTGTATAATATTAGAGGAAGTACATATGATGATAACTAACACATCCAATAATTCAGACCACATGACAGCATCGCGCTTGTTGATTACTCCGTTAGCAACATGCAGCCTCGCAAGCCGAAAATAATTTTGGTCAACTCGGTGGAGGAGCCAACATATGAATATGGGTCGTCATATTCCCTAAAATCACAATTTTACTAAAGCTTCTACTAATTTATTTGGAGCAAATCGCTGCATATGTGAATTGTTCACAGGTACACAATGATTTTGCCAACAGAAATGGGGTGCTGGAAATCACAATTTAATGATTTATACACCCATGTACTAGTCTGGCTCCACCCATTGGTCAACTAAATTCAGCTGCGTTTCGCCAAGAACTCTGTATGTCGTGCGTACATGACCCCAACCTCAAGCCAGCCCATATGCAGGTGCATCCTAGCTCGCCTAGCAGTTAGCGTCGTTTATTAGGAGCTCGATCGAGCACAGCACTATGTGACTATGTGGTGGTTTTTGGCTCCTATATATTGGATGCCCCCTTATGCATCTCGCCTCATCGAGCTTACAAGAGTTTTGTAGTATTCTCTCCTCGATCTCGAGCTAAGTACAATGGCCGTTTTCACCAGGTCGGCCATCGTTGGCCTCGCCGTCGTCCTCTCTGTCCTCGCTGGCGCGGCCAACGCGCAGCTGTCGGCCAACTTCTACGCCACGTCTTGCCGCAACCTTACCAGCATTGTGCGGTCAGAGATGGCGTTGGCCGTGGGGAAGGAGAAGCGCATGGCCGCCTCCATTCTTCGCCTCTTCTTCCACGACTGCTTCGTCAATGTAAGCAACCGATTGCTACGTGTTTTTACTCTATACCGCTGTGTCGATCATTGCCTTTGCTCTTCCACGACTGCTTCGTCAACTGACGCTTCTGTTTATCTGGTATCGGCAGGGGTGTGACGCCTCGATTCTGCTGGATAACGGAGGCGAGAAGTCCGCCGGACCGAACGTCAACTCTGTCCGTGGGTACGAGGTGATCGACGCCATCAAGACCAAGGTCGAGAAGTCCTGCAAGGCCAAAGTCTCCTGTGCCGACATCGTCGCGCTCGCAGCCCGTGATGGAGTCAACCTGGTTAGTTCGCGCTGAAAATACCGCCTCTCGTTCTGTACTGCTCCTAGTCATGCATGCATGATGCATGGCTGACTCTCCGGTGGAACCTTCTCATGCAGGTCGGAGGTCCCACCTGGAACGTGCTTCTTGGGCGCAAGGACTCGCGCACGGGCGGCAACACGGGGGACCTTCCGGGCACCGAGTCCAGCGTCACCGATCTCGCCAACAAGTTCGGCAAGAAGAAGCTCTCGCTGCAGGACATGACGGCGCTCTCCGGCGCGCACACCATCGGGCGCTCGCGTTGCCGGTCATTCCGCAACCGCCTCTACAACGAGAGGAACATCAACGCCACCTTCGCGGCCGACCGACAGAAGACGTGCCTGCGGTCCGGCGGCGACGGCAACCTCGCCAACTTCGACGTGAAGACCGCCGACAGGTTCGACAACGCCTACTACCAGAACCTGGTCGGGAAGAAAGGGCTGCTGCACTCGGACCAGGTGCTCTTCAACGGTGGCTCGCAGGACGCGCTGGTGAGGACGTACAGCACCAACCAGGGCAGGTTCTTCGCCGACTTCGCGTCGGCCATGGTGAAGATGGGTAACCTGCTGCCGGCGGCCGGGACGCGGACGGAGGTCAGGTTGAACTGCAGGAGGCCCAACTAAGGACGGAGGTCGTTGTCGTCGGAACCCACGTTTTGGTCGGGTTCATGTATCTTTACTACTCCATTTATTTATTTATTCGGTTAAGGTCAATTTTGTTACTCATTGATTCGCGAGAGGATCATCGTATCGCGAGATGTTTATGTACTCTATTTTCTATTTATTCGATGAAAGTCAATTTTATTAGTCATGGTATCGCGAGAGGATGTGAAGTATTACATTCAATCTCTACATAGCAATGATGCATACATGCTAAAACAGTCCAAACATAAAAAATGGTAAACAAGGAGGAGCGGTGACCGGGTAAATAAATCTGCCTCAACTCTACTCCCACACCGGCGTTCTCCTTCACGGCGGCGTCTTAGAGTTGGTGATACTGTGTGCTTGTCGATCTTTCAGATCGGTGATTTTAAGCTTCATTGATGGTGTCGGGCCGAGGCGGTGGCGGCGACCCCATCAGGTGTGTTTCTCCTTCTGCTATGTCCCCGTTGCTGCGACGTTGTCTCCGACGTCATAGTGGAGCAGGGAGGATGCGTCGTCTAGACTGTTATCTGCGGAGGTGACAGCTGGAAGATGGTGTATCATGTGTTGGGTTTGTGGTTGGAGGTTGACAGTTTTGGCTTTCTCGTTCGATATCATATTCGTGCGGGGGTGTCGGTTCAGAAGTTCGATGGCGTGTCCGGGGACATGTTGCCCCGGTCTGATTCTTTCAACGGTAATGGTTTTGTTTCTGTCAAACTACTTTTAAGGTCTGTAAAGCTGCTGATCAGCGATGGAGCCGCATCGAGCTCAGGTGAAGAGGTGATCTGTCTGCCGTCCCTTTGATGGTTACTTCGGTGCTGTCGAAGGAGAGGGTAGGCGCTGGTGTTGTACATATGTTTATCCTATCTTTTCAGATCTGTAAGTTCAGTGTACGTGTCTTGTAACTTATCTTTATTTATAAATGAGAAACGTATTACCATGCAAACAAATGGTAAACAAGGAAAAGTATGGGAATCAAAGAGATAGCCCGGAGGTCCAATCCGAAAATTACACAGACACCCATTTGGGATACATAGGGTTTAATCGGGTGGAAGACGATATGGTCGTTGGCGAATTCGGACGGCTGACAAGTAAGGATTTACCCAGGTTCAGGCCCCCGAAGGGTAATACCCTACTTCATGCTTGTCTGATTATTACTCTTTGTGTTACAAGGTGGCTACAATGGCGTCCCGACGAGTCGAAGGCTCGCTAGGGTTTCTGGCTATCAGATTGCGTGCCTTATATCATCCCCCTCCTAGCCCTTATAAAGGAGGTCAGGTTTCAGGAGTTTGAATACGACTAGGTTTACAAATACGGTAAGTCTATAGTCGGTACGAGTTCTCTTTCTTAAGTCGCATTCCATCTTGTTCGGGCCGCCATATGCCTTCCTTGTAGCCTTACTTATTGGGCCACCAGGTGGGCCTTCCGGTAGACTAGGCTTCATTGTAGTCGAGTGGGTATACCCATTAGGTATAACCACGTCAGTAGTCCCCGAGTGCCTATTTGACTTCGAAGAGTCGGGTAGGGACTCCTTACTCCTTACTGCTTTGAATACTTCTTCGTATTTCTCGACCTGTTATAGACATAACGCGAGTATTCATGACTCGAAATTCCTATTTTTATACTTGTTCCGTCTTACTGTGGGATGGATGGCATAGTAGGCCTGATACAACCGACGGATCGGGGTCAAGTGAATTCGCAACTCGGGCGAAATACCTTTCAAGCCTACTCAGATTCGAGTCCCTTATCTCGAACCCGGCAATGATCGTGTAAGTTCGACTCAGGCCTGTCTGGTCTTACTGAGCGAAACTCCGACCTTTTACTTTACCTCGACGTGTCCATCGGGATTTTTCATCACACCTGCTGGCATGGAAGTTATCAAGTCCACGTAGCTGGTACGGGCCACCTAGCCTTTCTCAGGTCATACCTTTGTACATCAGGTACAGCATCCGAGGACCTGACTTGGCAGGCGCATCTCGGGAATTACTAGTTTATATTTGTGAATATGGTCTGGGAGGAACTCGACCAGATTTTGACTGCATATGCAAGCTTTTGGCTCTTGATATTCTTCGGGTGACTCTGATTCGTCGAGTGAGCTTATCCTTCAACTGACGCTGATGACCCACAAGTATAGGGGGTGTATCGTAGTACTTTCGATAAATAAGAGTGTCGAACCCAACGAGGAGCAGAAGATGCTGACAAGCGGTTTTGATTAGGATTTCACTGTAAACACTAACAGACAAGTTTTTAGGAGTTTTTGATATAGCAGATAAATAAAGTGCGAGTAAATAAAGTGTAATAATAATAATTGCAGCGAGTGGCCCAATCCTTTCTAGAGCAAAGGACAAGCCGGTTTGTTTACTTATAATGGCCAAACGTTCCTGAGTACACATGGGAATTCTGTCTAGTGCTTTCGCTTCATATAGATGATTAATCTTTAGTGTTTCGATAAGTGTTGTGTGGGTGAACCTATGCTAATACACCGCCCTTCCTAGGACTAATACATACTTGTGATTATACCCCTGATGCACCGGTGTGGTGTTGTTGGAAAACTCCAAGATTAAGGTATGAAGTAGTGCAGCAGCAAATTTCACTCAGTTGTGAAACCAAGGTTATCGAACCAGTAGGAGATGAAGACTCTTCTGAAGGTGTCAACAGCGTCAGAAAAGAGCTTGGCGTGTAGCTGACATGGAACCTGCACACAACACAACCAATATACTTTGCCCCAACTTAACAGTGAGGCTGTCAATCTCACTGGCTTGTTGTAACAAAGGATTAGACGTATAATGTGGAAAATGATGTTTGTTTGCAGAGAATGAAAGTAACAGTTTGCAGTAGGTTGTATTATCAATGTAAAGAAAAAGGACCGGGTTCACAGTTCACTAGTGGTGTCTCTCCATAAATAAATAATAGCATACATGCGGGTAAACAAATTACAGCTGGGCAATTGACAAAATAAGAACTGCATAATGATGCATATACTATAGTCATGGTGTCTAGTATGAGATTCATTTGGGCATTACAACATGATACATAGACCGTTATCCAACTGCGTGTATAACTAATAATCCACCTTCCGGATAGCATCCACACACCTTTCAGTATTAAGTTGCAACCAATAGATTATTGCATTAAGCAAAGTGTGTAATGTAAGTAGCACAATTATCCTTAGACAAAGAACTATTGTTTTATCCCTAGTAGCAACAGTACATTCACAATCTTAGAGGTTGCTGTCACTCCCCCAGATTAAATGAAGACATGAACCCACTATCGAGCATAAATACCCCCTCTTGGAGTCAAAAGCATCTACTTGGCCAGAGCATCTACTTGCAACGGAGAGCATGCAAGATCATAAATAACACACACATAATTTATTATGAAGCAAATGACATAGTACTCAATATTCATCGGATCCCAGCAAACACAACATGTAGCATTACATAAAGGTGATCTTGATCATGATAGGAAGCTCACAAGATCTAAACATGATGGCACAAAAGGACAAGACAACCATCTAGTTACTGCTATGGACCCGTAGTCCAAGTATGAACTACTCACGCATCAGTCCTTAGGCGGGCATGGTGATGTAGAGCCCTCCGGTGATGATTCCCCTCTCCAGCAGGGTGCCGGGAAGAGCTTTTGAACCCTCCCGAATTAGGGTTGACGACGGCGGCGGCTCCGTAATGTTTCGTGGAAAAGTGTTCGGGCTCTTGGTCTTATTTCGTCGGGGGCTATTTGTAGGCGAAAGGGCGAAGGAAGTGGAGCCCCGAGGGGCCCACACCATGTGGTGGCGCGGCCAAGGGGCCTGTCGCGCCACCAAGAGGTATGGCTGCCTCGTGGCCCCCCTCCTACTCCTCTTCGGTGTTCTGGATGCTTCCGGGGAAAATATGGGTATTGGCTTTTGTTTCGTGCAATTCCGAGAATATTTACTTAACAACTTTTCTGAAACCAAAAATAGCAGAAAACAGGGAACTGGCACTGTGGCATCTTGTTAATAGGTTAGTCCCAGAAAATGCATAAAAACCATATAAAGTCTATATAAAACATTTAGCAATGGGTATAATATAAGCATGGAACATAAGAAATTATAGATACGTTTGAGAGACGTATCAAGAATCCCCAAGCTTAGTTCTACTCGTCCCGAGTAGGTAAAATGATAACAAGAATAATTTCTGAAGTGACATGCTTTCACACAATTTTGATCATATAATAATGTAATGCATGTAAATTGAGATCAAATGAATAAAAGATTTAGTTTATATTGATATCAAATGAGTAATGAGTAAAGAAGTAGGAAGAACAAAGTAAAACTTTTAATGAATCAATACTAGAGAACAATCAACCGTGCAAAGTAGATATTAAAGATGATTTAAACTTCAAGAACAACTAGAGCATGAAGACCTAGAGCACTTTTGAGTAGGCTCATCATTGGAATATACAAGCCAAGTTCTATAATGCAAAGTTCCCCACATAGTTATGAAAGTAAAACATGAAAACTCTCTCATATGGAGTAAAAGTGCTAAACATGAGCACAAATGTGGATAAAGAATAGTAATGTTGCCCCCTTTTTATTTTTCTTTCTTTCTCTTTTTTTCTTTCTCTTTTTCTTTTTTTTATTTATTTTTCTGTTTCTCTTTTCGATGGCCTCTATGGCTCTTTTCACTTTTAGGGGCAAACATTGTAATATGACAACATACTTTTGGTACAAATAACTCATAATGAATAAAACATAATGTATGAAACGGTGTCTCTGCCAGTGTAGCAGGATATGCAATGATCTAGCGTAACATGGGTGAAACCGCACATCAGCTGTATAGAATCATGCAAGGCAATATATAAATGATGAATGACAACAAGTCATGTAATGTAAGATGAAAGTTGCATGTCAATATATCTCGGAACAGCTATGAAAATGGTGTGATAGGTAGGTATGGTGGATGTTTTGAGTAAGATATTTGGCTTATGTGTAGGAGAACATGATGAAGATCTCCCACGAATTTTGGATGTACCCGCGAAGTATGCACCAACTCTCAATGTGAGAAAGGGTAATGCAAAGTACCAAAGAGGCTAGCACATATGGTGGTGGAAGTGTCATGAAAACCGCAGCTTAGAACTCACAAGTAAAAAGATTCCAACCAGAAAAATGATCTTACAAGGCATAATGAAAATTACTCCATGAGTGACTGTGGCAAATGAACAAGTCACTGTTGGGACCCGACCGTAGCGCATAACACAAAGTCATTACGGTTGCTTTTAACATTCGAAGTCATATATCATTATGCTATCAACTTGATATTTAAGTGTGGCACAGCTTCAGATTTTCTAGACCAACCATTCATCATTTTTCTTTACTAAACCATCAAGTTTACTATTTAGCATATTAATATCTCAAAACAATATCAATGATTCAAATGAAACAATTTAATGATATACAAGATTATGTATCCTTTCGTTATACCATATACCACATTTAACATTTTCTGTTTCCAATCAAAAACCAATGAACTTATTTAAACATAAACTCTCAAAGTATTTAACAATGAAACAATAGAGTATAGCCTATGTAACGCCCCGAAAATTTAGACCGAATTTTAAATTATTTTCAGGCGCCGCAAAACTTTTTCTAATTTTAACAAATGATTTCTAAAATCTTTCATGACGATTCGACTTAGGATTTTCGCTCATTTTAAATATCGGAGGACTCGCCTATCCATTTCTAGACGACCCGCTTAGAAACATTTCATACGCCGGTACAAAATATTAATTTTTAAATTAGACTGTTAAATGCCGGTTTCGATCCCAATTTATTTCGTCAACTTAGAAGTCTCGGAAAATTCTCATATTTTAGGAGGATGCATATTTTTGCATTTCCTACACTTCTTCAGTTGAAACCAAATCCTTTTGAGCGAGTCTTGACATACTTCCTTCGTAAGACAAACACCGATGTCGGTACGCGGCTTAGAAGATATTTGCATAACCCTTTTCCACACCACCAAATGAGCTCAAACTCCATAGACACTCTCCATACACCCAATATAACCTGTGAGAATTATTTGGAATTTTTCTGAGTTCAGAAAACACCTGTCTTTCTGTCGAACACCTTGTGTGTGTTAGCTTTTCGAAAACTTTTGTGTAACAAAGTGTGGAGTTTTTGCGTGTGCCCTACGTAGTGTCATAGGCCTCGTCCGTGGCCATCCGTAGATACCTCCTTTGTTCCTTTTGGTTCTCCGAGTGACCGGGAACGCGTCGATGCCGCTCGTGTCACGTTGGACGCACGTTTTGGCATGACCTTAATCCACTTAGTACTAAACCTCTCCTAACCATCCTTCACCAAGTGGTCCACAAACCTCCACGTATCCATCACCACAGCCACGCCCTCCCCCTCATCCATATCCCCTCCATTGAATTCTTGGAGCAAGGTGAGTGCACCAAGGAGACATCAATGACCATGAACCTACTCCTCCCCTCTCCCTCTATATAAACCCCCAACCCAGCCCTTCAACCAAACCCTAGCCATTCCACAGCTTCTCCTCTCCCTCTGGACCTCTCCCTCGGTGCGTACGAACGGGAACAAGCTCCTTCACTCCTTGCTTTAGCCCCGGAGCACCACATCGATCCTCGGATCGGTCCGTGAGTCTGTGAGCCTTGTTGTTCGTTCATATCGACAGAGAGAGTTCCTATAGGCCTTAGATACCATTCCTGAGCCCCAGTTCGTCAAAAACCTCACCACCCGAAGCCCCAAAAATCTGGCCACCATGGCCGGAGGTCACCGAGCTCGCGGGCGTGCGGGAGGCCATCCCCGCCGCCGGACTCGCCCTCCCCTGACGCGGTGCTCTGCCTCCGTTCCGTCCCCGCCGCCGCCTGCCCTCCGGCTAGCCTCCGGGAGAGCCCCATGGCCATTCCCGGCCGGCTCCTGCTGTTCCCGTGCGTGGAACGGAGGTTGAAGACGACGGATCGATCGATCCGTTCGTTTTATTTATTTTTCCGTTTGTCTTCCGTTCCGAACCGTTTTTCCCAGCCCATCTTTTGGCCCAGCTACGGCCAGGCGCAGGCGCGCGCACGCGCGGCGCACAGGCGCGCAGCCGCGGCCCAGCTACGGCCCATTTGCTCGCGGCCGAGCGGCCCGTTCGTTTTTTTCGCGCGTCCTTTATTTTTCCTGTTGGACAGATTTTCAAACGTTCATAACTTTTAAACCGTAGCTCCGTTTTTGGTGATTCAAATTTCTAAATATTTGTCTCGACGAGATCTACCCGTTGGTACTGGTTTTGTTTATATTAAACTACTTTGTTTTGTCGACTTTATCTAGACATGTTGTTATCGTTCCGCGATTTAGCTGTTTTTCGAGTTTCCGACGCGCCACGACGCCGAAACCTTCCGGATCATTTGAAACTTCAAAGGCAAGCTAACCCCTTGCTATGACCCCGCAATGTTTGTTTGTTTATTTGCTTATTGTCATGTTGGGTGTTATATTTGTCTGCGTATGGTTATATTTATACATGCATGTTTATTGTTTGTGCTTAATATGGTACATGTAATATTGCTCCTGTCGCATTGCATATCATACTGCATGATCTATTTGACTCATTGACTGATCTAACTCGCTGACTTATTTAACTCGCTAACTTATTTACACTGTGTTATTTATTATGTGCTAACCCCACCAT
Organism: Poa annua; assembly: GCA_026929855.1. Taxonomy (NCBI): domain Eukaryota; kingdom Viridiplantae; phylum Streptophyta; class Magnoliopsida; order Poales; family Poaceae; genus Poa; species Poa annua. Next base: position 88,767,081 of record CM049437.1, on the reverse strand, counting down.
TCTTGAGACATTGGACTGGGGGTACCGCCGCCGTCGATGGAATGGTGTATATTAACAACCAACTAAAGACGACACGAGGTGATTCCGGCACCCCCGCCGCGAATGCCCGGTCGGTTTAATCGGACCTTATTTACTTCCTGTTATGTTATATATATCTATCGTGATGTATATTGTGATGATCATGTGGAACTTTGCTTGCTATCACCCTGACATTGTTTTGTTGATGCATTTAGAAACTCTGGTTTTGCATTCATTGTTGTGGAAACATATTTTTGAAAGATCTTGATAAACTTGACTAAGAACTTAATCACCTCCCTCGACTAGATTGAGTCAGCGGTGCCATTCACCAAACCTTATTGCTCAGTCATGCGTCGTCTGAAATGGGCGGACCTATCTTAGTAGCATTATCAGGATCTCCTTTGATGTCACTATTTGGCAAGTCTAGTCGGTTACCTGTGTGCTCGGAGCTAGTCTTGTGATGGTTCCGGAGCTAGGCGTCGCTCATAGGTTGGGGACGTGCCGGAATTTTAGTTCAGCCTAAGACAAGGCCCGTAGGGCATGTCGGTGACTATACATGGAGTGTCTTGGTTTTGTGGACCGTTGGGAAGTGTGGACTTTTCCGACGGGATTTGTCTGCACTTCAGCGTGTGAGTTGTTGCGACCTCTCGAGAGTGTATCTAGATACTAGCCTAGTCCCAAGGATACGGGACAAGTTTGGGTCGAGTCACACTTAGAGTCAGTCTTGTCACGGGGAAAACTTTGCGAATAAACTTGAAACAGGTTGTGAGACTCGTGGAGTCTATTTGTTGCGCCAGAGTTGGCGAGGGGCCGGAGTGCCCGGAACTGTGAACTTACCCGTGTGGACTATGCATTTTGGACACCGCTCCTCGGTGTCGAGATTTAAGTCCAACCGTTAAGATTGGACTCGTTCTTGCCATGTTACTTTCTGAACATATGCCATGCTATATTCTGAACATATGCCATGCTATATTCTGAACATATGACATGCTTGATTGTTGATACCTGTTGATTGTTCATGCCATGTTGTTTGTAATGCCATGCTACCGTATGTTGTTCTGTTTAGATTAGACTCTGCCATGTCATAGGCTACTTCATTATGAATAACTTGTCGCATGTTTGCTTGCTGCATGATTGTTGGATTGTTTGTAGCGAGGGACTACCTCTTGCTGAGTACATACGTAATGTATTCACGGGCGGGCCTTGTGATTGTGGCCAGATGTTGGCGAGGATTCATCTTCCACCTTAGCGAGGAGATGGAGCAAGAGCGTGCGTGCTAGGATCCGTGGTCCAGCCAGATGCCCGTGGGAATGGAGTCGCTCCAAGCCGTTGCCTCAATTCTTTTTCCGCTGCCAGTTAAACTCTGACCTGTGCCATGCTTGGCTCGATATTCTATCGTGCCTCGATGGCCTTGTAAACCCTTTTGTAGAACTCAGGTGCCTGATTGTGTAATGATATCATGTATGTTACACTGTCGCGACGTGCGGCCAGAAATCTTGGGCTGGCGCACGGGACGACCGCCTCGCTGGCAAGTTGTGCCAGGGAGAGGTGTTACAACCTAACTGCTGCGGCTTTCAGCTTTTGCTACAAACATAAAACAATAAGTGTTGCGGCTTTCAGCTTTCGCCATAAACATAAAAGATAACTGCTGAGACTTTCAGCTTTCGCCATAAACACAAAACAATGCTAGGATCCAATTTATTCAGAAAATTAAAATAACAAAGCAAACTAACGCTTCGAGTAAAGCACATAGGATGTGAAGGAATTAAAATATAGTTTCACTAGAGATGACCTGATAGTTTGTTGATGAAAAAGGGGATGCCTTGGGCATCCCCAAGCTTTGACGCTTGAGTCTTCTTGAAATATACTTGGGTGACTGCTTAGGCTTTTTCATCTCCCTTGTTGGCAAACTTCGTTCTTGGTCAGAGAACAATGAACAGATTGAACTTACTCTTCAAAACAGCCCTCTTACAGTAGTTGCTAACTTTCAAGATTATATCTATGAGATAACAGCATTGTGCTAAACAAGGGAGAAATAAAGACATGATTAATAATACAAATGTATAGATGGTTGAATCACAACGACTCAGATGCTTGCTTAAGACAGGGAAATAGGTCTACTGACTCAACATGAAAGTAAAAGATAGGCCCTTCGCAGAGAGAAGCAGAGATACAAACATGTGCTAGAGCTTAAAGTTTTGAAATCATATAGAGAGTATGAACCATGTTATCTAGACTTTCAAGAGCGGCTCCCATTGAAGGACGTTATTTCTATCCAAGGGTAGATCATCCCTCTTCTCTTTTGTTTACACATGCACACTTTTTATAAATCGGTTTGGCACTCCTCCCCACCATTGCTTACACAATCCATGGCTAACCGAATCCTCGGGTGCCTTCCAATCTATCTCAAACCTTGGAGGAGTGCCTATTTTTGAATACTATAACACTTTGGAACTTTCCTTTTTGATAACTCATTGAAAACCATGTGAAGAGAATTGAACAATTAATTACTTGGGACTTGGCACCCCATTTGCCAGCTCATTTGAAAGTCTATCTAACAAGTTAAACATAGAGTAACCCACATACTTACTCATGAGCTAATAAACAGTGACACAAATAAGGGATAATAAACCTTCTTGCATCTTTAAAGAGAGTAGGCCAATAAAAACCTTCTTGCATCATTTGAAAGTCTATCTAACAAGTTAAACATAGAGTAACCCACATACTTCCTCATGAGCTAATAAACAGTGACACAAATAAGGGATAATAATTTTGAATAAAGATAGCACACGAATAGCACCACAACTTAAATATCAAACCATTAAATATTACTCAACATAGTTCACTACTAACATCTAGACTTCTCCCATGTCCTCAAGAACTAAACGAACTACTCACAACACATCATTTGGAACATGATCAGAGGTGATATAATGATGGATAATAATCTGAACATAAACCTTACTTCAACGGTTTCACTCAACAGCATCAATAACAATAGTAATCAACACCGGGAGAGTTTCCCCTATCAAATAGACAAGATTCAGCCCTAGATGTTACAGCGGGAACGGAGTGGAACGATGGCGATGACGGTGTCGGCGGTGGAGATGATGGTGATGATGATCCCGATGAAGTGCAGCTCGATGACGGTGACGATGGCGACGATTTCCCCCCTCCGGGAGGGAATTTCCCCGACAGATTTCTCCCTGCCGGAGAGCTTTTCTCTCTCTGGTGTTTTTCCGCCTCGTGGAGGCGGCGGAATATTTCCTCGACGATCTCTCAGGTCTTAGGGTTTCAGAGGGATGAAGTACGCGAAGGGGCTCGGCCAGATGTGGGCCAGGGGACCCACACCACGTGCCGGCGCGACATGCATGGTGGCCGCGCCATGGCATGGTGTGGGCCCATGGTGACCCACATCAGCCTCCCCTTTTGGCCCCCTCCGTCATCTGGTAAAATAGGACCTTCCAGCTTTTCACTTTGGGTTTCTGATCTTCGCAAATATTGTATCTTGACGGTGCTTTTTCCAGCAGAATTCAGACTCCGGTGATCAATTCTCCAATAATCATCAAACATGCAAAATAGATGAAATAACATAAGTATCATCCCTAAATATGAAATATATCAATGAATAACAGTAAATAATGATATAAATAGTGATGCAAAATGGACGTATCAACTCCCCCCAAGCTTAGACCTCGCTTGTCCCCAAGCGAAAGCTGAACTCAGTAAACATGACCACAGGTTAATGGAGTGAAGTGTCGATAAATAAAATACGGACAAGAAGCATCACATCTATTGATACACAAGTCATCTTAGACAACAACTCCATTCATATAACTCAACTTGTAACAAGTAAAGGGAAATCACAATAAGATGCATAGAGATAATCAAGTTGGTGTTGGCAAACTTCGTTCTTGGTCGTCAGAGAACAATGAACAGATTGAACTTACTCTACAAAACAGGCTCCTTACAGTAGTTACTAACTTTCAAAGTTATATCTATTAGATAACAGCATTGTTCTAAAAAGGAAGAATAAAAGACATGATTAACAATACAAATGTATAGATGGTTGAATCACAACAACTCAAATGCTTGCTTGGGACAGAGGGAAATAGGTTTACTGACTCAACATGAAAGTAAAAGATAGGCCCTTCGCAGAGGGAAGCGGAGATACAAACATGTGCTAGAGCTTTTAAGATTTGAAATCATATAGAATATAAAGTAAGTTTTTAGCTATGTATGTCGTTGTCAACGAATGATAGTGAATGAAAACTATATTCACCATGTTATCTAGACTTTCAAGAGCGGCTCACATTGAAGGACGTTATTTCTACCCAAGGGTAGATCATCCCTCTTCTCTTTTGTTTACACATGCACATTTTATAAATTAGTTTGCCACTCCTCCCCACCAATGCTTACACAATCCATGTCTAACCGAATCCTCGCGTGCCTTACAATCAATCTCAAACCATGGAGTAGTGCCTATTTTTTAGATAGCATAACACTTTGTAACTTGCTTTTTGATAAATCAAAGTAAATCATGTGAAGAGAATTAAACAGTTGTAGGTAATTAATTGGGACTGGGCACCCCATTTGCCGGCTCTTTTTACAATATTAATGGATAAGCGGATGAGCCACTAGTCCAAAGGTGAAAGTCTATCTAACAAGTTAAACATAGAGTAACCCACATATTTCCTCATAAGCTAATAAACAGTGACACAAATAAGAGACAATAGTTTTGAATAAAGATAGCACATGAAGTATTTACTTGGAGTGGCGCAAAGTACCACATAATAGGTAGTTATGGTGGACATAGATGGCAAAAGTTTTGGCTCAAGGTGTGGATGTATGAGAAGAATTCCTCTCGATACAATGCTTTGGCTAGCAAGGTTATGTAGCAAGCATAAGAGTTGATGGATACAAACAAATATACATGCAGTAAAAACAAACATCAATCTTCCTTGGAAGCTCAAACAATTTTAATTTGTGAATACTAAGCTTATGAGCTACAAGTGAGAAGGATCATTGAATAATATATCTACATGTACTAATTCCCTCCAATTAAGTCTCAAAGTATTGTAGCTACTGACCAATGCTAAGTTTGCCAAAACCAAAAGATTTACTATGTGCTCCCAAAGTGATACCAATACTAATAACAAGATCAATCACATAATAGAAGTTGCAAACTAAAATAAGATGTGCAGAAAGTAAATGACAAAACTTCTCATTAATATTTCATATTGGCAACTCACACCAAGGGATACATAGATAACCAACTAAAAGAGAGATACTTCCATATTGCAAACTATCCTATAAGATAACTTCCCTAGTCATGATATGACTCTACTGAAAAGATAAAAAGGTAAAAGATAATGGTGTGATACCGCGGCACTCCCCCAAGCTTGGAACAAGCCAAGGGGATTGCCAATACCCATGATGAATTACTCCTTTGACGGTGATGGTGGGACGACTTTGAGCGGGGTCAGGAAACGTTCCAGCATCTTGCGAAGCCTGTTATTCTCCTCTTGAAGTATTTCCACCTCCATCCTCAGGACTCGATATTGATCGCAAAACTCATCGGTAACTCGGAGAGCTTAAGCTACATCTGGGAAAGAGCTAAGATCCAGAACAGGTGGTATTGCTCCCTGCATGTTATGAGAAAAAGCACGTTGAGTGTTAACCGATCCCACAAAGGTGGGCTTGCTAGCACCTTGCCCTGCTCGGTCTCTTTTGGCTGACGACATCTCCTTCACTTCCTTCATGACGCTCTCGTCCATGTCCTTGCGCCTGGCCTTTGCTTTTTCCTTCTCTGCCCATCCAACGAAAGATCCACGATCAAGGTCTTGGAGGAGTTCACTATGGCGACGCAGCGCATAGTCTTCGGAACAGGAACCCTGGGACGACATCTGGACAGAAACAACTCGAAACAAAAACACCTCGAAAACACGATATACGGACCTCGGGGTATCTGGGGGATTATATAGCAAAAAAAAATCGCAACAAAAGGAAGGCTACGGGAGGAAACCGAGTCGAAGACGAGCTCCGAGGCTCCCTCACCACGTGGTGGCGCGGCCAGCATGGGCCCCGCGCCACGGCATGGTGACGGCACCTCGGGCACCGTCTCGTGCTCGTTTTTGACTCGTAATTTTCCATATTTTCTAAAAATAGATAAAATATCTTCCAAAAATTAAAACGCGAACTTTTTATTACCAAAACTTTACCTTTTCGAATTTAGCTTCTGTAGACTCAGAAATTTGCTCTTTAATAAAATTTTCCGGAGTAATAACTTGAATAATATCAACATCTTCATTATAAGCATCTCCAGAAATATAATGTTTGAGTCTTTGTCCATTTACTACGTGTGTAGAATCATCTTTAAGTGAAGCAATTTTTATTGCACCAGAACGATATACCTCCACAATAACATAAGGTCCTTCCCATTTGGAGAGTAATTTTCCTGCAAAAAATCTAAGACGAGAACTATACAATAGAAGTTTCTCACCAACATAAAACTCTCTCTTAAGAATTCTCCTATCATGCCATTTCTTAACTTTCTCTTTAAATAGTTTAGCATTTTCATAAGCCTCACTCCTCCATTCATCTAAAGAACTCAAGTCTAGCAACCTTTTCTCACCAGCAAGTTTTAAATCTCTATTAAGTTCTCTCACTGCCCAATAAGATTTGTGTTCTAATTCTAAAGGCAAGTGACAAGCTTTTCCATAAACCATTTTATAAGGAGACATACCCATAGGATTTTTATAAGCAGTTCTATAAGCCCATAAAGCATCATTTAACTTACTAGCCCGATTTTTCCTAGTCCTATTAACAGTCTTTTGCAAGATAGATTTAATTTCTCTATTTGATAATACTACTTGCCCACTAGTTTGAGGATGATAAGCCGAAGCAATTCTATGATTAACACCATATTTAGCAAGAACTTTTCTAAAACCACCATGGATAAAATGAGAACCTCCATCAGTCATAGGATATCTAGGTACACCAAACCTAGGGAAAATAATATCTTGAAGCATTTTTAATGAGGTCTCACCATCAACACTTTTTGTAGGTATAGCTTCTACCCATTTAGTAACATAATCAACAGCAATAAGTATACGAGTATAACCCTCTGAAGGAGGAAAATGACTCATAAAGTCAAATCCCCAACAATCAAACGGTTCAATAACAAGAGAATAATTCATAGGCATTTCATTACGTCTAGAGATATTACCAACTCTTTGACATTCATCACAAGATAAAATAAACTTTCTTGCATCCTTAAAGAGGGTAGGCCAATAAAAACCTGATTGTAGAACCTTTTGTGCAGTTCTATCTCCAGCGTGATGTCCTCCATAGGCACTACTATGACATTTCCTCAATATCTCCTTTTATTCATATTCTGGATTACATCGTCGCATAATACCATCCACTCCTTCTTTATATAAGTGTAGGTCATCCCAAAAATAATGCCTCAAGTCATAAACGAATTTTCTTCTTTGTTGAGTTGAAAAGGTTGGAGGCAAATACTTCGAAACAATAAAGTTAGCATAATCAGCATACCAAGGACTATCCCGTGAACTCACCCTTATTGCAGCCAATTGTTCATTTGGAAAATTATCATTAACAGGAATAGGATCATAAGCAATGTTTTCCAATCTAGACAAATTATCAGCAACCGGATTTTCAGCACCTTTCCTATCTACAATATGCAAATCGAATTCTTGCAAAAGTAACACCCCTCTAATAAGCCTCGGCTTAGCATCTTTCTTTTCCATAAGATATCTAATAGCGGCATGATCAGTATGAATAGTAACTTTAGAATCAACAATGTAAGGTCTAAATTTATCACAAGCAAAAACAACAGCTATAAATTATTTTTCAGTTGTAGCATAAATCTTTTGAGCAGAATCAAGAGTCTTACTAGCATAATGAATAACATTCAACTTCTTATCTATTCGATGTCCAAGAACAGCACCAACAGCAAAATCACTAGCATCACACATAATCTCAAATGGTAAATTCCAATCAGGTGGTTGAACAATAGGAGCACTTGTTAAAGCCTTCTTCAAAGTTTCAAAAGCTTCCTTACAATCATCATAAAAAACAAATGGTACATCTTTTTGGAGAAGATTAGTAAGAGGCTTTGAAAGTTTAGAGAAATCCTTAATAAACCTTGTATAGAAACCAGCATGACCAGGAATACTACGAATACCTTTAACGTCTCTGGGGCAAGGCATCTTCTCAATTGCCTCAACTTTAGCTCTATCAACTTCAATGCCTCTTTTCAGAAATTTTATGTCCAAGAACAATTCCTTCATTAACCATAAAGTGACATTTCTCCCAATTAAGAATAAGGTTAGTTTCTTCACATCTCTGCAAAACTTTATCAAGGTTGTGCAAACAATCATCAAAAGAAGTTCCATAGACAGACAAATCGTCCATGAATACTTCCACAATTTCCTCACAAAAACCATGAAAAATAGAAGACATGCATCTTTGCAAAGTAGCAGGAGCATTACATAAACCAAAAGGCATGCGTCTATAAGCATAAGTACCATAAGGACAAGTAAAGGTGGTTTTCTCTTGATCTTGAGCTTTAACCACAATTTGAGAGAAACCAGAATAACCATCAAGAAAGCAAAAATGAGTTTTCTTAGACAATCTCTCTAACATTTGATCAATAAAGGGTAAAGGATAATGATCTTTCTTAGTGACTTTATTAACCTTTCTAAAATCAATGCACATTCTATAACCAACTACTACTCTTTGAGGAATAAGTTCATCATTTTCATTTGGCACAACAGTAATTCCTCCTTTCTTAGGGACACAGTGCACATGACTCACCCATCTACTATCAGCAATAGGATAAATAATTTCAGCATCAAGAAGTTTTAATATACCTCATTTCTTACCACTTCCTTCATCTTAGGTATTAAACGGCGTTGATGTTCAACAACTGGCTTTGCATCAGGTTCCATATTAATAGCATGTTGACATATAGTAGGAGAAATCCCTTTTAAATTGTCAAGAGTATAACCAATAGCTCCACGGTGTTTTTTCAATACTTCCAATAATCTTTCTTCCTCTTTACCTGAAAGGTTAGCACTAATAATAACATGATATGTTTTCTTATCATCAATATGAGCATACTTAAGATTATCAGGCAAAGGTTTTAAATCATAGACAAGATCCTCCTTAGGTGGGAGTGTTTTACCCAAATCTTCCACCGGTAAATTATGTTTCAATATTGGTTGACGAAGGAATATTTCATCGAGCTCATTCCTTTCCTCCCTAAAGACTTCACTTTCATGATCTTCCATATATTGCTGCAAACCATTGTTAGGAGCAAGAGCAATAGAAACAAGTTGTTCAATTTTAAAGTCCTCATTAGGCAATTCGGTTTAACAAGGAGCTTTAGCAAATTTTGAAAAATTAAATTCATATGAATCACCAGCAAACTTAGTAAAGATTTTCTCTTTCTTACAATCTATAACAGCACCACAAGTATTCAGAAAAGGTCTACAAAAAATGATAGGACAAGTATTTCTAGCAACTGAACCAAGTACGAGAAAATCAGCAGGATATTTAGTCTTGCCAAATAAAACTTCAACATCTCGAACAATACCAATCGGAGAGATAGTTTCTGTATTAGCAAGCTGAATAACCACATCAATATCTTCAAATTCACAAGGACCAATCTCATGCATAATTTCTTTATAAAGCTCATAAGGAATAGCACTTGAACTTGCACCAATATCACATAAACCATAATAAAAATTATCACCAATTCTAACAGAAAGCACAGGCACACTAGTTTTCCTTGAACTTTTAGGATGAGAAACAATATTAGAAGCATCCTCACAAAATATAATGTACCCATCTTCCACATTTCCAGTAACAAGATCTTTTACTATTGCTACAGAAGGTTCAATATTAATTTGTTCATCAGGTTCTATAGCTTTCTTAGTACTTTTGTTAACAACACTAGCCATAATAGAATGTTCCTTTACTTTAACAAGAAAGGGATTTTTTTCAATATAAGGTTCGGGGATAATTTGATCAACAGTATTAACTTCAATACTTTTAGTTATAGGAGAAACAGATGTATCTTTATAAGGTTCATGATAGTTCTTGAAACCATCCTTAGGCAAACCGAAATATGAAGCAAAGGCTTTATAATAATTTGCAACAACTTGAGAGTCAAGACCATAAGCATTACTAATATTTCAAAAAGCATCAGTATTCATGAAAGTTTTAATGCATTCGAAGTCATATTTTATACCTGACTCCCTACCTTTGTCGTTCTCCCATGCTTCAGTATTCTGTTCAATACGGTCAAGAAGATCCCATTTAAACTCTTCTTTATTACGTGTGAATGATCCAGAACAAGCAGTATCCAATAATGTTTTATCTTCAAAAGAGAATCTTGCATAGAAGTTATCAACAATAATATTACCAGGAAGCTCATGAATGGGACATTTGAGCATTAATGCCTTCAACCTCCCCCACGCTTGGGCAATACTTTCTCCATCATGAGGCCAGAAATTATATGTAGAATTCCCGATCTTGGTGAATCTCACTTGGAGGATAAAATTTAGAGTAAAATAGAGGTACAATTTCCTCCCATCCAAGAGAACGCCCATTCTTCAACAATTTATACCAATGCGCAGCTCTTCCACCAAGTGATATAGAGAATAATTTCTTCTTAACTTTGTCCATTGAAATACCTGCACACTTGAACAACTCGCATAATTCATGTAAAAATAGCAAATGATCACCAGGATGGACAGTTCCATCCCCTTCATAGCGGTTATCCATAACACGATCAATAATTTTCATAGATATTTTAAATGGCACTATTTCCTCAGGTGGCGCCTCCTCTACTACCGTTGCAGTGGCAGTAGTTTTTCCGAATAGGAAATCAATCGATGCACTCTCCATAATTAAATAAATTAGGAGACATAAATAAAAACAGCACTTACAGCAGAAGTTTCCCTTACCAATTCCACTTACCAATAGCGCTTTACTCCCCGGCAACGGCGCCAGAAAATAGTCTTGACTACCCGCAAGTATAGGGGGTGTATCATAGTACTTTCGATAAATAAGAGTGTCGAACCCAACGAGGAGCAGAAGGTGCTGACAAGCGGTTTTGATTAGGATTTCACTGTAAACACTAGCAGACAAGTTTTTAGGAGTTTTTGATATAGCAGATAAATAAAGTGCGAGTAAATAAAGTGCAATAATAATAATTGCAGCGAGTGGCCCAATCCTTTCTAGAGCGCAAAGGACAAGCCGTTTTGTTTACTTATAATGACCAAACGTTCCTGGGGATACACGGGAATTCTGTCTAGTGCTTTCGCTTCATATAGATGATTAGTCTGTAGTGTTTTGATAAGTGTTGTGTGGGTGAACCTATGCTAATGCACCGCCTTTCCTAGGACTAATACATAATTGTGATTATACCCCTAGCAAGCATCCGCAAATACTAGAAAGTAATTAAGATAAATCTAACCACAGCCTTAAACTCTGAGATCCTGCTATCCCTCATGCATCGAGATACCAACGGGGGTTCAGATTTCTGTCACTCCGGCAACCCCACAATTAATATTCGAATACCCAATGTATTCCCCTAGGCCCATAAAGGTGAAGTGTCATGTAGTCGACGTTCACATGACACCACTAGAAGAATAGCACCACAACTTAAATATCAAACCATTAAATATTACTCAACATAGTTCACTACTAACATCTAGACTTCTCCCATGTTCTCAAGAACTAAATGAACTACTCACAACACATCATTTGGAACATGATCAGAGGTGATATAATGATGGATAACAATCTGAACATAAATCTTAATTCAACGGTTTCACTCAATAGAATCAATAACAGTAGCAATCAACACCGGGAGAGTTTCCCCTATCAAATAGACAAGATTCAGCCCTAGATGTTACATCGGGAACGGAGTGGAACGATGGAGATGATGCTATCGGCGGTGGAGATGATGGTGATGATGATCCCGATGAAGTGCAGCTCGATGACGGTGACGATGGCGACGATTTCCCCCCTCCGGGAGGGAATTTCCCCGGCAGATTTCTCCCTGCCGGAGAGCTTTTCTCTCTCTGGTGTTTTTCCGCCTCGTGGAGGCGGCGGAATATTTCCTCGATGATCTCTCAGGTCTTAGGGTTTCGGGGGGATGAAGTACGCGAAGGGGCTCGGCCAGATGTGGTCCAGGGGCCCCACACCACGTGCCGGCGCGGCAGGCATGGTGGCCGCGCCATGGCATGGTGTGGGCCCATGGTGGCCCACATCAGCCTCCCCTTTTGGCTCCTTCCAGCTTTTCACTTTGGGTTTCTGATCTTCGCAAATATTTTATCTTGACGGTGCTTTTTACAGCAGAATTCAGATTCCAGTGATCAATTCTCCAATAATCATCAAACATGCAAAATAGATGAAATAACATAAGTATCATCCCTAAATATGAACTATATCAATGAATGACAGTAAATAATGATATAAAATAGTGATGCAAAATGGACGTATCAGACGCTGATCGTCAACTCAACTCATTGGGTGCGCGACAGCACTCCCGATGGGAGTTGCCCCCGAGATTAAGTTCAACTGCTCATAATTGCGCTTAATCCGAATATAAAAATTAGAAATATATAACAAAATACTTTACACTCCCGATGGGAGTGCACTTACAGTAGTAATGTGTCGACCAGGATTTTATCGACTGGCTTTCCTATTTGTACGAAGATGTTGAACTTCAGTCGTGTTGTTGGCGTCTGCGAGCGCGATGCGCTGCTGCAATGGTTCTTTCCGTGATGTCTGTCGTTAGTGATGACGTTGAAAAAGATGCTCTGGCCGCTCTGGAGACGGGACGTGACCTTACTAGACCTGTGTTGACAGTGGTGACCGTGGTCGGCCGGTCCGATTTGACCGCACGCGTTGCGCAGGAAGCGGAGCGTGATGATGGGCTCCTTGATTCTCGTGCGTAGTGGGGGGTTACCGCGTCGCTTGCCCTTCATGGGTGTGAACGGATGCGTGCCACGTGGCCACGTCTCTGATTCCACGGCTGAGATGAACGGAAGTTTATTACTATAAGTTCCGGCTAGGATTACTTTTATCTTTACTTGTTCATTTGCGCCGCCGCCGTGCTCATACTGTTCCTCTTCTTCCTCGCGCTCTGCATCCCTGCGCACTGCAATCCATCGCCACCAAGCTTTCCCCGCTTACAAAATCTCTGCGCGCATCCACAATGGCGCTGAAGAAGAGCGCTGCCAAGCCCGTGAAAGGAGCCAAGGGAGCGTGGCGCAAGTCGACGCTGAAGGTTGCGCAGCTCGACGCGCTGCGCAGCGGCTGCGTGCTACCAACGAACTCTGATGCGACTAGTCTCGCCGGCGACGAGATCATCCCGGTACCTCGCAAGGACGAGCGCGTCTGCTTCGCCGACTTCATGAACAGAGCTCTATCCTTTCCTCTGCACAGTTTCCTCTGTGGTCTTCTCTGCGGCTACGGCGTGCAACTGCACGACCTGACGCCCAACGCTATGCTCCACGTCGCGTGCTTCATCACGCTGTCATAGTGCTTCCTGGGCATCGCCCCCCACTGGGGCCTGTGGCGAAGGTGCTTCGTCATCAAGCGCCAGACCCAAACGGGCCCCGGCAAGGTTGGCCTGCAGGTGCGCTCGGGCTCCGGCTACTTCGACATTAAGTCATCGGAGTCGGTGCAACGGTGGCGGGGCCGCTGGTTCTACGTCAAGGACCAGATCTCTGAAGACAAGACGACTGGACTTGCCGAGTTCGATGCCGATGCCAAGGTGTCAAGGAAAAGGTCGTGGAGACACGGCATGTCAGACACTGAAGCTGCTGAGGCCGAGCGGCTACGCCAAGAGGTGGATAAGTTCCAGTTCGAAGAAGGGCGGGTGCTAACTGGCATCCACCTTATTGCCACCTTCGTCCGCCGCCGAGTCCAGCCGCTGCAAGCTCGCCCTCACCCGATGTGGGAGTACGCCGGCGTCACCGACTCCTCCAGGGTGTCAAGGTCTTCTTTTGATGCTAATGGACTGCTGCAGGTGGTGAAAATCCTCACCTCTGCTAAGGATCTAAGGACTGGTGATCTGACACCGCCAGTCAAGCCTTTTGGCAAAGATAACCTCCGCCCTGCGGTACGTACTTTTGACCCTGCAAAATTTGCTCTTGTTTTCTTCGCGGACTACTGCGGCTGTGCTTTGCTGAGATGTGTTGTATACGTCCAGGGACATGTTAATGAAGTGAGTCTGCCTCCCACTCCTGAAGAGTTAGGGGCGGACGATGATCTGCTAAAAGAAGACTCTTCCTCGTCCGTTCTGGCTGTCAACTCGCAATTAGACGACGAGGCGGAGGAAACAGAGAAAGTCTCCGCTGGCGACAAGCGCAAACGCGCAGAGGGTGACAAGGAGAGCTCGGCGGACTCCGCAGTTGTGAAGAAGAAGGTTGCTACTGTGTTTTTCAAAAAAAAAAACATGTTATCGAAAAAAACATGTAAGATGAATTTTACATGAGTACGCATCATAATTCCTAATTAATGTTCATATTTGTAACACCTTGTAATTCATATTAACTTTTTTGGTCTCCATCTCAGCATTTCTCGTCTTTTGGTTCTTCCAAGCCAGAATCTTCACCTCTCAGCCTTGCACGCTACAGATTCCATAGTGCAGAAAATCAAAGTGATGGCGATAATCAGAAAGTGAGAGATCACATAATCATCTTTTCCGAAACTTCTTGGATTCAACATTTGCGTCAGACATCTGATTGATTATTAGGACATCACCATTGCAGATGTAAGGTCATTAGGACAACATATGCACGTCAGTTGGGTAGTCTTAAGGACCCTTCTTGATGATACCCAGGTTGGGAGGCGGTTGATCTTAAACACCAGTGAATAGCCCCTCGAGGTCTTGTTTCAGGATCCTCTCAGCCACCTGAATGGCTTGCAGAATCTGCACAGTAATGGACTACTACAGTTTAAGACGGTCATGTATGAAAATGCATCGCATAGATTCACCTTTCTATGGCAGCATGTTACCTCTTGTCTCACATTGTTCCTAAGTTCAGTTTATTCATATTTTCCACCAGCCATTCCACTTGAACCCATCTTCTGTATATAAAGATGGGATTCCCCGTTGTTCACCAATGCTCGAACTCATCAGCTAGCATGTACTTGCATTTGAGATTTGTTGAGCAGGGGGGAAATGTTCAACTAGTTTTAGGCCAGTAAAACATTTTAATCCTGAAACAACATTAAATTAGTTATTGAGCTTATATCAATTGTGAAATATTGGTCAATACTTAATGCCAAAATCAGATTATGAAAACCAAGTAGTGCAGAACAAAGTTGATCATATGGCGTTCAGCCTAAACATTGATTGTGTGGTGACCATTCCCACCCATAGCACCTAGGTGGGGGCGGCTCGCCAAGGGCCCAGAAGGGGTGGCGACTAGGGTTTTCCCAAACCCTAGGCTAGCCGACCCTAGGTGGGACCCATCAAAGGCGGCCACCAAGGGGTGGGGCCGGTCCACCAGTGGCTCCCTAGGGCGGCAACCAGGGTTTGCCAAACCCTGGTTTGGCTTGCCCTAGGGGCCCACCGGGGACGGCGGTACATGGGGGAGGAGCTTCCCCTCCTCCCAGGCACCCCTACTCCTATATAAAGGAGGGCTTCCACTCAGACACACAAATTAGTTTGGCTTTTTGAGGAGTCCTCCCCGAGCCTTTTCTTTCTCTCCCATGTGTTGGGAATGGGATCTACATCTCATATACACCGGTGGAGACTAAGTGCCGGACGACGTAATTTTGTTGGACTAAATCTAGTGAGGGCGTGCGAGCTCTTGGAGGGATCATACCTTTGATCTCATTCGGTTGGATCAAGAAAGTTGGACATTGTGAGGCTTGGTCGTGAGAATCTTCCTAAGGCTTCATCAACATCAACACCGATATCTACTTCCGCTTCAGGGTGTTCATATGATTAAAAGATCATCTCTCGCGTGTATCTTCATAGATTGATTTTGGTTATTACGGGCAAGGCGGAAATTTTATATTTTTACACGTAACCCACAAAGAGCAAGCTCACAAGTATAAATTACATTGATATTGGTGTACAATGAACAAACAGTAGTTTGGTCAACTCTCTTTTCTGCAGAGAATTGTGTAAAAGAAAGCATAGTCCCCACATATCATCTAGCCGAGAGTGAAGCACCAGTTGTCTAAAGCTATGTGTGTAATATATTGGCCAGTTTTCTCCTTTTCCTTTTAACCCTCGCACGAACACCTATGAATCCAGAAAGTCGTTTATTACCTATATATCCACATATCCGCTCATCGTGTATAATATTAGAGGAAGTACATATGATGATAACTAACACATCCAATAATTCAGACCACATGACAGCATCGCGCTTGTTGATTACTCCGTTAGCAACATGCAGCCTCGCAAGCCGAAAATAATTTTGGTCAACTCGGTGGAGGAGCCAACATATGAATATGGGTCGTCATATTCCCTAAAATCACAATTTTACTAAAGCTTCTACTAATTTATTTGGAGCAAATCGCTGCATATGTGAATTGTTCACAGGTACACAATGATTTTGCCAACAGAAATGGGGTGCTGGAAATCACAATTTAATGATTTATACACCCATGTACTAGTCTGGCTCCACCCATTGGTCAACTAAATTCAGCTGCGTTTCGCCAAGAACTCTGTATGTCGTGCGTACATGACCCCAACCTCAAGCCAGCCCATATGCAGGTGCATCCTAGCTCGCCTAGCAGTTAGCGTCGTTTATTAGGAGCTCGATCGAGCACAGCACTATGTGACTATGTGGTGGTTTTTGGCTCCTATATATTGGATGCCCCCTTATGCATCTCGCCTCATCGAGCTTACAAGAGTTTTGTAGTATTCTCTCCTCGATCTCGAGCTAAGTACAATGGCCGTTTTCACCAGGTCGGCCATCGTTGGCCTCGCCGTCGTCCTCTCTGTCCTCGCTGGCGCGGCCAACGCGCAGCTGTCGGCCAACTTCTACGCCACGTCTTGCCGCAACCTTACCAGCATTGTGCGGTCAGAGATGGCGTTGGCCGTGGGGAAGGAGAAGCGCATGGCCGCCTCCATTCTTCGCCTCTTCTTCCACGACTGCTTCGTCAATGTAAGCAACCGATTGCTACGTGTTTTTACTCTATACCGCTGTGTCGATCATTGCCTTTGCTCTTCCACGACTGCTTCGTCAACTGACGCTTCTGTTTATCTGGTATCGGCAGGGGTGTGACGCCTCGATTCTGCTGGATAACGGAGGCGAGAAGTCCGCCGGACCGAACGTCAACTCTGTCCGTGGGTACGAGGTGATCGACGCCATCAAGACCAAGGTCGAGAAGTCCTGCAAGGCCAAAGTCTCCTGTGCCGACATCGTCGCGCTCGCAGCCCGTGATGGAGTCAACCTGGTTAGTTCGCGCTGAAAATACCGCCTCTCGTTCTGTACTGCTCCTAGTCATGCATGCATGATGCATGGCTGACTCTCCGGTGGAACCTTCTCATGCAGGTCGGAGGTCCCACCTGGAACGTGCTTCTTGGGCGCAAGGACTCGCGCACGGGCGGCAACACGGGGGACCTTCCGGGCACCGAGTCCAGCGTCACCGATCTCGCCAACAAGTTCGGCAAGAAGAAGCTCTCGCTGCAGGACATGACGGCGCTCTCCGGCGCGCACACCATCGGGCGCTCGCGTTGCCGGTCATTCCGCAACCGCCTCTACAACGAGAGGAACATCAACGCCACCTTCGCGGCCGACCGACAGAAGACGTGCCTGCGGTCCGGCGGCGACGGCAACCTCGCCAACTTCGACGTGAAGACCGCCGACAGGTTCGACAACGCCTACTACCAGAACCTGGTCGGGAAGAAAGGGCTGCTGCACTCGGACCAGGTGCTCTTCAACGGTGGCTCGCAGGACGCGCTGGTGAGGACGTACAGCACCAACCAGGGCAGGTTCTTCGCCGACTTCGCGTCGGCCATGGTGAAGATGGGTAACCTGCTGCCGGCGGCCGGGACGCGGACGGAGGTCAGGTTGAACTGCAGGAGGCCCAACTAAGGACGGAGGTCGTTGTCGTCGGAACCCACGTTTTGGTCGGGTTCATGTATCTTTACTACTCCATTTATTTATTTATTCGGTTAAGGTCAATTTTGTTACTCATTGATTCGCGAGAGGATCATCGTATCGCGAGATGTTTATGTATCCTTTTACGACCCTATTTTTATTTATTCAATAAAAGTCAATTTTATTAGTCATCGTATCGCGAGGATGTGAAGTATTACATTCAGTCTCTACATAGCAATGATGCATACATGCTAAAACAGTCCAAACATAAAAAAATGGTAAACAAGGAAAAGTACTAGAATCAAAGGGAACCTCCGTGGCGCAGGCGATTATGGACAGCCGATGGACGCGGCACCTAGGAGGTGAGCTGGACCCGGCCACGCTGCGGCAGGCCATGCAGCTGTGGGAGATGATACAACATGTCACGATAAATCCGGAGGTCGAGGACTCGGTAACCTGGCGTTTAACTTCGGACGGACGATACTCAGCGAAGTCGGCGTACGACGCCCAGTTTCAGGGTGCGGTCAGGACCAACTTCAGGAAGGTGATCTGGAGATCGAATGCCCCTCTCCGTTGTCGCATCTTCTCCTGGCTAGTCATCAAGGGCAAGTGCAACACGGCGGATGTCCTCGCGTGGAAAAGATGGCCACACCAAGAGAGTTGCGCCTTCTGCACTGAACTTGAGACTGCGAATCACCTCTTGGCTCATTGCCCGTTCATCACCGAGCTGTGGGTTGCGATTCTGCCTCTCGCAACGAGGCCGCCAAGCTTCCTACCACAACCAAACCAGAGCCTGCTAAATTGGGTCTCTGAAACGAGCAAGATCACTCCCAAGCGCGATAGGAGGGGGTGGCTGGCTGTCGTGCACTTGGTCTGGTGGACGACGTGGAAGGAGAGAAACACGAGGATTTTCAGGAATGCGTCGAGGGACTTGGAGGCCGTGAAGATGGATATCGTACAGGGAATCGATCTTGTGGCGCTCCGCTGGAAAGGCCAAAGCGGCAAGTTTGCTCCAAAGACCCAGGGAGCCGGACTAAAGAGTTATAGTGTAGTTTCAGTTTTTTCTTTTGCTGTGCTGTTTAAATTTCTAGTTTAGTTTCTTTTCGTTTCGGTCCGAGTACATCTCTGTACTTTTTCTCCTACTACAATTAATGAATAAACAGGCCAGGCTGTTATTTCGTCAAAACAAAGAGATAGCCCGGGTCCAATCCGAAAATTACACAGACACCCATTTTGGATAAGAGATATCCCTCACGGTATCTTCCAACCCAGCAGACACCTTCGTAAACTGAGTCTAAAACTCCACATGTTGTGAACATGGCCATGAACGAATCATATGTGTTCAACGGTAGATGACCTCCATAAGGAAAAAAATTATCATTACAATTTGTTTCATAATTTCAACATAGTAAAAGCCACTATATTACGCAAACGCTCACACCCTAAGAAGAACTTTAAATTTGTGGTACCATGTAGCAAGTTGCCAAATATATTTGCAACACTACATGTGGGTGCAAGTTTGAAGCTACTTGATAGAATGACCAAGCGGGCAAATGAATACTAGAAGAACAAGTGTTTTATTATCTCATCATCACGATGAAAAGACAAATTTTAGTTTACTCCGTTGCCATTTGTGCTTTACAGGGTTTAGTTAGGATTATCCCCTTTCAAAGGTACCATCCGAATATTATTATTTTAAATGGAATCTTCATTTTCTAAGTTCTCATATTATCATTGATTGGCAAATCTTTTTATGAAATAAATGCTTTATACATAGAATGTACCATGCATTTTCCATTCTCGTGTAAATTACAATGAAATACATCAGACCACTGGAGCATATAACCCGTCACCCTAACAGAGCATTACATGTTGCAAGCCTGGGGCCGTTAAATCTCGTACGAACACCACGTTAGGTGGAGATGTCTCCAAAACCGTAGCGATTGTATCACTAATGTGCCGAATAATATTATATGGAGATGGATATTGTTCCCGGGGCATGGTGTTTCCTAACCACTTATGCTCACATAATCTATTTCCAGAGCCGTCCTTAATAGGAAACATGTGAAGCGAAATAAATATTTCTTTGTTGCAAGATCTTAAAAATTGGAATCACCTAGTTTCCATCGAACACCATGTATTTCCCTTTCAGCAAAGTCTTCCAAACACCGTATTCGGTAAGAAACTTGAATAACATTTTACCTAGCAGAGTTGTGTTTCTAACCTGAAGGTCATCAACACTAACCCACTCTGATTTTTAGATCGACAAAGCATATCCCAACGAGTCAGTGGATACTTTCTTTTTCCGCTATGACCTTGCCAAAAGAATCTTGACAAGAAAATGCATCCATTCTATGTAAAACTACCTTCCAACCAGGGATGATAGTTTGTCTCTCTAGTTTTATTAGTCCGCTTGTTTGCAAGCGGTTCTCGACCAGTTTCCATTCGACATTTGTCACACTCAGATAATGTATCGCAATATCCAAATACCGGATACGAAATTGACCTTGATCACAGCTAAAAAATCGCATATTGAACAATCATTTCTTGGCCTTCCCTGAAGGAGAACAATTCACTCTTATAGAAATTTCTAGATCTAAAAGGTTCCCATAGTCAAGTTCCTTCACAGTAAGAACGGCCACCGCCATTTGCTTCTGGTGGTTCTCGAGCAACCTATATATGTCTCGGTAATTGTATGAAGATGAGTCCTCAAGGAAAAATTTCTCTTCAAATCCATGTAATGAGCATGGAAACTTAACTGTCGGTCGCATAATCCTTATTCTACAGCCCTAAAAAAGTTTTAAAGGTCAGCAACTCAGCATCTGATGCGATGTCAAATGCTCTACATCAGGTATAAAAAAAAAGCTCCAACATAACAAAAACAAAAGGATTATGTGCAATTTCCGGAAAACAGGAGGGAAACGCCGAAGTGCCAAGCTTATCCCTCCCCAAAACCCCCGCTCCGCCGCTCCTCCACCCTCCGGCCGGCGCGGCTCCCCCTCTTCACCATCACCGGTCACCGCCGTACCATACCACACCTACAGCAAACCTCCCAAAATGGCGTCTTGCCCTCCGTTCCTCCTTGCCCCACAGCCCCCTCCTCCGCTCGTCGCCGTCCGCCGCTGCCGGTCGCCTCTCGCTGGCCGCGCACACCTCCTAACCAGCTGCCGTGCCCCCCGCCTCCTCCGCCGCCAGACCTGCCGCTGCTCCTCCTCCCCCTCGTCCTCATCTTCATCCTCGCCCGGCCCTCGCGAGCGCTCGCCTAGGCCACGCCAGCAGAAGCAGCGGCCCGGCCGCGGCAGCGGCAGTGCCGTGGACCCCGTCGGCTTCCTCGCCAAGACCGGCGTCTCCGACCGCGCGTTCGCCCAGTTCCTCCGGGACCGGTACGTTGCTCGACCGTCTGGAATGGGAGGGGGAATGGGCATCCGAATCATCTCACTTTAAATTCCCGGCCCAGCCTCGTTACCAGACTTAATTTGTTTGATTTGATCCGTTGATGTGGTTGTAGTACTCGTCTCCAACCAGTTCTCTCACCTTGAGCCACCCCGGAGGAGGGATTTTTTTTATTTGAGAATGTTTTACGGAAATGATGCGCAAATAGGCTGTTTAGCTTCCAGGTGTTCGCTAGTAGGTAAATGCGCAATATCTTTTTGTTTGCTGACTGGATTGTCATTGTCAGGCACAAGGCTTTGAAGGACCGCAGATGGGAGGTGTGCTCTCGGTTTATTGATCTGAAAGAGGGGTCCTCTGGGTAAGTTTGCTATCATCTTGTCGATTCGATGCTCTAATTCGGCTCGTAATCTTTGGTGTGGTGACGCTAATCTGTTTGTGCTTTTCTGGTAGGTTTGAGTTAATGGGAATGCACCGCCATCGGCAGCATCGTGTGGATTTCATGGACTGGGCACCTGGTATTGATCATTTTTCGGGACAAAGTTTGTATTGTCATTAGGTTCTGCTATGTGGTCAGATATGACCATTTAAATTAGAATCTTGATTTATGGGCTTGGGAGATGGTAAAGTTAAAACATTTTGTCCAGCAAAGTATGCTGTATTGATCTTTCAAGCAGTTAGACATGCTCAATCAGCTTCGATGAACATGGGCCCCCACTTATCTCATATGTATCTGGATTGTCTACAATTCGTGAAGCGTATGAATTCTCCATTAAATCAATGTAATAACTTAATTTCTTATTGACGAGGAGGCAGGAGATGTACTATTTCACTTAAGAAGATTAGAACACGTACAAATTGGCCTATCCAGCCTAAAGCAGCACTGGGAAAGGACACCAGAAAAGACCTAAAGAGCTATGGAATATCCTTAAAATGCAATCTCCTGTTTTTTATGTTCTCGTAGACAACTTGAAGTTCTCATTAAAGTAATAACCCATATAGTTTGTACCTATTGTTCTTGGCTGTTGTAACTCTGTTATTTATGTTATGCACCTTGTTTTATTTTCAGCCTGAATATGTAATATAAGCCACTTTAAACTTGTCGTTTTACTTGAATGTTGAGATGCTTCTGTGTGATCGTAACTAGTATACTTTTGGGTATTACTGCAGCCTCTTTGATATTATATTTGTGCTTAAGCATTAAACTAAACTTTGTTTACATGTAATATTAAAGGAGGATTGTCATGTAGGTGCTCGGTATTGTTCTCTGGTTGGTGATTTTAATCAGTGGTCGGCAACTGAAAACTGTGCACGAGAAGGTCATTTGGGACATGATGATTTCGGGTATTGGTTTGTCATACTTGAAGATAAGCTCAGAGAAGGGCAAGAACCAGATGAATACTTTTTCCAGGAGTATAATTATGTGGATGATTATGATAAAGGTGACAATGGTGTTGATGCTGAAGATTTAATCCGTAGAATGAATGAAGAGTATTGGGAACCCGGAGAACTTAAGTCACGCAAGTCGCAGTTGGAGACAATTGCAAAGTTGTATGAGCAGATGTTTGGCCCAAATAGTCCACAGACAGAAGAGGAGCTAGGTGAAATACCTGATGCTGAAACTAGATATAATAATTGGAAAGCCACACAGAAGGATGGGCTGTCCAGTTCGTCTCCTTCCTATGATATCATTGATACTGGACAGGAGTTTGACATTTTCAATATTGTAACTGACCGAGCATCATTTGAAAAGTTTCAAGCAAAGGCAGCTCCCCTTGCTTACTGGGTTGAAATGAGGAAAGGAAGAAAAGCCTGGATAGAGAAATATGTTCCAGCAATTTCTCATAAAGACAAGTACAGGGTTTATTTTAATACTCCTGATGGTGCATTAGAACGTGTGCCTGCTTGGGCAACTTATGTTCTTCCAGGTTAAATACCACTTATCTCTGCAATGACCACCCTCCATTTTTACTGTTTCTCATCATATTGCAAGATTTATTAATCTATCGCCAAAATCATATACAGTAACACTGCACGTGTAGCGAAGTCCTTGATTGGTGTTAGGTCATAACCTTTTGCTTCTTAGTTGGTTCAGAAGGACAAAAGTCCATGCAATAGAATGGTGATAGCCAGAAAGAAAAACTCTGAGAGAGAGGGCGAATCTAGATTATTATTTAAGGTTCCCTCCTTTTGTTCTTCCTTTTTGCGCAGCAATTGGAGGAGGTGGGATATGTGTTGTAGAAACATGGACATCTTTCTGGGGACTTGCGTGGTTGAGAGGCCTAGTGAACATTAAACTCATTAATGATTACTTTCACGGGACTCCCACAGGGGTGTATCGAGTGGGGGTGCCATGGCACCCCCTCCAAAAATACACAAGTTTGTTTTCCTAATAGTATTTGGACAAATCATATGTGTATATCATGTGCAAAGTGCTAAATTGGCTTGTATTTATGTAAAATCTCCAAATTAGTGAAGCGTCCATCTATTTCTAGCTAAAGTCCATCCTCAACAAGCCTAATGAGGATGATTTTATAAGCTTGGCACCCCCACCAATCGAGCTCTAGATCCGCCACTGGACTCCCAGAGGGGTATTATGACATAACAACATTATAATGGAGCCGACATCCTCCCTATCTCTGTGTATAGGTTTCCATTTGATGTTAATGCTTGCTTCAGGATAACATTTATTTGGATTAGCTCGTTAACATGATCTTACTTGTCTAACATGCTGTTTTAGTTTCTTCTATGCATAATTCTCTGATGCTGATTAAATGTCTTCAAACTTCTTTTTTTGGTAGATGCCGAAGGGATGCAATCCTTTGCAGTACATTGGGAGCCTCCTCCAGAAGAAATTTACAAATGGAGATATGGACGACCGAGAGTCAAAGGTTCACTTAGGATATATGAATGTCATGTTGGAATAAGTGGATCCGAGCAGAAAATATCATCGTTTCAGGAGTTCACATCCAACGTATATCCGAGTTCTTGTTTTTTCCGTTTTAGGGGTATCTTCACTACTCTAACTTTGTTTACATTAGGTCCTACCTCACATAAAAGACGCTGGATATAATGCTGTTCAAATAATTGGAGTCGTGGAGCACAAGGATTACTCCTCCGTTGGTTATAAGGTGAAAATTCCAATGATATAATAGTATATTATTTGAAATGAGCTAACCTGCTTATTACCAATGTCAGGCTGCCATGCAGAATAAAAATGACACAGTGGTTCGTAGTTTGAGTTGAACATTTGAAGCCTTTTTTTATTCATCCAGAATTGACCATGATACTTTCATTTTTTAATTGAGAAGAATTGCTTGCTGAACCTCCAATTTTTAACGTGCAAGATGCTGAGATAGCCCATGGTCAACACTCAACAGCCATGAATCTCACTCAGTAATGGTTGATTGATTAGACATTTAGCCTAGTTTATAATATTCTTTAGCAGTGTAAAGAAACTACTACATAAACTATAAAATTGCCTTATGTTGGAGTATGTAGATAGCTTTCTCTGAGTTTGAGGATCTATCAAGTAACGAATATTTCGTCATGCTGGAGTAATTTGTAATCTTAAACTAATTGCAATTGATTTATCATTTAAAGAGTTATTAGCAGATGCTATAATCTTAACGCTTACTCCGTTTTGTTATAGTCGATATCAATGATAACTCCATCGTGGTAATTTTTTTCTGTTGGTCTCTTTTGGAAGGTTCTGTTAAACTATAGTTGTCTGAGATCAAGTGCATTGTAACTGCAGGTCACAAATTATTTTGCAGTCAGTAGCAGATTTGGTACCCCGGATGACTTCAAGAAACTAGTGGATGAGGCACATGGTCTGCTTCTCAGGATCATTATCATTCTCTTGCTCTCATAACCGTCACAATCTATTCTGAACGAGTGCATGCAAAACATATACACAACAAGCCAGGCCTAATACCATATAGTTCATTTGATTAATGACGAGGTATAAATGGAGAAAAGAGGCATCGCATAATTATAGAGGAGGACTGAAAAGTGAATATACAATGTGCACATTAGCTCAACGTATGGTACCATTTGTGTTACTTGTGACAGACACACTTTGCCCTGTAAAACATGGCAGGATTTCCAATGAAATGAAACGCAAAGGTCCTTTGCGTTTTCTCGAAAAAAAAAACCTGGCAGGATTTAGTCCTAAGAATAAAACCAAATTTAGGAGAGGAGAATACACAGAACACCCGTGTACCACATCGTGCTTCTTAGTATTTTACATGAATTATGTTTCCTTGTGCATGAAGGTTAGAACTTAAGTGACATCTCTTGCAAGTTTTGAGATTACATACTTTTTTTACAATACAATGTTAGGAACGAGTGAAACACCGATTAACATATCATCTTTTCTTTTTGCTCATCCCTTGTTTGCTCAGGCCTTGGGTTACGGGTTCTTATTGATATTGTCCACTCCTATGCATCGGCTGAAGAAATGGTTGGCTTATCCCTTTTTGATGGCTCTAACGACTGTTACTTCCACAGCGGTAATACAACCTTAGTTTTATAACTTCGTAAATTTCAGTTAGTGTTCATGAGGAATCATGGTAATAACATACTTGGAAGACATTAATTACAATGTCTTATTAGTAACTATTCTCACATGTGCACCTTGAATATTTTGCACTCTATTTCTTTTATTTGCCCGAGGTTCTTGTGTGCTTCTTAGCTACTTCAAAATGTTGCAATGCATCATTGTCAGGAAAAAGAGGGCATCACAAGTTCTGGGGTACCAGAATGTTCAAATACGATGATGTTGACGTTCTACACTTCTTGTTGTCTAATTTAAATTGGTAAATCAGTGAAAGCTCTATCCTGCTCTATTCTTTGTTCTTCTGTTTGCCATTACCTAGGTATTTATGGATCTCTTACTTTTTAGGTGGGTCACTGAATACCAGATCGATGGATTCCATTTTCACTCACTCTCTTCTATGTTATATACTCACAATGGTTTTTCTACATTTACTGGTGCCATAGAAGAGTAAGTGTTATCTACTGTTTACGATTAACATTATCCGCCTTTCTTGTATTATATTTTACTGAAATGTTCCCTATTGGATGGAATGGGATAAGCTTATCTATCCATCTGAAATAGTGGCACTGGGAGGATCTACACTCCGCAGTAGCATGTTTTGGGGACAGTAGCAGTGCCAACTAACATAGAATATCCATTCTGACCTGGGCTGTAAAAAATATTCGACCTTGACAAACTGTTCGAGCTTGATTCATTGCCGTCTCGGCCTGAACTTGGCTCAAGACCCAAACAAGCCGAGCTCAAGCTTTGCTTTAGGCTCACAAGCTTGCTGAGCTCGAACTCCCCAGTTCGGTAGGGCTCAGTATTTATCATTAGCCGGCCAGTTCTTTGCTAGCCTATATAAAACAAGTGGAAGCCCATATGAATTTTTAACCCATGTGCCGTGAAAGTTCTGTAGAGGTATGAAATTAGCGGAACATGTTGGATGTATTATTGAGCCTCATGGGCGAGTATATATAGGCGGACAAGGGACCGACTTGGAGTACAAGACAAGTTAGGGAATAGATGAAAGAGATCCTAACTATCCTATACTACCATAACGGCCGTACATGCCATACTCTAACATCCCCCCGCAGTCGTAGCGGTAGCAACGTGAACAAATGGAACGTCGCGGACGGTGAGACTGGAGATAAGCCAAACTAGAATCCAGTGTGCTGACATCCCCCCGCAGTAGAAGCGGGAACGTCGTGGACGGTGTCGCGGCGCAGATGCTTGGACTGTAGAGGAGCTGATGAGGTGCTCAAGCGAGGTGATAGCCCTTTATGCCGACGTCGAAGGAGCCGAGAGGGTTGGGCGGTGCAGCCTTGGTCGGGTAGCCGTGCGAGGGGTCGCCGTGGTCGATGTCGTGGTCGGGGTGCCGGAGTCGAGGTAGACGCACAAGAAGCCGCAGGCGCATAGTGAGCGTGAAGAGTGACGGAGCCTCGAGGCAGTCGTTGAGGAGGGTGATGCCGAAGAAGACGCAGTACGAGCCGTCGAGGACGAGGTGTGGCCATTCTTTTGCCAGAACAAGGCGCACGTCGGGGACGAAGGCATACTCCGGTTTTGCCAGAACCGAGTACGCGTAGAAGAAGTCCGTGACGCGGTCGAGGCAGACGTAGAGGAGGGAGATGGTGCCGAAGACGTTGTCGAAGCCGATGTAGACGAGGCGCCATCCCAGGTTTGCCAGACCCGGGGACACGTCGGGGACGAAGGCACACACCGGTGTTGCCAGTACCGTTTGTGCGGGGGGCAGGGACCAACATGAACCATACGCCAGTGTCGGAGGGGCCAACAGAGGAGAACTCGACGACGGTTGCGGCGCCAATCGGCGCGGGGTAGTAGGTGCCGATGTCGTCCGCGGTTGTCGGAGTGGACGTAGTCGGGGACGAGGATGATGACGCTAGAGACGTGGCCGTGGTGGACGAAGACGTAGAAGGCGGCGAAGGCAGCGGCGGCCTGGGGTGGCCATGCTGGATGCCTAGACAAGGGAAGGTCGGCGGGATCTGCGACGACCTGAAGTGGCGGCCCATGCAGGTTACCTGTAGATGGCGGCGGTGTTACTCGAAGTAGGCGGGTTGACGAAGACCATGCGCGGACAATAGCGTTCCCACGCCGAGGGAGTCGGTGCGGCGCATACTACGTAGAAGTCGACGCGCGGGGACGGCCAAGAGGACAGCGTGCCGCGGCACTACGACCTGAAGGGGCGACGCAGCAGCAGCTTGCAGGTCGAGGCGACGGCGGGTGTCGCCAGCCGCGTACACGCCTGGGAAGGCGCGTTGGCAGCCGACAACATGGACCAATGGCGGCGGCGCGGCGGCCCGAAGGGGCGACGCGGCGGCAGCCTGTAGCTCGATCGGTGGTAGGCGCGTGCTCAGGGACGTGCTTGGCGTAGACACGCGTGATCGGTTGATCAGACCGACTGGCGATGTACGCGCCATGGCGAGGATGACGGCGCGCGGATCAGAGTCGACGGTGACATTGTCCTTGAAGTCCTGGTCGATGACGGCGAAGACGAACCGGCGATGGAGACCGTGCAGGCGAGTGAGTCGGCTGTCGGTGCGGAGTCGGTGTCGGCGCGTCGGCTACGATTGCCGGCTTGAAGGAGCCGGCTGGTGCAGAGTCGGCGCTGGCGAGTCGGCCGCGGTAGCCAGCTGTCGAGTAGCGGGCCGGTGCAGGTCGATGCCATTGTCGAAGTAGAGGATCGAGAGGACGACGGCGGAGACGGGCGACGCAAACCGATCTTAGAACGGAAACCCAAAAAACGAAAAAACGCCGGTAAAAAAGACCAGCAGGAGAGAAAATTCGGATCAAGAGACTAGGAAAAAAAAGACTCTAGGGCAACCGAGCAACCGCTCGGCGGACGAACCCTAGGTACGGACGGCGTGGCCCCCGGGAGAGATCATGGAGATCGATCTCCCCGGGGGCGGCGCGGTGCGGAAACGTGGCGGCGGCTAGGTCAGAGGTCGTGCCGCTCTGATACCATGTAGAGGTATGAAATTGGCGGAATATGTTGGATGTATTTTTGAGCCTCATGGGCGAGTATACATAGGCGTACAAGGGACCGACTTGGAGTACAAGACAAGTTAGGGAATAGATGGAAAGAGATCCTAACTATCCTATACTACCGTAACGGCTGTACATGCCATACTCTAACAAGTTCAAAGCCCAAATGACCATGCACTTCATTCAGCCTTTTCTGTTAGCTGAATACAACACATCCACGCCCATCTTTTTTGCTTGTGCTCTGCAGCATTGTTGCCTTGTTTAGTACCACCTCGCTTATTAGAGAAAACCGTGGTTGAAGCTATAAGAGTAGAGGCTTGAGCGGTAGTAGAGTTTTGAACTTGAACCAGCCTATGCCTTCTGCGCAAATCTGCTGGGAGATTTTTTTTTCTAACGAGCCTGACGAGCTGAGCTCGAATTCAGGTCTCAGCTCATGAGCCGAGCTAAAGCTCGCTTCTAAGCTCAAATACTTAAACGAGCTCGAGCTCGAGCAAAGCTTGGGTGCATTCACTCGAGCTTGGCACGTTTACAGCCTTATTCTCACCCCGCTACTGTTTCTCTGTTCAACACATTTTCGTGTATCAACATCTGTAATTATATTGGGTGATAAGACTCAGGTGTCAGGACATTGATCTGTAACCTACAGTGACATGGGGTTGTTCCAACTCTCGTCGTACATAGAACCAAAACTAAGTAGAACACTATAAAATAAGGCTCTAGTTATTAGTATAACATTTCAAATCACAGATACCTACCAGGATGTAGTGATATTCTCTTTAAAGAAGAAAGGGGCTCAAATTCTCGGACGGAAACCTTGCGATAAGGGGCGTATGCTCACACCTCCCACCTAGACTCAGTTCCTCAGAATCACGATTTTGGTGATCTTATCACAATCCTATGATTTTGATCCTGTCAACATGAGGACATCTTGCCAATCCATGGATCCTGGTGCAGATAACTATTGGTGTAATTGATCCAGAGTTATGGCTAGGTTAAATATAATCTGATCTAGGTTAATTCTCAGCATGTCAAACTTGTAAAACTGAATTTGGAGAACATTGATCGATACCTTATACCTTATTTGGGGGTGTTCGCTGGAGTTATCTACTTTCTTGAAACCACAAATAGCCACGTAAAAAGAACATAGAACACAGAACAGGATAGCTGGAGCATATTTGTAGGCAATTAACTGTTTGCTAAGGATGAGCTGCATCCCTTTGCTAATTCCCCATCCAGGAGCTGCAGATATGCTTGTTTACGGCTAAACATTCTAAAAAAACGTGTACCAATACTGTATTGGTTCACAACATTGATGGGAGTCAAAGGGAAGATGCTCTGTTGGTCAATGAATGCATATCCTTGTGAAGTTTAGAGTCATTCGTGCAGTAAAAAACTGCCACTGCTTTTCAATGTTCTAATTTTCATGCCCTTTGAACGTCTCCTCCATGTCTTCATTCAGTTCTCGATGTGGTTTATGTGTTATACACTTATACTTGTGACCTTTGCCTGATCTCTTTATGCTCATCTCAATGTTAAATGTAGGTACTGTAATCAGTATGTTGACAAGGATGCACTAATATATCTAATTCTAGCAAATGAGATGTTACATGAACTCCATCCAGATATTATAACAATAGCGGAGGATGTAAGTTGCTGCTGTATTTGTTGCTCTTCCTGATTTTTTTGTTAATGTGAAATAGTTAGTGGTTAGGCATGCAGTTTGGTACTGACATAACTGTACAACCACTGCTTATGTTCATTTTTTATATCATTTTGTAGGCAACATATTATCCTGGGTTATGTGAACCAACAACCCAAGGTGGATTAGGATTCGACTACTGGGCCAATCTTTCCATTCCAGAAATGTGGTTGTGGCATCTAGAAAATGTTCCTGAGCGAGAATGGGGCATGAATAAGGTTTGCTTACCATCTAGAGTTCTAGACTTTCACATGCCATCATCTTATGTGGCGCCGTGTAGAATAAAAGTATCATATTTCATGTCTAAGACTACCTTGGATCATTTTGCAGATTATGAAAGTTTTGATGGGCAGCAACCATAATATGCTATCTTATGTTGAAAATCATAACCAGGTTTGCATACATCTTTTTTGATCTCACCAATTATATCATGCTTAGAAATAAGGGACACATTATATTCTTGTTTTTATTTTGTAAGATTGAGAACTTCCTTAGACACTTGCACATATCTACTAGTTAATTTGTTCTTGTATAATGTGTTTTACGCTCTTTTCATCTCAGAGTCTGTTCAAATGCTCTCTTGTGCGTCTTTACCAGATCATCCAACCATACATTACATCTGTATGTGTTATGGGCTTAGGATTTAGACTGTAACCGCTAACCGGTAGCTGACAGGAGATTCCAGGAGCTTAGGAGCCCCTTGATACTGGGGAATCTGCTCACGTGGCAATAACAGGGATGGTAGACCTGATTATAATCCTGGCTTGCCCTATGTTATTATTCAATCCTCTTACAAAATTGCAATCAAAGATAGAGCCCAGTAACTGAATCTACTCTTCCCTAACTCAACCATTCGTTTCCTAACTCGCCTTGAACATTTAGATTCTTATATATATGGCAAAGAGTGACTTCCTAGACCTGAGCAACTGCCTATGGATGATGGACCATTAAACCTTTGGCGATGGAAAATGCCTCACATGACATATCTCCCCTCCTTCATAAGCAACTCGTCTTAAGCTGGAACATGGGATAATGATACTTTATCTCTGCGACATCCTCCAAGCAGCTATGAGACCAGCCCAGTCAACAAGAATCGACCATGTATCTTGCGTGTGACTGCTGCAAAGTGCAAACCACATGCAAGTAGGCAAAACAACTCCATGGTGCATCACTGGAAGTTTTGATGTTGCATCTAGAAGCATTGTGTTGTACTTCTGGAGAGAACTCCAATGTGAATGATGTACTGAATGCACATATTGGCTGGCCTAAATTAGCATCTTGTATTCCACCTCACCCAAACGAGTAGGCATTTTGGAAGGGCCGTAGAAGAACAGCGTAGTCTTGTTTTAAAGATGGAGCTATTCTTGACTGACTTTGTGACGGGATTCACACATTATATTTTGACAGTCAATATCAGGGCGGAAGTCTTTTGCTGAGATAATTCTTAATAAAGGAATGTGCTCAAGTGGGTCAGTGGATGATGATTCGATCATCAGGGCTTCCTCATTGCTCAAGGTATGAATTTGTTCCTAGCTTCTGACTGTGTACTCAACTACTCATGCATGATTGGATCGCTTCTTTAATTAGCCTTATACCTGTACAGTGAATTTTCATGGATCCATGCTTGATATGTTTGTTTCCAACAAGGCTTACATGCATAGATCAAGGGGAGGGAACTAGTGACAGATGATATAAATTTATGAAATGTAATGGGTCTACCTGACTACCTTGTCAGCAAACTTTAATATGATCATCTCCTGATCACTTTCTAGACTAGTGCTAAGCAGCTCAGATGGATATCCAACCATGTTCACTGGTACATGGGAGTATGCTGTTGGGGCTTGTCCTCTTTTTATAGAGTTCAACTGGAAGGACCCTCTGCTATATTATCATCTTTATGTGAAAGAGTCAAAACTAGTTGCAGTTAAAGCTAGCTGAGGGATCTTTACATTCATGGTTTTTCTAGTAACAACCTTTGCTGGCAAGTTGTTAAAGTACTAACAGTTACCTGCACTTCCAATATTTTTCAACATGTTTCAGATAATCAAACTAATTACATTTACAACAAGTGGAGGTGCATATCTGAATTTCATGGGTAATGAATATGCACATCCAAAGGTGAGCTATACATGGTTTTAGAATTTGACAGCCTTTATTTTTCCCCAAATTTTGAACTTATTCTAGTTTACGTACTCAATTTGCTAATTGACTTCAGAGAGTTGAGTTTCCTATGCCAAGCAATGACCATTCCTTCCACCTAGCTTGTCGGAAGTGGGAACTATTGGACAAGGGTGTTCACAAACATGTTTTCAGTTTTGACAAGGTATGGAACTGTTTTCTCGAAATGCATTTTAAATCTTACTGCCTCCGTTCCATAATATAAGATGTTTTAACCTTTTTCCACATGCACATGTCCAAACTTGTATCTAGACACATTTTAGTATATGTGTACACTTATTTTGGTATGAATGTAGACTACATGTACAACACCTACAACATCTTATATTGTGGAACGGAGGGAGTACATGTCAGTTTACTTGTAAATGAAAAATGCAACCAATGTTTGTTTATTGATAATTTAAAAACTTAATTCCAGATAATGGAGTGTTCACAAGTGCAATTTGTTTCATGTTTTTGGCCAAATAATTCTAGTAAGACCATCTTTGACTTAATCACATAAGTTATTCTTGTCCCGTGTTGGTTTAAAATAAAAATCATTCACTATTTTGCTGAATACTAGTAGGATATATTATCCACTTTAACTATGGTGAACCTGGGGACCTACTGGAGGGTATTTACATGGGTTGACCCATGTGTAGGTGGCCCTGTGGCCCCTATGTGGGTGAACCATGTTTGAAGTAAGTTTAAATGTCTAGTAGCATACTCTCCTCATCTTCTATTTTCTCACCCAGCAATTCTCCTTGTCAGCGGCGCCCAGCCTCTCCGCCTGTTAAACACCTGCGCTGCTACTCGCAGCCGCACTCTTGCTCCTTTGTATTGCAGCTCGCATCGTCCTCGAATCCGAAGTTCAGTCCAATTACTTAACCAGTTAGCAGGCTTAACAATTACACAGCTAGGATCATATGGGAATACTTCATCAAAACATGCCCAATTACGTGTCTTCCAAATTGCCCACCAAATAGCAGTTACTCCTACCAAAATTACACTCCTAATTCCAGTAGGGAAATGGAAAACCCAACAGACTATATCATCTACAGATTCAGAGTTAGCCCTAATATTGAAAGCACACTCAACCACGCTCCAAGCATATCTAGGTAACGGACACTGTACAAACAAATGGTCTTTTTTTTTGCGAAACACAGTACAACGCAGACGCTCACATACACGCGCATACGCTCACCCCTAGGAACGCACGCACCCACACCCTACCCCTATGAGCACCTCCGCGGATCAGATCTTGAAATTGACGAAGACACCTGTCGACGGGAACGTCGCCTCCCACTGAAAGAATATTCCACCTAAATGAGAAACAACAGCGTCAAACCTGGGGTTTGAACTCTGGTGGGCTGGGGGTACAACCACCATCCTAACCATCCTACCACAGGTAGGTTCTCTACAAACAAATGGCCTATACTCTCCTTTTTTCTACAGAATAAATACCTTGTCTCTACATCTCCTCTATGTTTCAAAATCTCTCTAGTCAGAATACTTTTGCTTGCATAGTAACTAAAGGAAGGCTTTAATCTTAGCTGGAACTTTAACAAACCAAAAAAAATTGAAAAGGGAAATTAACCTGGTTTACCTTAATGGCATTATATAAATATTCTTATTCATGTTACTAAACTGCACTAGTTTTTTCATTTTGGATGGTGCCTACTAGTCTTATTTTTTGACACGGAAAAAATGATTGCGAATTTGTAATATTGGCTATCATGTTCAGAGTACTATTGGTAATCTTAAAAGATTTGTCTGTATGTGGAGCTAAAGCCTAGTTGAGTGCTAGTCACATTAACCCAAAACTACTATCATTTAGAATCCTGCAAATCTGCATGGAACTTTCGATGTTTCTTCAAAAGTTTTTTATTCCAACTATTAAAGGCTCCGTTCATTCAGGTGTTGATCTTATACTCCCAAGAGAATAATCTTACTAACTCAGCAATTTTATCCCAGGATGTAATGAGCTTGGATGAAAATGAAAGGATAACCAAGAGAGGTTCACTCAATGTTCATCACTGCGATGATACAAGCATGGTATGGAAGTTTGCAGTCAATAACAGCTCAAACATACTGTACAAATCATAATTATTCATTCTGGCAGGTGATATCTTTCACGAGGGGGCCT
The DNA here is from genome assembly GCA_026929855.1 of Poa annua. Classification (NCBI taxonomy): domain Eukaryota; kingdom Viridiplantae; phylum Streptophyta; class Magnoliopsida; order Poales; family Poaceae; genus Poa; species Poa annua. The sequence goes on along the minus strand of CM049437.1, from coordinate 88,732,012 downwards.
TTCCTTTTTGCATTTAATTTCAATCCAGAAGTCTCCTATGAACTATATCGTGTTGGTGTGGATGAAGCTGGGGAATATCAAGTAAGCTATGCATATAAATCACTAGTTCTTTTAGTGTGAGCAAAATAATCGTCATTTAATTTAAGTATTTAATAATTTCTAACATGAAATTAATCAATTTAATACTTATATCTCAGATTAGTACAACACTTGAAATTGTACGTATCCATGAATGGATCACGCATTTTCGAATTGAAAATCTTCGTACAATTGAACCTATACATCATCTCCATCTTAATTGAAAGATAACTTGATTTTTTTCCGAAACATAGTCCTAAACCACAAAGTGATGAAAGTCACGAAATTGGGAGAACACTTTATCATGTAGCAGTAGCACACGGATATAGTGGAGCTATCACTACATATTAGAACATTATGGTGAGATTAACATTTCAAAAAATGGCCCACAAAATAAATCAAATAATGAAATGCTCAGAATCTCAATTTGCTTTGCAGATGAAATGCTTAGAATCTTAGTTTGATGCACATAGTTGCTAATGTCAAAGCTTTAGCTGCTTCGATCTTAGATGTCCTGTATAAGATGTTACAGTAGCTGTCGTTTTGTCTAGAGTAACACCGTTTATTCAGTTCAGGAAGCATTTTATTCCAAGCCTACTAACTCATATTGCTACTAGCCCTCATGCTTCAGTGCAGTGTGTACAGGGTTGAGTTATAAGACCATTTATTCAGTTCAGGAAGCATTTTATTCCAATCCTACTAACTCATATTGCTACTAGCCCTCATGCTTCAGTGCAGTGTGTACAGGGTTGAGTTATAAGACCTAGTGCTCTTATTTAACTTTTTATTCCTTTTTCAATACTTAACTAGCTTATCCTAAACACGGATGAAACAAAATATGGTGGCCATGGGGAGCTCAAGAGTAGTCAGTATATGAAAAAGACCAGTGACAAAAGGTATTACATGCAGCACATGGACAATCTATCCTTATTCTATCTGGTTGTAGCATCTAATCTAAGCAATATAACTTTCTTCTAGGGTTGATGGCTGTCGCAACTCCTTGGAATTGGCATTAGCATCTAGAAGTGCTCAGGTAGGTGTATGAGAAAGACTACCAGCCTTTACAACAACTATGCATGTCTTAAAAGATCACATATTTTCAGGTGTACAAGTTGGTCCGAATCTTGAGAATTTAGGCTGTCAACAATAATTACTGTGACAGACCAAGTAATAGATATCCTCCGAATATGGGCTATCATTGCCAATGTTTATAGCAATTTGGAAACACTGGTGAAGAAAAGGAGGTACGTACGGTATAATATCTTGTACTAGCTTTACCTGAAGTAAGAACATTTTTCACCGAGTAACGTTTATCTGTTTGAACCATGTTATGGCTTGTAAATTTGAATAGTAATAACACAGGATCGCGTAGTGCAAACCCTTATTTGTTTGCAATATGAAGATCACTTCTGTTTGATATGCAGACTACAGTAAATGCCCCGCTGACCATTGTTTCACCTTAAAGTACAAAATGGATGATACGTGCACACAACTTGGTTATATATCAAATTGAACCCTAGACCTTGTAAATGATTTACTGGTATATACACATGTCAATTTTCTAGATAATAGAAGAGCAACTCTCCCTGCCTCTGCATCCGAGGGTGCATGCAGCCAATTATTACAAGGTTCAGGTTCAATGAAATCTCGAATAAAGCCAAAAAATTAAAAAAAAACAAGGCACCAACACATTGAGTAACCAGGCATTAGAAATGAACCAACACGGGGTACTGAGGGAAACTCCAACGGTCCCCCCCCCCTGTGGCGGCCTTCATCTCCTTCGCTTTCTTTTGTCTTGCACACCTACCCGCTGCTGGCTCTGCAGTTTGGTGAGCTCCTTCTTGGGCATGACCAGGCGTGAATTGGCAGCGGCGGATGAGAATGGGGTGGCAGCAGCGGCTCGAATTTGGGAAGGAGGAACGAAGAAAGAGAGTGTGGTGTCCTCTTACCTAATGTATCTTTGGTCAAAATAACCCCTATAAAAAGATACCGTAAGAAAATCTTCGACTTTCAAGGTATCCGCAAGTTCCAAATGTGTCTACTACGACAACATAAAAATACTAACCAACACAGTTATACATAGAGCTAACCGTACCGTTCTAGATTGATGAATACCTCATCTAAAGACATCTTTCTCCCCACTGAGACGGGCAGTAGCTAATTTATTGCATAAAAGATTCGACGCTGTTAACTTAGTCCTGACAACCAGCTATATTTGCTGTCCATGGCCCAACACTAGTGAAGCTTGCTATGTCGGGCGATATACACATGCCAACCTAGTCTGTAATTAGACATCACGCATGTACCATATTAATGTATTGCCTTCACAGATTGGAATCGCCATACAAGGCAAGCTTCCCCAGCGCGGGGCAAGTTCCGTGGAAAGCTTTGCCCGTACTATGAACTCTGGCACGGAGCAAGTTCTCACAAATAAAGCATGCCATCCTAGCTACAGTACACAGTGACATCTGACATCATCTCCTTCCAGATACAGAGGTGAACTCCTGTAGATACAGGATGGACGTTTGGGCTTCCTGATTGACGATGTATGGAATAGATCGAGCATAGTGGAGGATTGTTTGAATGCTCCCTTGTTATGACAGTGACTCTTATCTACAAGGTTCACAATTGGTCGATCAGCAAACCGAGCAGATCTGCAGCAACTGCAGTTGCCATTAGCATCTGCAAAGCTAATAGTTCACTTAGTTGAGTCATCTTTGTGCAAGATAACTTGATTGATATCAGGATATATGAACATCAGGAAGACTAGGATAGGTTTGACATGTGCAGAAGAGATGAAAACTGCAACAGCCTCGACGATCAGACAAGTGTAAACTGTTAATGTAGACACTGCAAATCGTGATAAGATTTGACACTTGGAGGTAATCTGTGTTGCGGGCTCAAATGTGTTTTTGTAGTGAAGCAGCATGGTGTGTAGTGCCTTGGGATTAATCCATGAATGCAGTTACCTTCTTCGTCTTGCAAAAGCTTGGTCGCCAACAGGTTTAACTGATTACGATTTCTAGGTCTGATAAATGCGATGCTTGTTCCTTTATGACTTTGTTTTCAGTGCTTATTTTGTCAGTAAGAAGAACTAACCGTGACTTTGTGTCACAATCATTAGATGCAAAATTAATGGTGAGACTGACGTGGCTCATTGGAAGGAATCAAATATTTAGACTACCCATAGTGGGAGTAACGTAAATGCCACGCATGCAAATATAAGTTCACATTAGTAAAAATAATAATGTGACATGTATTAAATAAGAGAGGCAGATGCTAGCTATATGTTACTGGTCCAAGTTACTTTCCATTATAATTGGCCTTATCAAACATGTACTTCCTCCGATCCATCTTAATTATCGCTGAATCCGTTGTATCTAACAATAAAATATAGCTAGGATCATACTGGTTACCATAAGTCCATGGGACAATTGCTTATGTGTCCTGATTGTCTCTAGTTTATCTGTTGTGCCATACCCGCGTAGTTTCTCTCGTTCGTGCCCTGGCTGGCTCCCAAATCGGCCAAACGCTCCGTTGTCCTCTCCTTTGACCGTCTCTTGGCCTGACTGGTGGGGTCGGCCGGGCGCGGCTCGATTGGAATTTCCTGGGTCGGCTGGTGTGCGGCTCGGTTGGGATTTCCTGGGGTCGGGGCGTGGGGCCGGCGCGCGGGGTCGCCTGGTGGGGTCGGCTAGGGTTTCCCCGCCCACCCCCGCCGCGGCTAATAAAAGGGGGCCGCCCTCGTCGGAAAAACGCCCATTTCCTCTCCCCCTCTCTCCCCCTCCCTCTCTCGAAAATGTGGTGGAGCACGCCCTCGCCGCAGAGCCCCTACTCGTCGATGCTGGACTCGGAGCTCTACTCGCCTCAGGAATTGCACGACATGCAGGAGATGGAGCGAGAGGAGGAGGAGAGGCTAGCAGAGCAGAACCTTCGCCGGAAGCGGAAAGGGCTCTCCCTGCGCGAGAAGAAAGAGCAACCATACGAAGTGGCACGTGGAGATCTTCCGCCGCAATCCCCAGTCTACGAGTACGGAGCATCGGAGTCCTCGGACGAGCCCTACTCCGACGAGGAGCGCGTGCCTGCTGTCGTGGACCAACCGCCCGCGCCCGTCGTCATTGCGCCCATTGCCGAGCCCAATGTTGTCATCGAGGACATCTCTAGTGAGGGGAACTCCGACGACATGGACAACTCCGACGATGAGGATGACTCCGACGCCTCCGACTCCGACGACGAGGACAAATCCGACGCCTCCGACGCCTCTGATGTCACCGTCAGTCCACCGCAGCATAGTAGAAGTAGTAGTATTAGTAGTAGTTCTTGTTTTAAGGTAGTAACTGATTGTGTTATATGGAGATAATCGTTTGTTTCTATGGAGTAAATCTTTATTCTGATCGTCTATCTTGTTTGACAAATGCATTTACACCGTGATTAGACATGACGTCTAGGCTAGGCTAGCGGTGGTGAGGAAGCAGTTATGCGACGCGTTCAATGACCATGCCTATCCATGCACGCTACATAGACGGCAGGGTGGACTACGGCATGCCACGCACGTATTCAATGTGCACGCAGTGCCACGAACTGGAAGGCTCTCAGATGTGTCTCATCGTACGACTCGTAAAAATTGAAAGACCCCAGGAAATTCCAACCGAGCCGCGCTAGGCCGACCCCACCAATCAGGCCAAGAGACGGTCAAAGGAGTTTGACCAGAGGGCAACGGAGCATTTGGCCGATTTGCGAGCCAGCCAGGGCACGGACAGGAAACTACGCGGGTATGGCACAAACAGATAAAACTGAGGTAGGTAGGGCGCAGAAACAATTGTCCCTAAGTCCATACTATAGGCATGGTTGTGTAGCATCATGTTAGAACATTCATTTTAGCCGGATGGCTAAGAATCATCCAAAGTCGATACTGCAGTTTTTACTTTGCTATGGCAAGTTAGATCCGGCTAGAATGAGCAACAATCATTCACGGGGGGGGGGGGGGGGGGCAAATGCCAATACATGTACAGGTGGACAATATACAAAGAGCCCCTTATACTATGGGGAAAAGGGAAAACAAGACTATACATGTCTAACACCCCCCTCAAACTCATGGCCGGTCAACAACACTGAGTTTGGAGAGAAAGAAACTATGGTGTGCTCTAGTCTGGGCCTTCGTGAAGAAATCAGCCAACTGCAACTCGGAAGACACATACTGAAGAGCGAGAATCTGATCCTGCACAGCAGTGCGCACAAAGAAGGCATCAACATCTATGTGTTTGGTGAGCTCATGCTTCACCGGATCTCGCGCAATGCTGATAGCACATGTACTGTCTGACAATAGAGGAGTCGGTGTAGTGACAGACACACCAAAATCCTCCAATAACCAGCGTAACCAAGTCACCTCGGCCGTCAAACTGGCCATAGCTCTCAACTCAGCCTCTGTAGTGGAGCGAGAAACAACGGTTTGTTTCTTTGTCTTCCATGCAATGAGAGAACCGCCAAGAAACGCACAGTAGGCAGAAAGTGAGCGACGATCCGAAGGATCACTAACCCACGTAGCATCAGAGTAGGCCTGGAGCTGTAAGGAGCTGGAACGAGGGAAGAATAGACAACGAGTGATCGTGCCTCGAAGATAGCAATGAACACGAAGAAGATGACTGTAGTGAACCGAGGTGGGAGTAGAAACGAACTGACTCAGAATATGCACAGGATGGGCAATATCTGGCCGAGTGACAGCAAGATAGACAAGGCTCCCAACAAGATGGCGATAGCGTGTCGGATCAGAAAGAGGATCACCATCAGAAGCGCGAAGCTGGACATTGAGCTCCATAGGAGTCTCAACAGTGCGCTCATCACCAAGAGCAGCACGAGTAAGTAGATCCTGGATATACTTTTCCTGGGAGATATAAAATCCATCAGAACTGGAGGAAACCTCAATCCCAAGAAAGTAGCGAAGAGGACCAAGATCAGGTCATAAGAAACTGCTCACGAAGGTGGGCCTTAACAAAGGCAATATACTCAGAATCATCGTCGGTGATGATCATATCATCAACATAGAGGAGGAGAAGGGTCCGCCCTCGAGGAGAAGTGTGAACAAATAGCGCGGGATCATGGGCGCTCGGGGAGAAGCCGCCAGCAGTCACCACAGAGGCGAAGCGCTCAAACCAGGCGCGAGGGGCCTGTTTCAGGCCATAGAGAGAGCGCCGAAGACGGCAAACCATGCCATCGGGGACAGAGTACCCAGGAGGAGGCTGCATGTAAACCTCCTCACGCAACTCACCATTGAGAAATGCGTTCTGAACATCAAGCTGAGACACGGACCAGTGGCGAACAGAGGCTACGACAAGAAGAGTACGCACGGTGGTCATATGAGCCAAAGGTGCAAAGGTCTCATCATAATCACGGCCCTGCTCCTGCTGGAAGCCACGAGCCACAAGACGCGCTTTGTAGCGCTCAAGAGATCCATCGGAGCGAGTCTTAATCTTGTAGACCCACTTGCATGTGATGGGACGAACACCGGGAGGAGGAGAGACAAGATCCCATGTGCCAGTGCGCTCAAGCGCAGCAATCTCCTCGGCCATGGCAAGCTGCCATTCGGGATGGCATTGAGCATCCCGATAAGAAGTCAGCTCAAGGGCAACAGAAATACCATAGTGACTAGGAGAGTAGCGATCAGGTGGACGGCGATGGCGAGGAGGAAGAGGAGGAGTCAGCTCGTTAGAGGAAGAGGGCACCTCAGAAGAAGAAGAGGAAGAAACGTCGGAGGAGACATCCGGAACATGAGAGCGACGAGAATAGTGAAAAGGAAAAGGAGAGAGTGTAGAGGCAGGTGGAGAATTGGAAGAGGAAGGAGGGGGACTACGTGGGGAGGAGGGAGTCGGTGGGTCATCGACAAGGATGGGGCGCGAAGGAGGATCGATAGGCATAGAGGGTGGTGTGTCAGGAAATAAGAGAAATGATATGTCATCCACCGAGAAGGCCGGAGAGGAGGGACGCGGGTAGAAGGGACGCAACTCATCAAAAGTGACATCACGAGAAATGCGCATCCGACGACCAACGGGGTCCCAACACCGATAACCCTTGTGCTCATCACTGTAGCCGAGAAACACACACTCAACAGACTGAGCGGTCAGTTTGGTGCGCTCACGAGGGGCAAGAACAACATAGCAAACACAACCAAACGAGCGAAGTGCTGAATAATCAGGGGAGCGAGCAAAGAGACGCTCTAGAGGAATATCACCCTGTAGGGCCGCCGAGGGCTGAAGGTTGATGAGATAGGTGGAAGTAGAAACAGCCTCAGCCCAAAAGTGAGGCGGAAGAGCGGCGGCAATCATCGGCGCACGAGCCGTCTCAAGCATATGGCGATGCTTGCGCTCGGCCACGCCATTCTGAGCGTGAGCACCAGGACAGGAGAACTGAGCGAGAGTCCCCTGCTCAGCGAGAAAACCACGCAACATCAGGGAGACATACTCAGCAGCAGAATCAGCACGAAACACACGAATAGGCGTGGAGAACTGGGTGTGAACCATGGCAGCAAATCGCTTATATATAGAGAGAACCTCGCTACGAGAAGTCATGAAGTAAATGAAGGGGATCGTGTGCAGAAAACAAAAAAATTCCTAGCAACGATATCCTTAAAACATGCCAAGATCTATTCTATGCAGATATAGTAGTACGAACGGAGATCGGAATACATACCCTTGTAGACCGAAAGCGGGATTACGTTCCCGCACGAACGTTGACGATGAAGACCGACGAAGCCGACCTCAAGGTCGTGAAGAGGAAGAAGACCTCCCAGTACCGCTAGCGCAGCACCTCGCAGGGCGTTACACACGTACGGTGGAGACGACGGCCTCCGAAGCTCCAGTCCAGGACGAGCAGCGGAAGACTTGGACCGGAACACCAGCAGCGCGGCAGCGGGCTATGGTGGAGAGATCCCCTCTCAACTCGGCGCAACTCCGACAAAGGGAATCACGTTATCGAGGAGAGAAAGAGAATTAATTGGATGAATTAAAATGCCAGGGGTGCCCCTTCTTATATAGGCTCCCGGGAGGGAGCCAACTTGCTAACCAGGCAATGTGGGACTAAACCCCACATGCCTGGTTCGGCCAAGCAAGGCAGCCGGCCACCTGGTGGGCCCCTTTTGGCCCACCTAGGCCGGCCATGCCCCCCCCACCGAATTCCCTTAGGGATTTTCCCCCCCATGGGCCTTCTTTCCACCAGAAGGCCCATTTAGGAAAATCAGCCTTAATAAATTCGAAAATAAATATATAAAATCATATTTGGACATTAATTACACTAATTAATATCAAACATATTATATATAATTTATTCTAGCTCCGAAAACTATTTCGTCGCTGCCCGATCTCCATCGGACCTCTCCCGGGACGTTCCCGGTGATCTCTTTCCTTTCCGGTTGTCTTGTCGAAACCCCTTAAGTGTGTTACCCTAGCGGTTCGATATAATAACAGGTATGATCGAGACTCCTCTCTGATCAACGACTAACTCGTAGGCCTGGACCCCATGAATTAATCCCTGTGATATAACGAATGACTTTCATCTATCAAACCTGAACGTAAAGTCTTAAACCTTTTGCCACAGCGATACTTAGCGTGTCCGAGCGTCGTTCATAGATATCTCCATATCTAGCTGACCTCGTTACCGACAACGCTATCTTCTACTCGTCTATGATTTCATGTCTCCGTGACCTAGTCACATGCTTGCAAGCTCATTAGACATAATCTCACCGAGTGGGCCCTAGAGTATCTGTCCTGCTATGCGGACTGGCAAATCCCGCTCTTGACCCCTCGTCTCAACTACTCCTTTCCGATACCCAAAAGTATCACCGTTATTGTCATACTAATTAAGATACGACGTTTGGTGCAATCAAAGTATCTTCCAGGAATAACAATAAGAGTTGGTCTCACGGTCAAAGGCGTAATGACTACGTCCTACAAATATGGGTATGTCCATCACATCGTTCTCCAACGATATGACTTCCATTGCCGACCGGCGCCATGCCCTATGATCGGGAAACCTCGATCATCGATCGCGCAACGAAACTAGTCTTAGTAGAGGCTACTAGGGACCTGGTTGTTTACGCATCACACCCGTATTAATGTTTCCGCTTAATACGGTTATAGCATGACACAAAAACGTATTATGAACAAACGAGATATGATAAAGAAACACTCTTTATTAATTGCCTCTAGGGCACATCTCCTTCAGTCTCCCACTTGCACTAGAGTACAAATTAATCTAGATTACAACTTGGTAAAAGCCGGACACCCATAGCATCTTGGTGTTTCACGTGCTTGTCAAGCGGGAGAGGCTTCGTCAGAGGATCTGCCACATTCAGATCCGTATGCACTTTGCAAATCTTCACATCGCTTCCTTGTACGTACTGTCGTATCACATGGAAGCGTCGGAGTATGTGTTTGGCGGTGGAGTGAGACCTTGGCTCCTTGGCGTTAGCAATGGCACCCGTATTGTCGCAGAAGAGGACCACGGGGTCTTGCACGCTCGGGAACACTCCAAGTTCAATGATGAACTTCCTCAGCCACACAGCTTCATTCGCGGCTTCGCAAGCAGCAATGTACTCCGACTCCATTGTAGATTGTGCGACGATGGGTTGCTTCCCACTTCTCCAGCACACGGCGCCCCCATTCACCTTGAACACATAACCTGTCTGTGACTTAGAGTCATCGGGGTCTGAGCAGAAACTTGCATCCACGTAACCAGTTACGCCAAGTTCTTCATCGCAGCCACCATAGACAAGGAACATTTCCATTGTCTTATTGAGATACTTAAGAATGCTCTTAACAGCAATCCAATGCGCCATTCCAGGATTACTCTGGAAACGGCTTGTCAAACTTAGAGCTAATGCCACATCAGGTCTAGTACTTAACATTGCATACATAATCGATCCTATGGCTGAAGCATAAGGATGTTTAGTCATATCGGCCTTATCCTGTTCCGTTACCGGACACTGTGCCTTTCGCAATGTTTTATTCTTGATAACCGGCAGAGAACCCTTCTTTGCCTTCTCCATACCGAAACGCTTCAGTATTTTATCAAGATAAGTACTCTGACTCAACGCTAATAGACGTCTTGATCTATCACGATAGATTTTAATGCCTAAGACGTATGCAGCTTCTCCTAAGTCCTTCATGGAAAACATATTGTTTAAATAACCCTTCACGCTATTCAGAAGTTCCACATCATTCCCAATTAGCAATATGTCATCTACATATAGTGCTAAGAACACAACCGAGCTCCCACTCATTTTCTTGTAAATGCAGGTCTCTTCTAAATTTTGGACAAATCCAAAACCTTTGATCACCTCATCAAAGCGAAGATTCCAGCTCCGAGATGCTTGCTTCAATCCATAAATGGAGCGCTGAAGCTTGCATACCTTGCCAGCATTTTCTGGATCGACAAAACCTTCCGGTTGTACCATGTACAACTCTTCCTCAATGTTTCCATTTAGGAAGGCTGTTTTGACATCCATCTGCCATATTTCATAATCGTAATAGGCAGCAACTGCTAACAAAATCCGAATAGACTTCAGCATCGCTACCGGTGAAAAAGTTTCATCGTAGTCAATCCCATGAACTTGTCGGAAACCTTTTGCGACAAGCCGAGCTTTATAGACGGTCACATTACCATCAGCGTCAGTCTTCTTCTTAAAGATCCATTTATTCTCGACGGCCTTGCGCCCTTCGGGAATATCCATCAAAGTCCACACTTTGTTATCATACATGGATCCTATTTCGGATTTCATGGCTTCTAGCCATTTCTCGGACTCTAGACTCGCCATTGCCTCCTTGTAGTTCGTAGGTTCGTCTTGTTCAATTAACATGACGGTGCAAACCATGTTGCCATACCATTCTGGTGCGATACTAGATCTACCAGACCTACGAGGTAGAACACTTTCCTCGACAGTTTCTCCCACTCCATCTGTGGAGGACGTTTCCGGAACAGCTTCCGTTGCGCCACTCGGAATCTCGAGTTCAGGATCAACGATCTCATCGAGGTCTACCTTCCTCCCACTTACTCCTTTCGCGAGAAACTCCTTCTCTAGAAAGGTACCGGTCTTCGCGACAAACGTTTTGCCCTCAGCTTGGTTGTAGAAGGTGTATCCTACGGTTTCCCGCGGATATCCTACAAAGACGACTTTCTCCGACTTCGGTTCGAGTTTGTCGGGCTGTAGTTTCTTAACATACGCCTCACAACCCCAAACCTTCAGAAACGATAACTTAGGCTTCTTGCCATACCATAATTCATACGGTGTCGTTTCAACGGATTTGGACGGAGCCCTATTTAAAATGAATGCGGCTGTTTCTAACGCATAACCCCAGAAGGATACGGGCAAATCGGTAAGAGACATCATAGATCGGACACTATCCAGTAGAGTACGATTACGTCGCTCGGACACGCCGTTACGTTGCGGTGTTCCAGCAGGCGTAAGTTGGGGTACGATGCCACAACTCTTCAGATGTGTGCCAAACTCAAAACTCAAATACTCGCCACCACGATCGGATCGGAGGTGCTTGATTTTCTTGTTAAGCTGATTTTCAACTTCACTTTGAAATTCTTTGAACTTTTCAAAAGTTTCAGACTTGTGTTTCATCAAATAGATATAACCGTATCTACTCAAGTCATCAGTGAAGGTGACGAAGTAACGATAACCATTGCGTGTCGATACGCTCATTGGTCCACACACATCTGTATGTATGATCCCCAATAAATCCGACGCCCGTTCAACGAAACCTTTGAACGGTGTCCTGGTCATTTTGCCCATAAGGCATGGTTCGCATGTATCGAGGGATCCAAAATCCAACGAGTCCAAAAGTCCATCGGAGTGGAGTTTCTTCATGCGCTTTATACCAATATGACCAAGACGGCAATGCCACATATACATGGCGGTATCATCACTACACTTAATCCGTTTGGCTTCTATGTTATGGATGTGAGTACTACGATCGAGATTCAACAAGAATAAACCATTATTCTCGGGAGCATCAACATAAAAAGATATCATTCATATAAACAGCACAACTGCTTGATACTGATTTAAATGAATAACCGTCTTGTAACAGGCAAGACCCACTTATAATGTTTACACTCAACGATGGTACAAAATAACACTTATTTAAAACCAAAACTAATCCCGATGGTAGATGTAGAGGGAGCGTGCCGACAGCCACCACGTCGACTCTCGATCCGTTGCCGACGCGCATCGTCACCTCATCCTTAGCCAGCCGCCGTTTATTCCGTAACTCCTCCTGAGAGTTACATATATGAGCAACAGAACCAGTATCAAATACCCAAGTGTTGCTACGGGCGGATGTAAGGTACACATCTATAACATGTATATCAAATATACCTTGCTCTTTTTCGACTATCTTGCCAGCTTTCCTATCCTCCAGGTACTTGGGGCAGTTGCGCTTCCAGTGACCTTTTCCCTTGCAGTAGAAGCACTCCACGCCAGCTCTGGGACCAGATTTGTTAGTCTTGGGCTTGGCAACCAGTTTGCCCTCCCTCCTGGACTTCCAACTCTTCTTTCCCTTGCCACCGGATTTCTTAAAATCGACGGTCTTGTTGACCATCAACAGCGTGTGCTCCTTCTTGATCTCCACCTCAGCAGTCTTGAGCATCACGAACACTTCACCCAGGGACTTAGCCATGCCCTGCATGTTGTAGTTCATGACGAAGCCTTTATAGCTAGGGGGCAACGATTGCAGCACCCTATCAATCGCCAGCTCATCGGGAATCTTGCATTCCAGAGCATTCAGGCGTTGAACGTAGCCAGACATCTTGACCACGTGCTCGCTCACACTGCTATGCTCCTCCATCTTGGCCGAGAAGAAAAGCTCGGAAGCTTCATATCTCTCAGCCTTAGCCTGCGGCGCAAAGACAGCCTTGAGATCAGAAATTATCTCGAAGGCACTCATCTTCTCAAAGCGCTTCTGCAGGTCGGCTTCCATGGCATAGAGCATGCCACTCTGGACAAAGGCGGAGTCCTCCGATTTGGTCTGGAAGACCTTCTTCTCATCCTCAGAGGCATCATCTGCGGGAGGGTCACCTATGGCGGCCTCAATGACGTAGGCCACCCTATGGGGAGTGAGGAGGATCCTCAGGTTGCGGAACCAGGCCATGAAGTTTGACCCATTGGTCTTAAGCTTTTCTTTCTCAAGGAACAGACCTAGGTTAAACGAGGGGCGAGACATCTACAATGGAATTTGCAACAACATAAGACTTTGTTCATAATAATTTTGAGTTATAGTATTTTTAGAAAATAACTAACATAACTCCCACTCAAACGAACATCCCTCCTGGTCGTTTAAGCGATTACACGACCCTCATCCATTGCACCACCCCTCATCGTCAGAGCCGGCAGCACAACTTCAAGGGTAGACAATTGTCCATCACAACAACTCTGTGACTCATGCTCGACCTTTCGGCCTCCGTGTTCCGAGGCCATATCTGCATATGCTAGGCTCGCCACTATAACCTCCACGTAACGCTTGTGCAACATGGCTTACACCCACTGTATGCGAACGACGATATGTCTGACACCCGATCGTCACGGCCTGCCTCATAACGTAGAACTTTCTTGGTGGTGCTCGTTGGAGGAAGAACACTAGTGGTATTTTTGAAGGGATCATCTTATATATGACTACCGCCGTGTAACTAATATATACTAATATATATAATCACACAATATAAGATGCACACAAAACATCAAATGTAATGCGATGTGATACAGTCCATTGCGCCATGGTCTTCTTGGCGCCCGCAGTTCATAAACAATTTAATAAACCTACCTTGACCATATCACATAGCCCCTGCAAAATAAAGTTAGACGCTTCTACTTTATCTTTTGCATATTTTACGTGGCTTGGGGCTGTCGTAAATAGAACCGCTTCATACCTACGAACCTTATGACCACAACAACGATCCAATAATTGCATGTTTAAGCATCCCTTTCGGGCCCTCCATTGAAAATGCAAGACCAACTAAAGAGAGAGAAACTGACACCCGCCAGCCACATATACGGTACAAGCCGTATGTCAGTAGTGGAACCAGTCTCGCGTAAGCGTACGCGTAAAGTCGGTCCGGGCCGCTTCATCAACTCGATGCCGCTGGAATCACAAGTGCACGCTAGAGGGTAGCAAATAACAGGAACGGTGCCCCCGTGCAGAACACGGGTTCTAACAGCGTACAGCTATATCTACGATAGATCGGCTCTGATACCACTGAAGGGGATCGTGTGCAGAAAACAAAAAAATTCCTAGCAACGATATCCTTAAAACATGCCAAGATCTATTCTATGCAGATATAGTAGTACGAACGGAGATCGGAATACATACCCTTGTAGACCGAAAACGGGATTACGTTCCCGCACGAACGTTGACGATGAAGACCGACGAAGCCGACCTCAAGGTCGTGAAGAGGAAGAAGACCTCCCAGTACCGCTAGCGCAGCACCTCGCAGGGCGTTACACACGTACGGTGGAGACGACGGCCTCCGAAGCTCCAGTCCAGGACGAGCAGCGGAAGACTTGGACCGGAACACCAGCAGCGCGGCAGCGGGCTATGGTGGAGAGATCCCCTCTCAACTCGGCGCAACTCCGACAAAGGGAATCACGTTATCGAGGAGAGAAAGAGAATTAATTGGATGAATTAAAATGCCAGGGGTGCCCCTTCTTATATAGGCTCCCGGGAGGGAGCCAACTTGCTAACCAGGCAATGTGGGACTAAACCCCACATGCCTGGTTCGGCCAAGCAAGGCAGCCGGCCACCTGGTGGGCCCCTTTTGGCCCACCTAGGCCGGCCATGCCCCCCCCCCCACCGAATTCCCTTAGGGATTTTCCCCCCCATGGGCCTTCTTTCCACCAGAAGGCCCATTTAGGAAAATCAGCCTTAATAAATTCGAAAATAAATATATAAAATCATATTTGGACATTAATTACACTAATTAATATCAAACATATTATATATAATTTATTCTAGCTCCGAAAACTATTTCGTCGCTGCCCGATCTCCATCGGACCTCTCCCGGGACGTTCCCGGTGATCTCTTTCCTTTCCGGTTGTCTTGTCGAAACCCCTTAAGTGTGTTACCCTAGCGGTTCGATATAATAACAGGTATGATCGAGACTCCTCTCTGATCAACGACTAACTCGTAGGCCTGGACCCCATGAATTAATCCCTGTGATATAACGAATGACTTTCATCTATCAAACCTGAACGTAAAGTCTTAAACCTTTTGCCACAGCGATACTTTGCGTGTCCGAGCGTCGTTCATAGATATCTCCATATCTAGCTGACCTCGTTACCGACAACGCTATCTTCTACTCGTCTATGATTTCATGTCTCCGTGACCTAGTCACATGCTTGCAAGATCATTAGACATAATCTCACCGAGTGGGCCCTAGAGTATCTGTCCTGCTATGCGGACTGGCAAATCCCGCTCTTGACCCCTCGTCTCAACTACTCCTTTCCGATACCCAAAAGTATCACCGTTATTGTCATACTAATTAAGATACGACGTTTGGTGCAATCAAAGTATCTTCCAGGAATAACAATAAGAGTTGGTCTCACGGTCAAAGGCGTAATGACTACGTCCTACAAATATGGGTATGTCCATCACATCGTTCTCCAACGATATGACTTCCATTGCCGACCGGCGCCATGCCCTATGATCGGGAAACCTCGATCATCGATCGCGCAACGAAACTAGTCTTAGTAGAGGCTACTAGGGACCTGGTTGTTTACGCATCACACCCGTATTAATGTTTCCGCTTAATACGGTTATAGCATGACACAAAAACGTATTATGAACAAACGAGATATGATAAAGAAACACTCTTTATTAATTGCCTCTAGGGCACATCTCCTTCAGTAAAGCCAAGTATAGCGAGAGAAATCATCGATAAATATAACATAGTAGAGATGGCCCCCCTTCGAAGCGAAGGGAGCCGGACCCCATACATCGGAATGTATCAAATCAAGGACGCTCCGACACGGAGGTACTAGTAGGATAGGGTAACTGAATTTGTTTGCCAAGTCTACAACCCTGACACTGAAGCGAAACATCTCCTGAGACAGACCCCAGAAGACCGCGATGAACTAAAGACGATAGGCGAGAGCCACAAAGATGACCAAGTCGATGATGCCATTGCTGAAAAGAAGCGGAAGCGGAAGTAGCAAGAGCATGTGAGCGAGTGGTGGTGCTGGTGTCGGCAGGTGGAAGACGAAGCCAGTCAAGGTCCCAAAGCCCTGGGGAGTCACGGCGTCGAGGGCCAGCTCCAACCAGAAGCTTGGTGTGACGATCCTGGACAGAAACAGAATCTGCGTCAAAGATAACACGACAACCAGAGTCAGCAGTCTGAGCAACGGACAACAGATTCATAGTGAGGCGAGGAACAAGAGAAACATCCGGAACAGAAAAGGACGGAGTAGAAAGATTGTCGCGACTGGCGACAGGAAGGGAAGTACCGTCAGCAGTAAGAACAAAAAGAGGAAACTCAAGAGAGCGAAGAGATGATAACGCAGAAGAGTCGGAAGTCATATGAAAAGAAGCTCCGGAATCTAAGACCCACGAGGAAGTACCTGACTGTGGAGACGGTGGTCGCTCAGTGCGGGAGACAGCAGTCACAGAACCAGCAGTGCCTGTCGAGGAAGAGGGGCTAGAGGCAGCCAATATGCGTCGAAGCGTCGCCATATCCTGCTCAGAGAGGGACGGACGCGAAGAAGGAGGGCGAGTCCCAGACAAAGAAGCACGACCCATGGCCATCATCGTCTTGTAGCAATCAGTCTCGGGGTGCCCTGGCTTCTGACAATAGCCACACTGAATGCGAGGAGGGCGAGAGCGACCCCCACCACGAGAGGGGCGACCTCCACCGCCAGACGATGAGAGACCCATACCATCAGAAGGAGTAGCTAGCAGAGGTGGTGCACTGGAACGAGGGGGCACTGGAGTAGCAGCCAACACAGTAGGAGCTCGAGCACCGAGCACCGAGGGAACTCCAAGCAGGCCAGCAGTACGGAGGCGAGTCTCCTCATCACGGAGCTCAGAAAGTACCACCGAGAGAGGAACACGACCTCGAGCAATCAACTGAGCACGTCGAGGCTCAAACTCTGGGCGAAGCCGAGACATGAACTCATAAACTCGCTGAAACTCCAGATCAGACCTCACAGTCCGGCAACATGGGCAAGTACCACAGACAACAGAGCGGAGAGAATCAAGCTGACGCCAAATAGCTGAACTCTGTGTGTAGAACTCCTCAACACTAGAATCACCCTGCTAGAGAGCATGTCTGGAGAGCATGCTTCTGACGGATCACAGATAAATAGAGAGAGTCACCAGAGGGCTGATACCGCTGGCGAAGATGATCCCACATCTCATAAACAGTACCAAGGCCCATAATCTCAGAGGCAAACTGAGGCTAAACACTAGCAGTGAGAACAGCAGCAGCACGGGCATCCTCATCACACCACTGAGAATAGGCAGACTGAGCCTCACGATAAGTGGAGAGAGCCTCGGAGAAATCTGCTACCTGCTGATCATAAGCATCGACCGCAACATCATCGGCGGTCTTGGCTGCAGCCCGGTCAGACTCTGAAGCATCAGCAGCAATAACTGGTGGCGTTGGCGGGATGGGAGCCACCAGAGCAATTGGACGCGGAGGACAGGGGACCTCGCCATAAAGAACACCCCAAAGCTTGAGACCGCGCATATGGATGCGCATGTGGATGGCAAAATTCGCGTAGTTGGTACCATCAAAGATCATCGGGCAGCGAGGAATAGCAATATAGCCCGAAGAAGAGGATGCCATCCTTCTTCCAATCTGCTCTTTTTTTTAAGTCAACTCTCTGCAATTACCGATCTGAATCCTGCATCGAGCACACAGGCACCAGCACTGGATCGAGGGAAACTGACCCGCGCGCACCAGTACTAGAGGAGCAGTACGACACACACCAGTACTAGATCGAGGAGCCAAATACGATGGCCGGCCGGTGGTAGCCGATGCGAGCGGCGGCGGCCGGATCCGGACGGCGGCGGCCTGAGAAGGCGGCGACCAAGCAGATCGGGGCGGCGGCCGGCAGATCGAGCGGCAGCTCTGGCAGGCGGGCGGTGGAGCGTTGTGGTCGGTGACGACCCAAATTCGCTCGATTTGGAGCCCGATTTGGCTCAAATTCAACTAGAACAAGGTGGGAGAGGAGGTAGCGACCGGAATGATCGTCAGTGGCCAGGAATCGAGCACGGAGTTACGGGGAGAGGCTAACCTAGCGCTCTGATACCATTTTAGGAAATGAGCAACAATCATTCACAGGGGGTCAAAAGGCCAATACACGTACAGGTGGATAATATACAAAGAGCCCCTTATTCTACGGGGAAAAGGGAAAACAAGACTATACATGTCTAACAAAAAAATCATCCAAAGTCGATACTACAGTTTTTGACTCTGCTATGGCAAGTTAGAGAATCTGACCTGCCCATTTCACTTTTTCATATTATGTTTGCTTTTTGTTAACTTTCTTATTTTCGTGTCTCCTTTTTCTTTCAAATATTTTCTGGTATTCTTTGATTTTTACCTTTCTCTAGTTTTATTTTGTTTTTCCCTTTGATTTCCTTTTTTTGGGTTTTATGTGCGAACGGTATACACATGTAGTCACGTCGTGGCGGTACATAAAGGAAGGCAAAACATACACCCGGTGCAGGGCAAAGATATGAAACCCGAACGCAGTGTATCTCTAAGATGGTGTAAACAACGCAACCGGGTAGAACAAAAATGCAGTACATCCTCATCGTCCAATAAGGAGCCTTGGCCATGCCCTCCTTGGCTTCATCCTCATCTAAACTATGGAAGGATAAAGTTGCAAGTGGGATGGGACTTCCCGAGTATCCAACCCATCTGTCCCGACCGTGAAGTCACGCTTAACATTCATGGGGTCAGTCGTTTCGCCCATTTTCCCGAATTGTATCGTCACACATGCAACATCTAGTTACATGGAGCGATCATGCAGCTTGCATGCATGATGCGGCCCCCTCCATTTGCGGCAGGCACATGCAGATTTTGTTAAGCGGACCAATCCCGGCGGATACCACGGGACCTGCCTATCCCACCTCCTTATTTCCCGTTTCTCCCGATTATACCAGTGGGTAAGTGTTGACGAGAGGTGATCATCCCATACCCATCCCAGTTGCATACGTAGGGAGGGACAACAGCATAGTATAAATTGTGTATTTAGAAACTCAAAATTGGCGTTGTCAATTTTTGATTCAGAAGATGAAGACTGCAAATGGGTAGCAGCTTCTTCTTTCTAAAATAATGTGCGATGGTGCTATGACGTTTTAGCAGGATATAACATGCTATTATACCAATAACACCGAAATGAGCATAAGTACTCCCTCAGTTTTAAAATAAGTGTCTTTGATTTATTTAAATATAGATGTATCTAGAGTTGTTTTATGTCTAAATATATTCGTATTTAGATAAATCTAAGACACTTATTTTTATTTTTGGACGGAGGGGTTGTCTGCCGAAATATTATACTCCCTCCGTCCCAAAATAAGTGTTTCAACTTTTATAGAAAATGGATGTAAGTAGACATAAACATATCTACATATATCTACTTTTTATCAAAATTGATACACTTATTTTGGGACGGAGGGGAGGGAGTGTATTTTTTTCCACACGTACGCCTGTGGAAGGAGCCTGCAGCGCACAAGCGGGCTGCGTTTTACACCAAACACCGAGCCCACGTGTTCCGGCCGCTCCGCGATTTGCAAAGCCCAACAAGAAGCGGCACTGGGATCTGAACTTCTGAAGTAGGAGTAGTACGTGTTCAAAAAAAAAGTAGGAGTAGTACGTGATATCTTCTCCGTTGGTGGTCTCCTTCATCGGCGGCCCCTCTCCGGTGAGCAGCTCCTCATCATCGTCCTTCCCCTCTCCTTCATTGACGTCGAAGATTAAGGTTTGAAAATTTCTTGGCTCGTGCATGGCTGCCCCCGTGTGTACTCGTCTGCCTCACCTTGGTGTGGGATCCATGAACCAGATGTGATTTGACGCCGGGACAGGCCGAGTGGGTTCTTGGCTCTACTCTGCTCTATAAGTCCATTTGGTGACGTAGTTATTGGTACTGATTTAGTGCAATAGACCTGTCCTACAGTCCTTCATTGAGATCCATTGGACTTGTTCTTGCCTCTGATGTGTTCAACAATCAACACCGGGATGCATCTTGAATTGGATCTGAAGTAGTGAAACTGGAATCATGCCCCTGTTTAGTATAATTTTTAAATCCTCGGGGAGGAATAGAACGCATAAGACTCAAAGATCTAGTGTCTCTGAGAGTTGGATGCACAAACTGGAGCGTAAATGCAATATATAAGCGCTGAAGATTATGAACGAACCTGCACAAACTCAAGTCTGTTCTGACTAGTTTCCATCTCCAAGCTTAGGTCGCTTAGGATCCTTTCTGTAAAATAGTTTTATGTGTTTCAGTTACTACTGGTGCAGAGAACATTAACATAAGAAACAGAGTGCACAGCAGTTCTAATGATGGTTTATTTCGATGGTGTAGTTGATTAGGACACCATGCAGTTGTTTGAATGTTAACTTCCTTCGTATTTGACTTCTGAAAATGCGAAAAACGAAACACTTGTACATTTTTCCAAAGCAACTTGTCTCGTGCTTCTCACCTCCGCACCCATATCAAAGACTAGCAATATAAGGTTGAGATATCTTCTAAGTAATTTAGACATGAAAGCGAGGATGTGCATATTTCTATTAGCATGTGAGGACACTAAGTAGACCATAAGGAAAGTAAGTTATGCACCACAGATTTCTTCTTCAGGGAAATAAGAGATGATTAGCTCAGAAACAAAGCATTTCCAACTTCAGGGCCAACTTCAATGGACGGCCCTGAAATTGGAGGACTGGTTGAGCATTTCAATGTGCTTTAAAACTAGGGGACGGACCCTCCTTTGATCTTTAGTACTAGCAAAGGAACTAAGCAATTTCACTAGAAGGCAGTGAGTTCACATTTTAATGCATAGCTTCTATATCATCATGATCTCCAAATTACAAAGAGATCTGTTTGGAAATTTGTTCATTCTGAATAATTGACAAGCTTATAAACTATCTGTACGAGGATAAGTTTTTTCTACTAATTGCTCACTTCACGACTCCGCCTTCTGGTGTCAGTATGGCGACGGTGGCAATTTACAGCCTTTTCATCATCAACAAGTCCGGTGGCCTTATACACTACAAGGTATCTTCCTGTACTGTTGTTCCTCTTCTACCTTCTAGTTCTAGACATGGAGTCTGAACAACCTGCACATCTCTTCAGGACTATGGCTCAGCAGGGAGAATGGACACCAACGACAGTCTACGGTTGGCCAGTCTCTGGCATTCGATGCATGCTATCTCGCAGCAGTTATCCCCTACCCCTGGCTGTAATGGCATTGACCTCCTACAAGCCCACAACTTTGACCTCCATTGCTTCCAATCTCTCACAGGTATTCAGTTCTCCCATGTTTCATGTAACTTGCTTGACAAATCCTCTCTACGTGCTATAGGCGGTTAGTATTTTTGATTTGGATAGTGTTCTCTAGATGTTACTCCTTTGACGTTTTAGTATGAACACAAAATACTAATAAATTAACTCATGTGATTAATTTTTGTTCTAATTTATTCTTTTTAGATTTTAGTTACTATCCAGCAATCACAATCTTGCAACGCCTTAGACTATCAGTCATTTGCTTGGCCCACAACATTTACTAGCTTGGTTTCGGTATGTTTGAGTTGGTGAACTCGTCTGATACGTTCATAAACTAAATTGATGCAATCTAATTTCATTTGGTTGTTGATCCTAGTGGGATATGTCATATTTGTGTAGCATAGGTGAGCTACCACAAGGCTTCATTATGCCTCCCAGTTCCTAGCCATTTTTCTGCTAGATCATCGGATGCTGTTTGGATAATGGGTTTGGCTGGGATAGGTAGGAATCTAGTTTGCAATTAGGACCCTCCAATCACTGATCTGTCTGCTTGCTTGGCTTCTTCAGGGACGAAATTCTTTGTCGTGTGCGAAACAGGCGCTCAGAACATGGAAATTTTGCTCAGAGCGATCTACGAGCTGTACACGGATTTTGCTTTGAAGAACCCGTTCTATGAGATGGAGATGCCGATTCGATGTGAGCTCTTTGATTTCAACCTAACTCAGGTGATCCAGAAGGACCGTGTCGCGCTTCTGGGCCGGTGAATCATGTCAAAGAAAAATACTTCGAACCATCTCTTGAGAGATTCTGATTCCTGTATCGCCCTTGTATTTGGTCAGCCCGAGATACCTGTTTATGAGTTTTTGCCTTCGAATATGTTGCCGATATCAAAGCCGATATCAAAGCCGATATCAAATGGCCTGAGTGTCATGTTGCTCACTTGCGCATATGTAAATTGTTTTGGCGGTGCTCGGTCTATAGCTTTTCACGAAAGGACAATGTTCAACTTGGACTTGCAATTCTCCATGGATTTGACAGGATTATGTGCACGTGTATGTGGGTAATAATCATCTGGTATTCAGTTTCAAGCGGTGGGAGGTGCTTGTGATGTTGACCCTACCGAGTCTCAGTATATCAATTTAGTGTTGGTTGGAAAATAAAATCAGATGGTGGATATGCATATGACAACATCAACCCAACCTGCGTCAGCGCAGCAAACACGTTTCTCCTTCTCGTCGGAGCTACTGTAGGTGAGAACAACGCCGATGACAACATCAACTCGGGCGCCCCCTGCAAGCAAGGCCGAGACATCGACCTCAACCAGGACGCCCCCTGCAGCGACTCGCCCGTGCGACATCGATCGACAGGTACAAACGGAGGGTGGACGTCCCGGAGCAGCTGTTCGATGATGGGGTCGCCAACATGCTCGGCAAAATGCCCGTCCTTGGCAAGGAACGTTCCTAACCATGTGTGCATTGAGTTAGCCGGTCCCGTCCGTGTGTACTTTGAATGGTGCCGACAATGTTCAGATTTTACCAGTAATCAAGCCGACAATGTGAATATTGCATTGAATGTAGCTAGCAATGTGAATTGCGCATTGAATAAGACTTGTGATTTGTGCTTTTAATTGTGCTACCGTAGGAGGACGAAAGCTGCAAAAAAAAAACAGCAGCCATACCTACTAGAAAGTACTATTTCAATATTGCCCAGATGAATTTTGCATAACAAATTAGCTGCTTTACCAACATATGTAGTCTTTCTGTTCGAAAGATTCCAGACCAGAATTAACGCATCACGAAGGAGAGGAGAGAAAGGACGTTGGATGCAAAAATCCAAAAAAATATTTTTATATGTATTTTCGATCATGGCTTGAAGTGGCCGGATTTTGGTTATACTTTGGCGGTCGGACTTGTTGTCGGCTGAGGATTTAGTGGTGGGACTTACGTTTGGCCGAGCCTCTAGGGCATCTGCAGCCGTTCCGGCCACTTTTTCGGCTCCGAATCGGCGAAATTTTTCCAGTTGCCCTTAGGACGTCGTTTCCCGTCAGATTTGGGCCTTTTTTCATCTGGCGCACCCAACCCACCGGGGGTCGCCTGGGGGCTCTGGAGGAAGCCGAAAAAACTGTGGGCCAACGCTGTCGTCGAGAGACGCCGAGTTTCCCTCCTTTTTCCCTCTTCCCTCCATTTCTCCCACCGTATAGCCCATTCCCGCGCCGAGTTCACGCCATTCCCCAACCTTCCCCTCTCATATCGCCATGCCACCCAAAAAGTTTGCCGGGCCCTGAGCCTCCTCGTGTCCACCGCACCGTCGACCCCGACTTCATGTGCTGCACGCTGGAGTGCGACGAGAAGGCCATGGCGAACCACTGGGCGATCATTCAAGTCGCCTGCAACAAATGGCATGGCATCCGGGAGGAGGTTTCCCGGCGTCCCGAGAGCGGCGCAAACGTCGAGATGTCGGTGAGTACTTCGTCGCCAAACTTGACAATTCAGCTCCATCTTTGTGTTCTATGTCGCCGAGTTCTCCCTTTTTGTGTAGATCGTGCGCATATTCGGGGCATACCGGAACGACAACAACCAAACCGATTTCAGATTCCTCCACGTCTTCGCAAGATCGAGAAGTGTGTGCAAGTTCGCTTCGCTCTGCGCAAGGACGGCTATAAGCCCGACGAGCTGGCGCCACCATCGTTGGAAGACCGGGCCCCACTCGACAACAAGAAGGCGAAGCCAGGGAATCTGCTCTGACCGCCGAGAAGCTCCAGGCGTCGATCAAGGCGTGTATCGAGGATGCCAAGAACCACAAGGCCGATCAGGAAGAGAAAAGCGACGCGAGGTGGATGGCCATGATGGCGAAGCAGGGGGAGAAGATCGCCCTGCTCAGGACGAACGTCGCGGCGAAGAAGAGGAACAACGACCTGGCCTTCCTGACGGGGGCGAACATGGCCGAGATGGACCCCGAGGTGAAGGTGTGGTTCATGGCGGACCGCGACAAGATCCTCAAACCCATCCCAGACCCGTCGTCGCCCACACCCACGTCGCCGATCGTCGACATTGAGCCCAACACTTTGGCTCCAGCGACCACCCCGCCCGTCACTTGCGCATTGTCACATCATATTTCTTCACATACTTGTGATAATCAGGACATGTTTCATAAACAGAATAAGTATCAAATACTTATTCATCAAGTATCATGAGAAGAGTACATTTATAACTTTGTATATCAAATATACCTGTGGCGTCGAAGATTTCGCATTCGATGGGTTCAACCTTTACAGATTTGAACTGGCTTATGAACTCGAAAAAAGTCATCGTATCTCTTCTTATAGCATAGCCACGGACATGTTTCTCATAGCTGGGAGGTAAAGACATCAACACAGCAGCTATCGCACATGAATCCTCCATCCAGTAGTCGTAGACATTCGTAAGTTTCAAGTAAATGTCATACATTTTCTTCAAATGAGTTTCCAAACAGGTATGTTCCTCCATCTGGAGTGAATGGAACTTTCTCAGCTGTCTGTATTGCTCATACTTAATTTCATCTATGAAATGCGACTTGATCGAATCTGTCATATCATAAGGTTCCATTTGTTGAAACTGCTCTTTCAACTCTGGTACCATGTTTATTACCATGATGGTTTGCACTTCTATGAAAATGTCACGACGCTGACAAAATTCCTCATCTTCTTCTTCGCTAGCAGAATCTTCTGGTTCCTCTTCTAATCTTTGTTCTATGACATAGAGTATATTATTGTGTCTGAAAGCTTCTCTTAGTTTCTTGTACCAATATAGGAAGTTGGACCCATCAGCCAACAAGGGCGGATTTCTAAGTAAGTATTCGAAGTAGAACTTGTCGCGAGGGTAGAGCACCATCTCTGGATATGATCGCAAAGTAGGTAAGGCTAAGTTTAAAATAATATGAGCTCAGTTTATAATCAAATTATTAAACATACTCCACTAGGATTATTATCCCTACAATAATTTTAGTGATTACACGACCCCAATTCACTGTACCACCCCCGATCGTCACAGCCGGTGGCACAGTTTCAAAGGTGGACATCGAAATGTCGATCACAACAATCATGTGACTCATGCTCGATCTTTCGATCTTCCCGTGTTCCGAGACTATGTCTGTACATACTAGGCTCGCCAATTAAACCTAGATGTTTTTACGCGTGCAACGTGGCTTACACCCACTGTATGTGAATGATGAAATGTGTGACACCCGATCGTCACGGCCTGCCTCATAACGTAGAACTTTCTTGGTGGTGCACAACGAGGGAGAACACAATTTTGGTATTTATTAGGGATCATCCTATTATAGCTACCGTCGTATATGTAATATATAAGCAATCAATAGGATGTACACACAACAACACAAGATAAAATAATGTAATGAAGTGCGATATGACATGGTCGTGTGCCTGGACCTCCATGGCGCCGTATGCCTGGACCTCCATGGCGCCGTGCGCCTGGACCGGGCGCCCCGGCATGGCTCCGAGTCTACGGTGCCTCCTTTGCCTTCGACAGTACGAACAATTCAAAACTTACCGTAACCATGTCCTATTTAAACGCCTCTGCAAAACAAAGTTAGACGCTTCTACCTTTATCTAGTTTTGCAAGTTTTACGTGGCTTCTAAGGCTTTCGCGAGAGAACTGTTCCCTACCTACGAACTTTGTACCACAACGTCGATCAAACAATTGCATGTTTATGTATCCCTTCCGGGCCCTCCATTGAAAATACAAAGCCAACTAAAGAGAGAGAGACAGACACCCGCCAGCCACAAACACGGTGCAAGCCGTGTGTCAGGTGTGGAACCAGTCTCGCATAAGCGTATGCGTAAAGTTGGTCCGGGCCGCTTCATCAACTCAATGCCGAAGACAAAGCAAGTGCACGCGAGAGGGTAGCAAACATAAGAAAGACGTCCTCATGTTCAACACGAGTTCTAACCGTACCAGCAAAACTACGCATAGATCGGCTCTGATACCACTGAAGGGGTTCGTAGCAGAAAACAATAATTTTTCTAACTAACGAATACCGAAACAAGCCAGGATCTATCTATCTAGTAATGCGGTAACGGGGCGGAACTAGTTACATACCTCTTGTAGACCGAATAGCGGGGATTACGCTCCCGCACAAGCGTTGCTGACGAAGACGACGTAGCCGACCTCGAGGTCGCGAAGAACTTGGTGCGACGAAGAAGACGATGACGCAGCGATGTTGATGAAGACGCGGCGTCGAGGAGGAGGGGCGGCGGCGGCGGGGCTGCAGCGGTGGCGAGACGATGTCGCCCTGGCACCTCAAGTGTGGCGCCTCCGAGTACTCGCACACATACGGAGCTTGACGACAACCCCCGGTCACTCAGATCCAGCTGAGATTGCAGGGGTAGAACTTTGGTGGAATCTCGCAGTACGACGGCGCACTGCGGTATAGCTTTTGTGGGAGAGAGAGAAAAGCGGGCGGAGAATTAACTCAGGCCGGCGTATACAACATTAATTGTATTTTTGATATATATTAAAACAATTAATATGCCTCTCTTTATATAGGGGGGAGGGGGTGTGCAAACACCTTGCCTCCCCAATATGGGACTAAAAGGAGGAGCAAGGTAGGGGGGCTGGCCGGCCACACCATGGGCCCCATGCGCATGCATGGTGCGCCCCCCCCCCCCCCCCCCCCCCCACACACACACACACATGGGCCCCTCTTGGCCCATTAAGTGGGCTGCCCCCTTTTCCTTTTCTTTTAATTAATATAAAATATATTTAATTCATAATTAATATATTTGCATATTATTTAATCTCCCGTAACTCCGAAACAATTTCCGGACCACCCGAACTTCCTTCGGACATTCCCGGAACCCTTCCGAAACTACCGGAACATTTCCGCGTTATTTCTCTCTCTCCTTTATCTCTATTATTCCAATGATCTCCATGTGTCGGCAAGACCTTAAGCGTGTTACCCTACGGTTCGAGAATACTCCAGACATGGTCGAGACCCCTCGCTCGCCAATGACCGCCAGGGAGACCTGGATGCCTGTGACGGTCCCTGTGCATTCTACGAATATCGTCGTTGAACCATAAACATGATATTCATTCCTTTTGTTCCTTCGATACTTCCTTATCCGAGATATGATCGTAAACATCCGATGTCCTGTTTTATCTCGTTACCGACAAGGGTTAATTAACTCGTCTGTGATATTACATCTCCATGACCTAGTCATATGTTGCGCAGCTTTATAGATGTAATCTCACCGAGTGGGCCCATGGTATCTTTCCATCACGCGAATGAACAAATCCCGCTCTTGATCCATATGCCTCAACGTACTCTTTCGAGATACACAAGATACACATTTGTAGTCACCCATTTATGAACTGACGTTTGATGCACTTAGAGTATCCTACGGAGCAGCAATTAATATGATCTCACGGTCTGAGGAACAAGCTATCATATTACTTTCCTATTGCAAATGATGAACATTGTGATACGATCCTATTGCAATACTTTGTTGGGTATGTCCATCACCTTATTCTACTAATAAGATGACCTCATTGTCAACCGACGTGACTGTCCATGATCGGGAAATCTCGATCAACAGTTGCCCAATGAACTAGTTTATATAGAAGTTTACTAGGGACTCTGGTTTGTCTATGTATCACACGTGTATTAACAATTCCGATTAATACAGTTATAGCATGATACAAAAACATATTATAAACTTAATGAGATAATGCAATAAATACTATATATTTATTTGCCTCTAGAGCATATCTCCTTCAGAGATTCCGCGGGTGCAGTTGTGAGGTTGGTGGGCAGCAGACGCTTTGAGGGCCAAGCACGTCATGGAGGTTGGTGGTGTGTTGGAGATGGTGTGGTGCAGTTGCGGTGAAGGAGCTGTAGGGCACAACAACAAGGGCGACAAGATGGGAGCTCCATGACACAGCCGCTCGTGTGGGCCATGCACATAGACGTAGAGGGGAACGTCGTGCCACCGTCCACCATGATCTACCTCGATGCACCTGTTGTAGTCCTCCGGACATCCACTAGAGAACGTGAGTGTAATTGTCAATTTATTCATGCTGTAATTTCATCAAAGTAATTGAATAGGTGTGATGGATTAATATGGTAATTTATCTTCTTAACATTTTTTTTGACAGTCGTCAACAACCTGGTAGTTGCATTGGATTAACCTGTCAAGTGTTTTGTGGATAACCTGATAGATGCATTGAATTAACGTGGTAAGTATTTTGTAGATAACATGGTAGTTAGATTGAATTTATCTGAGAAGTATGGTGGACAACCTGATTGTTGAAATTTATGGGGTAAAGTTTTTGGTGCATAACTACTTGCAGGAAATTAATCTGGTAATTTTTTGGGTAGAACCTGATAGATGTGGGAAGATGATCTGTTAATTGTTTAAATAGAACCTAATATTTGCTAAAAGCAAAGGATGTAGCAGAGGTCTTTTTTGTTGGCAAAAAATTGGCTACCCATTTGTTGTGCAGTCCATCAATTTTTGTCTGTAGATCATACACCAATTTTTCTGTTCAGGTTGTCTGGTAATGGTTCAAGCTTTTTTTTTTTGAAATTTGGTAATGGTTCAAGCTAGACAAAAGGCTAGATCGTTTCTCACGTGATTTAGTACTAGTAAGTCGTGTTTCTTATTAGCCTAAGCATGAAAGAGGTCATGGGCTTTTTTAGCGATGGCCCAATAACATGTCACGACTCGCGTTGGTGTGCTCGCTCGTACGAATCGTTGTAAATTGACCTGAGGACAGCCGCCGCACGGCGCTACCCAGGTGTTGAAACCTGACTCATACCCCCCCACCCCACCCCACCCCCAAAATCGACGCGATGCGGTGGCAGCGACCGGTTCATCCCCGGAGCCCCCAACGCCAACATACATAGGCCGAGGCACGTCATCCCCGTTACAAAATCCTTCCTTTGACCCTTTCCCGTCCAGCCCAACGCATACAACATTTAACAAAAAGTAGGCCAGCCCAGTCCGGTTTTCTCCGCACGCCTCACAAAGTCGTCGTCATCATCGATCCACCAATCCGGCTCTGTCCGCCATTAAGACACCCTCGCCGCTCCCGTGCCGCGCGCGTTTCGCCTTTTCCGTTTCCGACCGCCACTCCGGAACCTCCCAGAACCCGCGCCCCCCTCTATAAACCTGCCGCGCGGTATGGAGTTCACGCCGCCGTCGCCATCCCCAGCCGCCGACGACGACGCGATGATGCGGAGGGAGCAGCTGCGCGAGGACGCGCCGCCGGGGTTCGTGCCGCCGATGAGCCCCGCGGACGTGTCCGCCGTGGAGGCGCTCCTCGGGTACGAGTTCGCGGACAAGCGCCTGGTCGGGCAGGCGCTCACGCACGGCTCCTTCTACTACCCGTACCGCCCCGGCGAGGCCAACTACGAGCGCCTCGAGTACCTCGGCGACGGCGTCCTCACCTGCCTCATGTCCCGCGAGGTCTTCCTCGCCTACAGGGACCTCCCGCCGGGACCGCTCACGCGCCTCCGCGCCGCCAACGTCGACAAGGAGAAGCTCGCGCGCGTCGCCGTAGACAGCGGCATCCACCGCTTCCTACGACACAAGGCGCCGCAGCTCGACGGACAGGTCGCTCTTTTCTTTAGTTACCCTTTCTAGCTCTAGCTCTACCTAGCAAGCAAGGCGTCGTTTGGCATTCATGTCTCTATACTACTAGTACAACTACTGTTCATTTGGCTTCTGACTGGGTGGGCCCTTTCCTTGGTGTTGGGGAAATCCATCTCTTGTTCCCCTGTCTGTTCTGTTGTCACCTTGGTTTTTTTTAATGACAACAACTTGTATTGGCCACCTTGTGTAGTAGCCTCGGTAGAATCTCACTCCAACAATATTGGGCCCCTCCTCCGTCTTGGTGAAATCTTCTCTTCCCCTGTCTTTTGTTTTTTGAAGTTACCTGCTGCTTTATTAACTTGACAACAGATTACAATCTGATGACTGAATAGTACTAGTCAGGAACCAAGGAATTGCATCAAATCACATTACAGAACTAGTGCTAAGACCTTCTTTGGCGCAGAGGTGCGCCGCCCAATTTGCTTCACGTTGAACCCAAAGAAACATCCCGGAAAGACTCTTTTTTTTTACAACTCTCTTTGTCACCTTGGCTAGAATCTCGTTCCAATAATATTGGTGTGCTAGGCGTACGAGATAGTCGCACGTTTATTCTTCGCCGAGCCTGACCATCTCTTGTTTGTGCCCTGGTCAAATCAAATCTTCGCTGTTCTTAGCAAAATCATCAAATCACCAGTCCGCAGCGAGAAGTTCTCCAATGTGGTAACCTTTTTCCAAATTCTGTTCCCTGCCATACATGTCAATTGGGGATACAATTCTAAATATTCTGAAATGTCCATTTGGATTGCTTTAGTTTCCAAATTCTATATTACTATACTTTGCAGTAAGCTGGAAACTGGTATTCAAACTTTCTGTTTGCTATTGTTTGGTTTATGATAAAATGGTTGTAGTTCTTAGGGGAACAGTGAAAGCACAAATGTGCCGTTTGGACTCCACCCTCATTCCTCCATTACTTCTGCTTGGTCACTAGCCTCCGAGAGATAATATCTGATCCATTAGTTTAGTATTTCTTCTCAAAGGGAATGTGCTTCTTTAGCAATATAGATTCTGTGTAAAGATGCTTGTAGCAATTGGAACGCATTTGGTTTTGGCCCGGTTTTCTGTTTAACCGGGCAATTCTCTTCTTCTTAATCAATGGAATGGGCAAATATTTTGCCTCGGGTTTCAAAAAAAACTAATCAGGGTGCATATGTCGTTAATTTCATTGACATCAATGAATGTTCTTATGTTCTGCTTGAGCCAGTTAGGAATATATTTGTTATTGGTGATGTTGTTCGCATGAAGAGGCCAAAGTAAAAGGCTTGGCCTAGCAAAGTATGTTATCTTTTGACGGGGATGTCTTGCAGGTTATGTGGAAGTGTCATAGTCAAGTTGTTTATGCACTAGCTTGACTTGTAAGTTGTAACGACACCTACTTCTTAGGCATTGCGATATGCATCATTTTCAGTCTTTGTCTTTCTTGTGCTTCTCTGTTTGTCGCTAACGTTGTTAGTTACACATGAGGACAAGAACAAAGAAGCGATCTTTTTTATGTAATTAGCATCTGGATATATTACAAGGTTGCCTAGGATTGATGTGATGCCCCTTGTGTTTACAGATTGATGATTTTGTAAAAGAGTTATCTGAATATCAGTACCACTCGAATGGGCTATTGGATGCTCCAAAAGTGCTATCTGACATCGTGGAATCTCTCATTGGTGCCATATACCTTGACTCCAACTTTAATCAAGAAGTGGTTTGGCAGGTAAATGTCCCTCTCAGAATTATCAACTCTTTAATTTTATCCTCATTCCAGTTTGCAAATATAATAATGCCCTCTTATAATAGGTTTTCCGAAAATTATCCGATCCATTTATTAGCCCTGAGACATTAGGCAAGCATCCGGTAAGCGAGCTTTTAGAGTTTTGCCAAAAGACTCGTCGAGGCCTGAAAATCGTGAAAGATGGATGGGATAAGGATTTGAAGGTAGATGTATTGGTGGACGGTGAGTTGGTTGGGAGCGCTGTTTATGCTCAAAAGAAGGAGATAGCTCAAAACCGTGCCGCAAAGGCTGCACTGGATAAACTAAAGGAGATGTTGGGACAACTCCCTGTTGAATCAGTCACTGGAGAGGTTCATGAGCCCTTGGACAGATTGGATCTTACTGGAGCTTTAGAGATACAGTGAGATGCTGGGAGTACACCATCGGTGCAACAAATGGTTTTGCTTGTTTGTTTGTATAGTGGTTCATTTTTGCATTGTACAGTATGTTATTAAGTTGCAGTGTAAATATTTGCGTGCGAATCATATGATTTTTATGCCAATCTGGGCGTTAAAAGCAAAGGGTGCAATCAGACTTGAAGTTGATTCATTCATTCAATATACGGCTTTAGTGTGACTGATCTCTGTGTATAGAAAGAGAGTGAATGTGGTGAGTGAACATATTCGTCACGGGGTGGGTCGATCAGTACAACTTTGTACAAGCATGATTTGAGATTAACTCAATAGAACGTGAGAAGAAATCATGGATTCATGGTCGCTTACTCGCTTGATCGGACTGTCTCCCAATATCACATACTACTTCTGTTTTTTAATATAAGATGTTTTAGCCTTTTTCCACATTCACATGTTCAAATTTATATCTAGATATGTTTTACAGTTCATATTCACTCATTTTTGTGTGTATCCAGATAACATGTGTAATAGCTACACTGGTAGAAAACGGACCTTTGGTCCAGACTTTTAGTCCCGCACCAATTTGCGGCCGGTACTAATATAACATTAGTACCGGTCCCAGCGGCCGGACAGGCGAACGGCAGCAGTACCGGTCGGTAAGCAACCTTCAGTACCGGTTGGTGTAACCAACCAGAACTAAAGGATTTGGGGCTGGCGCTGCAGCGGCGGGTCCCACGCCGAGAACCTTTAGTACCGGTCTGTGTTACAAACCGGTACTAAAGATGGACATTTAGTACCGGTTTGTGTTACAAACCGGTACTAAAACATTTCGCTATAAATTCCATCTACTCCCTCCAGCCCGAGCTCACTTCACTCTCTGCCTCCTCATTTATTTCTCTCTGTTGTTGCTCGAGCTCGGTGGTGATCCGGCGATTTGTCCAATTTGGTGGCACCATTTTTGGTCAAAAAGGTTAGAAACTTGTTTCTCTTACATTTAATTGGAAACTTCAGTTCATTTAGTGCTAGTTTGAGCTCATTTAGTGTTAGTTTGACCTAGATAGAAAAATGTAGGAAAATCTAGATGTGTATTGTTAGTTTGACCTAGATAGAAAAATTTAGAAAAATCTACAAATGTAGCTTATTTAGTGCTAGTTTCATCATTTACTTTGTGCTAGTTTAGCTAATTTTGTCCTAGTTTAGCTCATTTAGTCCTAGTTTAGCTCATTTTATGCTATAATTACGTAATTAATTGTTTATAGAATTATTACTTGTATAATTTTCTTATTTGTGTAACTTTTTGTTATATATAGTGTCATGGTTTTGACATCTGTCCACACTGGCTCTCGTCCGCTCTATTATTCGGATGTGGTACGATTGTTTGTTATAAGTATATGTTTGTTTAATTTCGTGTTTACAAAAATTATACCGACCAACTTAACGTTGATATATTTTTATCTAGGAGGTAGTTGAACCGGAAAATGAGCCCGACCCTATTTTCGAGTTTTTAGTAGAAGAAAACAATGATTTGAAAGCTAAATTGAAAAGAAGTGAAGATCTTCGTCTCGAAGAGAAGATGAAATGGGAGTTGAAAATTGCCGACGTCGTCGATGATAACGAGATCAAGATGGAGGCAATGCGCTTGGATCACAAGATCAAGATGAATGCAATGCGCTTGAAGCTTAAAAAGTTTAGAAAATATGTCATTAGTCAAGAGGCTTGGTATCATTATGCTGTTGGTTCAATAATTACCTTAGTTGCGATTTTGATCGCATTTGTCGTTGGATTGAAATTCTTTAGCTAGTTCTATGTTAGTTTCAATTAATGAATGTTTTATGAGAACTATGTATTAGATTTGTTTAAATATGGTGAACTTGTATTAATGAATTGGTCACGTATCTATCTATTCATGGTAGATATATATATATAACTATTGTGTAATGGTTTTATATATATTTACATAATGCAGATGAATCGACAATGGATGTACGTTGACCGACGCACTCCGGAGTTCATGACCGGCGTGCTGGATTTTATCCGTGTTGCTGAGGCAAATAAGCGGGATGGTTTTATGTATTGTAAATGTTGTGCTTGTAAGAATATCAGAAGTTACTCCAACTCAAAAACCATTCACATCCACCTGTTTCAGTCCGGTTTCATGTCCGGCTATAATTGTTGGACCAAACACGGGGAAACAGGGGTCATAATGGAAGACAATGAAGAAGAAGAGGACGATGACAACTATCCTGAGTTTCCTGAATACGACGGTACTACAATGGAGGAAACTGGAGAAGACGCGCCTGACGAAGAGGCGCCGGATGAGCCCGCTGATGATCTTTCTTGGGCCATTGCTGATGCACAGAGAAACAGCGTAAATCAGAGGGAGTGGGTCAAGTTGGAGCGCATGTTGTAGGATCACAAAAAAAAATTGTACCCAGGTGTCGAAGATGACCAGAAAAAGCTGGGTACGACGCTGGATTTGCTGCAATGGAAGGCTGAGAATGGTGTATCGGACAAGGGGTTTGAAAAGTTGTTGAAAAAGATAAAGAAGATGCTTCCAAAGGATAACGAATTGCCCGACAGTACGTACGAGGCAAAGAAGATCGTCTGTCCTCTAGGATTAGAGGTGCAAAAGATACATGCATGCATTAATGACTGCATACTCTACCGCGGTGAGGAGTACGAGAATCTGAATGCATGCCCGGTATGCGGTGCATTGCGGTATAAGATCAGGCGAGATGACCCTGGTGAAGTTGAGGGCGAGCGCCCCAGAAAGAGGGTTCTTGCCAAGGTGATGTGGTATGCTCCTATAATACCACGGTTGAAACGTTTGTTCAGCAACAGAGAGCATGCCAAGATGTTGCGATGGCACAAAGAGGACCGGAAGAAAGACGCGATGTTCAGACACCCCGCTGATGGATCCCAGTGGAGAAAAATCGAGAGAGAGTTCCCGGACTTTGCAGATGACGCAAGAAACTTAAGATTTGGTCTAAGTACGGACGGCTTCAATCCTTTTGGAGAGCAAAGCAGCAGTCATAGCACCTGGCCTGTTACTCTATGTATTTACAACCTTCCTCCTTGGTTGTGCATGAAGCGAAAGTTCATTATGATGCCAGTGCTCATCCAAGGACCGAAGCAACCAGGGAGCGAGCTTGATGTGTACCTCAGGCCATTAGTTGACGAACTTTTAGAGTTGTGGCGGGAAGAAGGTGTACGTGTGTGGGATGAGCACAAACAGGAGGATTTTGACCTTCGAGGGTTGCTTTTCGTAACGATCAATGATTGGCCTGCTCTTAGTAACATCTCAGGACAGACAACTAAGGGATACCATGCATGCACACACTGTTTGGATGATACTGAATGTATATACTTGGATAATTGTAAGAAGTGTGTGTACCTGGGGCATCGTCGATTTCTTCCGGTCAGGCATAACGTCCGGAAGCAAGGAAAGCATTTCAAAGGTGAGGCAGATCACCGTAGGAGGCCTATGGACCGTACTGGTGAACAAATATTTGATATGGTCAAGGATCTAAAAGTAATCTTTGGAAAGGGTCCTGGAGGACTAAAGGTTCCGGATGACGCAAACGGGCACGCACCCATGTGGAAGAAGAAATCTATATTTTGGGAGCTACCATATTGGAAAGTCCTAGAGGTCCGATCTGCAATCGACGTGATGCACGTGACGAAGAATATTTGTGTGAACCTGCTAGGCCATTTGGGCGTGTATGGGAAGAAAAAAAACACAACGGCAGCACGGGAGGACCAGAAACGTTTGAAAGAACGAGACGGCCTGCTTCCAGAACATTATGACGGTCCTGCCAGCTATGCTCTAACCAAACAAGAGAAAGTGATATTTTTTGAATGTCTGAGCAATATCAAGGTCCCGTCTGGCTTCTCGTCGAATATAAAGGGAATAATAAATGTGGCACAACAAAAATTTCAAAACCTAAAGTCTCATGACTGCCATGTGATTATGACGCAATTGCTTCCGATTGCATTGAGGGGGCTTCTACCGGAAAATGTTCGAGTACCCATTGTGAAGCTTTGTGCATTTCTCAATGCAATATCTCAGAAGGTAATCGATCCAATGATCCTACCAAGACTACAG
Source organism: Poa annua (assembly GCA_026929855.1). Lineage (NCBI taxonomy): Eukaryota > Viridiplantae > Streptophyta > Magnoliopsida > Poales > Poaceae > Poa > Poa annua. Next base: position 88,695,574 of record CM049437.1, on the reverse strand, counting down.
AATGATGTGGTCCAGTGTCTTGTCAGCTTTGAGTTGGTGTTCCCCCCATCCTTTTTCGATGTTATGACGCATGTTTGGTTCACCTAGTCGAAGAGATTCAAATTCTCGGTCCCGTATTTCTACACAATATGTTCCCATTTGAGAGGTTCATGGGAGTCTTAAAGAAATATGTTCATAACCGTGCTAGGCCAGAAGGAAGCATCTCCAAGGGCTATGGAACCGAGGAGGTCATTGAGTTCTGTGTTGACTTTATTCCTGACATTAATCCGATTGGTGTTCCACAGTCGCGACATGAGGGGAGACTGAGTGGAAAAGGCACTCTAGGGAAAAAAGTATTTGTATGTAGGGACGGACCTTCTTTCAGTCAAGCGCACTACACAGTTCTACAAAATTCCTCATTGGCAGCTCCGTATATCGAGGAACACATGAATATTTTACGATCTGAGAACCCGGTGGAGGATGAGTTCTGGATTAAAGATCAACACACGGCGAAATTCAGCGGTTGGTTGCAAACACATCTCATGAGTAACACCGAAGTTGATGTTGAGCTGTACTTGTTGGCCAGGACACCATCTTCGACTATAGTCACTTTCGAAGGGTACGAGATAAATGGGAATACATTTTACACGATCGCTCAAGATAAAAAGAGCACCAACCAAAACAGTGGTGTCCGCTTTGACGCAACAAACAGCAATGGGCAAAAGGACACATATTATGGTTACGTAGAGGAGATATGGGAAATTGAGTATGGACCTTCTTTTAAGGTCCCTTTGTTTCGGTGCAAATGGGTCAAGCTGAATGCAGGCGGGGTAAAGGTAGACCCGATGTACGGAATGACAACGGTGGATCTGAACAATCTTGATTACAAAGACGAACCGTTCGTCCTAGCAAATGATGTAGCTCAAGTTTTCTACGTGAAAGACATGTCTACCAAACCGAAGAAAAGAAAAAATATGGAAGCGAATACATCAGACGAGGCAAAACGCCACATAGTTCTTTCAGGGAAAAGAAACATCGTGGGAGTGGAGGACAAGACAGACATGTCAGAAGATTATGATAAGTTTGATGAAATTCCGCCCTTCAAAGTCAACACTGACCCAAGCATCACGTTAAGTAATGAAGATTCTCCATGGTTCCGGCGCAAAGTTAAGCAATCGAAGAAAAGGAGGAATAATACAACAGATGGGAATATTGGTGATGTGTAATCCAGGAATGATATTTATGAAATATGAGGTCTTTATCACAAACTATGTTGTGGAATATGAGGTCTTTATCACAAACTATGTTGTTGAAATGACCATAACTTGGTCATTTGTCTTGAAACTTCTAGATGTTCATACATGATAGACCTTTTTTGTTAAGACTTTTTTTGCAAATTTTGTCAGAAATCAAGTTGATCATTTTTCATAGCAACAAGTACACATATAAGGTCCCATGCCAAATGATTTCCTTTTTTGAAGTGAACCTTAAAATGATTTTTCCAAAAACTTCAGACCAAACTATTAAACAGTTGTAGATAAAATTTGAATTACTTTCGAAAAATCGACATAAACTCAATTAACTAGGGAAATTAGGTAGAAATCAAAGAAAAACCTAATACTTGGGGATTATCCATCATATGTGGACTAGTTTCCATGAAAATTAAATGGGTGCCATTTTGCATCATATTTTTGGTACTTTGTTCACAAAAAAAGTCATTTTTTGCACTTAAAAAAATGGAAAATGATATTTATGAAAATAATTTCAAGAATTCCTTTGGCATGACTGTTTTTTATACCAATATGCACCTATTTGTGGAATAGAGATTTGTACAAAGTTTTAGAAACTAATTAGTTAAAAGAAAATAGATATAAAATACCTTTTATTTTAAATGTTACATTTTTAAAATGTCAATATTCTTTGTAATTTGTTGAAAACATGTTCTTGAATATAAATAATTTTTTTACAAATTATTAGAAACTAATTTTACTAGTTTTACACAATTACATCAGTAGATATACAAAAACAGAAAACAGAAAATAGAAGAGGGAAATAAAATACAAAAAACACCTTCAGTACCGGTTGCTGGTTGCAACCGGTACTAAAGGTTTTCGTTTCGCGCCAGTTTCTGGGCGCCGAATCGACAGACCTTTAGTACCGGGCCGTGCTACCAGCCGGTACTGAAGGACCTTTAGTACCGGTTCGTGCTAGAGACCGGTACTAAAGGTCTATGCATTAAATGCCCTCGCCCAGATCGGGCAGTTCTCATTCTCTTACACAGACCCGAGTCCCCGACGACGACGAAGAGGAGACGCCGCGCCGCCATCACCGGAGACGCCCTATACGCCATCGCCGGAGAAGCCGTGCCGCCCCCGACGTTGTCCTCGTCTCTCCCGACTCCGGCCGTCGCTCCGCCGGTGCTAGGTGAGCCGTCTCCTCCTCCCTCCTTCTCGCCACCGGTGCTAGGGCTTAGAGAATCGCCGCCGACAGCGGAGCGCCGCCACCATTCTAGGACAGCGCCGCCACCATTTGGTCGCGCATGCCGGTGCGCGACTCGCCGTGTGCGCGGCTCCTCCCTCCTTCTCGCCACCGGTGCTAGGGCTTAGAGAACCGCCGCCGACAGCGGAGCGCCGCCACCATTCTAGGACAGCGCCGCCACCATTTGGTCGCGCATGCCGGTGCGCGACTCGCCGTGTGTGCGGCTCCTCCCTCTGGCGCGCAATCGAGGGACGCAAGAAGCAGAAGGGGACGAGAGCTCCATTGCTGACGTCATGCTGACATCATGCTGACATCATATATTTATGCTATTAGGATTTTACAATATATTTATGCTATTGTTAGGATTTTGCAGGAAATTCATAACTTGTGAATGCTATTGTTCGGATTTTGTAGGAAATATTTATATGAATGCTATTGTTAGGATTTAAAGTGTAATAGTGTTAGCACTAATATATTTATATGAATGCTAGTGTTAGCAATAATATATTTATGTGAATGCTAGGGTTAGAATTTAAAGTGTAATAGTGTTAGAATATTTATGTGAATGCTATTGTTAGATTTTTAGGATTTTTAGTATTGTTTTACGGTTTGTAGGATTTGTGCAATTTTTTGATTTGTCAATGTGACAAAGTGAATAGATTCCAACGTTTGGGGCAAATGCTACTGTTTTTAGATTATTTGTTAAATAGAGTGTTAGATTATTTGTTAAATAGAGTGTTAGATTATTTGATGCAAAGTACTTATGTAATTTTATTTGATGCAAAGTACTTGCAATTTTTGCTACTGTTTTAGGAAGTTTCTAAATTTTGGCCGATGATTAGATCGTTGCACGTTGCATCTTCAGGGAGGTGTGAGTGAAACATGTTGTCTGAACATATATGCAATGTTCATTCCACGTTGTTCGCTGACACCATCCCTGAAGCAATTCTATATGAGGCCTTGCTGTCTGTTTTGCAATGTTAGGAAGTTTGTAAATTTGGATTAATAGTGTGGATGCAAAGTAGTTGTGCAAAGTACTTGTGTAATTTAGGGTAATTTTATGGATGCTACTATGTAATTTTATTTGATGCAAAGATTATAATGCTACAATGTAATAAATAGCGTGGATGCAAGTGTTGAAATTTGTGAGTGAAAGTGTTAGAATTTGTGAAATAGTATTGTGAAAATGCAACCATAATTTCCCGCGGCAACGCGCGGGGAATGCAACCACAATTTCCCCAATGCAAAGTACTTGATTTCGTCGATCCCTCGCCTCACCGTTATAACTTGACATCATGTAGGAATCTCGCCGTCCATCCCTCGCCTCACCGTCGTCCTTTCTGTGACCTTCCCGAGTCTCGTTGATCCCGCGCCTCACCGTCGTTCCCGAGCATCCCCTCGTGCCCTCCCCCGCGGTGAGCCTCTACCGTGCGCACATGTTATTTCTTTACAATAATGCCGCCGCCCGATTTGGCACTAAATTGTTCTATCTTTTTTTTTTGTATTAGTTAAGCTATGGACGGCAGAGCAGGGGAAGATCAATTGTTCGACATCATCAGAGATGGTGAAGATGATGGATCGCAATATCTTAACATGTCCGGTGGTGAAATGGAGGACGAGGAGATTTATAACTTAGAAGCTCCTCCATCCGCCTCGAACAATAATGCCGATGAGAATGTAGCGCAGAATACCGACGAGGTATACATAGCTTCTGGTGATAAATTAATGATTTGATATGTGTACATATACATGTTTTAACATAATATTTCTTCTTTTAGCCCTCCGGATCGGGATCGAGCAAGTCTGTTAAAAGAAAACGAGTCCCGGCCAAAAAGTTAAAAGAAGAAAGATTTGATATCGAAGAAATCTCTGAAATTGGCGAACCGATTGCTCCGAAAGAGCACGCACGTAAATTTGTGAGTCAGTGCGGAGTTATTGTTCGGGACAACATTCCGATCACCATCCGAGAATGGCACAAGCCGAAGGGTGGAGGAGAGAGTTTTGTGTCAGATATTTGCAAGAGGGAACTTCTGAAGTCCGTTTTCCACAATTTCGCCCTACCGACAGGCCTCGGAGATGCCGAGAAAAAGAAAGTCTTCCAGTGGACTCTAAAGAAAATGGCCGAACAATTCATGAACTACAAGAAAAGGTTATACCAGCAATTCATCAAGACAAAGAAAACCCCTAATTTTCAAGACGTACAGTACAGGAGGATAAGAGATCAGTGGCAAGAATTCAAGGACTACAAGGAATCAGAAGAAGCTCTGGAAAAGTCGGAGAAAAATAAGTTGAATGCCGACAAAAAGCAATATTTCCAACGTTTGGGGCCAGGTGGCTATAAGACCGCCATTCCTAAGTGGCAAGAAAGGGACGCCAAGTTAATTGCTGCCGGGGTCACTCCAAGTACATCAAGCTATCCCGCAAGGGCGAGACATTGGGCGTACAGCGTCGGGCTGGAGCCCGACCCACAGACAGGGAATCTTGTGTTGAAGGAAAAGGTTAAACCAGGCCCCGAGGGAGAGCCCGAAAGAGAAAAAATTCGGAATAAAGCCAAAGAACTTGATGATGCAGTAGTTGCCGCTCGGGAGGGAAGGTTCGCGCCCAATAGAGAGAAGGACGAGCTGTCACTCGCCCTCGGGAATCCTGAACACACTGGGCGAGTACGAGGCGTGGGCGTCGTCCCTTGGAAGGTTGGGTTCCCCGAGCATAGGGACACCTACAGGAGTCGCGACAGGAAGAAGAAACAGGAGGCAGAGAAATATCAGCGGTTGGAAGACATGATAATAGACCTGCGACATGAAATGAGGCAGAAAAAGGCATCTGAGCCGCAGGAGGACCAACTTGATATGGCATCTCAGCGGAAAAGCAGCGTGGCTTCCACACAAAATGTCCAGCCTGATGACGCAACATACCCCGTGGATCAGATTCAGGGGCGAACAAACTGTGAGCTGCACATCAAGATGAGGAACCTATCCATAAAGGTGGCGGTCGGCTTTGCTTTAGAGAATATACCCGGAGCAACCCTTCATGGCGGTCAGATTCCAGCTGGCTACGCGCGAGTCGGGGTGGACGAAATTATGAACGGATTCGAGGACCTAGAGCTTGACTTTCCTGGAGCTGAAGGGGAGACGACACTGGGAGAAGTGTTGCGCGGAATCATTCTATGGAGAAAGGAACACATCGTGTTTCCTGGAGAATCGACGCGTAGGCCACCAACCCCTCCGAGTAGCAATCAACCTCCAAGTCCACCCCGCATTGAAAATATGGACACCGAGAGGGAACCCAGCGCGACTCCATCTCCCCGGTGCGCGAGTCCAACCCAGCGGGAGTCCACCCCGGAGCGTGCAAAGAGTCCACTCCAGCGGGAGTCCACCCCGGAGCGTGCAAAGAGTCCACTCCAGCGGGAGTCCACCCCGGAGCTTGCAAAGAGTCCGCCCACCGGCAATAGGACCTTCTCAATGAGGCAGAAGATGCTTGCCGGTGCGTCGAGTGGTGCTCCAAAGGACACCTACAAGTACGGGCCGTCGTTGAAGGATCTTCCGGTGTTAACTTACCACCGGACCGTTGAGGAGAATGCTCCCTTGGTCAAAGCTCACAATGCCGCACACTTTGCGAAGAAAGTGCCCGAGCCAAAACAGGTACTAAACCCTAAGGGTGTTAAACACTTTTTAGACATCGTCTGTGATCCTGACCGTAGAACTTTGCCTGATAACTATGAACGCTCTATCTCGAAGAGTTTTGACACGCAAGAGGAGAATAAAAAGAAAAGGGTCGCTGCACAGAAGAAGAAGAAGGGGAAAAAGGTTCCCCAGCTCGGAGAACAGAAAGTACAGTCGGTCGCCCCGCTGAAGGTTCAGACAGACAAGAGTCCCAACGTTGGGACAAATGTTCCTGTTACTGACTACATGGACGATGATGCATTTGACGCACTTTTCCCCAAGTCGACTGAGATAGCACGGACGTTTGTCTACGGGAAAGATCTTCTCCCTAGTGATGAGATGGTGCGTCTAGCTTTTCAAATGCGGAGATTGCATGACTAGTACATGAAGGTTGCAAAGGACAAGCAACTCGTGTTTTACGTGACATACCGAGAAGACCAATTCTTCGTCAACCACGAGATATGTATCGAATTTGATGAATTATGGCAGTTATACAACCGGCGTGCTCTCGACGCAACTATCATGAGTTGCTATGTTCTGTAAGTGTTTTTTCTAAATGTCTAGCTGAGCATGTAATTATCCTCACTAATTGAGCCTGTAATTATCTGCACTATATTCTTTCGTATGCTATTATATATGCAGGTGGATGCTTATCGAGTGCAAAAGGAAAAGACTCTGGGAAGTTGGGTTCATTGACCCATCTATCGTTAACTGCAAAAACTTAGAGCGGAAGCCCGGGGACTGCGAGGAGGCATTGTTGAGGTCGCTATTGAGCCAAACACATGCGGCAGATATACTTCTTCCTTACAACTTCAAGTGAGTGTGACTGTCTTCAACACATTTCTATATTGCTAATGACTAGATGTTAAGTTTAATTGATGAGTTATATTCATGCCTCACTATATAAACGTGTGCAGCTTCCATTGGATTCTACTGGACATTATCATTGACAAGGGATTAGTTGAAGTATTTGACTCATTACGCAAACCACAATCATACTACCAGGACTTGATTGACATGCTTCAGAGGTAATTTCAACCATTAACCCCATTTCATGATATCAAGTAATCATAACACATTTATTCATTTGCTTTTGTGAGTAGGGTTTGGAAAATATTCATCAAGAGAGAGAGGGGTGAATGGAAACCAGAGCTGACTATTAAACATATTGATGTAAGTGTGCTACTATTAAACATAGTCTCTTTAATTCATCATCATTTTGAATTATTATTTAATTAAGTTATATTCTCGTAAAGACCATGAAGCAGCCTCCGGGAAATGAATTATGTGGATTCTACGTCTGCGAGTTCATGAGGACCTTGAGCGTTGGGCAGGCGTCGCGTGAAAAAAGAATGGATGTGAGTGTGACTGTCTTGTACTATATTTCAATCTTATTATGATTTGATATATATATATATACACACACAACTAATATATTCATATTGATCTCGTTTAAAGCTTAACGACAAGCGGAACGCTATCCTACCACATCAGCGCGTAGAAGCAATTCAAGAGGAGATAGCGGGATTTATCCTTGAGGAGGTCATGAATCCAAAGGGAGAATACCATAATCCTAAATATAGCTATGCCATATGAAAGAGGAGGATGTATGACATTATTGCGATCTCTATACACCGGATTGTATATATGTATATATCTTTGTAATAACGTAGTATGAATATGTCCTATATCTAAATTATATTATATATCAACGTTTACCGTATGTAGTAGCGTAGAATACATATACGAAAGTATATTACGTATGCATCAACGTGTACCGTGTATATATATAATACCGTATGAATGTATAACAGTAGATGAAAAAGAAAACATAAAATAAAATTGCAGTGAAGAAAAGAAAACAGATAACAGAAAAAAAAAGGAAACGAAAAATAAATTGCAAAACCCTTAAAACCTAAACCCTTTAGTACCGGCCGGTGTTACCGACCGGTACTAAAAGTTCTCCGCACGAGCCCGAGCCCCACGCCCACGTGGGGGCCCTTTTAGTACCGGACGATAAGAAACCGGTACTGATGCTGGGGGGCATCAGTCCCGATTGCGCAGTACCGGTTGCGAAACCGGTACTGATGCTCCTCCCTGACCGGTACTAAAGAGCCGTTTTCCACTAGTGCTAAAACATCTTATATTAAAAAACGGAGGGAGTATGAACTTCCATAAAAGCGAAGTATTTGTGTTGGGAGAACAGGAAAATAAGATCAGCATCGCCAATCAGCTAAACTGCAAGCTCGGCTCGTTTCCCTTCACTGCCTATCTCAGACAAAAAATTGATCATCGAACAGTGGTTCCTCCTAGTACAAAATCTGGCAGCCAGAGTGGAACCCTGGATTGGTAGGTTCCTCTATTCGGGTGGCCGCCTAGTTCTCTATGACTCTTGTCTTGCTAGTCTACCCATGTATGACATGAGTCTTTGTATCCTTCGGGAGGGGTGTACGAGCAATTTGACTCACATAGAGGCAGGTTTCTCTAGAAACAAGGCAAACTGAATATGAAGTACCACATGTTAAGCTGGCCAGTGGTCTGCCGTCCGAATGACTACGGTGGCCTAGTCATCATCTACTCCAGGCACATGAACATCACCCTCTTGCTCAAGAGGATTTGGAAAATTTACCAGATGGATGAGTCCATCTAGGCTACTTTTATCAGAGCCAAATATACATGCAACGGTGACATTTTTTTCGGCTCGAGCCGGGAGGGCTCGCAGTTCTGAAAAAACAGAAATCAAGCACTTATTCAAACTTGGAACCAAATTCCGGCCGGGAAGTGGCCACAAAATTAACTTCTGGGTTGACTAGAGGTGGGGTGACAGGTCCCTTTGAGTGCTCGTTTTCCAACTTTGTTCAATATATGCGAGGACCCGTCTCTCTCAGTGGCTCAAGCGCAATGGGCTAGGATCATCGCAATGGCGCGCGAGCGCTTCCCCGGCGACGAACCGGCGGCGCAGGCCTACGCCCGGTTCACTTACGACGCTGAGGAGGTCGCGGCGTAGGCCGTCATCCCAGAGGAGATCGCCGAGGAGCAGTCAGCCTTCGCCGCGGTCTCCGCACCCTCCTCCGGCACCGTCACCACCTCCTCCTCAGCCATTGTCGGGCGGTCCGCCATCACAGTTGCGCCGGCGGCACGTGTGGAGGTCCTCCACGCCGGCGGCCCCCCAGGCTGGGCGTACACGGAGGAGCTGCGGCACGAGGACGACGAGGAGGAGGACGACGACGACGACCTCGACTTCCTCGAACCCGACCCGAACGCCCCAGACCTAGGCAAGGAGCAGAGGGTGCTCCTTACCTCGTTCGAGACGCATCGCCGTGACCGAGCTGGGCGATAGCTCATAGCCGAGGCGCCCGCCGGCCAAGAGGAGGTCCGCACAATGTGGTAGCGCGCCCGGGCGGATGCCGAGCACGAGTACGTGCGCTCGGCATACCGGCCGGAGGCTGTCCTGGCAAGCGCCGCGGCGGAGGCTGCTGCAGCAAGGGCGGAGGTGGATGCCCTTGTAGAAGCCGCTCGTGCGCAGGCCACAAAGGATGCGGCGGAGGCGGCGACTGCACGGGCGCGCTGGATGAACGCCGTGGAGGAGAGCCAGGCGCGGCAGAGGCTGGAGGAGGGCCACCGGATGGAGGCGATGCAGCAGACGAGGGACGAGTTCCAGGGGCTGACACCGCAGCTGAGGCGCCGCCTAGTCGACGAGCGCAAGCGCGTGATCTGGGGCGCCGGTCCATCCGGCTCTGGTGGCGGCTTCGGCGGGCAGTAGGGCGAGCGACTACAAGTATGCGACCATCGTCGGCGCAATTTTGGGTGTAATAGAAGGCCTTAACTATATTAGCTACTAATGAAATTATCTAATCTACAATTGTGTCCATGCCATGTGGGGTCGTGACGGATTAAAAAGGGCGTGAACGGACAGCACGGGCAGTCCACAGCGCGTCGCCGCGGACAGCGCGGACATTTTGCGTCGTGTTGTTGGGCTGGATTTTTCCCGGCCCCAAACATTTCCGGACGAAAATGAACCGCGGACGTCCATTTACGTCGGCCGCTGAAATGCCCTAAGAGCATCTCCACCGACGCCCTACAAACGGTCCCCCAAAGGCCCAATGGGGGACCGGAGCAAAAAAAAACGTCACAGCGGCACCCCCAAACGTGTCCACCTGCCAAATTTGTGTCCGGCACCCCAGCCCACCCGCCAAACTTAGGGGCCTGCCTGGGGGCGCCGGACATCATCCGGGCAACCCACCCAACAGGCGTCCCCCACCCGTCACTGAGACAAGAAGTCGTGACACCGGTGTGCGAAGTCGTGTCGCCAATTCCCAATACGACGGGACGCCGCTCGCCAGTTCCCAATGCGACGGGACGCCGGACTGCACGCCTAGCAGTTACTCTGGCGACACGACGCGACGCGAAGCGTTAAAGGCGAAGCCTTTTGCCTCGCCGTGCACATCCCCTCGCCTCGCCGTGCACATCCCTGCGCCTCGCCTCCCCCTCGCCTCGTCATGCACATCCCCGTTGCTGCTCGTGGCGCTCGGGGACGAGGTCAAAGCAGAGCTGGGGCGGTGGCTGTTGCTGACCACAACAGCGTCCGTGGCGCAGGTGGAGGGCGCCGAGGCCGGCAACGCGGGAGTCGTGCTTGCGGCCGCAAGCCGGCCTCACGTGGCCGCCGCAACCCCGCGGATGCCCGGCCTCCCTATTGTGAGGGCATGGAGGGCTACGAGTTCATGGTGTCCCTCTACGCCGTGTCCGACGCCGTCACTTCCCTCGGTGCCTCTCGAACGGGGTTGGGGAAGGCCAACCGAGAGGCTTCTGGCTGCGAATGGATGGATGTCGCGATGGTCCGTCTTGGTGTGGCGCCGGGCGCGAGGAGGACGACGTCGTCTTTTTGTCACACGGGTGGAGGTCCTTCGCCCGCTGATACGTCTCCAACGTATCCATAATTTCTGATGTTCCATGCTTATATTATACCAATTGCTACATGTTTTATCTACACTTTATATCATTTTTATGCATTTTCTGGGACTAACCTATTAACAAGATGCCACAATGCCAGTTCCTGTTTTCTGCTGTTTTTGTATCCAGAAAAGTTGTTCTGGAAATATTCTCGGAATTGGACGAAACAAAAGCCAAATCCCCTATTTTTCTGTCACGTACACGGAGTCCGAACGAGACATGAAGGAGGCCGAGGAGGCGGCCACACCACATGGTGGCGCCCCCCTGGCCGCGCCACGGCATGGTGTGGGCCCCTCGGGCGTCCACCGACGTTGCCCTTTCGCCAATATAATGCCTTCCTCGAGAAAAACTCTAAGCACCCGATCAAAAATCCACGAAACATCCCGTAGCCGCCGCCGTCGTCAACCCTAGTTCGGGAGGGTTCTGAAGCTCTTCCCGACACCCTGCCAGAGAGGGGAATCATCACCGTAGGGCTCTACATCGCCATGCCTACCTCCGGAGTGATGCGTGAGTAGTTCATCCTTGGACTATGGGTACATAGCAGTAGCTTGATGGTTGTCTTCTCCTCTTGTGCCATCATGTTTAGATCTTGTGAACTGCCTATCATGATCAAGATCATATTATTCTAATGCTACATGTTGTGTTTGTTGGGATCCGATGAATATTGAGTACTTTGTCAAGTTGTTTATTGAATCATCATATATATGTTATTTATGATCTTGCATGCTCTCCGTTACTAGTAGATGCTATGACCAAGTTGATACTTGTAACTCCAAGAGGAAGTATTTATACTAGATAGTGGGTTCAGTCTCCATTTAATTTGGGGGAGTGACAGCAACCTCTAAGGTTGTGGATGTGCTGTTGCCACTAGGGGTAAAACAGCGATGCTTCGTCTAAAGATAATTGTATTGCTTACATTACGCACTCTACTTAATGCAATAATCTGTTGCTTGCAACTTAATACTGAACGGAGTGCGGACGCTGATACGTCTCAAACGTATCTATAATTTCTTATGTTCCATGCTTATATTATACCAATTGCTACATGTTTTATATACACTTTATATCATTTTTATCTATTTTCTGGGACTAACCTATTAACAAGATGCCACAGTGTCAGTTCCCTGTTTTCTGCTGTTTTTGGTTTTAGAAAAGCTGATAAGGAAATATTCTCGGAATTGAACGAAACAAAAGCCAAAGTCCCTATTTTTCCCGGAAGCATCCAGAACACCGAAGAGGAGACGGAGAGGGGCCACGAGGCAGCCACACCTGGTGGTGGCGCGGCAGGCTTCTTGGCCGCGCCGCCACGTGGTGTGGGCCCCTCGGGGCTCCACCGCCTTCGCCTTTTCGCCTATTTATACCCCCCGACGAAATAAGACCTAACACCAGATCAGAAATCCACGAAAAGGTCCGTAGCTCCGCCGCCATCGAAGACAAGTTTCGAGGGTCAGAAGTTCCTGTTCCGGCACCCTGCCGGGACGGGGATTGACCGCCGGAGCCATCTCCATCGACTCCACCGCCTCCACTTCGACTCCATGATGGTTTCTGAGTAGTTCCCCCATGGACTACGGGTTCTTGGCTGTAGCTAGTTGGTACTCTCTCTCCCATGTACTTCAATACAATGATCTCATGAGCTGCCTTACATGATCGAGATCCATATGATGTAATTGAAGGGGATCGCAGGCAGAAAACAAAAAATTTCCTAACAGCGATAACCTTAAACTAGCCAGAATCTATACTATGCAGATATAGTAGTACGAAGGGGGGTCGGTGCACATACCTCTTGTAGACCGAAAAGCGGGGATTACGCTCCCGCACAAGCGTTGTCAATGAAGCCGACGAAGACTTCGATGCCGTGTAGAGGAAGCAGACCTCTAGCACCACTAGCGTGGTGCCTCGCAGGGCGTTACACACGTACGGTGAAGCCGACGAACTCCGGGCTCCGATCCAAAGACGAAGCAGCGGAAGACTGGGACCGGGAGACCAGCAGCGCGGCGGCGTGCGTATGGTCGAGAAAACTTATCCTTGGCGCAACTCCAAACCGGGGAGTCACGGGATCCAAGGAGAGAGAGAGAGAGAGAAGAATTGGTGTGTCTTTAAAGGCCAGGGGTACCCCCATATATATAGGAGGCCAGGGGCTGCCCACCTTGCCAGGCTGGCGGTGTGGGACTAATCCCACACCCCAGCCGGCCAAGGTGGTGCGCCGGCCCTAGGTGGGCCCCACTTGGCCCACCTAGGCCGGCCCCTCCCTCATGCGCACCAAGGAGGGGAACTTCCCCCCCTCATGGGCCTTCTTTCCACCAGAAGGCCCATTTAAGGTATGCAGCCTTTAAAAATTCAGAAAAAATTAAAATAAAATATATTTAACTATTAATTACACTAATTAATATTAAATACATATTACATAATTTATTCTGGCTCCGAAAACTATTTCGTCGCTGCCCGATCTCCACCGGAACTTTCCCGGGACGTTCCCGGTCTCTCTTTTCCTATTTTTTCCTCTTCCGGTAAAATGTCGACTCCCCTTAAGCGTGTTACCCTAGCGGTTCGATTATCTCACCAGACATGATCGAGACTCCTCTCCGATCAATGACTAATTCGTGGACCTTGGATACCCATAATTAATCTCTGCGAGATAACGAATACTTTACCTATCGAATCTGCACGTCTGAGTCTTAAACCTTTTGCCATGCGATACTTAGCGTGTCCGAGACTCGTCCATAGATATCTCCATACCTAGCTTGATCTCGTTACCGACACTGCTAACTTCTACTCGTCCATGATCTTATGTCCTGGTGACCTAGTCACACGCTTGCAAGCTCGTTTGACATAATCTCACCGAGTGGGCCCTAGAGTATCTATCCTGCTATGGGACTGGCAAATCCCGCTCTTGACCCCCCGTCTCAACATACTCCTTTCCGACACCCGAGAGGGACACCTTTATTGTCACACTATGTAAGATATGACGTTTGATGCAATCAAAGTGTCTTCCAGGAATAACAATAAGAGTAGATCTCACGGTCGAAGGCGTAATGACTACGTCCTACAAATATTGGGTATGTCCATCACATCGTTCTACCAACGACATGACTTCATTGTCAAATAGACGCCATGTCACATGATCGGGAAACCTCGATCATCGATTGCACAATGAACCAGTCAAATAGAGGCTACTAGGGACCTGGTTGTTTTACGTATCACACATGTATTAATGTTTCCGCTTAATACAGTTATAGCATGACACAAAAACGTATTATGAACAAATGAGATATGATAAATAAAACTCTTTATTAATTGCCTCTAGGGCATATCTCCTACAGTCTCCCACTTGCACTAGAGTACAACTTAATCTAGTTTACAACTTGGTAAAAGCCGGACACCCATAGCATCTTGGTGTTTCACGTGCTTGTCAAGCAGGAGAGGCTTCGTCAAAGGATCTGCCACATTCAGATCCGTATGTATTTTGCAAATCTTCACTTCACCTCCTTGTACATACTGTCGTACCACATGGAAGCGTCGGAGTATGTGTTTGGCAGTCGAGTGAGACCTCGGTTCCTTCGCGTTAGCAATGGCACCCGTATTGTCGCAGTAGAGGGTTACGGGGTCTTGCGCGCTAGGGAACACTCCAAGCTCGATGATGAACTTCCTCAGCCACACAGCTTCATTCGCGGCTTCAGAAGCGGCAATGTACTCCGATTCCATTGTAGATTGGGCCACGATGGGTTGCTTCCCACTCCTCCAGCATACAGCGCCTCCGTTCACCTTGAACACATATCCTGTCTGTGACTTAGAGTCATCTGGGTCTGAGCAGAAACTTGCATCAACGTAACCTGTTACGCCAAGTTCTTCCTCACAGTCCCCATACACAAGGAACATTTCCTTTGTATGCTTGAGATTCTTAAGAATGCTTTTAACAGTTACCCAATGATCCTTTCCAGGATTACTTTGGAACCGGCTCGTCAAACTAAGAGCCAATGCTACATCAGGTCGAGTACTTAACATGGCATACATGATCGATCCTATGGCTGAAGCATAGGGATGTTTAGTCATCTCGACTTTATCATGTTCCGTCACCGGACACTGAGCCTTGCTTAATACCTTATTCTTGACAACCGGCAGAAAACCCTTCTTTGCCGTCTCCATACCGAACCGTTTCAGTATCTTGTCAATATAAGTACTCTGACTTAACGCTAACAGACGTCTCGATCTATCACGATAGATTTTGATGCCTAGAACGTATGCAGCTTCTCCTAAGTCCTTCATTGAAAATTCACTGTTTAAATATTTCTTAACGCTATTCAGAAGTTCCACATTATCCCCTATTAGTAGTATATCATCAACATATAGTACTAGGAACACAACTGAGCTCCCACTCATTTTCTTGTAAATGCAGGTCTCTTCGCTATTTTGGACAAATCCAAAATCTTTGATCACCTCATCAAAGCGAAGATTCCAGCTCCGAGATGCTTGCTTCAGTCCATAAATGGAACGCTGAAGCTTGCATACCTTGCCAGCATTTTCTGGATCGACAAAACCTTCAGGTTGTACCATATACAACTCTTCCTCAATGTTACCATTTAGGAAGGCTGTTTTGGCATCCATTTGCCATATCTCATAGTCATAATATGCGGCAACTGGTAGCAAAATCCGAATAGACTTTAGCATCGCTACCGGTGAAAACGTTTCATCGTAGTCAATCCCATGAACTTGTCGGAAACCCTTTGCGACAAGCCGAGATTTATAGATGGTCACATTACCATCTGCATCAGTCTTCTTCTTAAAGATCCATTTATTCTCGACGGCCTTGCGCCCTTCGGGAATCTCCATCAAAGTCCACACTTTGTTATCATACATGGATCCTATTTCGGATTTCATGGCTTCAGGCCATTTCTCGGACTCAGGACTAGCCATAGCCTCTTTGTAGTTCGTAGGTTCGTCTTGTTCAATCAACATGACGGTGCAAACCATGTTGCCATACCATTCAGAGGCGATCCGAGATCTCCCTGACCTACGAGGTAGAATAGCACCCTCGACATCTTCTCCCACTCCATCTGTTGAGGACGTTTCCGGAACAGCTTCCGTTGCGCCACTCGGAATTTCGAGTTCAGGGTCAACGATCTCGTCGAGGTCTATTTTCCTCCCACTTACTCCTTTGGCGAGAAACTCTTTCTCCAGAAAGGTACCGTTCTTCGCGACAAACGTTTTGCCCTCAGCTTGGTTGTAGAAGGTGTATCCTATGGTTTCCCGCGGATACCCTACAAAGACGACTTTCTCCGACTTCGGTTCGAGTTTGTCGGGCTGTAGTTTCTTAACATACGCCTCACAACCCCAGACCTTCAGGAACGACAACTTAGGTTTCTGGCCATGCCATATCTCATACGGTGTCGTTGCTACGGATTTGGACGGAGCCCTATTTAAAATGAATGTGGCTGTTTCTAACGCATACCCCCAAAAAGATACGGGCAAGTCGGTAAGAGACATCATAGATCGGACGCTATCTAATAGGGTACGATTATGTCGCTCGGACACACCGTTGCGTTGCGGCGTTCCAGCTGGCGTAAGCTGCGGCACGATGCCACAGGCCTTCAGATGTGTGCCAAACTCAAAAATCAAATATTCGCCACCACGATCGGATCGAAGGTGCTTGATTTTCTTGTTGAGTTGATTTTCAACTTCACTTTGAAATTCTTTGAACTTTTCAAATGTTTCAGACTTGTGTTTCATCAAATAGATATACCCATATCTACTCAAGTCATCGGTGAAGGTGACAAAATAACGATAACCATTGCGTGTCGACACGCTCATTGGTCCACACACATCTGTATGTATGACTCCCAATAAGTTCGACGCCCGTTCCATGAAACCATTGAACGGTGTCTTGGTCATCTTGCCCATGAGGCATGGTTCGCATGTGTCGAGGGATCCAAAATCCAACGAGTCCAGAAGTCCATCGGCATGGAGTTTCTTCATGCGCTTTATACCAATATGACCGAGACGGCAATGCCAGATATACATGGCGGTATCGCTACTAAGTTTAATCCTCTTGGCAATTATGCTATGGATGTGAGTACCACGATCGAGATTCAACAAGAATAAACCATTACTCTCGGGAGCATTAACATAAAAGATATCATTCATTGAAATAGCACAACCACTTGATACTGATTTGAACGAATATCCGTCTTGCAACAAGCAAGACCCACTGATAATGTTTACACTCAAGGTCGGTACAAAATAACACTTATTTAGAACCAAAACTAATCCCGATGGTAGATGTAGAGGGAGTGTGCCGACAGCCACCACGTCAACTTTTGATCCGTTGCCGACGCGCATCGTCACCTCGTCCTTTGCCAGGCGCCGCTTATTCCGCAACTCCTCCTGAGAGTTACATATATGAGCAACAGAGCCAGTATCAAATACCCAGGTGTTGCTACGGGCGCAGGTAAGGTACACATCAATAACATGTATATCAAATATACATTTCTCTTTTCCGACAATCTTGCCGGCCTTCTTATCCTCAAGATACTTGGGGCAGTTGCGCTTCCAGTGACCATCTCCCTTGCAGTAGAAGCATTCCACGCCAGCTTTGGGACCAGGTTTGTTAGTCTTAGGCTTGGCAACGTGCTTGCCATCCTTCTTAGATCTCCAGTTTCTCCTGCCCTTGCCGCCAGATTTCTTAAAATCGACGGTCTTGTTGACCATCAACAGCGTGTGCTCCTTCTTCATTTCTACCTCAGCAGTCTTGAGCATCACGAACACCTCACCCAGGGACTTAGCCATGCCCTGCATGTTACAGTTCATGACGAAGCCTTTGTAGCTAGGAGGCAACGATTGCAGCACCCTATCAATCGCCAACTCATCAGGAATCTTGCATTCCAGAGCATTCAGGCGTTGAACGTAGCCAGACATCTTGACCACGTGCTCGCTCACACTGCTGTGCTCTTCCATCTTGGCTGAGAAGAAAAGCTCAGAAGCTTCATATCTCTCAGCCTTAGCCTGCGGCGCAAAGACAACCTTGAGATCAGAAATTATCTCGAAGGCACTCATCTTCTCAAAACGCTTCTGCAGGTCGGCTTCCATGGCATAGAGCATGCCACTCTGGACAAAGGAGGAATCATCCGACTTGGTCTGAAAGACCTTCTTCTCATCGTCGGAGGCATTATCTGCCGGAGGGTCACCCAGGGGGGCTTCAATCACGTAAGCCACCCTGTGGGGAGTGAGGAGGATCCTCAGGTTGCGGAACCAGGCCATGAAGTTTGACCCATTGGTCTTAAGCTTTTCTTTCTCAAGGAACAGACCTAGGTTAAAGGAGGGGCGAGACATCTACAATGGAATTTGCAAAACATAAGACTTTGTTCATAATATTTTGAGTTCAAGTATTTTCGAAAATAACTATAAGAACTCCCACTCAAAACGAGTATCCCTCTCATCGCTTTAGTGATTACACGACCCTAATCCATTGTGCAACCCCTCATCATCAGAGCCAGTAACACAACTTCAAAGGTAGACATCGGAATGTCAATCACAACAACTCTGTGACTCATGCTCGACCTTTCGGTCACCTTGTTCCGAGGCCATGTCTGTACATGCTAGGCTCGCCATAATAACCTTCAACGTAAATTCTTGTGCAACATGGCTTACACCCACTATATGCGAACGACGATATGTCTGACACCCGATCGTCACGACCTGCCTCATAACGTAGTACTTTCTTGGTGGTGCACGTCGAAGGGAGAACACAAATGGTATTTTGGAGGGATCATCTTATATAACTACCGCAGTGTAACTAATATATACTATATATATATACACACAATATAAGATGCACTCAAAACATCAAATGTAACGCGACGTGATATGGTCCTCGCGCCGGTGGTCTCCTTCGCGCCAACAGTTCATAAACAATTTAATAAACTTACCTTGACCATATCACATAGCCCCTGCAAAATAAAGTTAGACGCCTCTACTTTATCTTTTGCATATTTTACGTGGCTTGGGGCTTTCGTAAATAGAACCGCTTCATACCTACGAACCTATGACCACAACAACGATCAAATAATTGCATATTTATTCATCCCTTTCGGGCCCTCCATTGAAAATGCAAAGTCAACTAAAGAGAGAGAGACAGACACCCGCCAGCCACATATACGGAACCAGCCGTATGTCAGTTGTGGAACCAGTCTCGCGTAAGCGTACGCGTAAGGTCGGTCCGGGCCGCTTCATCAACTCGATGCTGCCGGCAGTGCAAGTGCACGCGAGAGGGTAGCAAATAATAAGAACGATGTCCCCGTGATAAACACGGGTGCAGCTAGCGCACAGCTATATCTACGCATAGATCGGCTCTGATACCACTGAAGGGGATCGCAGGCAGAAAACAAAATTTTTCCTAACAGCGATAACCTTAAACTAGCCAGAATCTATACTATGCAGATATAGTAGTACGAAGGGGGGTCGGTGCACATACCTCTTGTAGACCGAAAAGCGGGGATTACGCTCCCGCACAAGCGTTGTCGATGAAGCCGACGAAGACTTCGATGCCGTGTAGAGGAAGCAGACCTCTAGCACCACTAGCGTGGTGCCTCGCAGGGCGTTACACACGTACGGTGAAGCCGACGAACTCCGGGCTCCGATCCAAAGACGAAGCAGCGGAAGACTGGGACCGGGAGACCAGCAGCGCGGCGGCGTGCGTATGGTGGAGAAAACTTATCCTTGGCGCAACTCCAAACCGGGGAGTCACGGGATTCAAGGAGAGAGAGAGAGAGAGAAGAATTGGTGTGTCTTTAAAGGCCAGGGGTACCCCCATATATATAGGAGGCCAGGGGCTGCCCACCTTGCCAGGCTGGCGGTGTGGGACTAATCCCACACCCCAGCCGGCCAAGGTGGTGCGCCGTCCCTAGGTGGGCCCCACTTGGCCCACCTAGGCCAGCCCCTCCCTCATGCGCACCAAGGAGGGGAACTTCCCCCCCTCATGGGCCTTCTTTCCACCAGAAGGCCCATTTAAGGTATGCAGCCTTTAAAAATTCAGAAAAAATTAAAATAAAATATATTTAACTATTAATTACACTAATTAATATTAAATACATATTACATAATTTATTCTGGCTCCGAAAACTATTTCGTCGCTGCCCGATCTCCATCGGAACTTTCCCGGGACGTTCCCGGTCTCTCTTTTCCTATTTTTTTCTCTTCCGGTAAAATGTCGACTCCCCTTAAGCGTGTTACCCTAGCGGTTCGATTATCTCACCAGACATGATCGAGACTCCTCTCCGATCAATGACTAATTCGTGGACCTTGGATACCCAGAATTAATCCCTGCGAGATAACGAATACTTTACCTATCGAACCTGGATGTCTGAGTCTTGAACCTTTTACCATGCGATACTTAGCGTGTCCGAGACTCGTCCATAGATATCTCCATACCTAGCTTGATCTCGTTACCGACACTGCTAACTTCTACTCGTCCATGATCTTATGTCCTGGTGACCTAGTCACACGCTTGCAAGCTCGTTTGACATAATCTCACCGAGTGGGCCCTAGAGTATCTATCCTGCTATGGGACTGGCAAATCCCGCTCTTGACCCCCCGTCTCAACATACTCCTTTCCGACACCCGAGAGGGACACCTTTATTGTCACACTATGTAAGATATGACGTTTAATGCAATCAAAGTGTCTTCCAGGAATAGCAATAAGAGTAGATCTCACGGTCGAAGGCGTAATGACTACGTCCTACAAATATTGGGTATGTCCATCACATCGTTCTACCAACGACATGACTTCATTGTCAAATAGACGCCATGTCACATGATCGGGAAACCTCGATCATCGATTGCACAATGAACCAGTCAAATAGAGGCTACTGGGGACATGGTTGTTTTACGTATCACACCTGTATTAATGTTTCCGCTTAATACAGTTATAGCATGACACAAAAACGTATTATGAACAAATGAGATATGATAAATAAAACTCTTTATTAATTGCCTCTAGGGCATATCTCCTACAGTAATCAGTGTTGTGTTTGTTGGGATCCGATGAATTGTTACATTATGATCAGTCTATCTATAAGTTTGTGAAGTTATTGTTGCTGCAATCTTGTTGTGTTTAATGCTTGTCACTAGTGCACGAGTGGCATGATCTTAGATTTAAGCTCTATAATTATTGCTTAGATTGTATCTACAAGTTGTTTGCACATGTCTCTGTCCGGAACCCGAGGCCCCAGAGTGACAGCAACTGGGATAACGGGAGGGGATGGTTTAGATATGAGGATCACATGTTTTCACTAAGTGCTAATGCTTTGCTCCGGTGCTCTATATTAAAAGGAGTACCTTAATTACCAGTAGATTCCCTTGAGGCCCCGCTGCAAACGGGCTGGTAGGACAAAAGATGTTATACAAGTTTCTCATTGCGAGCACGTATGACTATATATGGAAAACATGCCTACATGATTAATAGACTGGATATTCCATCTTAGCATGCATTGTCATGCCCTTACAATTGTCAATTACCCAACTGTAATTTGTTCACCCAACACTTGTTCTTGGAGAGTTATCACTAGTGTAGATAGCTAGGAACCCCGGTCCTTCTGTCATAATCATTGCTCTAAAGTCAACTCCACGCAAGCAACTATTTTCTGGTGCCATTGCCTCTGTGTTACTGTTACTATTGCTCTCATATTACTGCTGCTTTCACATCACCCCTGGTACTAGTGCTTTTCCAGGTGCAGCTGAATTGACAACTCCGCTGTTAAGGCTTATAAGTATTCTTTGTTTCCCCTTGTGTCGAATCAATAAATTTGGGTTTACTTCCCTCGAAGACTGTTGCGATCCCCTATACTTGTGGGTTATCAAGACTATTTTCTGGCGCCGTTGCCGGGGAGAAGAAGCACCTCTGTTCAGAAGACTTTCACACTCCCTTGTCAACTTAGCACCAGCTATTTTCTGGCTCCGTTGCCGGGGAGGTAAGCGTTGGAAGGTATCTCCTTTAGATCCTGCAGTTATATCTTTTTGTTTCTTGTTTTTATTTTCACTAGTTAGGCTTAATGGAAAACAACAACAAAATTAGAGAGCTCTATGAAATTTATCTTCAGTTCAACGGGGATTCAACCCTCCTCGTCATGATCTTCGAGCCGTGCGGGCGCAAGGCAGCCTGCTGCGAGGAGAGCGGGAGCAGCGGCGAGTCATCTTCTAGCGAGGAGGTCAGCGACGAGGGCATCCGCGCCGATGATGACGACACGAGCTCCTCGTCGGTGAAGCTTGAAGAGGAATCTGACTAGCCGGCGATGAGCTCTCTCCGTATGCGCCGGCTACTTTTGTAAAATCTGTAATGTAAACTTTCGTAATGAATAAGGTGAACTCTTGCTTTTGTTAAATATGTAATGTAAACTTTCGTATGCTCGTTGCTCGGGGTCGCCGGTTGGGGGCGCCGCTGTGGAGCACACCCACCAAATTCGCGGACACAGGTCCGGCGCCACCCAAAGGGGGTCCAATTGGGGGGGGGGGGGGTGCCGGACACATATTTGATAGGTGCCGGTGAAGATGCTGGATACCGCGAGTGGAGATGCTAAGAGGGGGCGTGGGATGTGCACATCGAGACAAAAGGCGTCGCCTTCAATCCTTGGCCGAAGGGCGGCGACGCCGTAAATGCGCCATGTCGTGTCGCCGGAGTAACTGCTAGGCGTGCTGCAGTCTGACGTCCCGTCGCATTGGGAACTGGCGAGCGGCATCCCGTCGATTTCGGAACTGACGACACGACTTCGCGTACCGGCGTCACGACTTTTTTTCTCAATGACGGGTGGGGGTCGCCTGTCGGTTCGGGTGCCCGGACGATGTCCGGCGCCCCAGGCAGGCCCCCAAATTTGGCAGGTGGACACATTTGGGGATACAGCTGCGACATTTTTATAGTCCGAACCCCATTGGACATTTGGAGAGTCGTTTGGAGGGTGCCCATGGAGATGCTCTAGAAGCGTTCCACGCTGTACTCGCCCTAATACACCTCGGACCCCAATGTCATCCACCAGGCGCGATGTATATTCCAATTTTTCCATCCCGCCCGCCTTCGTCTCCTCTGGCCCCACCCAGCACGCGGCAGCCAAAGCACAATCCGGGAAGGAAACACCCCGCCCACGGATCCGCTGGAAACAATTCCAGCCAACCACATCACAGAGTTCCACACCTCCACGGATCGACCCGCGAGCCCAACCCCAAGCCGACATCGTATCCGTCCAATCTCCACCAAATCCAACGCACCAAACTCCATCTCCCACCTCCCGCGCCTCCTCCCCCAAAATTTACCCCATCCCGCGCCCACCCTCCTCCCCTATTTAAACCCGGCACCGCCCCCATCCTCCTCCACCAAATCTCAGATCCCACTTTATCAAAAAAAAAAAAACTCAGATCCCACACCACCGGCGGCGAAGCAAACCAAACCCCAACAAACCCAGCATCCTCCTCCGTCCTCCACAACCGCCAGCCCGATGGCCCGCACGAAGCAGACGGCGCGCAAGTCCACCGGCGGCAAGGCCCCGAGGAAGCAGCTGGCGACCAAGGCGGCGCGCAAGTCCGCGCCCGCCACCGGCGGCGTCAAGAAGCCCCACCGCTTCAGGCCCGGCACAGTCGCCCTCCGCGAGATCCGCAAGTACCAGAAGAGCACCGAGCTGCTCATCCGCAAGCTCCCCTTCCAGCGCCTCGTCAGGGAGATCGCCCAGGACTTCAAGACCGACCTCCGCTTCCAGAGCTCCGCCGTCTCCGCGCTGCAGGAGGCGGCCGAGGCATACCTCGTCGGACTCTTCGAGGACACCAACCTCTGCGCCATCCACGCCAAGCGCGTCACCATCATGCCCAAGGACATCCAGCTCGCGCGCCGCATCAGGGGCGAGAGGGCCTAGGTTTGGGTAGTACCTGTTCGTAGTCTGGTTCATCTGGTTGTAGCGGTGTGTGTGGTGTTGATATGTCGTGTGTCGTCTTGCCTCTTCGGTATCCCAACCAGTCCTATGTAGCTCGATGCTGAAATGAAATGGAGCATGTTGTTGTCCTGAATCTGGTGTTGGTCTGCTGCATAGTCTATTATCTCTGTTCATGTTATGGGATTGAACGATTTGGGGGTCTTTGATGTGAGATTTAGAACCGATTTTCCCCTTTCACTTGTTCTTTGGCCATTTCATTGGTCGCTTTGAAATTTATTGTTTAATTTCCCCTTCTTCTTTGGCCATCGATCTGATATCCATTCAGATTTTGCTAACCATCGCTGTACACCTCACTTCCCAGTTTTATGCTGTTCGCATAGCATAATCCCTTCTGCTTTCAGTTGTTAACCCTTGTGTTATCTTCCATAGCTACATCTGGAGAGCTTGGTTTCTTTGCAAAGATCTCTTATTCAGGTTTAACACATGCAGTCATGCACTCGGGTGGTATGTAGTGTTATCTGTGATGCTGCAGAGACTGCTCTCATATCAGGTAAATTTAGGATACCCTCAACTCTCTTTGCAAACAGCAAGCACTTGACAATCTGCAAAACCTGTGGGAAGGAGCTTCCAGCAGGAAGATGATGAGAGGAAAGGGACTCCTACTCTGCTGAAACCATCACCAGGTCAATGTGGCACTGAGCAGGAGCACATTGCATCTGATATCACCAAGGTGATGGCCTCGTCCATGATGCATATTAGTTTTGATTCTTGCATCAATTTTTGTTGGTCGTTTGGGTGCAACAAGTGCTTCTTTGCACTAGGACCTCTATTGAGATATGTAGTGGACAACCAGAACGCTTCTAGTTCAGGCATCTATGAGACTGTTTGGAATCCATTTGCTGTTAATAACTTCTCTAAATAACAGTACATGGATCAGGGTCCCTGGAACAGGTAGTGATGGTAGCTGTTTGTGTCTGGTTATCTGGTTGATACTTTAGTTGCTGGTGTTGGTATGAGAGATGGCGCCTTCGGTGTCATCTGCTCTCTTTGGTGACCTGGTCATATGATTCATGATGCTGAAATAAGATGCAGTTGCAGTTATCATCTGATCCTGCATATTGTGCTATTTTGCCCCTTATGTAGTTCTGTAATATTTGTTGCTTGTTATGTCCGGAAATTTGCGTTCTCTTTGGGTTTAGCCTCGTTATCTTGTTATTACTTGGCAACAGTTACATATATTTTGATTGTTTTTTTAATTTTTTTGACGTAAAATTGTTTTTTAATCATTGTGTCGTTACAAATTCATTGGTTGCACCCTTGTGAGCAAGTTGTTGCCGGATTGGATAGGAGAAGTGAAACAAAGCTACGAAGGAGACTCATTAGCTAAAGAAGTTAAGAAGAGCATTAGTGAAGCGATAGGAGGTCAAGATGGTTGGGAAGAGCATTACGTGGGGACCGCTGGAAATGCAAGAGCCAGGATAGCGCAAGAGCTGCACGGGACAGCTAATTGCTCTGTGTCTGGTCATGTGTACCATGCTGTTTTAGTGCGTTGGAAATGAAGAATGCACGCTTTGATTCTGTATTTATTTTCCCTGCCTCTCTTCCTTGGATTAGATGTGACAGTCTCATTGCGGTGTTTTGCTCTGTTCTACAGCATTGGTTATTTATTTTCGTTGGATGATCTCCTGCAGTCGAAGGTAAAGAGGCATCATTTGTTTACTTTTGACTGTTACTTTGTTCAGATTGAAGAAAACAATCATAGATAACTACTGGGAATGCAAATTTGTAAATGAAAGCCAAATACCTAATGTGGGTAAACTTACCACCAGTTTATGTGTTACCATAGCCTGATCACTGATACATAAATATATAGAAATTTGACTTAGGAAAAAACTGGTCATTCATTTAATTTTGAATGAGTTAAGTACATAAAGTATATATGAATATCTAAAAGTTGGTTTGCCTCGATATCCATATTTATATCGATATGGGTATATGTAACAGCAGCATACTTCTGAACAATAAATTGATTAATGATAAAGTAATAAGTGCGTGAAGAATTTCCTCTATATAATATGGATACCGGTGGAAATACATTTCGCCTCTGTTCCCCAGCTGTTGAAAGCAAAGGTAACTATTCAAAGTCCATGATCCCATTCAAGGAAAAAAGTTGACAGAGATGTAAGTGCCTTGTCATTGATTTGGCACATATACATGACATGATATCTTTCATGTCTCTCATTTGAGAGTAGACTGAAGGCTCTCTGTCTGAATTTGTGAAACTCTTAAATTCGGATTACATGATCCAAACTAAATTAGAAGTTATCAACACAAGTCAATACTAAGCTTAGTGTGTAAATTCTGTTTGCCCCAGATACTTGTAACTATGTTTCAGTTGACAACCGTTTCACAGAAAATAGCACCCAGTTGAGGCAGT
This sequence comes from Poa annua, assembly GCA_026929855.1. NCBI lineage: Eukaryota > Viridiplantae > Streptophyta > Magnoliopsida > Poales > Poaceae > Poa > Poa annua. Next base: position 88,669,169 of record CM049437.1, on the reverse strand, counting down.
TGGCCAAATAAACCACAGGACCCAGTTGACCTCCTAACTAATGTGCATAATATTTGCCCTAAACAACTCACGGTAGCGCTCATCCACCTAACCATGCAAGGCAGATTGGCACGAAGAACCAAATGGAAGGTGACACCATATAAGGTCATGCTCCCAGCATTGATGAAACTAGGTTGCATACATAAATCACCAATAACCACTCACAGAAGGTCAGATACTCCATAAATAGCCTGTCGATTACACATAACACCATAAACAGCTATACAGTCTCGTAAATTTGCCTCTTCATTTCTCCGAACAAGGAACTGAGGCAAGAAATGTTCCATCATGGTCAGTGCATACATACAAACACCACATTTCCAAAGAAGCATGCTTGGCTGTCTTAGCTACATAAAAATCATTGCCTACAATATTCACGTGAGTTTTGTATCAAGGGATTCCAGATTATTGCAAACACATCTCTCTACTGCTGTGATGACTACCCCATGTAATTCTACAAATACCACCTATTTATGATGTCCACGTCATTCAAGGGCCCATGAGAACAAAGTTAACGTATATAATGGAATCAAAATTTGTTTTCCTCTTCTCCGAAGGAATCACTCAGCGCTCTTAGTCGCCTTATGTGCATTCACAAGCTGCATCTGTACATCTTGGGAGACGGTATTGTGCTCCATATACTCCATTGTAAATTCGCCTTTTCCCTGCAGGACATATGCATAAACAAAATTAAACATTGAACTAATTACGAAAACAATCATGCTTGTTTACTTCATTGAAAAGGAGAGAGTTCAGTTTACAAGCCTCCTAGGAGGTGAGGGAAGAACCGGGCAAGTCTGGTAAGTGATAACATCAATTCTATTTTGAAGTCAATTTCCACTATTCTCTATCCAGCATAAGGTTTGAACTGCTAAAAACGAAATAACATGTATGGTGCATAAAGGACATGCAGAGCACAAAGAACTATTTCAGAGGACATACACTGAGAAAAGAGCTAAAATTTGGGTTATATGATGTCTCCTACTGAAGTTCATGGAGAGATGTACCCATGTTCAGACAAATCAAGACGAATTTTATACGGATAGAAAATACTACCTCCGTTCCTATATATAAGATGTTTTGGTAGGCCATTTTAGCCTACCAAAACTTTATACTCCCTCCGATCCGGAATATGTGTCGCAACTTGTATACATGTTTTGTACTATCACAGTGCAATATCTACGACAGTTTTATTGGACTGGAGGGAGTATATATTGGAATAGAGGTAGTAACTATTTAGTACTTCTTTTTAAGTTCAACCTCTGTCAGAAATTTTACATATATGTTGGTAGATTAATTTGAGTATAAAGATTTGGAATTACTGTATTAGTTTGGTATATTGGAATAGAGGTAGTAACTATTTAGTACTTTTTAACCAATATATATGTAAAATGATGAATGTAAAACTATTAGTCTAATTATCATCTAAAATGATAAATCTGCCCTTGCCTATTTCTTCAAGTCACACGAACATAGAAACTGCTCCTCGCTTTTGCTCGCCCCGTTCGCGACCTGGTCGCCGGAGCTGCGGGGCTCGCCCCCGTTTCCCCAGGACGCTCAGCCGCCGGTGCTGCGGAGCTCACCCCCGTTTCCCCAGGACGCTCAGCCGTCGGCGCTGCGGAGCTCACCCCGTCGCCCTAGCTGCTCAGTCGCGGGCCTTGCGCCCTTGCGTCCGTTGCCGGAGCCGCAGAAATCGCTGGCAGCCGTTGGCCCGTTGCCTTCGTCGCCCCTAGGTGCAGCCGCTATCTTGTCCGTGCACCGACAGATTGCAGGTTCGCCGCCACTGTGTGCTCCGCCCCGAGCCACCGTGTGCTAGGCCCGACGACCAGGCGTCCAGGTGCGAGGAGGGCGAGGCCAGGCGGCGAGCGGCCAGGTCGACGGCAAGGTTACAGACCGGGCGCCGAGCTGCGGAGAAAATAATTTCGTCTCCAGGCTCTGCGTGCGTGAGCGTGACTTCGAAGAAATAGACAGGGGCAGTCTAGCCATTTTAGACTTTCGCTAGCCTCTAATATATGTAAATTAACTTAATGATGCCATAACAAAGCAAAAGGGGGCCATCAGTCATGAATTAGCCAAATTGGGGGGCTAGAAGGAGCAAGACAAATAAGGGGGCTTATGTTGCTACGGCACACGAACAGGGGGGGTTATAATCAATTCACAAATGTTGACCGCACAATCACAGGTGACTGAATTCTAGGAAGAGACTCTCGACCATGAAGTATAAAGATGAAGTTGATGTTAGATTTTGGACATGGGCACTACATCACATCCAGTTAGTTTTCTTTACAATTTTTGGTATAAGGCACCATGCACTTTGTTATAAGGTATAGCTATCACCCACAACATGTAGCACATTTTGACTACTGTAAATCATAATACTGGTTACCAGGGGAGCACTGAACATTGTTGTTGCAGACTACTTTGTAAAGAACGTGCTAAGTGAACAATAAGGATAACGAGCATCTGAATAATCCTGTTTAATGCCAAACAAATTTTAATAATGAACATCAGGTGGACTCATAAAGAACAAAATATGACCTGTGTCATTGAACGAAGAGCTGTCGAATATCCGAACATATTGTTTAGGGGTACCTGAAAGAGAATAGGATGAGAGGCTGAGTTTTAAATCCGAATATTCACAAATAATGCACAGAGTAATTTGACCTAACATCTACATTATGAATTTACAAAGTATACCTGTTCGTCTTACACAATCTACTGGTAATAGCATGTTTATCTAGTGTGTGTAGGTCAAATGATGAAAGTTCTGAAGTGAAGTTTATTTGCAAAATTTTGTTCAAGCTGTTGCTAGAGAAGATCAGCACAACCTCCAACCTAGCACCCACTCACTGATTAAAAACTTACTTTTAATGTCACGGGGGTAGTCAATTAATTTCCTATTGCTTCGTTTGTTCTCCGAGACATTTATGGCTAAAAGCTACAGAAAGCCAGAGCTAGCAATGTTGATTACTACAACCGCTCATGACTGCTAACCACCATCAAATCTGCCAGTTAATCAGCCCAATACTTTTGTACTACACGAAGCAAGAAGAAACTGGAAGGAACAAGGCTTACGTACATGGCATACTACAACTGTGTCGTCTCCTTCCTGATCATTTCCAACAATAATACCTTTTCTCCTGTTTAACACATAAAACAAAAGTAAATAGATTTGATACGCTTGAAGGACGAGTGAGTGTACAAAATACATATTCCATAGCGCTTATGGAAGTCAGAGGCACAATGATATGTTGTGAACTTGTGATACCCGAACCAATTTATCACTATCACAGCCTATGGTATTCCAGCAAAATATGCCCCTACAAGTGCTAAGGACACAATTATCCTTTTTAAGTAAACTGCATGCAACTATCTGCATTTCTTAAGTAGAAAGGAACATTTAGCATGACATCATATCTCATATGTTAACCATACATCTCAGTAGAAGCCTATCTCGTTGAGAAAAAAACTCACTTGTTTATGTCACCAGTCACTGTGCCCTGGAACTCTGTTGGAACTTTCATTTCCACCTTCATCACGGGCTCTAATATAACAGGTTTAGCAGTAGTATAACACTGAAAAAAGAAAGAACAAAGTTATGACAATCGGTAGAAATGACATCTGCACCCCCAGGGAAGTGGCTATGCTCACCTGTCTAAAAGCATAGATAGCAGCTAGCTTAAACGCAAGCTCACTGGAATCCACTGCATGTGAAGCCCCATCAGTCAGGGTAATTCTGATATTCTCGACAGGATGCCCTATCAATGAGCCCCTACAGTAGCCAGCATGAAAATAAAAATTATCACTCCCTAACCAAAATGCATAATAGCTTAATTAGTGAGGAAGAGATAGACTCACGAATTGCAAGCTTCCTTGAAACCCTTCTCAATCGCTGGTATGAAGTTGGACGGAATTGCTTGTCCAATAATCATGTTCTCAAATTCGAATTTAACTTCGGAATCTGATGGAAGAGGCTCAATGTACCTGCATATTGTTGCTTCTTATCATGAAACTCCAAATGATTTATCCTAAATATTTATTCGCATACCAATCTCAGATAAGTTAAACTGGGAGCATCACTTTTCAACTTAAATTTGGCAGGTGCTAACCCAACTATGGTAACCTCATGTACACCCATATCAGTGAACTGTGCAGCGTTGCCACAAAATAGGCAGCACAAACATTTAGGAGTCAAGATCCATATTACACACCAATAAATAGTTCAGTTCGTAGGTAAAATGTACATGAATGTGTTACAGAACTAGAGGATCTGACCTCCAACATATGCATCAAGTGGTCTTCATGACAAATCATAATCATCTTTTAAATGTGGCATATAGACTAAGAAAACCATGATATTATACTACTTAATGACTGATGAACTTAAAAGTTAAAAGGGTAAGTATTCCAGAATGGGGGAAGTTAAAGTAGCAGAAATATAATTTAATTCCGATTTAGTTTAACCAGTTAAAAAGATTACTGTAACTGTTCTTGTATTCTCCATTTGGGAGAAGTAGTATTAAGTGACTGCACTACTACATCCATTTGATATTTACTGGCCATAAATTATCGCCTGTGTATCAAGGCGGAAGGCGCCCCCTGAGGCACTGACAGTGCCAGGGCACAGTTCCAATCTTGTTCTACTCCGGCAACACTAACCACAAGATCCTGCGTGGATTCCTTTGGACCGGTCGAGCAGACGCCAATGGAGGCAACTGCCACGTCAACTGGTCCAAGGTTTGCCGTCCGTTGTGGTTAGGACTTAGGAGGATTGGGGATCCCAGACCTGGCTCGCACGGCGATCGGCCTTAGGGTGCGCTGGCTTTGGAGGATGCGTACTGACCCTCTGCGCCCCTGGCGCGGGCTTGATATGCACTTCTCCGAGGTGGAGAGGGGGATACATGGTGACCGGCGATGGAATGTCCGCCCTCTTCTGGGTGGACAGATGGCTGAATGGGAAGAACATCAGGGATCTAGCGCCAGACCTATTCGCTATGATCCCAAAGCGTCGCAGGACGAGGCGAGGCGTACGGTGCAGCAGGCACTCGCTGATCGTAGTTGGATCACCGACATTGCTGGCGCACTAAGCCCCCTAGCCCTTTGGCAGTATGTCCAATTGTGGATTCGGCTGCGGAATGTGCAGCTATCGACAGAGCCGGACAGACTTATCTGGAGATGGACGAAGGATGCCCAGTACTCTTCCCACTCCTGCTACAATGCCCTCTTCCAAGGGTCTATTGTATCAGGATCTTGGAGGCTTAACTGGAGATCCTGGGCGCCTCCTAGGGTGAAATTCTTCATCTGGCTTGCCTGCCTTGACAGATGGTGGATGGGTGAGCGGCTAGCGCGACACGGGCTCCCGCATGCGGCGCTCTGTGACCAGTCCGAGGAGACGATGGCGCACATCCTGACTGGCTGCCCTTTCTCGAGAACGATATGGCATGAGGTTCTGTCGTGGATTCGATCTACTGCTAGTCCTCCTTCGGGTGATGATGACTTCACATACTGGTGGGCGCAGGTGCTACGCGCCACCCCTAGCCTTCTTCGCAAAGGCAACTCGTCGTTGATCATGCTCACAGCTTTTTGGATCTGGAAGCATCGAAACGCTGCAGTCTTTGACAACACGCGTCCGTCCGTGGCTACGCTGCTCGACACGATCAAGGCCGAGGCATGAGTGGGTCAGTGCGGGAGCCGGAACCTTCGCCAAATCCTCCCCTAGTCTAGTTAGATAGCGGGTGAGTTGTATGGTGGGGCGTTGGTCCTTTCTTGGACTTGTACAAAAACTTCTCTCTATCAATGAATGGAAACGCAAGGCTTTTGTGTTTTCACGAAAAAGGCCTTAAAAAGGCCTTGTTTACTTCTAGTGTATTTTATGGGAATGGAGGGGATTATCTTGAATACCGGAAGATCCCCACTAATCTGTTTACTAGTCCGGTTTCAGAAGGGATAATCCCTAAATATCCCCCACCAACCACCTCATTTTTGCCTAGAACCATTAACTCTAGCCCATGCTAGTGAATTGTGGGGGCCATGGATTTTAAGGAGTTAAGGCATCCTAAGGCGAAGGGGGGCCACCTTGACGCCTAAGGCGGTCGTTTTTCTAAGGCGGAGGGGGGGCGCCTTGACGTCTAGGCGGACGCTTTAGACACCTAGACCGAGGCCTTGAAAACATGGGTGGGGGAAGAGTATTTGTGGGGATTTGTAGGGATCGGGTGTTCACCAAATCCCCTCCCATCCCCATAAAAACACCAGGAGTAAACAAGGCCTAAAGTGGGAACTGGGGGCAGGGCTTAAAACATATGTCCAGAAACAGTTTGCAGACATGTATGAACAATAGGTGTTCCCACGTATATGCATCACAAAGTACTACTTCCTCAATCGGAAATGATTGACACAGATTTGTCATACGTCTCTGTAGATACATCCGTATTTTGACAAATCTGTGTCAACCATTTCCAATCGGAGGAAGTAAGTAACAATTTGGAACCAACGAACTCAGATAGAAGCATAAAATGGATATTAATTGCCCGATAACTACTTGATTTGAATGAGCTCACCCACAGACTCGTCCATATTGACCTTGACCACCAGATTGTTTTTTGTGCAGGTAATCAAATTCAGCACGTTGGGTAACAGTTTCCCGGAAGTTCACACGAGGTTTCCCAACCTTTGCATCAACCTACATGAGTTAAAACAAATCACATTTTTTAGAATTTTAACATATACAAATGCACAGCAGTGAGTTAGACGTGTACACCAAGAATAGCTGCCACCTTGGCGCACACATGCCACCCATATATTTCCATAGCATGGCCATGTAATGTCTGTTTGACTAAGAGTTGGAGATATGTGAAAATATAGTCTTGATGTTTAGTCTCCTAGAAAATACGATTTGTCTCAACTTTGACTGTCGAACGTCTGGCGAACTCTTGTTTTAAGCATAACTTTTAAACTTTCTGTAACTGTTGTTGCGCAGACACCTAGGTGCTGCAGCTAACCTAGCGTCCCCTACTCCCCTCAGTCCCCTCGCACCCTTTAGAACATGTGTTTACTAGAGATGGAACAATTTATCATTATTACTACTTATTCTTTAAAAATAATGTTTCAGAATCGATGGAGTAAAACAAGTTAAGTTTTGACCATCAGTGTATATATATAATTTATCATTATTACTACTTATTCTTTAATGGTCCAAGTACCACCTCGAGAATGCTGAACAATTTAATCAACATGGGAATGCAAAAAAAAGACTCTAGCTGTTTGATTCCCAAGCCCAAAACACGGCAAAACTGCAAATAACTTTTTGCACTGTTAAGAATAAAGTAGATAGTTTGTGTTACTGAATTATGTTGTGGGCATCTGTACTCTCCCTGTTTCCTAGAGGCTAGAATTAGATCAGGATTATCTGCATCCTTAATCGAAACAAGGAAAAAGAGCTGGCTACAAATGTTAAAGGTTTACGGAACAGTTATAAGTTTCTAACAGCGCAGCCTCAAATACCAAGCTTCCAGTGAAGTTAACAGGCGTTCATGTATTGAATGTGTTTTCCCAAATAGGCGAGGAAGCCAAGCTTGTCCTTGAACTAATTGTTTGCGTACCTTGTACTCTCTTCTGATGCGTTCAACATAGATATCCAAATGCAACTCACCCATACCAGAAATAATTGTCTGCAAGTACAAGTTATGCTTTAGAAACTTCTTGATTATAGAATATAACAACAAAATAGTTAGCAGAACAAACCTGCCCACTCTCTGGATCCAGACCTACGCGGAAAGTAGGATCTTCTCTCTGGAATCGATTCAGTGCTTTTGAAAACTGAAATGTTACCGTATTAATTATTCAACACATTTAAGATATCACGTATGGAAAATGGATCTTCAAAACAATAGATCAGTTACTTGTCCTCCAGAATCTTTAGATATCGGGTTAACAGCCAAGGACATCACAGGTTCAGCCACGTGCATTGAAGTCATAGTATATTTCACCGACCCATCTGTAAATGTATCACCTGTTGATGCAAAACGTGATAAATCAGGCACTGAACACAAAAGATGGCAGCATAAATAAATAAAAAATATGGTACAGAAATGATTTTGAATATTAGGTTGCTTATCAATTTTACCTGAGGCACAATCAACACCAAAGACAGCAACAATCTGTCCAGCATGTGCTTCCTGAATATCCTAGATTGACCACAAAGAATAAAGATAAAAGCCCATAAACTGATTTGTAGTATAGAACATTCTTCAATGTTGACCTATTAAACAGTTAATATTCAGGCGCTAGCTTCAAAATGAGGTGCAACTTACCTCCATCTCATTGGAGTGCATTCTTACTAATCGTGGAACCTAGACACAGTAAAAAGCAATCAGATCAGAGAACCCAAACTACTTTTAAAATCTCCGCAACGCAACAATTAAAAGTCAAAATTAAGATATAGTAGATTGAAGGTATCTACTGTTCTCCTGATATGGTTACCATTTTCTACAAGTATTTCAGTTAATGCATATTGTTGTTGACAGGAATACACCCCGTACCCCAAACTGATGCAATATACAACCAAGCTTTTACAAACCAAAAGGGCCGACACACTTTGCCTGTCTACAAACCAAATCAGCCCCTGTATGGGGCACGAGATACGGTAAGCTTCCAGAAAACTAGACACTGGAAGCGCCTGTGACAGAGGATGTCAATCCTCCGGAACACGAGACACAGAAACCATCTAGGATATACATGAATGTCAAGCCTCCGGAACACAAGACATGGAACACGCCTGGGACACGGGATATGTCAAGCCTCTGGAACACAGGATAAGGGAAGCGCACAGGATGCGGGACACGTGAAGCCTCCTCATGCCAGGGCACAGGGCGCACATGACTGTGGGCCCTTGCTGCAGTAGCAAAGTTTGACCTGATGTCTGGTGGAAGATGCTGAAAAGGCCTAAATACCCACCTCATGCAAGAAGAGAAATGCCCAAGAGGGCCAAGAGCTCCCCACACCCTAGATATATGCTAGATTGTCTTCTTGTAATAGATAGCCTATCTCCCTTGGCCATGTCAAGAGGGCCAATAGCAATACCGCAGGTCAATATGTTTAATGTTACTAAATACGGACGCAAACCCTCTCATCCGGAGAGAGAGAGAAGGGGGGACACCAAAATTCACTCTAATCCTCTCAACTCTCCCTAGGTCCCCTAGAATTTGGCCAAGTCTGGAATCGAACAGACAACAAACCACAACACCTCGGCCTCACTCGGAAATGCCAACGGTCCACAGAAGTTCGGCCTCACCCAGAGTACCTAACATACTAGGCTTTAGCCTTGCTCGGAATCCACAATGAAGCACCCGATGTTGGCCTTGCCCGCAATCAAGGACGAAGCACGATACTTCAGCCTTCCCGAAATCTCCGTCCACAAGATTTCGGCCTCGTCCGGAATCCTCAATGAAGCATGGGACTTTTGTCTCACCAGAATCCCTGACTGTCCATGGGACTTCAGCCAAGTATGGAAACTCAATGGAGTACCTAGATCAAATAGAGCTTTAACAAGTACGAAACTCCAAAAGCACTAAGAGCCTATCGGTGTAAGGAATCCGACGAGATCAGAAAACTGATATGGTAAGCAGAAACAGAACGTAACCGTAAGCCAGATAGGACCACTTGGCTAAGTATGGAATTAATCACAGAGATCAAATTAGGACCAACAGCGTCTAAACTCTAAAGCTATGGCGACCTTGATCTGTGGCGCACACTCCTAAACACGTGGTGGATGCCTACTGAATTCTGCTAAGTGAATCCTACCATTCTCAGACTTGTGACGGAAAGGAGGGAAAGTAAGATCCACTTGGGCATTATGTCACATTTTCTACTTTTTATGTATTGTGCCAGTATATTCACCACAGTGATCACAGACTCACATCTCTATGATATAGCAGTTATAATGCAGGAGCGTTATAACTCACAATTTTGGATGTCACTTTTTAACCCTCTTTGGTTTTTCTCTTCCACTCAAGTAAGGCCCTCTCATTTTTCACAGAACAATCAATCTATACTAGCGTATGGCCCCTCAAAATATAAAATATTGCCATGGTTAATTGTTTAAGGTAACCTTTTCTTCTCCATTAAAGTAAGCCCCCTCTCACTTCTTCACAGAATAATTAATCTATAGTAGTGTATGGCTCCTCAAATATGAAATATTGGCATAATCAATTGGCAATGATGTACTGAAAGAATAATATGGCAAGTTGGCAACTACAGCTTCAATGTCCTTGCTGGGATTTATAATTAATTCTATGTCTTACTTTAATTTTTTTCCCTGTGTTCACATTGTGTATGAAGTCACCCTTGCGGATCACACCTTCATAGATTCTAGACAGTCAGTAAGAAGAAATGATTAGTTCAGAAGCAAAATAATGCGTCCAATACAGAGTATAATGCATGATAATGTTGTAGAATATCCATAATCACCTTAGATATGTCAGCTGACCGAAACGACCTTCCTCAAGCTTAAAAGCTAGTGCTACAAGTGGCCCAGCTGGAGTTCCAGATAATAGGACCTAACAATCAAGCCAGTTGGTAATTCATTATGAAAGCTAATAAAACGTAGATCAATAGTAAGAGCTTCATTAATATAACAGGCAGGTATGGTGAACACTCTTACAAAAAAAATTAAGACCTACTTTACAGATTTTTTTTCCATCTTTCCTCAGTTTAAAATTTGTAGGATGAGTGGTGGAAGATGTAAAGTGCCATAAAGCGCATAAAGGAGAAACAATCGTACCACAGTTACTCAATTAAATCTATTGAGATTGTGTTTTACCTTCTCTTCTGAATTGTTTTGGTCAAGGGCCTGGTTCTCAACTTCCAATGGGCAAGGTAGATAGTCAAGCACACCATTAAGAAGAGGTTGAACACCCTATAAAACGAGTCACAAAGATAAACAAAGTGTACGTGATGAAACACCAATGACAACACTGTTAGCATCCTAGCATTAACACTACAAATGTCAACTGCAGGTTCTTGAACAAAACTACTAATCCAAGAGTGCTCATAAGAGCTGTGGACAATCTTATCTACACCTAAACTACCAAAGTATGACATCAGTACAATCCGCAGACTAAATGTGATCGATTTGAATAGCCAAGCACCTTTATGTCTGCATGCAATTTGGCTCTCTGTTCTGTAACTGTGCTGGCAAAGAAGACAGCAAACGCACAACCCAATAATATCATCTGTTACTATTCTTCCAAACGCAAGCAAGATCACAAGATGAGATTGGTGACAAAGACCACAGACATCCATAGATGATATACGACACCAAGAATTAATTGGCATAAAACAAATACACATTTTGTTAAGACTTAATTTTAACTATCGTAAAAGTATTTAGGACCTTCCAGGCTTCCAGTATTACTGGCAACTGAAGCAGCACAAAAATGAAAAGAACCAGACAAAGGACAGCAAGTGCACCTACAGACCTTATTTTTGAATGCACTTCCCATGTATACTGGTATGAACTTGCGTGCTATTGTCGCCCTTCGGATAGCCGCCTGGTAGAAAAGAAAACACCAAAAAGGGTACAATCAGTTAGGAACTAACTGGAGTTATCAACTTTATGCTATTCCAAGAGACAACATGATACAACTACGGAAATCGGCAAAGGTATTACCGTATTATAGGTGATTTTGACCCTTACTTATTTCAATATAACTGCAAGTATGATCATAACTATCATAATGTTAAGAGTACATGATTTATCACAATTTCAAACATGTAAAGATAATAGTCTCCATATATAAAACATATAGCACTTATATGAATTCCCTAATACTTGTTTAAAAAATTGGTGGATTACTGCCTTCAGCAATCTCAAATGTCCACTAAAATATGGTCATTATGAAAAACACTAGCAACAGATTGCGAATTTCTCTTTTAACCAACAAAAACCTATTGACACCACATGCATTCAATAATCATTTTTACAGGTTTGAGACAACGCAAGTTAATAGTATTTAACACGATCAGCAGGTAATCGAAATATCATTTTCAACTTGACTTATCATTGATGGCACACTCTTAAATTGTTTAGGAAAATAAGTCCACTATCCTGCACAATATATTTAATATGGCTTGTTCAATTAGAAATGAAGCACATTGCCCCCCATTAAACTTTGCAAGAAATTCTCATTATCTCCAAACTACAAAACCCAGGATTTAAACCGAAAACAAGGTTCATTCCACCCTGAATTGGCATGGGAGGACGGTTTAACCAATATGGAGGCAATTTGGTATGTCTACAGGTTACATCACAAAATTTATAACGGTGCTATCTTTGGCAGTTTTAGCAAATAAAACTTCCTCCATAAAACAAATAAGAAATCGAAGTGCTCAAAAGGTAAATCATCTATGTAAGTTGCTCAGAAATATTGAAGGACACAAACTGCATCCAAGGGGGTTAAATAGTCTTGTTCGGTTGTTCCTTCAACATGGTTGCTGTTTAGCAGCTGTAGCTACATCTGTTTCGAAAGATGTAGCCATGATCTGCAGATGGATTGCATGCTTATATGAAATGATACAAGGGCGTAAGTTAAATGAACCTTAAGCTCATCGGCTGATATTGGCTCATCACTGAGAAAAGCTTCCGCAAGCTGGTCATCGACTTCTGAAACAGCTTCAATAAGTTCACGTCTCTTCTCCATTACTAAATCTTGCATGTTGGATGGGACATCAGATGCAACAACCTCCTGTCTGCACATTCGAAAAAATGTGTCATCCAAGATTTGAGATACCTATATCCCTCACAACTAAATGCTTATGAAGAACAGGGACATACCCACTTCCACCCTCGAACTTTAAAGCCTTTAACTCCACAAGATCCACAAGGCCCTCAAATTCCTCTTCCAATCCTATTGGCACTTGTACAGCTGCACTTTGGTGACGTAGTTTGGCCCGAGCCTTGAACAGAACACAAAAGAGCAATACTCAGCTATATCAGAAATAAATGACAAGCCTGAAAGTAAGTACAATGCTTTCCAGTAGTATCAAAACACAGGACCTCTGGCACCAAGATGAGAGCCTGGTCTAAATTGCACGCACTATAAAATAATGCAAAGCATGTGAGCATTGTTGTGAAGGTTTTAAAATATTTGAAACCAATACACAGGTGGTAAATGCCAATTTACCACCCAGGAAATTGGTGCATTTTCAACTAAGCACTTCAGTGCAAAGCAAAGTAGCAATACTCAACTGCAACTTCTTCAAAATTCAAATGCAAAAGAAAACGTATTTTTTGACATGCCTTGTTCTGAATTAAACAAGTATAATTAGCTAGCACTATGATTCTAGCATGGCATGAAGAAGTTTCCTCACAGAAAATATAAATCTTATAGACATGGAATGAAATTTTACCCACTCCCACGAAGAGGAAAAATGATTCAAAGACATCAAAGGAGAGAACATAAGCCTCTCACTCCTCATAGTAAAAGCATTGGTACCACAGAAGTCAGCCACACTCACCTGGTTGAGAACTCTCCATGGATCAGCTCCCATACGGTCCAACTTGTTAATAAATGCGACCCTTGGAATTTCGTATCTTTTCATTTGTCGATCAACAGTAATTGATTGACTTTGTACGCCACCAACACTACATAGCACAAGTATAGCACCATCAAGAACACGGAGGGCCCTTTCAACCTCAACGGTGAAATCAACGTGACCTGGGGTATCGATGATATTAACCTGCAATCGATATAACACAACACAAGAATGGTGTAAGGTATGTCAAACAAAAGCATTCAGATAGGACAATACAAGTTATAGTGATGAATGCGTGTATACACGACGACAAAACAAAGTTGCTTCTGAGGGTCACTTCTTAAGTTCGGCTGCTACTAGGTACTGCATGGTTTTGATGTATCTGTCTCAACCAGTCATACTGACCCAAACCCACAGATCCTAGTTTGAATCCCAGTGGTCGGGGTCTTGGGGAGCCGTGTTCTCGTCAAAAAACTAGCTACTAGAGAAGCAGGTGGAAGTTCAACGATTTGGCTCAAGTAGCTTTATTATCAACTCACATCGATAGTTGCCCCTTGCAACAAAACATATGTCTATCAAAACGACTCCTTTGATTCTTTTGAACAGGCCACTGACATCAAGCACGGGGATAAATGGCTCTTTGGTGGAGAATCCATAAACTGTACTCTTCAAATAGAATAAATGGCTCTTTGGTGGTCGCTAGCAACTCGTCCATGTTTCTCAACTTCTTCCCTAACTTATGCAAATTTGCTATTTGCTTAGTTTCTCCCCTGACCATGGTTTTGATATAGTTATCAGGGCTACTTCATTCATGTCATCAACAATGCTCACATGTTTAAGAATGAAAACCAACCATCGCATTATCTTTATGTCTCTTTCTTTTGCATGAAAGACAACCTGTGTCATTCTTGATTGATTTTCCCAATTCTTATCCCATTTCATAATGTCTAGGCAAGTCAAAAATAAAAGCCAACGAAAAAAACAAGATTTAAATTAGCCCTCATTTTTCAAATGTCTAACTCCTTGAAGCAGCAATAGATTATGGGGGACCTTGATGGCACAAATCTACACCCTGAAAATTGTTGATTGGACCACTTCGACGTGATACGCTAGTCCTATGGCGGAGCGTCGTGGAGATGAAACTGGGCTACGGCTCCTCTTTACCAGATTGAAATTATTATTTTACTCGGTATTACTCAGCACTTGGCCCAGCCCGTTAACCTTCCAGCCCTTCAGTTTCCTCTGCTTCCTAATTCGACCACGAACCACCCAGAGACGAAAGAAAAGAGTGGTGACGTCCCGCGTACGCTTCCATGGCGACCTCGTCTGCTCCACGCTGTTGGAATAATCCTGTGCGTCACTCTCTACACAGCACTAGAAACTTCTACCATAGTCACAAGTACTGCTGTAGCTTAGTAGCTAGTAGTAGTCTCTAGAATACACAAGTACTGCTGTAGCTTAGTAGCTAGTAGTAGTCTCTAGAATACACAAGTACTGCTGTAGCTTAGTAGCTAGTAGTAGTCACTAGAATACACAAGGGCTGTAACCTGGTGGAAGTAACCTGGTAGAAGACACTAGAAGCTTGTAAGGTCGGTTGTGAAGTCCTGTAAATAGGACATGTACCCCATGGTTGTAGAGTGAGACAAAGTAGAACACAAGCAATAAAGCTTCAGTGTACTAGTACGTGACCAGCCTTCAACACTGCCACTCAGTGTGTGTTCGTGTGAGAGACATCCTAGCTAGCTAGCTGAGAGCTCCAGCCCCGGACATCAAAGTGGTATCAGAGCCATGTCCAAGTCTCAGGAGGTCGGCGAGAAGGGTGAACGCAGCGGGTCCAAGACGCCGCCGCGGGTCGCAGGGCGACGCCCTTCCACATCTCCTATGCCTCGTCGGGGTCGCAGCCCGACACGCCGCGGTGGCGGCGAGCTGGTGGTGCGCGAGCGTGTCGTGAGGGAGAGCACTAGCTCAGCCCAATATCCGACGCTTACCCGCTCAAACTATGCTGAGTGGGCGATGGTGATGCGCGTCCAGCTCCAGGCTCAGCACTTGTGGGATGCCATCGAGTTTGGCGCCGACGACGAACACGACGATCGAGCAGCGCTGGCAGCATTGCTCCGGGCCGTTCCACCGGAGCTGGTGCGTACGTTGGCGGCAAAGGACAACGCGAAGGCAGCGTGGGACACGCTCAAGACCATGCGTCTCGGCTCTGAGCGCATACGGGAGGCAAAGGCACAGACAAGACGTCGCGAGTTTGAGGAACTTCGTTTCCGCCCTGGTGAGTCAATCGAAGATTTCTCGATCCGACTAACAAGCATCGTCAGTGATCTTGAGCTCCTCGGCGATCCCATAAGCGAGTACAAGGCAGTGCTCAAGTTCTTGCGCATGGTGCCGCGCAAGTACCGACCGGTGGTGATGGCCATCGAACAAGTTGTCAACCTCCGGGAGTTGACAATCGAGGAGTTGTGTGGTCGACTTCTCACCGCAGAGGAGGGGTGCGACCTAGATGATGCTACTGACGGTGTCAACAAGCTTCTCCTCACAGAGGAGGAATGGGCAAGCCGTCAACGACAACGCAGCAAGCTTCTCCTCACAGAGGAGGAATGGGCAAGCCGTCAACGACAACACGGAAAAGGCGTGTCCAGCGGCGACAACAGTGGCAGGCCGGCATCCAGGCAGAAGCAGCAAGGTGCGCAAGGCGGCAACACTGGCTCAGGTGAGCGTCGCAAAGGGAGTTGTCGGTATTGTGGCAAGCCTGGGCACTGGGCAAAAGAGTGCCGCAAGGCAAAGCGTGACCGCGAACGGCGTGGCGAGGCAGCTAACTTTGTGCAGGCTGAAGAAGAGGACAACACGCTACTGATGGCAACCCATACCGAGGTTGCAGAGGCAGTGGCTATGCCCGCGGTGGATACGGCAAACCCCTCTACACCAACTCTGGGGGAGCAAGTCTTCCTCAACGAAGAACGTGCACACGTCGAGCTGCGCAAGTCGACGACTGATACCGACACGGCATGGTACCTGGACACAGGCGCCTCAAATCACATGACTGGGGATGCAACCGTCTTCGCTGAGCTCAACGAGAAGGTCTCCGGCACGGTACGTTTCGGTGATGGCTCGCTCGTCGACATCTGCGGACGTGGCACGGTGCTGTTTGCCATGGATGGAGGCCGACACAGGGCGTTGTCAAACGTCTATTGGATCCCGCGGATCAAGACGAACATCATCAGCATCGGGCAGCTTGACGAGATTGGGTGCCCAACGCACGTCAAAAATGGCATGATGATCATCCGTGACCGGCAGAAGAAGCTCATCGCCAAGGCTCCTCGCATGCGGAATCGGCTGTACATGGTGCATCTCCAGATCGAGAAGCCGGTATGTCTAGCTGCTCACATGGGCGAGGACGCGTGGATATGGCACGTGCGCTTCGGCCACCAGAGTTTTGAAAGTCTCGAGAAGCTTGCTCGGAAGGACATGGTGCGCGGACTTCCAATGATCAACCACGTGGAGCAGCTCTGCAAGGCGTGCCTCACCGGCAAGCACCGCCGCACCCCGTTTCCTCAGGTGGCAAAGTACCGCGCTACCGAACCGTTGGAGCTCGTGCATGGTGACTTGTGCGGCCCTATCTCGCCGCCTACGCCAGGAGGTAAGCGTTACTTCTCCTCGTCGACGACTACAGCCGGTACATGTGGATCGTCCTCCTGCGTACAAAGGACGAGGCACCGAAGGCCATCCGTCGCTTCCAAGCTAGCGCAGAGGTGGAGTCACGACACACTCTGCGCGTCTTCCGCACCGACAGAGGAGGGGAGTTCACCGCAACAGAGTTCGCAGATTGGTGCGCTGATCAAGGCATCCAGCGGCACCTCACTGCTCCGTACTCGCCCCAACAGAACGGGGTGGTGGAACGGCGCAACCAGACAGTCGTCGGCACCGCACGTTGCATGTTGAAAGGCAGCGGCATGCCAGCACAGTTTTGGGGGGAGGCGGTCACCACGGCCGTTTTCGTCCTCAACCGTTCATTCACGAGGAGCGTGGACGGGCGTACTCCTTATGAGGCGTGGCACGGTAAGAAGCCAAATGTACACTTCCTTTGTGTCTTTGGTTGCAGGGCTCACGCCAAGATCACCACGCCAAACTTGAAGAAGTTGGATGACCGAAGCAAGCCCATGGTGATGCTCGGGTACGAACCCGGCGGTAAGGCGTACCGCCTCTACGACCCGGCGACAAAGCGCGTCCACGTCTCCCGCGACGTCATCTTCGACGAGAGTGCTGGTTGGGACTGGAGCACTGACAACATGGCGGAAGATTATGGCGGAGGAGAGTTCACCATCGAATACTCCTACGCGCCTGCACCAACGACATCCCCCACTTCGCCAAACCAGTCCACTACAGCCACTCCTGCCCCGACGGAGATTCAACCCGAAAACAATTCGGAAGCGAAGTCTACAGCGAGGACGCCCACAACACAAACCCCAGAACAAGTGAGGTTTGCCACACCTCCGTCCACACCAGACCCGGAGTTCTTCGACGAAAGCAATGATCCGGATCATCCACACCGCTACCGTCGCGTCCTCGACATGGTGGAGCCCGACGCACAGGTGCCAGGGCAGG
Organism: Poa annua; assembly: GCA_026929855.1. Lineage (NCBI taxonomy): Eukaryota > Viridiplantae > Streptophyta > Magnoliopsida > Poales > Poaceae > Poa > Poa annua. Next base: position 88,650,995 of record CM049437.1, on the reverse strand, counting down.
CTGAGCGCCTTCTACTTACTCCCTCTGGTGAACCATCCACGTATGCAGAGGCCGAGCACGACGAGCACTAGCGCACCGCGATGCGTGAAGAGTTGAGGTCCATTGAGGAGAACAAGACATGGACCCTCACTGACTTACCTGCAGGTCACAAGCCGATCGGTCTCAAATGGGTCTTCAAGCTCAAGCGAGACGCCAACGGTAACGTGCTGAAGCACAAGGCACGCTTGGTGGCGAAGGGCTACGTGCAACGGCCGGGGATCGACTTCGACGAAGTTTTTGCCCCGGTGGCGCGTCTGGACTCTATTCGTCTACTTCTCGCCGTTGCCGCGCAGAAAAGGTGGGAGGTGCACCACATGGACGTCAAGACTGCGTTCTTGAATGGGGAACTCGGCGAAGAAGTATATGTGACACAACCGCCGGGCTTCACGACCCCCGCCACGTCATCAGGCAAAGTACTGCGCCTTCACAAGGCGTTGTATGGTCTTCGTCAAGCCCCTAGAGCATGGAATACCAAGCTGGACAGCGTGCTAGTATCACTCGGGTTCACTCGCAGCCCGTCTGAGCATGCTGTGTACACCAGAGGCGAGGATGACGAGCGGCTTCTCCTGGGCGTCTATGTTGACGACTTGATCCTGACAGGAGCAAGCACCAAGACTATCTCCAAGTTCAAAGAGGAGATGAGCAGAAAATTTTGCATGAGTGACCTGGGATTGTTGACGCTCTATCTTGGCATAGAGGTCAAGCAGTCACTGGGCGAGATCACCCTGAAGCAGGCTGCGTTCGCAAGCAAGCTGTTGGAGAAGGCGGGCATGGCGGATTGCAACGCTGTACATGTTCCCATGGAGCCACGTCTGAAGCTATCCAAGGTGAGCACTAATCCACCCGTGGATGTCACTTTGTACAGGAGCATCGTCGGCAGCCTCCGCTACCTCCTGCACACACGGCCAGACATTTCCTTCGCCGTCGGTTACGTCAGTCGCTTCATGGAAAAGCCAACAACCGAGCACATGAGCGCCGTCAAGCATATTCTGAGGTATATTGCAGGGACATTACACTATGGCTGCAGGTACCGTTGCAGCGACAACGGAGACGGACGCCTAATTGGCTTTAGTGACGCTGACCACGCCGGAGACGTCGACGACAGGAAGAGCACGTCGGGGACTCTCTTTTTCCTCGATCGGTGCCCGATCACTTGGCAGTCTCAGAAGCAAAAGGTGGTCTCCATATCATCCTGCCAAGCAGAGTATATTGCCGCTAACACCGCGGCATGCCAGGCCGTCTGGCTCGGACGGCTCATCGGCGATTTTTTCGCCACAGACCCCATGGTCCCTACACTTCTCGTGGACAACAAGTCGGCGATCCAACTAAGCAAAAATCCCGTCTTTCACGACCGGAGCAAGCACATTGAGACCCGCTATCATTTCATACGGGAGAACGTCGAGAGCGGCAAGATTGTCGTCGACTATGTCAACACTAACGATCAGCTGGCGGACATCCTGACCAAACCACTTGGTCGGACCAAGTTTCAATCTCTACGCGAGAAGATTGGGATCGTCGAGATCAAGTGAGCGCATCAGGATTAGGGGGGTGAATGTTGGAATAATCCTGTGCGTCACTCTCTACACAGCACTAGAAACTTCTACCATAGTCACAAGTACTGCTGTAGCTTAGTAGCTAGTAGTAGTCTCTAGAATACACAAGTACTGCTGTAGCTTAGTAGCTAGTAGTAGTCTCTAGAATACACAAGTACTGCTGTAGCTTAGTAGCTAGTAGTAGTCACTAGAATACACAAGAGCTGTAACCTGGTGGAAGTAACCTGGTAGAAGACACTAGAAGCTTGTAAGGTCGGTTGTGAAGTCCTATAAATAGGACATGTACCCCATGGTTGTAGAGTGAGACAAAGTAGAACACAAGCAATAAAGCTTCAGTGTACTAGTACGTGACCAGCCTTCAACACTGCCACTCAGTGTGTGTTCGTGTGAGAGACATCCTAGCTAGCTAGCTGAGAGCTCCAGCCCCGGACATCACACGCTAGGTCGACCTCAGCCTCCGCCCTCCTGGTCGATTGCCCTCCTCCACCCCGTTCCCGGTCGCAATCTGCTGCTGCTGCTCAATTGACAAATTCCCTCGCCTGGTCGCCCCTCCTCAGTCCAATCCCCTTCGCCGGTAGTGACTGCTCCTCCACCCTGTGCGGCAGCAAAAAGGGGCGCTTTGAGCGCCTAGACGTCCAAAGCGCCCGCCTAGACGTCGCCTAGGAGCCAAGGCACCCCCTCCTCTTAAGGCGTTAAGGCGTCGCCTTAAAAACCATGCATACATATCATATGTCAGGCAAAACGGACATATCCAGGAGAGAATAAACTTTGCTGGTCGGATACAAATATCGTTGCATGGTTATACTTCCTAGTGTTTTACTGCTTTCGAGCTTAGCAGTTAGCACTTACCAACAGCATTTTACACTTTATCTTACGCATCAGCTAATTAATCTTTTGAACCATATAAGTTAATTTGTGAAGGAATCTTAAAGTAAACACAATTTTATGCCATATGCCTCGTACTGATGATTAACAAAAATGAGTTACAGTTGCCCGGGATGTGGATAGGGCATGAGGTAACAACACTATTACCTCACAGTTGAACTATCATATGATTGCACATTATTTTTATTGAGCCAGGAACCAAACAACAGTGATCAAGTTGATCAGATCAAACAGAAATGGGTCAGCTAAAAATTGAGCAAGGCGAGGAGAGAAATGGACCTGGTATCCGTTCCAGGTACAGTAGGTAGCGGCCGACTGGATGGTGATGCCCTTCTCCCGCTCGAGGTCCATGGAGTCCATCTTTGCGCCGACGCCGTCGCGCCCACGCACCTCGTGGATCTCGTGGATGCGGCCGGTGTAGTACAGGACCCGCTCCGTGAGCGTCGTCTTTCCGGAGTCGATGTGCGCGGAGATACCGATGTTCCGCATCCGATCCATGGACTCCCGCCAACGCGCCAACTCCTTGTCGTCTCCCCGCGCCCGCATAGCCGACGCCGAGGACATCGCACGCCGGGCCGACGCTGCCGCGGCCGCGGCCGCGGGCGAGGGGGCGTCGGCGAGGGGCTGGAGGAGGAGAGAGAAAGGTCGGAAGGAGGAGAGAAGGTGGGAGGCGGAACGCCGGGCCATGGCCATCGCCGCCTAGGAAATTCTCGGCGGCGGCGGCGGCGGCGCGGGTGCTTTGATCTGGTTTCACTTAAACCCTAGGTAGTTCGTATAAAGTTTTTGGCCGTGTTTAGTTCATTGGTTATGAAAAAAATGGTTATCGGTATCCAACCATGTGCTTGGTGGTATCCATTTTTTCATGTTTGGTTGTGTGTTGGTTAGTCAAATTTTATATTTGGTTGAAGGGATAAAAATGGTTAGGGGCAGCCGTATTTACGTTCAGTTTGAGTGATTAGAAATTATTAGAGTGATAAAATGGTGAGAAAACCCCACAATATATTTAGAAATGGTAAAAGCTTGTTTAAATATATATATATATTATAATTTGAAGACGGAAATTTACTAATAGGTTGAGTTAAAATATCAGCGCGTGTGACATAACTTTGTTCAAATATTTAAAAGAGAAAATTTTGTTAAATAATTTGAAAATGAAAATTTTGTTAAATCATTAAAAAGGGAAGTTTCTTCAAATATTCTTAATATACAATAGGAAAATGTTTTTTAATATTTAAAAGCGTAAAATTACTTATTATATTTCAAGAGAAACATTTATTCCAATATTTTAATATATATATAAAAAGTTTGTTCAAATATTAAAAAGTGAATATTTTGTTCAAATAATTAAAATAGAAAAGTTCTTCAAATATTCTTAATAATATATAAAATGAAAATGTTTTCAACTATTTAGAAGGGTAAAAATTCTTATTATATTTAAAGGAAAAAAGGTTATTAAAATATTTTAAATATAAAAGACAGGAAAATTTATTTGAATATTTAAAAGGTAAAAGTTTGTTCATTATTTAAAAGATAATTTTTCATATTTTCTTAATATATAATAAGCGAAAGTTTTTTCAAATATATAAAAGGGTAAAATATTTTATTATATTTTAAAGAGAAAAGTTTTAAAAAATATTTAAAAGAGATAAAATTTATATTTTATGACTACGATGAACATGACACAAAATGTTTCGAAGGTGACAGCAGGTACTAGTCCAAAGTGGTTGGCTTCAACCACCACTTTTAGGGTGGTTGAGTTCAACCACTTTTTTAAGAGTATATGCCTAAAATTTGACTACCCACACACCCAGTGCCACAAACCAAACAGGGGGTAACCACCTAAAAAATGGCTACCCATAACCACTTGGTGGTTAGCCACCCAACCAAACACACCCTAAACCAACCTCCCTCGTGGAGAATTCAGAAATGTATCGGCCATTCGAGTGGCCTGACGGAGCAAAGGTTTTTTCAACAAAAAAAAATCGACGTGGATTTTTCTAAATATTAGCAGAAGAGTGTTGATATCAGTTTATAAGAAAACCGGACACAAAAATCATACAAACGCCCACATGACGTCTACCGTTTTACAACGCACTCCCACAAAGTACACTACAAAGGCTCAACCATGTCTACCCCGGCCAATAATGAACAGGAATCATGATACGGAGCAGCGTCCCTGACCTTAAGGTGGCACGCCTCGACGTATAACCCACCCACACAGCGCAACACAAATAATTAATGCGGTACAGTAAATCATAAATCATAAACAGAAAAGGAAGATCTAGGATATGCCTAGTGCACGACAGGACATGGAAGAACATCGTCCTGAAAGAATTGTCATACAGATGTACATTGCATGCCTAGAGTCTAATGCTTCCGGTCGCACCAACGTTGACCTCGACTGGACTCAATAAGCAACTCGGATAGTGCCTCCGAGAGAGTGGACAACACTGCTATAGCACCGTCACGACGCAACGTTGATCACTTCCTCTTTTTCTGTACTACCCCTCCGTTTTTAATATAAGATATTTTAGTTTTTGCATATGTTGTCTAGATTCACAGAAAAATGAGTGAATATAGATATTAAAGCATGTCCAGATACAAGTTTGAAAATATGAACGTGGAAAAAGGCTAAATGGTCTTATATTAAAAAACTGGGGTAGTACTTCTTATAAATAAAACTCCACTAATTTTATAATTAATAATTATATCTCAACAAATAAGATATCTGAAAGGATAGATGTCGCCTAGAGGGGGGGTGAATAGGCGAGGCACACTTTTTACAATTTTAGGGTTGATAAATGCGGAATAAAACTTAGTGTTTAACTTATCAAGAACATAACCTAAATATGCTAGGTGAACCAATGTGCACCAACAACTTATGCCAAGCAAGACAAGCAACAAAGTGATAACAAGGTAAATGACTTCAAGTACGAAGGCTATCACAATGTAAAGTGCATAAGTAAAGAGGTCGGATAAAGAGATAACCGAGGCACGCGGAGACGAGAATGTATTCCCGAGTTCCGCCACAAAGGTGTACGTCTCGTTGGAGAGGTGTGAGCAACCACAATAGGTTCGCTCAACGCCACGAAGGCCTCACCCTATTCTCCGATGACCTCGGCCACAAAGTCTCAAGCCACCTTTTACTATGAACTCCTTTAGGGCGGAGATTGAATCCCGTACAACAAACTTGGGGCACACACCCACAACCAAATTGGGGGCTCCCAAACGACCACAAAAGGTCCCAACTAGCCACAAAGGCCTTGACCACAAAAGGTATTCGCCACAAAAGGCCGGCCACAAAGGCGTCTAGGGTCCAAGGACCCAAGAGTAACATGCTCACGAATTTCACCACAACGAATCCTCGTGGAGGGCTCAAACCGATGCAAGATGCAATGGCAAGAGCACACAAAGTGCTCAAGTCCTTCACTCTCAAATTCCAACAAAGCAACAAATGCTTATGGGGGAATAAGAGAGGAAGAACAAAGAAACCACAAAAGAGTCAAATCCCTCACTCCCAAATCCCATCAAAAGCAACTAATGCCTATGGGGGGAGAAGAGAGGAAGAACAAAGGAGGAGAACCACAAAGGAAGTCCAAGATCTAGATCCACTATGTTCCCCTCACTTAGAGGAGAGATGGATTGGTGAAAATGTAGATCTAGATCTCCTCTCCCTTTTCCCTCAAGAATATGCAAGAATTAATGGAGGGATTGAGAGATAGGCAAGCTCAAGAAGGTCAACAATGGAGGGGATTTTCGTGCTAAGGAGCTTGGGGTCAATGGGGAAGAAGACCCCCTTAAATAGGACCCCCAAAATCTAACCGTTATGAGAAAATCGCGACCCCTCAGCGGTACTACCGCCCCGGGTGATTCTGGACGCCCAAACGACGCTAGTTCCCGGTCTCCTGGCGGTACCGGAGCGGTACTATCGCTGGACAAAAAAACTGCAGGAACACCCAAACGAAAATGATGATAACTTGACCATTCGAACTCCGTTTTCGATGATTTTTGGCTCGTTGGAATCACAACAAAGAGCTCTATAAGATCATGCAGAGAAACATCATAGTCCATCATGTGAGGATAAAACCTAATGGGGAAAGGTTGAACTTTCACATACCACGTAAACCGGTAAAACCTCCAATATCAAAAACTTAACAAGATATTCATATGAAATCCGTTTTTTATGAACTAGAGCTTAGTATGAAGATGAACTAAGCTCTAAATCGTCACATGGATAAAACACAACAAATTTTCCAAAGTAAAACATTTTCGAAGCACTTGGGCTTATCATGAAGATCACGACAAGCACCAAAATCCAACAAGGAGAAAAGCCAAATAAGAACCAAGAAATATGATATGCCAAGTATGCAAAGGTTTGAGCTCTCCACAAAGATGCGATCAAGTTACTCACTCGAGAGCCTCTCTTGATAGTACGCCTATCTACCCTATAGCCCTATCAAGATCATACCTTTGCCTTGAGCATTCCACTTGAGCTAGATGATAACGATCTTGATCTCTCCAAGTGGACCATCTTTCTTGATTGCACTTGCTAGCAAATGCTTGATGAAGACTTCTCCAAATACTCCCCCATACTCCATTATGGGAGAGACTCGCTTGGCTTCGTCTTCATGTCTCCATTTCAAGCTCCAAGCATAAGATATCTCCGAAATGCTTCTCTTGGTCTTCCACTTCTCAACCTTGATGACGATCACCGCATGACTTCATCCTCCATGAGCTATATGAGATGTTCTTCTTGTTGCACGCCCATGGGAGGATACCATCCCAGGAGATACATGATCCACTTGGTACATCTTGTAGCTTTGTGTGTTGATCAACATCTTGATCAACCTCGAATCATCCCATCTTTCTTCATATAGGTGATGTCTTGACATCTTCAAGACATACTTGCAATATGCTTAACACAAACATTAGTCCATAGGGTTGTCATTAATTACCAAAACCAAACATTAGGGCGCATGCCCTTTCAATCTCCCCCATTTTGGTAATTGATGACAATCCCCTTTACGAGGGTTTATATAAGGAATTAAACACCCATGCAACGCACTAAGCAAAGCAAGAATGCAAGAGAACCAAAATTCCTTTAAAACCCTCTAAATCTCTCCCCCATTGGCATCCATTGCCGAAATGGGCAAAAAATCTATAAGGCCAATATAATAAGAGCTCCTTCATAAATTATGCATTTCTCATGATATGAGTGAAATCAAATGCACATATCCAATAACGAATAGATGGAGGGGATCAAATTATATTGAGGGTCCAAAGAATGCAAAAAAGAGGTACCGATCGAAATCAATTAGAAGGATACCAATTGCAAAACGAAAGATGCATTCACAAACGAAACAAGCAATCAAAGGATCCAAAGACCAATTGGACACAAGAAGATATTATGATAAAATCAACCAAGTGTTTAAAGAAATCAAGATGGAACTCCCCAAGGTAGATGCACAATGAAGGATTTGTATTTCAATATAGTGTGCACAACACGGAATCCTCATTCCTTTCTAGATAATTTTGAACGAAAGCAAGTGCAAGAGAGCATAGATGGAAAAAGAAGAAATGCACCTTGCAACAAACAAATGTTGAGCCATAAGAAAGTGAAGTGACAATTTAAAACTTGCTCAACCGAGAAGGGATGGGTGTGACATAGAAATACATTTTAGGAGACTGATGACCCACAAGTATAGGGGGTGTATCGTAGTACTTTCGATAAATAAGAGTGTCGAACCCAACGAGGAGCAGAAGGTGCTGACAAACAGTTTTGATGAGGATTTCACTGTAAACACTAGCAGAAAAGTTTTTAGGAGTTTTTGATAATGCAGATAAATAAAATGCGAGTAAATAGAGCGCGGCAATAATAATTGCAGCGAGTGGCCCAATCCTTTTTAGAGCAAAGGACAAGCCGGTTTGTTTACTTATGATGACCAAACGTTCCTGAGGACACACGAGATTTATGTCTAGTGCTTTCGCTTCATATAGATGATTAATCTTTAGTGTTTCGATAAGTGTTGTGTGGGTGAACCTATGCTAATGCACCGCCCTTCCTAGTACTAATACATACTTGTGATTATACCCCTTGCAAGCATCCGCAAATACAATAAAATAATTAAGATAAATCTAACCACAGCCTTAAACTCTGAGATCCTACCATCCCTCATGCATCGAGATACCAACGGGGGTTTAGGTTTCTGTCACTCCGGCAACCCCACAATCAATATTCGAATACACAATGCATTCCCCTAGACCCATAAAGGTGAAGTGTCATGTAGTCGACGTTCACATGACACCACTAGAAGAATAGCACCACAACTTAAATATCAAACCATTAAATATTACTCAACATAGTTCACTACTAGCATCTAGACTTCTCCCATGTCCTCAAGAACTAAACGAACTACTCACAACACATCATATGGATCATGATCAGAGATGATATAATGATGGGTAACAATCTGAACATAAACATTAATTCAACGGTTCCACCCAATAGCATCAATAACAATAGTAATCAACACCGGGAGAGTTTCTCCTATCAAATGCACAAGATTCAGCCCTAGATGTTACAGCGGGAACGGAGTGGAACGATGGAGATGACGGTGTCGGCGGTGGAGATGGTGGTGATGATGATCCCGATGAAGTGCAGCTTGATGACGGTGACGATTTCCCCCCTCCGGGAAGGGATTTCCCCGGCAGCTTTTCAGCCTGCCGGAGAGCTTTTCTCTCTCGGTGGTTTCCGCCTCGTGGAGACGGCGGCTCTGTTTCTCGTCGATCCCCCGAGTCTTAGGTTTTCGGGGGGATGAAGTACGCGAAAGGGCACTGCCAGAGGTGGGCCAGGGCGGCCCCATCTGGTGCTGGCGCGGCATCAAGGGGGGCCGCGCCGGGACCTCATGTGGCCCCCCTGGGGCCCACCTGGTTCTCCCCTTTTGGCTCCCTTCGTCATCTGGAAAAATAGGAACTTCTGTATTCTTGGTTTTGTTTTCTGAGCTTCGCAAATATTGTATCTTGTCGGTGCTTTTTCCAGCAGAATTCAGACTCCGGGGATTCATCCTCCAATAATCATCAAACATGCAAAATAGATGAAATAACATAAGTATCATCTCCAAATATGAAATATATCAATGAATAATAGTAAATTATGATATAAAATAGTGATGCAAAATGGACGTATCAGAGACTAACACAAGGATGAGCCTAGGCATCACCATAGTCTTTCAAAATATGAGGCACATAGTGCATATCATGTATTTCGCATACAAGCACACCAAAGATGACAAATCAAAAGTGCCCACAAGCTTATTAAGAGGCAAAGAGAATGCCAAATTAAACGTAAAGCTTGTGCCTTTTAGAGATCACCAAAGAATCAAGAGTGTAATAAAGGTGATCACTAAAGATTTTGAATACCAATTAAAGATGTAACTACTCATATGTATATAAGTTTCTAAGTAGACACTAAGTCCACAAAGAAACATGCACACATAAAATAGGTACTAGGAAAAGAATATGATATAAAAAAGGAAGTCATAAATACATCAATAAGATTTATGCTTAAAAAACATAGCACAAAGCTCAAATTTATCTTAAAGGGATTTAGATGAACTTCCAACACCAAAGCGTCACAAATATCCACTAGAAATGAGTGATAGTTGAGATGCTTTAGGAAAGGTAACAAGGAACACGAAAGGAAAATGATTTTTAAGAATTTATCAATATTGCACAAGAGAGATTTTAGAGAAAGAATTGCTAGATTAACATATAGAGGATTGTTGGCGCATTATACTAAAATAAATTCCCATTCATATGTAATCATCCCGGCTTACTCACAAATGTAATAGAGATGTTTCGAAAGGAACGTTGCAAAAACCACGTCAAATGCAACTAGAGAGACTCGTGCCAAAGTACAACCTACACAAGGTTGAGAGCTATAAAAGTAAGCATGAGGTAGATACTTGTTACCGAGATAGCATTGATGAAGTAGGAGGTAAGTGTTCATGATCATCCAAGCTTGGCTCTCAAAGGCACATGATGAGGACTCCCTCCTTGTAATTGAGACAAGCTTCCAATGCATCTCCAATGTATCTAAAACAAATTTAAGTACAAAATGGTACCCAAACTAATTGGGTCCAAAGTAGTTAGAGCAACTACAATACATAGGACAAACTCCACTTAAATATGTGCATATTGATATGAAATTGAATTTCATGCACATCTTAGCCATTTAGGATTTGATGGAGTTTATCCTATATATTGGATCAACGAAAGTGAGCATGCCATAAGATATACATATAGTAAGTATGCATGGACAACACTTTCAAGAACCAAGTGAGATACAATGTGGACAAAACACCAATCAAACCAAGAGAGCACACACACAAGTGTGACAAGAAAAGAATTGTCCAAATTATATCAAAGACTCAAATCAACACATGATTGGAGAAACCAATATGAAAAGATATCAAATGAAAATATAGTCAAGAATGACCATAACCCTCTACACTTTTCATGATGGTACAAAGTACCAAGAAGAAATATGTTTGTCTTCCAAAGAGACACGTCATCGGGATCCAACACCAAATGAAAAGGACCAAATGCCAATTGAACACAACTAATTGTTTAAAAGCATATAGGATTGCTCCCCCACAATTCGTGCACTATTTATAATCTTGTATTTTAATACAAAATGCACACAAATGGGATCATTACTCTCCATATATATTGTTAAACACTAGTCACGTTCAAAGAAAAGCAATAAGATACAATACAAATTTAAGGAATGGTGTTCTAAAGAATAGAAAGTAGCTTCCCCGTGATTAGTGCATTCTTTATGATCTTGCATGTAAATACAAAATACACCCAAGCGGGATCATCACCCTCCATATATCTTTTTGAACACAAGGTTAAGGAAAATCAAAAAGATCCACTAACAATTCAAAACATGGTGTTCTACTCAATATAGGATAGCTCCCCCAAGAATAGCGCATCATCTAGAAGTAAGACATTGAATGTAGATGCACAAGAATGGGTTCCTTGCTTTTCCTAACTCAAAAAAGCACAAGATAAGGTTTGAGTAGAGCAACACAAGATCCAAAAGATGCAAGGAAGACAAAAAGGAGTTATATCAAAACAAATCATTGGCAATAAATAAGGCAATTTACAAGCAAAGGCCAATGTAAATATGATCAATAGATATACCACAAACAAAATTATCACTTGTCAAAGACAATGAATGTTAGGAGATATTTCTCGGTGGTAAATATATTCATGATCATATTCACAAAACATAAGCATGTGGCAAAAGATATAAATTGAAGAACATGCTTACATAGAGATTCTTGATGGCTTAAAATAGTCAATGGTCATTCTAAGCAACAAGAAACTCTCTCACAAACAAGATATCAAAGGATGAGAGACAAAATGCATTTAAGCAAATATGGAACTTGTTTGAGCAACATGCCACCTAGGAACAAGATAATTAGCAATATCAATTCTAGGTGACACTACCTCACATGTTCACATTTTTCTAGGCTTGTAATATGCACATAGCTTATTACTCCCCCATAATGTGATAATCCATTCTCTTAAACAAGAGGCAACAAAAGTACAACAAGAGATAATTAATGGACATTAGAATTTAAATTCATCATGCATGAACATTTTAAGTTAGTGAAGTGCCAAAGGGCGCATCACTCCCCCAAAATGAGAAAGTCCATTAATCTCCCAACAAGAGCCAAATAAGATAAGCAAGTTGATAAGAAGCTCAAGACATACATGGTGTGCAAGCCAACATACACATGCTTGATTACTCAAGATAAGTAAGTAGAGAGCACAACACAACAAGCATTAGCAAGGAACAAAACCAAACACATGCAAGGGTGCAAGCAACTTTCAATGAATATATGTAATTTAAATACAAGTTACCGCAAGGAGGAACATTAGATATAAGATAAGACAATATAATCCAATTGACTTGGCTTGAGAGAATATGGTTGATGAAGATCCTTTAACTCTTCATGATGTAGCCAAGTCCCCAATGTCCTCCGACAACACCTATTGATCAAGTTTTTGCTTGTTGGTCCCCAACAAAGTTGGGTCCTAAGAGGTTAGTCACAATAGGCTTGGCAACCCAAATGGTTCTTTTCTTGACACCATTTTGAGTACCAACATACTTGGCAAACACATTACCAACCTTATCCTTCCGAAGCGAATAAACATGATCAAGTATGGTGGGGTTGGATAAGTTACCATGAGTGCATGAAGAAGCTAAGTGATCCTTCCCACGACATATGTAGCAAACTCGGCCTTTTCCTTTCTTCTTGGGGAGGGAAGATCCTTCAACTTGGGAAGCTTGAGTTTGCTTCCCTTGTTGCTTCTCACTAAGAGTCTTCTTCTTCAAAGGGCAAGATCTAACATGGTGCCCTTCAACCTTGCATTTGAAGCATACAATCTTGGCCGAATCAATAGCTTGTTCTTGGCCCTTCTTCTTGACGAACATGTTGTCGAGGGTGGAATTCCCTTCATGACACTTGATCAAGTCTTTCTTCAAAGAAGTGACTTGTGACTTGAGCTCTTTGATTTCCTCTACATGGTTAGTTTCAACACAAATACTAGAGAAGTAGATGCTACATTGTTAGAGCAACAAGGCAAGGAATGTAATTCATCATAAGATTTATCAATATTGTGAGTGGATGAATTATTACAACTAGCAGATGGCAATAAAGCATTTTTACTGGAAATTGTGCTAGGGACCACAAGAGGCTCACAAGATTTTACCTTTGTAGAGATTGCCTCAAGAGCAACTTCTAGCCTAGCATGGGATGCTAGAAGATACTCATTAGAGCTCGAAAGCTTTTCATGACTTTCTTCCAATTTCCCATACTTGCTAGATAGCAACTCAAGTTGAGCCCTTAGCTCAACATTCTCCTTCAAAATAGATGCTTCACATGAAACGGAGTTAGTAGCACAAGCATCATTATCATTAGGAATGTAAGAAGACAATTTGTGTGACACCCCGATCCGAAGACCGGAATTGTCCCGTATACTAGTCCCAGAAACACTAGTATACGATCACTTGATATTAAAGACGAGACCAATACATAGGTTCGGATAATTATACATATTACAACTCGCGAGAGCGGCTCCGGGGAAAGGCGCAACGGCGCACACAACAGTATGTACATTATTCTTGATCGTCGGAGCGAAGTACTAATGCAGCGGAAAGCGTAGACGGAAGCGTAGCACGGCGGGCGGACTCCACAGGGTTCTGCCTGGAATACTTGATCCTAGTTCTCGTAGATCGGGTACTCCGGGACGGGTGACGGAGGGTCTGACCAAAGAATTAGCAAGGTGAGTACATTGCATGTACTCGCAAGACATCGGCCACACGGCACACATGACTATCTATATGGCATGGCATAGGTACGGAAAGTAGCATGTCATAGTACGGAAGATAGCATGGCATTAATAAATTACTCAAGCAATGACGAGTCCCATCTTAATGTTGGGACTTAAAGCACGACACCGAGGGGGGGGCGGGTGTCCACAACACATTTCCAATGGTAAGTTTCACCGATTTCCGGGCTCTCTAGCCCCTCGCCACCTTTGGCGCAACATCTAGACTCCCCGAGTCTCATCCAGTTATTAAGTTCATTCTCAAAGTTTTCCCCGTGACGAGACTGACTCTAAGTGTGACTCAACCCAAACTTGTCCCGTATCCTCGGGACTAGGCTAGTTTCTAGATACACTCTCGAGAGGTCGCAACAACCACACGCTGGAGTGCACAATCGTCCCACCAGCACCGAAGTGCTTAACCATTCTTGGCGGCGGGTGCCCACTCCCCAACCCTCCACAAAATCAAGATGCCCCCTGTATAGTCACCGACATACCCTAAGGCCTTGCCTTAGGCTGAACTAAAATTCCGGCACGTCCCCAACCTATGAGCGACGCCGAGCTCTGGAATCATCACAAGACTAGCCCCGACCACACAGGTAACCGACTAGACTCACCAAGGGGTGACATCAAAGGGGAATCCTGATAATGCTACTAAGCTAGGTCCGCCCATTTAGACGACGCATGATTGAGCTAAAAGGTTTGGTGAATGGCACCGATGACGCAATCTAGTCGAGTGAGGTGGTTAAGTTCTTAGTCAAATTTTCTCAAGATCTTTCCAAAAATGTTTCCACAACCACGATGGTAAAGCCAACATCTCCAATGCAGCAAATAAAACAGGGTTAGGATGACAGCAGTCAAACATGATGATCACAACATTCACATATATTCATACCACAAACAGAAAACACTCAAGTCAATTGAACCGACAGGGGGCTCGTTAGAATCCACCACTTGTCGTCTTTAGTGAGTTATTAACAATAATAATATCCAGAAACAAGAAAGCAATCAAAAACAATTGATCCGACAGGGGGCTCGTTAGAATCCACCACTTGTCGTCTTTAGTGGGTTATTAACAGTAATAATATCCACAAACAAGAAAGCAATCAAAAACAATTGATCCGACAGGGGGCTCGTTAGAATCCTCCACTTGTCGTCTTTAGTGGGTTATTAACAGTAATAATATCCACAAACAAGAAGGCAATCAAAAACAATTGATCCGACAGGGGGCTCGTTAGAATCCTCCACTTGTCGTCTTTAGTGGGTTATTAACAGTAATAATCTCCACAAACAAGAAAGCAATAAAAAACAATTGATCCGACAGGGGGCTCGTTCGAATCCACCACTTGTCGTCTTTAGTGGGTTATTAACAGTCGCATATCAATATGGCAAATGCAATGGCATGCAAAGGTGTTGCGAGAAAATGCAAGAACGGGCGCAAAATCATCCAAAACAAAAGTGGAGCAATCTCCAAGGATGCAGCAATGGTGGAATGTGGTGGATGTCTTGCCTTCCACAAGATAGGGTTCTGGTTCCTCCTCAAGGTCCTTTGAATCTATTTTAAAATGGATAAATATGAGTTAAAAACCTAGCAAATGTCCCTGAATAATTGAAATGGCAAATGAACTCCAAATCAACCCATATTGGTTTCATTGGATAGAGTTTTCTTTCTAGTTTCCAAAAAGCTAAAGTTTGTAATTTTTGGACAAAAATTGAGTGAGTTATGCCCCTCCAAAGTTTCTGTTTTTAAATGAATAAAAACAGAGTTTTTAAACAAATCAAAAAACGTTTCCGATAAGAGTTTAAATCCCTGACGCGCGGGCCCCACATGGCAGTGACCCCGGTTCATTACGAACCGTTACGTTCGCGGGAAACAGAGCACGGGCGGCGCTCCCGTCGCCGGCGAGGACTCCGGCGAGGTTTTGCGGCCAGGGGAGGGACTGCTAGGGCTAGGGGACGGCGCGGGGAGGCTCACCGTGCACGAGGGGTTCACGGCGGCGAGGTTTTAGGCGGCGGGGAAGACTCGGGCGGAGACGCCCCTTTCTCTCCCAAGTCCGGCGTCGGGTCGAGGACGGATTCCACGATTCCGGCCACCTTTCTCCTCGGCGAGCATGGCTACGGGTTCCTCTACTCCTAGGGCTCCTACTGGCTGAAGGAATCGACGAACGGAGCTTCCCCGGCGAAGAATTTGTCCACGGCCGAGGCGGCTAGGGCAAACCCATCGCCGGAGCTACGGTGCTCGTCGGGCTATGATTGGGGCAGAGGAGCGAGCTGGGGGAGTGAGGAGGTGGTGTGCTTCCTTCTCGAGGGCTGGGGGGGGGGGGGGGTTTATATGGCGGCGGGGCGAGCGGCCGGAGTGAATGGTGGTGGGTAGGCCGGTGCGGAGGAGTTACGACGACGAGGTGACGCCGGCGTCGTGCGAGCGGTGGCACAGTCCGGCCATTGGCGCCAGGCGGGGGAGGAGTGAATGCACGCGTGCCCGGATGGTGCCGCTGACGAGCGGGTCCGGCGAGAACAGGGCGGGGACAGCTCGTCGGCTAGCGGTCGGCGTCTCTGCGGCGTCGCGTGGGCGTGCGTGTGCGTGCGTGTGCGTGCGGAGGTGGCCAGGGAGGAAGGGGAGGTGCGGGGAGTCGAGCGGGGGTGCGGGCGTGCGGTCCTCCGGCGACCAGAAACGGGCGGCGCCCCGCGGACGCGGCCGTGCCGACGCCGGCGCGTTCCAGGGCATGCCAAAAACGGCATCGCCACCGATCTCGTAGCACAGGGCACCAATTGGAAAAAGGAGGGTATCCCCGTGCGCCAAATGAGTAGGGCTACCAGATTGTAGAAGAGAGTTTTTGCAAATTCTACCAAAGTTCTATACAGAATTTTTGAAAAACGATTCTGGCCAAAGTTTAGATATTTAGTTTGGAGGTTTAAATGGGGTTGGTTGGAGATGACCTTTTGGCCTGAGGTGGGGGAGGTGAAAATGAAACTATCTATGCCTTGGACTCATGCAGGGGATTTATTTAGGCAGGTTTTAAAAATGGGTTTTCAAAATGGACAGAAAAGAAAAAGGGGCGTGGAGGAATAATTTCTTAAGGCAAGGTTCCATATTTTTTTAGAAATAGTTTCCACATAAACTAGGGATGCTTCCCTGATTTTTGCAGAATTTTTGGAGACATAAAAATAGGGGTTCCTTTGGAGGGCTAATTAAAAGGCAGATTTTTTAAAAGAGGAAAAGAACTTCCCAAATCCATATCTGTCCAAGGAAAAATTAATATTAGCAAGTTCCAAGAGGGAGGGAAATATAAAGCACAAGATCCCACTTGATTTACCAGACTTTGAAAAGATTTAAAATCCAAATGGTTTTGCTGAGGTTTGAACCCAAATACATTTGAATAAATAGGGAAAAGGTATTTTGGATTTTTTTTTAAAAAGTCAAAAATCCAGGGTGTTACAAACCTTCCCCCCTTAAGATGAATCTCGTCCCCGAGATTCCTGCGGCTCGTTGAACAGGTATGGATACTCAGACCTCAGCAAATCTTCGCGTTCCCAGGATGCTTCTTCCGCTGTGTGTCTGTCCCACTGTACTCGGTAGAACTTGGTAACCTTGCTGCGGGTGCGGCGTTCTGTTTCCTCGAGGATCTTAACTGGGTGCTCTTCATAAGTCAGGTCGGTGTTCAGTTCTAGCTCCTCAACATCTGTCTGCTTGGTGGGTGGCGAGACGCACTTCCTCAGTTGTGACACGTGGAAGACGTCGTGAACTCCAGCTAGTCTTTCCGGGAGTTCCAGCTGGTACGCGACGGCTCCCACCCTTGCCAGAATCTTGAAGGGGCCGGTAAATCTCGGAGCGAGCTTTCCCTTAAGATGGAATCTCTGTAGTCCCTTGAGGGGTGTCACACGGAGGTAGACGTGGTCGTCCACATCAAAGCTCACGAGGCGGTGGCGGCGATCATAGTAACTTTTCTGGCGGGACTGGGCCGTCTTGAGTCTGTCACGGATCAGGTGTACTTGCTTCTCAGCTTCGAGTAGAGTCCGGATCCGAAGATCTTCCCATCTCCTGTCTCGGACCAGTTGAGAGGGGTCCGACATTTCCTGCCATACAATGCTTCAAAAGGGGACATTTGCAGGCTGCCTTGGAAGCTGTTGTTGTAGGAGAACTCAGCGTATGGGAGGCTGTCCTCCCAACCAGCTCCGTATACGAGCACACATGCGCGTAGCATGTCTTCCAGAATCTGATTGATGCGCTCGGTCTGACCGTCCGTCTGCGGGTGGTATGCTGTGCTGAACGAGAGCTTCGTTCCCATAGCCTCATGGAGACTAGTCCAAAATTGCGAGGTAAACTGGGTACCTCGGTCAGATACAATGGTCTTGGGAACGCCGTGTAGTCTGACAACTTTGCTCACGTACAACTGTGCCAGCTGATCTGAGCGGTAGGTGGTCTTTACGGGGATAAAGTGGGCCACCTTAGTCAATCGGTCCACGATCACCCAAATGGAGTCGTTTCCCCTGTTGGTTTTGAGGAGTCCGGTGATGAAGTCCATACAAATGTTGTCCCACTTCCATTCTGGCACGGACAACGGCTGCAAGAGTCCGGCGGGCTTCTGGTGTTCTGCCTTGACGAGGTTGCAGGTGTTGCAGCACGCGATGTGGTACGCGATTTCCTTCTTCATCCCGGCCCACCAAAATGTTTGCTTCAGATCTTGGTACATCTTGGTGCCTCCTGGATGAATGGAGTAGGGGGAGTCGTGAGCCTCGTCCAGTATTTGTCTCCGAAGCTCGGCCTTCCTGGGGACACAAAGACGGTTGCCGAAGCGCAATATTCCGTCTCCTCCCACAGAGAACCCCTTTGCCTTCCCAAGGGGAATCCTGTGGATAATGTCCCGAATATCGGGGTCGTTGGCTTGCTCGGCCTTGATGTCTCCTTCTAGGTCCGGTTTCATCTCAAGCGCATTTAAGTATGCTTGGTCGCCGATGCATAGATTGAGCTTCGCGAACTCCTTCTCTAGGCTCGGGGGTATAGGCAATGGTCTCCGACTCAACGCGTCGGCGACCACGTTGGCTTTCCCTGGATGATAGTGGATGCCGAGGTCGTAGTCTTTGATTACTTCAAGCCATCTGTGTTGCCTTAAGTTGAGGTCGGGCTGGGTGAATATGTACTTCAAACTCTTGTGGTCGGTGTAGATCTCGCATCTTCGCCCAATGAGATGGTGTCGCCAATGCTTCAAGGCGAGTATGACGGCGGCTAATTCCAAGTCGTGAGTCGGGTAGTTCATCTCATGAGTCTTGAGTTGCTTGGACACATAGGCGATAACTTTCCCTTGTTGCATAAGCACGGCGCCTAGCCCGTTCCTGGAGGCGTCGCAATACACGGTGAAGTCCTTTCCATCATCGGGCAAAACTAATATTGGAGCGGTGGTCAGTCGATTCTTGAGCTCGTTGAAACTCTCTTCACATTCATCGGACCATGTGAACTTGCGGTTCTTCTTGAGTAACTCTGTCATTGGTTTGGCGATTCGGGAAAAATTCTCAATGAATCTCCTGTAATATCCGGCCAGTCCGAGAAAGCTTCGGATTTCTGACACATTGGTGGGTGTCCTCCAACTCAGCACGTCGGAGATTTTGTTGGGGTTGACGGCTACGCCGGCACCCGATAGGACATGTCCAAGGAACTCAACTTCCTTCAACCAAAACTGACACTTGCTGAACTTGGCGTAGAGTTGTTGTTCTCGCAGTCTTGTTAGGACCAGCCTTAGGTGCTCTCCGTGCTCTTCCTCATTTTTGGAGTAGATGAGGATGTCGTCGATGAACACAACCACGAACTTGTCGAGGTATTCCATGAAAACTTTGTTCATCATCCCCATGAAGTAGGCTGGGGCGTTGGTCAATCCAAACGACATCACGGTGCACTCAAACAATCCATACCTCGTGGTGAAAGCAGTCTTGGGGATATCACTGTCTCGGATCTTCAACTGATAATACCCCGTGCGGAGATCAATCTTCGAGAACACACGGGCACCACGGAGTTGATCAAACAGGTCGTTGATTCGGGGCAGCGGGTATTTGTTCTTGATGGTGACCTCGTTCAGGGCGCGGTAGTCGATGCATAAGCGGAGGGTACCATCACTCTTCTCAGCAAACAATACTGGCGATCCCCACGGTGAAATACTTGGGCGGATGAACTTCTTCTCGATCAGCTCGTCGAGTTGTCGTTTGAGTTCAACTAGCTCGGGACTTGTCATGCGGTAGTGTTTCTTGAATATTGGGTTTGTTCCGGGCACGACTTCTATTGCAAATTCCACGTCTCGATCGGGGGGCATTCCGGGTAACTCGTCGGGGAACACATCGGGGTACTCGCTGACCACATAAACTTGACCAATACCTGGGGCTTGAATGGAGAACATCTTGGCGTCGATCTGATGAGGTCTGTTGGGCAGGTACGTTGTGCGGATTCCTTCGGGGTTGGTGAGGATAATCTTCCGGTTGGCACAATCAATCTGGGCTGAGTGTGGGGCCAACCAATCCATCCCAAGAATGGCGTCCAATCCAGGCACATTGATTACGTGGAGTTGAGCGGGGAACTCCACTTGGTTAACCCTGATGGTTAAACCCTTGCAGGCGGTGGCGGTATCCATCTCAGAGGCGGGGGTTCGTATCACCAAAACGTGGTCCAAAAGGGAAATCGGCAAACGATGTTTGGTGGCAAAATCTTTCTAGATGAAAGAATGGGAAGCCCCGGAATCAAATAAAACGAGAGCGGGTTTAGCGTTGATGGTGCACGTACCAAGCACTACGTCCGGGGCCTCATAGGCCTCCTCGGCGGACATGTGGTGGACACGGGCGACCACGGGCGGCTTGGGCGCGTTGACTGGGTTGGCGTTGCCGTAGTTGTTGCCGCTGCCGTTGGGGCAGTCCCTGATGCAGTGTCCTGGCTTGCCACACTTGAAGCAAGTGTTGTCCCTCTTGCGTTCATCGGACAGGGGGCGCTTGTTGAAGACCTCGCGGTTTGGGAACACGGTCTTCTTAGGCTGAGTCCAAGCAGGTGGTGGTGGTGGAAGGTTGTTGTTGCCGCTGTTGGACTGCCACGGGCGAGACTTCGCGGGGTGGCGGTCATGGTGAGGCTTGCGATCCTCAAACTTCCTCTTGTGGTTGTCATAGATGTGACAGTGCTCCTTCTCTGAGATCAGCGCGGTGTTGACCATAGCCTGAAAATCTGGGAACTGCAGAACGCTCAGCTGGGTCTTGATGGCTTGGTGCATCCCGTGCAGAAATCTGTCTTTCTTCTTCTCCTCGGTGTTGGTGTCCTCGGGGGCATAGCGGGCGAGGCTGTTGAACTTGGTGAGGTACTCGCTGATTGAGCGGCTGCCCTGAGTGAGTGCCAAAAACTCCTGCTGCTTCATCTTGACGAGGCTGGACGGAATGTGTGCCTTGCGGAAGGCTTCCTGGAAAGCAGCCCAAGTGATGGGTGCTGCGCCATTCTGCGCATCCCTCTGGTTGTCCCACCAAGCGTTGGCAGGGCCCTCGAGGTAGTGGGTGGCGTACATCACCTTGTCCTGCTCGTCAACTCGGGCGATGGCGAGTTTCTTGTTCATGGTGCGAAGCCAATCATCTGCCTCAAGTGGATCTTCTGCGAATGCGAACTTGGGTGGCTGGGTACGCTGAAAGTCCCGCAGTTTGGAGCGTTCGCCACGGTGTGCGGGCTGAGCTGTCATGTAGCTGCCAAACTCCCTCATGATGGTGGCCATGTGTTGATTGTGCCTGTCATCCATCATCAACAGAAGCTGGCTTGGCGACAGCTCCATGGTTGGGCCGTGCACCAAGTTGTCTTGATCCTCAGATCCTGGCGGGGTTTGGGACTGGCTGCCATCGGTGACCATCCTGAGGTTGCACGTTGCGTTGCGTACCATGAGCATCCTTAGGGGGAAAAGCAATCATCCAAGAAAACCAAATGGAAATCCAAATATTGAAAGCAGGGGATGGTGGTATAAAACAATGGTGAGTGGTTTGGTACAAGGATGAGGATACATGCATGGATGAAATCTAAGTTACACGGCCGAGTAAGACCCATCATACAACAAGTACAGCTAAGGATGCAAGCATGAATGCAGTTATGATACATGGTTGCGTACAACCGATACAAGCATTCCCCGAGCCTACCACTACGTTATTACGCGAGATAACGATAGGGTACTCTAGTCTTCGAGAGCTCCAGGCGTCTAGAAGTCCTCCACGAGCGGGGTTGCTGGAGTAGAGGTGTCGAAGCTCGTCTCGGCGGGGCTGTAGTCCGGAGTCGGCGGGACGTCGTGGGGTCCGGGCGCGTGAGGTGGAGCGACGGGGTGACCACGGCGACGGCGGGTACGAATGATCGGGACACGCGCGAAGCGGCGAGCAACGGGGCGAATGGGAACCACGGCAGGTGGGCAACGAGGAGAGGACTCAGCTAGGCGGTTCCGGAGATACTCCAGAGTGCCACGAGTGGACATAGGAAAGGAGAAAGAGTGAAAGCTTGCGCTGGCGTCTGCGCCGCGAGGGCGAGTGGCCGTGGCCAAGTCAATGCGAAGACCCGCAAGCTGGCCAAGAGTGGCGTGGAGGTACTGGTGGAGAAGTACCGTGTAGCGGATCAAGGCGGTAAGGGACGCCTCAGAATCACCGGGGTTCGGGAAGATGACATCCCCGGTGGTCATCTGCAGCCTAGGGAGGTGAATGTAGCGGTTGCAATTCTCCATGATAGGGTCAAAGGTGCGAATGAGAGTGATAGCGTCGTACGCGACCTCCTGGATAGCTCGGGTCACCTGAGAGGAGACTCCGGAAGTGAGTGAGTGGAGGACGGTCGGATCTCCCGCCTCCGGACGCAAGATGATAGTGGCGGCGAACTCAGAGTTAGTCCCAGTGGGACGGTCATAGTACACGCGGTACAAGGGGGGAGCAGACTCCGGGTAGAGGTGGTTCCAAATCTCCCGCAAGAACTGCGGAAAACCGGCGATGTGCTCGGCAGTCGTCTCAGCGAACAGTTCTGGCATCTGTACCAGATCACAGCCACAAAAGGTAAGTGTTAACGTTAATCGTTCGAAGTAGAGGAGCTACCCAAAATGAAACCCACAATCAGGAAGAGAAATAATCCAAAGAACAAGGTAACGGTCCTGTTCTAGCGTCCATGAACTAGGGTATCCTACAGGCAGTCAGGCTCTGATACCAAGCTTTGTGACACCCCGATCCGAAGACCGGAATTGTCCCGTATACTAGTCCCAGAAACACTAGTATACGATCACTTGATATTAAAGACGAGACCAATACATAGGTTCGGATAATTATACATATTACAACTCGCGAGAGCGGCTCCGGGGAAAGGCGCAACGGCGCACACAACAGTATGTACATTATTCTTGATCGTCGGAGCGAAGTACTAATGCAGCGGAAAGCGTAGACGGAAGCGTAGCACGACGGGCGGACTCCACAGGGTTCTGCCTGGAATACTTGATCCTAGTTCTCGTAGAGCGGGTACTCCGGGACGGGTGACGGAGGGTCTGACCAAAGAATTAGCAAGGTGAGTACATTGCATGTACTCGCAAGACATCGGCCACACGGCACACATGACTATCTATATGGCATGGCATAGGTACGGAAAGTAGCATGGCATAGTACGGAAGATAGCATGGCATTAATAAATTACTCAAGCAACGACGAGTCCCATCTTAACGTTGGGACTTAAAGCACGACACCGAGGGGGGGGGGGGGGGGTGTCCACAACACATTTCCAATGGTAAGTTTCACCGATTTCCGGGCTCTCTAGCCCCTCGCCACCTTTGGCGCAACATCTAGACTCCCCGAGTCTCATCCAGTTATTAAGTTCATTCTCAAAGTTTTCCCCGTGACGAGACTGACTCTAAGTGTGACTCAACCCAAACTTGTCCCGTATCCTCGGGACTAGGCTAGTTTCTAGATACACTCTCGAGAGGTCGCAACAACCACACGCTGGAGTGCACAATCGTCCCACCGGCACCGAAGTGCTTAACCATTCTTGGCGGCGGGTGCCCACTCCCCAACCCTCCACAAAATCAAGATGCCCCCTGTATAGTCACCGACATACCCTAAGGCCTTGCCTTAGGCTGAACTAAAATTCCGGCACGTCCCCAACCTATGAGCGACGCCGAGCTCCGGAATCATCACAAGACTAGCCCCGACCACACAGGTAACCGACTAGACTCACCAAGGGGTGAAATCAAAGGGGAATCCTGATAATGCTACTAAGCTAGGTCCGCCCATTTAGACGACGCGTGATTGAGTTAAAAGGTTTGGTGAATGGCACCGATGACTCAATCTAGTCGAGGGAGGTGGTTAAGTTCTTAGTCAAGTTTTCTCAAGATCTTTCCAAAAATGTTTCCACAACCACGATGGTAAAGCCAACATCTCCAATGCAGCAAATAAAACAGGGTTAGGATGACAGCAGTCAAACATGATGATCACAACATTCACATATATTCATACCACAAACAGAAAACACTCAAGTCAATTGAACCGACAGGGGGCTCGTTAGAATCCACCACTTGTCGTCTTTAGTGAGTTATTAACAGTAATAATATCCACAAACAAGAAAGCAATAAAAAACAATTGATCCGACAGGGGGCTCGTTAGAATCCACCACTTGTCGTCTTTAGTGGGTTATTAACAGTAATAATATCCACAAACAAGAAGGCAATCAAAAACAATTGATCCGACAGGGGGCTCGTTAGAATCCTCCACTTGTCGTCTTTAGTGGGTTATTAACAGTAATAATCTCCACAAACAAGAAAGCAATAAAAAACAATTGATCCGACAGGGGGCTCGTTAGAATCCACCACTTGTCGTCTTTAGTGGGTTATTAACAGTCGCATATCAATAGGGCAAATGCAATGGCATGCAAAGGTGTTGCAAGAAAATGCAAGAACGGGCGCAAAATCATCCAAAACAAAAGTGGAGCAATCTCCAAGGATGCAGCAATGGTGGAATGTGGTGGATGTCTTGCCTTCCACAAGATAGGGTTCTGGTTCCTCCTCAAGGTCCTTTGAATCTATTTTAAAATGGATAAATATGAGTTAAAAACCTAGCAAATGTCCCTGAATAATTGAAATGGCAAATGAACTCCAAATCAACCCATATTGGTTTCATTGGATAAAGTTTTCTTTCTAGTTTCCAAAAAGCTAAAGTTTGTAATTTTTGGACAAAAATTGAGTGAGTTATGCCCCTCCAAAGTTTCTGTTTTTAAATGAATAAAAACAGAGTTTTTAAACAAATCAGAAAACGTTTCGGATAAGAGTTTAAATCCCTGACGCG
Organism: Poa annua; assembly: GCA_026929855.1. NCBI lineage: Eukaryota > Viridiplantae > Streptophyta > Magnoliopsida > Poales > Poaceae > Poa > Poa annua. The sequence goes on along the minus strand of CM049437.1, from coordinate 88,625,829 downwards.
CGGGCCCCACATGGCAGTGACCCCGGTTCATTACGAACCGTTACGTTCGCGGGAAACAGAGCACGGGCGGCGCTCCCGTCGCCGGCGAGGACTCCGGCGAGGTTTTGCGGCCAGGGGAGGGACTCCTAGGGCTAGGGGACGGCGCGGGGAGGCTCACCGTGCACGAGGGGTTCACGGCGGCGTGGTTTTAGGCGGCGGGGAAGACTCGGGCGGAGACGCCCCTTTCTCTCCCAACTCCGGCGTCGGGTCGAGGACGGATTCCACGATTCCGGCCACCTTTCTCCTCGGCGAGCACGGCTACGGGTTCCTCTACTCCTAGGGCTCCTACTGGCTGAAGGAATCGACGAACGGAGCTTCCCCGGCGAAGAATTTGTCCACGGCCGAGGCGGCTAGGGCAAACCCATCGCCGGAGCTACGGTGCTCGTCGGGCTATGATTGGGGCAGAGGAGCGAGCTGGGGGAGTGAGGAGGTGGTGTGCTTCCTTCTCGAGGGCTGGGGGGGGGGGGGGGGGTTTATATGGCGGCGGGGCGAGCGGCCGGAGTGAATGGTGGTGGGTAGGCCGGTGCGGAGGAGTTACGACGAAGAGGTGACGCCGGCGTCGTGCGAGCGGTGGCACAGTCCGGCCATTGGCGCCAGGCGGGGGAGGAGTGAATGCACGCGTGCCCGGATGGTGCCGCTGACGAGCGGGTCCGGCGAGAACAGGGCGGGGACAGCTCGTCGGCTAGCGGTCGGCGTCTCCGCGGCGGCGCGTGGGCGTGCGTGTGCGTGCGTGTGCGTGCGGAGGTGGCCAGGGAGGAAGGGGAGGTGCGGGGAGTCGAGCGGGGGTGCGGGCGTGCGGTCCTCCGGCGACCAGAAACGGGCGGCGCCCCGCGGACGCGGCCGTGCCGACGCCGGCGCGTTCCAGGGCATGCCAAAAACGGCATCGCCACCGATCTCGCAGCACAGGGCACCAATTGGAAAAAGGAGGGTATCCCCGTGCGCCAAATGAGTAGGGCTACCTGATTGTAGAAGAGAGTTTTTGCAAATTCTACCAAAGTTCTATACAGAATTTTTGAAAAACGATTCTGTTCAAAGTTTAGATATTTAGTGTGGAGGTTTAAATGGGGTTGGTTGGAGATGACCTTTTGGCCTAAGGTGGGGGAGGTGAAAATGAAGCTATCTATGCCTTGGACTCATGCAGGGGATTTATTTAGGCAGGTTTTAAAAATGGGTTTTCAAAATGGACAGAAAAGAAAAAGGGGCGTGGAGGAATAATTTCTTAAGGCAAGGTTCCATATTTTTTTTAGAAATAGTTTCCACATCAACTAGGGATGCTTCCCTGATTTTTGCAGAATTTTTGGAGACATAAAAATAGGGGTTCCTTTGGAGGGCTAATTAAAAGGCAGATTTTTTAAAAGAGGAAAAGAAATTCCCAAATCCATATCTGTCCAAGGAAAAATTAATATTAGCAAGTACCAAGAGGGAGGGAAATATAAAGCACAAGATCCCACTTGATTTACCAGACTTTGAAAAGATTTAAAATCCAAATGGTTTTGCTGAGGTTTGAACCCAAATACATTTGAATAAATAGGGAAAAGGTATTTTGGAAAATTTTAAAAAAAGTCAAAAATCCAGGGTGTTACAATTTGAGAAGCTCATTATACTTTCTTTTGAAGTTGATTGCCTCCTTAAGAGCTTTATCACGGGTTTCCTTTACTTTAGATAATTCTAAGGTAAGGGACTCCTCAAGAGATTTTGATTTATCCATTTTTTACTTGCCAAGAGCATGGTCACATTTCTTAGTGAGTTTAGCAACCATTTTATTATTCAAATCCTCACTAGTTTCGAGTCTCTCATCTAGAGCAACCCGAGTATCTTGCTCTTCCTCAAGAGCAATCTCAAGATTGTGGATCTCACCCGCGGAATCACGAGCAAGACCCCACCCTTCATCACAACGGGTCTCCAAGGCCTCAATTGTCTCCTTGCGCTCAATAAGGATAGTCATGATTTCTAAGAAGCTATCAATGGCATGTTTGTTCTTTAAAAGAGCATGAGAGACAATATCAAAATTCTTATCAATGGAGGCATCATTATCATTTTCATCATCATCATCATCATCATCATCATCATCATCATGAGATATATTGGAGTTCAAGGTAGGAGATACCTTAGACTCCTTAGCCATAAGACAAAAGTGAGTAATGGACGAAGATGATGAAAGAATTATTTGAAGCGCTATTGAGGTCCATGTCTTGTTCCAACAATTGTTGGGATTCCTCTACATTGTTAGCCAAACAAGTACTAGAGGTAATAGAAGCATTTTTATCATGGCAACAAGACAAGAGAAGCATATCATCATGAGATTTAGTTAAACAACTACTACATGATATGCAAGGACTATAAACACTAGCATGTATGGCATTTGTAGTGCTAGAGAAGTTTAAGTCCAAAGATAGAGCATTGCAATATGATGGAGATGAAGTATGGTCAATAGTGGAGTCATCATCAATAATGCAATTTCTATCACCACTCACCATGTCATTACCTTGTGACAAATCACATGTTGGTGAAGTGGAAGAAGAAGTGAGCTCATCACGGCCGGAGGTGGAAGGAGGACAATCATCCTTTTTTTTTTGGAGAAACACAGTACAAACGCAGACGCTCACAACACGCGCGCACACCCACCCCTATGAACGCACACACGCACACCCTACCCCTATGAGCACCTCCGAAATACTGAGCCGGCGGATCGAGTCTTGAGATTGACGAAGTCACACCACGGGCACCTCGCTGTCGACGGGAACGTCGCCTCCCACTGAAAGAATATTCCGCCTAAATGCAACACACAGACATCAAACCGGGGGTTTGAACTCTGGTGGGCTGAGGGTACAACCACCCTGCTAGCCATCCAACCACAGGTTGGTTTGCGAGGACAATCATCCTTGGTAATGTTGGACACATCATATATATCTTCAAGTTTTGTCCATAATTCATGAGCGCTCCGAAAAGGCATGATTGACGCAAGGACTACATCGCTCAAAACATAGATGAGACCATTAGATGCTAGATTATCGAGATAAGAGTTTTTCTCATCCTCTAAAGATAATTCTTGGGAATCCTTTGGAGGAGAAAAACCCATATCTACAATTCTCTCTAAATTTGGATCCATGTCCCTAAGAAGATTAAGCATGCGAATTTTCCAAAGATCATAATTTGTGCCATCGAATATATAAGTAGGATTGTGCACTAATTCTCTAAACGACATTTTTACTCTCTAGGCGGTAAAGCCTAATAATGAGAGAACCTGGCTCTGATACCAATTGAATGGATAGATGTCGCCGAGAGGGGGGGGGGGGGTGAATAGGCGAGGCACACTTTTTACAATTTTAGGGTTGATAAATGCGGAATAAAACTTAGTGTTTAACTTATCAAGAACACAACCTAAATATGCTAGGTGAACCTATGTGCACCAACAACTTATGCTAAGCAAGACAAGCAACAAAGTGATAGCAAGGTAAATGACTTCAAGCACAAAGGCTATCACAATGTAAATGACTTCAAGCATGAAGGCTATCACAATGTAAAGTGCATAAGTAAAGAGGCCGGATATAGAGATAACCGAGGCACGCGGAGACGAGGATGTATTCCCGAGTTCCACCACAAAGGTGTACGTCTCGTTGGAGAGGTTTGAGCAACCACAACAGGTTCGCTCAACGCCACGAAGGCCTCACCCTATTCTCCGATGACCTCGGCCACAAAGGCTCAAGCCACCTTCCACTATGAACTCCTTTAGGGCGGAGATCGAATCCCATACAACAACCTTGGGGCACACACCCACAACCAAATTGAGGGCTCCCAAACGACCACAAAAGGTCCCAACTAGCCACAAAGGCCTTGACCACAAAAGGTCTTCGCCACAAAAGGCCGGCCACAAAGGCGTCTAGGTTCCAAGGACCCAAGAGTAACAAGCTCACGAATTTCACCACCACGAATCCTCGTGGAGGGCTCAAACCGATGCAAGATGCAATCGCAAGAGCACACAAAGTGCTCAAGTCCTTCACTCTCAAATTCCAACAAAGCAACAAATGCTTATGGGGGAATAAGAGAGGAAGAACAAAGAAACCACAAAGGAGTTAAATCCCTCACTCCCAAATCCCACCAAAAGCAACTAATGCCTATGGGGGGAGAAGAGAGGAAGAACAAAGGAGGAGAACCACAAAGGAACTCCAAGATCTAGATCCACTATGTTCCCCTCACTTAGAGGAGAGATGGATTGGTGGAAATGTAGATCTAGATCTCCTCTCCCTTTTCCCTCAAGAATATGCAAGAATTAATGGAGGGATTGAGAGATAGCCAAGCTCAAGAAGGTCAACAATGGAGGGGATTTTCGTGCTAAGGAGCTTGGGGTCAATGGGGAAGAAGACCCCCTTAAATAGGACCCCCAAAATCTAACCATTATGAGAAAATCGCGACCCCTCGGCGGTACTACCGCCCCGGGTGATTCTGGACGCCCAAAACGCGCTAGTTCCTGGTCTCCTGGCGGTACCCGGCGGTACCGGAGCGGTACTACCGCTGGACAAAAAAACTGCAGGAACACCCAAACGAAAACGATGATAACTTGACCATTCGAACTCCGTTTTCGATGATTTTTGGCTCGTTGGAATCACAACAAAGAGCTCTATAAGATCATGCAGAGAAACATCATAGTCCATCATGTGAGGATAAAACCAAATGGGGAAAGTTTGAACTTTCACATACCACGTAAACCGGTAAAACCTCCAATATCAAAAACTTAACATGATATTCATATGAAATCCGTTTTTGATGAACTAGAGCTTAGTATGAAGATGAACTAAGCTCTAAATCGTCACATGGATAAAACACAACAAGTTTTCCAAAGTAAAACATTTTCGAAGCACTTGGCCTTATCATGAAGATCATGACAAGCACCAAAATCCAACAAGGAGAAAAGCCAAATAAGAACCAAGAAATATGATATGCCAAGTATGCAAAGGTTTGAGCTCTCCACAAAGATGCGATCAAGTTACTCACACGAGAGCCCCTCTTGATAGTACGCCTATCTACCCTATAGCCCTATCAAGATCATACCTTTGCCTTGAGCATTCCACTTGAGCTAGATGATAACGATCTTGATCTCTCCAAGTGGACCACCTTTCTTGATTGTGCTTGCTAGCACATGCTTGATGAAGACTTCTCCAAATACTCCCCCATACTCCATTATGGGAGAGCCTCGCTTGGATTCGTCTTCATGTCTCCATTTCAAGCTCCAAGCATAAGATATCTCCGAAATGCTTCTCTTGGTCTTCCACTTCTCAACCTTGATGACGTGGGTATACCTTCCGGGTACCCCCACTATGACGTATACTGAAGATGAGGCCCACCGGGTGGCCCAGCGAAGCCCAAGAAGCTACTAACTTGAAGGACAAGACAAGAACTCTCAGTTCGTACTCTATTAGGACTCGTGTAAAACCCCCCCTAGCTGCATATATAAAGACAGGGAGGGGTAGACAAAAAGATAGGCCAACAGATATCAGAGATAGCCAGGGCGACATCGCCATAGGCAATAGATAGAAGATAGCCGGGCAAACCCCGACGAGACCACCATAGCCATCACGGCCACCATGTAACTATCATCAATACCAGATCAGACAAGCAGGAGTAGGTCTTTACCTCACAATGAGGGGCCGAACCTGGGTAAACTCTTTGCTTGTCAGCCGTCCGGAACCACCAGCCGCCATACTTCTCTCTATACGAAACCCAAGGTACCTAACCGAGGGATTTGCCGGGCTTACACCCCGTCACTTGATGACGATCACCGCATGACTTCATCCTCCATGAGCTATATGAGATGTTCTTCTTGTTGCACGCCCATGGGAGGATACCATCCCAAGAGATACATGATCCACTTGGTACATCTTGTAGCTTTGTGTGTTGATCAACATCTTGATCAACCTCGAATCATCCCATCTTTCTTCATATAGGTGATGTCTTGACATCTTCAAGACATACTTGCAATATGCTTAACACAAACATTAGTCCATAGGGATTGTCATTAATTACCAAAACCAAACATTAGGGCACATGCCCTTTCAATATCCACATCATTTCATCTTTTAACCAACCAATTTGTCCACATCATCTCACTAAATTTTATTACTTATTATCCATCTCTACCTCCAAGTATCCATACCATCTCATCGTTTTCTTTAACCATTGAATTGTCCACATCGTCCTTTTTATTTTGTCTCCATTTCTACATGCAAGTATCCATATCATTGATACGTCTCAAACGTATCTATAATTTCTTATGTTCCATGCTTATATTATACCAATTGCTACATGTTTTATATACACTTTGCATTGTTTTATGCATTTTCTGGGACTAACCTATTAACAAGATGCCACAGTGCCAGTTCCCTGTTTTCTGCTGTTTTTGGTTTCAGGAAACCATTTAAGGAAACATTCTCGGAATTGGACGAATTTAATACCAAAGTCCCTATTTTTCACGGGAGGTTCCAGAACACCGAAGAGCTAACGGAGAGGGGCCACGAGGCCCCCAGATGAGGTGCCGTCGCGGCCCCACTTCTAGCCGCGCCAGCACCTGAGGAGGGAGCCTCGGCCCTCCACCGCCTTCGCCCTTTCGCCTATTTAAAGCCCCCGACAATAGAAGACCTAATACCCGAACTCTTTTCCACGAAACATTACGGAGCCGCCGCCGTCGTCAACCCTAGTTCGGGAGGGTTCATAAGCTCTTCCCGGCACCCTGCCGGAGAGGGGAATCATCACCGGAGGGCTCTACATCACCATGCCCGCCTCCGGACTGATGCGTGAGTAGTTCATCCTTGGACTACAGGTCCATAGCAGTAGCTAGATGGTTGTCTTCTCCTATTGTGCCACCATGTTTAGATCTTGTGAGCTGCCTATCATGATCAAGATCATCTTTATGTAATGCTACATGTTGTGTTTGCTGGGATCCGATGGATATTGAATACTATGTCATTTGCTTCATAATATATCATGTTGTGTGTTGTTTATGATCTTGCATGCTCTCCGTTGCTAGTAGATGCTCTGGCCAAGTAGATGCTTGTGACTCCAAGAGGGGGTATTTATGCTCGATAGTGGGTTCATGTCTCTATTTAATCTGGGGTAGTGACAGCAAGCTCTAAGATTGTAGATGTACTGTTGCTACTAGGGATAAAACAGTAGTACTTTGTCTAAAGATAATTATATTACTTACATTACACACTTTGTCTAATGCAATAATCTGTTGATTGCAACTTAATACTGAAAGGGGTGCGGACGCTAACCGGAAGGTGGATTATTAGTCATAGATGCGGTTGGAACGGTCTATGTATATTGTTGTAATGCCCAAATGAATCTCACACTGGACATCATGACATTAGTATATGCATCATTATGCAGCTCTTTATTCTGTCAATTGGCTAGCTGTAATTTGTTTACCCACATGTATGCTATTATTATTATGGAGAGACACCACTAGTGAACTGTGGACCCCGGTCATTTTCTTTAAACTGATAATACAATCAACCGCAAACTGCTTTCTTTCATTCTCTACAAACAAACATCATCTTCCACACATACGTTTAATCCTGTGTTACAGCAAGCCGGTGAGATTGACAACCTCACTGTTTCGTTGGGGCAAAGTACTTTGATTGTGCTGTGTGCAGGTTCCACGTTGGCGCCGAATCCTTTGGTGTTGCACCGCGCCAAATTCGCCACCGACAACTTTCAGACGTGTTCTTCATCTCCTACTGGTTCGATAAACTTGGTTTCATAACTGAGAGAAGACTTGCTGCTGCACTCATCGTACCTTCCTCTTGGGGTTTCCCAACAACACCACCGTGTGCATCAATCATCCTTTTCTTTAACCATTAAATTGCTCATGTCATCCTTTTTATTTTGTCGTTCGAATGATAAAATCACACAATCATGTAATTTAATTAGAAAATTAAATCATGTGTTAGCGGAACACATGAATTAGTTTGTTAATCAATTGGAAAATTTTAACTAGCATATTTCAATAGTCTGTTTCAAATTCAATGCGTTTATTAGTTTTTTAACGTATGCTTGCTACAACCGCGGGTATCTTCCTAGTTGTATAGACAAGTTGTACTGAAAGTATACCATGCATGAACTAGTGTCATCGGTATAGTTTTTAAAAACAAGACTAACCGACTCGGAAGACGGTATAACTAAGTAAATACGTATAGCAGTGAAATAAAATGTATTCTCTTTCGTGGGATGCTAGCTGGTTTCAGTCCCATGTATGAATTTAGATACTGAAGATGCGCAGTAACTTTTAAATAGCAAATATCTATAACAAGTCGCTAATAGTAAGAAAGAGAGTTAATTGCACTAGCGGTCTCTCATCTCGTCCCGTATGCACTCAACTGGAGAACTGAAATATTTGATCCCTGAACTCGTCAAGTGTGTGCATACAGGTCCGGAACCCCACTCGTCAGAACGTTTTATGTTGCGGGGAGGCACGCGCGGCGCATATGTTCACTTATCGTACCATTTTTTTACGAAAACGCCCCTACACTATTTAATGGAGGACTAAATTTAAAAACTGAGTACTAATCTAAATCACTAAGTACTAATCCGCCTCCACACTATTTCACTGAGTATTAATCCGCCTGTGCGATGGAGGATTAATGCCAGCGGGCCGGCGATGGCCGCGCTCCAGTTCTCGTTGAGATTTCCTTCGGTTTCCGCCGTGGCGTCGCCTCGGGGGACGGTGCTGGAGAGCGTGGCGGCGAACCACAACCAGCAGCGGATGCGCCGCAGGTTCCGCAGCTCACCTCGACCGGCCGCGCCGCCGGCGGCGGGGGGCCCTCGCCCTCGGCGCCCTACGTCTCGCTCACCGGCGTGCCCGACGAGGACGACGAGCCCTTCTGGGAGGAGGAGGAGGGCACCGTCGAGCTTGTGCAGCTCGGCGCCAAGAACGTCCACACGATTCACGCAGCACGCATCGCGGCCCCTGAACGGCGGCTGCCGATGATGGCGCGCATGGTCTCCGTCAGATTCATCGGAAACGGCGAGGTGACGGAGCGGAGGAGGCGGCGGAGCTCGTCCTGTAGTCCTGGCGGAAGAATCGGGAGAGCTCCATGGCGCCATGTTCAATCAGCCTGACATGCTCTGTTCCCTTTTCTTTTTCCTCACGACGGAGCTGGTAGTGAATCCACACGATTCGCATTTAATGATCTCTCCCTGAGATGGCGAGCGGAATCCATCGTATATTCGTGTTGAGTTCATAAGTTGTAAATTAGTAATTGTATGGTTAGGTACTGAAGTGTAAATTGTAAATACCAGGAGGACGAGAATGTAAAAGTAGGAGAAGATAAGGAAAGCTGGAGACGGAGGTCGAGAAGATTCTCCAGCTCTCGGTTCTGTAGCTGAACATGTATGTGCCGGAACTCCTCTCCAAATCCCTGTAAATTTACATCTAAATTCGAGTGTTTTTTGAGTGATTCCTACAAGGTATCAGAGCAATCGGTCAGGGGACTTGTTTCTGAGTCGGATTTGATCTGATTCGTACCGCGATTTGCCGGGATTCGTGGTCGTCGTCGTCGTCGTCGTGGCCGCCTTTGTGCACCGCCGCCTGGTTCGTTGATTCGCTGCTGTCCTCGTGTTGCGCCGTGCTACCTTTGTGCCTTGTCGCGGCCGTCGTCCCGGAGTGCCGTGTGGCCGTGCCGCTGCCGTTGTTCGCAGTGTAGTGTCACTGCTGTTATGCTGCTGAAGCGATCCTTGTGCTGCACGAATTTGGAGTTGTCTCTTATCAGACTTTGACCATCTCAGGTACAAGTTTGCTCACTCCAACGGTCTTGTGGTAGATTAATCTTCTTGATCGAGTTACTCGCTGGAGGAATTTGGTTTGTTGTTTGCTGAATCCAGTGTGCAGTTGCTGTAGCTGTTCAATATTTGGACACTCTATAGCAGTTTTCAGTGGTCATGGGAGACACAACTAAAGATTCTAGTATGGAAAAATTGGTGGAGAGTATGCAGCGAATGATGGCCCAGCTGCTGGAACAGGCACAATCACGAACAAGCAGTGTTCCCGATGTTCTAAAAAAATTAGAGGCTAATCCAGTAAAGCTGACTGGTCCAGGTGACTTCTTTAGTTGGTCTCGGAATGCATTGTTGATTCTGGAATCACGTGGTTTGGAGAAATTCCTAAGAGAAGATGTGAAGAAGCCAGGAGAAATAACACAAGAACAATGGGACCAAAACCAGAAGCGGGTCATGGTGTGGTTGCTTAGTTCGATGGAGAGGACCGTGAGGGAGCAAGTTGAAGGATTTCAGTCTGCAGCTGAGGTGTGGACAAGCATTGAGAAACAGTTCTCAGGGAAATCTAACAAAATGCAGGTCACTAGGATTTTCCAAGAACTGAGGCATCTCAAGCAAGATCAAAAAACAGTGACTGAATATGCGGGAGAAATCAAGAAACTTTATAGAGACCTGGAATATTTTAGACCGTTTAAAGCACATGATCCCAAGGATGTGGCACTCCTTCGTGAGTGGTTTGAACCACTATTGGTTCAGATTTTTCTTGATGGTTTGAACTCAGAGTTCAATCTCCGTTCCCATGTTATACAAGCCACACCAGATTGGCCTACACTTGACCAGACAATTGCCAGTATACTTGAGGAGGAAACAAGATTAGCAAATCAGATCACAACTCCACAAGCTAGTATCGACAATCTAGCTGCACTATCTTCAACTAATAAAATCCAATCAGGAAATGATCAAGGAGGTGCGTATAGAGTTGACTATGAAAAGAGAACAAGGGGTGTGTGTGATTATTGCAAAAAACCAGGTCATGTGAAGTGGAAATGTTTTGATTTGGTTGGTTACCCTCCTGGATGGCAACAAAAACCTTTTAGCAGGTTCACTCGTGGTGGCGGTAGTAGAAGGACAGATCGAGCTCACTTCACCTCATCTAGAGAAGAACAGTCCGCAGTTACATCCCAGTCACTTGAAGATTTTAAGGCAAATCTTATGACGACTGCTGCTGCAAGCCCTTCTAAGACCACCCCTGATGCTCATACTGGAAAAGGTGTGAATCATATGGTAACATCGTGGATAATTGATTCCGGGGCAACGAACCATATGACAGGATCATCTAAGTTTTTTTCCACATATAGTCCACGTTCTGGAAAAGAAAGAGTACGCATTGCTGATGGGTCCTCAGCTCCAATTATGGGTTCTGGGAACATCACATGTACTCCTACTCTTTCGTTGAGCCCGGTCTTACATGTCCCAAATTTTCCAGTGGACCTCCTCTCTGTTAGCTCAATTACGAAGTCGCTTAAATGCAGGGCATCATTTGATCCGACTTCATGTATGTTTCAGGACTTGAAGACAGGAAGAATTCTTGGGACTGGAGTTGAGCATGAGGGCCTCTACTACCTCAACAATACTCAAGCTCCGTATGCACTCAGTGTGAATGGTATTATGTCAAATGATGAGTTACTTTTAATGCATTATAGACTAGGGCATTTGTCGTTCCAAGCCCTTAGTCGCATGTTTCCATCCCAAGTTAAGAATCATTATGAGGGGAAGCTTTTGTGTGATGTGTGTGAACTAGCTAAACACACTAGAACCAATTATCCAAGCAGTAATGAGAGAAGTAAGTTACCTTTTGATGTGGTGCATTCGGATGTATGGGGCCCATCCGTTGTAACTGCCCTCACGGGGGACAAATATTATGTGACCTTTATCGATGGTTTTAGTAGATGCACATGGCTGTACCTCCTAAAGCATAAGTCAGAAGTCTTGCCTGCATTCAAAGACTTTTTTAATATGGTGCGTAACCAGTTTGGCATGAATGTGAAAATATTACGCTCAGATAATGGCACTGAATATATCAATCGTGAATTTAGTAACTTCTTATCTTCTTATGGTATTATACATCAAACCACTTGTGTGAATACTGCAGAACAAAATGGGGTGGCTGAGAGGAAAAATAGACACTTACTCGAAGTTGCTCGCGCTCTCATGTTTATGATGAATGTACCGAAATTCCTTTGGGGAGAAGCAGTCAAAACTGCTGCCTATTTAATAAACCGTATGCCTTCTAGAGTTTTGGGGCACAAAACTCCAATTGAATGTTTACATGGCTCTAACTCATTTATTGTGCCACCAAAAATATTTGGATGTACCTGTTTTGTTCATGATTACAGGAGCTCAGCTGGAAAACTTGATCCAAGAGCTGTCAAATGTATCTTCGTTGGGTATTCTCCCACAAAAAAGGGGTATAGGTGTTGGTGTCCTGCTGAAAAGAAATTCTTTGTGAGTATGGATGTTACCTTTCATGAAAAAGAACCATTCTATTCGTTAAAGGAAAATGATAAGGATACATGTAGCAAGGGGGAGCATCTCATAAAAGAGATCAATGATAGGGGAACCATAATGGTACCTATTGTGGACATCATACGCTCCGAAGATGAAACCCAGGGGGAGAAAACTGCGAGTACAAACGAAGATGGTGATAATACTTTTATACCTGAAGTGTGTGAAAATCTTTCAGGTCAACAAGGAGTGGAAACAAATGATGGTGAAGGTGTGTACCTCTTGAAGTTGATGAAGAAGTTGTTAATCAACCACCAGTACTAGAGGAGTTACCAATAAATGAAGAAGTGGCCCATGATGAGGGTGATGATGAAGGTACTGAAACCCATGTACCACCCTCTAGTACTCAAGTAAGTGATGAACCAATTGCTTTGCGGAAGAGAAAAAGGGTAGTAGATATTCCTGCGCGTTTGAAGGATTGCGTAGGATATAAGCATGATCTTGCAAAAAATGTTTCATATGACAGATGTACTTCCGTTTTTAGGAACTTTATTGCATCCTTGGATTCTACATCAGTACCTAAAGATTGGAAGGATGCAGTGAATGATCCCAAATGGAAGGCAGCAATGTTGGAGGAAATGGATGCTCTAGAAAAGAATAAAACTTGGCAATTGGTAGAATGGCCGAAGGGCAAGGAACCAGTTGGTTGCAAATGGGTTTTCACTATCAAGTATAACCCTGAAGGTAAAGTAGAAAGGTATAAAGCTCGGTTGGTGGCCAAAGGGTACACACAGACTTATGGTGTGGATTATGAAGAAACATTTGCCCCTGTAGCAAAAATGGATACAATAAGAACTTTGATATCTTGTGCAGCTAATCTTGGCTGGAATTTATTTCAGATGGATGTAAAAAATGCATTCTTGCATGGAGACCTTCAGGAGGAAATTTATATGCATATACCACCTGGTTTCAAAACAACGCGAACTGAAGGCAAGGTCTTGAGACTTCATCGTTCATTGTATGGCTTAAAACAGTCTCCTCGGGCATGGTTTGATCGATTTAGAAAGGCTATGCTGAAATTGGGTTTCAGCCAGAGCAATGGCGACCATACTTTATTTTATAAAAAATGTGCAGGGAAACTGACAGTATTAATTGTCTATGTTGATGATATTGTTATTACAGGAGATGATGATCAAGGTATTGAAAAGGTGAAGCAACATTTGACCAGTGAGTTTGAAGTCAAGGATTTAGGACAAATGAGGTACTTTCTTGGAATTGAAGTCTCGCGAAGCTCAAGAGGTATCTATTTATCTCAAAGAAAATACGTTCTAGATCTATTGGCTGAAACTGGTATGTCCGGTTGTCGTCCAGTATTAACGCCAATTGAACAAAACCACAAATTGACTAATCAGTCGGGGGAACCTGTTGACCGAGAGCAATATCAAAGACTTGTTGGTCGTTTGATCTATTTATCACATACTCGCCCTGATATAGCTTTTGCCGTAAGCGTGGTGAGCCAATTTATGCATAATCCTAAAACTCACCACATGGATGCAGTAAATCGAATCATTCGATATTTAAAGGGGTGTCCGGGTCGAGGTTTATTGTACAAGTCAAGTGACAATCTGCAAATAGAATGTTATACTGATGCAGATTGGGCTGGTTCAATAGATGACAGAAGGTCTACATCCGGATATTGTACCTTTCTTGGAGGGAACTTAGTTACTTGGCGTAGTAAGAAACAAAATGTTGTTGCAAGGTCCACTGCAGAAGCCGAATTTAGAGCTATGGCACATGGGATATGTGAAGTCTTATGGCTAAAAATTATACTTATGGAGCTGGGTCTATTTCAGGCAAGACCATTGATGTTGTACTGTGATAATAAAGCTGCACTAGGTATAGCACATAACCCAGTTCAACATGGTAGAACGAAGCACATAGAAATCGACCGACACTTTATCAAAGAGAAACTAGACCAAGGAATAATTTGTATGCCTTATGTGAGCTCTTCAAACCAATTAGCAGATATTCTGACCAAAGGTCTAGCTGAAAAGGTGTTTTCTAACTTCTGTAGCAAGATGGGGCTATATGATGTGTTTGCCCCATCTTGAGGGGGAGTGTTGAGTTCATAAGTTGTAAATTAGTAATTGTATGGTTAGGTACTGAAGTGTAAATTGTAAATATCAGGAGGACGAGAATGTAAAAGTAGGAGAAGATAAGGAAAGCTGGAGACGGAGGTCGAGAAGATTCTCCAGCTCTCGGTTCTGTAGCTGAACATGTATGTGCCGGAACTCCTGTCCAAATCCCTGTAAATTTACATCTAAATTCGAGTGTTTTTTGAGTGATTCCTACAATTCGTATAGGGAGCAGGGTCGCACCTCCTGGGGGCAAGCATTTCGAATAAGACCCCGAAGGCCGGCCGCGCGCCGCCGCAACCGGCGCGCCCCGTGCGAGGCCCCGCCGCCATGGCCGTCCGCTACATAGCTTCGGACCTGCGCCGAGCTCTTCCGCGCGCGAGCGAGCGTGCCGTCAGCCCCTTACCCTCCCCGATGGCCGGCCGCGTGCCGTCGCAACCAGCGCCGCCCCGTGCGAGGCCGCGCCGCCATGGCCGTGCGCCACCACTGCTCCGAGTTCTGCCGCACCATGGCCGTGCGTGCCCTCACGACTGGCGCCTAACGCCCCGATGGCCGGCCGCGCGCCGTCGCCCAGCTGGCCGCCCGCGACGCTAGTGCAGTCGTCTCTGTACGCCGGATTTCGTATCCGATTTAATCTGTCGAGAGTTGACCGGATTTAGATTGAAAACATTTTTAGAGTTTAGTCCTCCATAAAATAGTGTGGGGGCGTTTTCGCAAAAAAAGGTACGATAAGTGAACATGTGCGCCGCGCGGGCCTCCCTGCAACGGAAAACGGTCTGACGAGTGGGGCCCCGGACCTGTGTGCACACACTTGATGAGTTGAGGGACCAAATATTTCAGTTCTCGAGTTGAGTGACTTAAGTGCACATACCGGACGAGTTGAGAGTGCAATTAACTCTAAGAAAGAGGAATCATCAACGCTAACACATATAAGGGTGACAGTTGTTTAGATTGCCCGACTTGAACAATATTTTTTTAGACTACATGTATCACTTCCCGGCTCCGTTTCTCAATGAAAAACGAAACTACAGAGGTTCAAAACATCTCGAACAAAATTTTGAATTACTGGTCAGCCAGTATCAGTATGTGTGCCCCATATATATTCAAAAAAAAAGAGTATGTGTGCCCCATATATATTCAACAAACCATTTATACATAGATAAAAGAACAAGCTTGAAAACCTCATATACCAAGTCATGCCAATAACTACACGTGTGTACAAACATACCCGTCCCGTAACGAGGATGAATCCTACAAAGTAGAACAAATATTTACATAGATCGATTAGCGGTGTGTGATGTATGAGTATGAGTGTGTTTTGCAGAGGTAAATTTAGAAAAGATCACAATGATTCAAATCCTCCTGGCCGGCTACTATTGCCTATACCTCAGTCCTCACATGGTATTAGCATCCGACTCCAGCAGATGATCTGTGATGAGATTAGCGTGCACGCACAGCAGGAGCACGCACAGCCAGTTGAGCCGGTCCTGCATGTCCCGGAGCCGCGCCTCCATGCTCCTGCCCGTCCGGACGCGGCACCAGAGCGTGCTCCGGCGGTACGAGTCCACCAGGTGGGTCGCTTCGACCAGCTCCCCGGCGGCCATCGCCGGAAGCACGTCGTGGCTAGTGGGCGCTGGCCACTGCAGCAGCGCGCGGAGCTTGCGAGTGCAGTCCTCGAGCTTGGCGCACTCGGTCTCACACTGCGGAATCCGCAGGAGACGCGCGGCTAGCGCGATGAGCATGATGATGTGCAACCCCGTGAGCTGCGCAACAAGCGAGATATCATCCAATGATCCAAGACCCCCATTGTCTGCCTTGGATTAGCTGGAGCTGGCTAGCTGCAAAAGCAACAACCAGAATATTAAGATTATGATGATGACGGACCGTCGACTCGAAACGATCTTCCAGCTAGCTGGAAGAAAGAAAGGAAATATAGCGGAACTACGGCCTATTTCGTCCAAGAAGAAACAAAATTCAACAAGGCGGACTATCGCCGCCTTCCCGAGATCCTATCCAGTCGCCGGAGAAGAGAGAGAAGAGGAGGAGGCCGGCCAAACCTCGTCTTACACTATATATGTTTTGCAATGTGTAAAATCTGTAATAATTTTTATTAAAGAGCTAGTACAAAATAGTACAGAAGATTAAGACTATCTGTAATGAGAGTAACATAAGTAATAATATAGATGCCACATAGATAAAAATATATGATGTCACCACGTTTATTTAATGAGAAGAGACTGAGAGGAGGAACCGAGGAATAACATGTTACCGTAACATCACACATCCTAATACAATGTGAGTTACAGATCTAATAAAATACAGACTTGCATAACACCATGAATATGTTACTACTTACTATAAAGATAGTAACGTAGACTAATAACATGTAGATTTTACTACTCTATGTCACTTTCCACTATAAGTAGCCTAAGAATTTCTTCTATTGCACAAAAAACTGATACCTACGTCTGGGGACACAAGAGAGAGACGGCTTTGGCTACCGTCAACTAAACATGCAGCAAATTTAGTCGGCTGCTCACTAAGGAAGATCAGTAACGAAGCTCACAGATAAATGAAGCTAGCGTCCCTCGAGGAGTAGCTCCGTTGAGAAACAGCAGGCCACTTAATGATGCCCAAGACAGTTCGAGTGACTTCCTTTGTCTTGTAAACGGCTATATTTATCGTCATCGTCAAAGTACAAAACGACTTGCATGTCAACACATGTAGATAGCAGTTCAATAATGATGCTAAAAAAAGTCAAAAGTGTTCGAGTGGCTCCCTTTGTCTTCTTCTTTTTGTGAAGAAGAGAGATTAAATTAAATCAAGACAGGATTACAATCAGCATCTGCCGCCCTGGTAATTTCCGCGGGGAAATTCCTGAACCAGATTCCCGTATTACCCTGAACCCTGCCTATTCTAGCTAACTCATGACTCACCACATTACACTCACGATTAATCTTAGCTAGTTTGATGTCTCTCTCCCTTAAAAGATCACAGATGCCATTAATCTGGAATGCGAAGCTGTTCGTTGGGCTGCTACTGATTAACGCCAGGGCCACTGTCAGTTTCCACAGAAAAATTCATACTGTATTAGACCAATGCAAAGATAGTCGCAGGAGTGGCTCCCTTTGTTTTGTAAATGGCTACTATTTTATACATTGTCCTCGTCGGTATAGACAAATAATATGTGGGTACTACAGTAACACTACAACTATTTTTTTGCACAAAAGTAACACTAGTACTTGATGCACTCATTATGTACACCTTTGATTGCAGGGACATCGAGGATATATATTCTGCAGAATATATTCCGATTGACTCATCAAAACTATACCGTCATCGATTTAGTCGAAACTGGGAACTTTCGCTCCCTTCCGATTGACTCATCAAAATTATATCGCCAGGGAATCAACTGGAGCTGGGAACTTTTACTGCATTCCGTTTGGCTCACAGAGTGGCTCACGCCCCACGTGACTAGTCACTAGTCATAGTGGGAGTAACATAGTTAGTAACATAGTTAGTAACATAAGTACTACATAGGCAAAAATGGTGATGTGGCAAGTATTTAATGAAGAGAGAGGTGATGCTGGTATCATAGGTAGATACCGTAACATAGCGGATTTCGAGACAAGATGAGTCTTTAGCCTAATAAATGCATGATTATATGATACTACATCTATGTTACCACCCACTATTAAGATAGTAACATAGACTAGTATCATATGCATGATACCACTCTATGATACTCCCCACTATGACTAGTCTTACCCACGTCCCATGGAAGATATATTCTTATGCTCCCTTATTAATTAACCCATACATGCAGTAAAATTTGTTCCAAAAGCCTATTTACTAGCCCGACACACACACCAACAAACATAAAGAAGAGAGAGACGCTTGACATGGGTGCTGTCGTCCACGATCATACATAAACTAGACGGAGCAGCGCGCTTCGCCGCGCCGTCAGTTTATCGTTCTTGCATGACGTGGCTAACATATTTTTTGCTTGACGTTTTGTCTCGGTCAAACATGCGATCAGTGGTTTATGCATGATTTGTATTTTCTGCCCGCCAGTAGCGACAATAAGTTAAATACACTGAAAACACAAATTATGATGCTTCAATAAACACATTGACAAAGAAGGAAATCCTTATATTCAGTTAAAAAACGTACCATTTTGAGAATGTAGCTGAATCATAAAGACTAAAGAGGAACTACATTGAACAACCAAGTGCTTCTGTGCTTTTATGTATCCTGCCATGTATAATAGTATGCATGAAGAAAAAAAATAGTGAGTTATGAGTGAGAGAAAACAACATAATGAGCCAAATTATATTCTTTGAATTGATGAAACCAAGATCAACAAAGGTGCTAAAATGACATTAAGCCTACGGCTGAATTGAAGTGGATAGGAAGCCTAATAGAAAAAAAGGCCAGACATTTTACTCCCAGGTTTGACGGAGTTCGGTATAAAATACATGTTCAAAAGTAAATAAAGAAAAGGACCTCTATACATGTAGTTCTGTTTTCAGATTGATATCATGGTCATTTTTTAAAACCTGGCTCTATGGAACCTAGGATATTTTTTAAAACCTGGGTCTATGGAGGAGATCTCTTATATGCAACATGTTCAATGAGAGCAGCCTGTCTATCTAAAATGAAGCTAATGCAAATGATTTCATATCCAAACTATAATGATGTATATATTTTGAGACAATCTAACCATCTCAAGTTATCAAATTTCATTAAGCATGTCATCAGATATAATCCTAACCGGGAAACTACTAAGTAAATTTAAATATAAATTATTATAAAACCTAGATGTTAAAGCAAACAAAATATCTATACTACTGAAATTTGTCGTCCAAATACGATTCACATTTGAGTTGTCTATTGCAAAATGACAATGCATGCATTTTTTTCATCATTATATTTATGTAAAGTTAAAGATGAGCACAAAACATATTATATATGAGAACTGTAGTACCTAAACTTGAATGCAGAACTAACCCCATTCTACATAAATTACAATCTACACGATCACATCTGTTTATTAAAAATATGGGGAGACACCTAATGTCCTAGACATAATTGTAGATGTATGAAACGCTATTTGTAGACATAGTTAGTTGTTTATTTATAGTGGCAAACACCAAGGGTGAAAGAGGAAGCTAATCGTATAAAAAGTACATGAAGTTTCACGACAGGTACACTTACAATGGGTACTTCTAACTTAAAAGAGTACAGAACATGAAAATAGCTGAAAATAGCATATAACTGACTTTCCAATAAACATATCAAGAATATAAGGTCAGGAACAACAATTGCCTTAATAGTATTATACTATGTATTGAGGAATGATCGGTAGAGACGTGTGATCTACAACAGAAGCACAATCAAGTAGTGGTTCAGGGTTAGGGCCAAACCGTTGGTAGCAGTGGATCTCAGCAGATCAAACGCCACAAAGCCCGACTCTTTTATTTGATGATAAACACAACAGGAAAACATACGAGAGCACTAAAGCAAGCAAGTTCTCTTCCTAGGCTGAACGTTTCTGCGCAGGTTTTAAGCTAACTGATCAAAGATTAGTCAAGGAAGGAAGTACATCTTGCCGCAGGAAAAAGAGAAATCAAGATTCACCTCATAGAGGAAGGGAACAACAGTGTCAAACATCACCAAGGAGTGCAAATTGTAAGGCACCTGCATCATGCACTACCACTTCTAAACTCTCTGCTCCAACTCTGAAACCTCACATCACATCCCTGAAGAAAGCAAACCACAATATCAACCAAAACTGCAAATGGCACAAGCCTAAATGAACAACGCCCACAAACAACTTTGATGCCAAAGCAACAAAACACAATAGCTATATTACCTGATCTATAACATATAAAGTAGCTAGGTAATACAGAAACATATTAAAGCTTTGGGGATCAGCATCAACTTCGTTGCTTCATAGATCAGCATCAACTTCGTTGCATCAACTTATAGCAACCACAATATTAGGCAAAACAAATCACACTACAACAACATATTTGTGGTAAAGAGAATCTAGTGAAGATCTGAGCTCCTGGATGGAATACGGCAAGTTTTAAGTATGTAGACCACACAATTTTTTTGGGTATGTAATTCTTAGGTATGTATGAGGTATATATGATTTTGGGTATGCATTTCCAAGGTATCTACATAGTATACATATCTCGGGTATATATGTTCAATAGTACGCGTACAGATCAGGTATATATATAAATAATTTAGGTATGTCTACAAATTAGGTATGTATACTCCGTTACGTGCATACCCAATGTCATATGTACCTCCTACATACCTAAGGAATACATACCCAAGGTATATATATGGTCTACATACCTAAAACTGGTTCGTATTCCAACTAGGAGCATGGGCACCTAGGTGCCCCAATTGGGCTTCCTATATAGGTATATATATATATATATATATATATATATATATATATATATATATATATATGGGAAATGATGGGCTACCATGGTGGCTACCTACGCACTCATTGATAGCCCTTAGATCATCATGTTTTTTATAACAGGAGCATGAAAAAGGGCATACCGGAGTAATTTCGATTGTTAACGGCGTTTGATGCATGTTTTACAACCGGTTGTATTTAGTGGCCACACCTACAGGACAACGATTCCAAATTTCGAATGGGAGAGAGAACAACCACCCGAGCACACCAGGTTGCCCCAACCTGATAGCATTGGTAAAAAAAACTCTACAAAAATCTGATAGCATTGGTAAAAAAACTTACACTCTGTAGACCTCAGCCATATATTAGGCGAATCTTTACAAAATTCACATCACGAGTTACTCTAGAAATTATTTCTGAAAGCTAGATCAGAATCTGACCTATAAATTGATTTCAGTAATGATACATAGAAATGACGAACCGATGTTAACACAGACTTCAAAGCTGAGAATTATTATCTGATGTGTGGCTCAAATAATCTAGCATAAATATATTATCCCATGAATCACTCTGACTGGAACCCCAAAACTCCTGCATGACCCCAAAACTTAACTCGTACTGGAACCACATGTGCAAATTATCTAGTAAAAGCCTACCCGTTTTACGAAACATATTGACAAATAGGTAAATAATCCATTTTCTGTCGGCAGAATAACCCACATGCCATTGCTGCCACCGAAATATTTCGAGCCCTTTGCTCCAGAGGTTAGAGCATTGCCCGTTATGTTTCTGAAAAATAAAACAGAAATTAGCCTGCAGCTAAAGTGGTTACACATAATGTGAAACACAACTGTAGAATAAGATTCACATGAAATTATTTGTACATAAATACAAATAAACCAGGAGGTTGTGAGGAAACAAACTTGATGTTATGAATCAAAGACAAGCTGCTTTGTTCCACATCTTCATACATCACACACAGCGCAAGAAGGAGAGATAGATGCATGCACCTGGGATTGAGCGCACGTGCTGCCTCTGCAACGCAAGGAAGCTCGCGATGCGGATATAAAGGAATCGCTGGAGCAGGATCTACGGCTGTCGTAGCCGACCACCTCCTCTCGTCGCCTGCTCTCTCGTGCAAGTACGTGAATCTTGGGAGTAGGGAGAGAGGAAAGGGAGCAGGGACTGAACCTGTATGGCTGCAGCTCCTCCTCTAGGCCAGCGCCCCCTCCGCCTCCACCCCAAGCAGCTACTCCACCCACCGCCGACGCCCCCGGACACCATGTTGGCTCCGTATGTGTCGTCACCCTCCTCCGGGACGAGAACAAATCCTGCCACCCACCGGCCTTCTTATTCGGCTTCGTTCCCTCGCCGCGCTGAAGGCGCTCACGGGGGCTATTTTGGAGGAGAAGAGGCTGGGGAGGGCACGGGAGAGGGAGAGAGGAGACCTCGCTGGGCAGCGGGACGGGTGAAGAGCGAGGGCGTGAGGTACGGCGCACGGCGGCGACGCGAGGAGAAAGGGGACGCGGGAGGGGATAGGAGGAGGAGAGACACGGCCGAGGTGGAGGCGGCGGAGGCCGTGGCGAGCGCGGCGGTATAGGCGGCCGCCTCTGAGGCCTGCTTCCGGATCTGCTCCGCGCGGAGGCGGTCGCCGTTCACAGCCGCGGCCGCGGACCCGCCGCCTACGGCGCGCGGCGCGGCGGTGTCGAGGAGGAGGAGCGTGAGGACGGCGAGAAACTTTTTTTTTTGCCTTTGATCCCATTTTCATCTTTGCGCGTGGACGATGAAGGAGGAGCCCAAGTTCGCTTTGGCCACCAGCTTGCAAATATGTGATGCAGAGCCGGAGCACGGGCCCACTTGGCAGTGTCAACGGGTCTGACACAAAGACGGCTGATGGCCTCAAATTGCTCCCTGCTAGCCGGGCTTAAGGTTGTAGGTAATTTACTTATGATGACTAAATTTCTGGGGTACAGAACATATTGCACTTACTACCCACTTCAGAGAAATGACTAAGAAAATGTCACATCCGTATAGGTACTAGCCTATGAAAAACATGGAATCGTACACAAGTGCTGAATAAAATGCACTTGGCAAAAGAACCACTTTGTTGAGTGTTTTCCGTGACATTCGGTGTATAGGTTGTTGTTTGACCGGTGTTCGTGAAAATGCACTCGCCGTAAAAGCTATTTGTGGTAGTGACGTCTAAGAGGTTCCATAGTTATCATGACAAATACGTAGAGATCAAGGTATGAAAAAGTCCCCATTGTATGACGGCGTGACCAAATGTAATCTGCATGGAATATCTTCTCATCGACGTGTGTACATGACCATGTTCAACAAATTGGAAGGCTATATTGTCAACACAGATAAAGTACATGGAGAATTTAAACCCTTTATTATTCATGATGATTATACATCATGTTAATTTAGTGTTGTTTAATTGCTGCTACTGAAAACATATCAAAGATAAGCACGCCTCTTGTCTGAAAATCTCAAGGTTGGAGAAGTTCTTCCATGAATTGTCGTTGCATGAAGTGAAAATATTTCTCAAAAGTTATGAACCCGAGAGTTACATTATCATCCTTGGCATTGGCAAGAGTTTGCATACATTCCCAATTATCATTTGTTGATATGTCAGTAGTTGTGTTACTTGCAGAAGTACTTTTATACATCTATTTATTAAATGATTATAAATCATCTATAATATGGATGTTCTAACATTATTTTTGTCTTCTCATCTTCTTTAGAGTTCGCCCTACCTCTAATTTTTTTCGTCCTCCGCAATTGCTTTTAACGATCACAAGCCTGATGAACTGGTGCTTTGTTTATTTCTGCTACATAGTAAGAAATTCTTGAACATCCTTACTGATTTCCGTTATGTATATTTTCTGTGAATCTGATTGTGTATCCATCTGTCAGGTTAATGAATAATGAGAATACCATGGAGCTAAGGAGAATTTAAAGGATAATCTTCGTAGTAAGTAATACATTTTTAAAAGTGGATCCTCTAAACATGAGAGGGTTATTGTCTTCTATTGTGATAAATATTTCTTGTATGTGCAAATAACATACTCTAGCTACTACAGATAAGACTGGGACAACCAGGATGGAAGTCCCGGTTCTACAGAGAGCCTCTAATGAAGTTAAGAGGTTGGAAACCGAAATGGTTCCGACTTTCCTTGTTTCTTGGTGCAAATGAAGTTACAAGGGGAAGGCGGTGTCTTCGTAGTGTAGTCACTTTGATTTCTGAATTGTTTCATCTTTTCCGGATCAAATAGGTTTATACGCCATGTTCGTGTTTTTCCTAACTCGCCTCTAGTATAATCTTGTATCTTCACTTCTTCAGTGAATCCATGATCTAAAGTGGCAAATTCCAGTGTGTTGATAAAACATGTACTGAACGCGGAAATAAGTTTCACTGCCCGCACCGCCTGGTTTCTAGTAATCTTGTATCTTCATTTCTTCAGTGAGATAAGTTTGCTTGGGTGCGATCGAGGATGACAAGGGCCTAGAGATGCAACCTATGGGCCCGGAGCCCAGCCCGGTGTGAGCACGTCATCCTGCCGTGCCTGGACCATGAGCTCGGTGTCGGACATGCTCGACACCACCAGCCCGCCTACCTCGGACGGCCTCCTCGCCGCGACCGCGACTAGCACCGCGGCGACCCCCACAGTGTCGAGTGTGGCAAATAATAAAAATCCCCCCGCTTTTGGATGGTGCTGGACCACCTCTAGCATCGACGGAGGACCTGTTTGACCGCCCGGCCCCAGATGTCGGTCCTGTGTCGCGTGGAGGTTGTTTCCGCATCCAACACGACCGTGTGCAGTTTGTGCCTTCAAGCCAAGTTTTTTTTAACAAAAGGCAAAAGTTTTGATTTATTCATTAATTAAGAAGAAGGTGCCCGGTTTACTTACGGAAGAAATCAGGCGAAACCATACAAAAAACACCAACACCATAGGGTGGAGCCCACAGAACCATAGCAACAATCTCCTCTACCTATAAAAGCCGCGAACTGATGACAACTCCATGATCACTCCTTTGTCGAAGCTTTTCTTGTTATTTCCCTCTTTCTTCTTTTGCCCCTTATAGAGACCGTCTTGAGAGATTTCTCCACCTTCCTGATTACGTCCTCTGAAGCCTGCCCTGTCAAGACGCAAACAATGTCCTTGCATATCCAGGACTAACCGCCTCTAAACATGCGAGTAAGCCACAAAGCTCTTTTGTAAAAAGAGCCTCAGAGTTAGGATCCAACACTCCTCCACTGTCTATAGAGGACAGGACGTCGAGGCCACTGCCAAATCCTCCAACAAGGCTAGCTCCATCGGGAACCACCACAGATGACACGACTCCTGAAGCTCTGGTGCGATCAAGCCAAGCTGAAGCTGCCTGCCCTGGAGAAGGCATAGCGTGCTTCACAAGAAAATACCAATTCCTTGATACTCCATACACATATCCAAAAGCATCTTCGTAGGTACGCCCGCACAATTCCTTGCTATGGTTCTAGCCAGACCTCCATTCACATATCCAAAAGCATCAGAAGTAGGAGCTCCGGATGTAAATGTCATCCTCCACAGGTATTTAACATTTGGGAGTGCTTATGTCTGAGGCGCCTGATTTTTTCTTAAATCTCAATCGACTCAGAAAAGTGTAACTGCAGTTAAAAAAAAAGAATGCACGGAAACAGAAAAGTGCAACTCGTTTCCGTGCATTCTTTTTTGCACTTTTCTGCCAGAAACGTGCAACTGGTGCATATTTTTATGGGTGACTGAGACTTAAGAAAATATCAGACAGCTGAGAATTAGCAAAACCGTTAACATTTTAGTTTGGCCTTGCTTAGTAGGAATATATGCTCTGTTTTTTTGTCGCAAGTCCGGAAACCTGGACGGCCTGTGCCGGGTATGAGGAGTTCAGGACGTCGCTCGGCAGCTCACGAATTGGCAATCTAGGTGTTGCTGAAAATAAGAGTAGAGACAGTAGTTTGCGCTGCTCAAACTCGCGCAGCTTTTCTGCTTCTATTCATCTCCTTTTATTCTGAGTACTCGCTCCGTTCCAAAATAAGTGTCTCAACTTTGATAATATGTCTACATATATCCACTTTTTATTAAAGTTGAGACACTTGTTTTGTTTTGAGACGGAGGAAGTACAAAGAGAAAACCTGGCCATGATCCTTGCGCTCGTGCCATCCCGCGAGCGGATCGTGAACCCTGTATGACTCGCTCCAGTTTGTTACAACAGAACCGGAGCAAACTCTACCCCAATAAACGGCTAACACCAAAGTCTGACGAAACTGACAAAAAGAAACACCCAACACTGAAATCCAGAAATCGAAAGCAGCAGGGTTTATCAGCACAGGACTAGATATAAGAAAGGAGTTGCGATCGTTCATGAATTATTAGTTCCACACAAGAGGACAAATCAGTCAAACGTAGCTAGAAAATTTAGACGAGTACATGTACAGGACATGTTTCTACTCTCGAGTGTCTGCTGAGCATGAACTTGGATGTCCAGCAAGCTCATATATTCTTTAACAAGATCCGTAATAATTCATCGTATAATGTATGGTTTTGTAAATTCCTGACAAAATCGTGGACGTAATACATGTATAAAATACTATATAAATCTGCAAAACTCTAAACTGACAGTACGATGCAAAATTCTAACGTCAATGCGAAACTATGTAAATCTGCAAAATTCTAACCATGTCTCAGCTGCTGCCATTTCCCCTAGTAACATTAAGGATCGTAAAGCTTTTCTTCCTCCCTCGAATCTGCTCCAGTGGTCTAGTAGCGATGATGGAAGAATTGGCTGGAGCTGCTTGTCCCGGGATCCGAAAACTGATACTGGCACTGGCCGGCGCCATTGTAGGAGCGCTGGAAGTCCTCGGCTTGCCAATGCGCGGCGTAGCTATTGTCCAGACAAGCGTAATTCTCATCCATGCTGGAGTTGGTGTAGGGGCGCTGGAACTCCTCAGCCTGCCATTGCGCCCTGTAGCTGTTGTCCAGATTAGTGAAGTTCTCATCCATGTCCATGGGGTACTGGAGAGGTAGCGTGCCGACGTAGTCCCCGCCGGTGCCGACCTGAGCAGAGCAGTGGTCAGGCGCCAGAGTGCCGTCGACGAACTTGGGGTAGTAGTACCCAGCGGGCAAGCACGGCCCGTCGTCAGCGTGCCACATGGTCAGATCGGGCCATCCGCAATCAGCATTGCCGCCGTAGCCCGCCGGCGCCTGCGTCTGGTCATCGGCGCCCACGTCGTAGTTGCCGACCACGGATTCGAGGCCATACCCTGGCTCTGGCTGCATCGGGAAGCGATCGTCCCACGAGAATTGGTCGAGCAGGTCGCCGTCGTTGTTCCCACCGTGGCATGGCAGTGGCACCATCTGCATCTGGAAGCCGGCATCCTCCAGCCCGAGCTGCTGCGGCACGCCGCCGGCGTCGTCGGAGGCATCATCATCGTCGTCGGCGCGCAAGCCCAGAGCCACCATCCTGTCGCGGGCGGCCCGTAGCGCGGCGTCGATGCTCTCGAGCACCTCCCGCGCCTCGCCCGGCGTCATGTCGTTGAGCGCCGGGTCCCAGTCCGCGAGCGCGGCGGGGCGCAACCTGGCGAGCTTCGCCCTCTCCTTGGCCAGCTCGGCCTCGAGGTAGCTCCGATGCGTGTGCCGCGCGCGCGCGTCCGGCTTGACGTCGGCGGCGCGGTACCTGTCGAGGACGCCCTCCTCCGACTCCCACACGAGCCGGGCCTCGGTCTCGGCGGCGGCGGCGCCGGGGGCGGGGGCGCGGACGAGCGCAACCTTGACGTCGCATAGGATGGCCAGCTCCGACGCCTTCTTCCGGAGCGCCTCGGCCTTCTTGGCGTACGGCGTGGGGCGCGGCATTGCTTGCTGCGTGGCAATGGCGGTGCCTTGCTTGCTGCTGCTCCGATCAGAATCAGATCTCCTGATTTTGCTGGTATAGTCGAGTAGCTCGTTGCGGCTCTCCGGGCGGCGAGGCGGCCGGTATATATGGATACGTACGCGGGCGATCTTGTCTGCGGCGGAGCTGGACGCGGACTCGTCCGTCTCTCCCGAACACGGCGCGGTGGCTAGCTAGGCGCTAGGCAGTAGGCACTAGGCCTATTAAGCTAGCGCCGCCGTAATCCGGCATTAGTTATTAGCTCTAAGCAAATGATGATGGTGCTGAGGAGCGCTCCAGATGTGAAAAACCGCACTTTAATTCCACGTCAGATGCGATTAAACCCAAACCGTGATTAACCAGAAAGGAAGGAGCTGCCTAGGCTAGCTAGTAAATCGATTCCAACGCGGCGGTGAATCCGACTTCGGGTAGGCACAATTAATGCGAGATCTTTGTTTTCCCTACGGCGCAGCTGCGTCCGCGAGAGACGCGGCGACGTGCTCTCCTGGCTAATCATGTTCATATTCGAGGGTTCATCCCCAATTTTTCTCACAATCAACTACTACCTCTATCCAACAAAAGATGTTTCAACTTCATAAAAAATTAGATGTATCTAGACATAACTAGATAGATACATCCAATTTTTGATCAAGTTGGGATATCCTTTATTAGACGGAGAGAATAGTTGTCCTTCAGAGGTATTACAATGTAACCATAGCGAATAATACACGCCATGCGCCTGTTTGATCATCTAGTATGTTGATGTTGTTGCTTTGCTGAAAATGCACACCTGAACTTGTTGTACGAACCAGTTTCAGCTCACGACATTGATTTTTTTTTCTCTCGATCGGCCAGCCCTCATCTAGGAGCACTATCAACCTGACATTTTTTTAGTTATTATCACACCTCATCAGATGCTAACAGGTTCACGCCATACACTGATGGTATACCCAACCACATTTTACATAGTTTATTATCGTAGCCATCTTTTGTTAGGCGATGAGCTAGAACAAGAGCTCCAGGAAAACCGGATATTCCGGTCCCCTTGTGGGGCGAAACATCTGGTCCTCCAAACATTGGTTAAAGCGAAAACGGCTAAGTAAAGAAAGATGCAGCGTACTGGACTCGGTCGGAATATTCATCTGAATATTTTGGTCTTGACCGGAATATCCGGTTACCCCAGTTTTTCAACAAACCGACTAAGCAAAAAAAGGCGCGGCATACTGGACTCGATCGAAATATTCATCCGGATATTTTAGTCTTGACCGGAATATCCAGTTACCTTTTTTTTTTCAAGAAATCGATCGAGGAAAAGAGGGTGCGACGTACTAGACTCGGTCGGAAGTTGGGTGACCGGAATATCCGGCCACCACTTGAAGCAGAATATCCGGTCCCTGCATCGCCAATGACTAGAAATGAGAGGAGTGTAAATACCCCTTTACCTACCTCCAGCCAAGGTGGCAGCTCCACTCTCTCCCCACTAATTGCCGAAGCCTGAATCCTCTAGACCTCCCAACACCTCCAACAAAATTTGTTGATCTTTTGAAGATTGAAAGAGAAGCCCCCGATCTACAAATTCACCTAAGCGTTTACCATTTCCCCCTCATTCACTTGAGAGAATTTGTGTCTAGGGTTTCCTTTGGAAAACCTAGGCCACCATTGTTACTTGTTGGTGATACTTTGAGACTTTTATGGTCAAAACGTTTTGTGGTTCATCTAGGAGCCCTCAATTAAGTTGTGTATGTGTGCTCCTAGATTGTTCTAAGGGAATCGTTCTCCGCTCAAAATGAGTTTAATAGTGGAAGATGAACAAAACCTTTGTGGTGTGATTCATCGGAGAAGGAGATGAGCCTGTTGTGGTGTTGAGACCAACCTGTTGTGATGTCTCACACCTCTCCAACAAGACTTACTCCACTAAGGGCATCCACTATGTAGTTCATAAGTTTGTCCAAAAGGAAAAAGTGACCCTTATCGACAACTTTATATATAGTGGCACCTATCAATAAGCTTGTCCATAAGGAAAAAAATTATGGGTTGTCCATAAGCTTGTGGTTGTCCATAAGGAATAGAGTAATATTACTTTATGGCTATAGGTCACACAACAATAAAAATGCAATATTTGTCACAAAGCTAATGTTACTTTAAGATATTTTTTCCTGATTTCTTTTATGACACGCAAGACCCATCTTAATGTGTGCTTTTGCAACATATATTGTAGTGTTGTTCACAGGCTTATGCTGTAGTAAGTGGATCCCATCTTATTGATAGGTTTTGCCACATGCATAGGTGATGCCCTAAGAAAGAGGAACTCGGGATTACATATTCGCCTCCGCGTGCTTCCGCTTGGTTGTCCACAAGCTTTTTCCTTATGAACATGCTTATGGATATGTGCCACTATGTATAAAATTTTCCATAAGGATCACTTTTCCCTTATGGACAAATTTATGGACTACATAGTGGATGTCCTTATCCTCTTGTATGGAGCTAATAATACATGAACAATCACAACCCATTTCTTATATCTTTCCTTGATACCCTTCACAAGTCGTGCAGGTTTCCGGACTGCGTCCTGCATATGGTCAGGTTTGCATATCATATCTTTTGCTCACCACTGCATGTTTAAAAGCACAAATGATCTAGCGCACGGTGATATGATATGTAGTAGTGGAATATACAGGTTAGTGCTTTGTAGTCTGGTTTACCTTTTGCATTGTTGAAATTTGAACTTGCACATTGTGCATTTTGGTTTGGAAACAGTTATAAATTTTCAGCTGTGCGCTTGACCATTGTTTTGGCTTCTTTTTTCAACTTGGAAAGTTCTGTTTTAAAACTTGTACTGAAGCAGAATAAATAATTTATCGGACCTGTAAAACATCAGTAACTCATTTGTTCGACTAAACGAGAGATTGAGAGAGGAGAGATGTGAGTGTGCTATTGTGCTGAATGCTGATGTTGTATTATGATCTTGTGAGCTATAGTTCATTGATGTAAAGTTCATTTTTAATGAAATATATGAAATTTTTTGTGTCCAAGTTCAGTTCAGTACAGATTTACAAACAAATTATATGTTCGAATATATATGTTTATACTGGAACACTGCATTGCCGCTACCTACAGAGTGTCTTCCAAATGCCTAGCACCACAAGTTTAAGAGCATCTCATGGCTTTTCATGTCTGGAACTTGATAGCAGTTCTTCCCGTCGATTGTTATCAGGTTCACTGAAGCCACTGGTATGAGATGTCCTCTTGCAGCTGTAAGTAATTTTCATGAGCAACTTTGTGAGGGTTCAGGGGCACCATGCTGAACACAGTCCACTGTGTCCCTACTATTCGACGCCACCCAAAGGAGGAGAGGACTGGTGTAGTCAATGACAAGCGGGAACTAATGAAGCGGAGCGGCAAAAACATGGCACGCACATATATGATCTAATGTGGTTGTGCGACCTTGAAAACCACTTCTCTAATTGTCATCGCGTACAATGATATGTGGAGATCCAGGAGAGAATCGCACACCCTCCACGCACACACACAACAAATTTATTCCATATTTGCATTGACCTACAAGGCATGAGAGATGGATGGATGAATCAACACGATGAGTGCGTCCCCCTCGCTCTAATCTCGGCTTCCTCTTTAGTTGCTGCTAGTGCTGCTGCTTGGGTTGGCGAAGACGTCGTCAAGAACATCTTGGTCGACGATGAAATCCTCCAAATATGGCGGAGCGCTCGTCGGTGGAAAACGACCAGCAGATTCAGGAAACACCAGGTCTTCGTCCACCAGGATCTCCTCCAGAAGCATATACATCGGAGACTCGTTGCCGATCCCACCTAAACCTCCAGCAGGAGCATCCTGCGCATTGTTTCTTTGCTGCACCACCACACTCTCACGATGAGCACCAACGTTCTCGCCCAGCCTCTGCTGCTGGCCACCATCACCGATACCGAGAGCAACATCACTGTTTCCATGGGCATTTCCAGCAGGAACTTCAGTGTTTCCACTCGGATCAGTGTCGTGGATCACCGGGTAAGGGCAGAAGTAGTAAGCGGCAGGAGGAGCATTGGGTTCTAACTCTCCCGTAGATCCTGCCAAAGGAGGAGATGCCACCATCTCAGCAGCAGTGTTTTCACCTGCAAAGGTATCGCCACTACCGTTGCCGTTGCTGAAGAACACGCAACCCCTTGTCATGTAGTTGATAGGTGGTGCTGGAAGCATCCGCCCGTCCTCCGGGGGAAGCTCTGCTTCTCGCGGCACACACGGAAACGGAAACGGCACGTAGCGAACGCTGGACGGTGGCGCCGGTGGAGCAGGGGTAACAGGAAGAACACAGGGAGGAATTCTCCGCACTGCACCTGCACGTCGATGATCCGGGTTCGGCCTGTGACGCTTCCTGGTGACTAGACCCGCGGTCGCCGCTGGGGGTGTGGCCGACGTAGCAGCACGGCCGGCCTGCGCCACCTCGTGCTGGTGCTGGAGGAGCACGGGGAGGAGGAAGTCGTAGGACTCGGTGGAGGCGACGGCCTCGGCGATGTCGGAGTCGAGTATGATGCGGCGGTTGTGGGACTCGGCGCAGGCCCAGGCGCGCACGGCGAGCTCCTGCACGAAGAGCTCGCAGAGCTTGGAGAGGAACGCCGGCGTGTCGGCGGAGATCATCATGCCGTCCTCCTCGCCGGCGCGGATGACCTTCTTCATCCGTGCCATGGGCAGCATGCGGTCCTTGAAGTCCACCGTCGCCTCGATCTCCTCCTGCCGCCTGCTCCAGAACTCGTCCACCGCGCGTTGCTGCGACGCCGGAGGCGGCGGCCTCGGCCGCGTGCGCACCTCCACGCGCTCCTCCTCCATTCCCTTGGAGTGCTGATCGAGCAGAGCACCTATGCTCACATATGGATTGCATGCACGTCTCTGGTTAAATATGTACTACATGAGTAAGAACTGTTTCAACAAGTTCGATTGCTTAATCATAAGAATACAGTCCAGAAACTATCAACGATACTAAGATAGATGTTTTACCTTGCCAAAACTTCGGCTCCGTCACACAGCTAAAGATCGATGACACCGGCCGGTGGATTAATGGTAAGATGGACAGCAGGCGAGTGGTCTATATAGGACTTTGAGGGACTTCAGTTTCTTGCTTTGCTTGAGCGTTTGCGTTATGCATGTAACTTTCCATTGCTTTGCTGAAACGGACTTTGTTTCCATGTGCCTGAGGCCTGAGCCATACGCTCCTCACGCAAACACTGCATGCACAAACGCTACACCTGGTGCTAACTCCAAACCACCCGGTCATGCTTATCTTTGGACCATAGAGTGTACACAAGAGCTTTCAGGATGCGAGAGACTCATGGGGTGAATGATGGACCAGCAGAGTGCAGAAACGGCAGATGGAAAAGCTAACTGCATATCAGTTTAATTTCAGATTCTTTGTATGCATGCTCTCTGTGGTGTGCGCTTTTCCCTGATGTTGCGCAGGGTTGCTCAGCATTTCAAGGTTGGATATATGTGTCGTGGTTTGCTAGCCACTGTTTTCATAACGTACACATAGGGGTTTGATCATGTGATCTCTATCGGTCTCTTCTCATTAGCACCGGCTAGCTTTCTGTTTAGCCTTTATACGTGGAGGCAAAATCGATCTCTATCGGTCTCGTCACATTAGCACCAGTGCTTCCGCTGCCTCGAGCGTGCCACCAAGTCAGTATATGTCGTAGGCCTTTCAGATGTATTTGTTCTTGTCACCCTAGTCATTGGGAGAGGTTCTCTCGTGCTCGCTCTTTAATTCCTCGCGATCACTCTTTAGGCGCTTGCGCTTGCTCTCTAGTCACCACTGCTCCTTGCGAGCGAAGATGTTCTCTGTCCATGCAGCCTTCTCCTTCGTTGAGCAGATGCTTGGTTGGGGTTGTTGACTACTTGTCGCAGCGTGTGTCGGTGCCTCGAAGATCATCAGTTAAGTGTTGCAATGATTTCAATGCCAGCGCATTTTTGGTCTCTACGTTGGAGTCCCAAGTTGTTCTGCTGCGCATGAAGTTCATTCACAAGGCTGAGTTGTTTTGCTCTTAGCTCCATGACGCTTTTGCCAAACTTCACGATACGGCGGTTGTGATTTTACCGCTCGAGCTTCACATTGATTCCGTTGATGAGGGGGCTAAACGTCTCTTTGGAGATTTTCTCCTCGTGGTCTACATGTGACGTCTTCTGTTCTTGGGAGTGCTGTCACCACCGAGGTTGTGGGTCTAGTTGTGGAGATTTTACCTGTGCTATAGGAGCATTGTGGTGAATCATCTATGGAGCTTCCTATGGAGCTAGGCTCATTGGAGTGTTTGGCGGTGGACATGTCGCCATCACCACACTAGTCTGAGCCTTGCCAGTTGTCCGCCTCTGTGGATAGTTGATGTTTGGTTGTTTATGTCACTTCCTCATCTTTGAGTGACAAGGTTGATGATACATGTGTGTTGGCTCCTATTTCTGAGGCTCTGTTTGGCAAAGAGGTATGCGACTTACTTGTCGATTTGGAGGCGGCTTGTCCTGAATATGGCAATGAGATTGCTCGCGTCTTGGAGGGGATGGGTTCAGACAGTGTGATCTTGAAGGCAGAGAAGTCTATCAGGAAAACGAGAAAGGCGTTTGGCGTCACAGGGAAAGCTTTCACATTTGGTGATTATTGAGCTCAGTTGAGGTTGTATATTCGTCGTTGTGGTATTCTGGGTGAGTTTGTTGGCGGTTCGGTAGTTGTTTGCTTGCTTTAGGTGTTGCTATATGTGGTTGTGTGGGTTCCTCCATGTGGTGTTGGGGCACTTTCTTCTTAACTAATGGATAAGGCAAAACTTTTGCCTTCATTTTAACAAACGAAATTTGGCACCCTCTGATCAAAAGTGACATTGGTACAGTAAATTCACCTTAGTAATTATTCTAAATGTTCACAAATTAACTAACAAAGTTAACATTGCCACTTGCTAGTTTTTTCGAGTTCAATGTTCCAAACCACTTAAAAAGATGCTGGAAACTTTTTCCCCTTCCGCCGCAGCAGGCCAACCTACGGCGGCGCAGAGGCCCTTCCTCCTTCTTCATGAGATCCTTGTCGCTGCACCCTCCTCTAGTCTCTCCCCCACTGCTCCGCCATCGCCCCCTACTCTCCCCTCGAGCTTCCCGGCGTCCCTGGGATTCCGGCAACAAGGAGCACTACGCAACGTCAGCAGCGCGCTTCGACTTCCTTTGGGTCACTGCGCCTCGGCGGATCTGGCGGCAAGGGTGCCCTGCTTGGTCCGCTTTCCCCCTCCCCGCTCGGGTGTGGGAGTGCATCCAGCTTGCGGGGGGCTGGCCAGCGTCAGCAATCTGCTGAGCTCGCTCTTTGATGGTCTCCCCCGGTACTTCAGTTATCTCAAGCAGATGGTGTAGTCTTGTGAACCTGGAGGAGTGCATCTCGCGGTGGTGGTCCGTCCTCTATGCATGGCGGGTGGGTTGCCATCTTTGGTAAGTCGGGGCGACGACCCTGAGGCCTCGCTTGGATGGCTGTTTCTGGACCGAAAACTGTCGGTTAGGAATACGAAGGTCATTAGATCAATCCACAGGTATCAGGTATCGAAGGGTGGAAAAATACCGGGGGTAAGAACACACAGTCTTTCCAAGCGGGGCCTGAGTGGTGGGCGCGGTGGTACCTTGACGACAAGCTCCACAACGCGTGGTGTTGGGCGTGCTCCTGGATCGTGCGAGCGGCATGATGGGTTGGTGGAGTTGGGCCGTGCGAAATCTCAAGTCGTCGGTCGACGCCGATGTGAACAATTTTCGAATATGAACAAGTTTTGAATATGAACAAATTTTGAATGTGAACAAATTTTAAATGTGAATGTTGTTAAACTTAAAACATTTTTCAAAATCAATAAATGGAAACGAGAAAAAAATAAAAAAATAAAGAAAAAAAAAGAAAAAGGAAAAAAAAATGGAGAAGAAAAATATACAAAAAAAGATAAATCCACCGACTGGGCCGGCCTGTCAGGAAATTCCTTCAGGCGGCGCTTAGGTTAGGTGCCGCTAGCGGGCGATATATAGGTTTTGCCATAAACGGGGCACCACGTGTCGGGCCGTGCCTGGCTCGTTTAGTGCCTGGACGGGCCCTTCCGTACCCGGCCCGGCCGGTAGGGCAGCTTTTCTTCCCATCTCTCTTGCTATCTTCATTCAAAATCCCCTCCCGTTAAGTCCAAACTCCAGCAGCGATCCCCTTTCCCTCTCCACCCCCAAGCACCATGGTCAAGAAGCAGCAGGAACCCTCCACCCCGGCCGCCGGCAGCACGCCGTGGAAGGGGCGCCTGCGCTCCCACCACGCGAGTCCTCTCAGCTCCCCCTCACCGTGGATCCGGCACCGGGACGAGGATGCCCGGAGGTTCAAGAAGCAGGCCGCCCCCACGACGACCCCGGGGAGGCGCCGCCGCTCCCGCGACGAGGGAGACGGATCTCGGAGGGTCCCCGCACGCCGGTCGCCGCGGTTTCAACCCGGCCGGGATCCGGAGCACCCGATTGCGCTCGACGAGACGGACGAGGTAGGGGGCCGGTAAACCCATTCTCGATTCCTCCTCCCTGCGCATTGTTCCCGTCGCAAATTGTTCAGGTCTTTCTCGATCTGCTAGAAAAAACCTACTGTACTTTTCCCCCAAATTTGTCACCATTTCTTGATTTCTAGGGTTGATATCCTAGCAACGGTCAACCATGAATAGTAAAAAAATCCAGTATGTCATGCTACCAAGCGAAATCTTGTTCTGTTAGTGGAGTACTTTTCTAACATAATATTAGTCCATCTGCCTCTTGATTTTCATCCATTTCATGCCTGTCCGATGAGCTTATTAATATCCTTGCTAATTGGAACGCTCGATTCATTTCACGGTTATTGCATTTGATTACACATATCATGGTTTACCTTTTGTTGCAGGAATGTGAAGTCAGGGGTAACCAATCAGTGATTACGCCCGTTGGAAGATCTGCACAGTTCTATCGAGGTGATAAGAGTCTGAGCAAGCCCTCAGTGGAGAAGGAAAATCACTGCAAAAAGACGCCGTGCACACCAAAGCCACGGGACATTGCCCATAACAAGAAGACTCAAAATACTGTTAGAAAAGACGAAAAACGAGGGAATGCAACAAGTGTCCAGAGAAGTACTGCAGTAAGGTCTTCAGCAAGGATAAAAAATCAAGATTCCCAAGAAGTTCCTGCCAGGAGAAAGACTCCAGATGCATCTTGCGAAAAGAGTGAGATCATGGTGGAGAAGGAAAGTCACCACAAAAAGACGCCGTTCACACCAAAGCCACGGGACATTGCCCTTAACAAGAAGATTCAAAATACTGTTAAGAAAGACAAAAAACGAGAGAATCCAACAAGCGTCCAGAGAAGTACTGCAGTAAGGTCTTCAGCAAGGATAAAAAATCAAGATTCCCAAGAAGTTCCTGCCAGGAGAAAGACTCCAGATGCATCTTGCAAAAAGAGTGAGATGCAGGAGCCAAAGCCCAGTTGTTGTGAGCAGTCAACAAGAAAGAGGAAGAGAGGCGTGGAAAGAAAGCAGACAAGGAAGCAATGTCAGCCGGAGGCCAAATCTGGTTGTCAAGAAACTGTACCTATCACTGAACCCAGAAACATCATCCACAAGAAGAGTGGAAATGATCCTTCTCACACAGTGCAGGCTAAAATTGGCGATGATACATTGGTGAACACGAAGGAATGTAATAAAGAGTTAAGTGGGATTAAAGGAGGAATACAGCAACAGTGTTGTGCTTCAGATGATTGGACAGAAGAGCAGGATTTGACCTTGCGCCAGGCTTACTTCACTGCTCGACCATCTCCACATTTCTGGAAGAAAGTTTCCAAAATGGTATTTCCAATCCTTCTGTTTTATTTCTTCAGTGGTCTGATCATATTTTGTAGTTGCAAGGGCAGTTTGATTCTTCGTTGCACAAG
Source organism: Poa annua (assembly GCA_026929855.1). Taxonomy (NCBI): domain Eukaryota; kingdom Viridiplantae; phylum Streptophyta; class Magnoliopsida; order Poales; family Poaceae; genus Poa; species Poa annua. The sequence goes on along the minus strand of CM049437.1, from coordinate 88,588,122 downwards.
TTGCCATAGGAAAGCATAATTCTACATTGTTTTTTGTGGCTTGATTAATAATAACAGAAAACAATGAGAATGCAGCAGTTAATATGCTGTTGTCGGAAGTTTTTTTTGTTTGCACAAGTTAATATGTTTTTGTGGCTTGATTAATAATAACAGAAAACATTGAGAACGCAGCAGTCAATGAGACACGCTATTCACGGGTCTTGGTGCTAGGCTTTGTGATGTATTACTGCAATGGTTTTGTTGATGTGCTTCTTGTAAGTAAGAGAGCTAAACCATGTATAACGCTGAAAAAATGTCCAAAATACTGAACTCCAATATGCCACTATTATCTAATAAGCTAAATAGTATAAAACATGGAGAACTGGTAAGATTTACATGGGGTTAGTAATAATGGAGAAAACGAATATTTCACACTCATTTTTTTGTATTAAAGGGAAAGCAGTAATGGTGCATGGCATGCTGTTTGTTTGTTATTTTGTGAAATATAGAATTTACAGATTATGCACCTGAGAGCAAGTAGTTTTCCTGTTTAAAATGAGAAATCCCTGTCAAATAACCAGATACATAACTGTGGCAATGGTTACAAGTAATTTGTAGATGCAGGAACGTGGCAGTAACACGTCATAAACTAAACAGTAAAACCTAGTACAATTATGCCAGTTAGATTATATTCTTTCTTCTCATCACATGTTGACACCAACATGGATGTGGAAAATTTGGTCATCAGAAGAATTTTCATGTTATAGTTACACTATTCATGCCAAAAGATGCTGCGAGATTAAATTGCAAATATGCAGTTCTGCTCTGTAAATGTTGTTTCAAGTGAAGTTGATTTCAGCCATTTCTAGTGATGCTTTACCACCTGTCAAGTCAGAAACGTGTCACACAGCTTTGATAATCAATCTTGTACTTATCTGAAGTACTTCAGTGTTACGTCCTATAGATTACTCATCAATTTTCTAGGTGACCTGTTACTTCATCATTTTTTGCAAGTTAAGCAATTGTCGATACACATTCTTCCAGGTGTCAGGGAAATCTGCTGAAGAGTGCTTCAACAGAGTTCATGCTGACCTTTCAACACCCACTCCAATCGCCCCTCGTCCTCGAAAAAGTAAAACACACTTTTCTCCTCTGGGACATTTCACATTGTCTGATCCAAAATTTCCAAATCTCTTGGAACCTCTAGTCGGAAGAAGGACCGCCAAACAGAAGAGCCTAGCAGCGCAGAAGACAGTGAGATATTTGCTGAAGAAGCAGTCCCTCATTGACCAAGCTGAAGAGGCTGATCACTTCTCTATATTTGAAACTTCACCATCTGCTTTACAGTTGAACATTACGCTTGAGGATTCTCCTGGGACCCCTGACAATTATCTGAATTCTTTTTCCCTGAACAAGTACAGCTTGAGTTCTTCAGCACGTAAGAGACCGTTGTCAAGGTTGAACAACAAGCAAGCTGAACCGAGTCCAGCAGTCCTGAAGCCTATACAGAATGTTGTTTTACATGAGAAGTACATCAATCAGTTGTCCCGAAGAGAAGGAGCAAAAAATCCTCGTAAGAAAGCTGCTGGCACCAAAGCGACTAATCCTGAGAGGCCTCTTTTGGAACAGCAAGCTGGTGTTGTGAAGGCTGCAAAGAACGCTCTTATGTCAGAAGCAACAGATTTCATATGCCAGTTTAAGAAGTTGCAAGCCAACTCGCTTGCACACGTTCTGGAAAACAGTGAAGATGATGAGAATTGTATGTAGTGTTACATGCTTTTAGCATATATATGCTTGCCACTCAATGTTAAAGCAGCTGGGCAGCTTGTTGTCAACTAACTTTAGTTAGTAGAGTAAGACTGTAAAAGACTGACGATAATTCATGGAAGTTATCGCTCAGTATATTCTATCAAGGAAGTTATCAATGCATTTCTAGCATATCAAAGGTTATGGTTGTTGCACAACTATATTCAAGATCTCAAACTTAATTTTGGTACAATTCAAGGCCGTTTATATTGAGTTAAACTATTAGTCATTGAATGCACAATATCAACAGCCTGATGTCGAACGGGGTAGTTTGCCAACAGGCAAAGCCTCCGATTCTGCCAAATTCTGCATTATGGGTTACGCAGAGTCTAAAAAGAATCACAATTCAGTGTGCTGATAGCAAAATCATATGTTAAACGTTCTGACATCTTTGTATCCGAAATTGGTTGATGTTTGGCTTTGGCACAATTTAGTACTAGCAGTGAGATGATTGACCTTTCATGCTTTTACATACCAAGGTTTTCAGGTTTATATTTTAATTGAAGGGGTCACACAGGGGCTGTAACAAAACGCAACCAAACTAGACGATCGATCACAGCCTGATGATGCTGCTGCCGACACATACTAGAAGCTAACCCTGGCCACAGGAGGCAAGGAACAACAACTGAAACAATTGTCAGCTAGACGTCAGACTTTTCAATAGGTAAACCACTTTTTAAGGATCACATTCAGGGTATACACTCGGAAAACTGGTGAGAGACATGTCCCGCTCACAAAACAGGTTTTCAGATTATTGGGCAACTGTTCTAGTTACCAAGTGCTCACGCATGGCACAAGTTTAAGACGGCACTGCCAATTTGGCCCGTTTCTTGATGGCGATCAGCACCGGGACACAGCGGCAAAACCGGCGTGTCGACGGCGATGCTCTTGTTCGCGCCGCCCGGGCTGTTCATCTCCTCATCACCTCCCGTGGCAGCTGCGGTTCCACTGTCAACCATGTCCTTCCCCTTGCCCCAGAGCACCGTGTACAGCCCGGCAACTATGAGCACTGCACCAATAACTCTGCAAGAGAGACAACTTATGAGCAATCAATCTAAGATAAGATCGCCGAACGTGCGCAAACATATGTGTATAAACATGCATGGATCGTCCGCACCTTCCGACGTGTATCTCCTCGCCGAGGATGGCCCAGCCGACGACGGCGACGACGATGAGCATCATGGGGCTGAACATGGACACGTACACCGGCCCGCGCACCTGGATGCACCACGACATCAACGCGATCACCATCCCCGACGCCACTACACCCTGCGCACATACATGCATGTTCAGTTCGACCACTGCCAAGCTCAAGATATTACCAACTCGCATATATAGACCTTCTGTGATGATCTGAACATGGTGAATGCGATCTTCTTACCGCGTACAGCGACCCCACGAGCCTGATGTCAAACCCGAGCCGCCATGCCGAGATCCTCCGCTCCGCGGCCAAGGCGATCGCGCCGCACTGGACACTAGCCATCGACGCCATTAGCGCCGAGGTCGTATACGGAGACGCAAAGTCCTTGGACATCTTCTTCTGCCACACCCAGCAAAACGAATCAGTACACGACTACACGTGCAGAACTGAAATGCCTCCTAGTCGATCGTACTCGTACGTATACCTGAATGATGAACCAGACGGCCCACGCGGCGTTGGAGGCGATGACCAGAACGGCCCCGAGGACGGCAGCGTGCGTGCCGGCGTGGGCGGCGGCGTCGGCGCCCATGGTGCGCTGGACGTACGGCCAGTGGATGGGGGAGGCCAAGGTCCTGACGAGGGGGCCCCTGTAGAAGGTGATCAGCATCGAGCCGAGGATGCAGAGCGCGGTGCCTGCCACCTTGGCCTTCCCCGCGAGCCCCGCGACGGGCTCCATCTTCAGCGCCGCGGCCAGCACGAAGGTCACCGCCGGGAGCGTGTTGTTCAGCGCCGACGCCACGGTTGGGCGGCTGTACTTGAGGCCCACGAAGTAGAATTCCTGGTTCAGCGTTGCACTGCAACGCTCAAGTTCAAACGTACGCGTGTGCGGCCAAATCAGACTGGGGTTTAAGCTGGCTGTCTAGTTAGCACACTGTAGTATCTGCTATCGAACCTCGGCAATGCATTTGATTGATAAAGTCGAAATACTGTAGTATCTGCTATCACTTCCATACAGAATAACTGTTTTCTGAATTCGAATTTATATGTTGATTGATTCAGAATCAGGATGCACAGACTGACACTGCTATCTTTCGCTTTAGAAATGGGCAACGTAAATCAAACACCAATCATTTAAATCATCTGATTCAGTTTTAACTAGAATTCTGATAATAGGATTTTCTTCAGACCAATGCAAGTCAACTGGCTTTTGTTTTGTAACCCAGTCGACTGGACTTCTTCATGGAAGAGTTGAGTTTTGTAGTTTGCTTTCCGATTGAACTTCTATTCCACACGTACTGTTTGTTCATTATAAAGTTGTGCATGTGCTATTTATGTAACGTTCAACTGTATTTATACAAACCTGTATTTGTATGAAAGCAGTAAGCTATCAATAAGAAAACAATAAGAGTATTTTTAGGAAGATGTTTCTCAATTGAACTGAAACCAAATACAAGAATTATCTGCAAATATAGTAGACCCATTTTGCTAAAGTAATAAATATATCAGTTTAGATATGCTAATCGCTAGCGATCCTTAATTAAGTGCAAAAGGAAAACTTCATACCCAACAATGGAGCATAAGAAAATCTGGAGTAGTGTCTTCTTGCTTATTGAGACCCAAGTTTTTCTGCATCCAGAACCAATTTAAAATTATATACTGTAAGCATAACAAGGAAATTAGTTCACTACTCACGAGATATAGATGGGTGACTTATATGGGGAAGCTACTCACTAAAAAAGTGTTCACCTATATATTTTATTTCAAAGATACACTATTAACAATTAGCTGTACCAGCAATTGGTCAAACTGATGCAAATGTCTAAAATAACCATAGAATATATTTTAGCTCTCACGATGATTAATATCACATTTATTACAAAATAACTACAACAACAAGGGCCGGGATTTAATAGCTCATGGATATAACTTAGATCAAGGCGAGATATCGAGATTCCTTGAAATGCCCAACTCTCTGGTTAGATGTGCACATATTGTTTTAACCAATACCCTCACTTATATCGCCGAAGAAAATTCTTCGTTCACCAAGGTGTTTGTAATTTTTTCAGAAAACACATGTCCTTAAGCATGTCACGCAACCATTCACAAATCAGAAATAATTAGAAAACCAATTTGAGCATACCTTTCAAAGAAGAATGCAAAGGGAGCAAGGGAGATGGCCGCGATAAGATTTCGGTATGTGATAAGCACGTATGGGCTCATGCCGGAGGCCATGGTGAGCTTGGACAATACATTTAGACCAGCAAGCGCTAGTTGCACCAGGACCATAGAGACGAGAGGCAAATAATTACCAACACTCCCCATACCTAGTTACCTATATATGTACCCCTTCTCTAACCCTCTTCTAGGTTATAATGTCGTAAGAAATAGAGAGTTGTATATGACACAATTGGTGACTGAAGGGGATATGAATAATTGTCTATATATAGGGAAGGGTGGGTGTATAATTAGTGGTAGTACTACAGTTATAGAGTTTCAAATGGTAGTAATTTATTGCGAAGTTAGTGTGCAAATATCATACATATATCTCCGGGGACCACGGTAAAGTTACCCATTATCATTAGGCTCTATTTTGATTTATGCTTCATTTACTGGCTCATGCATTGATGTCGATTGTGAATTTCATAAATGTCCACATATATGCTGGTGACCGTTGCTAGTACTACTAATTAACGGATGCAACAAGGAGTAAGTCCCTCTATTTCATTTTAGTTTGCGTTCTGTGTTTAGTCAATGTCAAACTTTTAAATGTTTGACCAAATATTTTAGAAAAAATATCAACTTTTATAATGTAAAATCTGCATTATTAGAATTATCATAGAGTATATTTTCATAGTATATGCATTTGGTATTATAGATGTTCATATTATTTCTTATATCCTTGGTCAAACTTGACAAAGTTTGACTTGGACTAAACCAGAACGCAAACTAAAACGAAACGGAGGGAGTATAGTTTATGTGGTGTTGTGTATTGTTCGGTGTTTCTTTTAATGTCAGAGTCCTTTTCGCAAAAAGATATACAGCCTCCAATCCGAAAAAGTGATGGAAGAAAACTACATATCACGTACAAACCGTATGTACAAGCTACGACAGTGTTTCCGGACAGGAGGGAGTAGTAAGAGTGCACATTAAGTACATCTTTTAAAACATTGCCTAAGGGCACTATGTTGTCTTACATTCCATAATAATTTAGTAAACTAGATGATTCCCCACTCGTTGCTGCTGCTGGATTGTGTAGATCTATCTTTCCTGTATTACGAAATAAAAATAACAACAGATTGATATGGAGTAATAGGGAACTCTATTTATTCCCATGTTTGCTAATGCAACAACGAAATAAATAAACTGATTACAATGAACACCAGCAGAACACTTGTGCAAACAACAATAATTTAACCCTAGACCTCACCGAGTCAACTATTGAAAAAGTCACTTGTTGAAGATTACATGTTTGTTGAAAAAAACGTAACATATACCATATCAAAAGAGAAGAGAAAGGCATGCTGGTACAATCCTTGCTCGCACTGCATTGGTCCTCGACGAAAAGATCGAACAATGCAATCTGGGCCAGAAAGTATAACACCCAATGAATGAAATGGCATATGCATTACTCGTCTAAGATTTTTAGTATTCTATAAGCATTTTAAATAGCTAGTTCACAAAAGGAATACAAATGGAGGGTAAATTACAACCTCACCTAGAGCGACCGAGCGAGGTCTCCTCTCTTTTGGCTCCCCCACCTTGTTCCTCGTCCTCCTCCCCGGTCTCCTCTGCCTCCTCTCAAGGATTTAAAGTGATGCAGATTTTGATTGAGAATATGGGTCATGGGTGGAGATGTGTGCATTGGTCAAAGATTGAAGTGATGCAATTGTGAAAGAAATGGAGTAGATCAATTGACGGTCACAGAACCACTACGGGATAGTCCGTGAGACATAGGAATGTGGTGTCCGGAATTTGGGTGGGAAATGGTTATCTTTCATACACTTACCTTATCAACCCTCGGTTAGAGGCATTCCTACCCTACATACCTACTCGGTTCGCTGCATCTTGCATGTATACCAATCTGTGATTAGTCTAGTTACCAGAAAGCAACAAGTGTCAAAAGTGGCGCTAGAATGCTGAGTGGAGTCTGAATCCAACTCCATGTACGACAGCAGCAACATTCTAGGTGACGTCATGCACATGCAGAATTTCCACAAAAAGGTACACATGCAGAATTTCCACAAAAAGATACAGCACTTTCAAATGAATCTTTCGTGACGACTGTGCTTTTGTAATGTGTATTTGCGTAACCATAGCACTCAAGAGCTTGCAGCAACTCGTGAGATTTGCTTTTTTTAATAAAATGAATATATCAATATCGTGAAGATTCCAATTATATTCGGCCTTGGATGGCTTGGATTTGTATTCACCGGGACCATACGGGCTTCATGCTGTATTTTCAAGCCAACAAAGAAATGCTTTATGGATGCACACAGCTCTACAACAAAAAACAAAAAACAAAAGATCCTACTAAAGTGATTATTTCTTGTAGCTCCAACATAAACACCACCAAGACAGCACCCAAAGTCCAAAGTCTCCGAAAGTGAGGCCTCCCAGAAGTAAACAATGCACAAGTGTCGTTGTCGTCCGATCATAGATATTACATTTTTCACCTTGGAAAAAGTACGCTCTCTCAAAAAAATATCTTCAACAAGACCATTACCAGACACAATCAATTGAAGGCAGAGCTTAGATTTTTACCCCTAAAGATAAAACTTTGTACTCCTCCTGTGCTGTCGTCCCCCGCTGCTACAAGTCAAAAATCACTAAGTAAAGTCCTCCTTGTCTCGAAAACTCGGTCCGCCATTGCTAGATCTGAAACCTCAGCCGCCATGACATTCTCCGTCACTGCTGTTGAACGGACAAATGTCGCCTAGAGGGGGGGGGGGGGGGGGGGGGGGGGGGTGGGGGGTGGGGGGGTGAATAGGCGATTTAAAACTTTTTCCGAGGAGCCGGATTATCCGGTCCAAGAATGACCCGGATATTCCGGTATGCTTGATAAAGGCGGAATAAAACTAGTGTTTTACTTTAGCAAGCATACAACCTAAATATACTAGGTTCACCTATGTGCACCAACAACTTATGCTAAGCAATACAAGTAACAAGGTGATAGCAAGATATATATATGACTTCAAGCATGAAGGCTATCACAATGTAAAGTGCATAAGTAAAAAGCTCGGGTATAGAAATAACCGAGGCACGCGGAGACGAGGATGTATTCCCGAGTTCCACCCAAAGGGTGTACGTCTCGTTTGGAGAGGTGTGCGCAACCACAACAGGTTAGCCGCAACGCCACCAAGACTCACCTTCTTCTCCTGATGAACTCAACCACAAAAGGTTGCGAGTTCACCTTCCACTATTGATCCCCTTTTCGGCGGAGATCGAATCCCTTACAACAATCTTGAGGCACACACCCACAACTTAATTGGGGGCTCCCAAGTCTTGAGGCACGTACCCACAACTTAATTGGGGCTCTCAAGTGACCACAAAAGGTCTTGGCCACAAAAGGCCGGCCACAAAAGGCGTCTCCAATGACCCAAGAGTAACAAGCTCACAAGTATCACCACCACGAATCCTCGTGGAGGGCTCAAACCGATGCAAATGCAATGGCAAGAGCACACGAAGTGCTCAAGTCCTTCACTCTCAAATTCCAACAAAGCAACAAATGCTTATGGGGAATAAGAGAGGAAGAACACAAGAAACCACAAAGAAGTCAAATCCTTCACTCCCAAATCCCACCAAAAGCAACTAATGCTTATGGGGGGAGAAGAGAGGAAGAACAAAGAGAAGAACCACAAAGGAACTCCAACATCTAGATCCACTAGGTTCCCCTCACTTAGAGGAGAGATGGATTGGTAGGATTGTAGATCTAGATCTCCTCTCAACTTTCCCTAAAGAATATGCAAGAATCTATGGAGGGATTGAGAGGGAAGTGAGCTTTCCAAGGTCAACAATGGAGTAGGAGAGAGAGGGAAAACGTGCTGCCTTGGTTGGGGCAAGGAAGAAGAAGGGGAGGGGTATTTATACCCCTCCAGGAAAAATAGCCGTTGGCTGAGTCGACACTCGGAAATTCCGGTGTAAGTGAGACTCGGAAATTCCGGTCACCCGGAATATCCGGTCAAAGAAAATCTCCGAGCTGAATTTCCGGTAGGAGTCAGTGCCGAAAACAATTCTTTCCTTAGCCGTTTTCGCGAGGCTCTTTGAGGGCAACTCGGAAATTCCGGGTCATCAAAATATCCGACCACAATTTCCGGTTGAGTCCAGCACCTCTTTTCCTTCTTTCCTTAGCCGTTTTCTTGGACGAGCTGGGCAACCGGATATTCCGGTAGAGCGAAATATCCGGCCCCAATAATCCGGTTCAGCAGAACACCGAAACGAAAACAGCTATAACTTTTGCAAATGAACTCCGAATGAGGTGAGACCAATTTTGTTGGAAAGATAGCGACGATAAGCACCCAACAAAAAGCCCACTCTTGACGCACATGGCAAGGTGTGGGACTTTCCTCACAGTTGAATCGGCAATATTTCCGCCACCGAAAACCCAACAAGTTTTTCAAAGTAAAACCGTTTTCGATGAACAAGAGCTTGACATGGAGATGAGCCAAGCTCTAGTTCCTCACCACCATAAAAGCCAAATAAGAACCAAGAAATATGATATGCCAAGTATGCAAAGGTTTGAGCTCTCCACAACGATGCGATCAAGTTACTCACTTGAGAGCCCCTCTTGATAGTACGCCTATCTATCCTATAGCCCTATCAAGATCATACCTTTGCCTTGAGCATTCCACTTGAGCTAGATGAAGACTATCTTGATCTCTTCAAGTGGATCACCTTTCTTGATTGCGATTGCTAGCACATGCTTGATGAAGACTTCTCCAAATACTCCCCCATTCTCCATTATGGGAGAGTCTCGCTTAGCTTCGTCTTCATGCCTCCATTGCAAGCTCCAAGCATAGGATATCTTCAAGAGCTTCTCTTGGTCTTGCACACCTTATACTTGATGACGATCACCACATGACGTCATCCTCCACGAGCTATATAAATTTTCATTTGATGCAAGCCCATGGGAAGATACCTAACTCCACATAAAGATACCACACACACATATCATGGGTTAGTTCACAAAGCTATATGGACACGTGATTACCATCCCAAGAGATACATGATCCCACTTGGGACATCTTGTAGCTTTGTGTGTTGATCAACAACTTGATCAACTTTTTATCTTCCAATCTTTCTTTGCTAATATGATGTCTTGACTCCTTCAAGACATACTTGCAATATGCTCAACCCAACACATGACCATCCATCATATACATCCTTGAATGGGACATTGGTCATCAAATAAGCTTCTAGAGTCCAACCCATGAACTCCACCATTCCCATGGACACGATCTATAAAGATATCTCAATGCAAGCATTAGTCCATAGAGGTTGTCATCAATTACCAAAACCACACATGAGGGAAAATGCTCTTTCAGCTGTCACTAAAGAAATCGGATTACCGGCATGGGACGACAACAGACAACAAGGCTTCATGTCTCCATCCGGAAGCATCACACGCTTCATGTCTCCATCCGGAAGCATCACAGCTAGAAATATGGGTGCACACGACTGAATCCCATCGGATCCAACAATTTACAGAGATAATCGACGAAACCTTCTAGAACTCGTCTCTCCGGATCAATGAAGTCCAGGAGCATCAAGCAGAATACCGTCCTGATGCAAGAAGAACTCTAGGAACACAACCATTATTCAAGCAAAAATAACATGCCCCCATGCCATCGGTCAAAATATCAGAGTAGAAGTCAATCACATCGCGGACACCGATCGTCCCTGCCTCGCCGCTCCGTCTCGTGCCGGGCCACAACTAGAAGGGCCATAGGGACAACGTAGTCGCCTCTACCAGTGGACTCCGCCCCGGCCGTCGCGCAGGACGGGAGGAACTCGCGCCGCCCTAGCCGTGCTTGATGATATCGCCGCGATCCCCCCCCCCCCCACCTCCAGCTCCTTCGGCACTGGGGCCCACCGCTGCCGCGGACGAGGCCGGCGGCTAGGATTCGCCCCGGTGCAGCCCTAGGAGCATGACGTGCGACCTGCAGCGTGTGATTCATGCCTATCCAGCTGGTTATGCTGCGTTGTTGCAAGGATACCACCAACTCGATAGTGTCATTTCGGAGTCGATCATAGAATATTGGAATCATATAACATTGTTAGACAGGGTGTCATGGACATATCTTTTTTCTCCGATAAAGATCATGAATGTATCTTCCACGGTTACTACAACATATTGGAATGGAAAGGTAGGAAATCCAAAACACATCACTCTTCGATGAACGGAGACGTAGAAATGATGGTGACAAATAGGTATTCATATAATATACTAATATGTTGCTCAACCATACATATTATAAGGCAATTTTTACGGTACCCTGGTACTCCATTAGGAAGAATGGGAGTACCGATCAAATCAAACGCTCCATTTGAAAGGGCATATTAGACTTTTCTCCTGTAGATAAAACATGCATGGCTCATGTTCGTCAGCAGATCCGGCTGCATCTTCTAGTCGTCCCCAGATCTGATAGTCGTCTTTCAAACTGCATGCACTGTTGGGTATGATCCATCAGGGGACGACGAGTATCTGAGCAAATTAGAGGATACATCATAATTGACGCAGCTGGAAGCCAAGATGCGGACATTCTACATTGCAGCTTCCACGAATTTGAGCACCTTCGCAAGCCAAGATGCACATGAATGCGTCAACGACGGTGTAATTACTCGATCAATCTCAAAATATTCATTGCATTGCAGCTGCCGCGCCATGAAGGTATATGGTAATATGGGTGTTCTTGGAGTTGTTTGGCCGCGTTCTGCGGGCCGGTCCTTCCACCGTCGTTGGGTTCGTCGGCGGCCATATCCACGCAAATCCACCCAGCGCTCCGTCAGATATTTTTCTATTTTAATCACAAGCGACGCCTTAATTATCCATTTGAGTACTAATTACTATTTTACCCCTAAACTGATTGTACTCCATGCGTTTTGGGCGTGGTACTCCTCTGAGCTTTAGTTGGAGTACCAACCAATATAAACCGCTAGATTGGAAGAAATGGATGGCTCACAGTTATTTTGGGGTACTGTAAAAGTCCTCTATTATAAGCAAAAATGCGAGCCACCAACTGGCCCTTCTTTTTTTTTGAATGTTAGCAGGATCACTGCTAAATTCAATGAATAGATAGAAAGGTTGGTCCAGTTTATGAGGGAGACCGGACCCAAAAACCATACACGTGACGCCAATCGGCTAACAACGCCCAACCACACACACAACAACAAGGCACGCCTTGCCTAACCTCTGCCAGTGATGGCGAGAGGTCGGGACACAGAGCCACAAGACCGCTTCACAACCGAAGCGAGACAACTCGAAGAACAACCCAAACTCCAGGACAGCACGTGTCAACAAACAGCCCACTCTTGACGCCAAGAAGAAGAGAGTGGCGAGCGGACAGCAGGACCCGACTGGACTGAGGAGTGCGTCGTTGAAGAGATGCCGCATCAGTGTACATTGCGCCCTAGGGACCCAAGCTCCTAGTGATGGCCAACCCTGGCACAGAGGGCTGTCATGGGACTCCTGGAGCAACCCGAACAGCGCCTCCAAGGAGGTAACGACGCCGTAGCGCCGCCGCTGCCTAAACCAGCAAGCTGGCTCTAGGGTTTCCCCTGTTGCACAGGAGGGGGATGATAAAGACCTGGACGACGCCTTCAAGAAGGTGACGACGCCCGTAGGCGTCGCCGTCGTCCGCAACAGCACGGGATTTCTCCCGGTCCAACATCAGCCTCACAATCCACAGACAGACCAAAAGAGTGCCAGCACCGAACACACCACACAAGAGAGACCACCTCAGGTCGTCGGCAAGGTGGCGATGGTCACTTCAAGCAGCACCCAGGACAGACCGACGTGCTGCCAACCTTCTTCCGCTTCCCCGCCATCGGATAGGAGGATGCAACGCCCCTCAATGGCGCCATTCGTCTCCTACCGGCCACCATCCCCTCCCGCCAACACCTGCTACAGCACGTCGTGCCGCCCTTCCAGCAGAGGGAGGATGCAACCAACCACCGGATGGTGGCGCCATTCCTCTCCCCCTTGTCCAACACCACCGCGGACCTCCACTCCCGCGAGACAGCCGCACCACCGCCTACGCCTCGCGTACGCCAGCCTATCCATGCCGAGCAGCAGCAGGCCTCGGACCGCGACCTGGACGAGCGGGCCCGCTGGACCCAGATCGGGCCCAAACGGGCCTAGATGCGCCGCTCGCCCCAGCTCCAGGACGCCGCCGCCGGCGAGGTGCCGCTCGCCCCTCCGCCTTCCACTGCCCATCCTCGACGACGTCGCCCCACCGCGCCTGAGACTCCGCCGCCGGGCGTAGCCCCCATCCGCGCGACCGGTCGACCGAGAACAGCGTCTCGGCCCCGCTGTCCGCCCTCAGCCCTCCGCCTCACTAGCGGACAGGCGCCGCCACCGCCGCCAGCGCCGGCAGCGGCAGCGGCCGGAGGCGCGCCGGCGTTGTTGGCTTTTCTTGGCTAGATTGAAGCCTCCGGAGTCGCCGCGCGGGGGCGACCCGGGAGGGATGGGGGAGGGACCGAGAACAGTGGCCCTTCTGATGGTGGCTATGCTTTGGGAATTCCAAGGAGAACATGCACGATCCCGAGCAGAAAACCGCATGCGTAGAGTCCTTACACACAGAAAGAATCACAGTTTAGATTGGTTCAGTAAATAAAAATTGCATTGACTTCATTAGCATTGAAATACCATACAACAATCTAAAAATGGAGCAGAAACACGTAGTTTAAAAGCCACTGATTAGAAGCAGGGATAGGTATTTACTGAAAACGATTGAACAATGCAAATGTGGTCTTAATGTTTCTTTCCTCGCTTGGCATGTATGTCCTGCAATGAATTGGGGCCACACCCTTTCTGAAAAGAAAGCAATACTGAACTGATCTTGCTCATCTACCATACACAAATAACATGGTTATTTACAGATAAACAGTTATACTCCGATAGCCACATCTTAGCCTGGTGTATATTAAGTAGTACTATAATAATAAGAAGATAAATAATAAGGAAACCAATTCTATCAAACATTTAATTCCAAGTTTAGTAGGTGAGATTATGCAGATCACAGTACCCAAATATGTTTTACCTTTGTCGCCTAATTAAAAATAGTCTCAAGAGGTTCAGATAACGAAACAGCTTCCATGAACAACCGAAGTCATGTGTTGATCTTTAACTTGGTTGTAACCTGTAGCAAAGGCAAAGAAATTGTGATTGTGAGAGACACTAAGTAATAGATAAAATACGTTGAATGTGGGTGCTGAACGCTTTGTAAATATTTGAAGCACAACAAGTGCAATAGTACATAGCAACAGAGAGAGAAAATGGACTTAGAGAGGATTGGATGATGTTGAGTGAGGGCTGAGACCACAAGACGCAGGGAGAATATTGACAATTATCACATTCAGAGCATGAAAGATGGTGTTCAACACGCCTCAGATTTCCATGGATATGGACGTCCACGGCAGCAGCTGCAGCAGCAATAGGGGCATAGGGCTAAACCCCCTAGAGGAGGGGTTCGAGTGAAGGAGAGATCTTGCCGTGGAGGAGGGGTTTGACCGTTTGAGAGAAGGAATAGATGAGGAGATGGTGGATGACGGACGATGACGGAATATAAGTGCGAAAGGGAATCACGATCTCAGCTGTTTGGTCTCTAGAGGATTAATTAATGGATAGTACTACCTTCCTCCGTATCAAAATGTAACATGTTTTAGCACAAAATATGTACACATATATGTAGACATATTTTAGTGCAAGGTTTATACAGAGGGGGTAGTTATTTATCTACGATCATGGAGATGAGAATGCCTTGGCGGAAGTCCAAGGAGAAGGAAAGCAATACTTACCCGTGAAGCAGGCATATTGCTCAAATCTCGTGAGTTTTGGTGATTATTTTTCACGCGATCATGCATCGGCCTTAGCAAGTGGGGACGGCAACACTGAGAGACTTCAGTTTTGGTGGTGCTTGTCGGATACCGAGTCGCGATTTTCAAGGTGAAAACTTAAGATCTAATCTTTATTGGTTGTGTCTGAGAAAAGCTAAAATATTTGATCGCACGACGATAATGCTTATGTGTTTTTTTTGGAGGAGTTGCTTTTAGAGAACCTCTTTTGTAGTCTGGGTGCTGTATTTGGTGATGATTAGAGTGTTGATGCTGCGAGTGGTGGGATCTATTTTTTCTCTCTCTTTTTTACTTAATTTCTTAGATGTGTGCATCCTATATGTCTTCGGACATCTTGTTAATGCACAAACTGGGTGTAATTACAATATTAATATATTCTCTTTATTACAAAATAAAAATGTACGGAAGGAAACGTTGTCTGCATTCCATATGAATCATCATGGTCGGGATACACAATGGACGAATGTATATGATAATCGTATGGCTGTGATTTATTGATGTGGCTATGCTGCATGTGGAGATAGAAAAAATATAAGTGGCCTTTAGTGAGGGACTTATAAGAGGTATAAATAGATGTATAGATATACTATCGATACCGAAAGTGCATGTATGTATGGTTTCATAATTAATGACTATATACGGACTAATGGTTAATTGAGTTATGTATAAAGTTATTTTCCATATGGAGGGATTGAACACTATTTGTTTGATTCAAGGATAATGCCACGAAGATAAATACGAAAATAGTGGGGTGCCCACATGATAGATACGCACCCCATCCAGCCATTGAATCACTCTATAGTGTATTTTTTTACCTCACATTTAAACTAACATCATTAACGGACCGAGTCCTTTTTCTCCACACGCGGCCACCTCCCCATTCGGTCCGCTACGGTTGGATGGGAGCTCGGCCTCCTGCTCGTTCGGTGAGATGGGAACCTTCCAAATGATAATATCAAGAATAAGTTGCGACAGCCCAAAGGTCTTATTCATTGGGATCGGATAGTCAATCCTCCTGTCTCAAGGACGAGTCTGATCCTGGGTGTTTTCTTTTCACAGTGAATACACAGTTTGTTTTTTCATTAACCAGAACGGGCACGGTTTATTTCTTCGTTACCATGAACGAACACATGTGAAAGACGGCACATGGGTGTTTTTTTTGTTAACGATGAACGAGCATGGTTTATTTCTTCGTTAACCAGAACGGCCACGGTTTGTTTCTTCGTTAACCATGAACTGCCACTGGTAAAAGCCGACACGTGGGTGTTTTATTTACGCTAACAATGAACGGGAACAGTTAGTTCCTTTGATAACCAGAACAAGCATGGTTTGTTTCTTCGTTAACCATGAACGAACACGGGTGAAAGTCGATACACGGGGTTTTCTTTCCTCTGACGATGAACGCACACGGTTTGTTTCTTCGTGAACCAAAACGGGGCATGGTTTGCTTCTTTGTTAACCATAACATGGCATAGTTCATTTATTTGATAACCAAAACAGGGCACGGCTCTTACCAATTAATAGGCGTTAATGACAACACGAATCACGAGACAAAATCCGACTGCTGGCGCCCTATGCGCAGTTACCAGCGTGGGCATGAAATACGCGTTGAAGATATATATGTGTTGAGTATAAGTATCAAACTCATTGAGCAGAATAGATGACTATGATATAATAAATAAGAATAAACTGAAGAGAACCTTGATGCATCATGATAAATTTCAATGCAGATGAAGTTTTTTGTGTGGAATCCAATGTAGTCATACTCTAACTTATTTGTTGAGCCATGTAGAATAAAGATCTTTAAAGTATGATTACAAGAGAGGAACTTTAAGATATGGCTCTTTGTCAAGGTCATGATTGACTCTTGTTTTGAGCCATTGTTGATCAAGACATGAAGTATGCAATCAAGTGAAAAAGCATTACGTATTTTATAGAGTTTGTCAAAGAGCATGAAGGCGGAGAGTTGATGACTCATGGTGAATCCAATATTGGTCATAATAGAATTGAACCTTTTGCGCGCATGTCTTGAAGAAATGAAGATTTAGTGAAGAGTTAAATCTTTCCTTCATCGTAATATAGATTGAAGCAAAGATATAAAGGTGATCAAGCCAAAGTGCAAAGATTGGATCCAACTTGGTCAACACACAAAGTTTAAATGGTGTATCATGTGGGATCAAGTGATATCATGGTATCGTAAGCAATTGTTATTGTGATTTTTGAATTAACCCATGATTCATATGTTTGGTGTTTTTATGACGGTTAGATATCTTTCCATGAGTTTGCACGAAAAGAAAGAATTTGTAGAACCCAGGTAATGGATTGTCAAGTATTTACGGGTCCATGCCTCTATATAATGAGAGTAACCCTACTTAGAGCTATGCATTAAGGCTCTACTGATATGAAGAACACAAATATCACTACAAAGGGGTTATTGGCGAGTTGAATAAATAACTCGTCGAGTAGATCGATCTAGGATTTAGAGCTATATGGTGTTTTACAATGGTGAATGGTTGAAAGCTCCCTTATATAGGCATAGTGTCCTTGTCTTGTGTGTGAAGATCTTCTATCATGTCTACCAAGCCTTGATTTATCTCTTTATCTATCTTGAATTTGGTAGATTTTGATTGGCACACAGTCCGGGTCCAGCACAACTCGTTAGTTTGGTGTTGTCTCTAAGTGGGCCCTAAGGCCTTAGTCATAGCAGGCTTGATTGGGGTATGTGATTTTTTCTTTTTGCGAAATAGGAGCTTTACTGCTTAAATTTAGGATTACAATTATTCCACAATATTTGTTCTAAGAAGAGTGGTTTTATAATTTACCCACATGCACCTTCTTCTAAAACTACTACTCCCTCCGTCCCAAAATAAGTGTCTCAACTTTGATATAAAGTGGATGTAGAGGGAGTAGCATTTTTAGCACAAGCATGAGCCGCCATGTTAGCTAGGCGCCCAATAAAATTAAATGAAATACTAGCAACGATCCACTAAGCTACTTAATCTCTCTGTAGATAGCGGTGAATTCTGATCTTGCCGCCACCCGGGTCTTCCAACAGCTTGATTACTTTTTTTAGCGTATATTTTCAATATCCACCGCTTGAAAGTAACGAAGCTACTCCCTCCGTTCCAAATTAATTGACTTCTATTTGCTCACATGACATACACATATGTGGGCAAATAGAAGTCAATTAAATTAGAACGGAGGGAGTAGATGGGTCGCATCTATCACATCTCTTGCCTCCATTATTAACGGGCTAGCCGCATCAGCAGTGGAAGACGTAATCGACGGAAAATCCCTGGAGGCCATGGCATGCAGAGAGGGGCTGTGTTGTTGCGTCATATTAGGCTGGCAACCGACTGCTTGGGGGTTGTATCTAGAAATGAAATTCAAGAACCAAACCTTTTCCACCAGCTTAAGATAAGAGTGTTGGGGAAGGTTAGTTCGATCGAGGATTGGAGACGAGGGAGAGATGATATAAAAAGCTCGGGATAGATTTTGAAGTCTTTGTGCGAGCCGAGCTCATGATCTTCATGTCGATCTATTATTCACCTATGTATCTGTTCTTTCTTAGCTAAACTGGTGGATCAACAAGGCTTGAGCATGCCTGAGTTCACCATCCCGATCTCTGATAATCAATGCTCTGGTGCCATCTCTACTAACGAAAACGAAATACTGCATGTACTGCTAACTGAATTCCCATTTGCCTTTAAAGATGAGGTATGCTCGGCGATTCAAGATCTTGAATACAGAAACTTTACACTTCGTAGTCATTATTAGCAAGAATCGAGTGTGGCACGACTGCTGTGGAATAAATATCTTTTGCATAATCACTGGAAACCGTCTAGCTCGCACTTTTTTGGGCAATATTAAATTAATGTAAGACAATAATTAAATCCTCTGGTTCGGTACCTTTTCGATTAAATTCTCGGATAATGTTTTGGGACATAACCTAGTTAGAAATGCTCCTTTATAGCAGCAATATCATAGTATTTTGAAGTGTGAGTGTGACATAAGAATAACATGATTGCAGAAGTTTTGGAAGTCTCCCAACCTATTTTTTTACTTTCGAATTGATCTAGTCGGTCATCGATTAGACTGCTGTACTTTGTACGAGGAACTGATGAGTTCTGTTGGAATCTACTCCCTCCGTTCCAAATTAATTGACTTCTATTTGCCCACATGACATACACATATATGGGCAAATTAATAGAAGTCAATTAATTTAGAACGGAGGGAGTACCAAAATGGAAACCTGATTCAGTCCTATGTTTTTTAAAGCACGTTACCGTAGGGAAAAAGGCCTACGTTTTTTTCTCTCCATTAATTAAAGCGAAGAAACAAAAGAGTTCCGAGTACAATCAGGGGGGTTAAAACTGAAAAAGAAGTATACGTAATTAAGGATTTAGGTCTCTAAGCAACTGTAGAAGTTGTTGTACCAAAGCTGGCTTCACTCTATGTTGATGAAGTGCCAAGTCTGCTTGAATCTCACTCTCCATCTCCCAACTGAAGGAATCTGACCTTGAAAAATGAACTCGTTTCGACATTTCCATATATTCCATTTAACACATGCAAATGTCTCCATAAAGCATGGGCTGGTGCGAATGGATTTGGCCTGCATAAATCTTGAAGTAAGAGGTCTACCAGTGTCCCAGTTAATATGGATATAATCCCAACACTGTCTAGCAAACAGACACTCCAAGAATCGATGTTGTCTGCAGATCGTAACAACGTCAGCACAAAGAATACAATTCTGCCAGTGCTTCCTAGCCATGAGGTCCTTGGTGTTGAGACGGTCATGAAAGAGCAGCCACAGGAAGACTGGAAGTTTCGGCACACGCTTGGATTTCCATATAGACTGGATAACTCGATCATAGTGCACTTGCGCAAACTTCAATTTATATATTCAGTCCAATGTTCTGCTCCGTTTGATATTATAAAATGGTTTGACCACTTCAATATGGACTAAATAGAAACTAAAATGAGTGAATCAACCAACTAAAATAAGTCTGGATGCGTATGAATCAAAGAGAAACTCAAAAGGCTTATATTTAGATATGGATGTTGTATTAAATAATACAAAATTATGGAACTTAGGACTCATGTAAAATCAAGATTTTCTTTGTTCTGTTCACTGAGTAATGATCTTGACCAAGTAAAAAATGTGTCTTTTGTCACTACGATGAGTTAATCATGCATTTCTTCTCTGAGTGCAAATTCGCCCATGAAGTATGGTCGATTTTGTGAGTGCCTCTCATTTGTATCAGCCTCAGAATGTGTAGAATATATCTGGTAACCTGTTACATGTATAAAAGATATTTATCCTATATATTTACTGGAATTGTTTGCATTGTGTTGAGCTATATGACTTTGCAGGAGTTATCTGATTTTCTGGCAAAAAGAAAATTTTCTTCTCCGGTACAGGTTATTCACCAAATTACACATTGACTCCATATGCGGTCTCTACTATAATAGTCGAAGCACACAGAGTTGTATGGCAATATATACCTAGTTGGAGCAAGCACCCAACGAGGTGGTTATCTTGTTTGGATGGCGGTACAGAGTTTGGACCGGTCCTTCTGCGATTTATATTTTCTTTTCCCCTACTTTCTCTAGTTTATTGGGATGTGTGTGCCTTGTTATGCAAAAGTCATACACTTGACCTCTTCGGTTATCGTATTGGATGGATGTGACAAGTAAGTCACTAATTCCGTCTATAAAAATATGCTGTAAAAGACTATTACGACATATGGTCTTTACTAATTTTATAGGCATATTACAAATAAGAGTGAAATAAAATTTTACCCCTTAGTTTTGCATTGTTGACACCCATTATCTATGTTGATCTAGTGAAAATTCTTATAGATTACACCATTTAGCAAACTTCAGAATCTTTTTCTCTTGTGTGTCCCGAACAAGGTGTGGTCGAGTGGTTCTGTGTGCGAGTCTTGTTGTGTGTTGGGTGTGCGTTGTAAGCCGGTTGGCATCGTGTGGATGTTGTATGGTTTTTGGGTCCGGTTTCTCTTATAAACTGGACTATCCTTCTTCTGATCAATAAATTTAGCAGTTCTCCTGCTAACATAAAAAAAATTGAAAGCATAAAATGTGAATATTATAATTTTTCAAAAAAAAAACGATCTTACATGTAGCTCGGGAGGCAAACCGCCTCACTCAGGTGTGTATATTAGGCCACTTGTCAAGTTGAAGCATTTTTCTTAGTTGTAATCACAGATACAACTGAAAAAAATCTCAATTATAAACAATTTACTCTCTCCGTACATAAAAGGATGTCACAAGTTTGTCCAAACTTGTACATATCTAGACATGTTTTAGTGTGTATATACATACAAGTTTAGACGAACTTATGACATCATTTTATGGACGGAGGGAGTACAACAGTTTGATTCTTTTTTTAGTTTGACCATTTCGTAGAGGACTCAATTTTTAGGACTAGGCAAGTTGAACTCTAACATAATATAGGTGGGCGAACCGCGATGCAAATCGGACAGTATATATAGGACTCAACCGAGCACTGTGTTAGAATTAGTAGCAAATTCGAAAGAAAAATCGCGGTCACACACACCACCGATGGATCCCTGAAACAGCCCAAAGTCGTTTTCAGTTTTGGCCGGTCCAGCTGCCATTTGTCACACTCGTCACACACATGTCGATTACCATGCAGCTTGCGCGCTCGCAGCACCACAGAACTGTTACAGCAGCGCCTCCACCGCACACAGTCTATCAGTATCACGTCCAAGCAGTCTCCGCCGCGTCCCGACGTGCCTGAAAATATCCCTCCGGCGACCAGCTCTACCGTCCGCGCGCACGCAGATATTTCTCCAGTCCAGAGCGGTGCTCTTCGGCAGCGACATTGTGCATTGGACACTGGTAGTGGTACTCTAGCTAGCAGATTGCCATGGCTACTATCACTACTCCTCCGGCCACTCTGCCCCCATGCGAGCACGCAAGGGGCCGCGCGCTCCGGTCACCTCCTCGCGCTCGCGCCTGGAGAAGGCGGCGCTGCCACGTGATAAGAGCCGCGGCGACGGGCAGCGGCCGGTTCGAGGCCACGCTCGCGGCGGCGGCGGGCGGCGAGGAGGGCGACGTGATCCGGAGGCTGCAGAACGGTCCGGACGTGCGCGGCGTGGCGCTGGAAGGCGAGAAGGGCCGGCCCGTCGACCTCACGCCGCTGGCCGTCGAGGTGATCGGCGAGAGCTTCGGGGAGTGGCTGCGGGAGAAGGAGGAGGACGACCAGCTGCGGGTGTCCGTCGGCCGGGACCCCCGGCTGTCCGGGTCGCGGCTCAGCGCGGTGCTCTTCGCGGGGCTGGCGAGGGCGGGGTGCGCCGTCTTCGACATGGGCCTCGCCACCACGCCGGCGTGCTTCATGAGCACCATCCTGCCTCGCTTCGACTACCACGCCTCTATTATGGTACTGTTAACTCGCACTACTCCTGT
This sequence comes from Poa annua, assembly GCA_026929855.1. NCBI lineage: Eukaryota > Viridiplantae > Streptophyta > Magnoliopsida > Poales > Poaceae > Poa > Poa annua. The sequence continues at coordinate 88,565,672 of CM049437.1, read as the reverse complement.
TTTCGATCCTTTCACAGTGAGTAAGGTGAAATCTCATGCTCTTTACTCCGTTTCCAAAAGATCTTATGCTATTTTTCCGTTTAGTCCGACGACTAAACTTTAAAGACTAACGTATAATACAATTTCTACGCCGTAAACGCATCAACAACGAACACTGCCCAAATCAAAACACTTGCTTTCCACAACGGTAAGGAATTTTTTTCTGTGTTAGTGATGACCATTTATTCTGGTGGTGACGGACGGATCAACACAATGCGTCACTTTTGAAAATTGTTCTTTTTTGAAAATGGTTCCGATTTTGGAAACTATTCATTTTGAAAATGGTTAATAGTTTGAAATGTTTCAGATTTTGAAAAAAGTTTTCAAATATGAATAATTTTCAAAATCTGGAGCATTTTTCAAATATGAATAATTTTCATAATCTGGAACATTTTTAATATGTGAATAATTTGAATATTATTACTCTTAACATTTCAAAATAAAGTAAAGGAAAAACAAAAAATAAATATAGATAAGAAATGTTCAGAACTGAAATCAATACCTATATTGGGCCTCAAATGCGGCCCAGACCGCAGATGCGGAATCCCATCGTGCGGGCGAGTCCACCTACCAGCTCGCAAGGAGCGATAGGTAGGGGCTCCCCGCCTCCGTCGCTCGATGCATCGCTTGGTCGTTGCGGCAGGGGCGCGCCGCCACGCCGGCTCACCGCCCCCAGCCTCCCTCGTCACTCCTTCAGCTCGGCCTCCCCCTGCCTCCTCCAGTTTCCAGAGGCTCCAGTCCTACGCGCCGCGGTACCGTCAGCCGACGGCCCGGCGCCGCCCGATTGCTGTTGACCGGAGAAGAACTCCTGCTGCTGATTTGGTCGGGCTTGTGCGGAAGTAGGAGACCAACAAATCGGGCAACTGCATAAATTTCTGCTACTGAAGAGAAAACTGCACAAGAAACCACCAAATGCTGCATCTTTTAAGAACTTCTGCTGCTGAGTGCTGATTTCTCCTCGTCTCGGCTGCAGCTCTCCTCATCAACTAGCCAACTTGGTAATTTCTTGTTTTAGTAACAAAAGATGAAGGATTTGTGCCTGTATGGTTTAACAATTGTTTGCATAATTGATTTCCTGTTTTAGGTATAATAAAAGATGAAGGGGGTCTATCCATTCATCTCAACACTGAACCAAATAAGAAATGCAAACCTCAAACCGAAGAAGCTTCTAAAACCGAATTTTCTGTGCCACTACTACACATCGATGTGTAGTTGTTGTGATATCCTGATAGCCACTTTGTATAACTAAGCCCATTGTGATTTGTGAAATGGCATGGCCCGGGACATGGGCTTGCATCATCGCTACTTGTATGCCCGGAGTGAACTGAATTCATGAATCATTTTACTTGCAGATGACCGCGTCACATCTCCCCTACACCCGCAACGGCCTCAAGTTCTTCACCAAGCGCGGTGGGCTAAGCTCCGCCGAGGTCGAAGCGATCTGCGACCGCGCGGCGCGCAAGTACGTGGCGCGGAAGATGGGCCTCGGCGGCGGCCTCGGCATGCCTCCGGTCGTCATGCGCGTCGACCTGATGAGCGCCTACGCGCAGCACCTCCGGGACATTATCAAGGAGCGCGTCGCCCACCCGACCCACTATGACACCCCGCTCAAGGGCTTCAAGGTCATCGTCAACGCCGGCAACGGCTGCGGTGGCTTCTTCACCTGGGACGTCCTGGAGAAGCTTGGCGCAGACACGACCGGCAGCCTGCACCTGGACCCCGACGGCATGTTCCCGAACCACATGCCAAACCCGGAGGACGCCACGGCCATGTCGCTCACGCGCGGCGCGGTGCTGGCCCATGGCGCCGACCTTGGCGTGGTGTTCGACACCGACGTGGACCGCAGCGGCGTGGTGGACGACGCGGGCGCTGCCATCAACGGGGACCGGCTCATCGCGCTCATCTCCGCCATCGTGCTGCGGGAGCACTCCGGGACGACGGTGGTGACGGACGCGAGGGCGGGGGACGGGCTCACCCGGTTCATCGAGGCCAGGGGCGGGAAGCACTGCCTGTACCGCGTCGGGTACCGGAACGTGATCGACAAGGGCGCGCAGCTCAATGCCGACGGCGTCGAGACGCACGTCATGATGGAGACCACCGGCCATGGCGCGCTCAAGGAGAACCACTTCCTCGACGATGGCGCGTACATGGTGGTGAAGATCATCATCGAGATGGTCCGGATGAGGCTAGCGGGGCTGGAGGGTGGGGTGGGAAGTCTGATCAAGGATCTCGAGGAGCCTGCCGAGTCCGTGCTGTTCAGGATGGACATCGTGGGTGAACCAAAGAATGCAAAACAGCGGGGCGTCCAAGCAGTCGAGACTTTCAAGAAATACATCGAGGTGCGTGGCCGAAACAATTTAGTACTGCATCGAGCTAAACATCTACCAGTACTACATTATACTGTACGAGGATGAGTATATTCTTCTGATGTAGTCTTGTTTGTGCCTCTGTTTCTCCAACACGTGATTTAGGAAGGGAAACTTAACGGTTGGGTGCTCGATGATTGTGGCGACTGCTCGGTTGATCAGGGATGCCTTGTCGACAACAACGATCACCCGATTGATGTCGATGCGTACATGTACAGGTATGCAGCTGCTTGCACATTCTAATTTGTGTTCTTTTCCTGACTTTCCTGTCATTTTTGTTTGAAAAGTTTTACTATGGAACATTCAAAGTTCATCTAGTTTCAAATAGTTACTATCCAATGCATGCACAAACATCCTATGAATGTACTGTATGATGTAGGGTGGACATTTTGAACTAATTTTCTCTGCGAAAACAGGGCAAAATTTTATGACGAGTCTCAGAGACAATTAGGATGGGTTCACATTCGCCAAAGTGTCCATAACCCCAATATAGCACTCAACATGCAGTCTGGTTTTCCTGGTGGCTGCAAATCCATGGCAAAGAATCTTTTTGACAGGTGCACAATCCACACCAGCCACCGAATATTCACTTTGTTTTGATGCAATGAGTAATTTTGTTTACTTCCTAATTCCAGGTTTTTGCTGACAAGTGGAGTAAATGAATTTGTTGACATCAGCCAAGTACAAAACTTTGTAGAGTAGATCTTATCTTCATGATCAAACACTATGCATAGCAATAAAGAGCTTACTGCTACATGGTAGAGTGTAGTGTGACTACAATATTCTTCTTCTCGTTCAACTAGAATTATTCTTTCCAAAGAAAATGATTACTAATCTTGTAAATAATGTTGTGCATTGAAATGCTAATTTGATTCTATAAATTATTTTACCGATTTCAGTCAAGTTTGTGTTTTGCAGTATTAAACTGTTGCTTCTTATTAGCTGTCCTTCCACACATCGTAGCTTGAGTTGCTGAAATCCCCAAGTCGGTTCATAGCAGAATGTGTATGCAATCTGTTTCTCTCAGTTTATAGCATCAATTTCTCTCTTGAAACCCTTTCTGATCTTGCGACAATGTTTACCTTATTCGTCATTTTTGCCATATTTAGTTCTTAGCTAGATCATATGGCAAGTTTAGGACAGATAACTCAGACATGTACCTGTTAGATTATACCAAATCATGTAAAAACATTTAATATTTTACGATGTGTTGTCAATTTCGCTGAATCACTTGTATGTACCACATTGCTCCCCCTATTGAACATAAGTGTTCAGTTTCTACTTAGATTAATGTCAAGTCATCCTGGCAAATAGATCCACCTTTCTATAAAATAGAGAGATGCTAAGTTGAGATCCATATCGTATGAGTGTCAGCACGAGGATTTAATCCCTAGTTGGTGGAGTAATGAAACCCACCACCATACAAAGGGATGGTTCTCAGATTTGTTCAGCGAAAGAAATACTTCGTATGACATGATAAAAAAGGCGACAACATCACAATTGAAGGGCTTAATGTGGAAAGACCTTTCTAATATTGTAACCATTGCCACAAGAATGCAGCTAGGAAGCAAAAGGTGGGTTTGGCACTGAATGTATGCTTAACCACTCCTATCGGACTAAATAATCATCTGGAGGGGGAATGCCAAAGACCTCCTATAAACTTGTCATGTTGTCTCGTAGAGTTTCCGAGTATAGTCTTTGAATAAACATGAACCTGGGATGTTGTTATATAGAGGCATAGAGCTGGAGGTGAATTTAGGTCACAAAGATTTTCATGTAGGAAAATATTTCAGACCTCGTGGTTGTTTGTCATGGTTTCATACCAGACATTGCATGCCTGGAGAAGATTTGTTTAGAGTAAACCAAAAATTAATCCTAAGAAGAGGCATAATGAACCTCACCAGTCACCAGTCTAGTTTAATCTTTTCGGGGTCGAGGAATTCTTATAAAGTTGTGTTGCTCTCTGTTATGTGTACTAGAAAATACCCCGCGCGTTGATGCGGGATGTTAGTATGCCAATTAGGTTAAATGGGAGATAAAAAGGAAGGGTATGTTACCATCACCGATGACGGCAATTGCAAAGTTTAGCCACATAATATTGTTACACATAACATGGAAATGAGTATACTACTTCTCGTTCTATTCATCAACCAATTGTTTCTTGCAAGAGCTCATTGGTATCAATACTAAGGACTAATAATCAAATTGCACACATGAGAGGGGGAAAGGAATACACAAACATGATAGTATAGTTGACGTTGAAGCTTTACGCCACCATTATGTAAAATATGCTGCTTACCATGGGATCAAATTTCAGAATTACCCATAGGAGTTCATCATATAACAAAAGTATGTTTGATAAGTTTATGTTTGTTCATAGAAAAATCTAAGGATCATCGAAAGGAAATAGTAAATGTTGAATTTACAATGGGACCGAAGTCCAAATATGTGTAAGTTCTGCAAAGAGAAATTAAGTTTGCACAGTGAGCTAGTAGCTGGCCTTGGCGCTGACGTAGCTGTCATCATGGAGGCAAATTTGTAGCAAAACAGTATAAGCTAAAAAGAACTTGCTCGATCTGGTTTAGTTGATGTCCATATTACCATCCGATCCAAAAGATGAACTTGTTTAAAAATATATGAACTGCAGGAAACATTAAACACCATAGGAAAATGTAAGCAGGAGGAGCGCAAAATTGTTAGGACAATTGTTAAATACTCAAATTGAGATTCTTAATTATACAAACATAAAAGTACTAAAGATAATTTTCATGCTGCATTTAGAAAACCAAAAGGCAAAAAAGATAACATACCTTGTCAATGTTTATGATCCTGAAATAAAGAAAATAATACACAATCACATGATGCAATCTTAATACCAATTGCTAGCCCGCGCTTTCAGCTCAAAGACAACACAAATAGTAAGGCTTGTTTATCAGGTTTTATTTGCTAATCATGTATACCACACGATAAATAGTAAGGCTTGTTGTATACCTGGAAGGGTTCAGATTTCATGGGACATGAGACAGAGTATCTGCTAGGACATGGGGGTAGACTCAGCACTGGTGCAGATGTGTGCTCCTTCTCCAGGGCATGGACAGAGGAAGCGAATGAAGAAAAAAGGCTCCATGTGATGCCAAGCGATTGGTCTCTAACGATCAGTTGACTGGGAAATAAGGTTTTTCCCAGTCATATGATGTCAGCCCGTTGCATCGGCCCAAGATCCCCCGTGGCCCGTTTTCGTTTTCTTTTTCTTGTTTTGTTTCTTGTCTCGTTTTTGTTTATGGGCCGGTTTCGTCGGGCCGATTTCCTTTTCCCTCACGAAAACGTCCGCGCGTGGTAAAAACATTTGCGACCGCTGGGTATCGAACAATGGTCTCGAGGAAAAGCTTTCAACATGGACTAGCCAAGTAACCTGTGACTCGGTTGTGATATGGAAAGGGAAAGTATGTACTTGACCCGTGCCTCTCGCGCACCATCATAAATCCAATTTATCGCCCGGAGTATTTATTAATTTCTCTGCGCGCGCAGGATCCATCCAATTAATCGCCGCCCGCAGGAGTACCTTACATCATCATTTTGTTTTTAAGACGCGATTTCAACCAAGTCACGTACTCCTATAAAAACAAAGCTACTCCTTGGATCCTTCTTTTTAGTACAACCCAACACACAAAAAAAGAAAAACAACTAATTAAGCGTTTCTCTTTCAATCTTCGTCTCCCATGAGCTGGGCTTACAAGAAAAATCATCCAATCCGTAAAAATGCAACCGTAATCAATTGCGTGTCAGGTTGCAACAGAAAAAAAAATGAATTGCAACCGTAGGTGTAACTGACTCCACCTAAGGTTGGTGGGGATCAAATTAGAAAAAAAAATCAATTAAAAATTCTCAATTACAACCCTAATGGCAACTAGAGATATCGGTTGCGTGCCGAGTTGCAACTGGATACACCCCCCACCCCCCCGATAATGGGACACAAAAACACATGTTACAAAACTAAAAGTCAAAAAAAGAGAGAAAGTATATTTTTGAAATTGAAAATGTCAGTTTCGTGTCAAGTTGCAACATGGAACCCCCGATCGCCCCATTACAACCGTAAAAATGCAACCGTAATAAATTGCGTGTCAGGTTGCAATAGAAAAAAAAATGAATTGCAACCGTAGGTGTAACTGACTCCACCTAGAGTCGATCAATTAGAAAAAAAATCAATTGCGTGTTGGGTTGCAACAAAAAAAATCCTCAATTGCAACCCTAATTGCAACTAGAGATATCGGTTGCGTGCCGAGTTGCAACTGGATACACCCCCCCCACCACCCCCCCACCCCACCCCCCCCCCCCCCCACCCCCCCCCCCCCCCCCCCCCCCGATAATGGGACACAAAAACAAATGTTACAAAACTAAAAGTCAAAAAAAGAGAGAAAGTATATTTTTGAAATTGAAAATGTCAGTTTCGTGTCAAGTTGCAACATGGAACCCCCCGATCGCCCCATTACAACCGTAAAAATGCAACCGTAATCAATTGCGTGTCAGGTTGCAACAGAATAAAAAATGAATTGCAGCCGTAGGTGTAACTGACTCCACCTAGAGTCGATCAATTAGAAAAAAAATCAATTGCGTGTCAGGTTGCAACAAAATTAAAAATCTTCAATTGCAACCCTAATTGCAACTAGCTAGAGATGTTGGTTGCGTGCCGAGTTGCAACTGGAACAAAACAAAATGTCAAAAAAAGTATATTTTTGAAATTGAAAATGTCAGTTTCGTGTCAAGTTTCAGCATGGAACCCCCGATTGCCCCATTACAACCGTGAAAATGCAACTGACTCCACCTAGAGTCAGTTGGAATCAAATTGGAAAAAGTCAATTGCGTGTCAGGTTGCAACAGAAAAAATAAATGAATTGCAACCGTAAGTGCAACTGACTCCACCTAGAGTCGTTGGGATCAAATTAGAAAAAAAAAATCAATTGCGTGTCAGGTTGCAACAAAAAATGAACGATTTCTCAATTGCATCCCTAATTGCAACTACAGAGATATCGGTTGCGTGCCGAGTTGCAACTGATTACACCCCACCCCACGTTCGCCAGTTACAACCGTAATTGCATGTCGGGTCATGATTTATCAATTACAACACTAATTGCAATTGATTGAACTCGAACAAAAAAACGATGAATGAAATTACCAATAAATTACGTGTCAGGTGCAAAAAATAAAAAAATACGATTACTCAATTGCAAAAAATGAACAACTTACATGATGAGTTGCAAAACTGACTCATCTCTACAAAATCAGGGGGGGTCAAGCTTCGCGTCAAGTTGCATATCAGCGTAAGAGGCGTCACATGCACAAAAAACGTTATTAAAAAGAAAAAATCATGAAAATTTAAAAAATGCTCAAACCAACAATAAAAAGAAGAGAAAAAACCTAGAAAAAATAACTCTGCTATACGCACGGACAGAAAAAAGCTGTATAAAAACACACCTAGCCAACCCCCACCCTCCACATCCCCCCGTACAACATAAAAAAAATCCACACAATTTAAAAGTTTCCCTGGATCTAAATGAAAAAACAAAATCAAACTAGCCCCCCACCCGGACCTGCCCAGCAACGCGCGCGCACAGCAAAAAAAAGCGGCCCAAAACGAAAAAATATCTCGCGCGCATAGAAAAGGCCGGCCAGAAAACAGGCCCAGCAACGCGCGAAGACAAACGACTGGGCCGAAACAAGCCAACCCTCCAGGTCGCACGGATCTCCGCGCGGGTGGATCGGACGGAACGAACGTTAGCTGGGCTGTAAGCTATTTGCTAGCTGAGAAATAGGAATTCCCATTCTCTTCACGGTTGGATGGATGGGAAGAGAACAGAATGGAAAGTGGTGACAGGAGAAGGTATACCTAATATATAAAGGCTGGCAGGATTCGCCTCTGTTCAAGCTATCCACGTCGCCCCCATTCCCCAGGCCGTCCGATCGGTGAAACGGACGACCCAGATCGATCCACGTCGTCCCCAAAACCCGCAGCACTGTTCATTTCCTATTTTTAGCCAATCAGCGCGCGACACGTCGCCCGGTCGCCGGCCGGTCGACTCCGGTTCCACCGGTCACCATGGCTATTTTGCAGAAAAGCGCCTCGCGTATCGAACCCGTGCCCCCACAGTCCATATTTTAACACTACGAAGGATCAAATCGTGAATATGGAAAACTTCAAATACTTTTTTGCAAAATCGCCCCGCATAATCCCCTTCCTTTCTTCTTGCTCCCGCGATTCCGCCGCCGCCTCGACCACAGCTAGGGTTAGCCGCGCGGGTGGAGGTGCAGGGGGCGGCGCGTGCGGGTGGCGATGCCGCGCGTGTGGAGGCGGCCTGCGCGGGTGGCGGCGGCGCAAGGAGCGGCGCGCGCGGGTGGAAAATCGCCCCGCAGAATCCCCTTCCTTTCTTCTTGCTCCCGCGATTCCGCCGCCGCCTCCACCACAATATGGCATGGCCTTCACGATGGCACAAACAGAAACGGAAGAAGCAAAACGGAGAGTTACAGTTAATTGATTACCGAATGAACAACTGTGCATGCACTTCATACCTGCGTTTCTGTGGTAGTTTTATGATGAATTGATTAGTAATAGGAGATGATCGTGCATCAAATAGTCATTTAATGGTTGGGAAATAACTAAACAAAAGGAGTTAGGGCATGTACAATGCGGTGATGTCATCCTTCTCTTAACGTTGCCACGTAGGATATTTGTCTAGTTGGAGGAGAGATAATGCAATATGGGGAGGCTGCCTTCCCTTAGCTAAAAGATGATCTCTTACGAAATAAGAGAATACTAACTTCACCATTGTACCATTTGCCCTCCCTTAGACATATAATTTCTTACGAAAATATAATTAATTCTCATTAATTATTAGTGATGACAATAAGAGCTAATTCATTGTGCAACTTATGATTTTGCCTTCTCTAGATGACATGGATTGCTAAGAGAAGGTGTGCCTTCTCTACCATTGTACATGCCCTTAGACAGATGAAAAAAATAGAAACTGCATGCAAGATCAACTCGCAGGATGAGGTGACGGTGCATGATATGGACCAATTACATGATTGCTGATATGTACACCTGGCATGTTGAGAGAAATATCTTTAGTGGGTTGCCCCCATATAGATATTATAGATTCGTGAAAGAAATTTCATAGGAATATTGTTGGATTATGTTCCTTATTTTCTTTTCTGTAGAGCTTGTTTAGCATTGGAAACCAGCAGAACCTTTTCTTATGGTATGTTTACTTTGTGCACAATTTTATAGGAACATTGCACCTATGTTCAACCTCATGGAAAATTTTCATGTTCCTGTTAATATATAAAGGCTGGCAGGATTCGCCTCTGTTCAAGCTATCCACGTCGCCCCCATTCCCCAGGCCGTCCGATCGGTGAAACGGACGACCCAGATCGATCCACGTCGTCCCCAAAACCCGCAGCACTGTTCATTTCCTATTTTTAGCCAATCAGCGCGCGACACGTCGCCCGGTCGCCGGCCGGTCGACTCCGGTTCCACCGGTCACCATGGCTATTTTGCAGAAAAGCGCCTCGCGTATCGAACCCGTGCCCCACAGTCCATATTTTAACACTACGAAGGATCAAATCGTGAATATGGAAAACTTCAAATACTTTTTTGCAAAATCGCCCCGCATAATCCCCTTCCTTTCTTCTTGCTCCCGCGATTCCGCCGCCGCCTCGACCACAGCTAGGGTTAGCCGCGCGGGTGGAGGTGCAGGGGGCGGCGCGTGCGGGTGGCGGCGCCGCGCGTGTGGAGGCGGCCTGCGTGGGTGGCGGCGGCGCAAGGAGCGGCGCGCGCGGGTGGAAAATCGTCCCGCAGAATCCCCTTCCTTTCTTCTTGCTCCCGCGATTCCGCCGCCGCCTCCACCACAATATGGCATGGCCTTCACGATGGCACAAACAGAAACGGAAGAAGCAAAACGGAGAGTTACAGTTAATTGATTACCGAATGAACAACTGTGCATGCACTTCATACCTGCGTTTCTGTGGTAGTTTTATGATGAATTGATTAGTAATAGGAGATGATCGTGCATCAAATAGTCATTTAATGGTTGGGAAATAACTAAACAAAAGGAGTTAGGGCATGTACAATGCGGTGATGTCAGCCTTCTCTTAACGTTACCACGTAGGATATTTGTCTAGTTGGAGGAGAGATAATGCAATAAGGGGAGGCTGCCTTCCCTTAGCTAAGAGATGATCTCTTACGAAATAAGAGAATACTAACTTCACCATTGTACCATTTGCCCTCCCTTAGACATATAATTTCTTACGAAAATATAATTAATTCTCATTAATTATTAGTGATGACAATAAGAGCTAATTCATTGTACAACTTATGATTTTGCCATCTCTAGATGACATGGATTGCTAAGAGAAGGCGTGCCTTTGTACATGCCCTTAGACAGATGAAAAAAATAGAAACTGCATGCAAGATCAACTCGCAGGATGAGGTGACGGTGCATGATATGGACCAATTACATGATTGCTGATATGTACACCTTGCATGTTGAGAGAAATACCTTTAGTGGGTTGCCCCCATATAGATATTATAGATTCGTGAAAGAAATTTCATAGGAATATTGTTGGATTATGTTCCTTATTTTCTTTTCTGTAGAGCTTGTTTAGCATTGGAAACCAGCAGAACCTTTTCTTATGGTATGTTTACTTTGTGCACAATTTTATAGGAACATTGCACCTATGTTCAACCTCATGGAAAATTTTCATGTTCCTGTTACAACTATGGTCTACAAAGACAATTCTGCGGAAAAAATTATATTGTTATTACTGTGATGCAACCCTTACCCCATGGCACGTATTACAAACTCATTTGTTTCGAGTTCATGTAGTATTCAATGTGACACGACACGATATTCCTAGGTTTTGCAAATCTTGCGGACCAAAGAACTCCTCAAAGTTGAAACACTCTAATAGGGAGCTCAAAATCCAATGAAAAACAAAATGTTAGTTCAACAGGCTCGGATTATGTCAACTATTCGTTAGTGAATGGGCATTGGGTGCAATAGCACTCTGCGATGTACAAGTGCACCGGTCCTCAACTTCAACATGTAAAAATTTCTCAAAAAATACCGACATTCATACGAGCATGTATATCTACCGTATCACAGATTCATATATTATTTTCTCATCACATGCAAAGCACATATTATATACTTTTATTGGCAAAAAAAAGCACATATTATTTGATGACATACATCGATCCCAAGGACCTGAATGTAATACTATTAAAATGGTGACAGGCAAATGAATCGAGTATACTCTTTCGGCGTGCGCTGACAGTTATACGCAACATGTGAACCTACTTGCCTGTCTGTCGCAAGAGAAGCTAGGGTAGGCAGCCGGCAGGCTCCTGGACACTTTGTGGTCGAAATCAGCGATGGCCTGACTAGATCAGTAGGTCATGCGTGTTGGCAGCCGAGCTAGAGCTAGAGCTAGAGCTAGATGATCCACACTCGAGCATGCGTACACTCCATCGATCCAGGTCTCATCACATGCATGTTCAAGTCATTCTTAACTGCACAGCACACAGTTAAGAATTGTGAAATAAATCATGGAGCGTGCACCCAAGAAAATTATCCAAAAATATTACCATCTGTGACCTGTGCACCCCAAAAAATCTTGCAAAAATATTACCATATCTGACACGTGCAATAAATAAAATGAAGTGTGACACATGATATTATTCACTTAGGTTTTTCTCATTTTTTGCACAGCTCACATATGGTAATATTTTGGATGAAAATTTGTGGGTGCACAAGACATAATTAACATAGTATATGTCCATCATTTATTTAAGAAAAAATAAAACTTTGAAATAGATGTTCGACAATTGGGTATGGGTGCAACTAGTTGTAAAATATTCACTCTCGGATGGCTCTGTTATGATTTGGGCAGTTAGGCCGTTCTTGTGTAACAAAAGCAACCATCAAAAACAACAATCGATTAGCCCTTTTTATCAGGTGACAGCGACATAATCATGCCACGGACCCAGTAGCCGTGAGGCCGTTAACGACCTTTGGTTAGAGAAAGCCCATGCATTCGGTAGCTTCTGCAGTCCCATAGTCCCCAGATGATGTTCCGTCAACGAGTAGTAATTAACACACGAAAAGGTTCCATGTTCATCACTGCATCTGCATGCTCTGCTTAAAGCAAAGTGCAATTATCTGAACATATCCTGATTTCATACGTAAGTAGATTGCCAAAATACCCGCCTAATTTTTCTGTAGAAAGAAGATTCACTTACATCTTTGCTGCTCCAGTTTTACCATCAATAATTACTACCACCTATGTTCCAAAATGTAAGCTTTTTTTTAGAAAGTCAAACTAACTAGCTAACAAGGCTTAAATTATAGACCAGAGGGAGTAATTACTAAAATAGTACTTGTCGATAGTTCGACACTTTCAGTAAGATATTGCACAATTTAGTTCACTTTTTGGTGTACGTCCGCATAACTAATGTGCATGCCTGGTGTCGCGGTTTTTCCTTCCGATGGTACACAAAACGTGTAGCGCATGCCACGCTCTCATGATAAAGTGAGAGGACACAAATCAAACAACCCATCATCTGAAACTTAAATGAATTATTTCAATCACTCCCAGTGATTAATAAATAATATCAGAGTAAGAAAATGCACCAACAAAAAGAAGTCACAAGAAAGCAAAGACTTGTGTGTAAGTCTATAAATTTCAATTTTACTTACTATATGTTATTCATTTAGTGTTTCCAAAAAAATCCCTTTTTTATAGATAGGAACCACGATCACAATAAAAATAGTAAAATGCAGATGATTGTCAAAAAATACTAAATTATAAATAGAAGATTTAAAACGACGTTGAGAGAAAATAAGTATGAAGGCTAGGGCATTATCGTAAAAAAAAGAAATTCCTCATTATTTCCTCCTAAGAAAATACCGTAGCCAAGTCCCTAGAAGAACTAAAGATCATATGGTTTTAGTACAACGATAGTACATACTAATGACTGAAACATTATAGTCGAGTGCTAATTATAAGCTAGATTAGCAAAATTAACATAAAAATGGGATTATGTTTTCTAACAATGTCGAGTACTTAATGTTTTGGTTCAATCAAACAAAACCTATCAATTAATTATGTACTTTTAAATAATTTACAGGACTCCGTATGCCATGATATCAAATTCGTACATTTACCCTTTTTGTGCATATACTACCTCCGGCCGGAAATAATTGGTGCAAGAATACTACTACGTTAGTACAAATGGATACTGAACCCACGACAATCATTACCAACCGGAGGGAGTATTAAAATAGGCAAATATACCATTAATTGTAGAGCGCACTATCTGAACCTCTTCAACATTAAATTGTGTTCAAGATCTGATTCTTGATGATAACCATCTCACATAGTTTTCCTTAAAGACAATATTTTTTTGATGTTAAACTCTAACTAAGGATGATGGTCATGTTAGTGGCCAAGTTCCTCGCTAGGTTTTTGATGTATACGCCGCTATCATAATTGTTGAGCATGATATTGGGTTGGATCAGAATATGAAGGATCTACATGTTGTTTGTTATGTGCTTTCAAACAACAATCATGTAAAAATATATTAGACTGCGCATACCGAGGATAGTTAAGATCAACAAACTTTTTTGGGTGATATATGAGCTTAATTCCCGTTTGGATGTATTGTAATCTTTTTTTTAGGTTTCTTCGAGTACATTTTCTTATATAAATATTGAGATGTGGAGACATTTGCGAAAATTCCTTTTGACTCCTAAGTTTCGGTGCTCCCTTTATTTTTAAAAATAAGAGAAATCATACTTAAAATTCACAAAAATCTGAATTTTTTGCTAGATGTAGTTAATGATGTATCTTACAATCATTCAAAATCCGTAATGGTAAATTCCGTTAACTTTAGGCTACACAAAAAATGAAAATCCTTATATGAATTTATTATTTTGAAAATATTCATTGTTAACTAACCTCACTTCTTATTTATATGTAGCTCGAAATACAAATATTTTAAAGTTGGACCTTTGCATGTTCGTAGGATACATCGAGTACATCTAAAAAAATAAGTTTTTTTTAAAACGTCCTCGAAACGGGCTTAAGATTTTTAAAAGTTGTAAATATGATTTACGAATTTTGTAAACTAGGGAGCACTGGATCTCATAAACCAAAAAACTCAACTCAGGCTTGTACCAGATCAGTCCTTGTGAGCTCATCATGTGTTTGTTAGGACTTAGTAGTACAGTACATGTTAGTAATTCTATTTATGTGTGTCTTTTGAATGCTCCCAAGTAGCACCAAATCGGTATGAATGCAGCACTGCTGAAACACGACGCAAACCTGCATCATACGTTTACGAGCGAGCATGTCCCGCCACACTAATTGATTACTGTCACAGTACACAGTGCACACTACAGCAAACGGCATACTTTGCAAATACGCAAAACCCGCCATAGGATACGAACCGGGCATAATTGCTGCTCGCTGCAACCATCATCAGCAGACCCAGAGGCCAGAGGTGGAGTACTAAAAACCTCCAAAAGACACACTCATGGCCGCGCCGTACGGTGACCGGATCACCGGAGCGAGGTCTTCACCGACACCGGTCACAGGCGCGCAGCACCAGCGTCAGTCAGGCAGGCCTTTATCAGCCATGGCCGCGGTACACCCACCGACCGCGAGGTAAAGAAGCGGCAGTGGCAGGCTAATCCGCTGTTCACCATTCTTAAACCCAAGCTCAGGTCGACCAGATCCCGCTCGCTCGCTCGCTATCAGCTCTGCTCTGCTCTTCCCCACCAGAGTCCCCACTCCCAGATCCCAGTCCACCACACACTCTCCTCGGTTCTCCCACTCACTTCACCAGCTCGCTTCTCACTCCCGTGTTCGTTTCCCAACACCGCCCGCTCCTGACCGAGAGCTCGCTTGTCCGCTTCGCACCGGCCGAGGCGGCGCACATGGCGCTGCCCCATCTCCTCCTGCTCCTCTTCCTCCTGCTCGGCTGCTCGCGCGCCGCCTGGGCGGCGCTGCACGAGCGCGACGCGGCGGCGCTCCGGGACGTCCGGGCCAGCCTGCGTGACCTGCCGGGCTCGCGCTTCTTCGACTCGTGGGACGACGAATACGGCGGGTCGTCCGGGTCCACCCAGTGCGCCTACGCCGGCGTCGTGTGCGCGCCCGACGAGGACGACCCCACCGACGCGCTCCTCCGCGTGTCCGTCCTCACGCTCGGCACCGGCCTCTCCGACTCTCCCGGCCTGGCCGGCACGCTCCCGGCCTCGCTCGCCACCCTCACCGCGCTCACCGACCTCGTCCTCTACCCGGGCCGCGTCGGCGGCTCCATCCCGGCGGACATCGGCTCGGGCCTCCGCCGCCTCAGGCTCCTCTCGCTCTCCGGGAACCGGCTCACCGGACCCGTGCCGGACTCCTTGGCCGGGCTTCCCGACCTGCACACGCTCGACCTGGGGAACAACCGGCTGGAGGGCGCGATACCCTCCGGGCTGCTCCTCCCGTCCTCGCCGAGCCTCAAGGTGCTCATCCTGGCCAACAACCTCGGCCTCTCAGGGCAGGTTCCCGCCCAGTTCTCCACCTCGCAGCTGTTCCACGTCGACCTGGGCCGCAACTCCATCACCGGCGCGCTCCCTCCCCTGCCGCCCACGCTCCGGTACTTCTCCGTGGCCGCCAACTCCATGGACGGGAGCCTCGACGGTGCCTTCGCCGAAAGCACAGGCCCAGCCGACCTGGCCTTCCTGGACCTGTCGATGAACGACTTCTCGGGCTCCATCCCGCCGCAGGTGTTCGCGCTCCCGAGCGCGTCGTCGCTGCTCCTGTCCCGCAACAACTTCACGGGCCCGCTCACCGTGCCCGACTCAACGACGCCGCCGCCGTGGTCGGTGGTGGACGTCAGCCACAACGCCATCTCGGGCGAGGTCCCGGAGGCGCTGGCGGCGGCGGGGAGCCTGTACGTGAACAACAACAAGATATCCGGGGAGGTGCCGGACGCGGTGGCGCACAGCGTCTTCGCGGGCCGCATGACCACCTTCTACGCGCAGCACAACTTCCTCACGGGGTTCCCGGTGCCGCCGTCCCGGCCGCTCCCGGACTCCGCCGCGCTCTGCCTCTCGTACAACTGCATGGACCTGCCGTCCGCCTCCGCCGCCGACGGGTGCCCCACCATCGGCGGGCCCCTGGAAGCCAGGCCCGCCGACCAGTGCCGGAGCGGCGGCTGAGCCAATCCCGCCGACGCCGACGACGACACTCCGTGGAGACGGATGGCTGACAGGCGGTGGGGGCTCCCCGCTCCCGGCTTCGTCTCCGTCGGTGGCACGGGCGGTGGCGGGTGATTCGGGTTCACACATTTTGGTTTGTCCGGTTGTTGTTTCATGTGATCGGGTTTGAATTTATCGGGCAACGGTCACACGGACACGGGGGAGTTCGTGACTCTGCGTGCGTGTGTGTAGCTACTCCTACTAGCTAGTGTGTGTATTTGGTTACTGTTTGGGTTTGGTTTGTACGTTGTGTCCAAAGGAATACGTGGCGACGTCAGCAGGGCGGGCAGTAATGCCAATTTAAGCATTTCCGCCCATGCGCTACCAACCGCAAGAGGACAGCCTAATGTTGGCGTTGCTGTGTGTGTATAGCTTCTTAGCTAGCTAGCTGCTTCCATCACTATTATTACTCTCTCTGTCGTGTTAATTGAAGGTTAATTTTGTGTCATGTGTCAGACCTCACCAACTCACAGTGTTATTCCTGTTTGGCAAGAAACTACAACGGAGTATATAGTGTGTATGTTCTTAGTAGAGGTTTTTTGCACCCGATATTCAGTGCTCCCGCTATTTTAAAATTTGAAAAAAAATATTTAAAGGTTAAAAAAAAATCTGAAAACATCATTCATGTCCTTGATGATGTATCCTATAGACGAACAAGATCTTAATGATTCGGGGTGACTTGAGTCCATCACATGAGAGAAAAAAAACCTCAAAACTAAAAGAACCATCTACAACACACTATCAGGCGTTAATGATTTATTCTTTAAGATATCAAGGCCGATGAATCTCTGAAGTAGCTAGATAATAGAAGGACACTGAAGTAAAATCCTAGTACATTTGCATGATTAGATTATCAAATCGACATAATCTTGTAACGGACAGAACGCCTTCACAGACTTTCCAAGAAATATACGAATAGAACAAAAAAGAACCATCGTTTCAAGCAGAAGAATCACAACCAGAGAGTGTAGAATAATGCACATATCACGGCATCATATCCCTGAACATACAATGTGTAGGGGTAAAGCAACTACAGGTTGCTGTGGAGTGGAGGAGCCTAATGTCCATGATTTGACATAAGTTGCCATGGAGGAGCTTAAACTATATTTAAGTTGCCAGAATCCCAAAATTATTGCAACCATGTGAAAGAACACTAACATGATCACGCTATACTAAGTATTTTAATCAGCAAAGGGTTAAGCTAGGGCATTTGACAAATTACCAAGAGTTTGCAATTTGAGAGCAAGCATTTCACCCGCGCGCACATCGCAGCGAGTCGTCATCCCACCACGGCGCGGAGGGAACACTGCCGCTCGCTGGCTACCGGCGCCCGCGCCCACCACGGCGCCACCCCAGCGCCCGCGACGAGCTTGCGTTCTTGCCGCTGCGTCCCTGCCCGTGACCAGTCGCCGCGGAAGCCCGCGACATACGCTGTAAAATCGGTTTGAAGCACGCTCAATCCACTTTTACCGTGCGAGGCTATGTTTAATTTCAACAGAAGCTCTACATTTTGAAGATGTAAAAGTTGATAGCAGTTGCTGACCGCGTTTGCGTTGTATGTTTGCCCACGCGTTTTTCGGGGCTGCATATATAGCTCTGAGATAGCGTTATGCCGCGCGCACTATTTTAGAGCACCGGTTTGCAACACCTGTTGGAGCACCAATTTGAGCCTCTCGCGCCCTAAAATGGCATGTTTTTTGCATAGCGCGCGGGATAGTGCGACCGTTGGAGATGCTCTTAGAGCTCTCGCGACCATGGGGCTCGGGGGCGTGCTACCGCCGCGAACAGATCCGACCCCTCCACAACGCCCTCTCTCCTACGCGCTGATCTCCTCCGGCTGGCCTCCACTCCAGCCGTCGCGTGCAGATCCGACCCCTCCACGGCGCCCTCTCTCCTACGCGCTGCTCGGCATGTAGGGGCTTGGGCCGTTGACGTCGCGACGCTCCCGGAGCTCCCTGCCCACATGCTCACGACACAGGCCGCCCTGAATTCGTCGTCGCCCAACGCCTCTGCTCGCGCCGTCGAGCTCGTCGCGGCCGTCCTCGCCTCCCGCAGGTCGGACCCCGCCGTCCATGGACGTTTTTTCGTCAAGCGCTCGCCAAAGGTTTGGAAGGCGGAAACTCCGGGTGCCTCATCGGGCCAGCTGCTAACGTGCTCCCATCCATGACCTGCTGTGTCAATTGTCTCCTTGCTCTAGACGGAAGAAGCTGCATCGACGGCCATCTTGCTCCCGTCGGTGGATGTTGCGTCGACGACCACCTTGCTCCAGCCAGTCGCGCCGAAATTCGTCAAGTGCTCTTGGGCTGTAGATGTCGCCGTCATGGAACCGTCACCAGCCGCCTCGGCTCCCCTGTCAGATGGGGGGTTTGGGACCGACCCTGTCGTTGTTTTACAGGGCCTCGGGTCATTGACGATTATGTCGGCTGCCTCGGGTCCGGTCTCTGTAGAGTTGCCCCTTCCTGTTGATGCTGCTTCTTTGGGCTCTGTTGAGGATGATGAAGAGTTGGTTGTTTGCGGCTCGGTTCACAGCGACATTGATGTGCGCCATGTTGAGGAGGCATCTGAGGAGCCTTGCGACGACCTCTCTGCTGGTGCTCAGGGTGATGAGTAAGGCTAGGTGCAAGTGGGTCGGGGCGGCCGCCCTGACCGCGCGCCATCAATTCCAGAGGTAGTGCCTTTTGCACACGTCTCCGGATGTTGCCTCCACCATCTTCCACCAACACAATTCCATCATGTAGATCCAAGAGAAAGCTCCAGCCATGCCTGCCGTCGATGCCACCATGTGGCACCAGACCGCGCCCCCACCCTACACGAGTCCACCATGTCATGATCGTCGTCGAGTCCTCGCTGCACCACGCCGCCATGACCCATCGGCGTTGTCGTCGTAGATGAAACTCCTCTCCACCGAAAGACCCCTTCAGACATCCCATGTTCCAGGAAGATGCCCCCAAGAGGGAGTGCCACACCGAGGATGTCGCCATCGTCCGATCTGATAGCAGATATAGGGTTTCCCCCGGAACTCTGGGAGACGGGTGATTCGCGGCGACGACACCTTCAACAAGGTAACAACACCCACTGGTGCTGCTGTCGTCAGCTCAGACAAGACCGGCTTACACCGGCCGACCTCCACATCTCAGACGGGCCACAGCCATGGCCGAGCCGCCGAAAAAAGAGGTCATCGCGCCGTCTTCCACCGATCTGCCTGGAGAAGCCCTCCACAAACTGCAGACTGCTCCGGAACCAAGGGCCGCCGGAGCCGACCCGCCAGCGACGTTGCCGCCGCGGCCGCCTGCAGCCGCGGGCGTGCCTCGCCGCGACCGGGGCACCGCGCCGATTTGGAAGACGACGAGCGCCTTCGCCGTGTTCCAGATCACCGCTGCCGGCGCGCCAAGGATCCCCGCCGCTGCCGCGCCGCACGGTCCTTGCCCGGGGACGACTTTGGCAGCGGCAAGTGGAAGGGGATGGAGTGGGGAGGGCTGTGCTCACCGGCGTTGGGCTCTCCGGTGCGGCCCGGGCGCGGGCCGCACGGGAGCGGAGGGCGGCGAGAGGAGGAGAGGGCGCGGCGAGGGGGTCGGTGGTGGCGGCGGCCAATCCATCTTATATGGAAATTCAAAGATACCAAAATGCATAAACCCAAATCCACTAAAGAATACGATGTTACGTTTCAGTTCTCAGTGCACACATTGTCAGTCAGAGTAGATAATAATGAGGCAAAAAGATGTAAGGTTCAGAGTAGACGACACCATCTCCATTCCTCGAATCTTCAGCAGGACGGTCCCACGCGGGAGCGACATCCATTCTACGGCGTCGGAAGTTGGCCGCGCCACATCGGCGCCTCTGTACACGAACAGCATCGGCAGCTCACGATCCCGTGCAGCAAATACCGACAGACGGCTCATGCCTGCCAAGTGGAGGCAGGGTCTCACCGTCGCCTCTCCATGAACCGGGAGACGCCAACCACCGGGTGCCGCGCCTTCCTAATCCTATCCCTACCCGCCACCGGTTGCTTGCTTCTCTTGCTGGGGGCGAGCGACGGACCAAAGCAAGTTCCTTCCGCGAACCCTGACGGCCCGACCCCGTTTGGCCCCTCTACTAGCCAGCTAGGACACGTACATTCAGAATACGTGACCACATGCCACCATCCTGTCAGGTACTCCCTCCGTTCTGAATTAATTGACTCAGATTTAGAACAAGTTAGGTGGGATGTTCTTGTCATGTCAGGTCAAATTGTTGAAAAGATTTGTCAGCAAGTTCTCAAAATTGGTTCATCTGGAACAAATCTTCTATATCTAAATAGCAAAGACCCACAGCAAGGAATTCTGTTCACATACAGCCTATCCACCTCATCACATATTCATAGCCGTTCGATTTGATTCATCTGTCCATCCATTTTTCTATCCATTGTCACATGCAGAGGCCCAATACGGTACGTTCTACTGATTAAACGCTAGACTGAACGTTTGCCTTCCTCATAATTTTCTTTCCTTGAATTCTCTTTTAAGACTGCAACCTCCACTGCTTTGTCTGCGTAAGTGAAGGTGAAACGGCAGCGGCATCTAAACAGGCACACTGCACCCATGAGCTTGCCTGCTGTAGATAATTAAATTCCCTCACATAAGCCACGGTCCTCAGTTCTCCATATTTATGTCTTCCTCCACCCGACTTGCGCAACAATGCCATTTGGAAGCCCGGATAACCACCTGTCCACCTTGGTGAAGCGCTGCGGCCATGGAGATTATTAGAAAAATTGCCACCACGGCAAGCTGTATACTCATAGCGGTGCTTTGTTCCAATGGCCTATGTCATGTTCGATATTTATTCTTGTCCATGCAATCTCTCTAACCCAGATAGTGGAAGACTGAAGGAACACCACTCCCGCTGAATATGTTTCCTTCAATTTTTTCTCATTGTTTTGCATGTCGTTGTTTGTGTGCAGTTTGCCAATACCTGTTGTAGGCCTCTCAAGATGAACTTCCTTACCGGCTCACATGACCGCCAGGTGCTTTCCTGATCCCATGGACATACCAAGACTTTAAAGTTCATTGTATATCCCGTTCCCGTTTTGCAATTCCTTCTGGCATTTTTCTTTATTTGAACTTGAATTACAATAAGAACAATACATTATGAGTCCTAAAGCTATTTATGTTGGTGGTAGTCCAAATTCCAAACATAGATGACAATGCATCAAACAATTTATATTGATACACTATTCTAGCAGATGAATGTTCATATTTTTTCCAAAGTTGGAATTTTACTTTTCGTTTCTTTTCCCATGTTGGAAATTTAATTTTGGATACTGCTAGAGAAGAATATATCCATTTGAAGTAGAAGACTGAATAAGTTCTATATGGGCCAACAAGTACTAATGGAGAATTACTGTGTCCAAGGTGCAACAAAAAATTAAACAAAATATATGCTTCATATTATAAAGGGAACCCGTTGCAACGCGCGGGGTATCCTTCTAGTTCCTTAAATGGGGAGGAGGGTATCCATTGTCGCAAACTCAATATTTGCAAGTACAAAAGAGGATTTACTCTAAGAAAATATAACCGGGTATAAACTATAATTAACTGACCAGTCCGAGAAGTAAAGATGGACATATTTTTTCATAGTAGTATTTAACTCTATGGAATCTCACTAATTGTAATGATGGAATTATGTATCCTATTATTTTCAGAACCCAAAAGTATGACCGAACGTCTCTCATGTCAACTTCGATATCTACAAGAAGAAAAACACCGAAAAAGGGCAACTGGAGAACATATTAAAGAATAAAAAAACAGAAAAAATATTAAACAAGTGGCTACAGCCTCCTACTTTACTTATGACTCTTCTGCAAACTGTAGAAAAAATGGCTGCAAACATAGCCTAACTTCAACCTAGAAATTAGGAAAAAAGAAGGAAAATCGTCGGTGCTTAGTTCCAAATATTTATATCTGTAGCCAAGTATGATCAATGACAAATACACTGGTATGGTTTATCATGGACAAGTAAGATCTATTTTGGATGCCCACATCCGTTCCTTAACCGGTGATGCTGGCACACGTTGGCCTTAACGAACAAAACTGCTGGACCTAACGCCAGGAATCGAAGCAGCAGTCTGGTACCAGTAGGACTGTTCTGTGTAAGACCTTGCCTTACAGAATACAAGTGCCTGACGGAGCACATATCTACCCATGGGAAGCAGTAGACCCTAGCCTCTATGTCGACTCATACTGAAGATATCAAACAACTGCCATAAACTAACAACAACATGGACATTCCAGGTAGAAATCTCTGTAGCTCTGCAAGAATTTTGCCAATCTTCTTCGTCGGACACCACATCTTCCAGCGGGTTCTTGTAAAGTTCAACAAGTGCATGGGCAACCTGCAAGAAATAGATTTATAACAGTTCCAAGCAAAATGTTTCATTTTCAGATTGTGAATGATCAAAACTTTGGCGCATCTATAGACAAACTTACGTCATCCACATAATATTGCTTGGTCTCCTCGAACCAGTGAAAGAAACTGTTTCTCTTTACCCACAGTCTAGGATCCTGCAGTGCGAAGTGTGCAGCTAAATCAAAACAACAAACAGTAAAGGATAAATTATAAGGCGTCAGTAACCATTCCCGTCTTCCACAACACTTGGGTACCAACTGTTTCACCTTCCAGGTTGAATTTTTTTGTGAAAATTGTGTTGGGAAGTAGGGGTTTTCTTTCACTTCCTGCAAATGGGTAGTTCATGTTATAATCAACTAAAATCTTGCATTTCCTAAGTTGAAAGTACAGTGGATTTGCCATATGGATGGAAACGCAGTTAGTACTTTCAGTAACTTTCAAATTTGTGACTTCTAACAGCATTTGCATATCAGTTCCCAAGAGGGTCTCCCTTAGAGCAGGACAGAGTTTTATCTGAAACAGTTTTAACTCATTATAGAAACAGGCTTAAAGTGTATGCAGATAAAAATATTTCAGAGGTACTCACAGCATTAGCCCAAAAGATGGTGTGCTCTTTGAGTACAACTTCATTTCTCTCTTTAAAATCAGACCCTCGAGAAAGCATACAGCAGTCTTATCTTTTATTGTTCTTGTAATCTAAGATAATTGAACAGAAAATAAGTATTATAAACATGCCATTGAGAAGAGAAACAGTACATCGGTTTCATGTAAGCCTCTTTCATTTGAGCCTGAAATGGACGAATCGTTCTTTTCATTCCCCGTACGCTGTCTGCATCTCTTTTCAATTGCTGTTCCTATATTGTCATTACGCAAATAAGGGACAGCTAAATGTTTAGTGCTAACTACTAAGTCAATCCAAATTTCACAGAAAGTACACACTAAAGCACACACACTAAATGATTTGTTTTATCAATTGCACTTGTCAATTCTGGAACAACATAATAATGATTCTTCTATGACATTGTTTCAGCAGATAAGATCTGAACATAAACGTTCGAGTTCACATATTACTTATAGAACATTACTTCCATGCAACAAATCAAACATCTAAACCTTGCATTAGTCACAGTTAAAATCTATCCTTGTACCCATAACTGTTGCCTACAACCTAATCTCTCTGAAGCTCTCGTGCGTGAACTGGATGAACAAGGAACAGAGAAAGAGAGATGAACACACAGACGATTTGTGCAGCGTACAACTTACTGCGTTTCTGTTTTCTCTTGCCCTTTTATTCAGCGATTACAGAAGCATGCCGTGGAGATCGCAGAGTCCCCGACTAGGCCGTGCCATCCCACGTCCTGGAACTTGCCCACGGCGATCCTACATCTACGGATCAGAGCGTACAACCACGACTCTGTCCTCCTAAAGACCTGGGACTCGACAGACTGAGTCCCGTTTATCTGAAAACTCAAAACGACACTAAGACTGAAAGTGTTCGTCCTAACTGACGAAACTGAAACAAACCTAACAGCTAGATTATTCCAACAAACTCCCCCTAAGCTAGCTGTGATCTTACTTGACATCCACCATGCCGATGCGTGCGCGGAGCTCCTCGAAACGTGTGCGCCCGAGGGGTTTGGTGAGAATGTCTGCGAGTTGCTCCTCCGTTCTGATGTGCTCGACGCAGATCTTCTTGGACTCGACACACTCGCGGATGAAGTGATAGCGCACCTCAATGTGCTTGCTCCGATCATGAAAGACAGGGTTCTTGCACAACTGGATGGCTGACTTGTTGTCGATGTAGATGGTGGTGGTGTCACTCTGCTTCCCGATCATGTCCTCCAGCAAACGGCGCAGCCATGTAGCTTGGCATGCCGCTGATGTGGCTGCGATATACTCCGCCTCACACGAGGAAAGCGCCACAGTTTTCTGCTTCTGAGATTGCCAGGTGATCGGGCTGCCGCCGAGTGAGAACAGAACGCCGGTGGTGCTCTTC
Source organism: Poa annua (assembly GCA_026929855.1). Taxonomy (NCBI): domain Eukaryota; kingdom Viridiplantae; phylum Streptophyta; class Magnoliopsida; order Poales; family Poaceae; genus Poa; species Poa annua. Next base: position 88,540,590 of record CM049437.1, on the reverse strand, counting down.
CGGTCGTCCATGTCACCAGCCATGTCCGAGTCGCTGAAACCAATCAGCTCCTGATCGCCATCCTTTGAATACCTGCATCCATAGCTCCGAGTGCCCGCGATGTAGCGGAGAAGATGCTTGACGGCTGCCAAATGTTCAGTAGTTGGCGCCTCCATGAACCTGCTCACGTAGCCAACGGCGAAAGAGATGTCAGGCCGAGTGTGCACCAAATAGCGCAGACACCCGACGATGCTCCGGTAGAAGGTGGCGTCCGTCGCAGGGTTCTTGCTGTCCTTGCTCAGCTTAAGCCGCGGTTCCATCGGCACAAGTGCAGGGTTGCACTCTGCCATGCCCGCGCGCTCGAGTAGCTTGCCAGCATACCCAGCCTGAGACAAGGTGATGCCGCTCGCGTTCTGGCGCACTTCGATGCCGAGGTAGAAGTGAAGCAACCCGAGGTCGCTCATGCTGAAACGCTCCATCATCTCCTTCTTGATGGAGTCCAAGCACCCTCTGCGCACGTTTCGCACGGATCGCGGGGGAGAATTCACCTCCACCGCGCTTGGAGAGTTCTTCGCCGAGCACGGAGTACAACGCCACCTCACTGCCCCGTACTCTCCACAGCAAAACGGGGTGGTGGAGCGTCGCAACCAGACGGTGGTCGGCATGGCACGGAGTATGCTGAAGGCCAGGAACATGCCGAACAGGTTCTGGGGGGAGGCGGTGCTGACCGCAGTGTACGTGCTCAATCGCTCGTTCACCCGCAGCGTGGACGGGATGACGCCGTACGAGGCGTGGCACGGGCACAAGCCAGACGTGGATCACCTCCGCGTGTTTGGCTGTGTCGCCCACGCAAAGATCACCCGCCCAGGATTGAAGAAATTGGACGACCGCAGCGTCAAGGCAGTCTTCCTCGGCTACGAACCAGGCACCAAGGCGTATCGCCTGTTCGATCCGGTGGCGAACCGGCTCATCGTGTCCAGAGACGTCGTCTTCGATGAAGGGGCGAGCTGGGATTGGAGCGGAGAAGCAGACAACGGCGACGCTGAACAGCTCGTCGTGGAGTACATGGTGCACGGGGGAGCACATCTGCACGGGGCAGCAACCGCTGGGCCCGCCTCTCCTTCCTCGTCACCTGCAAGCCCAGCGCCATCGGAGGGCGCTGCCACCTCTCCCTCCATGCAGCCAGCAGGTTCAGTTTCGTCAGAGGACGCTGCCACACCAGAAAACTCTATCGCGACAGGGTCTGGACCTGCAAGCACGGACAAGCCAATCAAGTTCGTCTCGCCACCGACGGACTTCGCCAGCACCCTCGATGACGCGGATGATCCAGCGCGCCCACATCGGTTCAGACTTGTCGCGGACCTGCTGGACAAGGCCGCGGAGGTCCCGAGGCAGGCGGAGCGGCTCTTCTTCATCGACGAGCCGGAGAGCTTCGCTGATGCCGAACCTCACGAGTACTGGAGGAGGGCGATGATGGAGGAGCTTAACTCCATCAAGGAGAATGGTACGTGGACGCTCACTGACCTGCCTGCAGGACATCGTCAAATTGGCTTAAAGTGGGTGTTCAAGACAAAAAGGGACGCAGCCGGCGCAGTTGTCAAGCATAAGGCGCGGCTGGTCGCCAAGGGGTACGTGCAGCGCGAGGGCATCGACTTCGACGAGGTCTTTGCGCCTGTCGCTCGCCTCGACTCCGTGCGGCTGCTTATGGCCGTGGCTGCCCAGCAGGAGTGGCAGCTACACCACCTCGACGTCAAGTCCGCGTTTCTGAACGGGGAGCTGCAGGAGGAGGTCTACGTCGCCCAGCCGCCCGGCTTTGCTCACGCCGGCGAGGAGCACAAGGTCTATCGCCTTCACAAGGCGTTGTACGGCCTACGGCAAGCACCACGGGCGTGGAACATGAAGCTCGACTACACGCTCAAGGAGCTAGGTTTCACCAGCAGCCCGTCAGAGCACGCCATGTACGCGCGCGGGCAAGGGCGCTCACGGCTCTTGCTCGGGGTGTACGTCGACGACCTGATCGTCACCGGCGCGGATGCAGAGGAGATCGCGCGTTTCAAGAAGGAGATGATGGAGCGTTTCAGCATGAGCGACCTCGGGTTGCTTCACTTCTACCTCGGCATCGAAGTGCGCCAGAACGCGAGCGGCATCACCTTGTCTCAGGCTGGGTATGCTGGCAAGCTACTCGAGCGCGCGGGCATGGCAGAGTGCAACCCTGCACTTGTGCCGATGGAACCGCGGCTTAAGCTGAGCAAGGACAGCAAGAACCCTGCGACGGACGCCACCTTCTACCGGAGCATCGTCGGGTGTCTGCGCTATTTGGTGCACACTCGGCCTGACATCTCTTTCGCCGTTGGCTACGTGAGCAGGTTCATGGAGGCGCCAACTACTGAACATCTGGCAGCCGTCAAGCATCTTCTCCGCTACATCGCGGGCACTCGGAGCTATGGATGCAGGTATTCAAAGGATGGCGATCAGGGTGCTTGGACTCCAGCTCGGCCGCCGCTTTGAACCTCTGGATGCTCGCGACGGCCCCGTCCTTCGATGCCAGCAAGACCACCCACATGAAGCGGCTGTGGTCGTCCACCATCAGCAGGAAGAACTTCTTTCCTCCCGGTGTTGCCGGTGAGATGGGGCCGCAGAGGTCTGCGTGCACCAACTCTAGCGTCTCCGTGGCGCGGTACTTGGCCACCTGCGGGAACGGTGCCCTCCGCTGCTTACCAGCGAGGCAAGCGTCGCACACCTGCTCCACATGCTCGATCGGAGGCAGGCCACGCACCAGCCCGGTACGCGCCATCGTCTTCAGTGCACCAAAGTTTTGGTGCCCGAGACGCTCGTGCCAGCGCCACGCCTCGTCGCCATGTCTGACGGACAGGCATACTGGTTGTGCGACCTGCAGAACCACCTTGTACAGACGGTTAGCCGAGCGAGGTACCTTGGCTAGGAGCCGATCTTGCCGATCCCAGAGCGACATGTAGCCGTCGCGGATCGACGAGGGGCAGCCGTTCTCGTCCAGCTGTCCTAAGCTGACGATGCTCGTCTTCAGACGTGGGATGAAGTAGACGTCCGTCAGAGCACGATGCTCCCCTCCTCGTACTGTAATCAGCACGGTACCTCGCCCCTTAATGTCGACGACGGAGTTGTCGCCGAAACTGACGGTGCCGTCGACGCTGACGTCCAGATCGGCGAACAGAGCTCGGTTGCCGGTCATGTGGTTAGACGCGCCCGTGTCCAGGTACCATGCCGCGTCGACCGGCTCGCTCTCGTCGCCAAGCCTCACCCGGGCACGTTCCTCGTTGAGAAACACGTGCTCACCGGTCTGCTCAGGCTTGACAACGAGACCGCACAGCTGCGCGAGGTGGAGCGCGCCTTGCTCGTCATCGGCGCCGCCGGCGTTGTTCTGGACGAGATGCGCCTCCTCCCTCTTCTTCTTGCGACAGTCGCGAGCCCAATGTCCCTTCTTGCCGCAGTAGCGACATTCGTCGTCGCGTGTAGGCTTGCCACCGGTCCCAGTGTCGGCGTGGCCCTTGTCGCGCGCGCCGTCGCGGCCGCGACCCTTGTTCCGGTTCTGCTTGCCGGAGGAGCTGCCCCCACCGCCGCCAGAGGGAGCACCTTGGTTCATGCGGGCGCGCCATTGCTCCTCAGTGAGCAACAGCTTGCTGCCGCCCGCGTCTTGCTCCTCATCCTCGTCGTCGTGCTCGTCACACACCTTGAGACGACCCGTGAGCTCCTCGATCGACATGGTGCTGAGATCGAGCAGGCTCTCGATGGAGCGGGCCATCTGCTTGTACTGCTTGGGGACGACGCGCAGGAACTTGAGGATGATCATCTTGTCGTCGATGGGATCGCCGAGAACCTCCAGCTGCTGGACCAGCTCCTGAAGGCGCATCCCGAAGTCGTCGACGCTCTCACCCGGCTTGAACCGGATGGACTCGTACTGCTTGCGCAGCACCTGGGCCTTGGACTCGCGTACGCGTTCGGCGCCGACGCGGATCGTCTTGATCGCGTCCCAGGCCTCCTTCGCCGTCTTCTTGATAGCGAGCATGGGGATCATCTCCTGGGGCACCGCCCGGAGGATCGCCTCCATTGCCGCGCGATCGTCGTCGTACTCGCCTTCTCCTGTTTCAATCACATCCCACAGATGTCTCACCTGAAGGATCACGCGCATGAGGAGAGACCACGAGTTGTAGTTGGTGCGGGTGAGGGTTGGCCACTGCGTGCTCGATCCGCCGCCCCCGTCGCGCCCAGAGCGCGGAACGGCAAGCGCGCGCGATGATGACTGCAGCGTCCCGAGCGCCTCCTGCTTCTTCTTTGACTCCTCAGCAGCGGCTGCATCGCCCTGCGTCTTGGGGTCGGAGGCATCGCCGGCGCCCTTCGGCATCGCACCCTTGCCCATTGCAACCTAGGCTCTGATACCACGTGTTGCCTACAACCTAATCTCTCTGAAGCTCTCGTGCGTGAACTGGATGAACAAGGAACAGAGAAAGAGAGATGAACACACAGACGATTTGTGCAGCGTACAACTTACTGCGTTTCTGTTTTCTCTTGCCCTTTTATTCAGCGATTACAGAAGCATGCCGTGGAGATCGCAGAGTCCCCGACTAGGCCGTGCCATCCCACGTCCTGGAACTTGCCCACGGCGATCCTACATCTACGGATCAGAGCGTACAACCACGACTCTGTCCTCCTAAAGACCTGGGACTCGACAGACTGAGTCCCGTTTATCTGAAAACTCAAAACGACACTAAGACTGAAAGTGTTCGTCCTAACTGACGAAACTGAAACAAACCTAACAGCTAGATTATTCCAACAATAACTACATACAGATTCAGCTTGATCATACAATTTCTGCACGCAAACTCCCCTTGAACCGTTAAATTTGGTGAAACACACCTCATGTGCCATATTTAACACTTACAAAACCCTTACGAATTTGGTGAAACACGTCTACGCCTAACTCCACTTTGGCTGGGTGCGGCCGTGCGGGAAGAGAGGGAGAGAGAGAGAGGGGAGGAGGAGGAAGCCGGTGAGCGAAGTTTGGGGCGAAAATTAGGGGTTTTCTACGGTACCTTTTACTAGTCTAGGAGTAGGAGCAGTGTGATTTCATTAAACGGCTCAGATCTGACGTTCCAAATTAGGCCCATTAGGTCCATGAACCCTAATTCGCTGGAAATATAACGAGCCGCCGCCACTCGACCGCCGACCGGCCACCGCCTCGCCGCGCCGTAGTTGGTGCCTGTGAGCACTTCAACACTGGCATGGCTACGCAAGTTCCTGACCACCTGCAGACCTGCCTACAGAACAATCCGTGCATGCGCCTCAATGGCGCACTACCCGCACACCCGTTTGTGGCTCGCCGAAACCTCTAGTCATTCTTGGTCCGACAGGGGAGGCGAGGTGGCTCTGGTCGGCGGAGCCAGACGCCATTGGGAGGGCGGGCCTGCTCACGCTGGAAGAACGTCCTCGGGCCGCCTCGCCGGTCATGCACTACCCTGGGCTAGGGATCACCGAGTCGCCGCCCTCTCGTGCGGGCCCTGTCGCTTCCCTGACTTACCCGGTGATCATTCATGTTGACAAGGTCTTGGACTACTCTTCGGACAGCGGCTATGGCGGGGGGAGTGGTTTCGGCGACGAGTACCCTCGCCGGATCACCCACCTGTGGTCGCTCGGCAACCCTGCTGCTGTGGCCGCCCCGCCTCGCCGGAGGTCCGCGCTTTGCAGGCTTGGGTCTGGACAACGCGGGAGGTCGCCTCCCCCAGACGACGAGGCGGCCGGCGGCGGCGGGCGTCATGCCGGCGGCGGGGCGCCTCGCGCGGGCTTCCAACGCCAGCGCCAGCGTCCGTCCGGCTCCAGCGAGGCCTCCTCCGGGGCGTGGCGTCAGCGCCAACGCATCGCCTCCACTGTGCATGTACTGGCCCCTCTTGACCTGAACGGCGGGCACGCGGTCACTTCCGCCTGCACCATTGGCATGCGACCTGCGACCTCTGCCCTGCAGTCGGTAGGGTTCACGAGCGGCGCTGCTTTGCCAACGGTGCGGGAGGAGACAGAGCAGCCTGTTCCCTTGGAGAACCAGGTTGATCCGGCTTTCCCCCCGTCAGGAGGGACACAGGCCCTTTCCCATGCCTCTGCTACCTGCGTTGCTGCGCCGGCAGCTCTGTCTGTGGTCGACGTTGCTGCCCCCCCTGTGGGCGAGCCTGCGAGCCCTGCCTCTGCGACGGGTGAGTCCGTGAGCCCTGCACTTGCTGCTGACCCCCAGACGGAAAAGGAGTTGACCGTCATCTCCTCTAGGCTGGGCCTCCAGGACCATGCTGGGCCTCCGCTCCCTCCCGGCCTAGGTGCGGTCGGGATTGACTTGGGCCATCTCGGGCCTTTTTCGGCCTCACCTGCTCAGCCTTTTTCGGCACAGGGTGCCCAGAACATCGGCACTGTGGTCACCGTTGTCGACGAACCAGTGGCTGTTTTTTCCTCTCTCCTCGCCGCTGAGATCCCCACGCCCCTGCTCGCGCCACCGCCGACTTCACCGCCCAGGCCGGCCAGGGCTGCGATCCCTAAGCCGGTCACCACGGCCACTCGGAAGAGCTCCAGACTCGCCAAGATCTCCTCGCCGGTCGTGGGCACCATCGAGAAAGCCCGCAACGTTCTGCGGAAGAAGTGGGGAATCCCCATTGACGATGCGGCCGGCTCTGAGGAGGAGCTGCTCCAACGGTTCCTCGCGTTGTTCAAGAAACCACTGTCGGCTGCGGAGGTCCAGGCCATCCGCGCTCTGCTGGGACATGTCGACACCCTGAAGCTCAAGATCAAGGCATGCCGTGCAGGAGGCGGAGGAAGAGGTCGCGGCAAGGGGGCCGTCACGGCCGTCTAGGTCGTCCGTGCAGCCCCTCCCCTGTGTTTGTTCGTCTCTATGTCGCTGTTGTTCTCAGAGTTGCGGCCTGCCATCGTGCGCGCTGCCGAGATGTTGTGTTCCGTCTCTGCCCAGTTTCAGTATCAACGTCAGTTTCTTCAGTTAGCTGCTTTAGTTCTGAGTTCTCAGTTAGGTGTTTGTTGGAGCTGCTGCAAGTTCTGCTCTGTTAGTGTGGCCAGTGGGATCTGTAGTGCGAGTTGCTCCGTTTGGGGTGTTCTTCTGGTCAGTTTGTTTGTGGTTGTTGGATTGTGCATGCTGTCTGTTCACCCCCTGTTGCTTGCATGGTTTCCTTATGGCTGAACAAAATTGTGTCATTCTGAATTGGAATCCGAGAGGCCTCAACAACCCTGCGAGGCGCCTTGCCCTGCGGGGGGTGGTGCTGGATCACCATGCCACTATCGTTTGCCTTCAAGAGTCCAAGCTGGCCTTGGTCACTAATGATATCATTGCGGAGGCGTGTGGCCCTCAGTTTGTCGGAAACTACTGTTTTCTGCCGGCCGATGGTTCTAAAGGGGGCATTATCATTGCTGCCAATGCTGATTTCTTTGTTCTCAGCGAGAGATGTCGATCTGCCAATACCATCACGGCCGACATCACCATGCGGGCTAAGGGGAATACTTGGTGTCTCTCCTCAGTGTATGGCCCACAGCTTGATCTTGAGAAGAGGCTGTTCATTCAGGAGCTGAAGGATTTGAAACCTCTTGTTCATCCCAACTGGTTGTTGCTGGGTGATTTCAATCTTCTGGTCAAGGAATCTGACAAGAGCAATGCGCAGGTCAACAGGCGCCTTATCGCTGAATTTCGAGCGGCACTCAATATGTTGGAGGTTTCGGAGCTGCGGCTCCATGGCAAGAGGTTCACTTGGTCCAGTTCTTGTGCCTCCCAGACTCGCTCCCGTATCGATCATTGCTTCGTGTCGCAGGAGTGGAACCTGTTGTTCCCTTCCTCGCACCTCCGGGCTATTTCATCCTCTTTCTCTGATCACTGCCCCATGGTGTTGACGGGCCAGGTGGATGTTCCGAAGTTTAGGGCCTTCCGCTTCGAGGACTATTGGGTCAGACAACCAGGTTTTTTGGAAACTGTTACTGAATGTTGGTCAAAACAGGTGGCTGCCTCTGATCATATACGTGCTTTGCACATCAAGCTGTCACGGGTCGCTAAAGGTTTGCGGCGATGGAGCAGATCCAAGATTGGCAACATTACGCTGTTGACGGAGGTGGCCAACCAGGTCATGTTTGGGCTTGATTGTGCCCAGGATCACAGGGAACTCTCCTTGGCGGAGTTGGCGCTGCGGCAGTTCCTTAAGGCCAAAATTTTGGGCCTGGCCGCAATTGCACAGTGCCGCATCCGGCAACGCTCTCGGATAACCTGGGTTGGAGCGGCCGATGCTAATACCAAGCTCTTCCATTTGAAGGCCAATGGTAGGCGTCGCAGAAACTACATCCCCGTTATTCATGCGCCTTCGGGGCATCTCTCCACCGAGGATGAGAAACATGAGGAGCTTGCTCGTCATTTCAAGGAGCTTTTGGGAACCTCCTGCCCGAGACAACACACATTAAACTGGGATGCCCTCAATCTGACAAGGCATAATTTGGTTCACTTGGACGATCCTTTCTCTGCGGACGAGCTGAAATCGGCGGTGTTTGACTTGCCGTTGGGCAAGGCGCCGGGCCCGGACGGTTTCTCTGCGCTTTTTCTACGCAAGTGCTGGGGGATCATTAAGGACGATCTGCTGCGAGCGGTAAATCAGCTGCACTGTCTGCGCGGTCAGCGGTGGCACTTGCTCAATTCGGCCCACATTACCTTGCTTCCGAAGGCTGAGGACGCAGTGCGGATTAAGGATTATAGGCCAATCAGTCTTATGCACCTGGGGGCTAAGGTGGTAAGCAAGCTGTTGGCTAATCGGCTCGCTCCTGAGCTTCAGCGGATGATTCCAGCCTGCCAAAGCGCCTTCATCAAAGACCGCAGCATACACGACAACTATCTCTATGTCAGAAATGCTATCAAAAACATCCACGCTCGTAAGACACCGGGCCTGTTTTTGAAATTGGATATCGCCGGTGCTTTTGACTCGGTTTCCTGGGAGTATATGATTGAGCTCATGGAAAGGCTAGGCTTTGGGCCACGGTGGAGAGATCTCATTTCGATCATCTGGAGTTCATCGTCATCTCGTATCTTGGCTAATGGCAGAGTGGGGACAACGGTGCATCACCGGCGGGGCCTCCGCCAAGGAGATCCCCTATCTCCTATGCTCTTTCTCCTAGCAATTGCGCCGCTTCATTGGCTGCTGGACTCGGCTGATCGGGCTAAGGTTCTGTCCCAGATACCGCTGCCCCCTGCCAGGTTGCGTACCAGCCTGTACGCAGACGATGTGGCTCTGTTTGTGCGCCCCACGATGGAGGACATCAGGCAGGTGGCTGATATCCTTTCTGTTTTTGGACAGGCTTCGGGTTTAAGGGTCAATATTCAGAAGTGTGCGGCATACCCCATTCGATGTGAGGGGCTAGACCTCCAGGCCATCCTTCAACCGTTGCCGGTTCCGCTACAGTCCTTCCCTTGCACCTACCTGGGGTTGCCCCTGCATCACAGGAAGCTGTCCAAAGCAGAGCTGCAGCCCATCATTGACAAAATTGCGGCTCGGTTGCCTCCTTGGAGGGGAAAACTGCTGTCCTTTGCAGGGAGACTAGCTTTGATCAACTCGGTGCTCTCTACTATTCCGATATATCTCCTCACGGTCATCAGATTGAGTAATTGGGCGATCAAGAAGATAGATAAAATCAGGCGGGACTTTTTATGGAAATTCAAAGCCACCGAGGATAAGGGAATATGCCTGGTTAATTGGAGCACGGTTTGCAGGCCCAAGGCGCTTGGGGGCCTGGGGGTTTTGGATTTGGACAGATTCAGCCGGGCTCTGCGGCTGCGATGGCGGTGGTACGAGTGGAGGGCTAGGGATAGGCCCTGGATTGGCACGGAGGTCCCATGTGATAAGGTTGATGATGCCCTATTCTCCGCATGCACCACTATCACGGTGGGGGATGGGAAGGCAGCGACGTTCTGGACCTCTTCCTGGCTGCATGGTGAGTCGCCGGCTTCCATTGCCCCGACTATATTCAAATTGTCCAGGCTCAAGTCGCTCTCGGTGGCTGAGGCATTGCTTGCGGATCGGTGGATGAATGGGCTTCACCGGATCACGTCGGAGGTGGAGCTGCGAGAGTTCACTGCTCTTTGGGTGAAGCTGCAGGATTTCCACCCCACTGCTAATGAGGATGCTATCATTTGGGACATATCCAAGTCGGCGATGTACTCCGCCTCCTCTGCCTACAATTTCCAATTCCTCGGCTCCTTCTCCAAGATCAACTTCTCGAGGCTATGGAAAGCCAAGGTGCAACCAAAATGTAAATTCTTCATGTGGCTGTGGCTTAGGGAGCGTATCCTAACGGATGATCAGCTACACCTCCGTGGGATCGAGCACGGCGACGCTTGCTGTCTTTGCGATCAGGAGCCTGAAACGGCTGCGCACCTGACCCTCTCCTGCCCTTATGCTCGGGGGGTCTGGAATCAGCTGGCGGCATGGACTGGAGCCTGGGCGCTGGACATTCAGATTGGGCAATTCACTTGCCCCAATGACTGGTGGAATGCTATGCTGGTTGTGTTGTCCAAGGATGAGTTGGTGGTTGCGATCTATGGCGTGTGGCACATCTGGAAGGAACGGTGCCGGAGGGTGTTCCAGCAGGAAGCCAAGCGGGAGGAGCAGGTCTGCGACTTGATCAAAGACGACCTTCTCACCTTGGGCTCCTACCTCCTGGAAACAAACCAGATTCAGACAGAGCCGGGCGTGCAGCCTACTAGTTGCGAGTAGTCTCTTTAGTTCTCTATTCAGTGTTTTTAAATTTATGTACTCTTTCTTCAGTGCCCCAGCCAGGTTCTCACTGGCTTGTAACCGGATTTCTTCTCCTCTTAATTGAATAGGCAGAACACCTGCCACTTAAAGCTTCAAAAAGAAACCTCTAGTCATTGAGCTGCCTGCTGTAAGAATTCATCGTACACTCCATGTAGAAGCAAATTAAGACGAACATAAACAACTACTTGGTCAATCGTCTAATTTCGGGTCTTCAGATTGGTTTCCTTGATATCTATTAGTTACGTTTCCTGAGACAAACTGCGAGGTTTTTCCATGATTTAAAATACTAAATTGTGCTTATTAACAATCTGACGGGGAGCACTAAAATCAACATGATTCCTATCTGAAAATTGTGGCCTTGATTGAGTGGTTATAAGAGGGATCAAGCCATAAGAATTCTAATAAATAAATCCCGGTGGAGACCGCTGCGGCCGGTGCTGAAGACAAGTGAACCGTTGGCCGGCGATGAGCCTAAAAGCTGACGAGAAACGCATTATGCTAGCACCTCAAATCAACGAAGTAAGATGTCAGTTTATTTCCAGAGAGGATGCAAAAGACTGACGACAGCGAACAGTTAATTCGTCTTGGGCCTGTGCTATCTGCAATCTTAGGCCGGCCCATCAGTGACGTGGTGCCGATTTCGGCAGCAGTATGATTTGTACTGGACTACTGGTCGTTATTTTAGCAGCAGTAAGAAATGTTGTGGACCTTTGGATGGATGAAAATAGAGGGCTCTTATTTATCAGGGGGTACCATAAAACATCTCGAAAATTATTAGCCGGGGGTTTATGTAGGAACAGCCGAAACGAGGAAGGGAGACGTACGAGATGCCGTCGCAGAAGAGATTGAATGTAAAACGTGGGGATCAAGAAAGCCCAACTTCACCTTTAGGTCGTGAAGCGATAGATGGGCCGGACCGTTTTTGCTGTAGGATTGACACCAGGTCGCAACTGGAACGTACCATTGCACCAGCTCGACCTTTATTGTTCTATAAAAAAAACAGCTCGACCTTTATTTTTTAAACTTTTTGAAGGGTGGTATGTACTAAACCCTTCAGATTATGAAGCTGTGGTGTATCACCAGCAGTTGTTGTATTTAAATTTTTGGTGCAGTGCACCGCTAGGCAGTGAACTGATTAGTTTAAATCTTCATGATTGCTTTGTTGTTTTTTTTAAAGTGCTATCTGTGGTCGACTGATAGATAAGTTCACCACTATCAAACCAAACACAAAACAATTGCACGGAAGAGGATGAAACGGCGAACCGCAGGCTACCAAAGACTGGGGGTTGCTTGGTGGTCTGACGCAGATTAGTGCATTGTGGGTAATCAAATATGGTGCAGAATATAGACTTAGATAGCGTATGAGAGCTGATCTCATAGAAGAAAAGAAAGATAGCGCATGAGCTCAACAGACTATGCCAAATCATTTTCATATCGTGTGAACAAATCGGCAGAAGCCTACATTAATACTATGATCTAGCTCAATTCGGGTTCAAATTGGCTAGCTAAACGACAAACTCTGCATGTACCTACATGTATAATCAGACTATCAACCCACAAGCAAAGCTAATTATCACTAGTAGAAAACAAGACTTTGGTGAGGCCACATTTGGCACCGGATTGACTGGAAAGGGGTATTAGTACCGGTTTCAGAGGCGAGACTGCTGGCCGGCAACCGCACCGGTTGCGTTGGACGACCTTCCGGTACTAAAAGTTCGGCCTGCAGCGCGCGGCCCCCACGGCCAGACCCTTTAGTACCGGTTTGTATTAAGGTTCGGCATATATTGCCTTCTTCCAACCGAGGCACAGCTCCATTGCTTTCATTCAAGCTCCATTTTCTTCTCTCTTTACTCTCCCAAGGTCTAGCACTCCTTAATCTCTACAACATTTGTTAAGATTGGTAGCACTTACTTATATAAGGGTTAGCAACTTCATCTTCTCTTCCGGCATTTCAATTTTAGCTCATTTTGGTAGTTTAACTCATTTGATTTTTCTAGTGCAACCAAGGTATTTGATGAAATGCCTAAGTTAGGGATTTTATTTGTTTTACATGCATTTTGAGCTCAATTTAAAATAAGATTTGTGCTTTTTTATAGTGTCGTCCCCACTTCCTCGCCGCCATCGATCGCCCGCGGCGCCCCGTGACCGCCGTCGGTGAGTCTCTTGTTTTTATCTTATATTTTTAAAAAATATTAGTTATATGGTTTAGATGCATAATTATTACCTGTATATTTTTCTTACTTGATAATTGTTTGTTATATATATAGTGTCATGGTTTTGACATCTGTCCACACCGGCTCTCGTCCGCTCTATTATTCGGATGTGGTACGATTGTTTGTTATAACTATATATTTGTTTAATTTCATGTTTATAACAATTAAGTCGACCAACTTGACGTAGATATATTTTTATCTAGGAGGTTGTTGAACCGGAAAATGAACCCGACCCTATTCTCGAGTTTTTTGTAAAAGAAAACGATGATTTGAAAGCAAAACTGAAAAGAAGTGAAGATCTTCGTCTCGAAGAGAAGATGAAATGGGAGTTGAAGATTGCCGACGTCGTTGATGATAACGAGATCAAGATGGAGGCAATGCGCTTGGATCACGAGATCAAGATGAATGCAATACGCTTGAAGCTTAAAAAGATTAGAAAATATGCCATTAGTCAAGAGTCTTGTTATCATTATGCTGTTGGTTCAATAATTACCTTAGTTGCGATTTTGACCGCATTTATCGTTGGATTTAAATTCTTTATCTAGTTGTATGTTAGTTTAAATTAATGAATGTTTATGAGAACTATGTATTTGATTTGTTTAAATCCGGTGAACTTGTATTAATGAATTTAGTCACGTATCTTTGTTCATGATATAGCTGTGGTGTAATGGTTTTAGATATATTTATATAATGCAGATGAATCGACAATGGATGTACGTTCACCGACGCTCTCCGGAGTTCATTAGCGGCCTACAGGAATTTCTCCGTGCGGTTGAGTTAAACAAGAAGAATGGTTTTATGTTTTGTCCATGTGATGAGTGTCGGAATAAGACGAATTACCCTAGCGCAAGAACCCTAAACTTCCACCTGTTCCGGAAAGGCTTCATGCCCAATTATTTTTGTTGGACCAAGCACGGAGAAACAGGGGTTATAATGGAGGACAATGAAGAAGATGATGATGACAACTATCCTCTGTTCTCTGAACACGGTGATACTAAAATGGGGGAAGACGAAGCTGAGCATGAGGTCATTGTTGATGATCAGTTTGATGATGATCTTCGTCAGGTTATTCTTGATGAACAGATAATCTGCGGAACTGAAAACGAGTGGTTGAAGTTAGAGCGCATGTTAGAGGAACACAAAAAATTGTTGTACCCAACTTGTGAAGATGGCCAGAAAAAGCTGGGTAGCACCCTGAAATTGCTGCAATGGAAGGAAACAAATGGAGTATCTGACAAGGGATTTGAACAGTTGCTATAAATATTTAAGAAGATGCATCCAAGGAAAAATGAATTGCCCTCCAGTACGTACGAAACAAAGAAGATTGTCTGCCCACTAGGATTAGAGGTGCAGAAGATACATGCATGCATCAACGACTGCGTCCTCTATCGCGGTGAGAAGTACGAGAATTTGAATGCATGCCCGATATGTGGTGCATTGCGGTATAAGATCAGGCAAGAAGACCCAGGTGATGTTGAGTGCGAGGCCAGCCCCGAGAAGAGGGTTCCTGCCAAGGTGATGTGGTATGCTCCTATAATACCACGGTTGAAACGTTTGTTCCGAAACAAAGAGCATGCCAAGTTGTTGCGATGGCACAAAGAAGACCGTAAGGAAGACGAGATGCTGAGACACCCCGCTGATGGGTCGCAGTGGAGAAAGATCGACAGTGAGTTTCGAGATTTTGCAGCTGACACAAGGAACTTAAGGTTTGGTCTAAGTATAGATGGCTTGAATCCATTTGGGGAGCAGAGCAGCAGTCATAGCACCTGGCCTGTGACTCTATGTATCTATAATCTTCCTCCTTGGTTGCGCATGAAGAAAAAGTATATCATGATGCCAGTGCTTATCCAAGGCCCGAAGCAACCCGGCAACGACATTGATGTGTATCTGAGGCCATTAGTTGACGAACTTTTACAGTTGTGGTCTGACGAAGGTGTACGTGTGTGGGATGAGTATAAACAGGAGGAATTTGACCTACGGGCGTTGTTGTTTGTAACCATCAATGATTGGCCTGCTCTTAGTAACATTTCTGGACAATCAAACAAGGGATACAATGCATGCACGCATTGTTTAGATAGGACTGACAGTATATATTTGTGTAACAAGATTGTGTACATGGGACATCGTCGATTTCTTGGACCCAAGCATCCCTTAAGGAAGAAAGGCAAACATTACAAAGGTGAGGCAGATCATCGGCTGAGGCCTACCCACCCTTGTAATTCTGTTATATATGATATGGTCAAGGATTTAAAAGTAATCTTTGGAAAGGGTCCTGGGGGACTACAGGTTCCGAATGACGCAAACAACCGCGTACCCATGTGGAAAAAGACATCTATATTTTGAGAGCTGCCCTATTGGATACTGCTAGAAGTTCAATCTGCAATCGACGTGATGCACGTGACAAACAATATTTGCTGCAACCTGCTTAACTTCTTGGGCGTGTATGGGAAGTCGAAAGAAGGGAAGTCAAAAAAAGGGAAGTCAAAAGATACACCGAAAGGAAGGCAGGCCCATCAACGTATGAGCGAAGAGATGCATCGAGACGACAATGGGACAGAGAATGAACCAGCTCCTGCCAGCTACGCTCTTACGAAAGAAGAGAAGAAAATATTTTTTGAATGTCTTCACAGTATGAAGGTTCCATCTGGCTTCTCGTCGAATATAAAGGGAATAATAAACATGACAGAGCTAAAGTTTCAAAATTTGAAGTTTCATGACTGCCACGTGATTATGACACAATTACTTTCGGCTGCATTGAGGGGGCTTTTACCGGAAAACGTTCGAGAACCCATTGTGAAGCTATGTGCATTTCTCAATGCAATATCTCAGAAGGTAATCGATCCAGCAACTCTACCAAGTTTACAGAAGGATGTGGTGCAATGTCTTGTCAGCTTCGAGTTAGTGTTTCCACCATCCTTCTTCAATATTATGACGCACCTCATAGTTCACCTAGTCGAAGAGATTTCCGTTCTCGGTCCTGTATTTCTACACAACATGTTCCCCTTTGAGAGGTTCATGGGAGTCTTAAAGAAATACGTTCATAATCGTGCTAAGCCAGAAGGAAGCATGTCCAAGGACTATGGAACAGAGGAGGTCATTGAGTTTTGTGTGGACTTTATTCCTGATCTTATGCCGATCGGTGTTCCTCAATCGCGCCATGAGGGGAGACTGCGTGGAAAAGGCACGCTAGGAAAGAAAGCAACAACAAGTATGGACGGACATTCTTTCACCCAAGCACACTACACAGTTTTAGCAAATTCCAGATTGGTGGCTCCGTATATCGTGGAACACATGGATATTTTACGCTCCGAATATCCGGAGCAGGCTGACTTCTGGATTAAAGGAAAACACGTGGATACTTTTGGCAGTTGGTTGCGTACACATCTCATTAATAACAAATATGTTGGAGTAGAGCTATACTTGTTGGCCAAGTCACCATCTTCGACTATATTGACTTTTGAAGGGTGCGAGATAAATGGAAATACATTTTACACGGAAACCCAAGACAAAAAGAGCACTAACCAAAACAGTGGTGTCCGCTTTGATGCAACAAACGACAATGGGACAAAGGACACATATTATGGTTGCATACAGCAGATATGGGAACTTGACTATGGACTTTCTTTTAAGATCCCTTTGTTTAAGTGCAAATGGATCAACCTGTCAGGCGGGGTAGAGATAGACCGACGGTACGGAATGACTAATGTGGATCTCAACAATCTTGGGTACTACACCGAGCCATTCGTCCTAGCCAATGATGTGGCTCAGGTTTTCTATGTCAAGGACATGTCTTCCAGACCGAAAAAAAGAAAAGATAAGCAAGCTGATACATCATACGATGAGCCAAGGCGCCACATAGTTCTTTCAGCGAAAAGAAACATCGTGGGAGTGGAGGACAAGACAGACATGTCAGAAGATTACAATAAGTTTGATGAAATTCCGCCCTTCAAAGTGAGAACTGACCCAAGAATCGCGTTAAATGATGAAAATTGTCCATGGCTACGGCGCAGTGAGAAGAAAGGGACACACACGAAGAAAAAAATGAACACTATATAGGGTGGTTGTTCGTGATGTGTAACAATGTATTAAACCTGCATATCAAATGCACTGTTGCGAATGCTTTGTATTCGGACGATGAACTGAAGTATTATGTAGATAGAACAAAACACACGGTTTCCCCTGCATACAGCCCAACAGTGGATCGTGAGTGCCCGCATATCAAATGCACTGTTGGGCGTATGCAGGGAATCCGAATGCTTTGTATATCAAATGAACTACACTGAGTGTCGAACTTGTTCGAGTGGGGGGGTATATATAGGGTCATGTGGCTGATCCAACACTGGAGTGTTGCACTGAAAATAAACACACCCCTGATCCAACGGCTCACAAGAGCTTGAAAGAAATACACCCCTGATCCAACGGCTCACAAGCGCTTGAAAGAAACACACGATCCGTGTGCTTCTTTACTCCCGGTCGGTGTTACTAACCGGGACTAAAGGCGGACGTCGCGGTCACGACTCGTGTCAGTCACGTGTCCTCCCTTAGCTATCGATGTCCTGGCCACGTGTCCTCCTCCCTTAACTAGAGAAAAAACAAATAGATAGTTATTATAAATTTTTAGACAATTAAATTACATAGAAATAAAAGGAAAATAAACTAGGGAAAAAACAAATAGATATATGGTTATTACAAATTTTTAGACAATTAAAATATATAGAAATAAAAGAAAAAGAAAAAGAAACTAGAGAAAAAACAAATAGATAGTTATTACAAATTTATAGACAATTAAATTACATAGAAAATAAAAGGAAAATAAACTAGAGAAAAAACAAATTGATATATGGTTATTACAAATTTTTAGACAATTAAAATATATAGAAATAAAAGAAAAAGAAACTAGAGAAAAAACAAATAGATAGTTATTACAAATTTTTAGACAATTAAATTACATAGAAATAAAAGAAAAGAAACTAGAGAAAAAACAAAATTGAAACCAAATAGATATAAAGGAAAACAGAAAACATAAGAAAATATAAGAAAACAGAAAACAGAAAAAAAAGTAACAAAATTCAATTCAAAAGCCCTTTAGTACCGGTTTGTAACTACAACCGGTGCTAAAGGGATTGGCTTGGCGCGCAACCGTTTGGTGCGTCCGAAAACCAACCTTTAGCACCGGTTGGTTTCGAGCAGTTATCACAGGGAGATGCCCCCAAATCGGCTAAGTCTCGTCTCGTCTTCGTCTCCTCGCGCGATCAACCTCTCCGCCGACGAAGCCCTGCCCGAGCTACCGTCGCCGCTCCGGCCTGCCCGCCGCCACCGTCGCCGCTCCGGCCACGCTCCGGCCTGCCGCGACCTGCTCCGGCCCCGCTTCCGCCATCGTCGGCCTGCTCCCGCGCGCCCTCGCGGCCTCCCGAGCTCCGGCCGCCATTGCCTCCGACCAGCACCGCGCACCTCCACCGCCTCCGGCACCGCCATCGCCTCCGGCACCGCCACCGCGCCGCCTCCCCGCTCCGGCCACCGCTACGGCCGCCTCCCCGCTCCGGCCACCACCGCACCTCCACCTCCCCGCTCCGGCCACAAGGTATTTTTTTTCTTCTTTTGATTATTGCTAGCTTTAGGATATGTTTAGTACTGTTTTTTTTGTTTTTGAATTTATGTTTAGTACTGTTTAGGCAAATGTGTAGCAAATTTAGATATTTAGGAACTTTAAAAATATGTAGCAAATGTGTAGCAAATTTAGAAATTTAAGAACTTTAAAAATATAGCAAAGTTGGAAAATTTAGTTGCAATATATATTGTTAATACTTCATAATTAGTTGCAATATTTTTGTGTTAAATAAAAACCCTAATATGCTATGTACCTATGTTAAAATTTGTGTTAGTAAAACAACTATTGTATCAATTTGTAAAACAATGTTAGTTATAAAACATAGTTAGTTAATACTTCGTAAAACAATGTTAAATTTTGTGTCAATTTGTAAAACAATGTTAGTTATAAAACAATGTTAGTTAAATTTTGTTAAGAAATATTTGGTGCAAGTTAGTTATTTGTTAAGAAACAATGTTAGTTATCAATTATTGTGCAAGTTAGAAATATTTTGTTAAGAAATATTTGTTCCAATTTATGTGTATAAAAAATATTTGTTGCAATTTTTGTATCAACTTTAATTTTAACCTTGATTCAAATTTAAATTTGAAGTGACATTGAGCTATGGACAACAACCCCTTCATCCGAAACGAGGACAATGAAGCGCGAATGGCAGCAATAATATTTGAGAAGAGCCTTGGAGTAAATTCGGATGGAGAAGATTCTGATGATGAACAAGACGATGATTTCAGCTCAAGATGTTTGAACGACTCCGGTGAGGGACTTGAGCTAGAAGAAATAAGAGACGACGACGAAGTGCCCGCGGAAAACTCCGGCCAGGTATATATATATATATATGGCCCGGCCAAAAGGTTGAAGCTGCAAGATGGTGCAAAGCTGTCGATCGACGAAGTAGGCGATGATGGCAAACCGCTGAAACCCGAAAACACCTGCCGCAAATATGTAGCTCAATGCGGAGCGATTGTTAGGGACATTCTCCCGATCACCCTTGCTGAATGGAATGAGCCGAAGAAAGCCAACGTTGGCGCAAGTTATGTCGACGACAGACTTAAGCAAACACTTCGGGACACAATCTTGAGTGATTTCAGCCTACCGGAAGGTCTCCCAGAGAAGAAGCTGGAGAAAGTCAGGGAGTGGACTGTTAAGAAGATGGCCACACAATTCAACAGCTGGAAGAAAAAATTGTGGAAAAATTATGAGAAAAAGACTCCAGAATTGAAGGGCCCTCTAGAGAAGATAAAAGATGATTGGGCCGCATTTGTAGCTTATAAGAAATCAGCCGTCGCTTTGGCCCGATCCGAGAGAAATAAGAAGAATGCTAAGAAGAAGAAATACCACCATACTTTGGGGTCAGGTGGCTACAAGACTGCCTTGCCTAAGTGGGAATCCTTTGAAAACGAACTGCGTCTAAAAGGGATCACTCCACAGATAGATGACTGGCCCGAGAGGTCCAAGTACTGGTTGTTTGCGCATGGAGCAGTGTTGGACCCAGAGACAGGGCTAATTGTTGCAAAAGGAAAATGGATGAAAAGAATTACACGAGTTGTAAAAAAGCTAAAGACTGCAATAGCGGCCATCCGAGAGGGAACATTTGTTCCCGATAGAGAGGACGACGAGCTGACACTCGCCCTCGGGAATCCTAAACACTGGGGACGATGTTGAGGTAGAGGAGGCGGGGTTGGTTTCCTTCACGGGTTTCCCGCGGACGTTGCAACATATAAAAGCCATTCCAGAAGTAAGAAGAAGGAGGCGGACCGGTTATCACAATTAGAACGCCAGGTCCACACATGGCAGGCCCAGGTGAAGCGGCAGCAGGAGCAACTGGACTCAATTACCCAGCAAAGGGAATCTCGGATGGTGCTAGAAGATCCTCCAGTCGATGTTTGCCCATCTCAGCGGAAAAGCAGCGTGGGTTCCACGCATCTAGAATATCCTGCAGTTGATGAACCGGCGGCTCACTACCCCGTGGATGATATCATGGAGAAGACAAATTGTGAGTTACATGTGCCAATGAAGAACATCAGTTATCCGGTGGCGAAAGGATATGCTTTACAACATCAACCTGGAGCAACCTTCCATTTTGGTCAGATTCCAGCTGGATATGCTCGTGTCGGGGTCACAAAAGTTATGTCGGGATTCCACTCAATGGATCTTGACATTCCTGGAAATGATGACGAGAAGACTTTGGGAGAAGTCGAGCATGGTATCGTCCTATGGAAGAAGAAATACATCATCTTTACAGACTCGACGCCAAGGCCACCGACTCCTCCGGGTAGAAATTTATCACCTCAAAGTCCACCCGCCTTCCTCGATGATTGGGTGCCCACCGCAAGTCCATCGCCCGCGCCGTCCCGTCAGCCGACTGATGCGCCCACTAGTCATGTGACAAAGCGGAGGTTGTTCAGGAAAGACAGGTCCCCCGTCATTAAACGTGCAAAGAAAACGCAGAAAGTCAAGTCTCCTGAGAACTTAGCTCCTGAGAAACCGGCTTGCGAGATGACTGTGGAGGAAATAATAGTGAGCTTAAATGCCGGTGCGGCATCCTTTTTTGAACGGAGAAAAGAGGAAAAACATGCCGCAACCCTGGATCCCATAAAGGAACTTCTGAAGACTATACCAATTGAGGTAAAAGATCGCACCATTGACAACTTATATAACCCTCCACCGCCGCCGTTTACAGACTATGAGCGCGGTATTAACAAGGTACATAGCTCGCAGATGGAGGAAGAGGAGGAGCAACGGAAACAAAAGAAATGCGGGAAACAAGTTGCCCAGCTCGGGGAACAAGAAGTACAATCGATGGCCCCGCTCATTGTGTCGTCTCGGGCTCCTCAGGAAATCGAGCCTGGAGAAGTTGTATACCATGCAGACAAAGAGTACGAGACTCTTGAGATAGCATATCAATATACTCTCGGGCTGCCTCTGGTGACAAACCCCAGTGCTCTAACAACACAGTTATGGAGATTGCATAACTGGTACATGGACATGACTTTCTATTTCATGGCGGGAGTTAAGGATGAGCACTACTTCCAAGAATATGCTGTGCAGGTTGAGTTCTCTGAACTTTTTCAGATGTACAATCAACGTGCTCTCGACAAGTCTATCATCAGCTGCCATTGTCTGTAAGTTATTTATTTGTGTACTTTCGTTATTTAGTTAAGCTCGTACATTGCCAGTAATTATCCTCACATCATTCTTTTGTACGCTATTATGCAGAATGAAGATTCGTGAATGCAGACAACTCAAAATCTGGGACATTGGATTCATTGACCCGGATAAAATTCATGTCAAGACTCTAGAAACTCAACCCGGCACCATAGAGGAAGTTTTACTGAATTTCTTTAAGCGACAAAGTACCAAAAAAGAAATACTTTTTCCTTACAACTTCAATTGAGTGTTACTGTCTTGTACACATTCTTTTTTTACTTTCCCGATATTAAGTGCAATTGATGAGTTCTGAATAACGTACGCAGTTACCACTACATTCTCCTGATCATTAGACTCGACGAGGGAGAAATTAAAATCTGGGACTCAAAAAGAACAAATCAAGATGCATACAAAAGCGTGCATGTAATGCTCAAGAGGTAATTTCAATCGCACTATATCGGCCTCTATTTCGTTCATTTACTTGATATCAAAAGTAAGTAATAACTCCTCAACTCATATTCTTTTTGGGCAGGGTCTGGAAAAGGTTCACCGAGCAAGAACCCGGTGAATGGAAAGATAAGCTGGAGTTCAAAGCTAACAAAGTAAGTACTACTACTTAACTAGGTCCGTGTATCTTTCTAATTCTCTTTATTATTATTTGATTAAATCATATTCTTGTATAGTGGTGTCTGCAACAACCAGATGGGACGGATTTATGTGGATACTACGTTTGTGAGTTCATTCACATGAAAGTCAATGAGAGAGTCAATAGTCAAAGAAACATAGAGGTACGCAAAAATCATTCACAACTTTATTTTTCCACCATCAATTGTGTTTAGTTTCAATCATAACTAATTTGATCTCCTCCTTTTAAACATGGCAAGGAAGCGGAACCAACTCCTACCAACGAACCGCGTTAAAGCAATTGCGGAGGAATTGGCGGGATTTTTCCTTACGCATGTCATAAATCCATCCGGTGAATCCCACCGTGTCGAAAAATAGACTCCCTCCATGTAATAGCAGTGATATTTCCGTGAAAAAAGTAATGTAATTATGGGTACTTAATTTATATGTGTAGTGAGTACAATTTATATGTGTACGTAGTGAGTATAATTTATATGTGTAATGGGTACTTCATACGTGATCTCCTCCGAAACCCTAAAAAATAAGCGAAAAGGAAAATAACAGAAACCCTAAACCCCTGAAAATAAGCGCACAAGAAAAAAACAGAAACCCTGAAAAATAAGCGAAAGAAAAAAAACATAAACTTTTAATACCGGTTGGTAAAACCAACCGGTACAAAAGGCGTGCCCACGTGGAGGCACTTTAAAACCGGTTTCAATCTGTGTCGGTTCCAAAGGGTCCACCCCTTTAGTCCCGACCTTTTAACACCGGCTGCACAACCGGTGCTATAGGCCCTTTACAACCGGTGCTACTGCCTTGTTCTCTACTAGTGTATATATACTTGAATTACAAATTCTGGAAATCAAAGTTGGTACATGGTAGTTAGGAGAAGCCACAGATCCTATATTAAACTTAGCTGCCATTAGTCATGAAAAACAAATGCCACGCAGTGCATAAGAAGCCGAGTTTGGAAAGTGCCTTAGGCCATACACTATGTAGCTTCGATTCAATGAAAAAGCTGTCAGAATGGAATCGATCCCTAATTGCTTACTATGTGTGGAATCGCTTTGGATGTTCGCCCATGTGTTGCATGAAATATCCAACAACTATTCCTTTTAATATTCTCTCACTGCATGTAGGCCATTCTTGCATGTTGATTCCTTTGAACCGAACCAACAATTTGGTTTGCTTTTGTTGTCAAGTGTTTTGAACCGATGCTCTCTATGTATAGAGTCGACTCATCGGAGGCTTTTTGCTCACATAGTGTATGGTCTTATGAGATGAAAAACACACGGGCACTTGAAGAAATATTCTTGAATAACTTAGACAGAACGAACTGATTGTCTCTTGGCGCAAAAGTTTCGGCTCTAGGCCAGGTAGGGGCACCAACTGGTGATCATCACCTTCTTCTAGCTAGACGATCTTTGTTTAAGGATAAACATCCCAGATTAGGAGCTCTACATAACAGTAGTCTCGCCAAGCCTATATCATTATCTCTTCCCATGAAATTATACATCTCCACATTGTTCAAACTGTCATGTTGGAAGTCAACATCATCCCATAACACTCCATCCTGAGATTCAAGATGTGATAAATAGCGCACCTGGAAACGTAAAAGGCAAACAAAATAAGAGCTATTTCCCTTCCAAGAAAAAAAACATGGGGCATTAGAAGGAAAGAAACTACTACTGTAGAATTTCATTTTTCAACCTTGAACTTTGAAACCGCTTGTTTCTAACCTTAACCTTTTTTTAAAAAAAAATCACATATATATTAAGCACGCAAGACGCCTCGTTAAAAACCTTACAGTCCCCTTACGTACCCTGATAAGGAAAAGAGCGCGTCTGAAACCTGCGGCCTCACCCGGGAGTACAATCCTTCCTGATACATGCATAAGGAAGGTAGGAATATAATTAACCCATAAGCATCTACGTCTAGAGCAACTAGCTTGCTTTGCACACAGATGTGCAGCCTCATTAGAAGTGCGGGATACATGCGCTGTAGAACATCTAACAAAACTACTAGCTAGTTCAACAACTTGTCGGCACATTCCACCTACATTAGTCCTTGTGTAATTCTTAGAATTGCATAGCTTGACAACCACATGGGCATCACTCTCCAAATAAAATCTGTGTATAACCGAGATCACTTGCCAGACGTAGCCCATCACACATAGCTAGAGCCTCCATCACCCTTCCATCCGATGCCACTGCGTACCAAATTGCCTGGGCTCGAATCAGTCCCCCCTCCGAGTTGCGGAGGACCACCCCGGTAGTACCTGAATGAGAAAAGATGTCGAAACCAGCATCGACATTAACCTTGATATAGTCACTCGGCGGAGGTGACCATTTTTGCACCGTTTTTGGCCTCCTACTAGATTGTTTCACCTGTGCAGAAAGATCACAGGCAGTCTCCGTTGCCCACCTGACCGAAGCATCGACTGTCCGACCCATTTCTCCATGCCTACGAGCATTCCGCTCAGTCCATACCGCCCAACAGCCACACATGATAATGGCGGCATTACGTTGAGGTATCAGGTCTCCATCAACCAAATCTGAAGCCCAGGAAGTCGGATGAAGGGTGGGTAACTTTACACCCATGATCCTTTTAATCTCTTCCCAAAAGATTTTCGCCCACGTGCATCCAAAGAAAGAGTGGAAAATTGTCTCATCTTCACCACAATCCTCACAGTTTAAAATTCTTTCCACATGTTTACTTTTCAAAACTGATCTGCAGGGTATAAATTTATTTATTGTACGCCACCAGAAATTCCTAACCTTTGGCGGCACCGTCACCTTCCAAAGCTTTTTGCACATCGGCTGCTCCTCACCGTTAGAGGTTGAAGGCGAATCTGATAATCTCCTCTGAGTGCATAGCTCCCTGTAGACTGATCGGACTGAAAACTGTCCAGATTTCTCGAACTTCCAAGCCCACACATCATCTTCCTCTCCCAACATAATGCGTTGAATTGCATACACATCCGGAACCACAAAGTTTTCCTCAAGCTTCTGAATATCCCAGTCTCCCGTATTGTGATCAATCAATTCGTCAACCATGGTAACAGTAGCATTAGTTTTACGTACCAATGGTTTAAAGCCGTTGTTGTCTTCAATCCAGGGATCTTCCCAAACTCGAATGGTGGAACCCTGCCCTACACGCTTAATCAGCCCTAGTTTGAGAGCTGAGCGTCCGTGGATGATCGCACGCCATGTATGAGACGGGTTCTTTTTTACCCCGGCCGCCATGAACTCTTTATCATGAAAATATCTGCCCTTCAGTACCCATGCACATAGGGAATCCGGTCTTGTCATTAGACGCCAGCCTTGTTTCGCCAGCATCGCCTGGTTAATAAAGGTCTCAAAATCACGGAACCCCATACCCCCGACAGATTTTGGAATAGCAATATCAATCCATTTCTTCCAATGTATACGTCTCTTCTTCTCATCGCCTCCCCACCAAAACCTCGCTACCACCGACGTGAGTTTCTTACAAAATTTCTTCGATAGTCGGAAACAGCTCATCGAGAAGGTAGGTATAGCTTGGCAAACAGCTTTAATGAAAACCTCCCTCCCAGCACTACTCAACAAACGAGGAATCCCACCATTGAGAAGCTTTTTTACCTTGGATATTATCTGTTCGAACTGAGAATCAGTAGACCGACCAAGAGCAGTCGGCAACCCGAGATACTTTTCTCCAAGAGCTTCCGTAGAAATTTACCTCGGCCTTCAAAGGCGCTGTAGTATTTTGACTAAAGAAAATAGCTGATTTATCCTTGTTAACCATCCGGCCCGAGCCCCTGCGATATAAATTTAGGATGTTTTGGAGCCTCTCCGCACCAGCTACTGTAGCCTGCGAGAAAATCAAACAATCATCAAGAGTAGATGGGACACCCATGGGGCATGGATCCCTACACAGACCCCTCGAGCAAGATGTACTGGCCCCATGTGTTTTATCATGCTGCTAAAACCCTCTCCACAAAGAAGAAACAAATAAGGGGAGATCGGATCCCCTTGTCGGATGCCTCGAGAAGGTTTAAAATTTTCTAAGAATACTCCATTCACTCGGACTGAGAACGACACCGATTCAACACAGCGCATGACCAACGACACCCATCGCTGTGAGAAGCCCAATTTTAACATGATGTTTCGGAGGTAGCACCACTCCACCCGATCATATGCCTTCGCCATATCTAGCTTAATAGCACATGCGCCAACTTTTCCCTTCTTCCTTTTTAAATAATGAATACACTCGTAAGCTGTAAGGACATTCTCCGTATTTAGCCGCCCCGGCACAAAGGCGCTTTGTTCCTCAGAAATAATTTCCTCCAAAACTGGCCGAAGCCGCAGCGATAAGACTTTTGAGGCAATTTTGTATAGGACGTTGCAAAGAGCAATAGGTCTAAATTGTGTCAAATCTTGCGGCGCCTTGATTTTAGGAATCAGTACAAGAACAAGAACGGTGGAGTTTATCTCCTCAGGCATCTCTCCCCCCTCCAAAAACTGACGTATAGCTTTACAAACTCACTCCTTCAGAATATGCCAGTGTTTAATATAGAAACCTGCTGTGAAACCATCCGGCCCCGGGGATTTACTCGGATGCATCATGAAAAGTGCGCTCTCAATTTCCTCATCCGTAAAAGGAGCCACCAATCGATCGTTCATCTCCTCGGGCACCTTCTCCTGTACCCAATCCATGATAACTTCAGGTTGCGTGTTCTCCTGCCTTGTGAAAAGATCTTTATAGAAATTTATTGCCATTGTTTCCATCCCAACTTGTGTACTGTCAAAAGTGACATCCTCCCTTCGCAAGGCTTTAATCCTGTTAGTACGCCCACGTTGTTTAGCCTTGGAGTGAAAAAAGGCCGTATTTCTGTCACCTTCCCTAAGCCATTGAACCCTTGAGCGTTGGTGAGCCTCAATTTCCTCTCTGGATTGTAATTCTGAAATTCGGCGCATAAGGGAATTTTCCGATCTGGAGGGTCCCGTTCCAAGCGAATTACCCCGGACCCTCTCTAGCCGACCTCGCAGACATTTAAGTTGTTTCGCCACCGATCCATACTCCTCTCGGCTCCACTTCTGAAGATCACGCCGCGCGTTCCCCAGAGCCTCAGCCACCCCCGACAGACTAGGGCAACCTGGCTTCCAGGTTTGTTGCACTACTTGTTCGTAACTTTGGTGTCTTGCCCAAGCGTTTTCGTACCGGAAGAGTTTAGGTCTAGAATCATCCCGATACCACGCCGATCTTTGCACCCGAATAAGAAGTGCACAATGATCACTCTGAGTAGTCTGCACATGAGTAACCTGAGTATTATCAAACAGCTCCAAAAACCGATCATCAGCTAGCCCTCTGTCCAGCCAAACTTTAATGTTGTTACTCGATTGCTGTCGGTTATCCCATGTATACGGAAGACCCATATATCCTAGGTCTTCGAATCTGCATTCATCTATGGCATCTCTGAAGCCTTCCATTTGCCATTCCGCTCTGCCATGTCCTCCAAATTGTTCTCCCGCAGAAACTATTTCATTAAAATCACCCGCACAAAGCCACGGACGATCAAACTCCTTTCTCAAATAAGTCATAAGCTCCCAGCTCCTTTTGCGTCTTGCTCTTGCCGGCTCACCATAAAACCCTGTGAACCTCCACTCTCTGTCTCCCGTATCCTCATTCACCACGAATACATCCATATGAGACCTGCTAAAGGATTTCAATGACACCACAGAATCTGAATTCCAGAACAGAGCCAGCCCACCACTTAATCCCTCACTCTTAACACCAAAAGCACTAGAAAAACCAAATCTCCCCTTCAAATCCTGAGCTCTCTTATTACTAAGCTTGGTTTCCGATAGAAAAACCAACCTCGGACGATGCAACTTAACCAAGTTGCTGATTTCATGAACTGTCTCGGGTTGTCCGCAGCCCCGACAGTTCAGACACATGATACTCATTGGACCCGGCGGTCATCCTCGAGGGATGCCGCCGATCCATTTGATTTTCCAGAGTACGAGGAGCCATCTTCCCTCTTGTATCGCTTCTTGTCCTTCACGTCTTGCGTCGTTGTTGCATTCTGATTCACCCCCTGCTCATAATCAGCCTGAGCCTCGTAAGTGATAGCAAGTGGAGCCATCACCTCTTTTTGTGTATCATCAAAAGCCAGCCTTTTCCGTGCGTTCTTCTCAGCGTCCGACATGTGTTGATCAGCAGGTTTAACCGGGCTGGAAGCTGTGTCGCTTAATTCTCCCTCCTTCTCCATAAAGCGGCGTTCTGGATGCTGACGCCAATCTACATATGTCCCTCTCGCCCAGTGGCGGATTTACCATACCTACGCCCTGGGCATGTGCCCGGGCTCATCGCCGTCGGATGGCTGATCGCCGGCGAGTTCTCATGGCGGTCGGAGGCGCTAGAACTGCCAGGATTAGCGACGGTGCCGAGAAAGATGACTAATTTTCATAGTTGGGCCATTTCTCTGTGCGGTTGGGCCTTAGTGGTGGCCCATTAAGTCTTTTTTCCTGTCCAGTCCGGTACAAGCAGTCCAAGCGACAATCGATCCATCAATTCCCCATTTTGTCCAGGAGCAGTTCCACGCAGGAAAAGCTAGCGACAGCGGAATTTCACAGCTCCAGTTCGCCGGACGCCGGTCGCCGGTCAGTGCGTCCGTCAGGCTGCAATACGTCGAAACTCCAGCTAGTCGTAGCAGCGCAGCCGGCGCCGGCGAGTCCCGGACCCGAGCTTACACAACGCCATGAGACGGCAAGCAGCAGCAGACCGCAGATGATTGCGACGTGGCCGAGGAGCACCGGCTCCAGACCTTTCCGTAAATGTGACAATTAGGTGACCAGTTGTGTATTAGTACTGCTATGTTGAGGCATTGGAGACTGCTATGTTGCACTTGTGATGTCTATTCTTAAAAAATTAGTACTGTAGACATGTAGCTACTATTAGTTAAATCCATCTTTTTGACATCTTTCTATAAAACATTAGTTTAGTAGTGCATGAAGTGTTGAATTTTTTAAATTTTGTTCTTTCTAGACCAAATGAAACATTTTGCTTGTTCTGTGCCCCGGCTTCGACAAATCGCTAGCTCCGCCACCGCTCTCGCCAAAGGAAGCTGGGAATCCACCATGTTGTAAATTTTCCAGCGACCCCACCCCGAGCTGTACCTCTCCCTCCATCAGGTGTAGAAGATCGTCCACCCCGTAGTCCTCCCCGCGAGATGTTAGGACCTCTGTTGCGGTTGGAATCAGCTCAGATCCAGTCCCCAAATTTCAGCTCCTTCTCCTCAAAAACCCCAATGCCGCATTCCTTGTATGTATGCCCAATCAGCCCGCAAGCAAAACAAAGCATCCCAAGCTTCTCATATTTCACTAAAAATACAGAGCGTTTTCCAGCCAGTGAAATTGAGACAAACCGTGTCAACGGTTTACACACATCCTGCCGAAGACGAACCCTAACAAAATCACCCCGGAAAGATCCCGGAGGATTCATCTGAACCGTGATCACCTCACTAGCTTGTCTGCTAACCAACTGATGCACCACCGACTGCTTCCTATAGGCCTCTGGTATTTTATGTATCTGTATCCAGATGGGCATATGCTCCGGCTCCACTGTGTCCGGATCCGAGAAGCCGTCGTACGGGGCGATGATGAGAGCCCAGTCTCGGAAAATCCACGGGCCACGCTCAGTCACCTTTTCCCAATCTCCCAAGCAAAAACTTTGGATCACAAAGCGCTTAACACCCACCGGCCGAATTGTTACTTCCCTGGCCGGATTCCATGCAGCTCTCATCTGTTCATAGAATCGCTTCATGGCTGAAACCTTTGTCGCAATGAACCCTAGCTACAGCTAGCCACCGTGTACTTTCAGAAAGATCAATGTCTGTCTCCTCTATTACCAAGTCATCAAATTCTGCCTCGTCTATCTCCAGACGCCCAAACAGAGAGTTGATGCCTACACCATCCGAATCTCCATTGCCATCAAAAGCTGCCCCTGCACCCATCTCCTTCTGTGTCTCCGATTTCTCCTCCCCCGTCGTTGCTGATCTCGCTGGGGTTTAAGATGAGGTGCCCGACGTCATTGCCGCAAGCGACCAGAACGCTCGCGTAGGAATTCCAGGCTGAAACACGAACCTTGCCGATCGCTCCAGGACCAATCCTTAAGGACCTTGCCGGCAAGGAATAGGAATCGAACTCGAGTTGCCACTCCTAATCGGAGAAACTAGATGGAAACTGGGACTCGCCGCCTGGTCGCCAGGCAGGAGTAAGGAAATCCTAAAAACGGGTACGTTCTAACCTTAACCCTTGGTCAGTTTACTATACCCACCTTGGCACTATCCCTAATAGTTTTGTTCAGACGACATGTTTGGGACTTCCATTTGAACGGAGGGAGTAGCATCAGTTTTTCACTTATATAAATGTCAGCATATTGCATGTCAACAACATAAGTATTTTCTGTAGGGAAAAAACATAAAACTTTAAATAATATTTTTTCTTAGAAAAATCTTGAACTTTGAACAAAGTTAGAAAACTAATCTGAAAAAATGGATCCAATACTTCACAATGACGTAGCTAAATGTTTTATAATAATCAATCCTAAAATATAAAATCCTAAATTTCCTATAAACTTTCCCCATTCAAATTGAAAAAGGAACTGTTTTCCACATTTTCTAAGAAGTTCCCAGTTAATACGTAAGCATTATTTTTTCAAATTACTATAGTATCTGGTTCTTGTTTTTTCTCTCCTGATCTATCTATTTTTCTATGTTATTAATGAGGTTGCCACCCTGTAAAAGTATGCTGCCATGTAAAAGTGATGCCACCCGTTTGCCATGTGTCTGTTCAGTCAGCACAAAACAACTCGGGATAATTCAAGAGTTCAAGCCTAGAAACAGCCGTTTCAAATTTCAAGGTTTAAAAGTGAACTATTACAATGGTTCAGGGTTGAACGGTAGATATTTTTCTATTGAAAAGAAGATGGTACAAAATACAAGAGGGGAAACCATTCTTACAGTAGTTCTCAGTGTCACCAAATACGGTGCAACAAATAGGAACAAGACCATCCAAAGAAGATCATCAGAAGGTTTTGTGGTGATGTTCAGAGTTAGCACTTTGAGGTTTAGAAAAGTGGCAGGGGTTCGCGGTTTGACTAGCTGTAAAAAAAAGTTTGATTAATGATATGCACCCACAGTACATTGGAGAATATAAAAAAATGTGGAGCTCACCTTGGGGATCTCGTACCGTAAGCATAGGCTTCTGACATGAGGAAAACAAGTAGAGATATCCTGTAACTTATCTGCGCGTTCAGGATAAATATCATGAATATACTGCAGAGAAACATGTTCAAGGCATGGAATGGATTTAAAGGTATATGTTGGGAACATCTCTCCGCAGTACTCCAGTTTTTGCAGGTCTGGTGTATCTATCTTAAATTTACCCAACGATGAAGACCATAACCATAGCAATTCCTTAAGCTTTGGAAACCGCAGGATCCTGATGTCAAACATGCCAATCAGGTGTAAACTCACTAAGTTTGTACAACAACTGAGGAGAACTTGTGCCTCTTTCAGGCTCATATACATATTGACAAGAGCAAGCTTTGTGAGAGAACTGAATCCTCCGAAGTTGAGAGGGACAGAAAGCTTGCAACAACTTAGGCATAAACTTGTCAGCGACGAGCTCCTGTAAACAGAGAACAACCACCAAGGGAATTCATACTTCATTTTTCCAACAATTGCCATATCAATTTCGCTGGTACCATGCTCAATTGCAGAAGCTATGGCGCTGTTGACAACATCAGTACACTCCTTACTCCCTGAGAACACAAGTGACAGTCTCTTCAATGTCGTCTCTCTCTTAAGCCCCGTAAACCATTGCAGGGTCTCAGCAAAATGATGATTCTTATTTGTCTCTAAATACTCCTTCATTGGACCAAGGCGCACCCAGCAATAAT
Source organism: Poa annua (assembly GCA_026929855.1). Lineage (NCBI taxonomy): Eukaryota > Viridiplantae > Streptophyta > Magnoliopsida > Poales > Poaceae > Poa > Poa annua. Next base: position 88,508,278 of record CM049437.1, on the reverse strand, counting down.
TGTCTGGTAAGACTACCTCACTAAAATGGAGGGATTCAAGAAATCTCTATAAGCGCCTCCATCGTCGTGAGACGAGGCTTGTCCCAACTGCTGTCTTGGAATCCAACTTGTGAAGGATGCTGACAAGGATTTCATCTGGCAGCCTGCTAATCCAATCGCAAGGATACCACTTGCAATAGTGCAGTTGAAGAGATAGCTGAAGCATCAAGCGAAAGTCAGTTTGCAAATATTGGCGTGTATACTAACTTTTACAAGATGAAATATAGTATGTATGAGTGCAGTTGAGTGCATTGCATCCATGTTAAACACACATTGAACAGAGAGCATAAAAAAGAACATAAATTATTGCAAGCCCATGCAGAAATGGCCTCCTTTGGCCATGATCGTAGCCTACTTCTTCTTTTTCACTCAATCAACAAGAATAACATATCACACTGTTAAAAAACTATTAGCAGGGCGTGGACCATATAAATTGTAAATGAAACTGGAATTTTCAAGCGAACGGGCCGATGAAACAACAATAAAGCAGGGTCTTTAAGGATTACGCTCATGCGACAGATTTGTGCTCGTGGTCGGTCGCCTCCTCTGGCACCGCATGCCCCCTACTTAGTGAGCAAAAGACCTGGCCCCACCACCTTATCTACTCCACTAGTCCACCTTCCTTGTTCCCCATCGTCTCTGATCGAAAACGCGCCTCGCCAAGGAAAACTCACGAGTGCCAGCGCTGCCCTATCCGCCACTCACACGGTATCTTATCCTCTCCTCCCCCTTGCGTTTGTTCATCCACCGCAGGCCGGGCCGCAGCACCTATCTTCCACCTGCTTGCCACCATCCGCCACACACTGGTTTACCACCGTATGGATTTCCCACAGGGAAATTCTAATGCTGTAATTGTTTTGCGCTGGTGATTATTGCTGCAAACATCTTCGTAATTTGTTGCAAAGGGTTTCGCACGAGAAATTCAAATGTTAGGTTGTTACCTTTTTGCTGGAATTAGTTGTAACCATTGCTACAGTCAGACTATGTAATCTGTTGCAAAGATTACTTTTGCATATACTACTATTTTTTTTGTGAAGTTGCTGCCTGCTCCCTCTGTTACACAATATAAGATGTTTTAGGTGTAACACATATTATCCAGATTCACATCAAAATGAATGCATATGTACGCTAAAATATGTCTAGATAAATGTGTGTACATGTGAATGTGGAAAATGGCTAAAACATCTTATATTCAGGAACGGAGGGAGTATTTAGGAACATAGGTAGTACGTTGTACATATTTTATAAGTAAATAAAATAGCGTTGGAAGCTCTCCCACTATTTCATCCTCAAAGAAAAAGTTGTTGCCTCTATTTCTTAGTTCTGGGAGAAAACATGTCTATAAATTTGGTCAAAGGTCAAAGTTTTATAAGTTCCAACATATACAAGAAAATATCAACATTTACAATATTGGGTAAACACACTATGAAAAGATATCTGTGGTAGATCTATTGATATTGACTAGAATAATAACCCGCACGTTGCAGCGGGTATCTCTTAGAAATGTAATAAACACAAGATTTTTTTATTTGATTGGCACATGACTTAATTTTGTAAATTGCATAGCGGGATGTGTGATCTAGCATTCGAACGGCGGAAAAGGGGTGACATGGATAATTTAATGGCTATTTTCTTGATGTGGATACTTGCATGTAGAGATAGAAAATAAGTAATGAAGTAGAGGGATGACATATACAATTGGTTGGCTAAAAGAATAAGTGATGTGGATAGCTTCATGTTGAGATATAAACATCAATTGCAGTTAGTGGGGTTTTATCTTATAAAAAAGGATAGATTTGGTATTGTAGATATTCATATTTTTGTCTAAAAACATGATCAACATTGGATGTCTTGTTTTGTGAAACGGGGGTATTGACATTGATTTTGGATTGTAATAAATAACATGGTCAAACTTATAGACAATATGGACTAAGTTTGCCTAATAGTAGAGATTAGAGAGAATATACAGGAGAGAGCGGTGGGTGCCGCAGGATGACAGGGCCAACGGCGGCCGGGGTGACTGATTTCCTCACAAATCGGTAGCCCAACACAAGTTCCCTACACTTATTAGGTATTTTAAGACATCGAAAGAGAATCAGAATTGTAAGAGCTATGCTGAAGGAACTAAGAATTCAGAGAAAAGATCGATGTTACCTTGTCGTCCATTGAGACGTTCAGCACGGTTCCTGGTCTCGCGATGGATCTGTCCATCTGAACCGAGATTTATTGGACGCGGCTTGAGTTGATCCGGCGGCACTAGGGGCAGAAGGACTCGGATTCGAACTACCCGCAGGCGTCGTGCAGTGTTCGATACAGAATCGAAGCGGGGGCTCCGGTTCCGCCACGCGCAGCCGGCAAACCAATCCACAATCGGAAAATCTATTCCGTGCGCGCGCTCGATTCTATCGGTAGACAGTGCTCACGTCTCCGATGCGTCCGATTCCCCATATTTGAGTCCATATTCTTTTTTGAAACGAGACAAAAACTTTACATTTATATTGATATAAAGAAGGAGCAAACAGGTAGCACAAGGCCTAAAAATAAAATATATATACAACTCCACCACGCCCGCCCCGAGGCCGCACTCCATACGGGTCGACGACCCAAACAATCAAGGTCGACACCAGAACTCATCGACGCAACATGACAGAGGTGAAAATCCGGAGCCGCCTCTCCGATATCCACGCCAGCCCCAAAGCAGCGTTTGACACGTGTCGACGACGAAGACGCACTAGCGAGCAAAGCCGACACCACGCGACCTCAACGCAACGCGGCGGAGGTGACCTCGACGCTTCACAACGGAGGCGAAACATCCGGAGTCGCCGCTCCGAAATCCACGCCGGCCCAGGGCTACGTCCCAACCGAGGCAACGACCAAAGTCGACGCTCCACCACCTCAACGCATAACGGCGGAGACGAAGCCCGAAGCCGCTGCTCCGGCATCCACGCCGGCCCGAGTGTCGCGCACCCCCGAGCCGAAGACGAGAAATCGGCGCTGCCAACCACCAGCTCTTCACAGGTCCCTCCGGCTGGTGGGACATCCAAAGTGAGGCCCCCAAGAAGCAAGTGACACTGAAGCGAATCCCAATTATCACTAGTTAATGTATTAAAGGGTTTGAGGGTTCTGGGAAACAACACACAGTTACTCCCGGACTTCTCTAATCTCTAGTTATATAATGTTTGGATTGAAAGTGTGGTTCAGGCATTCACATCTATAGCCTGACAATAATTTATATAAGCATATTGATATATGAACCATCAATATAGATATTAGTCCAAAAATTCGTACACACTTCCAGGAAATAGGACCAACGGCTTTGTCAAGTATTCAGTAGAACTAAAGATGAGTATCCTAAAATGATAGTGTTGTCGGCGCGCAAGAGAAGTCACTACTCCATCCAGACCTCTTCGTCCGCCCGCCCCTGCTGGTTTTCCTTCTCGGCAGCTGGGCCGGATGAGGGAAAGAATCCATAAAATACTAGTGTGTTCGATTGGAAAATCATAAGTAGGACGGATAATATCCTAAGACACCGGTCCATCCAATTCCCTAAACTTCAATCAAATCAAGAAGAAACTAAAGAAACCGCGGAACTGCATATCTTTAGGATAAAAGAAAAAACAGCGAAAAAAGAATCAAAAGGGCGAGTGATAGGGTTACAGCAATTCTCTCTTGGATTACTAGCAGCGAATAGGTTCAGATACAAGGTTTGATCTCCGAATTAGGGTTACAGAGAGAGGAATTGGGGATCGAGGAAGAGAAGGCTCGAGGAGAGAATGTTTCGCCGTGATCCAACTGGATGCCGCTGACTCCGTCCGAGCGAGTAGATGTAGGCTCGCCCTAGCTCAGCGTCTGGAGGTCTTGGGCCCAACCCAGGTCGGGCCTGCGTAGCGTGGGTTGGGCCTGTGTTCACGCTGTAACCTTCCTGGTGCGTCCGCAGTGCTTGGGCCTGACGTGGTGCTGCTGACAATCCCCCCTCCTTGAGTTCCGGCTTGTCCCCAAGCCGGCGCCAACGGAAACTGCTGGCGAAGCTTGTCGACGACCTCCCAAGTCGCTTGTGTCGGTGAAGCATAGTTCCAGACGACTAGAGCTTGCTGGTGAGTCGATCCGCTCGACGATGGCGATGTCCTGTACTTCAAGATCTTGACAGGGAACCAAGCGCTAGCTTCTGGAAATCGACGATGAAGATCCTCTAAATCCTCCCATGTCGCATCATCAGCATTGGAATTTGACCACTCCACCAATCCTTGCTTCACCATACCATTTGCCTGCTTACTCCATCGATACTCCTGCACACTTACCGGAACTTGTAAAACATCGGAAGCTGCGGGTAAAGAAGAAGTCACCTGGTGTGGCGGATGCTTTGCTGGTTTGAGTTGCGAAACATGAAACACCGGGTGAATCCTGGATTCTTTCGGCAGGTTCAGTTTATACGCCACGGCTCCCACTCGAGTCACCACCTCATACGGCCCATAAAACTTGAACGAGAGCTTATGGTTTGCCCTCCTAGCCACTGATGATTGGACGTACGGCTGTAACTTGAGGTACACCTTGTCTCCCACACTGAAATGGCGGTCAGATCTCTTCTTGTCTGCCTGTTTCTTCATTCTCGATTGAGCTCTGTTCAAATGTTGCTTAAGCAGATCCAGCATCACTTGCCTCTCCTGTATCCAGACCTGGATGTCCGCAACTGGAACAACATCCAGTGGAGAGAGACCCAAGTGACGTGGTTCCTGGGCATACAGTGCTTCGAATGGAGATTTACCCAAGGAAGAGTGACTGCTTGTATTGTACCAATACTCCGCAAGCGACAGCCACTTGTACCACTGCTTCGGGCAGGCATGAGAGAAGCAGCGCAAATAAGTTTCAAGGCACTGATTCACTCTCTCCGTCTGGCCATCCATTTGTGGATGATAAGCTGTGCTCATTCTCAACTGGGTTCCTGACAATTTGAACAATTGCTGCCAAAACTGGCTCGTGAATACTTTGTCTCGGTCTGACACTAAGGCTTGTGGCATACCATGCAGTTTGAAAACATTGTCGATGTATGCTTGAGCTACGGACTGAGCCGTGAAAGGATGTGACAAGGGAATAAAATGTGCATACTTCGTCAATTTGTCCACGACCACCAAAATGCAATCAAACTTAGCTGATCTTGGAAGACCCTCGATGAAGTCCAGCGTCACCACCTCCCAGACAGATTCAGGTGTAGGCAACGCCTGCAGCAGTCCTGGATAGCGAGCTCTGTCCGGCTTAGACTGCTGACAAATTGAGCACCCTTGGACATATTGCTTGATTGCTGTTCTCATGTTGGGCCAAACGAAATGCTTCTTGATGCGTGCATACGTCACCGGAAACCCAGAATGGCCCCCAATAGGGCTGTCGTGCAGGGAATTGATGATCTTGTTGTGTAACTTGCTGTCATTCCCCAACCAGATTCTGTTTTTGCATCTGATCACGCCTTGCTGCAAGGAAAATGGCCCACTGCCTGGGCTCACTGCCAGTTCAGAGAGCAGTTTTTGGGCTTGAGGGTCATGACTGTAACTAGCAACCACATCTTCCAACCAGGCTGGTTGACATTCAGAAAGAGCGCACAAGTCCTCTCCTAACTCATGCGATCTCCTAGACAGAGCATCTGCTGCCTTGTTATCCAGTCCTCTTTTGTAACAAATCTTGTACTGGAGGCCTAACAATTTGGTGAAAGCTTTGTGCTGCCAAACTGTGGTCAATCTTTGCTCCTCCAAATGGACTAGACTGCGCTGGTCAGTTTTGATGATAAACTCGCTGAGTTGTAAATAAGGACGCCAATGGTCAACTGCCACTAAAATAGCCATGCATTCCTTCTCGTAGGTTGATAGGCCGCTAGTACGAGGGCCCAGAGCCTTGCTGAGATAAGCAATGGGATGACCTTCCTGTTGCAGGACTGCTCCAATACCACGGTCACACGCATCTGTTTCTATGACGAATGTTTTGCTGAAATTTGGCAATGCTAACACAGGTGCTGTCACCATAGCATGCTTCATGCGTGCAAATGCTTCCTCGCACTCCTGTGTCCACAAGAACAAGACACCTTTCTTCAACAAGTTAGTCAAAGGACGACATATAATTCCAAAATGCTGAACAAATTTCCTGTAATAGCCAATCAGACCTAAGAAGCTGCGAAGCTCCTTAAGGTTGGTTGGTGTAGGCCATGCCAAGACAGCAGTGATCTTCTCCTTCTCTGTTGCTACTCCATTTTTGCTTATCACGTGGCCGAGATACAACAGTTCTTGCTGAGCAAACGAGCATTTGGATTCCTTAACCTGCCATTTGTCTCGCTGCAACAGTCGCAGCACTGCTTCTAGATCCACAAGGTGTTGATCCAGCGTAGGGTTGTATATCAAAATGTCGTCGAAAAAGACTAAGGCGCATTTCCTCAATAAAGGGGCCAGTGTTGTGTTCATAGCCTTTTGAAAAGTTGCTGGAGCTCCTGACAACCCAAACGACATCACTTTGTATTCAAAATGCCCCTGGTGTGTCTGAAAGGCAGTTTTGTAAGCCTCTCCCTCTGCCAACCTGATCTGGTGATAGCCTGCTCGCAAGTCAAGTTTGGAAAACCAAGCTGCTCCAGCTAATTCATCCAACAACTCATCTATCACAGCAAAGGAAATTTGGTCTTGCAAGTCAGTGCATTTAAATGCCTGTAATCGATGCATAACCTCCAGGTGTTGTCCCTCTTCTTCACCAAAATGACTGGTGACGAAAATGGGCTTTTGCTGTGTTGGATTACATCTGAGTCCAATAACTCCTGTACTTGACGCTCAACAGGGCTGGACCCAAAATGGCTTGGCATTTTTTTGTCAGGTGACACATATGCTGCTTAGGTGGGACCGTGGGAGTCTTCAAAGACACAACACAAATCCATGGACAAATGATTAGAACCGGACCGCTAGATAAACGATAACATGGATAATCATGAATGACTCTTCGGATATCTTTGGATTGTAGGATTTTTATTTAAAAAACTGGAGGATCTGAATCATTAGGAAAGCTTCCTATGGTACCCCTTTTCATTTTAGGATTAGGGCTATCAAATTTTTATGCAATTCTTTCTTATTCCCCATTCTATAGGATTCTCAACATAAAAACAATGTGTAATGTATATTAAAAACTTCTCAAGAGATGGCAACAAACCAATTGATCTACATAAACACAAATTTTCATGAACATCTAAAAAATATTTTTAAAATCTCATGTGTTATTTTCTGTACAGAGCACCACAAATTCTATTTCATCGTGAAACTTTGCAAGTATATAGATCATTTGAATACGTTTGCTACCTATTTTTTCAAAATTATTTAAAAATCTTTATTTAAAAAATATATCCTACTCAAGCAGGAGACATGTGAGCTCGGGATCCACTGTGATCGAAATAACGAAAGAACCGACCAATTTGTAATGTGTGGAAGGGTAATATTGTCCTTCCAAGCTCGAGCTTCCCAAACCGGCCGCAGAAAAACAGGAGGCGAGGCCCCCTAGACCGCCACCCTTGACTTTTGTTCGCTTCCCACTCCGCGGATTCCTGCCCATTTTCTTTTCTTTTTGCTACCGGCAGCACTGCGGACGTGGGCCCGCCGCTTTCAGTCTTCCCCTCTTCACACTCACGCTTCGCTTTCTTTCCCCTTCCCCCAGGCGGCTCCCCTCACTCTCTCACTCACTCCCCACAGCATCCACAGCGACAGCGAGTGACCGACTGACTTGCGGAGGGAGAAGCTAGAGCGAGCGAGCGAGGGAGGTGGGAAGATGGGGGAGACGGGGAGGACCACCTCCTTGCTGGTGCACATTCTGGTGATCGCGCTCTGCCTCACCGCCTTCGGCTTCGCCATCGCCGCCGAGCGCCGCCGCAGCACGGTACGACCGACCCATCTGCTGATATATGTTTCTTTTCTACACATCGTGTTTTCTCTAGATTCACGTCAAGAACCCTACCGCAACTGCAAGCACCCACCTTCTCGAGACCCCGAGCGAGCCGCGCGTCTCTGGATCGGAGGGGGCTCCCATCCCAATCCCATAGGTCGGATGTAGATTTCTTGGATGTTTAACCGGCGGTTTTGAGCTGGAGATTCTTGCTGTCAGCTGGTTGGTATCGGAGAAGTTAGATTAGCTTCTGTTTGATTTGAGTAGATGTAGAGAATGTTTTAAGTATGACGGGTGACCCAGATTGGTGACAGTCATCGAATTTTCTTTGGGAAATTTCTGTCGAAAGTTGTTTGATTGCTCCCTGAAAGAAAAAAAATGGAATCTTTCCAAAAGGTTTTGGGTCAGTTGAAATTTCCTGTGAGGTGTAGTGCGGAAGGAATCCTGTGGAAAAATACCATGGCGTGAACATTACAACTCAACCAGCTCACATAAGGGAAAATTATACTCATCTCATCTTTAGCATTTGTTCTGTTATCCTGTGATAGTGGAACCCGACTTCAGTTTGAGTATTGAAATGAAGTGTATATACTCTCTCCGTTCTTCAAAATAAGGCGTATAAGTTTAGTCAAAAGTCAATGTACAATAAGTTTGAACAACAATATAGACAGAAGTATCAAGATTTAGAATACCAAATTAGTATCAATAGACCCACCAAATAAATTCTTTGGAAGATTTAGAATACCAAATTAGTATCAATAGACCCACCAAATATAGACAAAATTATAATATGTTTTCATAGCATGTTATTAAATCTTGTAAATATTCATATTTTTTTCTACAAGATTGGTCGAAGTTATACTTTGTTGACTTTTGACTGAAAATATACGCCTATTTTGAGGAACGGAGTTAGTATATTTTGCCTGAGGCTTTGTGAGGTCTAGTCCACCATATTCAAGGGCATCTACCTTAAGAAAATTTCTTCTTTGGTTCATGGGGAGGAACCAATCTGCAGATCATGATGGGGAGGGAACGGGGTGGGCTTGAAAGGCAGATTAAACCTATTGTGTCCTCATATATTTTATGCCATAACAGGGTTCAATAGTCACTGACAGCAACAATTCCACATTCTGCGTTTATGACTCCGACGTTTCTACTGGCTATGGTGTTGGTGCATTCCTGTTTCTCCTTTCGGGTCAGTCACTTCTTATGGGAGTTACAAAGTGCATGTGCTTTGGCCAGCCACTTGCCCCCGGTGGAAGCAGAGCCTGGTCCATTATCTACTTTGCATCTTCATGGTAATTCATATGCCTACATAATTTTGTCACTGCCCAAGTTATGTTGCCTCAGTGTATAATGTGTATTACCTGCGCAATGTCAGGATCACATTCATAATCGCTGAGTCTTGTCTTATTGCTGGAGCAACGAAGAACGCGTACCACACCAAGTACAGACACATGATATATGCAGGGAGCTGGACCTGTGACTCTCTGCGGAAAGGGGTGTTTATCTCCGGTGCGGTCTTTGTGGTTTTCACCATGATTCTGAACGTGTACTTCTACATGTACTACACGAAATCGACGAGCCAAGCTGCCAAAAGGACCAACAAGGCTACCGCCAACGTTGGCATGGCTCGATATGCATGAGGGACAGCTCTGGCTAGTTTGGTGGAACTTATTTGTGGGTACTGCCTGCAATTTTTGCAGTGCTGGATTTAGATAGATTCTGGAACAGAACACAGTTTCTGGAAAATGTAGCGTACAATTTATAAGCTGGTTGTCTGCTATGCCTCCATGATCAGCTTGTTTCTCGACTGAAATTTGTTGTCTGTCATCTGTACCTGGTGGTGTGGCTTAGTTCAGTTAACCTTGCATTTCTCAAGTTTCAGACCGGATGTACTTATCGATCCATACTATTCCAACTCTGATGCAACAGAGCCATTGTAGAGGTTCGCAAGTTTAGAGCAAGCATTTAACATGGGCTTTTACATTAGGCAGTCCGATAAAGAAAATACACTTGAGGATTAACAAAAAAAGGCCGGTAACTGACATAAGGGAGCTCCACATGATCCATGTAGGCTTTACAATTAAGGCATTAACCCTCTCCATTACCTCGGTCATCTTTCCGTTGGGACCAACCCTCACAGGTCACAACAAGCAGATGGCTATCGCGGCCAAAGGGTATCTTTTTCTCATGGTGCAACGCATTCCATTAATCTGGGAGCTCATCAAAAGGCTCGGATCTGCCTACATTTGTCCATTTGATCCAATGACCTTGCACAACCAGTAGAGGCAATCACTGAATCACGTCATGTATATGATCGGTGCTGATGGCAAAGTCATTTTGGGTATGTCGTGCCTGCTTCACTGCTTGTAGCACCGCGATATCCAATGTCTTTGCATCATATATCCGAGAGTTATATACTTTTTTAGTCCCACAACTTGCATCGTTTGGACGTTTTAGTCCCACAACTTGTAAATTGGACATATTCATCCCACAACTTGCACATGTTGGACTTTTTTGTCCAACCAGTGCGCAGCTTGCCACATAAGAAGTCACGCGGAGTTCGTCTGCGGCAATTTTTTTACATTTGGTCCTTTATTTTGTTAGTATTTCGTTTTAGGTCCTTCTGCACGCGGGACCAATGTTGCAATTTACCATGCAGGGTTCCGGAAATTTAGCTATTTCCTCACAAGCTCCTACCTATACCTGTTTCTCATCTCTTCCCTATAATTCTTGCACAATTTCTTATTTTCTAACCTAAACTTCTCTAGCTATAGCTCCAATGCATGAACATTTCCTCACAAGTTTCAAATTTGCATCTTTAATTTCTCTGAAACGTCCTCTACTCGAAACCTAAACAAGCAGCTCGGTCAGAAATGAAGAACAGAGGAACTGGCGCAAGAATCGCACGGATTTGACGTAGAAATGGACAACTCACCTCAGTATGCAGACCAGTTCTTCCTGCTGATGTCGTAGGCGGCGGCGGAAAACGGATCCATCTGCGACGCTGAACTTCCCTCCATGCCCTCCGCCAAACAGCTCAACGCACTCCGTCGTCCGCTCAACGCCGGCCGGGATCACCGTCGCCACCAATGTCACCCCTATGGTTCCAGTCGAAATTAGGGATTTTCCTTCTCAGTGACTGCAGGACCTATTTGTGATACATTAATTCTTGTCGGGGGTTTCCGTAAATCTACCACACAACGGCGTGTGCCATTGGTCATGCTGGCAACACAAGTGTCATCACCCAATTGGCTAGGGACTAAAACGTCCAGGAGGTACAAGTTCTGGGACTAAACAATTCATTTTGCAAGATGTGGAACTAAAACGTCCAAATGATGCAAGTTGTGGGACTAAAAATGTAATTTACTCTATATCCGAAGACGCCCTGCCGTCCTGCCCTCTCATTGAACTGTCGATGGAGTAAACATGGGCGGTAGTTTAAAGGCAGAGAGCAGTGGAAACATGTTGTAAACTTTTTTTTTTTTTTTGAACACACATGTTGTAAACTTTATAACCTCCAAATCAATTGTCAACCCTTCAGGGCCATCATGGTGGCAAAAGAAACAACCTACAGCTGATATTGTCAATCAACATACTAGTTAGCTTTTTCAAGGCAGGCCAGATGAGAATTTTACAAACAAGATCAGTATGCTGGACTAGTGAAGGCAGGCTAGATGAGGACTACTAATAACCGAGTAACCAGCGTTAGGGGGCATGGCCACGGACCTTACATAACTAGTTTACAGATCTCAAAACATTTGTCTGATGGGCCTCCTATCGATGCCCTCACCAAACAGCATTTCAGGACGGCTAGAACTAGAGTAGTAGCATAATTAGGACCAAGGGATATAGGAGCATAGGACAAAATTTAGTTACACACAAATTGATTACAAAATTTAATATTAACATGTTACACACAACTGAGACATGATGATGTACACCGACATCATTCTCTTTCATTCTTCGGCTAGCACATCATGGCCACAACAGATCCAAAAATAGGCGTCATCTCCCACTTGAAGCCTATTTGCCGATACGATCCTGTTTGAAGAATTCAAAGTAGATATTTCAGATCAACATACAGCTGAATTCAACAAGTAGCTTCCATTGGATTCAAACTTATTGCTGCTTGAGCACCGCATCAAGCTTTACCTGAAGCATCTGCATCAGTTTTGGGTTTGTCTCCAAAAGGTTGGTAAGCTTATCACGGTCACCTAGAAGACTCTGCAACAGTTAAACGTGTAGGGTCAGACACCATTGGCAATGCTATTTCTAGTATGTGGCTTCTGTAAAAATTAAAATAACCTGAATAGCTTCTGGAGATGAGAAAAGTTGCTGTAGATTGATGTCCTGATCTCGTTCCCTTGGCTGTTGAGACGAACTACCAGCTTGTATACTCTGGTTCGCGAGCTGTGATTGTTCACCCGCTTGTCTCAGTGCTTGCGCAGCAAACTCCTGCTGAGTCTGGTAAAATTGCATCTGAGGAACAGGAAGCTGGTTCTGAAACTGCAAGGCCATCTGCTGCTGCATACTACTTTGCGCATATGACTGAGGCTGCTCTTGGTGTTGCTGCCATTGAACAGAGCCAAGATATTGCTGAGTCTGGGATGGATGAGGCTGCTGAGGTAGTGGTGGTGCTAGTGGGCGTGCTTGCATCGAGGAAACAGAAGGCTGAGGATTGGACACATTCTGCGGAAGGCCAGATGAGAGTTGAACATGTTGAAGAGATGTTCCATAAAATTGAGTAGGCATTGGAGGCCTGCCCATTAGATATTGCGATGCAAATGAGGACAGCATTGCGCTGCCAGAAGCAGAATTCATGCCTGTAGTTGCATCGTTCAGGGAAGTCTGGAGAACACCATTGCCTTGGTTATACAGTGATGCAGGAGACAGAGAGCTAACTGCGGCATGTTGGGTTGCAGGAACTGAATAAGGTAGGGGTGCCATTGGTCGGGCAGATGAACCAGAGCTGAAGTGCTCCATAGCCCTATTTACTGGGAAAGAGTTCCACATGAAATTGACATCTGCATTAGGAGCATTTGATGATGAAGTACCATTGTTTGCCAGGGCCTGTTCAGTTTGAGCCTGCAAATGGAAGTTCACATTGAAGAATCTAAATTGCAAGAGCAAGTAAAAAGCAGCATGAAACCGTAACTAAAACTTGAAAAGATCTGTCTTCCCATTACCTGAAGCCCCACAAAAGCAGTCGGCATACTAGCTTCAAAAGGCTGTACAGGGTAATTAGACGGAAAAGGTGGTGGTCCATCCCTAGCACTGTAAGATGACCGCCTTTTACTTGAATCAGGACTTTGTATAGGCATGGAAGAGGTTGGTAGTGGCATTGGTGGCAGAGGTGGTTGGTTTTTGGAAAGCCTATGATCATGTCCATGAGATCCAGATGAAACAGAACTCTCGGGCAACTTATATGGACTTCTCTTCTGATAATTATTAGGACGCAACTGTCGGAGAGGTGCTTCTGCAGGACGCTTGTTGTGAGATGAAATATATGCAGGTTCGTCAGCACGATCACTGAACGCATTCTTCTCTGGGCTAGAAACTGAATCTTTTCGCTCCAAAGGAACATTAACTTCTGGAAGCATGGCTGTCCGGGAAGATATGTCAGCAGCAAGACTCTCACCGTTCTTTGAAAAGGGACTTTTTTCATTCTGGTTTTCTGTCTCCTCAACAACTGGGCCTGGAGAATTTTCCCCAACAATGACAGGAGGTGGCAGATTATCATCTGGCTGAGGAAAAGGAAGTTTGTCATCTGACTCTGATTCCTCATCAAAGACTATATCAATTTCTTGATCATCATCGAGATCAGCCTTGGGTTGTTGCAGTTTCTCTGTCTTAGCACGGACATTGTCATCCAGACTCGTCTGACTTTTTACTTGAGGTGCGTCCCCAGAGGGGGCTGGGACAGGATTTTGGCGCTCCCTCTGCCTTGCCATGAATTCATCTACATGAATGGATGGAGGTCTTCCACTAAGTGTTCCACGCGGAGTAGAATTTACAATATTTGATGTACTACTTGCACCATCTATGTTCCTCTCTCTTGCAACATAATCATCTACATGCATTGAAGGTGGTCTACTTGTGTTTGGTTTCCGATGGCGGAAAGTGTCTCTACGTGCATGACCTGTAGAGGCACTAGCTGTACTTAAACTTCGAGCAAACTGTCCAGTAGGTTCAGGTGCTTGATTTTCTTTTATACGTCTACCTGCAGCCTCTCCTAATGCCAGTTTTCTACTAGCAGATTGGCCAGGAATTAGTTGTCTCTCAAGAGAAGAATCAGGCAACTCCCACACCAGCCTCTTTGACAACTCACCCTCGACAGGTTCTTCTGAATCAGCAATAACCTTCCAGGCATTGGAAAAGAAGAGAACAGATTCATGATTTACGGAAGCTAGGGATGGCATTAGACGAGATGTCATAACAACAGAGCGAATCACTCCAAACGGTAAGTAAGTGCCTTCAAGAACCATCTGCACTGAATCTTCTAGTAGGCCAGAATTCTCGAGAATAGAGCAAAGCAATGTGATGGAACTCTGAACCTGTTAATTGAAGTCAGTATGAGAAACATTGAAGTAAAAGAAAGACGCAATAAGATAATGAAATGAATACCTGATTTAGAAGAGACTTCCCAACAGAACTCGACAAGTCATCATAGCCCTGGTCTATCTTCTCTTCAAAGGTCTTCATTAAAACTATACCCTCATCCAAAGTATGGTCAGCGGGTTTCAATGTAAGACCATGGTCAAAGGAGTGCCCCAATAGACCCCTTAATATGATGAGACCCTCAAGACTGCAACCAACAGAAACAGTTAAGTAACTCAATACGTTATCCGGACCATAGAAAAACAGCACTGAAAACATAAACATTATAAATGCATCTACAGTTGAGGATATTGACCGTTTTGAAAGAAAGAAAAAGCGTTTGAAACCTTATAACTGATATAAGGTTACATATTCACATCTACTCTTAAATAAGCACAGTACGACATGAGGAACCAACTTCCAGTTAATAATGATCAACCGAAATACAAAATACTTAATCTACAAAGAATGACAAAATCACGAACCAACCATCAGAAAAAACATACTGCCCTCAAATATGGAACAAATCCATTTATTCTTCATACAAACAAGATATCTGGCCGTCTGTACCCCTCAACAATCACCACACTATACAGATTAGTAGTTAGTTTTCCAACATGGAGATCATACTAATCACCTATGTGGATGATTAACTTAAACCCCAAGCATGCATCAAGATTAATTGTAAATTTCTGGAGAAAAGACATTTAAAAGTCACAAAATAGCATCCATATAATAGTTTGTTTAATTACTTCTCTTCTTTGCACATATATAGACCACAAGTTCATATCACATCAGTCAAAGGATTTACTAGAATTTTAATGCAGACAGTCCAATACCTATTCGTGCAAATGAAGTATAAGAATGACAAAATTGTAAATGAGGAAACTGGAAACCACAAAGATATCCTTGGACATGTATTATCATGATTTTCATAGGCAGGAGGAAGAAACGATGTTTACCTGTCACCGTACTGACTGAGGGCAATAGCACCAAGTATGAAGGAATAAATTGTTTGTAAACAATAATCTCTTTGGTGATTAGCATCAACATATTTCATTAGTCGCTTGAAGCACTTCAACAAAGGGATAAAGCAACGCCAGTTATCCATATTTGATGAGTCATGATAAGTGTGACTCTCATTTTTCTCCTCGTCATCTTGATTAGGAGTTTGGATTTGTGAAAATATCAAAGGTACTGCATTTCTACAGATATAGGAAGAAGCCACTTCTTTGAATGCCATGGAACAAGCAAACAGTTCCCGTCCAACTGGCAAAACCTGACATACCATCGTATAGCATGATGAGTAACGTAAAACATGAATACAATATAAATTCAGCATCAAGGACATCACACACCATAAAAAATAAAATGGATCAGCCGCATTACTTTTTCATCAAATAAGCATCTTGTTCAGAAACTGTCACAACGTGTGTTGTTAAAGTACATGTGATACAATTCATATGTACTTGGAGGATTGGTTGCACATACAACTTTGGAATTAGGTTTCTTAAGTAAATATTAATAAGTAGCAATACAACCCTGTGAAGGAAGAAAAAGAAAGCAACAGATGAAGCCTTATCCCCATTCCATGTCCTCATCCTCGGTATTTCCTTCTCATAAATCATTTTGAAACTTCAGCTATTCCTTTAGGTTTTCCATTACGAACTTCAACTATATAATCTCAGATGCTGACTCATGCACCAACATGTTGCTGACTGTTTTTTCTTTGGCTAGTATTGAACCAAAATAAACTAACTGCATGGAGCATTTTCTATACATGGCTTTTCGTAAATAAAACTTGGTATCAAATTTTCAGAGCAGCAAAACTCAAGAACCACATCCTGGCTTGACTACAGGAGTAGTGAGCTAAGCTTAAGAATGAAGTACAGCAGTAAAAAGTAAAGACACTACTGATTTGATAAGCATTTCATCGTAGACAACAAACAATATACTGTACCTGGCATAAGACCAAGAGGTGATGCATGATAGAAGAGCACTCCTCAGCACTAGCATTCTCCGAAGACCTACTTTGGCTTAATACAATTAGTTATCATATGTAAATGGTAAAGTACTTCTAAAGTAAATAATTTGGTAGTTGTGAGTTTACTCTTCAATAGCAGTCTGCTCTTTACTAGATGGCTTGGAACTAAAAATAGATGCAAGACATCTGAATAAGGGAATCCTCCATTTGAGCATAAGTTGGTCGCTTCTGTGGGCTCCTCTTTCAGACATCTTATCTTCCAAGTAAGATGCGCTGCTGCAATTCTGTAACAACTTCTTAAGAACCCGTGCAACTCCCATTTTCCATAGCAATACCTGAATAGAGAGAAAGTGAGAGGAGAAAGAGAGAAATAATATACACGAGATATGAATTATGAAGAACCTCTCACCTTGCCATTTGGGTGCTCCGATAGCTTTGCAATGAACTTAAGTAACTGATGCACCTGGAAACATTGCATTAAACAAGTTTAGATCGGTGATGCTGAGAGCTTATATAAATGGAGAACTGAATTTGGGGGAAAGATAATCTCCTTCAAATATAGTGCCCAGTAACTAAATGGTAAGTGCTGGTTTGCTACGACAACTCGCACACAAGTAGAGTTACCGTTCTATATTTTTACTGGACGAGTTAAACGCACCATGTAAATAGGGCACTACAGAGAGGAACCGTCTAAACAAACATGGACAGAAACTAGCAAGTTCTCCAGAAGCAAGCCAGCCTCTGGTTTGCATGTAGCCAGCATTGAAGTTGCTTTTTTGGTGCTACTTCAACAGAGTTCACTAATTAATATGTCGGAAACATATAAAACCTAGAAAACCTAGAAAAAACTGAAACAAAGTGGTCTTCCAGAACAAATGGATCCAGGATTGACAATGGTTCCAGAAACCTGAACACTAGCCCGCAATTTCTGTTGGTGGTCACAGGGCTTTATAATTTCAATTTTCTTAACATAGTATTTCCACACATTTGTTGGACAACAACACCTGCTTGGACCAGCAGATAAGTGTGGACCTAATATTGACTTCATATTGTTGCCTACAGAACTTTGAACAGTCACTGCATGCATGACAAATTATGTATTTCACAGACATTTTCTGACGCACAATAACACACAGTTATGCAGCCATAATCACTATGCATTAGCATACCTTAAAGACCTCTCCCTCAGACAGGGAAGTTCCATCAACCTTATCATTCAACCAAATAAAAATTGGCCGCAGAAGAACCACCGCACACTCGATCTTTTCAGAGGCAACACGAACAACGAAGATCCGAAGCATGTCTTGTATCACCATCAAGGCCTATGTGATACAATTAGCTATATAAGTACTTGCTATAGTGAAAAGTGACTTGATTTGGAGTTAAAAGGCACCAGAAATAAACAAAAACAGGACATACCGAAGTAGCAAAGTTGTCAATGACACGCGCGAGTCTATCAAGTTGCGGCATCAACCTTACAAGTAATATGGCCACATGTTCAGGACACAGGTGCCAGTTCACTTGTTTCTCAACTTGAGGCCCTAGAACTGTTCCAGTACTCAACGATCTAATAGCACTCAGCGAAGGAACTTCCACATTCCACATCCATATGCCTTCATCAGGGAAAAGATCACCCTTCAAGTGCAGACAAAAGACATAAGAATGAGAACAGCTCTGATCTTATAATTCTGCCACCTATGTCTTTTCATGGAAACAAGTAGGTATCTTCAGGCTAGATACACGTGCAACTAAACGGCTTACCAGGAGACAAAGGAGACTGCAGGCATCTTTTGGACCTAATGGTACTGATGCATTAGTGGGCTCAACATTTTCAAGAAGGCAATGAAACAGACCAGGTGCCCAATTATATAATGGCCAGCAAGCAAGTGCTGAAGTAATAAGCTGGCAAACCACACCATAGCTTACAGCAAAACTAGGAAACATGAAAGACAGATCTGCCGCACAAGCTGCTAGTCTTGGGCTGAAATAATACAGTAGAGAATATTATGTAAGCAGATGTTATGTAAGAGGGAGGGAGGGGTGAGGGGGCTCCTATGCATACAGGGTTATCTGATACCTGACTTCTCGGTGTAACCGCAGAAGAGCAGTAAGAAGCTTTTTGTTGCGATATTGCTCCTTTGTTCCCTGCATAGGTGGATACATCCAAGACTATTGGTATGAGCAAGCTTGAGGCAATTGCATGCTAAGCCATACTAGGAATAGAACAGAGCACATTACATGTAATATCTGGAGGAGGTTTATCAGCAAGACAAGAGAGGGAGTCATGAGATCAACTAGGGCTTGTTCATGAGTCCGGTCTAAAAGCAATTCTGTAGTGGAACTAAGTTCAGCCCCTTCATCGACAAGGTAATCTGAAAGAACGAAAGAAGATGGTTTTAGCATGAAAATATCATATAAACCTCAAATCTACTTCATGAAAAGACTGCATAATGCCATGCGAACATCACATTCTCACCGTAACTATTCGACAAGCGTTCAAGCATAGACTTGCAGTTCATCAGGACTATGTATATAACAGTAATTGCACCTTCTTCAAACAGGGAGGAAGCCACAGCCTTTATTCATAGCAAAAAGGACGGCATGAATAATTCATTGCAAATTAAACGTCTTGTATAATAATGACATAAAAGTGGATAACGAGCTTACCTTATCTTCTGAAATAAATGCTAAAATGCGGAAGGCTGTTGTTAACTGAACCACAGAAGTGCTGCACAAAGCAACTCCATCGAAGTACTTGTTTGCAACAAGCTTCCCAAGAAGATTATCAATGACTTGACCATCTGAAGTATTATTTGAATCTGAAACTACATTCTCGACATCCATCGAATCTGACACGAGCACATTTCCAGAAGAAAAATGGGCATCTTCACCAGAAGCTAGAATAGCAGAATATCGAAGAAGCCCAACAGCACCATTTCTCTGATATATAACACCAGCATCAATCCATTCAAGCAACCTTGTTGGAGCATCTTTCCTGTTTGAACCTGGAGAAGAGGAATGCAACGCCTTGTGCAGATCAGTAGCAAATTCAATCCATGACTTCAGTGATGAAGCAGTTGAATCTGCAACCAAGACTTCAAGAATTTCTGCAGCCGAATGGAAGATCGCAAGACCCAATGGAGACCCTCCTGAGATCAGACAGTCACAAAGAAATGTAAGCCTTCAATCAAAACATCAGACATGAAATATCCGGAAGTGAAGAGTGATTCTACTGACCATCTTTAGTCATGGTTGAATCGAGATCCTTGTATGAAGAGAGGGAACTCAATAGAACTGATATTGCCTATACCAGAAATACTTCCATCACTCAACAGTGCAAGTTGCATAAAGAATGAAAAATTAATTTAAAAAACTTACCTCAGGGAAGTAGCCAAGAGCTAATAATGCTTGGCGACCTGAATCAGACCTGCATCACATAGATGGATTCTATAAAACATATGCACTGAAGTTCAGATAGTGAAAACTGTAGCTGCATGTAACTTTGTCTTCAGCATTCCAAAACTCATAAATGTACTCTAAATTAAGATATTCCCTATCATAGTGTTACTTAGGATATCAAAGTTATGGATATTTGAGCAGAACAATGAAAACAGGACAGAGTTAAAATTATTGAGCAAACTGTCCAACAATGTTACTTGGTCCTTGTTTACTGAGACAGAAACGAAAACTGGAAAAAAAAAGCAAGGCACCTTCTACCGAAAGACTGTCTCCATATTTGGCAGCCCTAGTAATTATTTTACACAACTAAACATCACAAGCAATTTCATAAACTATCCACAAATGCTGACTTCTGTACTGACCTCGAAATAGCACAAAGTTCCCACAAAACCCACAAAAGCTCATCAGAGTTTGGAGGAACTGCAAGAAGCCTATTGGCAGCACTTCCCTGTAGAAGAAAATTCAATCATCATCAAAAACATACAACTACAGAAATAAAGTCTGATCAGTTATTTAGAAATGAATTATGGTCATACATCAACATAGTTAACAAAAATTCTCCAAGAGGAAGCCAAAATAAAAAAATTGAAGTTGGAAAATCAATTGCAAGTTAAACAATATTAATATAAGTAACAGCATGTATCGTATGCATGGGCGGAGCTAGGCCATTTCATGGGTATGCGGCTGATACCCAATATTTTTGCCAGGAAATTCAGTACATATTACTATATACATACATATGTACGATACTCCTTCCGTCCCCAAATAGGTGGCTTATAAACTGAGTTTAGAAGTCAACATTTTCTAACTTTGACTGGATACATAGAAGAAAGTATTAACAACTATAACATTTCATAAATACATTATGAAAATGTATCTTATGGTGAATCTAGTGCTATTGATTTGGTACTCCCTCCGTTCCATAATATAAGCCTTTTTAGCTATCTAGTCAAACTTAAAAAATATTGACTTTGTTACTCAATTTATACACCACCTATCTGGTGACGGAGAAAGTAGCATTCTTTTCCCTGTGTTATACTGGAAAAATTCGTGAAATCGCGCCCTGTAGAGGGCTCTCACGAGCTGCCTTAACAACCTGGGCCTAAAAAAGAAACTGGGCTTCCATTGGGCCAGATTTCGATAACTTGGCTGCCGCCGGTCTTGCTATCCTCTTCCCATCCTAGTGGTAGGCCGCCAAACCCTTCTCCGCTCATGTCACGACCAGCAGCTCGCGATGCGTCTGTGCCGCCACCGTGTTGGACGACTCCCTTAGGCGCTCATCTATGAAACCCGCCCCTGCACCTGATTACCCGCCTCAGAGGCACAGTAACAGCTCCAGTTGCAGGCTCTTGGTGGTGCCGCCGTGTAGTATACCGGAAGCAGCACGACAGTAGCAGTGCAGGCGTGCAGCACCCAAGTTTGGACCGTGAGTGCACGATACTTTAATCTTATTTTTGTTGTTAATTTTTCCCAATTGACATTAGAGGATGATCCTTATGGAGCTATTAATTTATTGATTTGTAGGTCTGAAAAATGAAGAACAAGTACGATATGGTGCTTTTAAACTCATGTGAGATAGAGCTTTAAAGATACCAAACATTACTTCAACCACAACATCAAAGCCAATATGTATTGAGATTTTTCTTATTGTGAGCTTCCCTATCTTATATTGTTATGCCAAAAAATATGTGACTTCGCATACCCAATATAAAAATCCTAGCTCGGCTGCTGATTGTATGCATGGCAAAATGGAATGAGTCATTTATGTAGTAAAAGCATGATGGGGTGACATGATATCAGCTGAAAAAAGGTGGAAAAGAAATGCAGAAGATGGCAGTGACACTATGTAGGAGAACATATATATAACTAATGGCTTGAACAAAACTAGGCTAGAAGAAAGACTTACGTGAAGAACAGCCCCCACATTTTGACCTAACCCAACTCTAGTTTTCCAAGTTCTCATCCTAGTGATTAATAAATTCGTATCTATGCGTTAAAAAGATCGTAAAGCGATTTAAAGAATAATTCTGATGCAATGAGCCTGCACAAACCACTTTAAGATGTAGCTCTGTGATCATTCCAACTTCCTGGGGGCGGCAGAAGAATCCTTTCGACAGAAGAACAAAGGCATGTCTAAGAGTTATGCATTCTGTTTTATTCATATCTTTACCGTCTTGAAGAGAAAGAACAATAAGCTCAGTTGCTTCAGGTTGACTGAGCAAAAAAGATAACCCTGAAAATGTATAAATATGTGTTCACTGTCATAATGTGAGATAAAACAAGATACAAAATATCCCAGTTTACAAGCGTGCCAATCTAACCTGGACGGGAAAAAAGAAGAGAGAGGAGAATGGATTCAATTGACGATGATATCTCCATCAAAATTTCAGCAGCCGGCCCACTTGCCAAATGCATTACAGGTGATGATAACAAGGCCGCTGATAGAGGGAAAAAACCTCTTTCCTGTTCTACACAAAACACATAGCTAGAGTCACATTTCTAAGACAAACGCAGACATGCTCAGCATCAAGCTTGATAACAGTACAGAGTAAAACAAGAGTAGCCATATCCAAATATGTACTTTGGAGTTATATCTTGTATTGTAAACTGTGTGGAGGTTCTATATTGTCATATACAGTATATGTCAATGACCTGTCACGGATGTCCATATAAACAAAGGACTACCAATTTGTATTTTCAATACTTTGTAGACTTTGTGTAGTGTAGTAGCATTCTAGATGGGGTTGATACGTAGGTGCTACAGCCTACCCCAGATTATGTGCCCTCCTTCAGCTAGACCATTCTTCGCTAAGTTATCGCCACTGAAGTCCCACTCATGGATATTTACCCCCATCGTGTACTAGCGCACATCACACATCACACTTGGTATAGAAGTAGTCGATTGGTCACTGTATCATCATGGCCATGACTGAGGAGAGCAAGGTGTGACGCATGCTCTGCTGCTAAGCCTGATGCAGTTTTCGGTCTCTTGCTCCCACACGTGAGACAACATTCATCAAGGATTCATTTTGGTCTGATACGAGTATACGACAGGACGCCACTATCGGCATCCCTCATAGAGGTAGGAGCCAATTGTGACAAAAAGAAATTTCAAATAAAGAGGTGTATAAATGTTACGTGTAAATGGTTGGAGCCTACTCTCCTCTCTTTTTATTGATAATTGATTACCTCACCATGTTAGCCCCTCTCTTTGTAAAGAGTTGAAAAAACAAGGACAGTTTAAACCAATCTAAGAGGTAAGAGACAAACTTGGAATTGACTACATAGATTGATGTGGGTATCCTCGGCTGATTTGGAGAACAAGTTGCCTCTGGTTGCATGCCCTTATCCTTGATGCGGTGGCCGTAAACCCGACCCACATGAAAAAATTAAAATGGAAAAATCATCTAGTCTACAACATGAATACTCCCTCCGATCTGAAAAAATTGTCACTCGTACAGCTACCATTTTATGCATCGTACGTTTAAATTTTCCGTCACTTTAAATGGATCAGAGGGAGTACTAATGTCATAATAAATGAAACGTGGACCATTTGTAGATGAAAGACCATTGTGAACCACTTATATATTTCATTTTCAGTGGAACCTTCTCAATGAGCCAATGTTACCATGTTGCAATCAATTTTCAAATATATGGTACATTTTCTAGCGAAAAATATGTATGTTACATCAAGAGAAAAGATGTTAGATGGAAAAAAGAATAAACACTCAGCCAAAGCAGCCATTGCAGATTGACAACAAGCACTAGTTCACCTTGTCTCAAAATCCAAAGTGTTCATAACTAAAGAATAAACCAAAAAATAAGAAGTGCATATCCTGTGTTACCTGGATAAGAGATAACAAACACGAATCTGTATCAAACTGCATGAAGCTGTACTTGGAAGAAGTTATAAGCCCAACTGTTGCTTTGAATGAAAGTGAGTCTTCCAAATGACTAGACTTGGATATTCTTCTAGCAATAGCCACCGGCGAAGGATCTTCAATAGGGCCACACATATTTATCAATTTCTGCAAGAAGAAATATCAACGTAAAGTAACTGCTAACCCACTTCACTTCCAGGGAGTATAAGAGAGTGTACATATAACTGTATGCATTGGGTATTCCCCTATAAAAGCAATTCTAGAAACTTACCGACATCTCGGCAAGCTCGTTACTTGCAAAAATAAGAAAAGAAATTCCGTCCGTTGAAAGCTCATCGGAAGGTAGATCGGATACCACCTTGACCACGGCAGACTGCAACACAACCACAAGCTTCATATAATCTGGAGAGTACACGAACAATAGACTTATTGGACTAGGTCGGTAAGGAAATTCGGACCTCGTATCTAGATAGTATC
Source organism: Poa annua (assembly GCA_026929855.1). Taxonomy (NCBI): domain Eukaryota; kingdom Viridiplantae; phylum Streptophyta; class Magnoliopsida; order Poales; family Poaceae; genus Poa; species Poa annua. The sequence goes on along the minus strand of CM049437.1, from coordinate 88,483,942 downwards.
TCATAAAACCGCAAACGTTGAAGAATATATGTAGCACGTGAGGCGATATCATGTCTCTCTTTTTCCAGTAGAAGCTTCAATAAAGAACAGTAGCCATCACTGCTGCCAGTGGGTATACTGTTCTGATCACTTCGTGGCCACCATCCCAAGAAAGCTTCACATCCAACACCATGCCGAGTAGCATTCTCAACAATACCTAAGAGAAGCAATGCAGTCGCTGTAGATTTGGGGCTCTTCCAACAGAGGAGATTAACGATTTGCTCCATCCCACCAGCATCAACAAAATAAAAGCAACTCTCTTTTGAGGAGCATATTAGAAGAACCAAACTCAAGGACATCACCAACCAGTTATTCTGAAATAGAAGTGGCATAAGATACATAAATTGTCTAACACATTCGACATCCATGTAACAGTTTATCAAGTGTCACAAGATAAATCACCTGAGAAGGGCATTGCAGATCAAGCAATGAACAGTTTGTGTAATATGGGAAACATTTGTTGAACAACTCAAATAGAATTTTGGTTGTGGGCAAATCCTCCAGTACAAAGGCATTGTCACCGTTACGTGTAGCAGCAACAGAATGGACATTTTTCCAAATTTCTAAGAGCTCCTCGCTAGCTCCAGTGTGAATATTATTACTTCCCTGAGGATCAAGATTACTTTTGTCGAAGCCATCTGCCAACTCTTGATTCCAACTATGTGGCATGCAGTTAGAACTAGTTACATATTTGGAAACAGCTGAGATAACTGCACTTTCTAAGTCAGGAATCAGATTTTCAACATTTGGTAGTTGGTACATTTTAAGAGCTAAATATAGCATTTTCTTCACTTCAAAGGATAGGTCCAAATCTGTGGACTGAAAACTCAATGGTTTGAGTGAAGATAATGATTCTTCAAATTTAAATTTGGACGAATGTAGTGCTGGTGGAAGGTCTTCAAACTTTCCCTCTGATGGAGAGCTAACCACATTGGCAAGAGAATGATCCATGCCTAGTTCTATGTTGAATTGGCCAAGGTCTTCGGCAGTATTCCCATAAATTACAAGAGTGAGGCTGCGATAAGTTCCCCGCAGCACTAGATGATTTGTTACAATAGCCTGTAGAGTAAAAGAAAACATCTCAGGCAACAGAACAGGCCAACTTGGAATGGAAGCAAGGAAGAGTAAGACAAATATGTAGCTAGCATAAGCAACTGAAGACCCCGTGATATACAAAATACCGGGAAAAAAGGCAAGAAAAACTGATACAGAGTGACATGTAGCATCGGTCCTTACTCGTTAAGCATGTGTAACTGTATCAAATAAGCAGCATTGAACAAAAATCTGTAAATTGCCTAGTTATTAAGTTGTCAATTTAACATAAATCCATATACAACAAAGCAATATAGCATTCGCACATTTAGTAGTTCAGTTGGAGAAGGTAGATATAACACGGCAACACACAGGCAGAAAAAAGAAGGATGTATATAGGCACGAGATAGGAATATTCGTCAACTTAAAACTTGGAATCAGATACCATACCTCAACTTCAAGCACATTGGATGAGGAGTGTGAATACAAGAAAGGCAGACAAAGGCGCCTAAATCGAGACTCCCCGTCGCAGTGAACAAAGACTTCCAAAGCAAATGATGGTGGGGATGTCGCACTGATATAACACAAACAACATTAACAAAAGAAATTAGCTCGTCCACGAGGGCAAAAGCAGGAGAAGAATGTTAACACATTGCAAAATGTAAGTGCATAGTCCCCACGCAGCTGTAGAATAATGTATAGTTTACTCAGGACTTTTAAATTGTAGAGAGCTAGAATATTAGGATAAATATGTGGGACATATTTGAAAGTATCAATGGAGAACAATAAACCACATTTGCTGGGTATGTTTCTATGTCAAAAGACTTTAAGCTACAACGGCCAAATAAGTTCAGTGATGATTTCTTTCGCAGGACACACTGTCGCTATCAGACCTCGCCTTTACAAGGTTTATTACAAAGGAAGCTCAATATAGGTGCAAAAGGTTATACAGAGAAAATTTTCTTACCCAACAAGAGATATGTTTGGTGTAGAAGGAGAGGCATTTTGCTCAAGGAACTCACAGGCAGTAATCACAACAGGTTCAGAAAATAGCACCTGCATGACGCAACATATTAAGTGAACTCAAGGATAAGTTATACAATATGAATTTAACTAGACAAAAGACTCTTTCGCTCTCTCTTTCTCTCACTCTATCAGGACAGTAATTAACTGCAATTTTTAACAGACAACATTCAATTCTTGTGTAGTAAAAATGTCAAATGGTGAAAGCATTCATATGTTTTGAATACTAGGTGTGTCCGCAGCACATAAAATTAATGTCTTCTGCATATATTTATTTTAAGAAGACCTCCGCCGTAGTATAGGACGTTAAGGACATTGACACAGTCTCTGAAGTCACACTTTGACCATCTGTTTCAATGAAACCATTTTGCTTCAAATAACAATAAGTACCTGTTATGAAACTATTTTCATGATGGATCTAGTAGTACCAATATTGAGTTGTATATGTTAGTAATTTGATCAATAATGATGGTCAAAACAAACTATGGTTTGACTGGCACCGATTCTTAAACAACCTATATTGTGACTCCGAGTGAGTACTTGTAGTATATGGCATAAGTACTAGTTACAAGAACACTTGTTTACCTTTGTTTTGGTGTGGATTGTATATCCCAAATGAGATGGTTACAAACAAGATATTGTTGGTTAACATACGCTGACCGGGGGAGGGGGTGGGAGGGTTATCAGTTTCATGATATATGACATTGGGAGCCATAAGATGCTTAATTCGAATAAAATAAGGAGTTTTCAATTTGCTAAGATCTACAAGGCTAACAATGGTTAAAATACATCTAACTGATTTCATAATGACACGAAGAGTTTATCAAGTAGACATATTCACTGAAACTGTCCGTTCCGTGTAGCATGTATGTGTGCAGTATTATATCTATAAATGTTCGGAGCTACTGAGAAACTTGACTACATTGGGCACGGACAAGTGGAGCCACATTGCAGGGAATGTTAGGGCCGTGCGCATGAACTTCTGATATAAAATAGGGCTTCGCAGGCATATAAATGTTAAGCTGCATGATTTGCTAAGCCTGGGTATGTACAGAAGCACCAGCAAGAGTAGGTCGAAATACTTTTTTCATAGAGCTAACCCACACTTTAGTTTGCATTTTGCTTCACATACACTGGAAAAGGAACTCGAGCATAAAGTGAATAGGTACTACTGTACCAATTAGCCCTGATCCTCGCTCTCCGGACTAATTATGTGCCAGTTTGGTGCATCAATGGAACAGATGGAGTACTAAACCCCGTCGAGCTTAACAATTCGAACTTCTGCTAAAGCAGGCAGTGGCAAGATTTGATGGCAGATTGCAGAGGGGACTCAGAAAGAGGGGACGGGAAGCGCACCTCGTCGACGTACTCGTCCAGCTGGGAGTGGAGGATCGTCTGCGCGAACAGCACGACCGGCTCCGGGCGTCCCATCGCCGCGGGCCCTCTGTTCCTCGACTCGGGACAGCCCGCGCGAGCGGAGGCAGGGGAGCTAGAACCCTAGCGTCCGCCGAAGCTTGAAAGGGCGCGACGACAGGAGTCGATGCGACGCGTAGGCAGGTTTCCGCAGTCACCGTGGCGAGACGAGCCCGCACGGGATGCGCCGGCCGGTTTGGCCGCCCTGGTCGGCGGCGGCGGCGGTGGGAAAGATGGAGGAGAGGGACGCGAACCAGCTATTCTCACCACCGTTGCAGGCTGCTGGTTCAGAAGGGTTTTCAGAAGCAGGGCGAAACGGGCTAGTGCCTTCCGTTCCGTCCAATGTTACCGACTTGGACTGTGGTAATAAATGCGAAGTGAGGCTAGCTCAACTTTGGTCCCTAGACTTGACATGGGTTTCGCATTTTTCTGGATTTTTTAGGATTTAACCGGCGCTATGCTTTCAGTGGTAGGTGACGTGCCTGTCAACAGCGAGGCGCCCGTGGTGACTTCGTCAACCTCAAGATTTGCCGGGCCAGTCTCTCGGAGGTGCTCATAGGGGTAGGGTTTACGTGTGTGCGGTCATAGGGGTGTCTGTACGTGCGTGTGTGAGCGTCTGCGTCTGTACTGTGTTTCTCAAAAAAAAAAAGACTGTGGTAATAAATTATTGACGCGATTTTCTTTTACAGCCTACGGCTTTATTCATCATCAAGATAACAGCAATATCGTTTATATATAAGTAAATCCCAAGTAAACATATGAAAAATAAAGCCCACGCCTGAGTTTTATGGTTGGCGTATTATTTATGTAAAACAATAAAACTGAGAAAGCAAAATGAGTTTTTTTTTTGTCAAAGCCTCTTAGCGAAAGTAATCCCAGTTCGGACCTCTCTTTAAAACTATTTTCAAATTTAACCCTCATGTCGGCTCTAGAGAAGATGGAGCCGACATTTGTACATGTCGAGTCCATCCTCATTAATGTTGACCCCGTTTTAAAACGTTTATGGGAAGTTTACTTCTAGTATATATTAGGCGATTGGAGAAGATTATCTTGGATTTCAAAAAATCCTCACTACTATGTTTACTTTTTTGTATTTTAGTGGAGTAGAGGGGATAACCCCGATAACAAAAATTCTCTACCAACCACCTCATTTTTGTCTAAAACAAAATTTTAAGTCCATGCTATTGTATATTAGAGAAAGAGTAGTTATGTGGATTTGGTGTTCATCCAATCTCCTCCCATCCCCACTCTTCCCATCCCAATAAAACCCTTGGAGTAAACAAGGCCTTAAGTATCTAGGAAAAACTTTCTGGATGTAGACGAACTGAACAAGGTCGGCTCCAACATCTTTGACACCGATCTCAAAAGGCCAAATTAAAAAATAGTTTTAAGAAGAGGTCGCATATGTTTAATTGTTTAAAAAGGCTAGATTTGTTAAAAAAATACACAAAATTACATATGTTTGAAATAACTTAAAACGGTAACTACTGACATTAGGGAGCTATTGTCTACATTAGGCACTACGGGAAAATGAGTCTCAGCTGAGTGGTTTTGTCTTCGCCGAGTGCCGAAACGCGGGAACAGCTCGGCGAAGAGGGTTACGCCGACGCAGGACAAACAACACTCGGCGAAGCGACGACAACTCAGCAAACACGCTCTTCGCCGAGTGTCACGCACGGCGAAGACAAATTTCTCGGCGACGACCAAACAAGACACTCGGCAAAGCTCAGGTCACGGCGAAAAGAACGGCCACGTGGGCACCTGACAGTGGGACCCCACGGACGCCATGATGGAGCTGCTCTTCGCCGAGTGTCATGCCCAGCGAAGATGTCACCGTAAAAAAATATGAAATGTCACTTTTCTTCGCCGAATGTCACGCACGGCGAAGATGTTACTGCAAAAAACAAGTTTAATGTTACTTTTCTTTGCCGAGTGCTCCTCTCGGCAACGAAAGCGCGCGAAACAATTTTGGGTTGCCGCGTGAATTAGGCCCCCTTCACCGAGTGTGTCGGCAACCGGCACTCGGCAAAGTTAAGGGCGGGAAATGAAATTTTGCTCCGCGCCATTTCTTCGCCAAGATCTTTCCCTCTGCCACATCTTCGCCGAGTGTGGTACTCGGCGAAGATGATAATAAGTTTTATTTTTATTTTTGTGATTGACCTTTTCCCGCTCTTATGATAAAATGCGTCCAAATTGGTTTCCTTATGTTCACATGGACTAACCTAACACAACCAAGGAGAAAAGCCCTTGGAGTTACCCCTTCGACGCCCGTGGAAGGGGTAGACGACACGGTTGATTTCCGGTCAAATGTGGGGGGTTTCGGTCGAAGCGGGGACCCCGGAGTGTCGGAACCACACCAAAACCTAGGTGGTGTCATATGATATCCATGATAGTGTGGTGGGAAGCTTGAAGAGCCAACTTGAGACTCCGAGGTGTGACCGGCTTCACAAACCACACTTATCTCACTCGAATGTTATGCTCTTGTAAGTCGAAACTCCCATTTCGGGTTCAACGGATAGAATCATGTGATAACATGTGCCCAAATTGGGTTCCTTATATTCACATGGCCCACCCTAACACAACCAAGTATAAAATCCCTTGTACCTACCCCTTTCGACGCCCGTGGAAGGAGTAGACGACACAGTTGACTTCATGGTAAATCTGGGGGTGTTTCGGCCGAAGTGGGGGCCCCGGGTGGTCGGAACCACATGTAAACCTATGTGGTGTCATATGATATCCATGAGGGTGTGGTGATATGTTGTCCGAGACATCTTGAGACTCCGAGGTTTGACCGGCTTCACACACCGCACTTATCCCCCTCGAAGTTTATGCTCTTGTAGGTGGAAACTCCCATTTCGGGTTCAACCGATGTAATCATGCGATAACATGTGCCCAAATTGGGTTCCTTATTATCACATGGCCGACCCTAAAACAACCAAGGGGGAAATACCTTGGAGCTACCCCCTTTCGACGCCCGTGGAAGGGGTAGACGACACGGTTGACTTCCGGTCAAATCTGGGGGGTTTCGGCCGAAGTGGGGGCCCCGGGGTGTCGGAACCACACCAAAACCTAGGTGGTATCATACGATATCCATGAGAGTGTGGTGGTAGGGTTGAAAAGACATCTTGAGGCTCCAAGGTGTGACCGGCTTCACAAACCACACTTATTCCCCTCGAAGGTTATGCTCTTCTAGGTGGAAACCCCCCAGATTGTGTTCAACGGATGTAATCATGTGATAAAATGTGCCCAAATTGGGTTCCTTATGATCACATGGACTAACCTAACACAAAAAATGAAAAAATCCCTTGGAGCTACCCCCTTTCGACGCCCATGGAAGGGGTAGACGACATAGTTGACTTCCGGTCAAATATAGGGGGGTGGGGGGTCGGCCGAAGCGGGGGCCCCGGGGTGTTGGAACCACACCAAAACCTAGGTGGTGTCATATGATATCCATGAGAGTGTGGTGGGAAGCTTGAAGAGCCAACTTGAGACTCCGAGGTGAGACCGGCTTCACAAACCACACTTATCTCCTCGAAGGTTATGCTCTTGTAGGTGGAAACTCCCATTTCGGGTTCAACGGATGGAATCATGAAATAACATGTGCCCAAATTGGGTTCATTATATTCACATGGCCCACCCTAACACAACCAAGTATAAAATCCCTTGGAGCTACCCCCTTTTGACGCCCGTGGAAGGGGTAGACGACAAAGTTGACTTCCTGGTAAATCTGAGGGGTTTCGGCCGAAGTGGGGGGGCCCGGGGTGTCGGAACCACATCAAAATCTGTGTGGTGTCATATGATATCCATTAGGGTATGGTGGTATGTTGTCCGAGACATCTTGAGACTCTGAGGTGTGACCAGCTTCACACACCACACTTACCCCCCTCAAGTTTATGCTCTTCTAGGTGGAAACTCCCATTTCGGGTTCAAGGGATGGAATTATGTGATAACATGTGCCCAAATTGGGTTCCTTATATTCACATGGCCCACCCTAACACAACCAAGGATAAAATCCCTCGGAGCTACCCCTTTTGATGCCCGTGGAAGGGGTAGACGACACGATTGACTTCCGATCAAATCTAGGTGGGTTTCGGCCGAAGCGCGGGCCCCGGGGTGTCGGAACCACACCAAAACCTAGGTGGTATCATATGATATCCATGAGAGTGTGGTAAGAGGCTTGAAGAGACACCTTGAGACTCCGAGGTGTGACCGGCTTCACAAACCGCACTTATCCCCTCGAAGGTTATGCTCTTGTAGGTGGAAACTCCCATTTCGGGTTTAACTGATGGAACCATGTGATAAAATGTGCCCAAATTGGGTTCCTTATGTTTACATGGACTAACCTAACAAAACCAAGGAGAAAATCCCTTGGAGCTACCCCCTTTCGACGCCCGTGGAAGGGTTAGACGACACGGTTGATTTCCGGTCAAATATGAGGGGTTTCAGCCGAAGCAGGGGCCCCGGGGTGTCGAAACTGCACCGAAACCTAGGTGGTGTCATATTATATCCATGATAGTGTGGTGGGAAGGTTGAAGAGCCAACTTGAGACTCCGAGGTGTGACCGGCTTCGCACACCGCACTTAACCCCTCGACGTCCATGGAAGGGGTAGACGACACGGTTGATTAAAATGGACTTTGATGATTTCGACTAACCGGGGGCTCGGGAGAGTTGTAACGATAATAAGTAGTGGTTCAATACCTAATATATATAACCATGTGCTTAGAAATTTAAAACATAAGTAATAAAAACAAACTTAAAAAATGAAAACAATTTTTTTGTGTACTATACGCCGAGTACCTGACTCGGCGAAGACCATCGTCGCCGAGTTGCCGAGAAAAAGAGCTCGGCAAAGGGGCACACTCAGCAAAGATACAGAACACATATGACGCGAATAGGCAGAAAAAAAATCCCTTGTCCTTCTTCTTTCTTTTCTTTCTCTCCGCCCCGCGCCTCCTCTCTCCTTTGCCGAGCCGCCGCCGACCGCCGCCGCCGCCTTGCGTCCTCCGATTAGCCCCGCCCACTCCCTCCCTTGCCTCGTCACTGCCTCCCCCGAGCTCCGCCGCCTCCTTTCCGCACCGCACCTCGCCGTAGATGGCCTCCAGAGCCGGCCGCGCCTAGGGTTCTCGCCGGCTCCCTCGCCTTGCCTCGCCTCGCCGCTGCCTCGTCCAGCTCATCCAGCCGCGGCCGCGGCCGGCTCGACCTCGTCCTCCACCGAGTCTGCACCTCCGGCTGCTCTGTGGGTCTGCTCCTCCACCGATTTCGCACCTCCGGCTGCTCCTGCGGGTCTGCTCCTCCGGCTGCTCCTCCACCGGCCTCGCCTCACCCAGCTGCGCCTACTCCGTGCTGCTCCTCCACCGGCCTCGCCTCGTCCAGCTGCTCCTTCTCCAGTAGGATGTGCTCATCCGACGGCAAGGTGAGCATTTTCCTCAATTTCTTTTACTTTGTTGTTAGGGTTAGTAGTTAGTAGTTGGTTACTAGTTTTGCTACGGGTACTCTCTGTTTATTTGATTTTAATTAGTTAGGTGATATTTTGCTGTTAGGGTTCGGTTGTAGGATTGTTTGTTAATTAGTTAGGTGATATTTTGCTTAGCTAGTCATTGTTATTTGTTAGTTGTTAATTGTATTTGTGATAATGTGTGCAGGGAATGCAGCGAGGTTGACGACGGGAGCGTCGTTGTAGGGCAGTGGCCGGGCAGGAGCTAGCTACCCGTATATTTTCCTCGATCACGCTTCGAGGGTAATGATCTTCCGCCTCTCTTGCTAGGTTGCATTATTTTGTAGCTCACCAAACTAGTCGCGTAACCCTAGGTGTCTCCCGTTCGGAAGGGTTATGGTCAATAAAGATGAAACTCTTTGTATATTTATGTATACGCCTTGTCAAGGGTATTCATTATATACAAAGAGCTGTTTGTATATATTTTTGTATGCACCTTGTCCAGGGTATACATTTATATAGAAACAGCTATATTTATTTTTATAACCGTGGCCGTTTCGAATTGTTCGAGACGTGTATTTGGAGAGCGGGATGGCCTTAGCTTTACCTAGTGGTGATAGGTGAGTGCATTTGACGCGTAAAATCTATAGCTTTGTAAATAATTGATTTGATGATGCATGAATCTCTTTGTTAAATTAAACAGGTTGTACATATGTCTGCATTAATCAGTGTGGATATGGAGGATCGTGAGTGGATGTACAGTGGTCGACCTAGTGCGAATCAGATCTCTGAGGAATGGATTGCTAAGACTTTAGAGTTCCTGGAGATTGCATTTGATAAAAACCATGGGGTAGCTGGAACTTGGTGCCCGTGCAACCGTTGCAAAAACCAGCGAAACCAAACAAAGGACGATATGGGTCTTCACCTTAGCAAGAATGGGTTTATGCCGGGCTATCATTGTTGGACCTTGCATGGCGATCATGCACCTCGGAGAAAGAAGGTGGCGCGACAGCGCACCGAGGAGGCATCAACAACTTTTGATACCGGGTCTGATAGAATGCTAGATCAATTCGCTAATGCACGTGCACCTGAAATTCCAGTCGAAGATGCAGATGGGGAGATGGACAAGAGCACGAAGGAGTTCTATGATACTTTGTTTGCCTCACAGAAATCCCTCCACGCCCATACAAATGTTTCTCAACTTGATTCCATTAGTCGCCTAATGGCTGTCAAGTGTCAGTACAACGTAAGCATTAATGCCTTTGATGCATTCCTACATGTTATTGGCTTCCTTCTACCGGAGGGACACCTTCTGCCAAAGAACATGTACGAGTCGAAGAAAATCCTCGGTTCACTTAAGATGCCATATGAGCCGATAGATGCTTGTCCAAAGGGTTGCATGTTATTTAGAAATGAACACAAGGGTGAAAAATACTGCCTCAAATGCAAGTCCTCTAGGTATATTGAGGTCGACAGTGGTGATGGTCAGAAGACGCAACTCACGGTGGCCAAAAAGATCCTTCGGTATCTTCCATTTTTGCCTCGGATCCAACGACTTTTTATGACCGAGGAATCTGCCCAACAAATGAGATGGCCGATAGATGGGAAGAGGTATCGTCCTCAGAAGATGGTACATCCGTCTGATGGTGAAGCATGGAAGAAATTCATTGTTGACCATCCCAAAGCGGGCTTAAACAGGAGTGTAGCAATTGCCTTATCAACGGATGGGTTCAACCCATATGGTATGTCTGCTTGCACATATAGCTGTTGGCCGATGTTTGTCATTCCACTGAATCTCCCCCCTGGCGTCTGCATGCAACGACACAACATGTTCTTGTCGCTGATAATTACAGGGCCTGAATATCCGGGGAAGAATATGAGTGTGTACATGGAGCCGTTGGTGGATGATTTGTTACTTGCCTGGAAAGATGGGGTACGGACGTACGATGCCGTAGCAAAGACGCACTTCACTATGTTCGTTTGGTACCACACTTCCCTCCATGACTTACCGGCACGTGCGATATTCTGTGGATGGTGTAGACACGGGAAGTGGCCTTGCCCATTGTGCTTGCAGGCTATGACTTTCGTTTGGCTGACGAAGGGTGGCAAGTATTCCTGTTTTGATAAACATCGCCAGTTCCTTAAACCTGGTCATAGATACAAGAGAGACGCAAAGAAGTTCCTGAAAGATGTAGTTGTCGATGCCCATGAACCCGTACCCACCATGGATGGTCACGCCATTAAGGCTCAGCTAGAAGCTCTTGTGCCCAATGCAGATGGGAATGGCTTTGTGGGTTATGGAGACACACACCAGTGGACACACATTCCATGCTTCTGGAAACTCCCTTACTTTCCGGATCTCCTTCTTCCTCATAACATTGATGTGATGCACGCTGAAAAGAATATTGCCGAGGCCCTTTGGTCCACATTAATGGACCTCGAGAAGTCGAAGGATAACGTCAAGGCTAGAGTCGATCAGGAGAAGCTATGTGATAGGCCAAATATGAAGATGGACCCTCCCGGCACAGTTAGAAAAGGATGGAATAAGCCAAAGGCTCGTTTCACCCCAACAAGGGCCCAAAGCTTCTTCCCTGATGGCTATGCGGCTAATATAATGAGGGGAGTTAATTTGCCTGGGTTGCGGATAGGTGGGCTCAAGAGCCATGACTACCACGTATGGATCGAGCGGATAATGCCGGTCATGTTTCGAGGCTATATCGATGAGGATATTTGGCTAGTCTTGGCAAAGTTGAGCTATTTCTTCCGTCGGCTTTGTGCTAAAGAATTAGATGTCGCGGTGGTTAAAGAGTTGGAGGAAACGACACCCGAGTTGTTATGCGACCTAGAGGCTATATTTCCACCTGGCATGTTTAATCCCATGCAACATTTGTTGTTGCATCTCGCGACCGAGGCAAGATTGGGGGGGCCTGTGCAGACCCGTTGGATGTTTGCAACTGAGAGAGAGCAGAAGGACCTTCGAAAGAAAAGCACGAACAAATGCAAAATCGAAGCATCCATAGTTGAGGCAACACTTAACGAGGAGGTGTCAAACTTCACCACGAAGTTCTATAGTGACACTCTTACCACTGTTCATAATCCAGTGCCTCGTCTCAATACCGCCAACCCGGAAGATCTACCCGACCTTAGCATTTTCATCGGGGCCGGTGGCAAATCAGGTGGCAACCGTAAGAAGAAATTATCATATGATGAGTGGACGAAGATTACATCTTATGTCTTGAAGAACACGACGGAAGTACAACCCTACATTGAGTAAGTGCTCAGTGTATAGTTCGCCACACTTCCATTTCCTAGTTTGTGGACTAACTCCATTTCTTGATCGTTGCCATTCATAGATTATTTGAGTCAGAAACATCGAAACATCGAAGACCCCTTACCGACAATGAGAAGTTGGTCCTTTTTAAAAAGGGGGGTGAAGGAGGCGGCGGTTTCATTCCATGGTTCAAAGCTAAAGTATTTATTTATCTTACACAACGTTCATTTTAGTGCAAGACGTTTCGTCAACACTAATATATCACACTTGTTCCTATTGCACCTGCAGGGAATTTTCGACCCGGGCATGAGGCCTGAGTTGAAGAAACTTACCTCATGCACCTATTCCGTCAAGACCTATAATTCTTATGACGTGAATGGGTTCCGCTTCCATACCGATGAATATGAAAACACTCGGCCAAACCGGAAGACAACAAATACCGGGGTCTTATGCCAAGGGCGAGACAATCTTGATTACTATGGAGTAGTCAAGGAAATAATTGAACTTGATTGTGATTTCGGCAAAAAGAAGAACCCCGTTGTCTTCAGGTGCCATTGGTTCAATCCAAAAAGAGTGAGACGAAGACGTGAAGGTAAAGAGGAGGCGGCAACGAAGGTGTTGATTAAAATGGCGAAGAAGCTCATCCCCAACCAGCTTTATGAGGCACGTGTTATCTGTGTTGTCCAGTTCTATGCAGAGCAGATGCATAGGTCGATCACCAAAGAGCAAGCCAGGCCCATACACTTGTCGAAAGCCCAATACATGAAGGTAGCCATACATTTTCCTATTATTCTCCACATGACTAATAAAACGTTCTACTCATATGGATATTTCTTGTGTTAAATAGGTGATTCCTCAGTGGCTAGCCGCCCACGAGCCTTGCTACAAGAAGATTGTAGACAAGTGGATGTCAGATGAGTACAAAAGGCAACACTAGGATGCATCGGATCGGCAGAAGCTGGTAGGCCCAACCCATCGTCAAGGCCCCCTCTCACTCGACGGCGTTATTGCACACAAGGTAAGAAAATATTTTTGTTCTTTCCATACAAGTTTTTATTTATGTGCTATTCTTTTTATATTTCCTTTTAACCTCAATTGTATGTTTCCTTTGATGTCATTTAATTGTAGGAGAAAAAGGAGGGCCGGAAATTGACTACGATGCAAGCATTCATTGAGACCCGGAGGCCAAAGGTACTGGAACCAAATAAACCCTTGGAAGACCAGTGGATCAGCACCACCGCGGAGAATCAGAAGAGTAACTACTGCTCCAAGTTCAAGGAGTTCCACGGTGAGACTTCCGATCCTTTGACCGCTCCGTTTGACCCCAAGGTTGCTATGTACGCGGGACAAGGTAAGCTGAATGGCCGGCCTTATATTGGCGGTGCTTGCTTCGAGTCTTCGTCCGCTGGTGGATCACTTGCCGAGATGCGTGCTCGCCGTACGAGCTCAACGCCTGAGATCGAGCACCGCCCAAGGGTCGGACTTGGAACCTTGGCTGCAATGGAGGTATTATGTCGTTTTTTAACCTTCTTTTCCACTATTCTACATGTTTCCATTACGATGACCGCTTCTTACATGGTTGCAATCCCGTAGGCCGAACTTGAGAAGGCTAGGACCGCTGCGGCGGAGGCTACGGCGAGGGCGCAAGCAACAGAACAAATGGCAGAACAAAGGGCGCATGCAACAGATGAGAAGTTGTTGCAAATGCAGACATACCTTCAGGCGCTAGTGGCGGTAAGTGCATCAACTTTTTCTTTCAACTAAGCCATGTGCTTGAACTTTGCAAACTTAAACTCGTCTTCGGTATGCAGAGGTTGCCCGCGGATCCGGCGCTTCCTCCTCTTCCTCCACTAGCCCCCCCTCCTCTTGGTAAGTTGTCTTGAAACTAGCTCGGTAACAATTCATCTTTTCTTGCTTGCTCGTCTAATGCAAATCTTCATATAGGACAATCCATCGGCTGGATCCCACACTCTCGTGGACGGTGAAGGAGGGAATGGTGTAGACGGTGGAGCAAGCCCATCGTCGGCGCCATCGACCACCAACAGGCCCGAGTGACTCTAGGTAAGCTCAAGGTCCCAAATACTTACAAAACCAACATGCCCGAGTGGCTCTATATGTCAATACTTACAAAACTAATGTTTCATACTTGTAGGATTGCATAGACGAGGCCTTCAGTGACTTGTGGACTCTGGACTTGTGCTAGCTATGAACTTGTGCCATTATATGCTACCTGTGAACTGGTGGCATGTATTGTGACTTGTGTTGTGTCCTTGTGAACTTGTGAAATCTATTTTGTGAACTTTCCGAGTATTTGGACTTGTGTTATGTGCCATTATATGCTAGATTATTGATATGTATGTCTCCTTTAATTGTTCGCATTGTTCTGGGTGTGCTGTCAGTGATCTATTGATGGATTTGATATATATGCATATTTTGTTTCAAATGCAGGGATTTTTATAAAAACAGAAAAATTCTGGCAAAATTCAGGGCCTTCGCCGAGCAAAGCACTCGGCGAAGAGACCATCGCTGAGCATGACACTCGGCGAAGAGATCATCGCTGAGCATGGCACTCGGCGAAGAGAGACTCCAAAGACCAAATGGTCACCTGGGAATGTGCTTTGCCGAGCCTGTTAATTTTGCCGAGCACGACACTCAGCGAACATGTTCTCAGGTGACCATTTGGTCCACGTTTGCCGAGCCCCTGGCGAGCGCGAGGCACTCGGCGAAGCCCATACTCGGCGAAGAAAACACTCGGCGAAATGTGGTCTGGCACTCGGCGAAGCCCAGCTCGGCGAAATGCTTTGCCGAGCCCATCGTCGTGGACACGTGTCGCACGATTATCAGCCGCGTTTTCGCCGAGTGTGGTTTTTTTAGACTCGGCGAAGACCTGACACCTGACTGACACACGTCTGGCAAGGGACGGCCTGAATCGCCTTTTCTTCGCCGAGTGGGGTCTAGAAAACACTCGGCGAACACTTCGCCGAGTCTCCCGTGAAAAAGCTCTCGGCGAAGCCTCTTCACCGATGCGAATTGTGCCGAGTCTATTTCGGTGAGACCCATACTCGGCGAAGCCTTCGGTGAGCTGGATTCAGGTCTTTGCCGAGTCTTTTGACCACTCGGCAAAGACTCATTTTCCCGTAGCGAGGGCGGTATGCCCAGCATGGTAACGATGGGTCCACTCCAAAGAGGCTCTAAAGAGTAGCCAACGAGATATCAACATGTTATCGTGAAAATTCTATATCCAAGAGCGAAACTGTTGGGTGTACGACGTGTGTACGATTTTCAATCCAATAGTATCAGTGTTGTTAGCCAGCCAGTCCAACGGCTTGACTGGAATGATCGGACAGAAATTAGATAGAAATCGTCGAATGTATAGCACGGTTCATCCAAGAGGGTAGCACTAACCTCAAGAGACGACATGGTTGGCTGCTCTCTAGAATCTCGTCTTCACAGTGGTCGACCTCCCTTATGTTTCTTAACCCAATCAAATAGTGCAAAATGGGTTTGAAGTTAAATCACATGCTTCTAATTAAATTTAAACGCGTGTAAGGTCATGTCGTCAGGAACATTTTTCATTGTACTAGCAATGTAAGAACCTAAAATAAGCCTGGTGACAATAGTTGATGGGACTAGGGACGAGGTTGACCATTGGTTCGGTTTACACATTTTTCTGCCGTAGTCAGTAGTCAGTGTGGTAACTCAAAAAATTGTGGATTTCAACAATAATAACACACAAAAAAAAAACAGTGACATAACTCAAATTATTAAAGTTTTAACACCACAATACATAGAATATTACAACAATACATCAAATCCAAATAATTAAACAAATAGCGAATGATCCATAAGGAAAAGAATAGTTCATGTCACACATGAAAAATCCAAATAAGGTGAAAAACTATCTCCCATGCGCCACTAATGGTCTATGAGATCATTCCTAAACTGCATGTGTGTTCTATGTGCTTATTCTGTCATTACGTCTCAAGATCTTGTCTGGATTTCTTCTAGAGTTCACTCGCCAGCCAATATTGTCAAATACCAACTGCGAGTTTAAATCCTTCTCACCGTCAATGATCATGTTGTGTAGAATTATACATGTCGTCATGATATTATAGAGGTTTCTTATCTCAGAAGCGAGCAAGACCTCGAATAATGGCAAACCGAGCGTACAACACACCAAAAGCCTTCTCGGTACCCTTTCAGTGTGCTTGTTGAGCTGATGCAAAAACTGGCTGCTTTTTTGCTTTCGAGGTTTCGATTGTTCTCAGAATTTTTGACCAAGGGATAGAAACAGTCGGCTAGATAATAGCCCATGATATAGTCATGTCCATTGACAGTGTAGTTAAAGCCGGAGTATCTCCACTAG
The DNA here is from genome assembly GCA_026929855.1 of Poa annua. Taxonomy (NCBI): domain Eukaryota; kingdom Viridiplantae; phylum Streptophyta; class Magnoliopsida; order Poales; family Poaceae; genus Poa; species Poa annua. The sequence continues at coordinate 88,467,363 of CM049437.1, read as the reverse complement.
CAAGATTAGCAAAAATATGAGATCTTTGTAGAATATTGATGTCATTGAGAGAGTCTAGAAAACCAAAAAGGCAATACCAAATCCATAAATCTTTGGAGACCACTACTTCGAGCACAATAGTTGGATCACGATGATGACCGGTGAGCTGACCGTGCCAAGCCGCATGGGCAATTCTTCTACCTTCAGCACATGCAATCAATGATGTCAAGCATGCCCGGCCAACCTCTTGCTTCATTCATTGCCATGAACCTCTTTATGTCCTCTTCCTTAGGAGCTCGGAGGTATAACTCAGGGCCATAAATCTCTCTCATCACCTCACACATACACACTTGTAGCACCTTTGCCAACACGAAGATACTCGTCGGCATAGACTATTTCGATCGTTGGGATACCACTGGAGTCTCTTTGAAAACAGTTCCTGCATGCGTCTACTTGTGGATAGGCAGATTTTCAAGATGGTGGGTTTGTCAACTACGACTCGTCATAGCAGTCAAGTGGTGGTGGAGATGGACAACAGGCGACGACCAGGCCCAAGAGGACGACGCGACTACAAGGTTGGCTTGAAGGCCACGAGTTGGGCCAGAAGTGGCCCATGTAATAGTATCTTCTTGCTATCTATCTATCTATCTATAAAGTAAAACCCCACTAAGTGCATTAATTATTTTCTATCTTAAAATGCAAGCTATTCACATCATTCATTATCTTAGCCAACCAAATGTCCATGTCATCCCACTAATATTCATTAAATCTAATATTTTCTTGCATGCAATATATCCATGTCATTTACTTTTCATCATCCAATTTTACATGTCACCTATTTTTATTATCAAATATTAAAAAATCATGTCGAATAATTCATCCTTTCCATAATTGTGATATGTTGTATATTTCTATAAACAAATTCACATCCATAGTCTTATATCCCTTTATTTGTATAGTAAAAAAATAAAAGATTCCCGCCGCGGGGTATATTTGTACTCCCTCCGTCCAAAAATAAGTGTCTCAAGTTTACCCAAAAGTGGATGTATCTTGACATGTTTCATGTCTAGATACATCCAGTTATTTTGGGACGGAGGGAGTAGTATATATAGAGGAGAACGTGCATCCTGAGAACTTGCTGATGCCTGTGTAATCGGATTAGCTCGGGGTGGTTAGGTGGAACGAGCTAAATACAACCAATTAGTACTTGCTTAATTCAGTTCTTAGATGGGATCCTCGTCGGGAACCTTACAAAGAGTAGACCGTTCCATCCGTGGGAGGACGAAGTACAGAGTATACTATGTTAACAGAAAGTTATACATTCACCCGCAAAAGAAGTGTGATAACTTGAAACTCATATCACGGAGGCAGATGGGTTGATAGATGGTCTACAGGCACACATAATCTAGGGCGTTTCTTCCTTGGTGTGGCAGAGTGATCAGGCTTCTCTGCAGCGCAAGTGGCAGAGATAACGGTGTAAGGGGGTAACCTTGATTCCCACACCAGCTCAAACTTCATTGGCAGAACAACTGAGCCTGCTATTATATCTCCAAATGTCATCCTGGGGAGTTCACCTGATCCGGAAGAGTCCTTTCCAGTCCCACCAATCAATAGCACAAACCGAAGCGAGGTAGATGACGGCGAAAACCTGGTGATATCTACGGTGCTGCCTTTGTCAAGAAGAGCTCTTGGGTGTTCACCAAAGATGGATAGATTAGCCTCCATCACTGTTCTGTACAGTTTCAGGACACGGATCCAGAACTGAACATTAAGGTTGCTCCTCAGCATGCTGGAGTACACGTTTAAATGGACAAGTGACCCCTTCATCATCGTTGCCAGCTCCTTCCCTATCAAGGCTAGCCGCGGGTGGTCCACCGGGTCGGAGCTTCCAAACGAGAGGACCTTGAAAAGGTAGCTGTATTCCTCTTGTGAGAAGCTATTAATCCGAACCAGGCAGTCTGCACTTCCTTGCTACCAGCGGTATGTCTGACAGTAGGGAAAGCAATGGTGTATGAGCCACTCACCTCCAATTGTGCTGTGATCTGTTCTAGGGGCACATAGGTGTCCAAGACATCATAACCCCGGTACAGAGCCTCCGTGAGCATCTTGAGCTGCACCAGCATCTTTGAGTTCATGATGTATCGCCCCTCGGCCTCCTCGACGGCGGTATGGACCCTGAGAAGGAGCTGACGCAGCAATTCCAGGTTCCTCTTCTTGTTCTTCAGGCATGACTGGTCTCTGAACTTGCTGACGAGGAAAGACATGAACCGGCTGATTACTTCACTCGCCACAGCAGAGAGAGCAGTGTCCATGTGATTGTGTTCTGCCTATGGAGCTGTTACGGAGAGAGGCTGATTACTTCACTCGCCACAGCAGAGAGAGCAATGTACATGTGTTCTGGCTATGGAGTTGTTACGGAGAGATGGACACGGTCACACATAGAGCCATGATATGAGGTGTGAGATGTGGACTGGTTTGCGGTCCACAAGGGATCGACACCTCAACACTTAGCCTGGGAAAACAGTCGTCTATTATTGGTTCGGCTTCAAAATTGTTGACCGTTGACCCCATCTTTTGCCGCGTGTCATACCAAACAACCTTGACACTGCCGCGTGTCATATCAAACAACCTTGACACAACGCCAAAGAAAAGTAGTGATAGCTCAGTTCAATCCTAAAGCCAACACCAAAATACAGCAAACAATTAGGCATGTGTAGCTGGCAGCTGCCCAACTAAACAATACATCTACGACAACTGCAATAGATAAAACCAGACACGTGTACGATGCAGAAATATGAGATGATGTTCGAACTTCTTTCCTTAGAACTATTAAAATCTACTAGAGTTACTAAAGCTGGGGCAAAATCTATGGTGTCAAAAATATTTCAACTTATAACACATGTGGACTTTCAACTTATAGGACTTACATAACATGAGCCAAAAATAAAACACAGTTGTCGAGATTCATCTCAAGCTGGCTGACTACCCTCACGAAAAATGTATACCCGCTTTGTTGAAGAGAGAAAGCAGGTACAGGAAATCAATCTGGCTCAGCTTGGAGGATCTCTTCTCTGCAAAATCACCCTGCTGCAATATGCCCATAATCTTTTCTTTGAAGCTGGCACGCTCATCAGCCACATCGCCGTCGTCCATTTCCATCTCATCGTCTTCTTTCTCGTCACTGGTCTCCATGCTCAGGTCCTCGACCATATTAGCTAGCAAAGCGACATCATCCGGTGACATCTTCTCCTCACCAATTTCAGAGTCTTGAGCGAGCTGGAGAGACTGCATCGTCTTGTAATTCTTCTCTAGCAACTCAAGAACACGCTTCTGCTTGAAAAGGGAGCCCAGGGTTTTGTTTTTCCGATTGAAACAAATCCTCACAAGCCCATCCCATTCTTTGAAGCTGACAGGGGGGAGGGGCTTCCTGGGCTCGATACGCACAACTGAAGAATCTACCTTAGGTGGAGGCCTGAAGTTGTTCCGCCCAACCTTCAGGAGATGTGACACACGTGATAAGAGCTGCACATTCACTGATAGACGACAGTAGAGAGTGTCTCCGGGCTGTGCGACAAGTCTCATGGCAAACTCACGCTGAAACATGATAACAGCACACCTAAAGATTGGACGGTGTGACAGAAGCTTGAATGTGAGAGGTGATGAAATCTGGTATGGGATGTTTGCCACGCAGATATCAAAGTATGGAAGATCACATTTAAGAACATCTCCTTGGATAACCTGCATTATGATTCACAAAGATTCTCATTGTTATTCACAAATGTCCACTTAACATTGAACTAAATAAACATGAAAAAGTGTGGACTGGATATTAGTGACGCAACAATAGTACACTATACTATGTGACCAGTGTTTCTCTACAATCACAGACCACAATATGCAACAGTGCGTAATAACTGCAACAATCATCAGTAACATAGTTGTCAGTTAGTGTACAAGCTGATAGCTCGCATTCATAGATACAAATATTGCTCTGGATTCATAGGAACAATCACCATGAAGCACTTACTAACTCAGGTACTACAGGCACATAACATTCTGATCCATGAACACAAACATTATTCCACCCAAAGTTCCCCATTTGCCGCCAAAAACCAATACATGTTGTCGTTGTCCCACATAACTTCGGAACCAATTAAGCTACGGGCCACAAAAATGATCTTCAGCGCGGAAAATCAAACGCCCAATTTCCCCAAAACAGAACAGTTAAAGTACTGTAAGCAAATTAGACCTCTATACTATAGACGGCATTGCATGGCAGAACGTAGTACTGAATTATAATCAAATCTTTCCACCAATACACAAGAAATAGGAGCCAAGAAGGAGAGCGCTCGTACCTTGAGGCGTGAGGCGAGGGGGTTTCCCTGGAAGCGGCGGTTGAGCTCGAGAACCATCCGTGGGTCGAGCTCGACGGCGATAACGGCCTTGACGCCGGCAGCCAGCAGCTTGGTGGTCAGATTCCCCGTGCCGGGCCCGATCTCGAGGACGGTGTCGGTGGGCTTGAGGCCGGCCTTCTGGATGATGGAGTCCACCAGCGCCGGGTTGCGCAGGATATGCTGCCCCTTGGACTTCTCGAACGGGATCCCGCCCTGCAGCCGGGCGCCGCCGCCGCCTCCGCCGCCTCCGTGCCGCTTCTTCTGAATCTTGCCGCCGGCCATGGTGGGTGGGCTCCGGCAGCTCCTGCCTGGGGAGAAGAAGGTCTTCGCGGTGGTGAGGCGGCGGTGTCTGTGGCGCGCGCGGGGAGTGGAGAGAGAGAGAGAGAGAGAGGAGGAGGTGGCTAGGGTTTTGAAGGTCTTAACAAATGAAGACTTTGTTTTATTTTGTGCTGGGCTTGGGCCGACAAGGATGCATCCCAAACGAAGTTGAAGGCCTCTTCAAGGCTTCGTATATATCAATGCCCATTTCAGGATTTTGTTTATAGCAACGTTGTTTGATTCCACTAGAAAAAATATAAAAAGAAATTGGAGTGGATATTAGAATTTCTATGGGATGTAGTATAAATTATTTCATAGGAAATATTCCTATAGGATTCAATCCTACAAATCAAGCAAGCAAGAAAGGAAAATTTCCTATAGAATCCTCCAGAAATCATATGCAATTCTCTTGCATCAAACGCACCCTCAGAGGGTAATTACTAGGGGTCCTTTTTAGTTTTTAAAACCGAAATTTTAAAACAAATTATCTTGAGAACCATTGATCTAAATTACGAATTATTTTCACTTTTAAATCCTTTACGTCGAGATTTTTAAAACTAAATCCCATATAATAAATTTAAACGAACTTATTTTTACATCCAAAAGCTACATACATGTAGATCGAGTTTCAACACACTTGTACATCGAGTTTTAGCGTTATTGTACATAGGGGTTCAACGTAATTTGTACTCCGATGTGTCTGTGTACTTTGTACTATATGTCTATTTAATTTGTACTCCATGTTCTGTGTAATTTGTACTCTATGTTCTTTGTACTATGTGTTTGGTACATTTTTACTCTATCTTCTGCCCTTATATGTGTACTGTGTACTCCATCTCCTGTGCATTTATACTCCATATGTCTGTGTATTGCAAAGATACAGATATTCTGACGAGCGGCTTACAGATAAAGAATTTTTCCCTCGGAAAAAAGGGACGGTGCTAGAATCTAAGCAATCTGTATTGTATGCACACAACAACAGAAAAAAGGTTATCAAATTTTGATAACCTTCTTGCATTCGAACTCTCCTGACATACTCTCTGTTCAATACTCCAACACCGACGAAATTTTATGAGGTGGTTATCACACAACCACAGCAGGATCATCGATGCAATTCACATGCCGCGAGTTGCAACGGTTCGCGGATGAATTCGTATCAAAACTCCCCATCAGAGTCTACTTATTTTAGCCTTGTTATCGTTGATTTTTTTTAAAAAAAACTTGTTATCGTCTACTACTAGTCAAGAAGACATAGAACAAGACAACGTGTACATGAAACTGGATGCATTACGTGTCTATCATTTTTTTAAGACGCATTTTGTATCAGCTATGCATGCTGAAGGGTCTGTCGTTGATTTTGTTTTCTGAACATGTGGTATAACCAAGAAGCCTCCAATTAGCGAACTTGCATTTACATCGGTTCAGATGCTTCGGAGATAATTTCTTTTTCATGACGTCAACTGCACTTGCATGTAAGCATGTTTTTGTTGCGGAAAGAGAGCGTGAGATGAGTTGGCGAGATTTCCACAGCGAGCATGTATCGTGTCATATATATACACCACACAACCCTGTTGGTGGCTAGACTTGGAATTTTACCTCCTAATGTTCCTCCAAGTAATTCAACTACGACTGATCCCTACTTACTACTAGCAAGAATATTAACAACGTCATCACTTCACACCTTGAATTCTTTGTTACTGTTGGTTGCCGCTCCGTGCCCTTAATGAGGTACCTGAAAAAAATACAAATATGTCTTAACCACACTCTTTGAACACTTTGATAAAGAAATATAATCCGCCTTTTTTCATGCATTGCAAAGATAATTCAAAGGTGATTAGTACTGTTTTCTCATTTGAATTAACTTTGATTCAATGATGGTGCAAATGAACCTGGTGATGGCATGGGTTTAATCAAGATGTCCATTGTCTGGAATGGCGGGATAAGCATATTAAAACGTGAATTAGGATACCTTTTGGCTGATAATTTTCAAGCCAGCTACTCCCTCCGTTTTTAAATATAAGACGTTATGTTGTCTAGATACGGACTAAAATGAGTGAACATGGACACTAAAACATTTGTCTAGATACATGTAAATGTGGAAAAAGGCTAAAACATCTTATATTTAAAAACAGAGGGAGTATTATACAAGGAGCCATAATTTCTAGGTTTGCCTTTGGTTCGTCCTTTTTTTATTTGTTGCAATCCCTTTTTGTAACCCCAAATAGGCTGAACTGTTGGGAAATAGTTGTTGAATTGTTTGCAAGTGACAAATGACAAGATGCCAAGTAAGTACTGGTCAACGAGACTTGCAAAGACAAAGACGTCTATTTTGGAATGGAGGAAAAATAATTTATTGTATGGTTTTTAATGCAAGTATGTGAGATTAATGAACTGTTCGGTATAGTTGGACTGGAAGCACAGCCCTTAGACTAGTCACAGTGGGGAGTATCATATGGTAGTATCATGCATATGATACTAGTATATGATACTACTTTCACAATGCATAGTAACATATGAGTGGTATCATATGACACTACATTTATTAGGTGCTAGACTCATATTGCATTGGAATCCGTTATGTTACGGTATCTACCTATGATACCACTATCATCTCTTTCTTCATTAATTGCTGTGACACATCATCATTTTGCCAACATGGCATGCATGATACCACCTATGATACCCCCATTGTGACTAGTCTTAGCCATACAAAAAACACAATGTCGAAAGTAGACACACTAACCTTCACATGTAAGGGAGCTGCTGCTGGCTCTTACGTGCCTGCAGCTCGGTAGAAAGCTGAGAGCAATTCCTTTTTGTTTCTTCTAGTTCATGCTCCAACTCCCCAATCTACAAAAGAACCATTCATATTTGATCAAGAAACACAATACACCAGCTATTAACTGATCACTTAGAAAGGTATGACATACTGTCTGCTTCAATTGTGTATCTCGTTGTTTAAGTTCCTCACGCCTGAAAAGAATGATATCAAGTTCAGTATCAACAACGGCAAGAGTGATTTCACACATAACACACAGTTACCTAGCCCTATAAACATAACTACATGTTAAGCCGTCTTGTGATGATAAGGAAACTGCTAAAGTGTGCACATCTATTCATTTAAGTGGTATAGTAGCTTATACCACTCACAAAGAAATGTCACAAGATTTCCAGTTAGCACCAACTTTCCTCATGAGAAAGTAAATGGTTAAAGTCCAGCAACAAAAGGTTGATTAAGTTGCTTCAAAATAAATATTCCACGGGAAACATGTAATATAATTAAGATTGATTTTGGAAATGCTAATAAATTATAGGTTAAACCTGTGAGAGGACAACTCTTTAGAGAGAGACAGAGACACAGAGAGAGAGGAGACTAGAGATGAGGACGAACTTGCTTATTCTTTCTTGCTTAATGAATGAGAAAGAGTGACATGACATGCCTTATGTAGAGCCGCCCCCTAACAACACCTAATGTTTCTAACTCATAAGGATACATTCCAAATAGATATTTTCTTAATCTCCTGGAATAAGGAAACATACAACTAAACAAGAGTGCTACTAATCAATCATCATCTTTACTAATGCTACCACCAAAGGTTGATTGCATATGAAAGTTCTAAAATTTAGTTTTGACACTTACCAGGAGAAGTAATTTCTATGGCGCCAGCAGCATTAAATTTCTATGGCATTGGCACCATAAATGTTACACCGCTTAAAGTTTATGTTGCACACTTAAAAGATAATCTACACGATGTAGGTTTTCCAACAACACAAATGGGATATATTTTTCGCACATTTAAATTGTTGTTCGTCCTTACAGTGTATAGTTAACAATTTGAAAGATAGTGCCACATGAGACTGTTGAATCTGTGACATATTTCTTTCACTCGATCAGTCAATCCACCTTTAAAAAGTAACTTTTTGGAGTGTATAATAAACAATTTCAAAGGATGGTGCCGCATAAAACTATGGGACATGTACCATATATGTTTCACTCAATCAGTCACTTCACTTAATTAAATAATAATTGCATAGCTTAACATAGTGTAGTCCAAAGGGCAGCCGATTTATAAGGCCTAGGCAAGAAAATGGTTGTTCACAGAATCACGGGAAACATGTTTTGACAGTCACAAACTTAAGTCACACAGTTCAATGATTCGTCTAATAACACCGATGTAACTGATGGTGCAATTAATGACCTGTGCAATATTGAGAGAAAAAAGATCTAACCTACAAACAGCAACATCATGTTCAGAACTTAACAGGAAGTTTAACATAACATGTAAGTACAAATCCGCGTAGAAAATAGCCGATAGCTATAGTCAGAGAACTCCGTTGACTTTATTTGATGACGATATTAAGCTCAAAGTCTCCCATGTGTAAAAACTAAAAACTCATTAGCACTCGTCAAGAAATTACCTTGTGAACAGAGAAATGTTCTCTTCACTCAGCTTCTCAATGAAATTGGGGTCAAGTGCACCATGAGAGCCAATTTCTACTACATCCTGAATACCACAAAAAATGATAACAGAAGGAGTAATGATCAGAGGTGTGTGTGGCTATGTGCATCTATGACGCAGAATCCAGACGCAATATATGTTCCAATTTCTATATAAATATCACATGTGTACATGTCAAAAGAGTAATTAACTGTAGCATAACAAAGGAATTCAACATTATTTCTGCTTCATGCTAAATTACGAACTGTAACCACTCTTATCTAGTGCTAAAATGGCTGTTCACATTATATAAGCCCTTTTCATCAGCAAAAAAATGAGATTAAGGGAGCAATGGTTCGGGAACTTGTGAAATGTGCTTACAAGTGCTATTATTACATAGGGCAAATATCCATCAGTAAAGAAAGTGGACGGAGAAGGCACAGTTATAGTCGACAAGAGCTACATTGGGGGTCCAAGAAACGAAAACCAAAAGAACAATATTCACGAGGACAACATGACTTGATTGAAAGTGGAAAGGCTAAGTGCAAACCTCTTCCAAGCCTGCTGAATTCATACTGTTTTCTTGTGTTTGCCCAAAAAATTGCAGACCAGAACCTAGGTAAAATAAAATAATAACATGAATAAATTATACAATAAAACCATACGTAAATTATGTGAATTCTTGCCTAGGAAACATAAAATCAGAAAAAAAATCTGGTCGACTTATGTCAAAGAGCAAACAGTGAAACAAAAATCTGCATACCACAAATACTTCAAAGAAGAACCCCAACACATCGAACAAACTTATTTCAGACAAGATACTCCTAACTCACAACATGTGGGACAAACAAACCATTTAGTACGAAGTCACGGTCTAGGGTCTACTAATGAATAATATTTTTGACTCAGGTGCAAGAAACACAAGAAAACACTGGATAGAATATCTGCTGCAAGTACTTGGGATAAAACAGCTAGAGTGACCTGAATAACTGCTCAAAGGACACTATGGGTGTGTTTGGCAGCCCGGGTCAGCCCCACATGGGTTTCCCAACTGGGCTAAGCTGAACTGATAAGTTGGACTTTTGTTGAGTGTTTGGTGGCCCGGGTGTGTTCAGACAGGATGAGATGAGACGGTGTTTGGTGGCCCGGGTGTGTTCAGACATGCTGATACTAGTTAAAATTACAAACAGGTCCAAAATTTTAAACAAGACCCTGAACAGAAATAAAAAAGCAATCGGGTCCCGCCCACCCATCCGAGCTTGCTGCATGGAGAGCAGCTCGCTGGCGGCGGCAAGGGGCTCTGGCTGCATTGGGCTCTCCGGCCGCGTGGGGCTCTCCGGTGGCGGCGGTAGACGCTCTCGAGCTGCGGCGCACACTCTCCAGCGGCAGCAGGAGGCAGCGTGAGCGGTTGAGGCCTTGGTGGCTCCGGGCACGGGGGAGACGCCCGACAGGAGAGAGGAAGAAAAAGAGGGTCGGGGCTAGCGGGGGGTGCGCTGGGCGGCGGTGTACCCCACGCGTGGGATGAATTTCCGGGTGAGTTGGGAAGGGCTGTGCAGCGAAGCTCGAATCGAACTTCCCAACCGGGCAGGGCTGAGGACCCTTTTTCGTATGAGGTGGGCCTGGGCATGCCCCATAGCACAAAAGCAGGCTACCAAACAACTGAAACGTGGGTGCGGGGATATTCTCTAGGGCGGCCACCAAACACGACCTATATGTTTCCTTCAGAATCAATAACATAAGCATCATGAAACTACCCTATAATATCAGTAAAAAAATATAGCATAGCTGTTATATTCGAATATAAAGATATTGTGAGACACGGCTTCAGCATGCGCAGTATCAGAAAAGAAGTAGATGTAAATTGTAAAACAAAATAACATCAATGGAACAATCATGACTAGACCAAGGCTTGAACTAGACACAAAATATTTGCCGAAGCTGACCACAAATTCTACAAACAGACCTCAAAATTGTACAAGGGACTAAAAGCCCTCTCTGTCTGAAGGAATTCCAAGCCTCTAATTCTCTATTGTATATGTCTTGCTTTGGATAGCCATTCTGTTTTTGGGTTCCCTAATGGCACACCTCATTGCTTATATAGTCACCTTGCCCTAGTTTGAGAGCAAGCAAGACTTCTTATTAGAGTTGTATTCCTGAATCTAAGTCCTAATAAGATTAAGGTTGTTCATCATCCTCAATATGGTAAACTGATTGGATCGTCTCATTGATGCCCTTTTTATTTTTCTACTTCTAAATATGGTCAACTTAATAGCTCGTGGTTTGTCGTCAAGCCCCTGAAAATTGAGGAATTTCTTATATGCCCCCAACTTTCACTAACTTCTCCCTTCACATTATTTTTCCCTAAGAGAATTCCCATAGGCCAATTAGAGCCGCAATCAGTTTCTTAATCCTGAAATTACCCTAGCATCTGAAATTACAAAATCCCACTACGGCCAATCACGGCGGGTTCCTCCCCACCACCATGGAGGCCATAACGAGGCTCACCCACACCCTCGGGTGCCCACCATGATGCTCCCTCCCTTCGTAGTCCCTTGATTTTTATATTAGTCATAAACATACCAAATGAAGTTAAGGCATGACTAAGAAGACATCGGCATGCATGGCCTAGCAACACAAATGGTCTCACCGCACCAGTAACATGGAGCAAAGATAAAGAGTGTCATTTTATCGACCTAACCACTGTTCTTCAATAGGAAGATAATGGTGATGCGATGATGGCAAGTAAGTTGAAAACAAGTTGCGTATGAGCAACATTGTTCAGTGGTATATCAGCAATATCTTTCCCCAAACAAGAATCAGATGAAACATGCTACCTATAGAGTTTTCATGTGCCACATTGACTCACTAAACAAGCAGACCTTGACACTTGGTATGGCCGAACTGCCCAAGTCAAGGTGACAAGGACCAATCAGAAGCTGCTCTGGCATTCCACCTAGGCTCCTACAGGGCTTTAGGGAAGTTGTTCGCTCATATGCTAGTGTTGCTATATATTTCATGCTCTTGACCTTATTTGTTTGACAAGCAGCTCACTAGCTTTGCCCTAAGAGGGTAGCAGGATATCACAAGATATTGTTTTCAGTACTGTACACTATTATTTAGTTGCACGACAACCTTCAATTGAGATAAAGCTAAACAGCCAATCACATTTAAAGTATTAATTGTCTCTTGCAAGTAGGGCTAGAAGCATTATAGCATCAAATCTTGGCAGATCGGCACACAGAAGTATTATAAGAATTCATAGTTTTGTACTTCCTCTGTAACAAAATATAAGACGTTTTGGTAGCTAAATTTGAGCTACCAAAACGTCTTATATTAAGATACGGAGGGAGTAGAATGTAGAATGATGAAAGGCCAAAAGAGGATCTAATGTATAGAACTAGTCTTGTACCTGTACCATTAGCTGTCAGTCCAGCCACTGCTGCATCATCATATGTTTCCGGTAGCAAATTTGATGAACGCCTTCCAATCCTCTGTTCGGTGGGTGATTTCTGCTGAACTTTAGGCCCAGTACCAACTGAATCTTTATGACCATCCTTGTACTGAGATTTTACTTGTGGATCCAATGGCTTGTAACCTATCAAATGGCACCTCTCTTTCCTGCAAACACACCATTTATTACAGGAATCTACATTATAGGAAACAGAATGAGGACAAATAGCTGCATGCAGCATGCTCAAGGTATGTGGTATTACCACACAAGATACAGTAAAGGTGGTAACACCAATTACAGTGTACGAGGTACTGTTACCAACAGTAAATTGTTTAAAACAAAAAATATTAGATACAGCGAAAGAAATCAGCAACAAGTTTCTTCTTTAATATAAAGCTGATTAAAGTATTAAAAATGCAGCATGCTATATCTTTGATAAGTATGAGTAACTAATAGCTGACTATAGGCGTGATCACTATTCTCCTTTTAGATTGAGTATCCCAAGAGGATTCTCAACCATATGGCCAAAGATACTCACCAATAATCAATGATAATCTGCCTAAGTTTTGTCTCTAGCCGGATGAATAGTGGAGTCCTCTCGAAATCTTGTTTGTCATGTGCCGGCTCAATAAAATTTGCCTCAAGTACACCTAAAATTATCACAAGTGTCACTAGTACAAACAAATAACACTGATGAAAGTATTAAACTGTAAACATATGAAACTCACCTACAACACTCCTCCCTCGACTAGATCCTTCCTGGAGAACCTTCCAAAAGGGCTACAAAGGAGTTTTACCGAAAGTAAGTTTTTGACTCAAACTGTGATGCAACTGATTTTTCTATAGAAAGTTACGACGGTTGAATTGCTAGAATTGTACATTTTAGAAGGTCAGCCCTAGCTCAGAATCTTAATAGTTTATTAAGGTCATTAGCTGAATGGTGGTCAGAATTTTGACATTTAAACATGTTTGATAACAACAACAAAAAACAAAAAAGTATAATAGAAACTACACATGTCAGAAAGTACTGTTAGCTTTCCCACTAAGTACAGCATGAGCTGCTGTTTCGGACTTGCTCCTTCGTCCAGCTGACTGCCTGGTGGATCTGAAAGCAAAGGAATGTCTGTAGCACTACGGCCACTACCACGACCTTTGATAACCTCCTCGAGACAATCAAATCAGAGGCAAGGCATTGGGTCATGGCAGATGCGAAGAAAATGCAACTGCTTTTGCCAATTTGCCACGTATTCCTCGGCTATGGGTCCTTGGGCTGCACACGACCTTTTGATCGTAATGCTTATTAGGCTCTACTGAAGAAAAAGCATTCAGAGTCTTGAAAATGGTTTAGCACTTTGAAAATCAGTCAAATTAAACTGATTTTCGTTGTATAAATTATCATAAGAACTAGACAAATGGTTGAAAATTTTGGTAATATTTTCGCTTTTGCTACAGGCAGGTTGATATTCCTTACTTAGCAGATTCAACTACGATAAAATAATGGGACTCTCAACATTGAACTTTAAGTTCCTCGCGAATGTTTTTCTAGCCCAAGGACGATCAAGGTAAAGCTTGAGGAGTCTGATGAGTGTACTTACAGTTCAACAATAGAATCTATCCGGAGGAAAAGCCCTGATTTTAAAATTCAACATTAATATCTGTCTAAACTACATTCTGTAAGCACCGTTTATAAATTAAAATGGCTTCCCTTTTCTAAAAAGAGCAGAAGACAAATTTCTTGGGAGTCCTGGCCCTCTATAGCAAGACATCAACCAGGATCACGCCACACACATGTTCTCTAAGAATGATGACTAGCACAGACGGAAAAAAGTATTCATATGATTACATCTGAAATACCCTTTAGGCCTTTACTCTTCCACAAATTCATTACTTGAATACTGAGACTTATACAAATAAAGCAATCTAGTAGCAAAAGCAAAGTAGCATGCAACGAGTAACTTATGCTGCCGGCTGATTCGAAAATGACCCACTGCAAAAGTACAGCTAGTACATCTATCTAGTCAGTCTGACACACTGGTCCACCAGGAGTCATGCTTCTCCTTCAACTGTCAATACTCAATACAGTCGGTATACTAAGTTCTTAGTAGTGCAAGACAAACCCTGTCTACGCTGAGATCCTGGCAATATGCATATAATAGTAACAACAACAATAAGAAAAAAATGAATGGACAAATAACCTAGAACTGGATAGAGTGGTTACCATTATTAGTCGATTTTTATGGTATACATTCATCCCAAAAATGCCCAACACTGGCGCCTCCTTTGCAAACCCAATTTTTACCTTCACTGAGACCTACAGTTTCAATTGACATGCAGTGGTAAGCAGAATGAATGTTTCTCCAACTACGATCCATTCGAACAGACAAAATAATGAAACCAAGATGATATTGACAAAGTATTGAAGGCATTAAATACAGACTATCCTGAGGAGTGGCAGATGGAAAAATGACACATGTAAATGGTTTGAGTATCATGTGAAGCTGTAAGTTTCATGCATAAATGAATGTTTTTGTTGCCACCGCAAAATGAAAAAAAAGTGGATATAAACATGTCTTTTTAGCTTCTCATGCTTGTCCTTTTAGTTTATAATACAAATGAACTATTGTTTTTACCAGACTTTGCAAAAGCATAGGTCACTATAAATACATGCGAGTTTATCTTTGAACTTTTAGTTTAGCACAAATCAACTCAATTTATCACAGAATTTTGCAAATACATGCATCATTCTAACGTCGGCATGTGAGTTTTTTTGGGCAACTTTGAAACTTCAAAGCCCACTTTGTGAATTTCTCAAGTAAAGAGAGCACATGTACTCGGATGTACAAAATACATGCCCTATCACACACATTTTACTTACCGCGTGAGAATCATGTGTGACTTGAGGCTTGTAAGTAACAGATTTACACATTTACTTACCACTTGAGAATCATGTGTGACTTGAGGCTTGTAAGTAACATCTTTCTTAAACTTCAGATCACTAGCAACACTTATATGTTCAACAGGATTTCCTCTTAATATAATTTGGAAGTTCTCATACTTCTTAAGGTAGAGGATGGAAGTATATGCCTGCCAAAACAAAATACTCTTCAGATATGTAAGCCAGATAGGAGAAAATCAATATCACAAAGAAATTAAACCTACACGCAATGAGAATCTGAGTCTATGGGATACATGTTGCTGAATAACTTCTTTTTGGAGCTTTGTCAATCCCCCACTGGCTTTAGCTTGA
Source organism: Poa annua (assembly GCA_026929855.1). Taxonomy (NCBI): domain Eukaryota; kingdom Viridiplantae; phylum Streptophyta; class Magnoliopsida; order Poales; family Poaceae; genus Poa; species Poa annua. The sequence continues at coordinate 88,451,535 of CM049437.1, read as the reverse complement.
TCTCTAAGTAATATGTCCTGAAATTGAGCAACAAAGTTTAAGCAATGCAACCACTACGATAATGGAAGAGTGATATGTAGCCATGCTCGAACAAATATTAAGAACAATAGTAAGTATGGTCTCATCACCTAATATGTGTAGATTATGAACAAGTTCAAAGAAACTAGATCTGCAGGAAGAGTATGACAGCAGGCTATGCATGAAATGTAACTATGTTTTGCAAGTAAAGAACAACATAAATTCCTGTTCAGTTTGTCTATTTTGTATAAGTTGTGAACACATGCACAAGTAACCTACTCTGCAACAAGAATACAGAAACAGCACTTTGTGCATCTGCATGCACGTCTAATTTCCTCGAATAAGCATCAGTTCCAGCAAGCATGCAGCTCACCCAGCATATTAACTCAAGAACAAGTATCTTTCCTATTCCCTTGTCATTTCATAAATCAGTAAGGTGGTTTCCACAGGCAAGACAAAATAAATCATTCTTCATAGGCATTATGCACCAAACCATTCTTGTTTGTCTTTTTCAATTCCAGGATTAACTGCACCAAGTGGCCCATTGTTTCTTCAGCCACGCGGTGCCTCCCCGCCATGCTAAATTAGTAGCACACAAGGAGGAGGTCAAGGTTTGCCACGTGATCACAATGGATCAGTGCCTCCTTGGTGGACATGTAGGCAGGCAGGCGACAAAAACAGAGCAATATTGGTGGCATGATCTTGTTTGGTTCAGTGGAAGTGGCCGATGTGTCTTGCTGTTGGTGCCACAGCAGGCAGCGGCAAAACAAAAGCGATACTTCAGAGACAAAAGGCCTCATTCGGTTTAGGAAACGGGGTCCCAGGGTGGCAGGGCCTCGTTTCATCTTTGTTAAGAAAAAAAGGAGAAGCCTAGTTATTTTATTCTGATTTGTTAGAAAACCAACAAATATGTCGAACATAGATTTGGAGTCAAATTGTAAATGCAACTCCATTCCTAAATACAAGTCTTTTTAATTTTTTCTTGATTCGTACGTACTGATGTATATAGACGTATTTTGGTGTGTAGATTCACTCATTTTGCTCCGTATGTAGTCCGTATTGGAATCTCTAAAACATCTTATATTGCTCCACACACCACCAATACAAATTTCTATAGTAGAAAAGATAGTGGATATCTTTTGCACATGGGAGGGAATGGCGAGATGTAGATGGGATAATAGTGCTGCTAGATGGGATATCTTGATTTGCGATGCTAACAGGATGATGATGGTGCCTTCAAATTATCTAAAATCACAGGACCCTCATGTGCAACAATCACATCCTATTTCTAGTGTGCTTGATGCCACAAAAGTGGTCTGTGTGGGTTTGTGATGCGTGTACTGAGAGGAGGGTCCTTGTGTCCACCTCTAAACTCTTGTAATTGTGTTTGCTTCTCTTGTTGATAAAAGATGTTCAAATGCTTAAACGCTTGTTTGAATGTTCTCTAAGAAAATATGTGAAGGTAATGCATATAGTACTTGCAATCAAACCTGTATCAAATTTTACCTCATCATCATCGTCAAAGTCAAGTTCTAAAAGCCCATCATCATTCATCCATAGATTGTATATCACCACCTTAGTTCCATGGCTATCAATATCCTCAAACTGAGTAGACAAGGAAACTGTCAATATGTGAGTGTATACAAAAGACTCAGTTGCCTATCAAAAAAAGAAGAATTGTTGTACAGTTTGTTACGGTCATCTGTTAGAGATTCAGAAATGCGCTGATCAATTAACCAAACTTGGGTACACAGCATTGAAAAAACAACTTCAGTTGCCATACTAACTAAAAACTCACTATTGGATCTCGGAATATGACTGGGGGAAGTGGGGAATGGACTAAATACTGTTGGGATGAATGCAACCTGCTGTAGCAGTTCTTCCTTAGAAGAAAAAGGGGACCAGTCAAGTATTATCTTCAAGCTGCTATCCCAATCACCCTGTGAACCATACACCAAAGGTACAATATGGCCACCTTGGTTTTGAAAATCGAGCTGTAATAGTGATAGAAAATGTCAGCGCCTGAGAGAAAGCTGCAAAACGGTACACTACTAATCGAACATGACATTACCATGGGAACAACTATGTCATCCTTCAATGTTTTCCTCAAGAAAGTGTAAGAGAGCAAACCAACACTCAAGGTAACATTACTGCAAATTGTGATAATCATCAACAAATACAGAACAGAATATCTAACAAATGCCAACAATTATTCAAAATAAATCAACAATGAAAGAAATGAAGCTTATCTACCTTCCACGGATTGCACGAGTAAAAACAATTGCATCAGCACCAAGTCTCATTGTGCTGGTCTTAAAGCCATTTCCATCTGAGAATTGGCCAAAAGGTAGGGAATTAATAATCGAGAGGCATAATAAATGTTTTAGAAAGGAGAAAGAAGCATTGAGCAGCTAGATACTAGGTGAAAGAGAAAGTTTTGCTATATTTATTTGAACTAGAAACTATCATATTTTAATTTGCAGAAACATTTTATAACAGCGAATTGGTACTTGAAGAAAAGGCCATTCGAATTCTACGAGGTATAGAGCGAGGAGATATAACCTAATATATATAATGCTAATTTACTGTTGAGGATCAGTCCATTATTTAATGAGGGACCATACTAACTTTTCGACATCCTGGTTTCCACCTCCCCTTTAGGTTGAATAAAGAAATATTGCATTCCTACAGGCTTACACAGTAAAACCTAAACCACGGTTAGCTAAGTCGAAAACAAACACCATTAAACAGCATGTTGTCCTAAACAACAGTGCAACACAATAAGGTAAACATGAGAAGTGTTAAAAGGACCAATTTACACTAAGATAGTATGCTGAAAATATTAAGAACATTATTTATCACGTAGCCTTTCATTCCAGTTTCCTCATGTACTAGCCTTTTCCAGAATCCGAGTGCACAAATTCTCGAAAATATCTATTCGTAGACCAAAAGTAGTCAAATTACTGAAATATCTGATTGCAAAAAGAATGATGCATACACTGGCCAATGGTTGTCTTTGATTTCTTGGTTGAGAATCCTAGACTCATGCATTTCCGCACACCTTCAGGATCCATTCCTCCTCCATCGTCTGTGACAGTGGCTTCATGTTAGCAGGAATTGATGCAGGGAATGCCATGGTCAAACTATTCCACTAATGGCATTCGAGTTTCATGTTTAGTATTGAATCTGGGTACCTTGAAAAACTAGCATTGGGCTATTGTCTTTCGAATTGATGAATTTATCCACTTTGACGTATGTGGCACCATTGGAAATCTGACATTACCCCATCAGGCATCAGATGATGATTGTTTCTGTTCTTAAAATTTTACTAATAACAATCTACGGCAGTTCTGAGGAACTATTAATGCTGGAGTTAAATGAATGAAGTCTCTAACAGATATTACTAACCTCATCAACCGCATTGTCAAGAAGTTCAGCTATAGCTGCAACAGAAAACAACAAGAAACAAAATGTAAGGATAATATTGACCAAGGTGGCAAAAGTAACACATACAAAGTTACAAGTTAAAATAAATAGCGAATGTTAGAAAAGTTACTTGTTCTGTTTATTACAAGACATACATTACAACAACAAGCATCTCACTTGCAGTTTTTCACTACACAAAATGTTTCCCAAAAGGAAGAGCAAACGAGAAACTATAGATAATATGTGTTCTTTAGCGTTACCACAGCATGAAACTCATACGAACCAGCATGAAGTGCATCTTTTTTAGACAACAACTTTGAATGGACAAATTGGGAAATCCGGATACGTTTTGCTTTAGAAGTGCAGCAAACTACTTAGACTTTAGATTAAGCTTACCAATGGTCATTTATTATAAAGTGAACAGATTATATTAACTACACCAGCATATATGATTTTTGAAAACAGTGCCTGCATGGTATTTGCTTTATTTGCTGTGTATTAATAGCATTTGAGAGCAAATAGATGGCCGCAGGCGGAGAGAAGTCGGTGGAAAGACAAAATAAGATCATAACAAGAGTGATCACTTGGGTGATGGCTTTATGGGAGCTTACAAGCAGGCAAGAACATGGGATCGGGAGTGTAAAAGCATGCTGTTGCTCTTCAGGAGGAATGGCAATTGAAGCTTCAACTCACAGATTTCTTAGAATGTATGGGGTCTTCTTATCTTATTTCCCTACATGTGTACAAGTTCATATATTGGCTGTTGAGGCACTGGAATTGTTAGAGGTCCATTCCAGCAATCCAATTTCTCCTTTAAAGGCAACTTAGCCGAGAGAGTTTACTGCTTCCATCAACAATGTCATAGACCTCAAATCTGCCTCAATGTCATAGCTAAATGTGAGGAATGTGAGGTCAATGAACAACATGAAAGCGTATCATCCATCTAGAATAGTTGAATGCATTTCTATTCCACCACAATCACTTGATCCGACAAAATTAACATTAACATCAGTTGCCATGCAGCACGCATAAACCCATCCCGGGAAATCGAGGGACCACGCTTCCTTCCAGTTACCTGGTATTCCCCATTTGCTCGAACAAACCTAGCTCTCTTAATTTCGCACGGTAAATTTGGTGAAACCCTAACGACTAACTTGACCACCACAGAGAAGCACAGCCAAACACAGAGGAGAGATGGATTGGGGGCAGAGAGGAACAGCACCAACCTCCGAAGGCCCACTTGTGGGAGGTCGCGTTGGTGTGGAGGAACTTGGGGTGCACCCGCGCGCGGTCGAAGTCCCCCGTCTCCAGCGCATCTGCGGCGTCGAAACGATGGAAATCAGCAACGCGAATCACGCCGATGTTGCGCCGGAACGAAAGAGTGAAAAGAGAGGACGAACCGTGGAACTCGCGGGCGGGGGCGGAGGGGGCCGCGGCCGCGCCGGCTTTCCAGAAGCTGCGGCAGTCGAGGGATCGCGGGTCGCTGCCGATGCCGCCGGTCATCGCCGCTGGCATTGGAAGGTTAGGGTTTAGGCCGGTTCGGTGGGGGGAGGTTTAGCCGACGACGGCAGTTGCAATTCCCCTTCAAAACGGCGTAAGAGAAGGCACGATGAGCGGTCCGTTTTTCTTTTGAGAGAGAGTTAGCGGTCGGTATCTTTTACCTGAGCTATGCCCGACAGATGCAAAAAGGCCCAAAGAAAACCTTTTTCCGGAGAATCACTCGCGTAGGCCGTTTCAGTTTCTCTTCTTTTTTGTGTGTTCTTTTCTTTTCTTTTCTTTCCCGTTATTATGCCTGTTTTCTTTCTTATTTTTCTTTTCCTTTTCTGTTTTCCCCTCTATTCACAATTTTATGATTTTGAAACAGTTCGTTTTGAAAAATATTCCTTTTTAGTAAATGTTCATAATTGAAAATATTCAAAACTTAGAAAATATTCAGATTTTTTAATGTTCAAATTTGAGAAATATCCCAATTTTGGCAAGTTCCTTTTTTTCTTGTGAAAAGTTTTGTCGATCTATTAATAAGCATCCATAGTAGTACAAAGAGACTAAAAAGTAGTAAAAAACATTTTAAAAGTCCTTGGACCACCTAGCAACGACTAGAGACACTGACACGAGTCAGAGACGCGCTGCCGCCCTCCTCCCTCCATCATCGGAGTTGGGAAAATCTTATTTTTTTTAGAAACGTGGGGCAAAAGCTTTGCCCCATTATATTAAATAAGGGAGAGTGGGACAGCAATAAGTTTGAACGTGGCCATGCCACCGAAACCAAAAGAAATACAACAGACTACTCGCCCGGTAAAATTGCTCCTAGATGATTTGCGCCCGCAAGAGACCAAAGACGCGCTTCATGCTTGATCTTGGCGAGGATTGAGGTGGGCGGCGCGTGGTTGTTGCGGAAGACTCTCGCGTTCCTCTCGTTCCAAATCTCCCAAGAGGTCAAGAGAACAAGAGAAGCCATGGCCTTCCGTTGTAGCGTGCCCGTAGACGACATCTGGCGCCACCATTCCGGAAGGGAGAGGTTCGGCCAAGGTGCAAGATCCAAGGCGTGTAGCCCGAGCCAAGCCTTCACGGCGGTCCAAATCCGAATAGTGAAGCGGCAATGGACAAAAAGATGCGCGGCCGACTCGACGGTCCTCTTGGAGGGCAATTGCCACAATTTTGCCATCCACGCCTAGCCAAACGGTCGGCGGTCCAAAGGCGGTTTTGAAGAACAAGCCACCCGAAGATCTTGGTCTTGGGGGGGGCCCAAATCTTCCAAATGACGCTCTTGAAGTCCGAGGAGGAGGCCCCAAGAAATTGCGCTTTGTATGCCGATTTGGCCGAGTAGGCGCCATCCGCGGTGAGATTCCAAGAGATGGTATCTTCACCTTCACCAACCAAGTGGAAATGCCTCAACTTGTTCCAAAGGTCAAGGAACTCGAACATGTGTTGCATGGAGAAATCTTCTACCATTTTGATGTTATGAATCCAAGCATTGTTGAGCAAGGCTTTTTTGATGCACCATTTCTTTCCGGAGGAGATGCTATGGAGAAGCGGTGCGATGTTCCTAGGTTTCTCGCCCTCGAGCCAAGGGGCCTCCCAAAAGGATGTTTTTGCGCCGTCACCCACGGTGATGGTGGTGGAGGCGTAGAAAAGGTCCATGTCCTCCTTGGTGCACGGCGTTTCCGAACCCGCCCAAATCTTCGTCGGGTCCTTCCAAAGGAGCCAAGGCCACCGCAAGCGAAGTGCACGGGCGAACTTGTCGGTGTGCAAAATTCCAAGACCTCCAAGATTTGTTGGCGGCAAACCGCCTCCCAATTCACCTTGCATTGGCCACCGGAGACCTTGTCGGCGGCCGCCCAAAGAAATGCACGATAGATCTTGTTGAGCTTTTGGATGAGGCCCGGGTGGACGATGAGAGGAGTCAAATGGTAGATGGCTTATGAGGATAGGACCGACTTGATGATGGCGCCACGGCCGGCCATGGTGATGAATCTTCCGTGCCACGTGGGGACCTTCCCCGCGCATTTGTCTTCAAGGTGTTGGAAATCGACCTTGCGCAAATGCCACACCGAAAGCGGGAGCCCAAGGTATCTCATCGGGAAGGTGGCCCTCACCACCGGGAGGCCATCGAGGATGGCGTCAAGGTCCAAGGCGCCGCACCGGATGGGAACTACGGAGCTCTTTTGGAAGTTGGTGCAAAGCCCCGTAACCCTTCCAAAATCCTCAAGAATGCTCGCGAGGGTTATAATATCGTCTCGAAAAGGAGCCACGAAAACCGCCGCATCGTCCGCGTATAGTGAGGTGCGCAAGATTGTGCCCCTCCCACGAATCTTATGGAGTAGGCCGAGCCGGGTGGCCACCTCAAGGATTTGATGGAGGGGGTCTATGGCGATGACGAAGAGGAGAGAAGACAAGGGGTCGCCTTGCCGGAGTCCCCGCCCATGGAAGATGGGGAGGCCGGCCACAACATTGAGGAGGACGCGCGAGGAGGAGGAGGAGGAGAACAAGGCGGCAATCCAATTGCGGAATCTAGGCGGGAAGCCTCGGCGTTGAAGAAGGTCAAGAATGTAGTCCCATCGGACGGAGTCGAAGGCCTTCCGAATGTCAAGCTTGAAGAGGAGGGAGGGTATCTTGCCCTTGTGAAGCCTCCTAGCCAAGTTCTTCACATAAAGGAAGTTGTCGTGTATGCTCCGTTTCTTAATGAAGGCGCTTTGGGCATTGGACACAAGCTCATTCCATAAGTGGCGCAAGTCGGAGAGCAAGGACCTTGGCAATGATCTTCGAAATCGCGTGAATGAGGCTTATGGGGCGGTAATCAGTTATCTCCTCCGCCCCCTCGCTCTTGGGAAGGAGCACAATGTTCGCCGAGTTCAACCAATGGAGGTTGGAAGTGTGAAGGGAGCCAAAATCCGAGATGACTCTCATGACGTCCGCCTTGACAATGTCCCAACATCTTTTAAAGAACGCCCCGGTGAAGCCGTCCGGTCCCGGAGCCTTATCGCTAGGCATGGCGTGAATCGCAAGCTTCACCTCCTCCTCGGTGATGGGTCTCGCCAACCCCTCCAAGTCCGGGTTGTCAAAGTGTAACTCATCCCAATTGAAATCGCGGTTTCTACCCACACCTCTCCCAAGGGCCATCTCAAAGTGGTCATGAATGATGCTCTCCTTTTGGTCATGCTCCGTGACCCAACCATTGTTGTGCTTGAGGCGGTGGATATGATTTTTGCGCCTCTTCCAGTTGATCCTGAGATGAAAGAACTTTGTGTTTGCGTCGCCCTCCTTGAGGTTTCGGACCCTAGAGCATTGCTTTTTCCTCGCCCTCTCTATGATGGAAAGGCTAAGGACCTTCCGTTTGAGAAGCGAGTGGAGCTCATGTTCCTCCAAGGAAAGTTGTCGTGATTCTTGTGCAAGGTCAAGTTGTAGTATGACAAGTAGAGCCGCATGAAGGAGGACTTTTGGTTTGGAGAACAAGGATCGGCTCCACTTGGAGAGGAAGACGCCGAGTCGCTTGAGCTTGTGGAAGAGAACATGGCATGGCTCGGTGTGGGTGATGGGTGCATCCCAAGATGCCTTCACGAGGTCGTCGAAGCCCGGCAAGCGAAGCCAAAAATTCTCAAAACGGAAGGTTCTCGGCTTGTAAGGCCCACTATCATCGGCAAGTAGTAGAGGGGAATGGTCGGAGAGGGACGAGGAAAGGGCATGGAGGACATGCGTGCCAAAGCGGAGGTCCCATTCCGGGTTGCAAAACATGGCGTCGAGCTTGGAGAGGGTGGGGTTTCTTCTCCCATTGCTCCATGTGAACCTCCTATTTTGAAGATGGATCTCGTTGAGCTCGCAATCGTTGAGGGCTTTGCGAAAACGCGATATGCGGGCACGGTTGACATTCCTATTGTTCTTGTCTCTTGCGCGGTGGATTTGGTTGAAGTCGCCTAGGACAAGCCAACGGCACCCCGCGGCGGGCTTTTGCGCAATGAGCTCGGCGAAGAAGTCGTCTTTCCTATTGGAGGCCGTTGGTCCGTAAACGGTGGTGACCCGGAAGTCGGCGTCGTAGTTGACAACATGGACGGTGGCCGACAAGCAAAACTCGGTGGCAACCACATCGGATACTTGGATGGACGAGTCATCCCAAAGCATTAGGATGCCGCCCCTGGTGCCCACAGCAGGCCTCTCCGCAAAACCACGCAATCTATTTCCCCCGATGAAGAAGGCATCAGCAGCCGTGACATTTTGTAGCTTCGTTTCCTGTAGACACACAACTTGACAAGAGGAGGAAGCAATTGTCTCGTTCACAGCACCTTTCCGATCATCATCATTCAACCCACGGACATTCCAACACAACAGATTGATAAGGAAACCTAACATGATTAACTAAACAGACCCTCACAAGGCAAACAACGGCCAGGACTAAACATCAGACAGTGCAGCTGCTTCGGCCGTGGCATCCACGTCCAGGCCCTGAGCACCTCCATGCCCGATCAGCGCTTCTTCAATGGCAGCGTCCTCCGGCGAGCCCAGCTTGAAGAGAGCCCGCAGCGCGATGATGACCTCCGGCATCGCCATGTCCTTGAACATGGCCGCAAAGCGCGCGAGGGCCTCGGCAGTGACGACGTGGCCATCCTTGATGATGCCCAGGCCGCGGCAGACCATCGCCTCGGCCTCCTTGGCCACAGGAGCCTCCTTGCGCTTGGCCTTGGCGCGCTGGCTGGCGCGACGCAGAGAGAACCCGCAGGTGCGGACCATCTCCATGCCCGCGAGCGTCTTCCTTCGGTTGACAGGGCGCAGGGGTGGCGAGGACATCGGCGGGGAGAGCAGCGGCGCCGTGCAGGGCACAAACAACGGTCCGCATGGCTGAGCAGGGAGCTGGGTGTCCGGAGCCGTGGAGGAGACGAAAGGCGGCGTGTCGGGCTCGGGCGAGGCTTCAAAACCAGGAGGGCGCACGGGCGAGTGGGTGACGAGCGGCATCTGCATCACGTCCGACGAGCAGAGTAGCTGTGCAGGCCTGGAGGAGGATCGGAGCTGCAGCACCGGGGAAGGCCTTGACTTGATGGAGCTGGACGGCGACGGCAGCACCGAGGTGGGTGACGTGGGAGGCGTGAGCGTCGCGCGGGAGGAGCGCCTAGCAGAGCGCGGGGAGGCCGGGCGCGCCATGGCCCGTCCCACGCGGCCGACGTCGAACCCAGCAGCGTCCTCATCGGAGGAGTCCACGTCGGTGAGGGCGCCCTCGGCAGGTGGAGCAGCAGACGCAGGTGGCGGGGTGGCGCGGCGCAGCACTGTCGAGCTCCCTTGGCCGGACAGGGAGTGCGCTGGTGGCGACACGGCGTGGTGGCGATCCTCGCCACCGCCGTGGCGGCGCCTGCTCCCGGAGCGGTCATCGTCTCGCGGCGTCCTTGAAAGGCTGCGTCTGAGCTTCGCGCCCCAGCTCTCCTTGCCCTTGTCGCGCCCGTCTGCACGGTCACGGCCGCGTCGCTGGTCGCGGTCACGGTCACGGTCGTGGTCGCGGTCGTCGTCACGGCGGTCGTCGTGCCTCCTCTCCGGCTCCCGGCGCGGCTGCGGTCCACGGCCATCCACATCGGCCAGCTTCCAGGAGAAGATGCGGGGAGGGGGCGGGTTGCCCTGGGCGTCGAGGTTGTTGTGATCCTCCAGGATGTCGAGGTGGATGAGGACGCGATGACGAAGCCCACGCCGTCCGTGGGCCTATGATTCGCCCGGCACTGCATTGCGGGCAGGCAGGGTGACCCACATGATCTTCGGGATGGCGCTCGGATTGTCAGTCCAGGCCCATGCCCCCAGCCACTCCGTGTTCTCCTTGCGCTTGGACCGGCCGTCGATGTAGTCGAGGGAGCACGCCCGGCCCAGCGCCTTGGCCACGGCATCTTCGTTCCAGGCGTACAGCGGCAGCTTCTCGATGGCTACATGGACGTGGTAGCGCATATCCACATGGTCAGCATGGGCCTCAAGCCTCCATAGCCTCACCTGAATGTTGATGTTGCCGGAGGGGAAGCTTCCTTGCGCGACGGTGGCGGCGCAGTGGTGCGGGTGAGTGAACGTGACGAGGAACTGCTCGGGGAAGTGGCGAACCACCGTGATGTCCCCAGGCACGGCGCTGAAGCGGGTGTTGAAGACTGAGGCGATTGTGGCCGTGGAGATGTTGGGGTGGAGCCCGTCCACCCAGGCCACGGCGCAGCTCGCGGAGAGGTGGACCGCTTCCTGCTGCATCTGCGGCGTGTTGGCGATGACGACGAAGCCCTCCTCCGGGCGCAGCTCGGGGTCCCCAGGGCGCGGCATGGCCTCGGCGAGCACGACGGGAATACAACCAAATCTGATTGAAATAGACACACTTTTCAAGTGAATTCTGATACTAATTATAAAATATATTCTTCTTCTGTTATGACAAAAAGTACTACATTTAAAACAGAAGAAGAATATATTTTATAACTACTACTAAATTCACTTGAAAAATGTGTGTGTTTAAATTAGATTTGGTCGTATCCGGGTTAATCATGTCCTCACCATTGAAATAGACAAACGGGAAGTTATAGTGCTAAAACCACAAAAGACCAACGCACCAGAACAGTAACCATCGCTAAAGATGATATTCATAGATCGGAAGAGTCGAACCTGAAACCACACCAACAAACACAAAACAGACCGGATCCACGGAGATATGTCGGACATATAACTCCACGCGACTTCCCCCAACGCTAGACGCACCACTGGAGCGAGGATAGGGTGGGGAGGACCTTATTCTGACTTCTTGATATAGCCGTCGCCTCACTATCGTGAAGAAAACAATAAAAAAGAAGAAGATGAAAAGAACGAAAACCTTTTCGTCGGCGAGGGGTCGTGGTCCTCTAAGGCCCAACGCAACCGGAGGCGGAGCACACTGACAACGTCGCCGACGGGAGGGACGAACCCTATATGGGTTTCTCCGGAGCACCTCTCTCCTGGAGCTTTGCGTAACGTTTACTACGATAGTCCATCATAATAACTCATAAGTATACCCTTCATATTCGTGTAGTGGCTATGACAATGCTCTATTATGGATCATGGATAATCCAATGTTGATTTGAGCTAGATGCTACTGTATGCTTGCTTATTCTTCGGTAACCACTTTGACGTATTTATTTTGAGTAGCTATCAATAAGATCATGATCGATTGGCTTATGGCATGGTTTATGCTCTGTTTTTGCCTCCCTGTGTGGTTGCTCTAATGGCTAGATGCTTCTCTGGCCTAGAGCTACTTGATATAGATGTCCTTGGTAATCTGATCATGTACATACATGACCTGATTATGGACACGTTTGGTAGTTTGTAGGAGTTTCGATCAGGCCCGTCAGGCGCAATTTCCGGGTGATTGGATGCCTGCATGAGCTAGCATGCATGCTGCTTAAGGCCCTGTTTGTTTGGGCTTCAGCTGAACAAGAAGCAGCGGGAGCTGGTAAGATCTGAGAAGCGGCTGTAGCTGGACAGCTGGTGAAATGTAAAAATGCTGTTTGGCAACCTGCTTTTAGTACGACTGATAGACCTATAGCCGGTGGTAAAAGTCTAGAATAGCCCTAGACATTGAAGATGATGCTTAACTCTTGATTTAATATATTTTGTCTAATTATATAAACATAATAGTGGTATTACTATATTAGTAGCTGGAGTAATCTATTTACACATAAATTATTATTATTCTTAATTTATATTACCATATAATCTTAAGTAATGAAATATTATTTTATTAAATTATTTAGAAGGACGACGTACCCAACACATATATATCAGGATAATCAGCAACAGCGATTCAAGTTTTCTCGCCTTGTGCACTTTGTTGGTCCTGTGCACGTTGGAACAAAAAAACACGGGCTGGGAGGACAGGGGCTCGTTCCCAACTATGTAGTGGCAATCCTCCGTAAATACTCTAAATAATAGTGGCAGAGTCACGTACCCTTTCGCTTTCAAGTCAAGAAGCAGCGGGAAGCTGCGGGAAGTAGGTCTGGAGGTGCTTCTTGCTTCGCTATACAAAACCTACAAGCGCTTGTAGAAGCACATGGCTAGAAATTAGGTGTTTGGTTCAGCTGGTGCTTCTAGAGACCTAAAAGCAGGATAAGCCGAAGCTCCAGCCAGAACAATCAGGCACTAACTAAATCACCGCTCGGCCAGCCCCGCTGGGAACGACTGAATCAGCAGTTTTGATGACGGGATCTTTTTGCGTGAAGGCGAAGGCGACGGTGACGTGGAGTTCGGCGGCGGCAAGTCGGGTCCCTGCTCAATCCCCAACTCTCTCCTGCATCTGGTGGCTGTAAGAACCTCTGAACTTTGTTCTTCTGAGCTTACTCCGTGTGCATGTCCTATATCTATGCAATATTTTGATGGATCCGCTAGTTATCATTCGCTTGATTCAATTGTTTGTGTATTGTGTGCATATCCTAGATTTGCTTCATCTAGTTCTGTATGTAGGATATGGTTGCCTATTATTTATGTTTATCATCGTGCTTAAGAGATTGATCTTACCCTTGCTTACAGATGATTCATGTTACGGTGTCAATATATGTTGTAGGACGTCGTTGCACGTACCTCACCTGATCGATATGCTGAGTCTATCTGAGAATGACACTGCGTGAGACTCCAGTCCGTACTCAAAGGCTTCAAATGCAATGGTCACCTCCGCTGTCACTATTCGTTTTGAATAGGGGTTGTTGAGCTCGTGCGAAAGGTGGTACACTTTGATTAAGACTTCAAATAACATTACATGCATAAAGAGGGTTAGCAATGATGTTCTTAATTTCACTAGGCTTACTGTCAGCACCATTCAGATTTACAAGCACAGAAAGTGGAGAGCGAGGTGGATTAGGCTTAACCATCTGAAGGAGACTGAAGGAACAATATGGTATGAAGATAGCTCGACCCATGGATGAAGTGAAGTTGATTCCACACATGAGGGTTAGATTCCGTGTACCCCAGACATAGAGTTGTGTCTTCCTTTCGCTTGTTCATTATGAACCTGAACTAACAAATTGTCATCTCAATATTAGATGTACTCGAAGCCCATAATCAACTATGCTTACATAAAGACAATCTACACCTGAGTGAATGTCCCTGCTCCTAATCTCTACACTCCAGTCTTGCTGATCCATGCTCTAAACTTCCTTATAGGTCACAAAGATGAGCATATCATGTATGCCAACATGACAAACAAAGAGAAGAAATAGCTGGCTTAGATCCTATTTGTGCAAGCACTTCGCCGCTTCAGTCCCTACTCACTTTTTTTGACAAGCAGTCCCTGTAATAGTTTGGGAGGTGGTATATATTAACCCCTCCGCTGATGAACTTGAGATGGATGACGAGTTATTGTTCGTTATCGTTGTACATCTGTCCTGATGAATTAGAATTGTTGTGCTATGCTTTGGTTCAGATTGCGGTCTTTGTAACTTGTCTGCTTATTTGATATGTGGTTTATCGGTAAGCATTGGGCAACTTCACCAAGAGGAAGAGGTTACCGTAGCGGCAGTTTTGCATCCAACCAAACAAATGCCTACTCACACTAGAGGATGCAAAGCAGGCTACCAATCAGCCACTTCAATGTTTTCGACCGATGTCATGTTCTCATCTGTAGGCTACCAAACGAAACGTAAAACACGGCTAAGGGCCTGTTTTTTTTTGCCAGACCACTTGAAGCTTGCCACAGATAGATAGCTGAAAAACGGCTGCATGCTACCAAATACGCCCCATGAGTATGTGTGTTTCTTGTGCAAAAGTAGTTTTGTCCAGTTTGTGGACAGACCTGTTGTTGAATATTATGCTTTTGACCTTTTTTGCTACTCCCTCTGAACCATAAAAACTGTCGCTCGTACACGTATAGATTTGTGCGTGGTAGGTGCAATTCTTCCGACACATTTAAGATTTAACGGACCGGAGGGAGTATATTTTCTTGATCTAGCCGTGCAAATCTGATAAGAATGTTTGTGCAAACTTGTATGGGTTCAAGTTTTAGGAATCCAGCAAATCAAATAGATCCTAAAATTTGTATTGGTCCAACATGACGAGATATAACTATTATATGATTTTAGCGAAGTCGTCCCAATTGGCCTACCCTCAAAGAGATCTTAAAGTTATTTGAAAAATTCTGAATAATTTGCATGCATTTCCATGAAAAGAGAGTACTTGAGAATGTGAATAATATTCAACAAAACTCGACTCTGGGAAACGAACGATTTCCCTACCAATTACAACAAATTTTCTCATAGAATAAATTGTTGGGCTACAATTCACCGCAAAAGTCACATATATTCACCGTGAATGATATCCAAACAGAGATATTCTTTTAAAACGTAAGTTAATCAATTGTGTTCTTCACATGGATGAGCAGTATATCACAACTATACACATGACAAATATGGTGCTTAAGTAAAATGAACGTGTGGATTTGGATTGCCAACTTCCAGCATCAACAAAAAAACATGAAAAATGTGGTGCTTATAGTTACAATTTGGATTGATGCCATCCAACATCACCAGAAAGGATGCATTCTTATGCCATTGAGCATGAAAGGGACTATTGCAAAAATGCCCTGCAAGAGAATCCTTCGTTATAGCCAACAAAAACTGAAATGTTTCAGATACACCACAACATTAGGCATTGAGCTTGACTTCGACAGTCCAATTGACCAAACTCCTTTGAAAAAAAAAATCTGTGTAACATAGAAGCTCACAGGAGAGCAAGCTATCTACCCGCTTCTACTGGGGATTATTGTAATTATACCATTTAGCATAAATTAAACCAAAGGTATATGCATCAAGCCGTATAGTAACTGAGGGTGCTTCTTTGTTCTATGTAAATTTCTCATGCTATGACTGATATTGTATCTCATTGCTCGAAACATATATCTTCTATAAAATGTTGCAGATCTATGTATTTCAGTATGTCAGCTGGGTAGATTTTTGTTTCTATGCATAATAATCAAGCGAACATATGAAAAGTCACTATCATAGCGCATATGCAGGATGCAGTGTTCATTGTAGCTTGCTGCTACCGTTTCAAAACTGTAAGATCATTTGGTGCTTACGGGGTAACTACCGCCATGAAGATAGCCGAATGCACAATATAGATGGGCAATCTAAATAACGCTCCTTAGTTCTTCCATTCAAATAACAATCTAAATAACTCCCCATAGTCCTTCCATATTTACTAGTTATTACCTATCATGTATCTGTGCACATAACAAAAGTAGCACTTGATGCTTTTTGTTGCACTTCTTAATCACCAGCATCCTGGCTACCAGGTCGTTGTAACAGTGACTAAATAGGGGCATCAGTGCTAGTGTTATATTATTTGAACTGAAGAAGACAAAGAAGCACTTTCAGTTACAGAAACAAAGAGCACGTGGCTGTATAAAATCAAATTTATAGGAAGCATTTGTATAGGGAAAACATTAAAAGGCAACTGATTGTTCTCAATATTATTTTCCAAAATGAAAAACGAAAGACCCGAGATAAAATACTAGAAGTGCATAAGTTTTAGAAACTGGGTACTTACAGCAATTGTGCAGGCAATCAATCCGGGCTTCTCCCGGTGATCCAAAGCAACAAAGAATAGTAGAAAGACACCAATATACCAGGGAATTGCGGCCAAGAAGAACCCCAGTAAGAACCTTCAAAACAAAACCAATCCAAAGTCTTCAACATGGATTAATTATGCTTTGATTTTTCATTTGCAGGTAAGAACAATGAACTTGCACAAACCCCTTGAATGAAATATTTATACCGATGCTAAAGATGGCAGTTTACTATACAGCAGAGCAGTCAAGTGCGAGTGGGCAACACACTCCACAAGTAACTAAGCCAGTTTAGGGCAATCCTCTTCTGCCATACCAATTTTAAGTCCTAATCCAATTACAGTAGCATTTGACAGCCACGTTATTCTACACTTCTAGCTAAGGTCCCTTACCCAACCAGACCAATAACAGTAGTAGATCGAACAATGAACTTACACAAACTCCTTAAGGCTATGTTTGTTTCTAGTGTTTTTACGGGGTTTTCTGGGGATTATCCCGTCCCAACCCGACGATCCCGTAAAAGCCCAAAAGCATGTTTGTTAGTAGCGTATTAGGTCCGGGTTTATCCCTAACCTTCCCCGCAATTCCCCAACTCCAACTATTTTCCCCTGGTGGAAGATACGCAAGTCAGGGCTCGCGTTTTATCCCCGAGCGAGAGAAGAGACGGCGCGTCCAATGGCCTCGAGCGAGCGTGCGCGGTGGAGACGCATCGGCGAGCGAGGAGCGCTGGCGACGCATCGGCGAGCGAGGAGCCGGTCGATGCGGGAAGCTCATCCCGTCGTCGAGCCGCTCGACATCGTCGCCGTTTCCGTCATTTCCGCCATTCTTCATCTCACCGGCAAAAGCTCCAGCTCCCTCCACCATCCGGCAACAGGCAATCACTCTTTCTCTGCGGCGCGGCGCGGTGCTGAGTGGCGAGACCTACTAATTTCGATCGGATGGCATCTTAGATTTTGCCTCCGATCTTATGGCACCGATTCTTGCAATTCTTGAGAAAAATGAAGATTTGCTTGTGCCCTATTGCACTGATGGACAACGATGCCCAAGAATCTGATTGCACATGCACGCTCTGCTCATTTCTGATTCTTGTGTCGAATCTTATTCTTCAGTACAGTATACAGTAGCTATTGTTGAGTTTCCAGCGGTCGTTCGTGTGTATAAAAGAAATGAGTTGAGGAAAGAAATTGAAAGGGAAGGGAACCGGGAGGGGAATTGTGGGGATTGGGTGAAGGTAGTGGATTCACCCGATCCCTGTGGGGATTATCCCCACAAATCCCAAAAAAAACTCTAGAAACAAACGTAGCCTAAGTGAAGTATTATGCCGATGCTAAAAATGGCAGGTTGAGCGCAAGTGCGCAACACAGTCCACAAGCAACTAAGCCAATTTAGGACAATCCTCTTCTGCCGTACAAATTTACGCCCTAATCCAAATCCAGTACCATTTGACCGCCAGTTAAGGGAACTTGCTACCGAACATACCAATTAACCTTTGCCAGATCGATTCAAGTCAATCCACACCGATCACATTGGAGACGCACACGCGGCACCAAAAGGCAAAAATGGAGACTTACAAAACCCAGCCGAGGCCGACGCCGAAGAAGGGCAGCCGCGGCTCCCGGACCGGGAGGCCCTCCGCGAAGACCTGCTGCTGGACGGCGCACGGGAAAGCAACAATGCTCTGAGCACCGCACCCTGCACATCAAATCAAGGCACGCACGCACGCAAGAGGACTCGTTTCAGTCTCCACAAACAGAACCAGGAGGAGGGGAGCGCGAGAGAAGGAGCGCCGACCGTTCAGGGCGGGGCTGTAGGCCGCGGCTGCTGCGACGGGCGGCGGAGGCGGAGGGGAGAAGGTGCCGTAGTGGTCGTGGTAGGGTGCGGGGCTGGCGCCGGCGTAGGGCGAGGTGGAGGGGAGCTTGGCGGGGAGGTCCCTGGTCTCTTGCATCGCCCTGGACGAAGAGATTTCGCGAGATCTCGAGGTGTGCGCGGTGGAGGGCTGAAAAAAGGTCGCCGGTTTTGCAAGGTGGAAGTGCGCCTATCATGCGTGTATCATCGCCGAGGTGAAGTACTCGTAGTATATTGCCGAATCACTCTTGGTAAAACACGATTTATTATAGATGAGGTGAATTAACTTGGGCACTTGGCCGATTTCGTACAGTTTTATTACTTTGGTCAAAACTTTTGTGACCTTTAATTTGATCGAAAACATTTTTTAATAAAGAGTATATATTAATATTAAGGAGATACCAATTACACCCGACCTTTACAAAATACCAAATGGCATCACGGATGCACACAATCGGAAAAAGAAGCTAAAAAGATAAATCTCATTACAGTGTTCTAGTCCTTGTAACACTAGTACTAGCACCATATGATGTCTAAGTTCTCCAAAAGCAACGCCATACACAAGCACCGTCATCACCCGATGAAGATCTTGAGTTTTGACCCTGAAGATAATCCTCGCCATGTCTTTAACAAGGTCATTGTCAGGCACAACCAATTAAAATTAGACATTCGATTTTCACCTTGAAAGATAAGATTTAAAACTTCACATGTGTTGTCGCCCCACTTACATATTGTTGCTATGATTTCTGAAGCTCCAACCCAATATCTCGTCGCCCCAAAGGCTCCAATCGCCATTACTCGTTCTCCAATCTCGGCTTATATGACATTCTCCATCTCTAACTTCACCATGCGGCGGCAAAACCTAGCGGCAGGAGGTAGCAGCGGCGGTAGACCAGCGGCGGGAGGCCCCCCGCGCGCCACTCTTGCCCAGAGGTTTGGTGGCAGCAGATGACGATTACATGCATGAAGATGTACCTTATCCATCTACACCCATAAATAAAAGGTGATTCAATAGTCTTGTTTATGCATACCTTTTATGTGACATATATCATGAGCTTGATTATCTTGTTGTAGGAAGACAAGTGAAGAAACAGCGGCTACAACAGATGGTGATGCAATAGATAATGAAGTCCTCGTCAACTTTATAAGGTAATAACAAATGTGTGTTCAATTGTGCTTGCAAACATATAGAACATAGTGTTGAAAAGCTTTCCAATTTTTTTTGTGAATGTTTGACAAGTTTTAAGCCAGAACATGAAATGTCTTATTTATGGGTCCATATGTGCCCAGAGTTTTCTCTTATTTTAACAGTGTACTCATATTAATGTTTTTAGTTTACTATATTTTTTTAGATTTTCTGAGAAATTCAAAATTTCGGCTAAAATTTGGAGGTTTTCTAGAACGAACTTAAAATCTCAGTTTAAGGGTCCATATGTGCCCAGATTTGGCTCATGTTTGAAAAGTTGGCACATATTACTATTTTTGATTTTCTGTAATTGTTTTAGATTTTTCTAAGAAATTCAAGTTTTGGCAAAATTTGATTTTTTTTAAATATTTGGGCCCCTAGACGACGCTTAAGTGCCGACAAAAAGTTAGGGACAGGGGTAGTATGGTAAATACGGTAGTATACACTCAAATATATGTATTTTTTGGTCCGTTATTCTATTTAGGTCTCGCTTGGATTCTCGTAATTTAGCCCAAAACCCGAGTTATGATCGGAGCCCACGAATTTTCCGACGCGGACCAGTTTAGCTAGTTGGCTGGTTGTTTTTCTTTACCCGCATCTTGTGATTTCGGCCCATTTCCCTCCGTAAAGACCACGAACATGTGGAGGTCCCGATTCTTTTCCCCCGGTATAGTTGTGCACTCAAAAACAATCCCGTGGGAAGTTACGGGCCGAAAATGAATCCAATGTCCCAGGCAGGGTCTTAGTGGAGACAATGACATAGATAGCGGTATTAAGAATGTTTGAGTGGCATATTCCCAAATTTGTTTTTTATAATGACATTTTTCCAATATATGAATTGGGCAATTGCATAGATCCAATTAACCCTAAGAATAATCGACATGTGACGGAAGGAGTGATTCAGATCTGAACCTTATCTTCTTTGTCTTACGGTTTGTGGGGTGGCGCGGGCGGCGGCCACATGGGGAGATGGGAGCGTGGCGGCGGCCTCACGAGGAGCTGGGCGCTTGCGGCGGCCACACGGGCCCGATCTGGTCCCCTTCCGGGCCGGGCGGGCCGCGGGGGTGCTGCTGTCGGCATGCGGGCTGCGGCCAGGCTTGGGGCTAGTCGCGGGCGGCGACCTCGCGAGGTGATGGTCGTGGGCATGTGCCCGTCGAAGAGGATGGTGGACGTCGGGACATCGGTCCCGGGGAGGTAGCTAGGTGCAGCGTGGTGTCGTGGCTAGAGGTGCCGCAGCCACCATGGCTTGCGGTGGAGCTTGGCGAGCGGCCACGGTTGCGGTCTCCCTTCTCGTTGCTCCCTAAGCTTCGCGGGGCGGTTCGAACTCCGGGCGAAAATCTTCCACCGACTCCGGTCGGTGTCGATGATGGCGGTGTCCTTGGGCGCCGTCCCCCTTGTTGGCATCGTCGTGGAGTTTCGACAACCGGTTTGACGGGAGTGGTCCGATGGTCTCCGGTTGAAAGCCTAAACTCCATCGGGGGCGGGTGACGGTGACAGACGCGTCACTACCTTGTTGGATGCGTCGTCTTGGAGTCACTGGCTCTCTCGGTGGGTAGGCTAGTGATGTGGTCAGGGAGGTGGATGCCAGGGTGGTGGCCCCAGATGGTGGAGGTTCGCCGAGGCGGCGACCTCGGTCTCCCACGCTGAAAGAGCATTTTCCCTCATGTGTGGTTTTGGTAATTGATGACAATCTCTATGGACTAATGTTTGCATTGAGATATCCTTATAGATCTTGTCCATGGAAATAGTGGAGTTCATGTGTTGGACTCTTGAAGCTTATTTGATGACCAAGGTTCCATTTAAGGGTGTATATGATGGATGGTCATGTGTTGTGTGGAGCATATTGCAAGTATGTCTTGAATGATTCAAGACATCATATAGTGAAGAAAGATAGGAAGATACAAGGTTGATCAAGATGTTGATCAACACACCAAGCTACAAGATGTACCTAGAGGGATCATGTATCTCTTGGGATGGTAAACACGTGTCCGTATAGCTTTCTGAACTAACCCATGATATATGTGTGTGTGGTATCTTTATACGAGGTTAGGTATCTTCCCATGGGCTTGCAACAAATGAAGATCTCATATAGCTCATGGAGGATGACGTCATGTGGTGATCGTCATCAAGGTTGAGATGTGCAAGACCAAGAGAAGTTTCTCGAAGAGATCCTATGCTTGGAGCTTGCAATGGATACATAAAGACGGAGCTAATCGAGACTCTCCCATTATGGTGTGGGGGAGTATTTGGAGAAGTCTTCATCAAGCATGTGCCAACAAGCACATCAAGAAAAGTGTTCCAACTTGAGAGATTCAAGATCGTCATCTAGATCAAGTGGAATGCTCAAGGCAAAGGTATGATCTTGATAGGTTTTCCTTTTACCGGTCTCATTGTGTTAGTTGGGAGACCGGGTTATAGGATAGATATGCGTACTATCAAGAGGGGCTCTCGAGTGAGTAACTTGATCGCATCTTTGTGGAGAGCTCAAACCTTTGCATACTTGACATATCATCTTTCTTGGTTCTTATTTGGCTTTTATCCTTGTGAGGATTTAGAGCTTGTTTCATATCCATGCCAAGCTCTAGTTCATCAAAAACGGATTTCATACGAAGATCTTGTTGCGTTTTTGTTGTTGGAGGTTTCACCGGTTGTCTCTTATCGAGGGGTCTTACCTTTTCCCATTTGGTTTTAACCTCCCTTGATGGACTATGATGTTTCTATGCATGATCTTATAGAGCTCTTTGTTGTGATTCCAACGAGACAAAAATCATCGAAAACGGAGTTCGGATGGTCAAGATATTGACGTTTTCGTTTAGCAGTTTTCTGCAGTTTCTGGACCTGCGGTAGTACCGCGATTTTCAGGCAGTACTACCGCTCGAACCAGGAGGTTTCGCGTTTTCTGAGTGCACAAATGCCCAGGAAGTAGTACCGGGTTTGGGGGGGGGGGGGGGGGGGGCGGTAGTACCGACCCTGCGCCGAAAAACTGCATAACGGTTGGATTTTGGAGCTCCTATTTAAGGGGGTCTTCTTCCCCATTGAACCCAAGCACGTGAGCTCGTTTTTCCCCTCTCTCTCCTGCCATTCTTGACCTTGGAAAGCTTGCCCCCTCTCAATCCCTCACATGATTCTTGCATATCTTTGAGGGAAAAGTGAGAGGAGATCTAGATCTACATTTCCACCAATCCATCTCTCCTCTAAGTGAGGGGAACCTAGTGGATCTAGATCTTGGAGTTCCTTTGTGATTCTCCCTCTTTGTTCTTGCTCTCTCTTCTCCCCACATAAGCATTAGTTGCTTTTGGTGGGATTTGGGAGTGTAGGATTTGTCTCCTTTGTGGTTTCTTGGTTCTTCCTCTCTTATTCCCCCATAAGCATTTGTTGCTTTGTTGGAATTTGAGAGTGAAGGACTTGAGCACTTCATGTGATCTTGCCATTGCATTTGCATCGGTTTGAGCCCTCCACGAGGATTCGTGGTGGTGAAATTACTGAGCTTGTTACTCTTGGGTCATTGGACCCTAAACGCCTTTTGTGGCCGACCTTTTGTGGTCAACGCCTTTTGTGGCCGGCCTTTTGTGGCCAAGACCTTTTGTGGTCAAGACCTGTTGTGGTCACTTGGGAGCCCCCAATTAAGTTGTGTGTGTGCCTCAAGATTGTTGTACGGGATTCGATCTCCGCCCCAAAGGGGATCAATAGTGGAAGGTGAACCAAACCTTTTGTGGTGCGGTTCATCGGAGAATAAGGTGAGCCTGTTGAGGCGTTGAGATTGACCTGTGGTGGTCTCTCACACCTCTCCAACGAGACGTACTCCCCTAACAAGGAGGAACTCGGGAATACATCTTCGTCTCCGTGTGCCTCGGTTATTTCTATATCCGAGCTATTTACTTATGCACTTTACATTGTGATAGCCATCGTGCTTGAAGTCATCTATCTTGCTATCACCCTGTTACTTGTATTGATTAGCATAAGTTGTGTGTGCACATAGGTGAATCTAGTATATTTAGGTTGTGTTCTTGATAAGTTAAACACTAAGTTTTATTCCGCATTTATCAAGCCTAAATTGTAAAAAGTGTAGCTCGCCTATTCACCCCCCCCCCCCCCCCCCCCGCCGCCGCTCTAGGCGACGTCTGTCCGTTCACACGCTATGATGGTTCTAGGAGGAAGAGTCGTTGTTTAGCGTGGGTTTGGGTGGCGACCTGGATGAAGACTGTATGAGCATAGGGATCGTCGACTCGACTAGACCGCCTTCGGACAATGCGAAGGTCGATCTGTTTGCTACGTCGGGACGACGGTCCTAGAACAGGTTTGTTTTGGTGGCGACCTGGATGAAGACTGCGCGGGTAGAGGGTTTCTCGACCATGAATAGATCGCTTTCGGGCAATGCAAAGGTCGATCTGGTTGCTACGCCGGGGCAGCGACCCCGGAGCAGATGGTGTGCGTTTGTAGCATTTGGTGGGTTGCGTCGTGTGACCCGCTTTGCTTGTGCGGTTTTGCCATATTTTCCTCATATACAAGACTTTATATAATCTATACGGTTTTTAGGCCCGATTTCTCATATATATATATATGGTCACCACTTCTTTTTTTCTTTTTTGAGAATTGGTCACCACTTCTTCTCGAAATCCTTATAAAAAGGCTTCCATTCGCGAAGGTCTCTCTGAGCCCACTCCGTTGCCGACACGTGTCGAAATTTCGTTCGCTGTCGCTCCCCACCTTTCCTCCGCGCGTGACCAGTGGCGGCTGCCTGGTGGTGCGCAGAGGGTTGTACGTGCATTTATTTTTCAGATTCGTTTTTTCAAAATGAAATATCTGAATTATGAACCATTTTCACTTTTGAAGTCCTCGCG
Source organism: Poa annua (assembly GCA_026929855.1). Taxonomy (NCBI): domain Eukaryota; kingdom Viridiplantae; phylum Streptophyta; class Magnoliopsida; order Poales; family Poaceae; genus Poa; species Poa annua. Next base: position 88,427,198 of record CM049437.1, on the reverse strand, counting down.
TCGAGATCTTCAAAAGTAGATCCCATGTTGATAGGTTTCGACGAATTTTTTTTTATACTTCGGATCGTGTATAGTTCGTACAACCTGTTTGTAGTTGTACGTACAACTACAAATCTGAGTGTACAACTCAGATCTGTACAATCTGATATGTGTAGTTGTACGTTCAACCTGATCTGTACAACATGTGTGTAGTTGTATTACCTGATACAAATCTGATTCATAGATATAGATCTGAATTTGAATCTGAGTCTGGGCATCGTAGTACGTACGCGGACTGCTCGCTCGATTTGCGTGTCCACGTGGCGGCAAAAGACGGTGGACTTTTAAAAACTGACGGGCTTCCAGGCTCGCATGGCGGCCCAAGTTCATAGAGCATATCTAAAAAATAAGTTCATAAAGCAAATGCGCCCGGAAATTCCCTATTCCCGCGCAAGAAGGATGTTGCGCGCCAGATCGATCCCTTCAAGATGGGTACAGAATCTCCCTCGCGTATTCGCTCACCTAAATTGAGCAATTAATTGCTCGTTTCCTTCTATCCCAACAATTATTTAGGATCTAACCCGCAGCCCGCAGGGTAATCCATCTCCCAACCGCGCGCGGGGGCATCTTCCAGATCGATCTTTCGCTCTTGGTGCCGCCCATTCCAGAAATTTTGCCTTGGGTGGATCTGGATGGTTCCTCCCAAGAACAAGAAGAGATGCCGCCGCCGCAACCCGGCGGCCGGACTCACCGACGACCTCCTGGTGGAGATCCTGTCGCGGCTGCCGGCCAAGTCCGTGTGCCGCTTCCAGTGCGTCTCCAGGCACTGGCGCCACCGCCTCATCACCCACCCCGACTACCGCGCCAAGCTCCCCCAGACCTTGTCGGGCTTCTTCCGCCGCCTCGTGACCCGCAATGAAGGCCACGGCACGATGTCGTCTCCCTATCTCCTCAGCAGCGACGACGACGATGGCGACTATACTAGAGGTTACGAGTCGGACCACGAGACGGCATGGACGACAGTTCCCGATTTCGTGGACGTGCTAGGAAGGCAAAGAAAGGGCCGCAGCGTCGTCGTCTCTGACCCGGCGCTGTCTTTCTTGCCAGGCTACAGAAGCATCGTCCCCCAGAGCTGCTCCAACGGCCTCCTCCTCTGCCGCTGCTGGAAGATCGCCTCCACGACCAAATCAGACTACGTGGTGTGCAACCCGGCCACCCAGGAGTGGGTGACCGTCCCCGGCTGTGGCCAGCGATACAGGGCGGCCATACAGATGCACCTCGCGGCCACCTCCTCCGGCGACTTCCACATCTTCGCCCTCCTGCCTGACGAGTTTTTCGATGGGTACCTAGACGACATCGACATATACTCCTCCAGAAGCGGAGCGTGGAGCCACCACGAAAGCGCCTGGGAGGACGACTTCAAGGTGTTCCCCCGCGGCGTGTTCCACCGCGGCATGCTGCATCTCGTCACCCTGGACTCTGGTGAGAGAGAGAGAACGACGATCGTCACCGTTGACACGGAAGGGGCGACCTGGAGAACCATTCCTCTGCTGGAATCCATGGACTCTGAGAGGAGCATTGAGTCGTCCAACGGCCCTTTTATTGGCGTTTCGCAGGGGCGCTTGCACTACGTGAATCACCGGCGCAGAGACCAGTACACGCTGTCCGTGTGGATCCTCGGCGACGTCGACGACGACGACCGGTGGACCTTCAGGTACAGCATCAGGTCCCCCCAGATTTTCGGAGCCAGGATCAGTGATCTTGAGAAGTACTCCTTGGTTGGGATCCATCCGGAATGCAACACCGTCTTCTTCGGTTTGAAAAGGCGCGGGAAGTGCGTGTTGCTGTCGTATGACATGGATCGTGGGGAAGTTCGCACCCTCAGAAATATCAGATTTTGTAGCTGGTCGCACACACCGTACCTTCCGTATGTTCCCTCTTTCTCAACGATCAAGGGCTGATTGATACAATGAGTACAAGGTACAGTAGGTTATGTTCGAAACAAAGATTTTGCTGAACTGCTAGTGAGTAGTGACAGTATCGAGTCTGTGGTTGTGAGTGAGTCCTAAGATCAAGTGGTACTGGTAGCCAGCAACACGCCAAATATTTCCATAGACATATCTCATTGGCTAGTTATAAGCTGAACTAGTTTTTCGAGATTATAAGGAATTCATTTTCAATATCCTGTTGCAGAGTCAAAAGTATCAGCTTTTTTTCTAAATCTCTTACGAGTTACTGTACAACACTATTCACATACACCGTATTAGCTACACTACTACTAGTTCCTATCTGGTTAGGCTCTAGTACTCATTTCTATTTACTAGCAACAAACAGATACTTGAAGGGGCGATTTGGAGCATCAGCTCGGGTGACAATCTTGACGACTTTGTAGGAAGACTCCTCCGGGCATAAGAACGCTTCCACAGCCACTTCTGCGACCTGGTCTCTCGATATGGAGCCCTCGTAGAGACTGTCCTGCAAATAGTTCACAGACATACATCTTATTCAGTACTTGCAAGAACAACCTCTTGATAACAAGGTATCAAAGTTTTTATGCAGCGGGTGAATTGCAGCATAACTGCATAAGTACCTAAAACTTGCGGTGCTAACAATTTGACTTGACAATTGAAAAGAAATCATGGGTCGCCGCATCAAACAAATACAATGGTAGTACAGTGTACATAACATATGTCTTGAGAAATAGAGTAGTCCTGAAAGAGAAGATATATTAGGTCAGTACCAAATAGTGATTGATTAGTGGTTATTAATCCTGTTTTCTGTTTATATACATTCAAATTGTCCGCAAGTTTCTTTCTCATCTTGATTCTTTTACAAGGCTTGTGTCAAAAAGGAGATACGAAGGTATCTTTATTTTTTCTTACCATTTCCACCATAGATTATTGTATTAGCACGTCAGTAGTAAAGATTATGCAATCGCACATGAAGTTTGAATCAAGGTTGTCACTGCCAGTTGTTGCCACGTGATGATGCTGAACTGCTAACGCAAGTGTGGGCTCTCTAATTGTGACTGAATCCTCTAAAATAAAGTACTGGTAGGCACGACAATTAGTAAACTTTGATCCACTGCCTCCAAGGTCCTGATGGACCTGTTACTGAACAACAAGGGATGATGGACATTGCAGTAGATTATTACAAAAATCTTTTTGAAAAAGAAGATAGGGATGGCTTCTCTTTAACTGATAATTTTTTCAACCCTTCTGAGCTGGTCACAGAAGATGAAAATTCAAATCTAGATTTGCCCTTCTCTGAAAAAGAGGTTAAAGAGGCCTTGTTTAACTCTTATGCTGATGGGGCACCAGCCCTGATGGTGTCCCTTTCTTTTTCTATCAGAAATTCTAGTATTTGATTAAACCTGATATCATGGCTCTTTTTGATGATTTGCATCAAGGGGACCTGGATCTTTTTAGACTAAATTTTGCTATGGTTTCTTTAATCCCTAAAGAACCAGAAGCAACTCTTATGAAAAAGTTCAGGCCTATCAGTTTACTGAACTGTAGTTTTAAGCTAATCACTAAGGTAATTACTAATAGGCTTGGGCTATTGATGGATAGATTAGTCTCTCCTAATCAATATGCTTTCATCAAGGGTAGGTACATCCTAGAAAGTGTAGTAACAACACATGAGGTCTTGCACTCAGTGCACAAGTCCAAAAACAAAGGCATTGTTCTCAAACTAGATTATGAAAAAGCCTTTGATAAAGTAAATCTAGACTTTCTAATGGAACTTCTAGAGAAAAGAGGCTTCAGTAAGAAGTTCCTCTTGCTAATCAAATCAATAGTTTTTGGAGGTTCAGTGGGTGTTAAGCTTAATAATGTAGAAAGCCATTTCTTTCTAATAGGGAAAGGGCTTAGGCAGGGAGATCCCCTCTCCCCTCTTCTTTTTAATCTAGTAGTTGATGTCCTCACTAAGATGTTGGTCAAAGCTTCACTCAGGGATCTGATTAGAGGCTTAGGTTCCAACATCTGCCCTGGAGGGGTAATTAGTTTACAATATGCTGATGACACCATTCTCTTTGTTGATAATGACATTGAGCTAGCAAAAAACCTCAAGAACACACTAGTGTGTTTTGAACAGGTGTCTGGTATGAGAATTAACTTCAACAAAAGTGAATTGATTCCCATACACATGGATGATGTGGAATTTAAACCTTTTGTTGATATTTCTCATGTGTTGTAGGCTCCTTCCCATCAAATACTTAGGAGTCCCCCTCCATTATGATAAATTGAAAAGAGAAGATATACATCCCCTCATTGATAAGATTTTAAAAAGAGTTGCAGGTTGGAGAGGCAAGCTCCTCTCATATGGAGGGAGAGTAATCCTCATTAGATCTTTTCTAGCAAGTATCCCCATTTAACTGCTTTCTTTCTTTAAATTCCCCAAGTGGGCATTGGATCTCATCAATACACATATGGCAAATTGCCTCTGGATTGACTTTGAAGGTCATAGGAAACTGCATTTAGCAAACTGGCACCTAGTGTGCATGAAAAAAGAGTTTGGAGGCCTAGGGATTCCAAACCTCCGTGATCTAAATATCTGCCTTTTGGGGTCTTGGATTAAAAGACACTCAACAGGAGATGTTAGATTGTGGAAATAAATAGTAGATAGGAAATACAATGCCTCCTCCCCAAATATTTTCTACAGTGAAAGTAATGGGGTTTCCACCTTCTCGAAGAGGGTCATGTGGGCTGCTCAGGCAGTCAAATTTGGCTATAGATGGGTAGTTGGAAATGGAGAAAAAAATAAATTCTGGGAAGACTGCTGGTTCGGCTCTTCTCCTTTAGCTATCCAATTCTGGGACATTTATTCTACCTGTAATGAACAATGCAAAACCATCTCAAAGATCTGGGATGAGCAGGTTCTAAGGCTCTCTTTTAGAAGGAATTTTTCTCCTAGATTAATGGAGCAATGGCAGGAATTAGTAAGTATAGCACAAGGAGTGGTTTACGATTCTTTAATTTGGACATACTCAAGTTCGGGTACCTACTCCGCTAGATCCTTCTATGCTATAATTAATTTCCGTGGTATCAAACATATTTTTACTCCAGTTGTTTGGAAAATAGTAGTACCACCTAGAATTCACATTTTCCTTTGGCTTCTTCTCAACAACAAAATTATGACTAGAGATAATTTGAAAAAGAGAAATCTCAATAAACCAGAGGATTGTGTTTTCTGTAGCGAAAAAGAGACAGTGAAGCACCTCTTCTTTGACTGCGTTTTAGCGAAGTTGGTTTGGAAAGATATAAGTAGCTTTTTGGGTTTTGCTATAGGTGCTGATCTTCAATCAGTAATCCACTTCTGGATTGCAAATTCTCGACATGCTGCTTTAAATTCCATATGCTCAGCTGTACTCTGGTCCATCTGGGCCCTTAGGAATGATATGATTTTCGATGGATTAACTTGGATTAGTATGAAACAGATTTGGTGGCGCATTTTAAACACTATCAAGAAATGGGAATGCCTTTTCAAGGCATCGATGATGGACTCGGTGGAAAGCTTTTACCAGCACTTCCACCAAGAGCTGCTGCTTCCTCTCAGATTAGAGATGGGATGATCCCCAAACAGCTCTCTGAGTCCAAGACTCGTGATACTCTTGGGTCGCTGACTGAGACCTGGCGAGGCTGGAGCTTGTAAGCCTTCGCGGTGCGACGCTGAACAGCCCTTCGTCTACTCTGGATGCCGCCATCTTCTCGACTCCGCCTGCTCCATTGGATGCCGGCCTGATGCTCTGAATGAAGACGGCCTCCCAGCTCCGACGCTTTTTTTGTGCGTTTTGCCTCGGCATTATGTGTTAAAAAGGCGTTGTAATTTTGGTTTTAGGCTTGTGCGCTGCACAAAGCGAGACTGCTTTTCTTTTACCTGAACTCAACTGTGGGGTGAGCGAACTGCTTTTCTTTTACCTGAACTCAACTGTGGGGTGAGCGAACTCGGTGTTCTCTGCCGTGATACTTTTGTACGTCCGATCGCTGGTTTCTTTAATGGAACCGGGAGGGATCTCCTGTTTTTCTAAAAAAAAAAACGACACACAAAACATTTCCATAAACATCCCATTCGCTACTTATAAACTGAATTGGTTTTTTGAGATTGTAAGGACTTTATTTTCAACACCCTGAACACGGTAGGTTTACGGTAATCTATAGATGAATGAACGCTGAAATATGTCTTACAAGTTCAACACTCTTCACAGACCGTATCAGGCACACTACTACTAGTTCCTATCTAGTTGGGCTCAAGTACTCATTTCTGTTTGATAGAAGCAAACATATCTTTGAGGGGGCGATTTGGAGCATCAGCTCGGGTGACAATCTCGACGACTTTGTAGGAGGACTCCTCGGGACATAGCAATGCTTCCACAGCCACTTCTGCGACCTGGTCTCTCGATATGGAGCCCTCGTAGACAGTGTCCTGCGAATAATTCACAGACAAACATTGTATTATGTACCTGCGAGAACAATCTCTTGATAACAAGGTAGCATCAACGTTCTTCTGGAGCGGGTGAATTGCATCATAAGAACCTAAAACTTGCGATGCTGAGAATATGATCTGACAATCTACCTAAACACAATTTCTACTATATCCACACAAGAAATAATGGAATAATTTCAGCACTAACCATGGAACTTAAGTAAAATTGAGCAGTACACAGAGACATAATTAATGGAAGACCTGAGGTCCACTTTACCATTTTTGTTTAAGAGTGTGCATGCTTACCTCTGGCTCTATGACTATACTCCCGGTCGGCGGTTGATCTGTAAGCCCTCCAGGCCTTACAATGGTGTAATTTATCCCTGACCCCCTAATGTATTTCTCCGCCTGCAGCTTCGCGACGAGCACCAAGCCGAATAGATTGAGCACAATGTAGGCCGGATTCAGAAGCTGACCCATGGCGGCCCCATTTACCAAAATGGAGCTCACGAGTATGAATCTCGTAACTCCAGCCTTTCGGCATGCTTCCACAAGACTCACTGTCCCCAAGTTGTCCACCTGCAATACCATAATTTTCACCTAGCTGTGACTCGCAGTAGCAGAACTGAACACTGACAAGTGTGTGTTCAGGCAATACGCTGAACTCCACCATTCGATTAATCCGCAGACAAACCTTCCAGGGAGCAAAGGGATCGAACGACCGCCGGAACCCCGTGGCGCAGATGACGGCGTCGACGCCGCGCACGGCCTCAGCCAGCTTGTTGGCGCCCTCCGTCACGTCGGCCCTCACCTGCAGTTAATCAGCCGACACGCATCTCAGAAGTCAGAACACAACACGGCTACAGGCTCTGACAGAAGAAGAAGAGTAGCAATGTAATGTGACTAGTGGAGTGGAGATGAACTGACGAGCTGAAGGTTGGGGTCCTGGGGCATGCTGCCGCGGGCCCTGTCCACGTCCGTCGTGCCGGCGACGACGCCGAAGCCCCTCTCCAGCAGCTTCTCCACGACCCGCTTGCCGGTTTTCCCCGTCGAGCCGGCCACGAACACGGTGGTCGTCTTCTTGGCGTCCGGAGCGCTCGCCGACGCGCCGTCCATCGTGGTGGCGGCCGGGCAGGCGAGGCGGAGCTTTCTGGTGGCGGGGGAGAGGCAGCCGAGCACGGGAGGCAGGCGGGGACGGGTGGTGGTGGCGTGGAAAACACCGGCCATTGGTTTACGTGAGCTCTGTGGTCTACTCTGTTGAGGAGATGTCTCTAGCGCCGTATTGCTTCTTCGTTTGTGTACTTTGGTGGGTTATTAGAAAAAAAAAGCGCTTGGGAGCTCGGGCGACACGTAGCCCTTATCTGTGCCGCTGGTGTGCCATGAGATTGGTGAAGCGCAACATCACACCATCTTTCAGTTGTCAGAATCCGCAATAAACTCACACAGTCCCTCCAAATATATTCAAAATTCACATAAACTGGTACATTATTTAGTTAAAAGAGTGCATAACAAGGTTGCACATGAATGTGCCGCATGTGTGCGGCGAACCAGGTGTAGACTAGAACGGTGTATTCCCAGAGCTGTGCAGGTTGGATGATCGAGATTTCTTTTTATGACGATCATACGGTGAAGGAGATGGAGGATCTAGGGTTTCCATTCCCGGAGGACGTGTGACACTGTCCCGTTTTGAAGTTATCGAGTTAGTTCTATCATATATTATGAAGTTAGATTTTTTAGTAATTCTTCGTGATTGGATAATGTAAGATGCAAAGGTGAAAAGTATCACTTAATATATGTTGATGAATTATATAGCTGATACATTTATTTTCCTTCGATCAAGTTGTTGTATTGAAAATGTTTATCAACAATTATAATTTTGTTCAACTATCCATGTTTATGATGGATTGCTCCTGTCAATTGGATAATTGCATATACTTTGTATGTGCAGGCTTGAGTTCAGTGAGGAGAAGGCTAAAAGGGAGATTATGTGATCAGTAGTCTTAAAGGCAAGAGCGACTATATATATGCCTCTTCAAAAGCCAAGTTTCCTTCGTACTATAAATATTTTGTTCCGTAATAATAATTTTGTTTCAGAACGCATATTACCCTCACATTCCTTCTTTATTACGACTAGAAGTAACATAATTTACATGTTTCGTCTTAGGGTAATAGAGATTTAGTTCGGTAATAATAATTTTGTTTCTCTATTTATGGTGTCAGACTGTGCATGCTAAAGCACAGCGGTATCCTGCGAATATTTCTTTTCTGCTTTTTTCCTGAGGCGTAGTTAGCTTATACTACATATACTAGAAGGATAGGCGCGCATTGCTGCGCCCGCTGTTTAGATGTATTCCTCTATTCTGCATGTATACAAGAAATTTGGTTACAATTTTTAGGATTTTTGCCGTTTTTTATTATTGCTATGGTGTCTTACGCGGGTGTATGGACGCGTGTCGTTTGTTTGTTCTGGCAGTGAGGTTATTTGTAGCGCAATGGAATTGATTGCAACGTAGATAGGATCGTTTGTCGTTGAAGACGTAGATTAAATACCATACATATATAGATAGTTTTCGTACAGATATAGATAGGTCTGGTACATATATAGGTAGGTTTCTTGTTTCTTACTAAGCTCGATACATAGGCCTATCAAGCTTATACAAAATGCGCATATAGTCTGTGAGTTTCAGAATACAAGATTGCCATATGAATTAAACTTCCATAGAGATATCTGGGTTCTGTGGCGATCTCTCTGAACGCACTTCTGTTGCTTCTTTCTCCCGCTTTTTGTCAACATTTTTATTTATCTTAACGCGTAGCATATTGGTAGGAGAGCTACGACCGCCACCTCTCGAAGCAGAGCGACCACGAAGGCGACCACGAGCAGAAGCACGAACAGAGCCCGAAGCAACGGAAACATCAAGCTCAGATAAACGTCGTCGACCATATGGAGGCGAAGCAGAAGAAGGCTCGCCCGAATCAGCAGGAACTACGAAAACACAAAAGAGAAATAAAAACCGAGTACACACACAACAAGGAAAAAGAAATGATACAAAGTCGTCGACAGGAAAACAATACCACTCCGTTTCCTACCCCGACACCGCTGACCCAGCTGAGCAGCCTGCATCGCGGCTAAAAAATAGGCCTATAGAAAGCACCTGAAATACACTACACTCAAATCAAAGGACGGTGGGGAACTCATAAAAAGCAAAAAGGAAAACCCTGAAGAACGCAACAACACAAAGGGAAAATCACATGAACAAAGAACCTAACCCGTTAAAGAAATTGAGCTAAAAAAATACAAAGCAAACAAAGAAAAGAAAAAAAGACCAACGGCATCATATCGCAGAACACACTAACCCAAAAAGAAAACACTTCCAGCAAAGGCTTACAAACAGGCATACACACATATCACCACCCGGACATAGCACAAAGGCAGCACGAAAAATCTATAGCAATCTGAGCACAAGCATTGAAGAGAAGAAAAAATTAGACCAGGTTACGTACAGAGCTGATGAAGCAGAATCCCACCGACGAAGACGAAGGCACCTCCCACAGAGAAAGGCAGGAAGAAGAAAGACGATGGACGGCGCGCTGCAGCACCTGCGCGGACAGACGACGAAACACAAGAGCATCAGTAGGAAAAACGCAGAACCACCATCACGCCCCGCAGTCGCCCATCCCGATCCAATAGGTCATCAAAAGAAACCTGCGTAGAAAGAGAAAGAAATTAACCTAGAACTAAAAAGAAAGCAGAGAGCTGACGAAGTAGAGAATCGGAGAGCTCACCACAAGCGTTCCTCCAGATCTGCAATGGCAAAGCGCTTCAGATCGAGCAAACACCGGACAAGAACCTACAGTGAAAGAAGGAGAACGCATGTAAAATCAAGAAGAAGCAGTAAACGAAAGCAACAAGAACAGGGGAAAAGAGCGAGAACCCAAGCACAGCTCCGCAAACGGCAGGGACAGAGAATCTTCGACTGCCGAGGGCACCGGAAAGGAATCAGCAGCACGAAGAGGGGAAACCAACCTTAGACTAGTCACAGACTGGTCACAGTGGTGAGTATTATGATACTACTTTTACAATGCATAGTAACATATGAGTATTATCATATGACACTATATTTATTAGGTGCTAGACTCATATTGCATTGGAATCCGTTATGTTATGGTATCTACCTATGATACCACTATCCTCTCTTTCTTCATTAATTGTTTTGACACGTCATCATTTTACCAACATGGCATGCATGATACCACCTATGATACCCCATTGTGACTAGTCTTACGAAAAACGATGAGAAGAAGGCACGCATCCGAGACAAGAACACGCGTCAACCATACAAGCGTATCGTTCAGAGCGAACCGACCCTCCCATAGGACCCACAAAAACTGACGTACCACCGATGGAGCAAACAGACGCAAGACCAACACGTCAGTCCCAACAATCACCGGCAACCGGGCCCCGGGCGAAACAAATAAGGAAACAAACGCGAAAACCCCCCCCCACAAAGGCCGACAGGCGGGCCCAGACCTACGTTGAAGGAGAACGCAGGGATCCCCGGCGCTTTGGGTCTTGTAAATGATTTGCACTTTGTTGTCTCGTCTTAACTTTCCTCACCCAAAACATGTGATGTATTCCACATCATGTACTTCTCTTCAGAAAAATAGGGATTGCCCCCGGTTCAATACTCTGTGTATAAGGATGACTCTAACGAAGTGATCCAAACAAACAGGCTTTTTGTCTATTTTTTATCCGTTTTGGTCGTCAAATAGATAGGGTTCCGACCCATGTTCGCCCCTTTTTTACCACTGCCCCCAACGGGCAGATGCATCGAGTTCACCCGGTTGGGGTTTTCATCATTTTTATTATTTTTTCTGGTCAGGGTTTTAGCCATTTTAAACTTATACGTTCAACAAACAATATTATTCAAATAGTTAGTTTAAACAAATAGCTAGTTCAACCAAATGGTTAATTAGTACAACCAAATAGTTATTACTACAATCCAAAAAGTTTAGCAGTAGATGAAAATGGTTCACAAACAGTTTTGCAAAGCAAATATTATTTCAAAAATAATGAAATGTATAAAAAAGAACTACTAGTTTCCGTAGTGTTGCCACACATGCTCAACCAAATCATTTTGGAGCTGAAATGAGTCGTCCTCTCACGCGTATTACGGTGGAAGTCGAGAAACTGAGCAAAAGTGGAGGGGCCTTGGGATCAACCAACTCATCCTGAAACTATCATGCTTGATCATGCAAGGTATTATCACACTCATATTGCACAATCACACAAGTTGTCATCACCTCCCATATAGTCTTCTTGGTCAATGTTCTAGCAGGATGATGAACAATAACCCAACGTGATTGGAGAGCACCGAATACATGCTCCACATCCTTTGTAGCACTCTCTTGTTTCTTGGGAAACCTCTTCCTCTTCCTTTCTAGCACTTGGCAATCAATGCTGCCAATCATCTCAGGGAAGTCTCTGACCTTGTTGATTGACAAGAGCTGAGCCGTGTCCTCCCGGTTGGGTTCCCTCAAGTACTCGGGGGGGGGGGGGGGGGGGGGGGGGGGCAAACACCGCAATCAAAGCCTTGCAAAACTTATACATTGATTGCATGCAAGTGGACTCACTCATCCGCACGTACTTGTTGTCCACAAGATCACCGGCCACTCCATATGCAAGCATACAAATTGCGTCGATGCATTTATGGTACGACGACAAGCCATACACCCCGCAAGCATCCTTTCTGGCCAATAAGTAATCATCGTAGTGATAAATCCGACTGAATCCGGTTGAACAAGGACCTTCTCATCTGAAAACGGATCCGGAAGATCTTTGGAGGATATGTTGGTTTGACCGGACGAAAGTAGTCCCCATAAAGCTGTAGGTGGTCACCTGATCTATTTCGGTCCAATGCCGGTGAACGGCCCAGCAACGAGCCGCGAAACAATGTCCGCATCGTCTCCAAAGCTTCGTTGACGACAAGAGTGGCAACGAGACCATCACTGCCATCATCGGAGGACTCATCGGAGGAGTGATGCATGATATAGTTGTTGAAAAAGTACTCGTCGGAGCTGACCATGGCCAAGATCGTACCTTGTTGCCGGGACAGGAATATGGCCGAACACCTTCAGGGCGACGACGTCGGGTCGTAGACGTCCTGAGCCGCGCGGCCGCGTGAATCACCGCCTGCGGTGACACTGGAATCCGCTCAGGTGCCGACGGGGACGAAGAGTGGAGCGGGGGTGGCGGCAGGAATGGCCATTCCCGGTGCAAACTGGGGGTGACAACGGAAGGGCGATGAAGGAGGAGAGGATGGGGATGCGAACGCACTGATCAGCGGGTCAGAGACGGACTCAGCAGGGACGTAAAGACGATCTGCGCGCGTTCGTTGTCGACGCAAGCGAGACCTTAATTTGGGTTGGGTCTTGACGGACCAAAAAAAATAGACCACTGTTCATCTACGTCATCCAGTTGTATTTTAAATTTAGCTCGCGCATGAATTGAACTGGAGTCATCTAAATACATAGCAGTCGGCATCAACCTATATATCTTTGGTTGGATGTCAGATGTTTTCATTTTGCATCTGAAGCACCCAAGATGCTCATATTCTTTTGTATTTTCCTAATATATAAGTGGCAATGACACCCGGCGGCGCCTATGCTTCTAGTGTCTACATCTCTTCTAGACTAAAAAGCAAACTTCAACTATAGGTGCAGTCAAATCAATGGTAAGTGGGCGTCGTTTTCCGGCCGGCGCCCTCTCCATGAAGAAAGAGGCAGACATTGTAAACAAAGGAAAAAAAAGAGAGGCATATTCCAAGCAGGAAAAGAAGGAGAAGAAAGGCAAATCAGGGGCAGCCCATTGTCTACGACAGGCGCCCCTCAAAAAAAAAAAAAAAAGTGTCGCTCTCCCTGTGGTTTGACAAAACAGACAGCCAGCGAACCGCAGGCGCACGCCACCTCACTCTACGACACCACGCTCTCCTCTCATATCTTCCCCACACGCCCTCTTCCTCCATCAGCGACCAGCGACCAGCGACCAGCGATACTGCGACGAGTGACTGATTTTCGATCGAGACCAGAGAGAGAGAGAGAGATGAACGCGGACTACGGCGCGTCGACGGAGCTCGCCGGGCCTCTCCAGCAGAGGAGGGCGCTGTACCAGCCGCGCCTCCCACCGTGCCTCCAGGTGATCGATCATCACACACCAGCCCGCCCTGATTTCCCTCGTCGATTTCATGGATTACTAAGTAGTAAGTACTACTGGTTCTTTTATTTGAGACTCAAGATGCTATATAGTTGGTTCCCTGTAAGAAGAGGGAATTCCTAGAAGAGCGCCCAAAGGAACAGAGTAAATAGTAGTAACAGGGGAATGATCTCTTTCTCTGTTTTGGAGTATGTTCCCAAAGTCTGAGGGATGAAGAAAAAATCGACCAACGATGTTCATAAACTGGTTGTTGACTTAAGATGCTGGTTAGTTTCTGTAAGAGGAAGAAGCCGCCAAAGGAACAGGGTAAAAAGTACTAGTAGTAAAGGAAGAATGAATCGATCAATCGATGTTCACCAAATTTAAATACCGCCTGTTGTCTGTCTGTCCCAGGGATCGACGGTGAGAGTGGAGTACGGCGACGCGACCACCACCATCGACCCCATCGGCGCGGACGCCGTCGCCCAGGCCTTCCCGCGCACCTACGGCCAGCGGCTCGTCACTTTCCTCGCGCCGGACCCGGACGCCGCCGCCGCCAAGGCTGTCCAGGACCGCCCGCCGATCAGGTCCGTCAACTTAACTAATCTGCAGCGCTAATAAAGTACTCCCTCCGTCCCAAAATAAGTGTCTCAACTATCAAAGTTGAGAAGTACTGTAGATAGGACTATAGTGTTCTGAGACAGTTCAGCAAGGGTTTGCAGGGTGGGCGTGGTGTTCTCCGGGAGGCAGTCGCCTGGAGGGCACAACGTCATCTGGGGCCTCCATGATGCTCTCAGGGCTCACAATCCCCACAGTGCTCTCTACGGATTCATCGGTAATCCGATTTTCTGACATGTTTTTACTCGATGAAATAATTCAAGGAAAATTTCCCCTTGTTCATTTGCAGTAATTTCTCACTTGCTTTGAGTATAGGTGGGACTGAAGGGCTGTTTTCAAACAAGACACTGGAGATCACCAACGACGTTCTTGCGTCATACAAGAACCAGGGTTGGTTTGGTTGCCATATTCATTCATTCATTCCTGACAGGCCTCTCTGCCTGTGGATCTTCAGTCTCGAGGACGACTGACGATTTTTCCTTCTTTCAAGGTGGTTTCGATTTGCTAGGCAGGAGCATCGACCAGATCCGAACGAGCAAGCAAGTGAGTGCGGCTATGGCCACGTGTCGCAACCTTAACTTGGATGGCCTGGTCATTGTTGGAGGTACTAATACCACAAAACAAGTCATTATTGTTTATTCGATATTCAGATGCTGTTAACTTTGCTCCTACTCTGTGTTACTAGGAGTGACTTCCAATTCAGATGCTGCACAGCTTGCTGAAACTCTTGTCCAGAACAACTGTAAGACCAAGGTACCGTATTAATTCAACCTGCGACATCAAACGGCCGTATTGTTCAAGGTCAGGAGCTAATGTCTTTACTGAACAGGTAGTTGGCGTGCCTGTTTCACTGAATGGAGATCTCAAAAACCAGTTTGTTGAGACAACCGTTGGATTCGATACAGTGTGCAAGGTAAGCCACCCGCGGATACGAGCAATTTTGTAGAACAAAACGACTCTGCGGGCACTTAAAAAGGCACCAGATAAAGAGTTTATCATTATCAGTTTGCCACTCCTCTCATTACGTGTGGAACTTTTTTCCAGGTAAATTCTCAGCTTATAAGCAATGTTTGCCTAGATGCGATCTCAGCTGGAAAGGTAGATTCAAAACTAAATACGCTTAAAACCTGATTGAATATCACTTATATAGCACTTGACCGATACGTTTTTCCCTACCAGTACTACTATTTCGTTCGTTTGATGGGTCGAAAAGCATCTCATGTTGCCTTTGAATGTGCACTCCAATCACACCCAAACATGGTACGGTTCATCAAACTTGTCAGCTGAACTCGACTATGTGTGAGAAGAGCAACCATCTTATTTTCTCAACTTCTCCGTGCAGCTTATCATGGGAGAGGAGGTGGCATTGTCAAAACTCACACTGATGGAATGTATAAACAAGATATGTGACGGAGTACAAGCTAGGGCAGAATTAGGTTTGTACAGTCCTTTGGTCGTTTTGATCGCGAAATAAGTTGAAGGACAATTTGTCCATAATTTTTAGGGTGCGTTTATACATATGTTAACCACCCAAGATATTTTTGTATTGGGATGAACTGATGCCCGGTATCTTTTGTTCAGGAAAATACCATGGTGTGCTCCTTATTCCAGAAGGACTGATAGAAAGCATTCCAGAAATGTATGCACTCATTCAGGTATAATGGTTCTGGCTACCTAATAAGACGGACAACATAAAACTTAGGATCCACCTGATCGGTTTCTGTTCAACCATTCCAGGAAATCAGTATCCTCCACAACAGTAGTGTTCCTGTTGCGGAGATATCATCAAAGTTGTCGCCGTGGGCAGCTGCATTGTTCCAGTTCTTGCCACCCATCATCAGAAGAGAGGTGTTGCATTGTAGCAAAATTTATTTTCTTAATGTTTGAGAATTCAACACAGAAACTAAGATCCAAATACTCTCGATTTTTTGTTCAGCTCCTCCTCCACCAAGAATCTGACAACTCTGCCCAGTTGTCCCAGGTTTGTGAACCAGGATGCTCTAAACTATGGCTGCTGCGAAAACATTTATCGTGCAATTATTGGCATAACAATGTATTTTTTTACAGATTGACACTGAGCAACTGTTAGCGCACTTAGTAGAATCAGAAATGATAAGAAGAACAGTGAGATTTCTTTGCTACTGCTTTTTTAGATCAAAATTCTTTGCTACTGCTTTTTCTTTCTTGGTTTAAAATTTCTGGATCTTTTCCTGCTGATCGCGTTACTTGATTTTCAGAAAGAAGGGAGATACGAGGGAAAGAAATTCAGTTCAGTCTGCCATTTCTTTGGATATCAGGCTCGAGGGTCCCTACCGTCAAACTTTGACTGTGACTATGCTTATGTAAGGCTATTATATTAAAAAAAAACCAGATGACAGTGCTCTGAATATAAGTTCTAAAATAGAATATTCTGAATGTTGAACAATGCAGGCCCTTGGCCACATCTCCCTACATATGATAGCAGCTGGTTTGACTGGCTACATGGCAACTGTGGCTAATCTAAAGGACCCTGTACACAAGTGGCGGTGTGCTGCTGCTCCACTAACGGTAAGATCTTCATTTATGTTTCCTTTTTATACTTACATAAAAGCATACTCTGGAGAAAAAAGCTTTATCGGGCTATCCTGTCCTGCCACTAACTGGTATTGAAATGAGGAATTGCTTCGACCATACTCTTATTGTATACCTCTAGTAAAGTAAAGTAATCCTTCCACTTCTATTAAAATTGCTGTGTTTTAATATTATTCTGAATGAAGTACATTAATATTACTCTTTGCTTGAGTAGTCCTTACATTGTCTGTCATTACCAGGCAATGATGAGTGTCAAGAGGCATTTACGTGGCCCTGGAGCAATCCCTACAGGAAAGCCTGCCATTCATCCTTCTCCTATCGACCTGAAAGGGAAGGCATACGAGTAAGTCTATGTGGTCATCGTTTCTTTCTCGTAAGGATACAAAAGCAATATCATGGAGCATGTGCCTCACTCATCACATGAAAATAAGTTATGTTAGTATTTTTCTACAGACACTACTAAACATATTTTTGGGAGAGACCAAAACTTGTTAATTCAAATATTGGTAAGATTATCACATTTAAGATTACAGCAGTTATTTAAACATGTGGTAAACGACATAATTAAGAGACAATGGCAAGGAACTATTATTGTATTGAGGTCAGTTATCTTCAAAGGCACTATTGAGAGGTCATCCTTGAACAAAAAAACACATCGGTTCAAGATGCATATCGAACAAAAACTAAAGCCCCATTACTCCCTAATAACACTTGTCCCATGTTTATCTGGTCACAATCTAATATATTACACAAACTGAATTTTGTCCTGCATGACCAATCAGGTTGCTGCGAGGGAAAGCTTCAAGCTTTCTCCTCGACGACTACTACAGGACTCCTGGAGGTATTCAATATGAAGGACCCGGTTCAGATGCAAAGCCCATCACGCTGACCATCGAAAACCAGGACTACATGGGCGACATCGAGATGCTAAAACTGTATCTTGACAAGGTTCATGACTGAAACCCTTTTACATTTTGTTTTCCTGCCTCGTGTTTCTAACAGTGGAAAACTTACCAATGAATCTAATTCCAGGTGAGGACAATCGTGAAGCCTGGTTGCTCGAGGGACACCCTCAAAGCTGCGATAAGCTCGATGATCTCGGTGACGGATGTGCTGACAGTGATGTCCCACCCTCTCAATGCTGAACTGCCTCTCTACCATTTCAACTGACAATAAATCACTGCAATGAGAATTGTTGTGACCCCAGTTTTGTTTATACTACAGGAGGCTGGCTGGCTTCTTGAGCTATTCCCTTTCCCTGCACGTTCCTTTTCTGAAGGATATGCATGTGAAAGCATTGCAGTTTATGTCATTAGGTTGAAATAATGATAGTAGTTAAGCCTTGTATGTTTACACTTGAGCCTCTCAAGGAATGTGAACTTCAATTTCAAGAAAACTGAAACTTGCACTGGGCAAAGCTGGGTAATGAAGAAAACTGAACTTGTGAAATGTGAGAGATCTCCAGGAGGTTCTACAGATTTTTTGGATAATCATTTCAGCGTAAAGATTTGCAAAGTTTGATTCTGCAAAAACTGAAATTTTCTCTTGTTTTGTTTTTTTGAACTGGACAATGATGGAGGAGGCACTGGAAAGATAAGGAGCAGCTCATTTTTAGATAAAATCCTGGTTATGTTATACAGCATGTCAATTGTTTTCATAAAATTTTACTAAAAGAAGCATGCTCACACATGGAACAAGCCACTGGATAAAACATACAACCCTGCCCAACACATGAACAAGGCATTAAATCAAACATACAACTATTCACAGCATACATATGAGTTTCACAAAGGTATAGATAGATACGCCACATAAACATGCATCCGAGCCTCAACAACACCATCGGCCTACACATCTAAGAACAACACGTAAACATCCAGTGAGCTACCCAAGAACAGAAACATCAAGTCAAACTATCCAGTGCACCTTAGCAGCTATTGTTTCACTTCTCCAAACATAAAGGGCTTGGCACAGGAATATTACACTCCAAGGCCTTTTCTGAGAGAGCATTGACCAATTCGAGTGATGAATAATCCAGCATGAACCAAATTAAAGTGCAACACAAATTACATGATACAACCAAACCAAGTTCCAAGTAGATGGTCTAGAGTTCAGAATAAGTTTTACTGCAGATACTACACCGTTCCTCTGAGTAGAATCAGCATAAGACAGGTGTGGTAAGAAGTATGAAAACCTTCCTAACTGTTGCACCATACTTAAGCCTTGTACCAAATAGTAAAGAACTCGTAGATCAAGCAACAACCCTGATTACCTCACCCCTACTCGAAGCTGAATCCTGTACACAAATGGAAAGCCACGATAAAGGATAACATAAGGCTCACCAAATGTGGTCCAGATTTTTTATGCCTTAAATAATTTTTTATATTCCTACAAACTATTCCTCATACATAATTTAGGAGTTTCTTCTTCATTCCTTGCTTTGTTTCCCATATATGAAAGCTAATTCATAGAACAGAAAGCATAGAAAATGTCATTAGTTAGCTTACGTATGTTAAATGCACAGAGGAACTTCAAAACTTTGTGAACTCTCTTATCGATCGCATGAAACTTGACTTCAACTATGTTAAGGTGCTCTGATATTGCAGAAGACCTCTCCGTCGAACTAAAGCTTCCTTTCATCTCAACATAATCTCCTCCCTACGGTAAGGAGAAACATTTAACCAAGATGAATAATTGATACTAACGTCAAGTTGCAGCAATTGTCAATTCAAATGATTCATACTTCGAAAAAAAGTTGAAGAGTGAGCTTCTCTAGAACTGGCGAGTTCTTCAGAATGAAAGCTAGTGGATCCAAGTCAGGAGCCAAGCACCAGTATTCATTGAGTAACAGAGTCTTTAACTTGCTGAATGTAGGGCACTGTTTCAAATCTCTTGCGAACACAAACTGAATCAAACACAAAAAAATAAACAAGTAGTCACTGCTGATAATATCCTGCAATGACGTAGATTATACAACACAAAACGGTAATATAAAGGAGTTAAAGAAGAGTAACATACCATGTCATATTGAGATATCAACTCCATATGTATAGCATTTGAGATACCCCCCAGAACCAGACATCCGCTGCTCCCATCATTATAAGCAACACAGTTCTCACATCCATTGTCATTATCTCCACAGAAAACACCAAAGACTTCATAATTGAAACAAAAATCTTCACAGGAACTGCCAAGATCCACACGTGCAGTCTTTAGCAGCACCATCTTCTCAAGAAAAGGGGTTCTACCTGATAAGTTAACTAGTTCCAGAGAGATGAGGGACGGAGTGCAAACAAAGATCTGGTAATTCAGGTTGGACTGGCAACTAATGATGCTCAAGCGCTTCAGGGAATGGGATGATATCTTATGAACATCGATCTCACAAAGTTCCATCTTCAGATCCTCCAACGCTGGACAGCTAGAGAAGTCAAGGGAGGTCTCTTGTAGGCCCACACCATTAAGGTCTAATGTCGTCAGACGCTGAGAGACAAGAGGCATGCCGTCCAGGTGGAGATATTCATGGTGATTGATACGAAGGGTGAGGGCACGAACTCCCCATAGCACAGCAAATCGGGTCCATAGGTTCACATAGGGCACGTCATCATCCAAGAATTCGCTGAATTCGATCACAACTGTGTCTAGGACCGTGCGCTCACGCAGGATCAGCAGATGGTACAGGAACATCCGGATGTCCTGGACAGACCCCTGTTTATGAACGCCGACGATGCGCAGGCCTGTGGTGAACCTCCAAAGGTGGCGCCAGCGCCGGGCGAGCACACACGTCCGCACGGCCGACTGCACCGGGAGGAAGGATAAGAGGTGGTGGAGGATATCGTCGGAGAGGGCGCCGATGCGGTCGCCCGCTCTCACCGGTGGCGCATTCCTGTTTTCTTCTCCTGGAGGCATTTCGCCGAACAGGCAGCGGGTGTCGGGCTGGGAAAGCAAGAAATGTCAGACGACGCAAAGGTGGAGACTGGAGAGAATGGGACGGGAAAGATGGATGGATGCGTTTGTGCTTACCTGGCCGCCGGCAAGTTCACCCGTTGCCGGAAAACAGTGGAGAAGCAGAGAATGGAGCTCCCGAGAGTATAAGCAGTCGCAGGATGGTCTGGGAATTTGGATCTCTCCGTGACTCTGATCTAGGGAAGGACCAGGGCGGCGAGAGTCGGCAAGCCGGACACCCAAGCGGCGGCGACGGCAGCAGCAGCACACTACGGTAGGTTATTTTCTGTCGTTAGAGCTCAGGATCTCTCGAATGAAATTAGGGAACGAAGTTCAGCCAAAACCGCGGAACCTTAAAATTACTACTAGTAGACAATAAGGCGCGGCGACACGCCGTGGCGTGTGTGTGAAGATTATAAATAGGACCTAATGTTATTAAAGCAGTGAATTTATTTTGAAAGTTTTTCCTGTAAAAAGCGTCAATAAGTTTTTTTTAGATTTTTTTGCATTGTTTGGTGCGTGGATTTTTTTGGATGTTTTCTAAACTAAGAGTAACTCTAACAGAGCTCTCAAACCGCGCCGAACTGTAAAATAACTGCCAAATATGATTCCGAAACCTTAAAATCAGAAATAGCAGTGCCCGTAAAACTCGCGCACCTGTAAATATTTTTGAGTGCGCCCGGCAAATCCACCCGCGAACCTGGAAAAATCTGGTTTTCCCCTCCGAACCGAAGAGCGAACCCTATCTCGGCTTCACGTTGGCAGGAGGGACATTTCAGCCCGCGCGAAACCGCTCTTCCGCCGCCGCCGCCGTTCCTCCAACTTCCTCCGCTCCGGCGAAGCAGCAAGCTCCCGTCGCGCCGCCATGGACCCGTCCGATGCCGCGCTGTTCACCGTCCCCGTTGGGGAGGTCAAAGCGGCAGATCCCGTGGGCTCAGGGCTCGGCGGGCCGCGGCCCCCGCCGGTGCCGCCGAGCCGCTCCCGCCCCACGGCTGCCTCGCCTGAGGCCGAAGCTGCCGGCAAGAAGCGCAAGAGGCTCGGAACTGCTGGCGCGGCCCAAGCTTTGGCCGCAGGCGAGGCCGTAGCCGTAGCGACGGCCGGTTCCCCATCCGCGCGACCCGGCGGAGGGGCGAAGCGGGCAGTTGTGCGGAAGGTCAAGGCCGTCGCCGCTGCCGCCGCTACCGCCGCCTCCATGGGTCCGCCCTCTGTCAGCCCGAGGTATGTGCCCAAATCGCCGCCGTCCCCTTTCTTCTTGCTCCAATTCGTCCTCCAATTCGGCGTCCAATTTGTAGCAACCCTCCGGGTGACGGTCCGAACTCGTTTACCGAAATGATGAACGACGCGTCTGTGGACATTGCCGAACTTCCGCTCGGTGATTATTCCTATGACGAGACCGACGGAGGCGTTGAGGGTGGAGTTGGAGGAGACGACGACGAGGTGGAGGAAGTCGATGCCTCGACGGTGAAACAACGCGGCGTTAACTACACGGTGAAGTAGGATGAGACGTTGATCCGTGCTTGGGAGGCTATGACCCTTGACGCAATTCATTACACCGATCAAGCCAAGTTGCGGTTTTGGCAACGAGTTGAGGACAAATATTTTCAACTTCTTCCTCGCAATGTCAAAAGGGTGCCTCGAACATTCCGGTCGCTCCAAGGCCGTTGGGACGTGATCAAGACAGCTTGCTCGAGTTGGAGTGGCTGCCTGCAGCAGGTGCACAATGCTCCTCCGAGTGGAACCGTGGAGGCCGATTGGGTAAGCTACAATGATTCTCTCCGTCAAATGTAAATGCCTAGCTGCTTTTTAGTTACATGGAAATTGTTTGTTGTTTCTAGGACCGCATTGCAAGGGAGCGGTACAAGGACATGCCGGCGTCGAAGAACAAGCCCTTTCTCCTTGATCATTGTTGGAAAATTCTCCAAAACAGCGAGAAGTGGAAGTTGTCGCTCCTTGAACCAAATAAAAAGAATGAACTCGTCATCGAGGATGATGACGATGAAAATGGAGGGAGAAATCTCAACAAGCCCGAAGGCAACAAGAAAGCCAAGCTGCGGATGATGAAGGAAGCCGAGACTGCCCTCTTGAGAGAGAAGCTTGACCAATTGGTGCATTCCAATGAGAGTATGGTGACCAAAACATTGGAGGCAAGGCAAAACATGGCCTAGAAGAAATCTCAAGAGAAGAGAGAGAGGTGGCTTGTACTTCGGGATGAAGGGTTGCGCAAGGACGATATTGAACGCCGAAGAGTGGCTGCCGAGGAGAACAAGTCCGTTGCCAAGCTCCTTGCCGAGGAAAACAAGATCATGATGATGAACCGAGCCGAGATGGATCCACTCACTCTGGAGTGGCATGACATCGATCGGCAGGACATCTTGTACCGAAGGAAGCAAGCCTTGCTCAACTCGAGCACTTCTCGTGGAGGTGATGGAGTTGATGTGTAGTTCTAGTTTTACATGTGGGTGCCTATTTTGGATGCATTTTTTGGGTCATATGTGTGGACATTATGTTTATTTGCCCTCTGCTATGATGAAAACTAAGTTATTTGCAAAAATGCTGATGAAATTTTGAACATTTCGGCATATTTTGGTACCAAATGTTTCTGTTTTGAGGTTCTGCTTTACGGGTACTGCTACGGCGCGACGCGTTTTCGAGCAAAAAAAAGCGACTTTCGCGAACCTTATATCGCGTTTACGGTTTCGCGGTTTGAGGGCTCTGTTAGAGATGCTCTAAGGGTACTATGTTTGTGTACTGTTTTTTTGGTTAGTTCATTTTTTTTTGTTTGAAACGTGTGACGTGTAAGGGACCTGATATGTTATTTGTGCTGAGCTGTATGTATGAATGTTAGTTGTAGGCACGTAGTTTTGTTGTTTAGGATATGTGTCGGACTACATGGTTTGCAGATGTTAGCTGTAGGCACGTAGTTTTGTTGTTTAGGATACGTGTCCGACTGCATGCTTTGCAGACCTTTCTTTGGTGTTGTAGATAAGGATGCTGCTCTTGGTGCTATATAAGGCGGGCGGTACTGTAAGGCAACAGTATACGAAAGAAGGACTCTTTATAGAGGCGGGATATCCACTGTGATCGTTTAGAAGTTTAGATGTCGAAAAAATCACCAGCTCTGGTCGGATTTGTCGGGATGCTCGAGTGATCGTCAGTTCTGGTCGGATTTGTCGAGATGCTCGAGGAAGGACGTCGATAAGCTGCTGCCCCCAGAGCATGATGTTGTTCAGTTTTGGTTGAAAGAAGGTGACGCGGATTTAGAGCAGACTGTTCGTGATGTTCTCTCACATTACTTTGTTTTCAGAAGTTTGTTTGATGTGAGGAAGGGTCGCAACGGTGTTTCTGTGTTTGCCATAGCACGGCGTGAAGAGCATGCTTCTGTTCTTCATGGGAAAATCTTTTGTTTAGAAGAAGCAGGATGGTTATATAGTGCGAAGGTTCATCGCTCTCGGATGGATGATAAAGATCTAGCTGAAGACGACCAGCCAGACATAGAGTTTGAGTATTGGATTTAGTTATGTAATAGTATGTCTGTATCTAAATAAAGGAGCTATGCTATGTATAGGTGTGTAGGTTGTCGGTCAGGTTAAGTTTTTTGTGGGCAAGGTTGCTGTACTACTCGGATAAATATGTGAGCCATGAATAATGTGGATGTTGTTGTAAGTTATGATGCGGTATTGTTACTACTTGGATAAATATGTGTGTGATGAGTGATGTGGATGCTGTTGTAAGCTGTAACGTGGTATTGTTTTAATTTTTAATATTTCCAGGTATTTGTAAGTAGTGGTACAAACTGCAACCAGTACATCTCGATTATTTGTAGTGTAGAAATATCTCTGTTTAAAATAGCCGGCTATTGTGTTTAGCCCTGACATTTTCAGAGGCTACGAAAGGCTATAGCCAGGCTATAGCTGGCTAAGGCCGTATAGCCGCTTTGCTAAATAATGACAAAAAACTATATTCTGACAGCATATGTTCGTATATATATTAATTATTTACGGATGCATAAGATATTAACAGTCGTCACACATAATAGATATGAATAATCCGAAGTTCTGAAATTTTGTCCACATACTACAATACTAATAATAGGTATTAAGTAGCACAAATCCGTCTATATATCAGCATATTACATAACCGCGTGTTGGAAAACGAAAACATGGAGAACTTAGGTCGAGGGTTAGGATAGCCGTCGTCTGAGCCTCAAAATTAGACTGAATGGGATAAATTACGTCGACCGGGACAAATTTTGGTCCATATATTTTTTGAGACACCCTGAGCGAAAAAATAGCGGCTATGGGGCTAAATTAGGGCTAAATCCATTTAGCCGGGCTATAGCCGGGTGATAGCGGCTATTATCGCTATAGCCTATAAAGGTCCTAGCCGTAGCCCCGACCCTCTCACAAGGCTATAGCCGGGTTATAGCCGGGCTATAGCCGGCTATTTAAAACAGAGAGAAATATGTAGAGATAACAAGTGCGAAACTATTACACGGTTTCGAATTATTTGTATGCTTGGAAACAGAGCAGTTTTCAAAGAGGCTAGAAATGTTGAATCACGTAAATTTGAAATTTGAATGAGTAGATTTGAATAGATTTGAAACCTTGATGTGCGTACATTTAAATTTTGATTATATGGCACTGATACACAAAATGGATTTTTTTATGATGGTATGTACATAAATGTTGTCCAATTGCTGCGGCCCGTTTAGTAAATAAAATCTAAATTTGGTAATATGCACATCTCAAAATTACGTAGTTTGAAAATTTAAATTTGGTAGTTTGCACATTGAAGAATTCGGTAAGACTGAAATTTCGTAAAATTTGAAGAAGTCTGCGTTCAAAAAAAAAATTTGCAGTAAAAATCTTTTAGGTGTCGGAAATTGTTGAAGTTGCGGTTTTTTTTTCAGATCCGAACTTTCTGTACGGTTATCGAATGAGAAGAGTTCGAAGATATTTAAAACTTCGAAGTATGTAAATTTGAAATTGGATTATACGGCACAAATAACCAGCATTTATTTTTGCGAGTGTGTTTATAGAAATTCTTTCTTGTGGTAGAAAGTGGTATAGGAAAGTTTTGTGTGAGTATCCAACAACCGTGTGAGTATACTCTTTCATTGTCATAGCATGGGGATGTTTTGTCGTTGAGAACCAAGAGAAATTTTGTGTGAGTACCCAACAAAGGTGTGAGTATACTCTTTCATTGTCACAGCATGGGAATGATTTGTCCACAAGCGTATATTGTAAGCATCTACATATACGATGTAGTGAGCGTGTCACTGGTTCGGTGCAATGCACATGCATGCGTTACTCGTGGCGGTCTGTGATACGTCTCAAACGTATCTATAATTTCTTATGTTCCATGCTTATATTATACCAATTGCTACATGTTTTATATACACTTTATATGATTTTTATGCATTTTCCGGGACTAACCTATTAACAAGATGCCACAGTGCCAGTTCACTGTTTTCTGCTGTTTTTGGTTTCAGAAAACCACTTAAGGAAATATTCTCGGAATTGGACGAAATTAATACCAAAGTCCCTATTTTTCACGGGAGGTTCCAGAACACCGAAGAGGAGACGGAGGAGGGGACCGAGCCGCCCTCATCAGGTGCTGGCGCGGGTCCCACCCTTGCCGCGCCAGCACATGAGGACGTGGCCTCGGGGCTCCACCGCCTTCGCCCTTTCGCCTACAAATACCCCCCGACAATACAAGACCTAATACCCGAACACTTTTCCACAAAACCTAACGGAGCCGCCGCCGTCGTCAACCCTAGTTCGGGAGGGTTCAAAAGCTGTTCCCGGCACCCTGCCGGAGAGGGGAATCATCACCGGAGGGCTCTACATCACCATGCCCGCCTCCGGACTGATGCGTGAGTAGTTCATCCTTGGACTACGGGTTCATAGCAGTAGCTAGATGGTTGTCTTCTCCTATTGTGACATCATGTTTAGATCTTGTGAGCTGCCTATCATGATCAAGATCATCTTTATGTAATGCTACATATTGTGTTTGCTGGGATCCGATGGATATTGAATACTATGTCATTTGCTTCATAATATATCATGTTGTGTGTTGTTTATGATCTTGCATGCTCTCCGTTGCTAGTAGATTCTCTGGCCAAGTAGATGCTTGTGACTCCAAGAGGGGGTATTTATGCTCGATTCATGTCTCTATTTAATCTGGGGGAGTGACAGCAACCTCTAAGATTGTAGATGTACTGTTGCTCATAGGGATAAAACAATAGTACTTTGTCTAAGGATAATGTTATTACTTACATTACACACTTTGCCTAATGCAATAATCTGTTGCTTGCAACTTAGTACTGAAAGGGGTGCGGACGCTAACCGGAAGGTGGATTATTAGTCATAGATGCGGTTGGACCGGTCTATGTATATTGTTGTAATGCCCAAATGAATCTCACACTAGACATCATGACATTAGTATATGCATCATTATGCAGCTCTTTATTCTGTTAATTGCCCAGCTGTAATTTGTTTACCCACATGTATGCTATTTATTTATTTATGGAGAGACACCACTAGTGAACTGTGGACCCCGGTCCTTTTCTTTAAACTGATAATACAACCAACTGCAAACTGTTACTTTCATTCTCTGCAAACATCATCCTCCACACATACGTTTAATCATTTGTTACAGCAAGCCAGTGAGATTGACAACCTCACTGTTTCGTTGGGGCAAAGTAGTTTGATTGTGTTGTGCAGGTTCCACCTCCCTTTCGCGCCAACAAGCTGTTTTCTGGCACGCTTGCCAGGGAGACCTTCAGACGTGTTCTTCATCTCCTACTGGTTCGATAACCTTGGTTTCATAACTGAGGGAAGACTTGCTGCTGCACTCATCATACCTTCCTCTTGGGGTTTCCCAACAACACCACCGTGTGCATCAAGCTGTTTTCTGGCGCCGTTGCCGGGGAGCTGAAGCACATCTGCAAGGGGAGTCTCTCACTTCCCAATCTCTTTATTTTGTTTTTGTTTTGCTTAATTAAATTTTATTTCCTGTTTTGTTTGCTATTAAATATCAAAAATACAAAAAAAATTAGTTACTTGCATTTTATTTACCTTACTATTTTCTTGTCTAGTTTATCTCCATTGTTACCTTGTTTGTTTCTTTACTTGCATTCTTTTTATCATCAATATATATATAAAAAAAATTCGTCTAGTTCATTTTTCAATCTATTATTATGTCTAGTCCTATTCCTGTCACTATGTCACCCGAAGAGTTGATCTTTACTTTTAAACAAGGGAGTGAGGAAACTTTTAAAGAAGCTTGGTCTAGAATTTTTGAATCTTATGGTGAAACCGAACAAAAAATGACTCTAAGTGTACTTCTTAGTAGATTCTATTTTGGACTTGTTCTTTGCTATAGGTATGCTTTAGATGCTGTAGTGGGAGGAGATTTCCTTCAATGTGATGGGATCAAGCTTTTAACGCAAGAAAGAAATTAATTACATCCTCTTCTTCAACTAATAAGTGTGATACAAGCCTTGGGAATATTCATACTAGGTTAAACACGCTTGAAACACAGATATCTTGTTTGAAAGAGGGGTATGCTCAGATTCGCGCATATTATGATTATGTTACTGTAAACTTTGAATCTTCATCGTGGCTCCCCACAATTAAAATTGCTATTTGCAGTGAAACTTTCCATGCTCGTTGTGATATTATGTCTGAGTTTTGCCTTATGCCTAATTATATTTATGCATCTTTAAATCTTTGGGGACTTACTGAAGGGGGAGAAGGAATAACTCTTACAAATAATGCAATTATACAACCCCTTGGAATAGCTGAAGGAGTGTTTACAACATTCTTGGGAAGAACGGTATCCACTGATTATCTTGTTATTGAATGTGTAGGTACAGGACAAATTACACTTGGAAGGTCCTTGCTGAAACTCTTGGGAGCAGTGATAGATGTTGGGAAAGGTACTGTGAATTTCACTTCCTCTCCGGGATGTGGTCAGGTATTCCCCAGACCAAGAGTAAGAATAAGAATAAGAAAAATAGGCGAAGAGCCCTTCGTACCAATTATAATGTTGATGCTTCTTCTATTGGAAATACTTGAGTTTTGCTTTCTGTGCCTAGCTGAAAGACGTTAAAGAAAAGCGCTTATGGGAGACAACCCACTTTTTTATTCCTGTTATTTTATTTTCTTGAGTCAAGGAACATGCCTACCTCTGTAGCAATTCCTTTGTATCTTTACTTTATTACATAGTTGTGCCAAGTTAAGCATCTAGTAGAAAGTTGATGCTAGAATTGGATCTCTGCGCAGGAACAGTTTTTCTGCTGTTCACCGTTAAATTCATAATTCTTTACAGAAACGTCAGATATGTATGCAACTTTCATTAGTTTTGAGTTTTCTGATTTGAGCAAGTTAAGTGGCTCGAAAAAATTCATCTTTTACGGACTGTTCTGTTTTTGACAGATTCTGCCACTTATTTTGCATTGGTTCTTTTGCTGTTTTTGAATGGATCTTTATGTTCCATAAAATTCCAGTGGCTGTAGCTAATGTCCAGTACCATGATAATGATTGTCTCCACGCAGAATATGAGAATTTTTGATTATGCACTAACCCTATAATGAAGTTTACTTTGAGTTTGGTGTGGAGAAAGTTTTCAAGTATCAAGAGAGAGGATGATATGATGTGATCAAAAAGATGAAAGAGCCTAAGCTTGGGGATGCCCCCGTGGGTCACCCAAGCATATTTGAAGAAGACTCAAGCGTCAAAGCTTGGGGATGCCTTGGGCATCCCCTTTTTCATCAACAACTTATCAGGTTATATCTAGTGAAACTATATTTTAATTCCGCCACATCTTATGTGCTTTACTTGGAGCGTCTGTTTGTTTTTATTTTTCCTTTTGTTATTTTTGTTTTCTGAATAAAATGGATGCTAGCATTCATTTGTGGGAGAGAGACACGCTCCGCTTTTTCTTATGAATACTCGTATTCTTCACTTATACTTGTTGAGTATTCTTCTATAGCTACTGTAATACTTTCAGCTCTTATTTTTCATGCATCTCTTGTTAGAGATGTTAGTTCTCATATGTTATACTCTCTTGCTTCATTGTTAAATACTTGGAGAGTTTATGTTTTAAATAAGTTGATTGGTGTTTGGTTAAGAACAGAAAATGTTAAATGTGGTAGATGGTATAACTAAATGATACATAATCTTGTAGATCATTAAATTGTGTCACTTGAATCATTGATGTTGTTTTGAGATATTAATATGCTTAATGGTAAAA
The DNA here is from genome assembly GCA_026929855.1 of Poa annua. Classification (NCBI taxonomy): domain Eukaryota; kingdom Viridiplantae; phylum Streptophyta; class Magnoliopsida; order Poales; family Poaceae; genus Poa; species Poa annua. The sequence goes on along the minus strand of CM049437.1, from coordinate 88,397,215 downwards.
CATGATGGTTTAGTAAGGTGGAATGATTAATGCTTGGTTTAGAAAACTTGAAGCTGTGCCACACTAAAATATCTAGTTGATAGCATAATGGTATATGACTTCTAATGTTAAAAAACAACCGTAATGACTTTGTGTTATGCGCTACGGTCGGGGTCCCAACAGTGACTTGTTCATTTGCCACAGTCCCTCATGGAGTGATTTTCATTATGCCTTGTAAGATCATATTTCTAGTTGGAATCTTTTTGTTTGTGAGTTCTAAAGCTGCGGTTTTCATGGCACTTCCACCACCATATTTGCTAGCCTCTTCGGTACTTTGCATTTCCCTTTCTCACATTGAGAGTTGGTGCATACTTCGCGGGTACATCCAAAACTCGTGGGAGATCTTCATCATGTTCTCCTACACATAAGTCAAATATCTTTCTCAAAACATCCACCATACCTACCTACTACAGCATTTCCATAGCTGTTCCGAGATATATTGCCATGCAACTTTCATCTTACATTACATGACTTGTTGTCATTTATCATTTATATATTGCTTTGCATGATTCTATATAGCTGATGTGTGGTTTTACCCATGTTACGCTAGATCATTGCATATCCTGCTACACTGGCAGAGGCACCGTTTCATACACCATGTTTTATCCCTTATGAGATCCTTGTATCAAAAGTGTGCTGTCATATTAGAATGTTTGCCCCTAAAAGTGAAAAGAGACATGGAGGCCATCGAAAAGAGAAACAGAAAAATACAAAAAAATGGAAAAAGAGAAAAAAAGAAAAAGAAAGAAAGAATAAAAAGGGGGCAACATTACTACTCTTTATCCACACTTGTGCTCATGTTTAGCACCTTTACTCCATATGAGAGAGTTTTCATGTTTTAATTGCATAACTATGTGGGGAACTTTACATTATAGAACTTGGCTTGTATATTCCAATGATGAGCCTCCTCAAAAGTGCTCTAGGTCTTCATGAGCAAGCAAGTTAGATGCACCCCCACTAGTTCCATTGGAGAGCTTTCATACACCTATAGCTCTATGTGCATCCGTTGTGTGGCAATCACTACTCCTTGCATAGCTTCGATTGTAAGACTTCCTCTTGTCTAATGTTCACTTTCAGCTTTGTGAGACTTTCTTCCGTTGGCCTTCCAAACCCCCATTATTATTCTTTTAGCCACAACATCCTAGTGCCAGGAACCAACGCTGAACACTTGCTTGTTTTTGAGTGAACAAATAGAGAGATGATCTTCTACGTGCATATTGTTATTGCTTGACTTGATCCTTTCACAGAGTTGTCATGAGTGTTTGATTCATTAGATGATTATATTGTTGTTCTTGAAGCTTAAATCATCTTTAATATCTACTTTGCACGGTTGATTGTTCTCTAGTACTAATTCATTGAAAGTTTTACTTTGTTCTTCCTACTTGTTTATTCATTACTCATTTGATATCAATATAAACTACAACTTTTATTCATTTGATCTCAGTTTACATGCATTACATTATTATATGATCAAGATTGGGTGAAAGCATGTCACTTCAGAAATTATTCTTGTTATCGTTTTACCTACTCGAGGACGAGTAGAAATAAGCTTGGGGATGCTTGATACGTCTCAAACGTATCTATAATTTCTTATTTTCCATGCTTATATTATACCAATTGCTACATGTTTTATATACACTTTATATGATTTTTATGCATTTTCTGGGACTAACCTATTAACAAGATGCCACAGTGCCAGTTCCCTGTTTTCTGCTGTTTTTGGTTTCAGAAAACCACTTAAGGAAATATTCTCGGAATTGGACGAAATTAATACCAAAGTCCCTATTTTTCACGGGAGGTTCCAGAACACCGAAGAGGAGACGGGGGAGGGGACCGAGCCGCCCTCATCAGGTGCTGGCGCGGGTCCCACCCCTGCCGCGCCAGCACATCAGGACGTGGCCTCGGGGCTCCACCGTCTTCGCCCTTTCGCCTACAAATACCCCCCGACAATACAAGACCTAATACCCGAACACTTTTCCACAAAACCTAACGGAGCCGCCGCTGTCGTCAACCCTAGTTCGGGAGGGTTCAGAAGCTCTTCCCGGCACCCTGCCGGAGAGGGGAATCATCACCGGAGGGCTCTACATCACCATGCCCGCCTCCGGACTGATGCGTGAGTAGTTCATCCTTGGACTACGGGTCCATATCAGTAGCTAGATGGTTGTCTTCTCCTATTGTGCCATCATGTTTAGATCTTGTGAGCTGCCTATCATGATCAAGATCATCTTTATGTAATGCTACATGTTGTGTTTGCTGGGATCCGATGGATATTGAATACTATGTCATTTGCTTCATAATATATCATGTTGTGTGTTGTTTATGATCTTGCATGCTGTCCGTTGCTAGTAGATGCTCTGGCCAAGTAGATGCTTGTGACTCCAAGAGGGGGTATTTATGCTCGATAGTGGGTTCATGTCTCTATTTAATCTGGGGGAGTGACAGCAACCTCTAAGATTGTAGATGTACTGTTGCTACTAGGGATAAAACAGTAGTACTTTGTCTAAGGATAATGTTATTACTTACATTACACACTTTGCCTAATGCAATAATCTGTTGCTTGCAACTTAATACTGAAAGGGGTGCGGACGCTAACAGGAAGGTGGATTATTAGTCATAGATGCGGTTGGAACTGTCTATGTATATATTGTTGTAATGCCCAAAATGAATCTCACACTAGACATCATGACATTAGTATAATGCATCATTATGCAGCTCTTTATTCTGTCAATTGCCCAGCTGTAATTTGTTTACCCACATGTATGCTATTTATTTATTTATGTAGAGACACCACTAGTGAACTGTGGACCCCGGTCCTTTTCTTTAAACTGATAATACAACCAACTGCAAACTGTTACTTTCATTCTCTGCAAACATCATCCTCCACACATACGTTTAATCCTTTGTTACAGTAAGCCAGTGAGATTGACAACCTCACTGTTTCGTTGGGGCAAAGTAGTTTAATTGTGTAGTGCAGGTTCCACCTCCCTTTCGCCCCAACAAGCTATTTTCTGGCACGATTGCCAGGGAGACCTTCAGACGTGTTCTTCGTCTCCTACTGGTTCGATAACTTTGGTTTCATAACTGAGGGAAGACTTGCTGCTGCACTCATCATACCTTACTCTTGGGGTTTCCCAACAACACCACCGCGTGCATCACTTGCCTGTGGCACAGGATGAAGATGGAGCTCACTTTATCCATTTGCTTTCCGCTGTGTGTTTATTTCGGTTTGAGCTAGCCATGAGCTATGCACCTTGTATCGAACCCTTTTATTACTGGATCATCGTGTAATGAATATTGATGCAATGTTATGGTATTTCATATTAAACTGTGTGTGCTAGCAAGTCGATCCAGGGACTAGCACTATACACGGGAGGTCGATACCTTATATTAAAAGGGGGACCTTTACAGATGGTATCAGAGCACTGTGTTGCCTGTAGGTTCGTGACCCTAGGTTTGGTTTAGTACTTAGGAATAACCAGAGGAAATCAAATTATATTTCTTTAAGTTTGAATATTTTTTTCTCTCATATTCTTATCTAATCAACTGTCTCCTAAAATCTTTTGTAGATGTCCACCTTCACGCACCGCGCCGTAGCTGGAGAGGGAGTGAGAGTCTTTTTCGACAGACACTTGGATGAGCTCGCCACCCTTGTGGGGATACCTCTGCCGGTATTCCGAGGCCAGCAGCTGTACAAGCATCTTGAGGTCGAGAGGTGGCTGATTGAGACTACCATTCCGGCTAACCCTGATGATCCGTCAACCCATGAGGAGATTTATGAGGAGAGATACCCGGACTGGGAGGTTTCAGTGTCGATAGCCATGCAGGGAGCTATTGGACGCATTTGTGGGATATACCGCCATCTTATACCCACAGGCTCCCCCTATCATACCCTTGGCAGACGCAGCATGGATGGAGTCCCATTCTACTACACTGTGACCGAGCACTGGCCGTTGTAGCGCCGCTACTTGATGGAGCAGGAGTGTAGTGCAGCAGCTCTTGGAGATTTGTTGAAGGATGAGATGAAGATTGTTGATCAAGCTGTTGATGTGGTCAAGGAGGCTAATGATAGGCTTGAGACTTTGGAGAATACAGTGCTGTACTTGGATCAGAAGAGGAAGGAACTTCAGGAAGCCAGCAGTAGGTTGGAGGAAACCAAGACCAAGCTGGAGGAATGGATCAAAAGGTTGGAAGAGCCTCAGAAGATGGAAGAGGAGCTCCTGGAGCAGAAAGCGTACAATGGGATCATAGTCAAGACCTTGTCATTGACAGTAAAGCGCCGAGACATACTATGCAATGAGAACGTGGAGTTGAAGAAGAAGCTTAAAGAGGCACTGGCATTGCAGAAGAAGACTGTAGCCGTCGAAGAGGACCAGGAGATGACTGAGGTGGAGGAAGATCCAGAAGAACGTGCCATAGAGACGCCTGACGGAGAGATACTTTGGATTGTCCCTGAGAAGGATGATAAACCCGCGTTCAACACACGATCCCACCCACGCAAGGTCATCTGTACCAAGGCCATTAGAGGATTTTCTCGGTAGTAGTTTGGCCACCATTTTCATTTAGTTCATTCGATTTGAGTGTTGACCTTACCGAAGCATGTGGTAAGGCAATACTAGTACGTTTTAAATTCCCCAAACCTTGTTTGTGAAGGGGATCGCATGCAGAAAACAAAAAATTTCCTAGCAACGATATCCTTAAAACATGCCAAGATCTATTCTATGCAGATATAGAAGTACAACGGAGATCGGAATACATACCCTTGTAGACCGAAAGCGGGATTACGTTCCCGCACGAACGTTGACGATGAAGACCGACGAAGCCGACCTCAAGGTCGTGAAGAGGAAGAAGACCTCCCAGCACCGCTAGCGCAGCACCTCGCAGGGCGTTACACACGTACGGTGGAGATGACGGCCTCCGAAGCTCCAGTCCAGGACGAGCAGCGGAAGACTTGGACCGGAACACCAGCAGCGCGGCAGCGGGCTTATGGTGGAGAGATCCCCCTCTCAGCTCGGTGCAACTCCGACAAAGGGAATCACGAAATCGAGAGAGAATTGGGAATTAATTGGTTGAATTAAAAGGCCAGGGGTGCCCCTTCTTATATAGGCTCCCAGGGGGGAGCCAACTTGCCAGCCAGGCAATGTGGGACAATTCCCACATGCCTGGTGCGGCATGGCTGGGTGCGCCGGCCCCATGGTGGGCCCCTTGGCCCACCTAGGCCGGCCCCTCAAGCCCCCACCGAATTCCCCTAGGGAATTTTCCCCTCTTGGGCCTTCTTTCGACCAGAAGGCCCATTTAGGGAAATCAGCCTAAATAAATTCGAAAATAAATATATAAAATCATATTTAGACATTAATTACACTAATTAATATCAAACATATTATATATAATTTATTCTAGCTCCGAAAACTATTTCGTCGTTGCCCGATCTCCATCGGACCTCTCCCGGGACGTTCCCGGTGATCTCTTTCCTTTCCGGTTGTCTTGTCGAAACCCCTTAAGTGTGTTACCCTAGCGGTTCGATATAATAACAGGTATGATCGAGACTCCTCTCTGATCAATGACTAACTCGTAGGCCTGGACCCCATGAATTAATCCCTGTGATATAACGAATGACTCTCATCTATCAAACCTGAACGTAAAGTCTTAAACCTTTTGCCATTGCGATACTTAGCGTGTCCGAGCATCGTTCATAGATATCTCCATACCTAGCTGACCTCGTTACCGACAACGCTATCTTCTACTCGTCTATGAAATCATGTCTCCGTGACCTAGTCACATGCTTGCAAGCTCATTAGACATAATCTCACCGAGTGGGCCCTAGAGTATCTATCCTGCTATGCGGATTGGCAAATCCCGCTCTTGACCCCTCGTCTCAACTACTCCCTTCCGATACCCAAAAGTATCACCGTTATTGTCATACTATATAAGATACGACGTTTGGTGCGATCAAAGTATCTTCCAGGAATAACAATAAGAGTTGATCTCACGGTCGAAGGCGTAATGACTACGTCCTACAAATATGGGTATGTCCATCATATCGTTCCACCAACGATATGACTTTCATTGCCGACTGGCGCCATGCCCCATGATCGGGAAACCTCGATCATCAATCGCGCAACGAAACTAGTCTTAGTAGAGGCTACTAGGGACCTGGTTGTTTACGCATCACACCCGTATTAATGTTTCCACTTAATACGGTTATAGCATGACACAAAAACGTATTATGAACAAATGAGATATGATAAATAAATCACTTTATTAATTGCCTCTAGGGCATATCTCCTTCAGTTTGTTGTTTTATGAGGTGGATTATCTGTGATTGCTTGCTTTGTGTGATTGCTATTGTGTTTGCTAATTGCTGGGTAGTAGTAGTTCTTTTAGATCTTCCATCCTTTTTCTCATCTATACTCTACCCATAGATGCCTCCTCGTCGTAACAACAACCGTAACAACGAAGAGGACAACAACAACAATGGGATGCAGCAAGTGATGACCCAACTCATGCAAGTGATGATTCAGATCCTTGCAAACAACAACAACAACAACAACAACAACAACAACAACAACAACAACAACAACAACAACAACAACAACAACAACAACAACAACAACAACAACCCACCACCGCCACCTCCAGTGGATATGCTCACTAGGTTCCTGAGGTTGAGGCCAGCAATGTTCACCAGCGCCTCAGAGCCCGTAGTGGCAGATGACTGGCTGCGCTCGGTGAATAAGAATCTAGTGACCATTGGTTGTACTGATGCCGAGAAGGTCAGGTTTGCAGCACATCTGCTGGAAGGACCTGCGGCCAACTGGTGGGACAACTTTCAAATCACTCACCCAATTGAGGAAGTTACCTGGGAACTATTCCAAGAAGGGTTTCGCACTGCACACATCTCCACAGGCGTGACGAGTTTGAAGAAAAGAGAAATCCGCAACTTGCGTCAGGGTAGCCGCACCGTCGCCACTTACATTGAAGAGTTCAACAATCTGGCACGTTATGCACCGGACGACGTCGACACCGACACCAAAAGGAGAGAGAGATTCCTGGATGGTCTGAATGACGAGCTAGCCATTCAACTCTCAGTTGTATACACACCCAACTATCAGTCCCTGCTCGATAAAGCTACTATTCTGGAGAGCAAGCAGAAGCAGGCCGAGAACAGGAAGAGGAAACACAGCTTTGACAAACACTACTCTGGAACACCTCAGAAGATGCGTAGCCATCATGAAGGTAGTGGAAGCACAGGATTCCACAAACATGGTGGAAATGGACATCAGCATGGAAGCAGTGGCCACCATAGCCACGGTCACAACCCAAATGGAAACTATCGAGGTAACAATCCCAATGGACAAGGGAACTACAATGTACAACATCGCCATAACCATTCTGAGAAGAAGGACATCAGCCAGATTCAATGCTACTCATGCAAGATGGGACACTACTCCAATGAGTGCCCGGAAAAGAAAGCTGATCAGGGCGTCAAGTCAAATTCATTCCAGAAAGGACACGTGAACCATGTGGATGTGGAGGAAGTCATGGAGGCACCTGACCTAGTGATCGGTAAGTTCTTGGTCAATTCAAACTTAGCACTTGTACTCTTTGACTCTGGAGCATCGCATTCATTCATTTCAAGAGCATATGTGAACAAGCATAAGTTACCTACCAAGACCCTAGATAAACCAATCAGAGTAAGCTCTCCTGGGGGAGAAATGCTAGCATTTTCAGGAGTTCGCTCTCTGACCCTAGACATTGGAAATCACAAATTTCCCACCGATCCTATCATTCTTGAAAACCAAGGCCTTGATATCATATTAGGTATGGATTGGTTGTCCAAATATAAGGGACAGATTGATTATGCGGGTAGAGCGATCACTCTCACAACCCCGGGGATGAAGAAAATCTGATATCAGTCATTCTACGGATCAAAGGAGACCAAGCTAAATTCTCTTAAGGGGGTTAGTATGGAAGAGGTACCTATAGTGAAAGAATACCCCGATGTGTTCCTAGATGAACTACTAGGAATGCCAGTAGATAGAGATGTAGAATTCCTTATAGAGTTACTACCGGGGACAGGACCAATAGCAAGAAGACCATACCCCATGTCTGTAGAAGAACTGAAGGAGCTTAAGGCACAACTTGAGGAGCAGTTGGGAAAAGGGTTCATTCATCCAAGTTCATCATCATGGGGAGCACCTGTGTTGTTTTTGGAGAAGAAGGACAAGAGCATGAGGTTATGTATGGATTACCGTTCCTTGAATGAGGTGACTATTAAGAACAAGTATCCACTACCGAGAATCAACGATCTGTTTGACCAGCTGGAAGGTGCTAGTGTGTTTTCCAAGATCGACCTACGATCTGGATACTTTCAACTGAAGATTAGGGAACATGATATACCTAAGACAGCCTTCACCACTAGATATGGATTGTATGAGTATACAGTGATGCCTTTTGGGCTGACAAATGCACCTGCCTATTTCATGAACATGATGAACAAGGTATTCAAGGAATACTTGGACAAGTTTGTCGTGGTTTTCATAGATGACATTTTGATCTATTCCAAGAACAAAAGGGAACATGAAGAACATTTGCGTTTAGTTATGGAGAAGCTTAGAGAGCACAAGCTTTATGCAAAGTTCAGCAAATGCGAGTTTTGGTTGAGTGAAGTAGCTTTCCTGGGACACATTGTGTCAGGAGAAGGGATTGCTGTTGACCCTGCAAAAGTAGTAGCGGTGACCGAATGGGAGTCACCACAGAATGTGGCTGAAATCCGCAGCTTCCTGGGTTTGGCGGGATATTATAGGAGGTTCATCGAGAACTTCTCCAAGATAGCCAAACCTATGACAAGTTTATTGAAGAAGGAAAAGAAGTTTGAATGGACTGATGCATGTGAAGCCAGTTTCCAAGAACTAAAGAAGCGGTTAGTGTCGGCTCCAGTGTTATGCCTACCAGATTTAGAGAAAGATTTTCAAGTGTATTGTGATGCATCACGCCAAGGTCTTGGATGTGTGTTAATGCAAGTGGGCAAAGTGGTGTCGTATGCTTCTAGACAACTGAAAAAGCATGAAGGCAACTATCCTACACATGACTTAGAGTTAGCTGCAGTAGTGCATGCATTGAAAACATGGAGACACTACCTGTTGGGAAAACGTTGTGAAGTGTTCACCGATCACAAGAGTTTGAAATACATTTTCACCCAGAAGGAGTTAAACTTATGACAAAGGAGGTGGTTAGAATTAATCAAGGATTATAACCTTAGCCTTCAGTATCACCCTAGAAAAGCCAATGTAGTAGCGGACGCCTTGAGCCGTAAAGACTACGTGAACGGCCTTACAAAAGGTGAATTACCAGAAGACTTATGTGAACAATTTAAAGATCTCAGGCTGGAAGTGGTGTCTGAAGGATTTGTGGCATCATTGGAGGTCCAACCAACTTTGATGGACAAGATCAGAGAGGCACAAAAGATTGATAAGGATATGGAAGAAATCAGAGTTAACATGAGCCAAGATAAGGCAAAAGTGTTTCATGAGGATGATCTAGGCACACTATGGTTTGAAAAGCGTATCTGTGTACCTGGAGACAAAGAGCTTAGGAAGCTAATACTACAGGAAGCTCACGATTCGCCATACTCAATTCACCCTGGAAATACCAAGATGTATATGGATATAAAGAGTAGGTTTTGGTGGAGCAATGATACGTCTCAAACGTATCTATAATTTCTTATGTTCCATGCTTATATTATACCAATTGCTACATGTTTTATATACACTTTATATGATTTTTATGCATTTTCTGGGACTAACCTATTAACAAGATGCCACAGTGCCAGTTCCCTGTTTTCTGCTGTTTTTGGTTTCAGAAAACCACTTAAGGAAATATTCTCAGAATTGGACGAAATTAATACCAAAGTCCCTATTTTTCACGGGAGGTTCCAGAACACCGAAGAGGAGACGGAGGAGGGGACCGAGCCGCCCTCATCAGGTGCTGGCGCGGGTCCCACCCCTGCCGCGCCAGCACATGAGGACGTGGCCTCGGGGCTCCACCGCCTTCGCCCTTTCGCCTACAAATACCCCCCGACAATACAAGACCTAACACCCGAACACTTTTCCACAAAACCTAACGGAGCCGCCGTCGTCAACCCTAGTTCGGGAGGGTTCAGAAGCTCTTCCCGGCACCCTGCCGGAGAGGGGAATCATCACCGGAGGGCTCTACATCACCATGCCCGCCTCCGGACTGATGCGTGAGTAGTTCATCCTTGGACTACGGGTCCATAGCAGTAGCTAGATGGTTGTCTTCTCCTATTGTGCCATCATGTTTAGATCTTGTGAGCTGCCTATCATGATCAAGATAATCTTTATGTAATGCTACATGTTGTGTTTGCTGGGATCCGATGGATATTGAATACTATGTCATTTGCTTCATAATATATCATGTTGTGTGTTGTTTATGATCTTGCATGCTCTCCGTTGCTAGTAGATGCTCTGGCCAAGTAACTGCTTGTGACTCCAAGAGGGGGTATTTATGCTCGATAGTGGGTTCATGTCTCTATTTAATCTGGGGGAGTGACAGCAACCTCTAAGATTGTAGATGTACTGTTGCTAATAGGGATAAAATAGTAGTACTTTGTCTAAGGATAATGTTATTACTTACATTACACACTTTGCCTAATGCAATAATCTGTTGCTTGCAACTTAATACCGAAAGGGGTGCGGACGCTAACCGGAAGGTGGATTATTAGTCATAGATGCGGTTGGAACGGTCTATGTATATTGTTGTAATGCCCAAATGAATCTCACACTAGACATCATGACATTAGTATATGCATCATTATGCAGTTCTTTATTCTGTCAATTGCCCAGCTGTAATTTGTTTACCCACATGTATGCTATTATTATTATTTATGGAGAGACACCACTAGTGAACTGTGGACCCCGGTCCTTTTCTTTAAACTGATAATACAACCAAATGCAAACTGTTACTTTCATTCTCTGCAAACATCATCCTCCACACATACGTTTAATCCTTTGTTACAGCAAGCCAGTGAGATTGACAACCTCACTGTTTCGTTGGGGCAAAGTAGTTTGATTGTGTTGTGCAGGTTCCACCTCCCTTTCGCGCCAACAAGCTGTGTTCTGGCACGATTACCAGGGAGACCTTCAGACGTGTTCTTCATCTCCTACTGGGGCACACAATTCACTTCACATTTTTGGAAGCAACTGCACGAGTCCCTGGGGACTAGATTGGAGTTCAGCACAGCATTCCACCCACAAACTGATGGACAGACCGAAAGGGTAAATCAAATACTTGAAGATATGTTGAGAGCCCGTGCATTAGATTATGGATTCAGTTGGGATGAAAATCTACCATACGCAGAATTTTCGTACAACAACATTTATCAAGCTAGCATAGAAATGGCTCCGTTTGAAGCGCTGTATGGAAAGAGATGTTCCACGCCACTACTATGGAGTGGGGTAGGAGAGCGTAGTCTCTTTGGACCAGACATTATCCAAGAGTCAGAGGAGAAAGTCAGATTGATCCGAGACAGATTAAAGATAGCTCAATCCAGACATAAGAGATATGCTGATTCTAAGCGTAGGGAGGTTACTTAGGAAATTGGTGATAGAGCATATCTTAGAGTTTCCCCACTACGTGGCGTGAAGAGATTCGGAATCAAAGGAAAGTTGGCACCACGGTTCATTGGGCCATATAAGATCCTCTCTCGTAAGGGAGAAGTGGCATATGAGTTGCTCCCAGAGGCCCTCTCAGTGGTACACAATGTGTTTCATGTGAGTCAATTAAAGAAGTGTCACCCGGAGAAAGCAGAAACCCCACTGAAGGATACAGTACCACTAGAAGAGGTTCAATTGGAAAGTGACCTCACTTATGAAGAGCAACCTGTCAAGATACTCGAGACCGCCGAGAGATTTACTCGTACCAAGACGACCAAGTTGTGCAAGGTCCAATGGAAACACCACACAGAGGAAGAAGCAACTTGAGAACGAGAAGATGATCTTCGCGAAGATCACCCACACCTATTTGCTATCCCATCCGAATCTCGAGGGCGAGATTCATCTTAAGGGGGTTAGGTTTGTAACATCCCAAATTTTCAAATTCAAGAGCATGCATACATCCATCATATCATCTTTGCATTTTAAGTCTCAAGTTGTCACATTGCTTTTCTTTTATCAAATGACATATGGTATTATGAATAAAATGCACAAATTGTGCCATTGACAATAATTGAATTTTTGCTAAACCATTTGGAGCCCCAAGTACTGTTAAAGAGTGCTATTTTGGATAAGCTTTCCAAAAGATATTTTTCCATATTTTTCTGATACGAGTGGCCCATCTCCAGCCCAGCAGCAGCCCGCGCGCGTTCTCCTCTCCCTCTCTCTCTGCCAAGCGGGCCCCGCCTAGCAGCTCCATCCCCTCCAACCGTCCCCGCGCTAGACGCACGCCCACGCCCCGCACGCACTGCACGCCCCCGAGCCTCGCAACGGTGCGCTAACCATCTCCTTTAAATCCCCTCCCCCTCCGCTCGTTTTCGACCAGCACGCGCGCCTACTCACGCCGCCGGGCTGCACATCTTCGAGCTTGCCGAACCGCCTCGGCCGCCGCCGTCCACCTTCGATTCCGGTGAGCACGGTAGCCTTCTGCCCCTCCTTTTTCACCTCGGTGCTTCCCCGCACCCTCGCGCACCTTGTTGACACCTCCATGAGGACACAGGAGGCCGGAAGCGACGAGAGCGTCCAAGGCCGAGCACGGCGACCGACGCCGTGCGCTTCCCCGGCTCCGGCGAGCGATTCCCGACGCGCAAGAACACGCCTGCTGTCCACGACCTCGCCATCAGCCTCGCCACGACCTCCTCTCCCATCAGGTACCCGCAGAACTGCCCCGGCCCCTCCTTTTCTTCGGATCCGTGCACGCCGGCCATGGCGCCACCGCGGCCGGAGTACACTCCGGTGCACTGCGCCGGCCGCATTAGGTCATCCAAGCCAGGACCATTAGATCGCGATCTAACGGCTCCGTTTTATTTTTATTTTCGAACCGGTACCGTCGAATCCAGTGCGTCTGTGTTAGTGAGATCGAGCGGCTGTGATTAATCGCATTATCTGAAAATTTATTAAAGAGACAGAAACAAATCCAAACTTCAAAAATTCATAACTTTCAAACCACAGCTACAAATTTAGTAAATTTTATGTCCCTGGAAAGCCCTTCTCATGTAGATTGTTTTAGCATCATTAGTTTTCCCTTTTGGATCTGTTTAAATTAAATAATATGCAGAGAGGCATTTCTGCCATTTAATCCATAACTGGTTTTGTAAAAATATTTTTAAAGTAAGACCTTTTGCTAAAGGGTGATATGTACACTCTCTGTTCAGAGAACTTAAAACCTAAATTTTATAGAACATTAAACTACTGAGGTGCAATTATCATATATGATGAACTTAAAATACACCAAATAAATGTTAGTAACAAAAATAATTGCATTCAATTTGTCCATGGGATCATGCACTAAGTCATAAAATAGAGAATCATTAAGTTAACATAATATGATTAAATTGTGTCAAAATATTGCATACATACATGCATAGCATTGTTTTTATATTGCCATGTGTGTGGATTGTGAGTGAATGTTTTGTTTGTGCTAATTTTAGATTGTGCGGAGTGCCTAGCTGTTTGTGACTACTGTACCAACCCTTCTTGTAACCAAGGCAAGTGACACTCATAAATCTCCTACTATTTTTATGATATTGCATAATAGTATTTTCTGTAGTATGCATGCTAGGCTTGTGTGAATTACTATATTATGCTATGCTCCTACGTAGTGTGTAGCTATCCCCCACCTTGAGCCTAGTAGCATGGAACCTGGTAGAATGCTTAGTCAGGCAATGAAAAATGTTTTTGATTAGTTGGATAGTGAAAAGTAAATACAACTAATCAATGAACTACCTGGGTGCTGTTTGGAGAACCATGGTGGGTGGCTACTCAGGGGGTCCATGTCTATGGTAATCGTCCTTGGTGGAAGCGCACAATTGTGGAAAGTCACCCAGGCTTAAAGAGATTGTAGACGCACCTTGTTTAGTAGCTTCCAGTGCAGCCACATGTCATATGAGCTCTGTCTTGATCATATATGTTGTGAGACCCCGAAATCTGCGTGACTAGCAGATGTAGGGATGATAGGTGGGAGGGGTCCGCTTTATGGATTTTGGGGAATTGTTTTGGAAAGATCTCGCCTCAGTCTTGTCTTTTCCATTTCACAATTGGGCGTTACGGAGGAGGGAATGATTGGGTCGTGTGGTGAAAGTGCACCCTCTCGAGAGTGAAAAACTAAGTATATTTAGCCGTGTCCCCGGTTATGAACATTTTGAGCGTCTAGACAGGGCAGATGTTGATTAAAATATGATGGGTGAACAAGGGTTTGGGAGCTCACTGATGTCTATCGGTGGTGCTCGTTGTGAGTAGTTTTCAAAGTTGTTCACCGATGTCTATCGGTGGTACTCTTTGTTATCAAAGGTGTTCACTGATGTCTATGAGTGGTACTCTTTGTCTAAGAAGAAAAGATGTTTTATAAATTATAGGACAAAATTGGCTTTTATGCAAATTAGCCTCAAACTCCACTTGCCAAATATGCATGTAGATATAGTCTTGCTAAATAAATCAACATAGTGTCATCTTGCCACCACAATTCAATTGTGCTGACCCAATATAGTTTGGGCTGCAACTCACCATTGCAGGACCCTCTAACGAAGAGTAGGATTGATAGGGTCGCGAGTCTCCAACCAACATGCTTTGCCTGTCCATTTGCTTTCCGCTGTGTGTTTATTTCGGTTTGAGCTAGTCATGAGCTATGCACCTTGTATCGAACCCTTTTATTACTGGATCATCGTGTAATGAATATTGATGCAATGTTATGGTATTTGATCTTAAACTGTGTGTGCTAGCAAGTCGATCCAGTGACTAACGCTATACACAGGAGGTCGCTACCTTATATTAAAAGGGGGACCTTTACAAAGATCCGGAGGGTGGCCTGGTGCGCGACCACTGCAGCCGCGCCAGGAGTAGCCCTAAATCTACGGCGGCGGGATGGTCGGCACGGGCGGCGGCGATATGGGGGAGGAAGACACGTACGACCCGAGCTGAAATGTCCCTTCCGCCAACCGCTATTGAGATATACAGGGGCCCGGCGGTTCGTGAGGGAACCTCCGAATTCGCAGTTCAGCGGACCGATTTCACGGGCGCTCTCAAACTTTTTTATGGGCCCGTGCCTTTTAACAGAAAAGTGGAACTCATGCATATTTCCCTCCAAAAATGATAAAGATCTAACAATTTTTCAGGCGCTTGAGGATTAGCAAAACCAAAAAAGAAACCCCTCACAGCACATCCACGGATAGGAAACTGCCCATCAATGGATAATTCTCCATCGGTCCGTTTGTTGGGTTACTCCCTCCGAAACATAATTATCACCGTGAGGTACAAGTCAAGTGCTATTTCTCTGAGTACTGAAGGTAGTACTAATAATAATTAGGAAATATATTTTAGGTATTTTGGATTAATATTAGTGAATATATCCATATACACTAATCACGTTGTGAAAAGGTAAAACATCATATATTTAGAAACATATGTAGTACTGAGAACTTGCCTGTGGTAAGATGGTTGGGAGGGTGGTTGTACCACTAGCCCAACAGAGTTTAAATTCCAGATTTGACGCTGGTATTTCTCATTTATATGGAATATTCTTCAGTGGGAGGCGACGTTCCCGTCGACAGCGAGCCGCCTGTGGTGAATTCGTCAATCTCAAGACCTGATCCGCCGACTCAGTCTGTCGGAGGTGCTCATAGGGGTAGGGTGTGCGTGCCTGCGTTCATAGGGGTGAGTGTATGCGCGTGTATATGAGCGCTTGCGTTGTACAAAGAAACATATGTAGTACCAAAGACCTCCAAATTTCACTGCCGGTAAAGGGTGTCTAGCCACGCCGAACATGTTCACCACAGTGCTTACCGCAAACGGCGGGAGTTGTCGAGGTACAAGACAGTTATCTGGCAGGTGTTTAATCAGCTGCAATGAGGCTTGCACATTTCACTTAAGCTTGATGAGAAACTTTATAAACTGGTTCAACATAATGCTTCAACAACACCAGCTTCACGCAACTATAGTAACAACTACGTTGATTTGGATTGACAACCTTGAAAACAACAACTCAAAACGAGTCAAGAAACATACGCCGGCTACTAACACATCAGACAAGCTTAAGGCTCACACAAAACGACGCTGAAACTAGCATCAAGTGAAGAACTCAAGGCGCAACAGACGCCCTGGAAAAAAATATATGTTGCGTGATGATGAAATCAAGACTAGGACGCGGACGCCGCCTTGATGGAAGGAGTAATTCCATCATACATGAAGATGAAGAAGCATCAGGGAACAACGTTGAATATAGTACCAGATGAAGACTAAATGATGCAAACACTTGGTTAATTTAAGAAGCTTACGTATGGTGTGCTAAAAGACTCAAACCGCAAATTCTATCTCAAAGGTCAGAGTTGATCCAACGCATATAGTTGGACCTAACAAGGTTGAAGACCATTAGAGTCTCATAGAAAATACCATACTAACAGGAGGGGGTGAGATCTTCGGTACCCCCAACCTAAACTCAGACTTGTTTAAAACATAATTAATATGCTGACCCATCAAAGCCCATATCCAGAGCCTTGTATACTCACGTATGCACGCCGTATACTGATCGCAGCTGTACACACCCTACTTCTGCTCCTGTTGCTCGCAATCTATAACCATCTCCGCTCCTCGGGGACACCCAAACCCCTACGCCGCCGCCACACCTTCTAAACCTGCCGTCCAGGCCAAGCACTTCCGCCGCCGCCGGAGGTCGACGCCGCCGCTGAAGGTCGACGCCCTAGCCCCTCTGTCACGCCGTAAGTCCTGCTCTCCCGCCGGAGTTCGTCCTGCACGAAACCGTAGCTGTCGGCATAGTCTATGGTATAGGAGGGGGACTGCGCATAGGAGGCGCGATTCCGGCAGCCCGCATCCAGAACCACCATTTCTCGCCGCCTCGCCGGCTCAGTACTCGTGCTTCTTTGCATTGCCGGACTGTCTTGCCTAACAAAGACAAGACTGTCTTGCCTTACGAAGACAAGACTGTCTTGCTTGGTTTGCAGATGAACTGAATTTTTTTGTTGATGATGTTCTGCAGGGTTTGGAGATGGAGTCTTCATATGATTTTAGTACTGATGATGAATATAAGTCATCGTATCAAAATCTACCTCACCAGGATGTCTCCTTTGATTTGAACGGAGCCGACGATGAATTTGGAGCCTGTACACTCTTGTGCTTGCAGATTGTTTTCTGACGGCAAAGAAAATTGGTGAGGTCGCTCACTGCCAAAGGGACCCTAATGAATTGGCGCACAACATGGCTAGATATAGCTATGATTCAAATAATTTTGTAGCTTGGGATGGTGATCCTCCTTGTGTTTTCATCTTAGACATTATTGGAAATAAACCCTTTATTTGATGATTTAATAAAGTGCGCCCAAATTCCTTCCCTGTCAAAAAAACTGTGCTACACAGACATGACCGGACAACGACCGGACAAACGACGGACTGTTTTTGTACTGAACATAACCTAGCTCCGGCTGCTCCGATCGTTGTCATCGCCGTCGACCGTTCCAAGCAGATTTTGTCGAACCAAGCGTCGGGCAAGCTGTCTCTTACATCCCGCGGCCGTCGCTCTTGCGTGCCGCGCTCGCCGGCCGGCCTGCGCACTGATCGCCACCACTGTCTGAGGTCGTCATAGACCAGGCCGGTCGGCGCACTGGTCGCCGTCGCTCTAACGGGCAGTGAGCGTCGTGGATCGTACGGGACGACATAACGTACAATTAGACCCACAGATACATATACACCAATTGGGCCATACGGGTTATTTCAGGGCCTAATACAATTTATTTATTTTTTATTTAATTAGATAAAGAGGATCGCACCGTCCGTTACGAAGGGGTATAGATGAATCACAGTCGTCATTGTGTTTTTGAATTTGTGGAGGAGGGGGGTGTACCGAAGCAGAAGGCGTGAAACATACTCACTTTGCTAAAAACAAGTTCATTTAGAAATCTCTTAAAAGAAGCGGTATGTTTATCTAGCTTAAGGTGATAGTCTCAACCCATCGTAGCACCTCATCGTCATCCAAACCCGCACCCTCCGTCATGTGCAGAGTTGATGTTGCCGCCACGGCGACAGAAGAGCTCCCGCGACGCGCCCGCGACGCTCGTCTCGGGGGAAACCCTAGCGCGCCGCCGCCGGGAACCCGCCCCCATCTCCTTCTCCCCTCCCTCGCCGCCGCCAGAGGGCCCATCCGGCCAAAGCCTGGTCGGTGCCGGCGGCGGCGGGTCGTTCTTTCCTCCTCGCTTGGCGGCGGGTCGTGCGGGACGGCGCAGCCAGGTGGAGGCGCTACTCCGGCGGGGGGCGTGGCGGCGCAGCGTCCGAGCTCTGGGCGGCGGCCTGGACGTGGTGCTCGCCCGGGAGTCTTCGTGGCGGCGGGCGTGCTCGTGGTGTCACCGGAGGGCTGATTTGGGCTCGCCCAGATCTGGCGTCCGGTGAGCTGCGGTGGCGCGGGCTCGGCGGTAGCCAGGTGGAGTGGCTCGCGTGGGAGCTCGGCCGGCGGTGGACGCCGCTGCACCTCGTGGTCAGGTTTGTGGCGTGGTGGTGGTGGATGGTGCGTAGCTGCGGCTGGGACCGTGACCCTCCGGGCGTCCTCCCCCCTCAGCCTCCGCATCGATCCGAGTTGGCGAGCTTCATCCTGGCGGTTGGTGCGCGGCTGCGGCTGGGACCGCGACCCTTCGGGCGTCCTCCCCCCAGCCTCTACATCGGTCCGTGGCCGGCGGCATGCTCACGGCGGCGAGTGGTGGTGGCGTGGTGGAACCTCTGCGGCGGCAGCGGCCTGCGGGCTGCAGCATGGTGGCGGCATCTGTACGGGCCAGGCGGGCCTGGATCAATCCATCTACCGTGTCCGGTCGGCATCCGCCGAGAGGCGGTGGAGGGAGGCCCCTCCAGTGGGCGGCTGCGCGCTAGGTTTCCCTCTCCGACCCGTCGTTCCTGCAGTGTGTTTGCCCTCGTGTCATAGGTTGGAGTGCGCGGATGCCGGGGCGGCGGCCCTGGGTGGCGGGTCACATGGGTGGCTCTCCGGCGAGCACCATGGTGACGGTGGTGGCTGCATCGTTTGGTTGTGTGGGCAACAAGGGGTGCAGCGGCGGGTAGCTCGGGCGCGTTTCTGGCGTTGCCTGGATCTGGAATGGGTTCCTTTTCGCTTACGCCCTACGACCCTCTTCGTGCCACGGGGGAGGGAACGAGCGAAAGCTTCTGACGGCGGCGACGCCTGCGGGTGCCGTTATCCTCTTGGGGACGTCGTCTTGGTGATCTTCCTCGTGTCAGGGTTCCGGGTGAAAACCCCAGTCCTTTGGACTCGGCGGCGGCGACGCTTTGCGCCGTTACCCTCTTGGGGGCGTTGTCGTGGAGCTCAGGGGAGTTAGGGCGTAGCGTGGAACTGGTGTGCTTGTCCGGCTACGTAGTCGTGGTTCGTTGTGGCTTCTGTAGCTCGGTTTTCTTAGGATCTTCTTTGTAAGAGGGCTTCCTCACTACTTTGTATCGTTCGGTCGGTTCTTGAGCATTGTGCTGTCTGGCCCAGCAGCGGTCTCAAACGGTTTGGATTTATTTATAAAGCGGGACGAAAGCCTGTTTCGAGGGATGTTGCCGCCACCATTGGTGGCATCCATAGCAACACAGACAACATTTCTACCTACTACCGACGCTTGCAGGCTAGTCCCGCTTGCCACAACTCTTACTGCCGCTTGCCACGAGAAGAACCCATGGCTCTCCATTAGCTACCACCACACATAACTATTGGAAGGGTCCCCACCAGCGGAGGCCTTAGAAAACTGGTGAAGGTGCCTCCTAGCAAAGTGTTTGATATTGCCCTTGGTGTCTCCCTAGGAGAATTGCCCATGAGGCTCGATGTGCTCGTGAAAAAAGTGTATCCTTTGATTCGTAGGATGCTGAAAACTCGGGAATGTACTATTGGGACGGCAAGACACATTGGTAATATGAAACGAAAACATAGGATTCTTTATATAACATGTTGGTCGTGCAAAATTAAGTACACATGAATTTGTCTAAAAGAATAAGTTCATACCATTATAGAAACAAAGGAATTGTACCTAAGGAAAAATTGGTATGGATTCACACGCCGAGTAGCCCATTGAATAAAAAAACATATGATGACCAATCGCACAAACCAGACAAACTTTGAATCCTCTAAAATTCCTTCTTAAACCGAAGAGGTCCTAGCATTGTTCACGAAAAATTCCTATAGCTAAACAACTCCTCCCTTGATATTTGGTGCCCTTCAATAACAAATCGAGCACACGAGGAAGGAGGCAATGTAGGACGGACGGAAGTGAGTGCTGTTAACATGGTGGAGTTGCCATCAAGTGACTCAAAACGGGTAAATGCTGCTGTCAGGAGAGGTAGGGTGACGACCCTAGAGACGAGCGAAAAAACCGTAGAGAAAACCGAAACAAATCGGTGCAGGGAAATAATCGACGCGGGAGGAGGTATCATAGGATGTTGGACGAAGTGAAAAGGGTGCAACGGACAAGGTGAGGAACCAAATTTTCTTTTTATATGTAGAGATGATTCAAGCAAATGTTGTAACCTCCTTGCAAAATTAAAAATAAAGCACCGAGCAAATGTTTGTAGTCATCCTTAAAAAAGCGGGAAACTAGCATCCGAAAGAATAATTTAAAATCAACCCCTTAATTAAGGCTGCGCTTTGTAGAATAGTTTCTTATACCACTATATAAGTTCTCATGAAATCGCCTCAACATTTTTCGAATCAGACGAAATTAAGCCTTTTCTTCATTCAATCGCCATTACAATTTGTTTGCACATGGTAGGCCAATGTCAACGTTGAGGATGAGGATGAACAAAAAACACGGTGTATATAATCAGCATGATAGTTACAACACCAGCCAGCATCGAAGAGACACCGGGGAGGGGAGAGAAAAGCAGCAACTTCTACTACAAAAGAAACCAACAATCCATGAGCGCGCGCACGCGCGCACGCACGCAACCAGAGGGTGAGAGAGCAAGGTCAGGCGCGTGCGCGCGGCAACTGAGATGAGATCCTTCCATATCCTTCCCTTTCCACCGATATCCTCGAGAGCTAGCTTCACGAGAAGGATATCATGGTGGCAGCGCGGAAAGGAGCACCAACCCTCGTCTTATCTGGCTGCCTCCATCATTGCCTGGCCGAGTGAGCTGGCTCGCTCGCTAGCTAGCTTCTTGATCCGCGCACCCCGAGCTTCTTCACCTCCACCTTGAGCGACTTGAGGTACCTGACGGCCTCGTCCAGGACGGCCGGCGTGTCCATCCGGTCGCCGCCGGGGATGATCCCCTTGAGCGTCTTCATCATCTTCTTCATCCGGTCCTTCTTCCTCTCGCCGCCGCCGCCCGTGTTGTTGTTGCCGGTCGGGCTGACGCTCACCACGTACCCTGATGAGCACGTGGAGTCCGGCGAGCCGCCGCCGCGGCACCCGGGCGTGCGGCCCGTGCTCAGCACGTCGTCCTCCTCCTCGCCGTCCCCGGAGCTCATCAGCGCGTCGATCTCGTCCGTGTCCTCCTTCTGCCGGATGGAGCATTCGCCGCCGCCGCCGTCGTCGCCGCCGCCGTAGTAGGTGCTCTTGCCGACATAGTGCTGGTCGTAGCCGCCGTTGGTGTTGTTGCAGTGCTGGTCGTACCCGCCGTTGGAGCCGAAGTTGTTGGCCAGCGACGGGTGGTACATGACCCTGCTCCGGTCATAGGTCTGGTCGAAGATCACGTAGTTCTTGGGGCAGGTGTCCGACGGCTGGAACTCCAGCCCCGTGAGCGGCGCCGGGAAGTCGTGCTGCCTCCGACCGGCGAGCGGATCCTCATAGGCAGGCGGTGGCGGTGCCGCCGGGTACCGGTGGTCGTTGCCGTAGTACGCTCCACCGTTGCCGTACGCGGCCATGTCGTAGCCGCCGCCGTAGCCACCACCGTACCCATACCCGTATCCGCCGTAGCCGCCGTACCCGTATCCTGGGTCTCCCTGCATCGCTTCGCGCTTGCTCTCAACTTGTTTGGGTTCTTGTTGGCTGGGTTGTGTGTGTGGGGAGAAATCAAGAAAAATGGTGTTGCTTCTGGCTTAAGGGAAATCAAAGAAGATTTCAAGGGTGTTTGGTTAACTGGAGCTGGAAATTTTGTGGTTCAATTCAAAATTGATGTGGTTAGTCTGCTGTTTGGGGGTTTAGGCTGTTTTTGGATGGGATGTCTGATCGGTATATGGAGATTTGTGGTCGAATTTACGTCACTGGCTTGAGCAGCTGGCGGAAGTATTCGGCCTGCAAACATTAGCACATGTGGAAAGATACATAAGTTAATGCTGTAGAAATTGACGAGTAGACAATCAAACAGAATGTACTCCCTCCGTCCCAAAATAAGTGTCTCAACTTTGATAGAAAGTGGATGTATGTAGACATGTTTTTTATGTCACATACATCCACTTTCTATCAAACTTGAGACACTTATTTTGGGACGGAGGGAGTATGAAAAATGTGCTTGTGCATATGATTTCTGTGCAGTAAGTGCAATACGTAGGCACCTTGTGTATCAACTCGTACAAGAGTATTGGTGAGATTGTTAATGTGAGAACAGAGCAAAATTAGAAACGTCTGAAGCAATGTGGTGAGAACAGAGTATAACTGAAGAAATGTGGTGAGAACAGAGCACTCAGACTGAAGCAATGTGAGAACAGAGTACAATCATGTATGTGTAAATACGAGACGTTATGCAGTAGACGCAGCATACTGTACTGTAGTAAAACAGAACGCAAATAGGCAGAGTGCAAGATTACGCGAAATTACGAGTCGCTCACTGATGTGACAAATGGCATTATGAATCTTCAGAAAGTAATGTTTTAAGGTACATCTAACATTTTACTCCTAGTATTTCTTTGTGCCTTATTAGGATCTACACTCTACAGTACTACCACAAACAAACTGTTAAAAGAGAAGGTTCTATTGATCTCCACACTATGCATGTTTAAGATATTTTTTGTATGAAGCAAACGACAAACACAGAAACATGCTCCCCTGCGTGAGGCAAACAATACACAAACCCATCTTTTGACCGAGCGCAGCAGAAAAGAAGAAAAGACAATGCACTTGGAAACGCCACCTTTATTTTATTTTTCCAGTTCTTTTGTTGTCGCCCAAAAAGAAAAAAAACAAGCTTTTGTTGTCAAATACGGCCGTGGCCGTGAAAAGGCGGGGCCTGATCACGCTTTCCTGTCCGCATGCAACGGCATTTCGGCCGGCAGGCAGGCATTTCCTATCGACACTAAGAAAGAAAGAAAGAAAGTTGGTTATCTAAAACTAAACATGAGCATGCGATGATGATGATGATTCCCGCCGCTCCCCACTACTAGTAGAATTAGTAAGCACTAGCTAGCAGATTGATGATGATACTGATACTGATACTGATATGAAATGAAGGATAGCAGAGATTGAGTCTGAAAAATCAGTAGTGTAGAGCTTACAAGTTGGTTGGTGCGCGCACCTGGCAGACCCGCGTCAAGCTGTAGAAGCACGCGACGCGGCCACCTGTCATAACGGCCCCTCACGGGAAGCTGGACCCGAAGCCTCCGCCGGGTGCGTCGACGATCGATCGATCGATCACAGGATGAACACCGGCAGCCGCAACCACGGCATCCTGGCCTGCATCAACAACAAAGAGAGCGCAATCAGGCCACTGCGCGGAAGGAAGCGGGACAGGAGGGACGACGCATGCAATGGCGGCGCTGTGTTAGTGGTACCAACCAGAAGAAGGCTCTCGGCGACGATGTTTGAAGAAGAAGAATTGCAGCCGGCCGAATCGTGATGGTCGAGGCTCGAGAGCGGTGGAGGCAGAACAATGGAGGAGGAACGGGAATGGATGGTGGTTTGGCGCAGCAGGGGGGTGTTTTATACAAGGGACGGACCGGCGTTGGATGCTCGGATTGGTGCTCGGCTCCCTTCCTCTGATCGCTTCTTTTTATCCCCTGGCTGCACTGCTTTTGAGTAGATACATACAGGAAGGAAGGAGCAGCAGCGAGCGCAGTGATGGAAACGAATGAATGAATGAATGAAGGCGAGGAGAGGGGGGGGAGGCGGGAATTAATGAGGTGGCGTGCGCACTCGATGGGTTCGTGCTCGCTCTGGGTGCGCGTGCTTCTTCCCACCGCGCCCGACCACCCCCAGCGTCCCTCGCTCGTACCGCCCCACCACCACGCCCGCTCGATGACGCCTGGGCCCGCGTCGAGGCGTGACCCTACGTGTCTGTGAGATGCAGTCCGGTGCATGCATGCCATCGATGCCCCCCGGTCAATGGAGGTGGGCATCGTGGCCATCCATCCATCCATCTCCTCCCCCGAGCACGAAGCAGGCCGCGCCGCGCGCACGCACGCGTCCGGGGCCATGAGTGCGCGCCGGAGGACCGTCGGATCGCGCATCGGGCGGCGTAGGGGAGGCGCGTGCCCGCGTTTGGCCATCGATGGATGCCGCGGGAGCGCTTCGCTGGCCTAGGGACGCTCTGCTCTGCTCTGGTAGGGTAGGGTAGGCCCCGCGGCGACGACGACCAAGGGTAGTCATGGCGGCGCGGCACGGCGTCTGGCGGGGAACAGGCATGATGGGCGAGGGAGTACTGGCAGCTGGGCTTGCCTGCCTGCGCTGCACTGCACCCTTGGCCATGGGTGGACGGACCACCGGACATGCAAGATTGCGCATCGAGATTGTACTTCACGTGCTGTCGCCTACCAGTCCGATGCCCTCCCTATTCGGTTCCGCTCTCTCTGCTTCCATGTCGTGACACCGCTAGCTAGGGGCTAGCCAGCTCCAAATCCATCGTGTCTCGTCTCGTCCCGTCCCGTCTCGTCTCGTCTCAGGTAGAATAAATCTCCCGTCAATTGCTTCGCACACCAACAACAAAGTAGATACGAGTAGAAAGTAATTTCTGGTTTGTCAAAAAAAATTTGGCCCCATGTTTCATGATGTGTAGTACCACAACTGCCGGCACCCCCAATTGACACCCAAAGTCCAATGGGTTCGGATGTAAAATCGGCCACGTCGGCTTCAAGTGTCCGGACCAAGCTGATTTCTTTCAACAATTCTCGAGCGCGTTGCTAGATTTCGGGGTCTCTTCGGGGTGTCGGATATTATCTGCACACGTTCTCTGACTCATTTGCATCCAACCTCCTCTCAAGAGCGTCGCTAAATTTGGGGGGTCTCTTCAGGCAGCCCTAGCACGTCATACACGCAGGCCGACGCAACCGGACTCATTTGCCCTCCATCCTCCTCTCGCTAGAAATCGCACCATCGCCGCCACCTTGTAGTCATCAACTTGATTCGCAACGTAGGGGTTCCGTTGCAGCGACCACGCAAGTCTGCTTGCCGCCAGTCGCCACCCTTGTTTTGCAGTGGCGCGGCTAATTCAGCCGGCTCCGCCTATTCCTCCCCACCGCCTCGCACACAAGGTGTTCGACCATTCGCCAATAGGCTCATTTCATTGATTGTTGATATGTTGCGTAGTTGCATTGCTTCATTTTGTCCAATAGGCTATGGATGATGACTACGAGTTCATATTTTTCCAAATGATGGGGGATGTTGACGCTCTTGCGGCAGATGACAAAGACGATGAGATGGTCATGACTGCTCTTCTATATGCGCAAGCCGAGAGTGAAGCCGTGCCGAAGCATGGAGGACCAGAGAAAGGGCGGCTGGCCAACAAGAACCGTTATTGAACATCTTGACACATGATCTTTTTCAATGACTACGTTGCCGAGAACCCGCCGAACTTCCCTTGTGAATTTCGCCGGCGCTTATAGATGAAGAGGGAAGTGTTCAGAAGACTCGTGTGTTGCGTTCGGAATATGATGACTACTTCGGGCTCAAAAGAGATTACATCAACCTTATTAGATTTTCATCCCTTCAGAAATGCACGACTGCCATACGGTGCTTGCATATGGAATTCCCGCAGATTCATATCTGAAACCACCTATAGGTTTTGCTAGAGTGGTAGAAGTGTTTGGAGAGGCATAGAAGATAGCACCAAACGCGCCAAATACAAATACAGCTCGTCTCATGGAACAATGCCAAAGAAGAGGATTTTCGGGGATACTTGTTGATTTCATGCATTGAAATTGGAAGAACCGTCCATCCGCTTGACCGGGGATGTATAGGTGAGGCCATCATTGTACGCCCCGAACTCGACATTCTGGAGAGGGAGAGGATCCGCTACGAGACGCGACGCGAAAGAGAAGAAAGCCGTGCGCTAACATCCTCCGCCGCAACCTCAACAAGAGACGAATGATGTTAATGGTGATGATCACGGCTCCGAGGACTGGTTGTCGCCGAATTAGGACCCATGCCACATGCAGCTCGCCATTACGGCCGACATAGCCGCCACCGTCGCCCATCACCACCACATGCTACCTCTACTGCCTCTGCTCCGGTTGTCGCCGAGCTCCCCTGGCGGACGCCGTGCTGGCGGTCTACTGCCCGAACAGTCGGTGCCTTCACCCTACCAATTAGGATTTAGATTTTTGAATTTATTTACTTCCATCTTTGTACGAATTATTTGTAATTTAAATGAAATTTATCTGAAAATTAGCTATTTTCGTGTTTAAATGTCGAATTTGAAACAAAATTGGACGCCATGCGTGAGAAACGACGACACCTATATGTAAAAGGCTGTTTGAACGGCGTCTAAATGACCCGTTCGGACGGTCTTTTGAGCGGCTATTTCACGAAATACTCTTTGGCTAGCTCGTGAATTCTGTTTCATGATGGATGGACTAAACAAATGAGGCGGCAGCAAACGGGCCGTCGACACCCATGCCCGGCAAAACATACGTATCGACCAGAGGCGTCATCGGGGCGTCACCCCTGTCCGCGCCGCCCGATTGGCCGACGCCGGCCGGCCGGCCGGCCCGTGCTCGCGGTAGAATCATGGAGGCACACCGGAGGCAGCGGCGAGCAGTGATGGTGTAGCAGCACAGGGGGAACGGCCGCCATCATAGGCCATCAACGAAATCCACTCACTCGAGCGCCCGTCCAGGGGCGCACACTCCAAGAAACCACCGTAGCTAGGCGTGCTCCTGTCGGGGGCAAGCTAGAGAGAGGCGCCGCCATCATCGCCGCCCGTCAAATACCATCATCATGCTGCGCTTCCATCCAGTCCAGTCCGGTCCTCGATCGACCGAGCGCTCACGCCGGCGAGCTTCGAACGCCGAGCCGCCTCTCAGTCCGGAGCTGGGATCTCTCATAGGGTCAGCTAGCTGGCCAGGCACGACTGTACGTACGTAGTAAGTATTTCGAGCACCCATGAACTTACTTTCTTCAGCGTGGGCCCACGTACGTACGTACGCGCCATGATCAAAACCTGTGGCTACCAAACGTATTTGCAGTGAGATTGCCGCAAGTGCTACCGTATAAGTGATCTCAGCTATCCTACCCATCGATCTCAAAGAAACCTACCTACAGCTTACAGTACGAGTATGGTCCTTGTCGTAGCACCTTGTAGCTGTACTACTCCGTAGATGTTAATTTGGAGCATGCTTTTTTTTGACAAGAGACATGTGCACATTGATGAATGACGCATCACTTAAGCCCTAATACTCTCAAAATTGTTTGATTTGAGCCTCTACCTTAACATTGAAAGCAAAATCAGCTACTCCATCCGTCCTAAAATAAGTGTCTCAACTTTGATAAAAAGTGGATGTACTACATATAGTGGATAAAAAGTGGATATACAATTTTCGATAAATAAAAAACAAACATACAATATAATAGGAACGTGACAGCAATAGCGAAGAAATCAATAAATATAGCCTGGTGAGGTTATCAAAAGGTGAGATGGAAATCTATAAGAAAAAACACCTATTGTATTTTATATCTTTTATATTTAACGTAATAATTATGTTTGTGCTTTGAATTCTAAAACTCCCCTTTTCCTTAAAATGATAATACAAATATTTTTTCAAAAGTACCATCCTCTTAAAGTTACCTTATTTTATAGTTCCACATTTTCATGGGTTTTTATCTATATGAAGATAAAGGTCATTTTTGTCCCGGGAACCGTTACAACTCTAATTAGGTACCACTCTAACCCCGAAAGTGTGTTGTTCATCTTTGTCGCCACTCGTAGATTTGCTTTCCCCCACATGTACCTTCTTTGTCTTCTCACCCATGCATCCTTTCTCCATCCTCCTAAATCAACGAACAAGCAAATCTCACTTCCTTATCTTTCTATCTTAGTCTGAAGTGATGAAATTCATGCTATCTTAATCTAGTGGTTGAAAACTCAGGTGATCCTTGGAAACCCTTTGGTTAAAGCGTTTTTCTAAAACTGAATCATATGATATCTAAACTAAGGAAAGTACCATGAATTTGAAGAAAAATAGCAAATAAAAAACATAGGCAATTAAATCGCAAAAGGTAAATATATTACTCCCTCTGTTTCTTGATATAACGTGTCTAAAGTTTTGGCACGGTTATTAAGACGCCAATATTTTGCATTCGGTGAACTTATTTTCTCCTGAAAAAATTCAAGAGAGAGGAATACCTAATAGTCATAAATTGAAAACAATAGGTCAGATCCCTCCGTTCAAGATTGTGACTCCTTTTTTTATGAGTAAAATTATCCATAAATCGCAATACACCTTATATCTTGAATTTTTTTCTCAAAATCATAGGCACCTTATATCAATGAATCGAGGGAGTAGTAAAAATAGGGCCATGTAATATTAAATCTAATTAAAATGAATAACACTAACCATTCTTGTTTTCCATTGTATTTTGAAATGATAATGGATTTTGGTTGTTTGAGTTCTAAAGTTTCCGCGTCTTTTCCTCTAGTATTTTTTCTCCATGTTATAACATTTCACTAATATTATATGTTTGTCGCACATTTTTCTGGTTTTCTTTATAATATGGACTGATGCATGAGATTTCCTTGATTCTAATCTAGCTAGTGTTTTTTTAAAGTGATTCCTAGCTAGACATCCTTTTGTTAAACGGTTTTGCTAAATCTAAATCACCCTGAGATTTTTTTATGTAGTGTAGACCGGATGATTCAAAGATTAGATCAGACGACTTATTAATTAGATCCACAAGGAAATCACGATCATGCAGCTTAATTAGGTGTAGACAGACCCTTAGTTTAAAGACGGCAATACACAAATGGACAGACATATCTCCGGCTTGTTTCCGAGATGGGTAGGCCGAGCAGACATTTGGTCGTAGCGTAAAGACACAACCCTACTACTAGATGCAAACCCGCTGGAAACATGGGTAAATGGCACCCACACACACACACACACACACACACGGCCTAGGAAATCATGGCGCACTTTATAATGATCATGCCCTCTTGATCTAGCATGATCCTCCCTGGTGAGACAGGCCGTGCCGCCCTGTGGGAGCTGCTTGATTAGTTCTTCCGAGGTGACATGATGCGCTCCGGTAACCCCTACAGCTACCGGCCATGCATGCACGCAGGGCATCATGGCTTTTCCGTCCATCATCTCAGATCTTCTCCCGAAGAGACAAACGCTTCTTAAAGAAAGGCGATCGATGCGATGCATGCAAGAACCAGCAAGTCGTAGTAGATTGTAGATATAGATAGATAGATGGAAGCGAAGCGCGGCCGGAAAGGCGGCCAGAAAGACGATGAATCTTGGATTCTTCTCCTTCTTCCTCGCCCGGCCGTTCGAGCTTTGCGCAATCATAAGCGAGCTGCCCGCGTGTCGGCCCCCTGTCCGGCCGGGCTTGAGCTGTGCTGTGCTGTTATACGGGGTACGGTGCGCACAAGTACGAAATCACGCATGTTGTCTCCTTAATTCGGTGCTAAACCATTGTGCTCTAAAATTTAGGCAGGGGGAATGTTCCGCTGCGTACGTTACCCGATGCTGCAAACAGACCGCTGTTTGAGAGAGCTGGGTCAGTGTTCGAAACAATGGAGTTGAAAGCACAATGTCATGCATGTCGCTTCAATAATCTTGCACGACTCAAGAGTAGAAAGAAACACATGGATATGAATAGAGAGGGTGCTTGGATCGCATTAGAGCATCTTCACCGGCACCCCCCAAACGGCCATCCATAGGCACATTGGGGGTCCGGACCAAAAAAAAACGCCGCAGTGGCACCCCAAACGTGTCCACACTCCAAATTTGTGTCCGGACCCCCAGCCCGCCCGCCAAACTTGGGGGCCTGCCTGGGTGCGCCGGACATCGTCCGGGCACCTACCCGACAGGCGGCCCCACCCGTCATTGTGACAAGAAAAAGGCGTGACGCCGGTACGCGAAGTCGTGTCGCCGGTGCGCACGTTAATGCCGCGTCGCCAGTTCCCAATGCGACGGGACGCCGGCCAGCAGCACGCCTAGCAATTAAACCGGCGACATGACGCGACGCATTTACGACGTCGCCGCCCTTCGGCCAAGGATTAAAGGCCTGACGACGCCTTTTGCCTCGTCGTGCACCCCCCCCCCCCCCCCCACATCCTCCCGCCTCGCCTCCCACATCCTCTCGCCGTCCCCCATGGTCAACACAGATGAGGCCTGGGAGCTCTACCGGTATGGGCTCCTCGCCCCTCCGGAATGCCGCGTCCCGAAGGGGTGGCACATCTCCAACGGCGGCCTCCTCATGCCACCGATCCCCCGAACGGAGGAGCTAGTCCGCCGATACGTCGCTCGCCGGCGCAGTTGGCTGACGCCCGCAGAGCACCGCCTCCCTGAGAACGACGACTACCAGCACAACTTGGGGAGGTGGCTCGATAAGTTGGAAGAGGAGCGGCAGGCCGTCATCGAGCTCGTCGACAGCCCCGACGTGCTCTTGTCGCGGTGGAACGCCACCGGGCGCCGCCGCTGGTGGGATCGGACTGGCCACACCGTGGCCAGCGCGATCGAAGCCGCGAGGCGGCACGCCACGACGGGGATCTTCCTCCCGCTCTGGCTGATGCCGCTGCCGTTGCCGACGCGCGGCCCCAGCGCGCAAAGGCGCCGGGGAGCGCCAGGCATCGTCATCCGCGACGAGCCACGCCGCCGCACCTCTCCCCGCCACCACTCCCCACCTCGGGGATGACTTTTCCTCCGCCAACGCCGCGAGGAGCCGCGCGCCACCGTCAAGGTCAAGGAGGAGCCACATGAGCCGCAGACCGACGACCTGTACAAGCTCCCGTCACCGCTGCACGACCCGATGGACGGCGACTGCCCCGGCCTCCTCGCTGCCATGGCCGCTTCGGTGGCCACGTTGGAGCAGGAGGCGTCGGGTTGGCTTCAGACGATGCACTCCACGGTGGTGGAGGCATCCGGGAGCCCCGGCGGCAGCAGCGTGGCCACGGCCACCTCCAGCACCCGATCCGCTCGCGCCGGCGCCTCCTCCAGCCATGCCGGCGCCTCCTCCTCCAGCAAATTCATCGTCCTCGACGACAGCGACGACGACGACGAGTTCGACTGGAGTGACGACGAGTAGGCTAGGGTTAGGGTTATGTCGGCAGCTTGCATTTGCAATTTTCTTCAAATTATGTAAAATATTTCTAAATTTGAATGAAATTGCAAATTTATTTCTCGTGCACAAGGTGTTTGTGTTTATAACGTAAAATAGCGGTCGTCGGATGGGGGGCACCGCTGTGGAACACTTCCAGCAAATTCATGGACACATGTCCGGCGCCCCCAAAGGTGTCCAACTGGGGTGCCGGACACATATTTGCTGGATGCTCTTACAGGAGAGAAAAACACAAGAATTTCCCTTACACTACTGGTAGGAGTAGCGCGGCATAGTTGGCGGGCAGTGTTTTGGCTCGTAGTACTAGATAGTCCCACTATAAAACATAATTTCAAATATTTTGAATGTAAAAAAGTTCAATGAAAAAAGATATTGATCAAAGTGTCATCTTCATATTGAATCACTAGAAAGTCTGGGCATGACGAGTAAAGGCTTTTGAAGAAGGTTTGCAACTAGGATAACAAAAATTGGAGACGGGTGTCCCCCTTCCAACTCTCCTTTTACATCTGAAGTTGTTTCCAGGAACACCATTCAGAAGAACATATGAGGAGGATGTGCTGAACAACTGAAGAGCCCAGCACAGTGTTTTTCTCCATATCCTTCCTTCCTAAGAATTTCCGAAGTTGTGGAGCATTCCACCTTGTGAAAATCATTCTTAAAGTCAATCTTTAAAATCATAATTTACTTCTTCGATTTATGCCATTGGTGCAAATTTGACTATGCCAGATATCCCTGAATAGTCCTTGTCTTAATAAATTCTTATTGATTTAAGTGAACAATTTCATGATCAATGTCTGCAATCTGTTTGCTAGCAGTTCTGTGATATCCTTAGAGCGTAGTTCAAAAGAGAAATATAACTGAAATCACCTTATCTTTAGAGCGCAGTTCAAAAGAGAAATATAAATGAAATCATCCACTATATAGGCTGCATTTTTCTTTAGTACAAGAGCAATAAGAGAACTCTTTATACTTTGTTAGCATAGC
Source organism: Poa annua (assembly GCA_026929855.1). Taxonomy (NCBI): domain Eukaryota; kingdom Viridiplantae; phylum Streptophyta; class Magnoliopsida; order Poales; family Poaceae; genus Poa; species Poa annua. Next base: position 88,364,566 of record CM049437.1, on the reverse strand, counting down.
CACATAGGGAGCCTTGGTGAAACTTCTCGCAGAAGTCATGAAAATCTTGCTTGATAAAAGGCCGAGATTTCTTGACAAATGCGGAGTTAAACCCATCACGTCCTAAAGAATTATTGGTTGGCGAAGCAGGAAACATCAATTTCTTTGTGAGCGAAAGGAGGTTCAGAAAAGCAAGATCGCCATGTGTAGTCAGCAGTTGATCATATCAAGCTTCCTAATTAGATTCTGTAATGGAGGCCGGGACTTTAGACCTGATTTTGTTTCTGTTAAATCTTGTCTAGCTCTCTCTAGTTACCTCTGTAAATCACTACTTTCGTTATTTTAATACGTTAGCTTTTCTCGAACGTGACAAGTATTCGCTGTGAAAGAGGTACTCATACAAACATTCATTAGAAATGTTTAAATTCTAGGAGTATCTTAATTCCTTTGAATATAACCACTGCAGATACTTGACGCCCAATGCTTGCTCTGCACTACACATATTCACATTCACTAGAAATGTTCAAAATTCTATCTATCTAGTACACATCTATACATCAACCTGGCTACTTTACATAAAGAATAATGAATACAATATATACTTGAAGCTTCTAACATCTAACAAACTAGGGGGATGAACTATCTAGATACCACCCGCGTGTTGATGGAGGCATACCGTTTCAAGAATGAGCTTATCTGGCTCCACAAGGAAATTTCGGAGCCAAAGAGCCGCACACTAACTGATTTCCTGGACCCTGTTCTAACAAATTCCAGCTCCCGCGATACACCATGTTCTTCGTAGCTGGGGTCATCAAGAAATGGGAGGTCAACCAAGCCCTCAGACTCTACATTCTTAAGCCATCCTCGGAGTAAATAGTTTATAACCTGATCAAAGACCAAAGTTCAGTGGTCATCATTATTGTTGAAACAAAATAGCTAGCCACTAGTAAACATCTCAGTTGTACCGGAACTTAGACTTCACAACTGGTGTGGTTTCTAACAACTTTAGACACATAACAACTTATAAAAATTGTTTTGCTGGATTAACCAACTAAATCTTTTTACATGATATTCAGGTTAACTGAATATTTAAAACTTGACTTGGGCCTGAAATATTTACTTATACTGCTGCACAAGGCAGGTTCATGAGCCTAAGACCTACCTACTGCTAGGTAGATAAAAAGACAGAGAGAATATTGCTCGCTTGAATGTTAACATGAAGATGTTCTGGGCTTAAATAGCTGTGCCTTACAAGACGATCACAAAAAGATGAATCTCAAATGTTATCTCTGATATTTGTAAGCAGTCAAATAAAAAACTAAGTAGTATAAGATAGATATGCAATCTGCCTACTGTAGAACCTTATCTGTGTTTGGCGCAACAAGCCACCCGCACTTGTGGATCTTGCCTTGGGGAGCTCATGCATTGCATTTATGCTTCAAAAAGGTGTGTTGGCAATTTCTCTTTAGTGAAGATTGTTGTGCCGATTGGCAATATGCTGCCTTGGAAGATCAGGCTACGTGTGAAAGTATGTTTTTGCTCAGTATAAATTGTATTATATTGTTACTTCGCTTTATACTGTTAATTGCGTATGGTACATGCCGTCATAAACAAATGAGACTGAAAAAATTTATGCATTTTCTCAGACTTCGTAAATCTTAATGTAGGTGCGGTTGATATCTGAAGTGTTACAACTAAAACAATAGTTCGTACACTCATAGTGGTTGACAAGAACAGTCAACACGTAATAAGATACACACTAACGTATCAATAAGCGTGCACCTTTCTTGCAAAAAATGCTGGTTGTCATGTCTCCTTGGCTGTGCACTGTGCTAGATGTAAGTTTTATGTCCTGTGTGGTAGCCAGTCCACAGGGTAACCAACGATTTTTCAGGCCTTTCAGAGGCGGCAGCCCAATTCACATATATGGGATTCTGGGGCAACGCGTGGTTGCCTGCTGGGCGCTATTGGTCCCAACCTTCCAGAAGTAGGAGTGTATTGGTGTGAATTGTTCTATTTTACAGAGTACAGATCTGTGGCTTCATTGCTTAAAAGTATACTTTTGACCCAAAAAAAGTGTATCTTTGTGATATTTCTTCTACAAACAAAAGAAGCTACAAATGGATTAGTCTATTTCGGTTTTTTCTAACTAGTTTTAGGTTTAAATTTGAAATTCTAAAGGGAAATACATTGCTCCAAAAATGATCCACCAGTTTCCAGATTGTTTGCATGCTATTTTGGAGTTGCATGTTCGCAGCCTGACGGTGATTTGCTCTAGATATGTAGTGCGGAAGTTTACCTCGGGAACCTCATCGTGGGGACAGTGACCGGCTGGGCTGATTTGATAATAGGGTGCTTCTGGGACCTGCTGCTTTACTCTACTACCCCAAAAAGGTCCAACCCAAGGATCTTCTTTCCCATACATAAGAGAAATGGGAATATCCTGCCTCTGGCACCTGCAGATGATCAGTGTTAAAATGGAATTATAGTTTATAAGCAATAGATCAATTCATCAATTGGGTTTTCCACTTCACCTAGAAAGTGCCTCCTGGAAGGATATCTGACCCATTGGAGCAAACATAATGGAGGCAAATGACGCAGCAGCTGCTGGGTGCTCCGTTGTTTCTATAATACGCGAGAACACCTTGTCAACATTTGTTGAGTGGTCAGCATATACTTGCCGGAGTATCTTCTGTATACTTCTCGGGTCACGTATCTTCTGCCACCTGCATCACAAAGGGATTAATCATTAATGGACAGCTTATATGATCCAACGCATGGATAGCGAACATAATTCTGATGATGCAATAATCACATGGCTACCATGACATCCTCGTAAGCAGAGAGAAATGCAACGCAAATGGAGAAGAAATACAGAAAATTTCATGAGAAAGTACATAATTTATGTGAAAAAGTGTATTTTTTCTCGTGAGGGTTGAAAATGTCAGCTTATCTCCAAAAATTTCATGTAAAAGATTCTTGAGAGAAAGTAAGATAGACTCCCAGAATAAGAATGGTATGCAGACAAATAAAACGTAACTTAAGTACACATTTTCAGGTAAAGTCTGCACATACATTACCATGCAAAAAAAATGAATCCCAAAATGTAACTACAATTTGCCAGTCCATTGAAGCTAAAGATCGTACGAATCCAACTTAGTGAAGCCAAAACATGAAGACACCAGCAATGGACAGTAGGGAGAAATTTAAGATTGCATACACTGTTTCAGTAAGTTTCCTCACAGATGATGGAAGAGGAAATGTCCCAGCCCATGGAAAAATCTTCGACAAACGAGGAGATCTTGCGGGGTTAGGAAGGAAACCCCAAAATGGTGTTGCATTAAGCAATGTGATCCCCTTTACAAGGTGTGGATTGGATGAGGCAAAATATAGAGCAACAAAACCTCCAAGAGAGTTTCCTACAATATAAACTGGTTCACCGATAACCTGCAAGAGGGCTATAAAATTAGCATACAGAAAAGGAGATGTAATTCCAATAGTTGATGATAAGCCGTCAGAGTGGTTCTGTGGTTGTGAGGCAAATCAGAGACATGTTAGCAAAATGAACATTGGATGAGGCAACAAAGCTTCAGAAATGGTACCTCTTCGATGAAATGCTGGACCTGGTCATGCCACAAGTCTACCGAGTACACCAATTCATCTGCCCATGGCTGCGAATCCTGTCCAAAGCCCCAATACGACTCCTCGTCCTGCTCCCCTACCATTTCCTTAGGAGCAGGGTCTTCACACGGCAAAGACATTCCCTGCCCTAGAAAATCCATCGTCCACACCTTGTAATCACGACCAAGATCCATCAGTTGCTTCTCATAATGGAACGTGCCCACTCCAAAACCAGGTAGGAAAAGCACTGCTGGCGCCTTGCTGTTCGCGTTGCCAGACTTCTCGTAGTATACCGTCAGCTTCGGCTTCCACTCCCACAAGCCAGTAGTGATCTGAGAACTGTCCGGCCCTTCTGGAAGACCCGGAATCACCATTTTCTCGATCTCGCCGGCCTTCCGGGTGATGCCCTGGAGAGCCGCGTCGACATTACTTACGTGGAAGCCATGGCTGGCATGCAGCTTTCCCGAATCACCTGAATTCGAGGCTCTCGCCGTGCCGACGCAAACAACTGCAGTTTTTCTTGCCCGAGCAAGCTTGGCATGGCGCGGACCAAGACCGGTGCCGAGAAACCTCCGAGCGCTGCTAGGTGTTTGATGAATTGCCAAGCAAGAGTGGCTGGAGGAAACCACTTCCATGACCTCTTCGGTAGCTAGCACGCTAGTTCTGCAACAGAGGAGCGAACCAGATTCAGGAAGGTGCACAGACCACAGTCTATCTATATGGATATGGGGATGAGGTATGAGCGGAGAAATGAAATAGAAATGAATCAAGCTACACAAGGATCCGAAACTACACTTGGATTCAGCAGTTAACTGAATCCGACTCAAACGGATGACCGATTTGATGCCAATACGCAGACAAAAAAGGCCGACTGGATCTTACGAGACTGGCGCCATTTTCTTTACACCAAAATGGTACCGTGCTATGAACAAGCCTAGGCGTTGGGCAGCTCGGAGTTCAGCTGAGCTCTCCGATTGGGGGATTGTTCGCGGGAAAGAAAATACCATAAAGAACACCTAGAACAATCGGAGCAAGCTGAGTTTGCTCACCAGCAAAAAAGGAACGGATGCAACTCCGGGTGGATCTCCACGCCGCGCCACCCCAGTCGAGTGGAACGGAGGAGGAGGAGGAAGAACTCCTTCCAGGTGGCGTGCTTCGGTGCCCGAGGAGTGTTCAACTTCCACGAACGAGGGAGCAGATATGTGCCAGTACTAGTAGTAGCAGCAAAGGCCGAGGGCGGAGGGGGTAATCTTGATCTGGAAGGCTGCTCCTGCTCGGTCTACCATGAATTTCTTCTTGCGTCCAGGTCACTCCTACCGAACTCCGTTTTGCGTTGCGTCCGGGTTACTTCTACCTCCGCGCGCTTGTCTTCTTCCTCCCCCTCTCCACGTCGAGCTCTTGTGTTCAACCCCGTCGCTCCTCCACCACCACACACCGTCTTCCCCGCCGAGCTATCCTACCAACCCATCTGAATATCTCATGGACGGCACCAGGTGAAGCCACATGTCTTGTGCCACAGGTTCAACGCACACAATCGTGCACGTGTTCTGCGCAAAACATGTACGGCCTCGTAGATGATTTAGAGGGAAATGACTCGGGGAAAAACAGGTATTTTCTTCTGAATTTCTTGTTTTCTTTTTCGGAAACCCCCTGACGAGCTTTTTAGTTTCAGACAGTAATTTTTCCAAAGAAAAAAAGGTCATTGATTTATTGCATTACTCAAATTTGTTCACAATTAAGAGCAAGGTAAATAGAAAGCAGCTCTTGGCTATTAGATAGTCAATCAACCCACGTCGGCTAAAATATATCTTCCTGACTAGAAGAATACCCCGCGCGTTGCAGCGGAAATCTCATTACAAATTTATTATGTAAATGAAATTAGATTAAGATGTATTGAATATTTAATTTTCAAGATGTCATTGATCACAACAATGAGGCACAAAATTTAATTTATGTGGAACTATTGAATTTTTTTGACTAAATATTAGTGATGTGGATAATTATATGGATGAAAAAAGATGACATGGATGTACTATTACTAATTATTGTTGGTGGAGATGACATGGGAAATTCATTGGTTAAAATGTCGGTGATGTTGATAACTTGTATGTTGAGATAGAAAATAACTAATGCACTTAGTGGAGTTTTGTTTTATAAGAAGTATGGATAGATAGTTGGTGCACCTTACACACTTGATGCACGTGCTATGACCGGCTCATATTTTAAGTCCTATTTTTTGACTAAGCAAAGTATATTAGAACCGTACATATGTTGATATTTAGCACTATTGGCGTTTCAGCTTTATGTTGATCTGCGTGGAATTATCGGAACAATCTCGTTTTTAACAAGACAAGGAATTTTCATATTATGTATGTTATCAACATGGTGACGAGCTGGATCCAGCTATGGACTTTTCTTCTCATCCCGGATCAACGAGAACTTATGGATACATATTGTGCTCAAATCCGGATGGTCGCTCAGGATATCTTCTCCCGGGCTATGTGGCAGCATACTACTAGATTTTGATAGTTGCTCTTTGATGCGAGTTTGATAGTTGATCTTGTCTCGACCATGTGTTTACTGCTTCGTTGAGATGTAAACTCTTATAACGCTACAAAACTTTGCACTCGATGTAGGGCTGTGGCTATCCCCTTTTCTAAAAAAAAAAATCATGGAGGTTTCAAAAAAAAAAGAAAATGGCTAGATGAACCTCGCGACACCCCTCCTTGATATCCGATATCCCTTCACAATTGGCTCACAGACACGATTTCTCCTTGCATATACGTCTCGCTCCCTATATTATACTTCCTTTGCATGAAATATAATTTAGCTACCAAAACATATTACATTTTGTTACGGAGGGAGTTTTTTTTGTTCGATTACCAACTCTACCTTATATTCATGCGTGTATCTTTGCGTCCAACGTCACTCCGACAGTCATTAAGTACACCACATTTAACCCTAGACTGCTCACAATGGAAAGTAATTAGTATCATGCATATAAGCATATGATATATATATTTATGTTATGATATATATATATATTTATGTTACTAGCTCCATAGTGGATAGTAACATATGTGTATGTGTAGTATCATGTAGTTCTATCTTTATTATGTTTGAAGACTCTCTGTGCATTGGACAATATCTACATATGATACCGTTATCCCCTTTCTCATCATTGATTGCAGTTTGACGTCAGATTTTGTATACTACACAGTATGCATGATACCCACCTATTAGGCTAGCCATAGTGGGAGTATCATGATACTAGAAATATGATAATAGTGTATGTTACTACTTTCACAATGGGTACTAGTCCCTCTATCTCGGGTCCGGATGGCACCCGCCGGGTTCGGGGCCGGGTTTGGCCCCCCCATACCCGCACCCGGCCATCGTCCCCGCCCCCGCCACCCGCCCCCATGCCCGTCGCCGGGTCCAGATCGCAACCATACCCGCCACCCGCCGGGTTTTTTTTGACCCGACGGGTACCCGCCAAGTCCTCAGCGCCATGGGCATGGGAGGAGCGGTGGCGTGGCGTCCTCTCCCGATGCCGTCTTCCTCGATCCCCTCCGCCTCCTCCCTGCTGCTTGCTCGACGGCGGCCACTGTTGCAGAACGGCGGAGGCACCTCTCCTCGCTGCTTGCTCGACGTCGGCCTCTGCTGCAGAACGGCGGAGGCACAAGAACGGACTGCGGACGAGCGGAGGCGCTGGAACAGAGGAGCGGCAGCAGAGGCGCAGAAGGTGGAGGCGCAAGTGAAGGGGCGAGCGAAGGCGGCCTGCGGCGTGTGCGTGCTGGGCCTAGACTGCTGGGGAAGAAGATGAGATTGGATCGAGCGATGGGATGGAGCGCGTGCGTGTTGTGCTGTGTGGTGTGGTGTGTGCGTGCGTGGACCCATGGTGTGGTGCGTGGGTTGTGCTGTGTGCTGCGTGCTTGGGTTGTGGTGTGGCCGTGTGGGCTGCGTGCGTGGGGCTGGGGAGTGGATTAGGTGAGTGTGTGGGACACTGACAAGTGGGGTTTACATGTGTAGTCGGGTACGCGGGTTCGCGGGTTCAGGTTTGGCACCCCCATACCCGCCTCCGTTAGACCCGTCGGGTCTGAATCTCTACCGTTAAGCAGACCCACGGGTGTAGATTTTCACCAAACCCTCCCCATTTAGTGCGGGTACCCGTCGGGTTACCGGGTATCGGGTACCCATTGCCATCCGGAATCTCGGGTTAAAAGGCATGCATGATAATTCATTAAGACGTATGTTTCTTTTTATTGGGGCTAAAATATTGCATGAATTGGTGGGAGAGGGAACCACCCACTAATTGAAAGGGAATTATAATGCAAATGCGCCTTAAATGTAGGGTGCATTTGGGATTGCATGATTTTTAAAGTGTGCATTTTAAACTGAGACAGAGGGAACATATTTATAGTATTGCATTAATTAGGTTGTATACTCATCCTGTCTTGAAATGTGTTATGTTACGGTATCTACCTATAATACTACTATCTGAAGGGGATCGCATGCAGAAAACAAAAAATTTCCTAACATCGATAACCTTAAACTAGCCAGAATATATACTATGCAGATATAGTAGTACGCAGAGGGTTCGGTATACATACCCTTGTAGACCGAAAAGCGGGGATTACGCTCCCGCACAAGCGTTGCTGTCGTAGACGCCGTAGCCGACCTCAAGGTCGCGGAGAACTTGGCGCGACGAAGAAGACGATGACGCGGCGATAGAAACCGACGACGACCTCGAGGCCGTGTGGAGGAAGCAGACCTCCAGCACCACTAGTGTGGCACCTCGCAGGGCGTTACACACATACGGTGAAGCCGACGAACTCCGGGCCCGATCCAGGGACGAGCAGCGGAAGACTGGGACCGGAAGACCAGCAGCACGGCGGCGTGCGTATGGCGGAGAAAACTTTATCCTTGGCGCAACTCCAAACTTGGGAGTCACGTGATCCAAGGAGAGAGAGAGAGAAAAGGTGGTGTTTAAAGGCCAGGGGGGGCACCTATATATGTAGGAGAAAAGGGGCTGCCAGCCTTGCTGGCCGGGCGGTGTGGGACTAAACTCCCACACCAGCCCCCCCTCCTTGATGCGCCGGCCTAGGTGGGCCCCATGTGGCCCACCTAGGGCTGGCCGAACTCTCCTCCCTCCCTTAGGGGGGGACCTTCCCCCTTCATGGGCCTTCCTTCCACCGGAAGGCCCATTTAAGGTATTTTGCCTTTAAAAATTCAGGAAAAATTAAATAAAAATATATTTAACTATTAATTACATTAATTAATATTAAATACATATTACATAATTTATTCCGGCTCCGAAAACTATTTCGTCGCTGCCCGATCTCCATCAGATCTTTCCCGGGACGTTCCCGGTGCTCTCTTTTCCTATTTTTCTCTTCCGGTAAAATGTCGACTCCCCTTAAGTGTGATACCCTAGCGGTTCGATTATCGCACCAGACATGATCGAGACTCCTCTCCGATCAATGACTAATTCGTGGACCGAGGATACCCAGAATTAATCCCTGCGAGATAACGAATACTTTACCTTTCGAACCAAGACGTCTGAGTCTTAAACCTTTTGCCATGCGATACTTAGCGCGTCCGAGACTCGTTCATAGATATCTCCATACCTAGCTTGATCTCGTTACCGACGCTGCTAACTTCTACTCGTCAATGATCTTATGTCCTGGTGACCTAGTCACACGCTTGCAAGCTCGTTTGACATAATCTCACCGAGTGGGCCCTAGAGTATCTATCCTGCTATGCGGACTGGCAATTCCCGCTCTTGATCCCCCGTCTCAACATACTCCTTTCCGACACCCGAGAGGGACACCTTTATTGTCACACTTTGTAAGATATGACGTTTGATGCAATCAAAGTGTCTTTCAGGAATAGCAATAAGAGTAGATCTCACGGTCAAAGGCGTAATGACTACGTCCTACAAATATTGGGTATGTCCATCACGTCATTCTCCCAATGACATGACTCCATTGTCAACTGACATAAATGTCACATGATCGGGAAACCTCGATCATCAATTGCCCAATGAACTAGTTAGATAGAGGCTACTAGGGACCTGGTTGTTTATCTACCACACGTGTATTAATGTTTCCGCTTAATACAGTTATAGCATGGTATAAAACATATAATGAACAATTGAGATATGACGAATAAACTATCTTTATTAAGTGCCTCTAGGGCATATCTCCTTCAGTCTCCCACTTTTGCACTAGAGTAACACTTAATCTAGTTTACAACTAGGTAAAAGCTCAACACCCATAGCAACTTGGTGCATGCTTGCTTCGTGGAAGAGGAATACAGTCAACAGATCTCACACATTGAGATCTGTATGTGCTTTGCAACACTTCTATGTCAACCAGTTTGACATCATCCCGCATCTTACGATGACGGCGAAATATATCTTAGTCGATGGAGTGAGACTCAGTCCAATCACACTTGCTACTTCTGAAGTTGCCATATATTTCTATACCTATTATGTAGATTATGCGACAGTGCATTCATATGCGACTTCGCAAGCTAACCATGTCTTTCTTCAAAACAAAGGACATCTCCTATATGAGATTTCTAGTCGTATGGGTCAGTGTCATAACTTGCATCATCGTAACCGATTTACGGCAAGTTATCTTTCCACTCTTACCCTTTACCAGAAAACATATCTTCAGTTCTCACAGACACTGAAGAATATACTTAACATTTGTTCATTGATCCACACAAGGATCACTCTAGAACCTGTTCTTCAACCAAGAACGTGGGTCACATCAAGTCGAGCTTTCAGTCTGATACAATCTATGTCTGAGGCATAGAGGATGTGGAACATCATTTTTCTTTCATCAGCTATCACTGAAAATGCCAAGATAAACTTAATATTTTACCTAGTCATACAAGCAAGAACCTCTTTCTTCGCTTGTTCTATTCTGATACGCTTCAGAATCTTAACCTAGGAAAATATTCCGACCTAATGTTATTAAGCCCCCTTTTTTTATCTATACAATTATAGATCGAATGCCTAATACTCCTAACTTCATTCATAGAAAATTTAACCACTTAAATAATCATTTATACTTTGCTAGAGGATCTGTATCATTCTCAATATGTCGTTACATAAAATAGGAATGACACTTAGCTCCCACTTAAATACGCCATCCGTATATATGACCAAGGAATTTCTTTTAGCTCCCACTCAAATATGCCATTCACATATAAGATCAAGAAAAGCTACTTAGCTCCCACTCACTTCTTTGCAAATGCAAGTTTCTTCAACTATTTTGGACAACTCCAAAATCCTTTGATCACATCATCAAAGTGAAGATTCCAGCTCCGATATGCTTGCTTCAGCCCATGAATGGACAGCTGAAGTTTGCATACATGTTTAGCATCCTCAGGATCACCAAGCCATTTCATTGTACTAATTACAACTCTTTCTTAATGATACCATTAAGAAACATGGTTTCCTTATCCATCTATCAATTTCTCAATTTGAAATTGTAGTAATTGCTAAACGACCCCGAATAGATTTAGGCTTCGCCACTTGAGACAAAATCTCGTTATGGTCAACTTTTGAATTTGTCGGAACTGTTTCACGACAAATCGATCCTTATCAGCGTCTATTCTTTCATAAAATTCCATATTCCATTAACAGCCTAGATGCCATCAAGAAGATCTCCCAAGTTATTACCTGGTAATCGTATATGGATTTTATCTCGGATCATATATGACTCATAGCCATTTATCGGACTTAGGTCTACCATCTCTTCTTCGTAGTTCGTAGGTCTATCATATTCCATTAACATGACCTTCATAACAAGATTGTCGTACCACACAGTGTGGAACACAACCTTGTACACCTACGTTCTCAGTATGAGCTCAGAGCATCATGATCTTTATCATCAGCTTCTTTCAAGTTGAGGAGCATGACACCGGAAACACTTTCCGTTGCGCCACTCTGATGTCTGGAGAGAAAGTTCATTAACTTCGTCTTGCTCTACTTTCTTTCCCACTAATACCCTTGGACAAGAAACTATTTCTTTTGCAAGGCATATTCCGGCAACGTTTTTGCCTATGTCGTGAGACATGTACCCAACTAATTCTTTAGGTACGGTACACTACAAAGATTTATCCATTTTAGGTTTGATCACATCGAAACACTAAATTGCTGAAACGACAATCTAGGCTAAAAGCCATGCCATCACTCATATGGTATTGTCTCCATGGATTTAAATGTTTCCCTATTATCTAACGTGAATGTTATGTTTCTACCATACGACTCTAATGATCACAATAATTCGGTAAGAGATTTATTTACCACACACTATTCGATAGGGTGCGATTACGACGTCCTAACATACCATAACACTATGGTGTTCCATGCGACGTAATTTGTGGAACTCTTCTCACAAGTCTTCCAATGATGTGCCAACATTATAACTCAAATCTTTATTTCCTCGATCTGTATCGCAGGAATTTGATTTTCTTGTTAAATTTATTTTCCTACTTCACTCTGAACTTGTTTGATCGAATCAAAATCTTCAGACTAACATTTCCTAAGTGGATATCCGTATATCTACTCGGAATATTCATGAAGTCTAGGAAACAAAGACTTCCACTACACGTTAAAGTACTTCATTGATTCACATACACCCACATGAATGATTCTCAACAAGTTATACTCAAACGTTCAATGAAGTTTACGAAATAAAGGTCTCCACTACACGTTAATTACTTCATTGATCCACATACATCTATATGCATGATTATCAATAAGTTATATGCCCGCTTTCCGAAAACGGTGTCTTAGTTATCTTGCAAGTGTCAAAAGATCAAATCTAATGACTTGTAGATCCATCTGTATGGAGCTTGTTCATTGACTATAACATTGACATGACTTAAACGGTAGTGCCACACGAATGTGGTGTCTTTATTAAGTTTGTATCCTTTGGCATTAATATTATGAATGTGGGAGCTTCTACCATCTAAATTCAAATCGGCTGATGATCATTACTTCATAAATATAGGACAACGATTTTGTCACTAACATATATGAACAATTGTCTTGCTAGAGAAGACACACTTATAACGATCATACTAACAGGCGATTATAAAAGAATTTATTCAAATGGTAGATCTAGAGGGAGAGTGTTCATGGCTATCACAACATTTTGTCTGCCATCATCAACACACATTGTCGCCTCATCCTTCCAAGCTACTCAAGTAGTAAATCTGGTTTTCATAAAACATGACTAGTATCAAAAACTTAGTCACTACTGCGAGTTCTTGCTTAGGTAAAACATTCATAACGTGTATATCATATATACACCATCATCATTGATGACTTCCCGACGATATGTTTCATCTTCTTGATTCTTCCAATGCAATCAAGAACCATGAAGGTGAACGATTCCCCTTGCATGACATAGTCTATGACAAAGCATTTGCACCTGGCAACGTTGTCTGTCATCCAGTGATCGAGCAGAGCGAGGCGTCTCAATGTCATCAAGTATGACCAATGTCATCGAGTATGACCAGTGTCATCAAGTATGACTGCCACGTGCTCCTTCAACGCGTGTATTCTCTTCCATCTTGGTTGAGAAGTAAAACAGTCAACGTACTGATAAACTTCATCAACCCAACTTTAGGTGTATCCTGAGTTCAGCGATCATCTCATATGTTCGCGATCTAACAACTCGTACCCACCGTAAATTCTCTATGGCAGAGATCATAGCATACACTGGACTATGATGATATTATCCGCACAAAAACTTGATAATCCAAATTATCCATTTCTTAGAGGAATCTCCGGGTTTATCTCCTAGCGGGTATTGTATCACAAAGAGCTAATGGTTTAAACAAGGAGTATCCTCAAGCTATAGTATAAAACTATGAAGTTTGGACCCAACCTTTTAAGTTTCTCAATCGCAGGATTGCGCCTAATTTTCAAAAAAGGCTATAACACTGGTTAATATCTACAAAGGTTTTGCAAAACATAAAGACTTTGTTCATTATAAAATAGGGTTCAAGTTTTAATAAAATAAAACTACCAGAACTCCCACTCAAAACGAGTATCCCTCTCATCGTTTTAGTGATTACACGACCCTCATCCATTTTGCAACCCCTCATCGTCAGAGCCGGCAACATAACTTCAAAGGTAGACATCGACATGTCAATCACAACAACTTTGTGACTCATGCTTAACCTTTCGGTCACCTTGTTCCGAGGCCATGTCTGTACATGCTAGGCTCGCAACACCTTCAACGTAAATGCGTGTGCAACATGGCTTACACCCACTGTATGCGAACGACGATATGTCTGACACCCGATCGTCACGGCCTGCCTCATAACGTAGAACTTTCTTGGTGGTGCACGTCGAAGGGAGAACACAAATGGTATTTTGGAGAGATCATCTTATATTACTACCGCCGTGTAACTAATATATACTATATATATTCACACAATATAAGATGCACACAAAACATCAAAATGTAATGCGACGTGATATGGTCCTTGCGCCGATGGTCTCCTTCGCGCCCACAGTTTATAAACAATTTAATAAACCTACCTTGACCATATCACATAGCCCCTGCAAAATAAAGTTAGACGCCTCTACTTTATCTTTTGCATATTTTACGTGGCTTGGGGCTGTCGTAAATAGAACCGCTTCATACCTACGAACCTATGACCACAACAACGATCAAATAATTGCATATTTATTCATCCCTTTCGTGCCCTCCATTGAAAATTCAAAGCCAACTAAAGAGAGAGAGACAGACACCCGCCAGCCACATATACGGAACCAGCCGTATGTCAGTTGTGGAACCAGTCTCGCGTAAGCGTACGCGTAACGTCGGTCCGGGCCGCTTCATCAACTCGATGCTGCCGGCAGTGCAAGTGCACGCGAGAGGGTAGCAAATAATAAGAACGTTGTCCCCGTGATAAACACGGGTGCAACTAGCGCACAGCTATATCTACGCATAGATCGGCTCTGATACCACTGAAGGGGATCGCATGCAGAAAACAAATTTTTTCCTAACATCGATAACCTTAAACTAGCCAGAATCTATACTATGCAGATATAGTAGTACGCAGAGGGTTCGGTATACATACCCTTGTAGACCGAAAAGCGGGGATTACGCTCCCGCACAAGCGTTGCTGTCGTAGACGCCGTAGCCGACCTCAAGGTCGCGGAGAACTTGGCGCGACGAAGAAGACGATGACGCGGCGATATCGGTGAAACCGACGACGACCTCGAGGCCGTGTGGAGGAAGCAGACCTCCAGCACCACTAGTGTGGCACCTCGCAGGGCGTTACACACATACGGTGAAGCCGACGAACTCCGGGCCCGATCCAGGGACGAGCAGCGGAAGACTGGGACCGGAAGACCAGCAGCACGGCGGCGTGCGTATGGTGGAGAAAACTTTATCCTTGGCGCAACTCCAAACTTGGGAGTCACGTGATCCAAGGAGAGAGAGAGAGAAAAGGTGGTGTTTAAAGGCCAGGGGGGGCACCTATATATATAGGAGAAAAGGGGTTGCCAGCCTTGCTGGCCGGGCGGTGTGGGACTAAACTCCCACACCAGCCCCCCCTCCTTGATGCGCCGGCCTAGGTGGGCCCCATGTGGCCCACCTAGGGCTGGCCGAACTCTCCTCCCTCCCTTGGGGGGGGGACCTTCCCCCTTCATGGGCCTTCCTTCCACCGGAAGGCCCATTTAAGGTATTTTGCCTTTAAAAATTCAGGAAAAATTAAATAAAAATATATTTAACTATTAATTACATTAATTAATATTAAATACATATTACATAATTTATTCCGGCTCCGAAAACTATTTCGTCGCTGCCCGATCTCCATCGGATCTTTCCCGGGACGTTCCCGGTGCTCTCTTTTCCTATTTTTCTCTTCCGGTAAAATGTCGACTCCCCTTAAGTGTGATACCCTAGCGGTTCGATTATCTCACCAGACATGATCGAGACTCCTCTCCGATCAATTACTAATTCGTGGACCGAGGATACCCAGAATTAATACCTGCGAGATAACGAATACTTTACCTTTCGAACCAAGACGTCTGAGTCTTAAACCTTTTGCCATGCGATACTTAGCGCGTCCGAGACTCGTTCATAGATATCTCCATACCTAGCTTGATCTCGTTACCGACGCTGCTAACTTCTACTCGTCCATGATTTTATGTCCTGGTGACCTAGTCACACGCTTGGAAGCTCGTTTGACATAATCTCACCGAGTGGGCCCTAGAGTATCTATCCTGCTATGCGGACTGACAAATCCCGCTCTTGATCCCCCGTCTCAACATACTCCTTTCCGACACCCGAGAGGGACACCTTTATTGTCACACTTTGTAAGATATGACGTTTGATGCAATCAAAGTGTCTTTCAGGAATAACAATAAGAGTAGATCTCACGGTCAAAGGCGTAATGACTACGTCCTACAAATATTGGGTATGTCCATTACGTCATTCTCCCAATGACATGACTCCATTGTCAACTGACATAAATGTCACATGATCGGGAAACCTCGATCATCAATTGCCCAATGAAGTAGTTAGATAGAGGCTACTAGGGACCTGGTTGTTTATCTACCACACGTGTATTAATGTTTCCGCTTAATACAGTTATAGCATGGTATAAAACATATAATGAACAATTGAGATATGACGAATAAACTATCTTTATTAAGTGCCTCTAGGGCATATCTCCTTCACTATCATCTCTTTGATAATTAATTACAGTGATATATCATATTTTTGTTAACATGGCACATATACAATTAATAAATTTGACTTACCTTAAAAGTACACTTAACATGGCTCGTATACAATTAATAAATTTGACTTAGCCAACGAGACACCCTATATGCACCAAATGATTTAGTAAATATATGAGGTCTCTCATCAATCTGTTGACCCAGAATACAATGCAAGTAAAACCCTGCGAGATTTTCTTATAATAGCACAATACTTTATCATGTTTGGTTCCAGCAAATTAATGGAATTTGTTTGACATTGTCAGAATTACTAAATTGTTTTCCTGTATACCATGCACGCTATATTTGTTTTCATACTTTTTTGAAGGGAATTACTGCAGGGGAGTCCGCCACAACCTTTTATTGTAGGATAGAACCTCTGTGCGGAATCACTGTTTGACACATCATTCTTTCAGCTTTTCGTTCTTGACAGCCTGGCCTTGAACTAGCATTTTGCTACAGGACCAAAACTGATGTAAAAATCTTACCTATCTACAAAATTACTAATCCAAAGATCTAGACCAGGCAACACAGAAGCCTTAACTCTATGCTTAAGCAAAGAGACATCTTATACAAAAGAGGTTTTCCATCCCTTAAAGGAGGGTCTGATGTTCTTGAAAATCCATCCATTGCGTTGTTTCCAGATGTTCCAACAAGCAAGTATCACAATCTCAGTGAAACAAGGCCCCAAAAAGCATTTCCTGGCATGTAAAAGACTTTGAGCAAGAGTAACAGAGGTCCACTCAACTTGTAGATAATTCCATATCCTGGAACTGAACTGACATTGAAAAAAGAGATGACACCAATCTTCTAAAACTCCAGCATGACACAATACACAATCATTATCATCAGTGACTCGCCATTTCCTTCTAAGCATCATGTCCTTTGTGTTTAATCTGTCATGTAGCAACAGCCAAGCAAAAACCTTGTGCTTGGACATAGACTTGGATTTCCAAATCCATTTAGAAGGTTGGTGTGTCTGTGTTGATTCAAAGTGTAGATGATAAAACCCTTTTGGGGTGTACACTTCCTTTTTGAAATTGCAGATCCACCCATCATCCCCTTGCTATATATTAACCCTTGACAGGAGGTCAATAAGAGAATTATACTCCTGAATAGCTTCCACGGAGAGGGGTTAATGAAAACCATCAGAGTATTGTGCTAGAGCCATGAATTCATGTTGTCATACTTTTATTTTATTCCCATTAAGTGAATGACAATCACTCGTTGAGTGTAAGCGATCAGAATAATTTTCGAGGAAATATTTCAACACAAATTTATTAATTCGACACGACGATAACTAGCTGTATGTTACTTTATTTGTCTCTCTATTCACTAATTAGTAATTACATGTCAAATCATCCTATTTTTTTTATCTATGGGAAATCTATGTTACTTTACTCTCATTGTGATTAGTATATAAACTAAAATTGTCCGGTTATTTTTAAATTCAACCGTTTTGGGATCTGATAAACATGCTAATGTAGCTCATTATGTAGCATATAGAACATTCATCAACTTATCCTCCTTCAACGATAACGATAAAGACTAGCACATACTTTCCGAAAATCATTTATAGAAACGTGCTGTACGTCATAACTGAACGAGTCGTTATGTGTGTGAACACAAGAGGCTTCGTCTGCACGGTATTTTTAACAAAATATGACCGTTTTCGGGAACTAATCGCGTATTTGGTCGTCCGGCGAAACTAATTGCAAATCTGGCCTTTGAGGTCGGCGTTCTCCATCCTCTCCGGAGCCGACCTCTGTTTTATTTTATTTTAATCATTAGAAAAATTACGGGACAACGGGTAGCGCCGAACTACATAAGTTCGGCTCCAACCTTATTGGCGCCGACCTCAAGGGGCAGATATGAAAATAGTTTTAAGAAAGGGCCACATGTATAAAAAAAAAGCACGACGCAGCCAGCGCAGCGATTTCAGTTGCGGTTTCCGTTGAAAAGGGCGTTGCTCATCCTGGAGCTTGGAATACTCCCCCCAAGCTTCTCCTTCTCCTTCCCCTCCCAACCACTTCGATTCCCCAAACCAAACGCCACCGCCGATGGACCCTACTCCCGCCGCCGCCGCCCGCCGCGCGGCGGCGATCGCCCGCCACCTCGCCGGCCTCCCATCCTCCGCCTCCGCCACCGCCGCGCTGCGCTCTTCCCCGTGCCTGACCTACGCGCCGCCGGAATCCACCGAGGCCCCGCCGGCGTTCGCGCCCACGGAGCTCCGCGCGCTCCTCGACGGGCACCACCTGAGGGACCGCGACTGGGTGTTCGGCGCCATGGAGGAGAGCCTGCTGTTCTGCCCGCGCCGCGCCGGCGCCAAGGTCTTCGTGTCGCCGGACTACAACGAGGGCAAGGAGGGGCAGAGGGAGGCCACCATGCGCCGGATCGGGTACCTCGCGCGGCGGGGCGTGTTCCGCGGCTGGCTCACCGAGGCCGGGCCCGAGGCCGAGCTCCGCAAGCTCGCGCTGCTCGAGTGCCTCGGCGTCTACGACCACTCCCTCGCCATCAAGATCGGCGTACACTTCTTCCTATGGTAAGTAATTGCTTGCCACTCGGTTCCCTCTGGCTCTCCCGCCATCCTGTGTGTGCTCATCAGTTGGAACTTGGAAGCCCGTCACTCAATTTAGCAGATTCTCATAGAACTTCACTAAGACTATGAAATTGGCTCATGCCTGCCTGATAATTGTAAATTTTTATATGACAGTCATTTCTTTGAATTTCCTGTGGTTGCTTGGACCAATTCATATATACTCCAGAAAGCATGTTGCGGAAGAAAGAAATCGTTCCAACTTTCTTTGAAAATCTTCTGAGGCTCACCTTATTCCTTTTTTCTTTATGTGTGCATTCCAGGGGCAGTGCTATCAAGTTCCTTGGAACGAAGCGCCATCATGAAAAATGGTTGTTAGACACGGAGAATTATGTTGTCAAAGGTTGTTTTGCAATGACAGAACTGGGACATGGGAGCAATGTAAGTGGTGAGAGTGTCTATTCTGGACCGTGTAATTATGTTAGCAGCACTGACGAGGTTTCTCTTCTCCTCTTCTATTGACACACTTGAAGGTCCGAGGAATTGAGACAATAGCAACTTATGATTCCAAAACAAGAGAGTTTGTGATAAATACTCCTTGCGAGTCAGCTCAGAAGTACTGGATCGGTGGTGCCGCTAACGTGAGATGAAATTTCACTTATCTTGTTGTGTTCATATACGCTTTTCATTTTTGTAACTTACATAAGTGTTCTTCTCCTTTTACAGCATGCTACACATACAATAGTATTTGCTCAGCTTCATATAAATGGAAGAAATGAAGGAGTCCACGCTTTCGTAGCTCAGATTAGAGATCAAGATGAAAATGTGTTGCCTAATATCCAAATAGCTGATTGTGGCCATAAGATTGGACTAAATGGTGTTGACAATGGCCGCATTTGGTGAGTCATTGCAATTTGTACATACTTTTTCTATGTGTGTCATTCATTATGTGTCAACCAAATCTGTCTGTTATATCAGGTTTAACAATATACGCGTTCCTCGAGAGAACTTGCTGAATCTGGTTGCTGATGTATTGCCAGATGGGCAATACGTTAGCACGATAAATGACCCAGATCAGGTATCCCGCCCACCCATTCTCCCTTTCTTTCTCTATCTCACACATATTGATAAGAGGGGGAGAGCTGTTGACAAAGCTTCACATTTTGCTAAATTCTTTTTGTTCTTGCTTTCAAATAAACACAGTTTCTTATTTACAGAGGTTTGCAGCATTTTTATCTCCTCTCACGCTTGGCCGGGTAAATATTGCGGTTAACTCGGTTTATATTTCAAAGGTATGCTGCGCGGCCCCTTTCCTTTCAGTGTGTGGAAATTCTTCCTTATTTTTCTTTATGAGTTCTAGAAGTATAAAGGCATATATAGCTCCATAAGCTTGCAGTAACAAGATGATTCAAACTGGTCTTGGTAGGTTAAACTAGTTGAAGTTAGTAAAGGTAATCTGATGGTCTAGCTGGCTCAAGCAAAATGGGATATCATCCATATGAACAGGGATATATTACGAGTCTGTGCGCCCTAGATCATCTAGACAAATTGGTTGGAAATACATGTTTTAAGTACACGAGTATTTAAAACACTAAGGACATAACTAAAAATGGTATGTGAACATTATTGTTTGTTGCAACGGGCCTGGTTGTTTTCAGCTTTTTACCAACCAGCAACACTGGAACACCTTAAATCTTTGTTTTGCAAATATTTCTGGCCTAGTGCAAATCTCATGGTGCCAGTAATAAGTCAGTAACCAGTACTAGCCACCCAGAGGAATTTGTTAAACGTGTTTATGTACTCTTTTTTTCTCATGCTTACAGGTAGGCCTAGCAATTTCTGTGAGATATGCTTTGTCAAGAAGGGCCTTTTCAATAACACCTGATGGTCCTGAAATGCTGTTACTTGATTATCCCAGTCACCAGAGGCGCCTCCTACCTCTGCTCGCAAAAGGGTAACTTACTTGCTTTCCTTGGTTTATAGTATTTTTAGTCAATTACATATGCTTTTTTTGCTGTAGGAGGGTAGTTCTTGCACATCAAATTTGGTGTAATAGGTTTGCCTACGTTTAGGTCTTGCTACTGTTAACATCACAACTATAACATTTGACACTCGACTAGATATTAGTGTTCTAAGAGCATCTCTAATGGCTGCCCTAAAATAGGGCACAATTTTTTCATCATAGGGCACCAGTTTTTGGAGTTTTAGGGCACAAAAACGGCCGCCGCTCCAGCGGCTGCCGTATTTGAGGGCACTGTTTAAGGCACGGCTGCTCCCGCGGCTGCCCTATTTTAGGGCACGGCTGCCACGCAACCCCCTCGCTTTTCTGTATGTTTTGGCACATTTGCAATCATAAAATGATAAAAATAACATGAAAATCGACAAAATAATAGACAACCAACAAGTCCACATAATTCAACACATATGGTAGCTCAAAATGGAAGTCTCATAGTTCAAAGCACAAACACAAACCAATATCATATGATCACCACTCGTTGCCGTTGTTGTCATCTTCTTCTTCCAAGATGATTGCCAGTTTGCCACAACAACACTCACCCGATCTTCCTCATTCGTGCCACTAGGGTTTAGTCTCTTGATGTTTGCTAAACACACTGACCACTTTTGATAATCGGTTTGCATAGTGCCCCAGCGATGACGCAGGGAAGCCGCGGTTCTTTCATTTACATTGGGTTGCGAGCATTGAAGAACTCCTTCATCCTTCTCTAATATTGTTCTTTCGGTTGCTCATTGCCCACGGTTGCGTCAAGTCCCACCTTTTTCCATGCCAAGCTAATAAGAAGGTCCTCTTGGTTGGTGTAGTTCCCCAATCTTCCATTTGATGTCCAAAACCCTCCTCATCACCATCAAGAGTTTCTTCCTCCTCTTCATCAACGTCGTGAGAGCCAACAGAGTCATTGTTTGCCACATTCGTACTGTCTAAAAAGGCATCATTGTCCACACTACAAAATAATAAACATAGAAAATATTTCCACTCAATTCACACACAAGCGCATTGACATGATTCACAATTGACAAAATTGCAAAAAACAATTGCTGCCCCACGTCGCCGGAGGCTTGCACAGTGCCTTCCCACGGGCGGCCACTACTGCTTTTTTGCCACCTTGGAGTTTCACCACGGGAGATGGACTTCGCGCGTGGCCGAGATTGGTTTTACGGCACGGCCTCTTGCGTGGTATATTTGCAGTGCGGGGCCAAAATATGCATCTGCCCTAAAAAAATTAGGGGCACGGAGTAAAATAGGGCACCTGCTAGAGCATGTTTTGTGCCCTAAAAGTTATTTTTTATAGGGCACGCCCTATTATAGGGCAGCTGTTAGAGAATTTTCTAATTATGAAATACCAAACGTGTATAATATAATTATGGAACTGTAGGATGTATTAGCATTTGAATGCAGAAATATTCCACATCCTGTAATTGGAGTCGCTAATGCAAGCATTATTTTTCACTTCTATTTAGCAGAGATCATCATATGCTTAATATTTTTGTTATGCAGATGTATGATGAGCAGTGCTGGTAATTTTATGAAGAATATGTACGTGAAGAGAACACCTGAAATGAGTAAAGCGATACACGTTTACTCCAGTGCTCTAAAAGCTACACTAACCTGGCAGAATATGACCACGCTTCAGGTACTGTTAAAATGAAAGGCTTATGCGTATGGGCTTGGATCAGTAGTTCTCACTAGATATTCTTTCACTTCTACCAGGAGTGTCGTGAAGCCTGTGGTGGCCAAGGTTTGAAGACTGATAATCGTGTAGGAATTTTCAAAGCTGAATTTGATGTGCAGTCTACATTTGAGGGTGACAACAATGTTCTAATGCAGCAGGTTATTTTTACTTATTTCTGTTCATTGTTCATGCATGTGCTCTAATACGTACCTCAAGCTTGGCTTCATTGTTACTAATTTAAACTTGTTGATGCAGGTAAGCAAAGCCCTGTATGCTGAATTTTTAGCGACACAAAAGAAGAAGAAGCCGTTTAAGGGATTGGGATTAGAACATTTGAATGGCCCTTGTCCTGTTATTCCTGCTAGTCTGACAAGTGGTGTATTAAGGAGCTCCAAGTTCCAGGTAAAGAATTTTAATTTCGTTCGTCACTGGGAATAATATATCTCTGTATATATCGTGTCCTTATGTTGGCTATGTGCATGTGGATAGATGGATTTGTTGTGCTTAAGGGAGCGGGATTTACTAAAGCAGTTCACAGAAGAGGTATCTCGCTATCTGGCACAAGGAGTGAGCAGAGAGGAGGCTTTGATGCTGGTAAAATTCACTTTCTACTGCACAGTTTCTTGCTGATGTAAACTTCATCTAAGACTAATGTGAATGCAATTCATCCAGAGCTACCAAATTGCCGAAGACTTAGCAAGAGCGTTCACTGAGCGCACGATTTTGCAAATATTTTTGGAGGACGAGGTGAAGGCACCTGCTGGTTCTTTAAAGGTACACTCACTTTCTGAGTCTCCCCAAGTCTTCTTTACATTGGCAGGTTTTCTTTCTTGTAACTAAAAGTAATCTTCATGCCACCTTGAATTTGGCATTGCAGGATGTATTGGGCTTACTAAGATCTATGTATGTCATGGTATGCATAGACGAATCTGCATCTTTTCTGAGATATGGCTATTTGTTGCGGGACAACGTTGCCGCTGTGAGGAAAGAAATCATGATTCTGTGCAGTGAGCTGAGGCCCCATGCGCTAGCTATCGTCAGTTCTTTTGGAATCCCTGATGCCTTCCTCAGTCCACTTGCTTTCGACTGGATCGAGGCAAATGCGCTGTCTTCCGGAAGCGAATGACCATACACCTTCAGAAACCAACGAGCGGCAGTAAACTAACTAAACATGGTCGGGCAAACACAGATTATATACGAAGACAGGTGCGTTTGCTGCTTCCTGCCGTTAATAGTACAATAATCGTTGTTGAAGTGTACAGTTGAAAGATGCTGATCTGCGCGGAAAATAGGGAGTTTGATGCTCGGATCAGTTCATGTAATCGTCTTGTCTATATTACGCTTGTAAAACTGAATAAGCTGATATAGCCCACCAGGTGCTCACAGCGAAAATAATTAACGCAATGTTGTTTGCTGTAAATGTGTTGTTGAACAATACAACGGGCGCTGCAAACCGCCGCGCGCTAAAACGTGTCTGCAACGCCGGATTCGCTGTTTAGCGCGCGGTGGGTTGCTCTTGCTCCACGGGAGGCGCTATAATTTAGGGTGCCGCAGAGCGCTGTAAAATGCTGCACGGCGGCCATAAACTAGAATTGCACATATATCATGAACTTTAAAGATCAACCACCATCAAAATAAATAATAAATAAATAGTTTAATCAATTATTACAACTCAAACAAATGGTTTATTATTAAATACAACAATAGTTCAACCATAAAAAATGTAACAACAATACATCAATCGTATTACAAACATACAACATCAAACTAGTTTTGTTGCCCCTCCATGTACACCACTCTTCGAGATCTTTCTGAAACTCATCATGTGCAGATCGAATAGCATGATAAGAAGCAAGGAATCACGCCATCCTCTCTTCCCTCCGCACTCGCATGTGACATCCCAGCAACTCATAGCTAGATTAGTCTAGATCTTGACCACGATCATTCTCGATGATCATGTTATGCATGATCACACAAGCGTTCATAATGTGCCAAATAATCTTTTGATCTCAAAATCTAGCAGGTCCTCCTACAATAGCAAATTGGGCTTTCACGTGAGCTTTGACTCTTCTCACCACAACTTCTGACGGTCGAAACCATAACCACCGTGCTTCGGCTTTTCAGCCGGGCGCATAGCCAAAATCAATGTGAGGTCTTCTTCCTCTCGAAGATCAAATTCCTCATCGGAAGAATCATACGATGAACTCATCTACAAGTAACATTAATTTAAACTACAAATCACATAAACAACAAACATCTACAAACAATAGTTGGAGAGAATTTACACTTTGTAGCACCGGCCGTAGCGCCGGCGAGCTAGATGCGGGGCTGTCGGAGGAAAGGTGCGAGGGAGGGCGGGGAAGTCGGAGGCGAACTAGGCGGTGGGCATTCGGCGGTGAAGTCGACAGCGAGGGAGGCAAACACGGCGCCGATTTCATGGCAGCAGGGCCACACGCACGGCCATAGCAGGTGGCGGCGCGAAATGGGGCGCTTGACTAGCCGGAAAGGTTTGGGGGAGGAATCAGAGTGGTGGCGCGAGCGCAGGGAGCCTTCAGATCTGGCTGCTGGGGAAGATGCGCGCGAGTTTTCGTCTCCAGCACGCGGGACAGGGCGCATCAAATATCACGGTGGGGAAATTTTCGGCACGCGGGTTGGATATCAACGCGCGCGGGATTAGCACGGTAAGTGATTTTTACATGGCTTAAAGTGTCTAATTCCAACAACTGAGGCATTACTTATAGGGCACGAGGTCCCACTAGGTGTTTTATATAGGCACTCAAGCTTCTTCTTCTTAGTTGATCTTGTTTTATACGACGACTCATTCACGACCGATGGATGCGGCGACGTCGTTGCCTCGTCCCTTTGGCACGACGACCTTCTTTTTCCACGACCAACGGAGGAGGGATGGGAGCCGGCGGAAGAGGCAAACTTAGATCGCGTGGTTTATCACGAGTAGAAAGGTTCATTAAATAATCAAAATAAAAAACCTCACAAGATTGCCAAGCGCATATGGAACGCGCGGGTACGATCATGGACGCCCACATGTTGATCACAATATTCAAGTGTTTGGTTGCTAAGTGCACATTCCATGCACGGGGCAACCAGCACACGAGGTTCTTTTTCGGGTTGATAATCCTCGTGTCCGTCGTTGTGTGCCTCCATCTGGGCACGACATCGCTGCGGACCGGGAGTCTTTAACCTGGGCACCGTCTTGTTCATTCGTCGATGTGGGACTAAAAAACCGAACACCGTACACATACGCATGGAACGTTCGCGTAGCCGATCCCGCGAGAGCCCGCACCGCCACCCCTGTGCGCGGCCAGCCGCTCCAGCAGTCCAGCACGTGCGCAAGCGGGCGACGCCGTTGATCCGGAGTGTCCGGCGACGAGGGAGAACGGGGTTGAAGACGATAGGCTCCGCCAAAAATCCCCAGCCCACCCACATGTCCTCGCGCCGTCCGCCGGCGGTGGTCGCCGACCGCGCGACGTCCTCACGCTTCACAAGACCCTCTCCCTCGACCCCTCGCTCCGCCGCCGCCCCCATCCAGCCATCCACCTCCTCCTCCTCCTCCTCCTCTTCTTCCTCCTTCTCCTCCGCTTTCACCTCCTCCTCCTCCTCCTCCTCCTCCTCCTCCTTCTGGAAGAAGGCTTTGACGGCCATCTCCCACCTGGGCCGGTGCCGCCTCGACTGCGCCTTCACGCTTCACATCCACTCCGTCGACGGCCTCCCCGACGGCGCCCCGGTCGGCGGCAACAGTAGAGTCCGAGGAGGATGGTCCCGCAGTCGAAGCATTGCACATCGGCGGAGGTGAAGAAGGTGGAGGGCGACTTGCCACATCCAGAGGGCGATTGTGATGGTGCAGAATTCAATGTGGTTGAGCAGGGAGTTGAGGCCACGTCGGGACCGCCTCCTCCTCCTCCTCCTCTACCGAGGCCCCGAGTACCTCGAGCCGAGACGCAGCGAACCGTCGCCTCCCTTTCTAGGTGCAGATTCTTCTACTTATGGATGGTTGGTTCTTTGCTTATGTGGTTACGGTGTTCTTGCCCATAGAGCCATTGTGTGCTACCATGCCCCGTGTGTATCTATTAGTCAGGTGGTCCATGACCTGGACGATGGTGATGACAAGGTAATTTAATCCTCTTAGCACAACAGCAAGGTGAGAAGTAACACTATGAATCTTTCGCTCCCAAGTTCCAATCTTTCCTTTTGCTTATTTCTGAGATATGGACTCTAAATGGTTTGAGGAATTGAGGTTCATGTAATACAGTAAAACACAAAATAAAGAACTTGATTTCAGGGATGTACACATGAAAATTATAGCATTAGCGGCCAACAGTTACACCGTTGGACTTGGGCAGTTTGTCTGCTCGGCTGAAGCAGTTCAGAGTTAGTTTTTATATACACTGGAACACCACATCGATGAATGTTGTTTACCTATCAGCACCGTGTTAATTATATATTTACTCTTTTGAACTTAGTTACAGTTTGTTCTTATTATAAATTAAGGTTTCTTTCTTTAGATTTAACTACAGAGTAAACTGATGTCTGTCCTTACCGGTTGCTGCACTAATGTAATTATTGTTCTTGGAAATATATAAGTTGTATGTTGTGAGATCTTGAAGTATGAAAAGCAAAGGCAGACTAGTGTACATGTCACAGAATCAGCAAAAAAAAAAAAATGGAGCATTTCGTTTGTTTGATGGTTGATTTATCGAGATCATCATCGATGTTCAGGCAGGCTTGACTTTTATACAACTTAAAGGCTCTTAGAAAGAAGGTTTATTTTAATTTCTTATGAAGATTACTATTATTATAGTGGTTACCCTATTTTCAGATAAAGTATGCTAGTAAATTGGTGACTCTCTATTTCTTCTAAACATGGCTCTAGGCTGCCAAAACATTGGGGTTTTTCAAGTTCAAAGGAAAACTGTAACAAAAGTAGCAAGATTGCGTTGTCTATTGATGTTAAATAGCAGGTATTCTGCTGCCCTCGATGTGCTAGTGCTGCTGCATTTCATGTGCTCAATGATGAATTTAGGTTCTATGGTTCTTGCATTTCCCATGTTTGCATTTAGCTAAATTGCAATTTAATTTCTGGAATTAGTCGAAGATGGGAGTCTAAAAAGTGAAGGATGACAGGCTGTCCAGGTCTTCAATATAAGTGTGATACTATGATTTTAAATATTTCTTGAAATATTATCCCTGCTTTCTCTTATTTTCAGCCATGCTCTATGCACGTAAGTTAGAAAAGTTAGAATAATTTATTTTTAGTTGCTAAATTCTTACAAAAGTTAGAAAAGAAGATCGGAAAAAGACCTGAATATTTAGTTCAAGGAACACTGTACCCCTGATGTGGTTGAATCATGCCCACCTTCTGCGAGTGGAAGGACACATTCTCATACCATGAAAAGCCATCATAATGTAGGTGGTCTTCCTGAAAACATGAAATTGGAGCTCATTGAACCGCTGAAGCTCCTATTTAAAGATGAGGTACTGATCTACGTCTATATATTTATGTGCTTCATATATTTATTGACACTTATTTTTGTATAGTCTGCCAAGCTATAGTGATAGACACCTCATACGATGGAAATTGCTTCCCTCTGGTATTAACTATTCATATTAGCTATTTTTTTTGTTGAATTTTGTGTCCTCCAAAAGGTGCGAAAGTTGGGAAGCATCTTAAATGTCCCAGAGTCATTCTTGAAATGACACCCATTTCCTGGACCCGGTCTTGCTGTACGTGTCCTGGGTGATGTTACAGAAGGCAATGCTTTGGAGGTTCTCCGTCAGGTTTGAGTTTTTTGAACCATTGCAACTTTCCTAATCATGTTTTATGTACGGTGTTAATTCTGATTGGCAATTTCTCTGTTCATGTCAGGTGGATGAGATATTTGTTCAGGCCATGAAGGATGCAGGCCTCTACGATACAATTTGGCAAGCACTTGCTGTGTTTTTTACCTGTCCAAACAGTTGGGGTCTAGGGTGATCAGAGAACTCACTCCAATGCGGTTTCTTTATGAGTAATTACCAGCGAGGATGGCATGACTGCAGACTGGTATGCTGCATTGAACTGCACCTCTATCATCCTCTCTTTGTAGCTTTATGTTGCAAACCTACTCTTACGGTTACCTTAGGTCCTTTGCACTAGTGCATGTGATGTTGTGTTGCAGTGGTACAGATACACTCTGCAATAGTTGTTTTTCCCTTATTAGCCCAGCGATCATGAACAATATTTGTGCTCCACCCTTTGTCTTTGGTTGCTGCTTAAGTACTTTGTGAATAGCGTTAGTTTATGTGAGACAAGTCAGCGCCCGCCTGCTATCCATTGCATGTTGGCCTTTATTTTCTAGCCCAACCTATAAAATCAGTGTGGCCCTTCGGTATAATGTGTGGTTAACAGTTTGCCAGGGTGCGTTATTCTAATTGTGTACTAACTCTGTGCAAATGGAAATTGACACATGTAGCTCTATGGAATTTTCATAGGGCCTTACACGTTGTTGGAAACATATAGGAATATATGTTCTCTCATATCTCATATAACCAATGCCTACCACAATTGTTTCGAAGTAAATTAACTATACACGACAACCATCTTTTAGCATTACTGTTAGCATTTGGGTTAAAGTTATTTCTCACGATTCATAAACAGTCCAAAGTAGTTGCTTGCTCAGTTTTGTTGGTTGTTATCTGATGTTGCTTAGGGCGCGTTTGGTAGCCTGGGCGGGTTTTTGATCTCACTGCGCTAGGGAGATGAGATCACATGCGCGTTGGAAACGGGCCACAGGCCAGAATAGCCCTATCGTTTGGTTGCTCGAGAAGACATTTCCCTTCTGCACCGGAGAGGGAAGACAACCCCCATTGTTTGGATGTCCGCGCTCTTGCTTTTCTGCCCTCTTGTTGCAACGCACACCTTGTTTGGTTGCAGCCGTGAGCGTGTTGTGCTAACCTCTTCCCGTCGAGTGGCGAGGTTATCAAAACAACAACACATTCAGCAACATTCAGGAAACAGTCAGTTCATACAAAAGGTGCTGGTTCCTGGTAATACACATCAACTAGTAAACCATCGTGATGCACAGGTTCATCAGACAAGGGGTTAGTGTATATACCACCTCGAGAAAGCTTATCATTACAGACTGGGATCAAGTTTAACCAAGTCCTAGCTAATGGAGGGCTATGAGACCCCCTCCCAAAATATACAGTAGATCATTAGCACCATGGAGAAGATGAAGAAAGAGGCACTCAGAAACCTGCATCAAACTGCTTGCGAAGCCGGGTCCTAAGCCAGCTCCTCCTATCCGTGGCCTGTAGTGCCCGGTACTCGGCATGCTCTTCTTTGTTGTCAGCAATGAAGTTGAGTGCCCTAAGCAACAACTTAGGTGTGATTGTGTGAACAGCTGGTCCTGACTGACAAACCGGGGCGTGAAGATCGTCTTCATCTGAGCATAGTTCGTGATATGGTTGTTGATGAACTCTTCACGCTTTGGGTAGCACTGCAATTCACAAGGAGCAGCTGTCATGGTGGATGTCTGCAGAGGTACTGTAAGAACAAGAAAGGAAACTGAATGAAGTTTATTACCTTCACGTACTGTCGGTACCTCCGTTCGTCTAGTAGCCAGAAGCAGCAATAGTCTTCGTTCCACTCTAGTTCTCCTTCGGCTTTCATCGCCCTTATTATTACCCACTTGTTCTTTCACTTTCTCGTGTGGTTGTAGACCTGCAGGGTGCTGACACGTACGCCCGTGAATGCAAGAACATCATCAGCTACCTTCCGCATCACTACCTCTTTGAGTGTAAGGGAGATGAGGCGTCGTCATTGACGAGTTGAACCATGCAGTTCAGGACAAACTCGGACATCCCGGTGACCAAACCATGGGAGGTTTAAATATCAGGGGGCGGTCATGATCATTCACAGATGGAGCAGGCAGATCAGGGGAGCCCAATGGTTTGATCGCCTACATACAAGTACCAGACGAACATCAATGAGGCAAAATAAACTACAGCACGAACATCGGTAAGCAGTTGCGTCATCACTCAACCATCGTAAGCTACAAGCACAAGAGAGGGTTACTCCTTAATCTCAATGGAGCCACACGGAGAACCGAGGTCGGGGAAGGAGTCTAAGGCGAAGTAGCAGTTTGCACAAACGCCTCCGTGGTGGCGTCAGATCCGACCATCACCACCGTGCAACTACGGGCCTGAGATCCAGTCGCGGTCACCGGCGACGAAGGAGCGGCCTACAATGGCGCATCTCAGATCTCCCTGTGTGCATACAAGTTCTAAGACTAGTGTTCGAGAAGCTTACAACAACCGGATGGATCGACGCGGAGGAAGAATACGAGAAGTCGTGGCCAGGCGTCGCCGGCGGCAGCCGCTCCGACCCTGCGGGTGAGGAGGAGCAGACCATGACGTAGACCAGGGATGGTCCGATAAGCTCGAAATGAGGAGGAAATGGGGAATTTGGATTTGGCGGTGAGAGAGGCGTTCCTAAATACGGCGGTGAAATTTTGAGTGCGGTGACCGAATTTGTCCCGTCGAAATTTCACCGTTCCGCGTGAGCTCGCGCCATCTCCCTTGGGTGGCTCTGCAAGAACGCCGCATGTCTCAAATTTCGGAAACGAGAGTGGCTCGCTGGAAACGATCGATCTGAGCGTTCCTCCCGGGGCTGACCCGGAGGTGCTTTAAGACTCGTGCTGTGCAACAACGTGGAGTAGACCAGAAAACCATACAGCCCAAAAAGTACGCCCCCCGAATGCGAGCCAGGAGCCTCCAGGCTACCAATCGCCCTTAATGTTCTTTTGGTTTCACAGCACTGCGCGTGTGCCCAGTTGAGAAGTTGCGCTCCACCAGGACGACCACATGTGATTCCTCGGCTAGACCTTGGACAATGGTTATCTGGTTGGACGCAACTTGGGCACTCATGGGTGGGGAGGATGAAACTTGCTAGCTCTCCATGCCACCACTTGATTTGGAGCTCTAGATATATTTTTTCTTTTACTTTGTCATGGCGATTGGTACTGGAGATGACAAAAAAAATGGATGTTTTAGTGCTAAATATATATTTTTCAGAAGGTGGACATTCCAGAACAATTATGCCGCAAATTTTTGCCCAATAACTCTCATCGGCATTTTTCCAATCCAACAATGCACAAACACGCCACGCGAAGTTACCTAGTATGATGTAAAATAGGAACCCAAAAATTGCTTAATGTAAATTATACATCATAAAAACGTGATTTTTACATTATTAAAAGTGTCCAACAGCTTTTTTTTTGAAATTTTCACCACATATATTAGGTCAGCAAGCCGACTCATTAAAACCCTGCCAGTCCCTTTCGGTACCCTGGTTAGGAAAAGAGTGCGTCTGAAACTTGCTGCCTCGAGATCAAATCAAGTTACATCATTTAGCAGGGGTTGGAGAATAAAACTAGGGGTTCATCGACCCAATTACAAGAGGTAGACGAACAGCTGATGCATTATAGGGCACGAGGTCCCCGGCCGCTAGGTGTTTTATTTAGTCACTCGAGCTTACATCATAAAAAACGTGATTTTGGTTCATAAAAATAAAAAAAAACCTCACAAGATTGCCAAGCGCATATGGAACGCGCGGATACGATCATGGAAGCCCACATGTTGATCACAATATTCAATGTGTTTTTGATTGCTAAGTGCACGTTCCATGCACGGGGCGACCAGCACACGAGGTTCTTTTTTGGTTGATAATCCTCGTGTCCGTCGTTGTGTGCCTCCATCTGGCCACGCCATCGCTGCGGACCGGGAGTCTTTAAGCTAGGCACTGTCCTGTTAATTCTCCGATGTGGGACTAAAAGACCGAACACCGCACGCAGACGCACGTCACGTTCGCGCTCCC
This sequence comes from Poa annua, assembly GCA_026929855.1. NCBI lineage: Eukaryota > Viridiplantae > Streptophyta > Magnoliopsida > Poales > Poaceae > Poa > Poa annua. Next base: position 88,332,104 of record CM049437.1, on the reverse strand, counting down.
GGTTAGAGGCCTTCCCGCTTTCCAGCCAGGCTGCTGGCCCCGCAGGCAGGCCCAGCCCACTCGCAGCCGGCCCATCTGATCGTTCCCGCGAGAGCCCGCTTCTCTTCTTCTATCCGCAGCTCTAGCTGAAGCATAATTTCGCCATGGCGTTCGCTAGGGTTTCGTCGTCTTCTTCCCGCCTCCTCCTCCTCCTCACCCCTTCCTCCACCACATCCTCCCTTCTCCATTCCTTCCGGCGCCCCTTCTCCGCCTCCCCCTTCGTCTCGCCTTTCCGCCTCTCCCACGCAAGGAGAAGATTCCCCATCGATGCCGGTTTCTCCCAAGCCTCTCCTCTCGCTTCTACTGCGAGGGAGGAGGGGGAGGTGACGGAAGCCCCGAGGCCCACATCCAGGCGGCCCTGGAAGCCCACGTGCTTGTACTACACTCAGGGAAAATGCACCATGGTGATTTTCGCCCACAACTCTTTCCCTCATTGTGTAGCATGGGTATCAAATGACTTCAGATTAGCAATTTTTTGGGTTGGCGAATCAGCGTCCGTTCTGTTTGAATGTCTTTTAAAAGATTTGTAACCCTTACTAAAAAATACTTCATCAAGACTTGCTTATTTACTGATAGCACCGTAATTGAGATGTGTACTTCCACAGATGGATGATGCTTTGCATCTTGAGAAATTCAATCATAGTCTGTTGATGGACCTACCAGTGAATGCTTCAGCTGCAGATAAAGTGAAGCCTCAGAAACTGGATTATTTTTTAGTTCTTGATTTGGAGGGTAAGGTTGAAATTCTTGAATTCCCGGTTGTAATGATTGATGCGCATAGCATGGAGTTCATTGATTCATTTCACAGGTACTTCTTAATTGTAAACATAAAATTTAGAGTTGTTTTTTTAATCTATATGCTTCTTTCAATGGTTACCAAACTTTTTGGACCATAGATGAGATTGCCATCAATGTGCTATGAAAAAACAAATTTACTCGGCACGCTTAACATGTGTCTTCACTGAGCTCTTAAGAGGTTTTACCAGCATAGCCATACAAGTACTGTCAATCTGTAATTTAGATGAGAAAGTAGTGGGGATGGCTACTATAACCATTTCACATCCTGCTCTCCTTTTGCCGAGGTGGCGCCTGCTATTGTCTGCTCTCATGGATGGCAACAGCTCCTGCCCATTCTCTCTCTGACGCCAGGGGCAGCTGCTGCTGCATCTCATATTTTCAGAGGTGGCTGCTGCTCCTGCTCCATCTACTCTGGCTTCCCTGATAGAATCAGATGTTCTCGATACCATATGAATGTACATGTGTAGATCCATTATTTTAGCAGATAGCCAAGTAGAAAGCTGATTATCTTAAAATCATTACCAGGTGACCAAGCGAGTACCAGTTACTGAGTGTTACTACCGCCAATATTGATCTCTAGTTTTTACATGAATGTTCAGTCAACACCAGCAACTATTCTCATGCCCAGAGAGACATTTAAGCATGACGAATGGCCATCTTAACATAAAGATGAAATAGAGCTGACTGATTTTCTTGTGGTACATGTGTTCCAATATTTTTCTTCCGCTTGTATTTTATGATTTCATACTGTAAAGACAAAGCAGATTTAGCTGTGAAATAATCGATGAAGTGAAACAGAGTATTGAATTCAGACTAAATGATTAGTGGATACATAGAACCAGCCAATGACATGTAGATACTTGTTAAACATTACTGTAGGGTGGAGTGTGAAGGGATCTATGGAGAAACACCACAAAATGTTGAGCTAATGTTAGGCAGCAATACTATTTTCCTGGTTATGTATTCATATGTACATGTCCATGCTTGGGTAGCAAATTCTTTTTGATTTTGCTCTGTACTCTGCCTATGTTGTCTCAACAAAGCCGGTCCCAAGCCCGGATAAAGGAGGAGGGTTGTGATAGACTTGACGAGCCAACATAAAAACCCAGCCACTCTTAAGGAGATGAAACCCAAAAGAACCTCGCTGGGGTGTAATAGGTTTCAACTCTAGCCTGCCCCAACTTGCTTGGGAATGAAAGGTTATGTACTCAAATGTAAACCAGTTCTTGAATTCATCTGTTACTTGTTCTATGTGTGATCTGATAAACCATATGATATCCACACTATGAACCATAATCAAGGGAATGTTGCTATTTCCTTCTTGTATCGTGCCACAAGTTCGAATTACACATTTAAAATAAGTACATATAAGCAGCTGCCTGCTGTACAGTTTCTTCTTTACTGGTTTGTTTCTTAGCTTATACACAAATGTAGGTTGTACTAGTTGATACCTTTCTTGTATTTCCTTATTTCTTTTGACAGTATCAGTAACCACTAGCCAACTGCTGATTGTAGGTTTGTACGCCCAATTGCAATGAGTGAGCAACGGATAGGAGAATATATAGAAGGGAAATATGGAAAGTTTGGAGTCGACCGGTATGTGCAGCACTAAATTTTCTCTCTTCAGAATAATTTGTGTAATGATTTGAGGTGTGAATTTACAGTAGTACAACATAAATTTCATTCTTGTAACATGGCAGTTCAAGAAATTTTTGTTCGAACTTACTTCCCTTTCTGTCTTATCATGGATGTAGCCTGCCACTTGGCTAATCATTGTCAACATATTCTATGCAAATCTGTGATCACCTAATCCTTGAGTACTCTGTGTCCCTTACTTTGAGTTTTGTAACTAACGTTTGTTGTGTTCTAAATTAGGGCTTAGGTTTAGCTTTGTCTTTGTTCCTTCATTTATTACACAAAATATTTGCTATATTGTTATGTCTTGATTGCATAGTTTTTTCAGCGCAACTATGTGAAGTTATGAGCCGAATTTGTGCATTAGTTATCCGTTTGATATATAATGTTTGGTCATCTTCATGAATAAACCGTTAATACCCCTTTTCGAGGATGTATATGCAACATTGTTTGCTGCAGGTCATTAGATTATCACACAAAATAGTCTAGGACCCTGTTGTGTATTCCTTTGTTCTCGATATTTTGAGTTCTGTATCCTAACAACTTTATCTGTCATTAAATATTCAGTGTATGGCATGACACTGCTATCCCTTTCGGGGAAGTTCTTCAAGAGTTCGAAGACTGGATTGGAGGTCACAAACTGTGGAAACAGAAACAAGGAGAATCCCTCAACAGTGCAGCATTCATTACATGGTAAGCTTCTAGTACTACGCTTTCTCAAATAAAAATATCGATATTCAATATTCATACAGAACTTTTCTTCCGAACTCTGATCATTGAGTCCTGCAACATAATATTCCATTGTCTAGTATTTGTTTACATGCTTTTGCTCTGAGGCTCTTGATCCACTCTAGCAGAATCAACATTCCGGGACTAGATCTTTAGGCAAGGGTTGTGAACATGTGATATCAAAATCTTATTAAAAAATGTTAGATGAAACTGACAAAACTTGGAGTTCCGTGCGGAATTTCTTGAAGCTATTCACAATTCTGAGAACACCCGAACACACGATGCAAAATGTTTCAGCCAGTAGCACATGGGTTTCGGCGTATGGCTAATGTATTTTTTTTTCAAATACAGTATATGAAACCTTTGCACGGTACTTCTTTTGTTCATTAATACTAGGTTTCCATGGTAAAATTTATTTTCATTGCTTCAGATTCAAATGTGTCGATTCTCATGTTTATGTTGATGTACCAGTGGTAATTGGGATTTGAAGACAAAGCTCCCTGAGCAGTGCAAGGTTTCAAAAATAAAGTTACCCGCTTACTTTATGGAGTGGATCAATGTGAAAGATATCTACCTCAACTTCTATAACAGAAGAGTAAGCAAACTAAACCCATACATGCTAGAATAAAGTTCTGATTGTTCATTAGGTGTTTATCTTTATATTGAAGTAGGCACCAATAAATTTTTGGTGGCCTGTGTTTTGATAGGCAACGGGAATGATGACAATGATGAGGGAGCTTGACATCCCAATTGTCGGAAGCCACCATCTCGGGATAGACGATACAAAAAATATTACCAGAGTTGTTCAGCACATGCTAGCTGATGGTGCTGTAATACAAATTACTGCAAGGAGGCACCCGGATACAAGTGACGTGAAATTTCTATTCAAGAATAGAATCAGATGATGGAATGCTGTGACATGCAAATTGGACAGGGAGCGGTTAGAAGATGAGAAGATGCACTCTCAATGAAAATGACAACTGCATGGTGTTACTTGGTCCAACTTGGATACCATTTGAAAATCTGACACGATTTTGCTTATAACATGCAAACCTAGTTCACAAAAACACCCTCTTTCTTGGCAAGACTTGAATGACAGCAGCTTGAAATAAATGACGATTGGTAGAATCGATTATGGAGAAATAAATCTGGAGCAGCCTAACTGGACCACGTCATGACTTGCTGTCGTTTACTCCGATGTTGCTGTAGCACTGCATCTTCTGTAATCAAGCAAAGCACAAATTAAGCAGCATCGTAATCTTGCGATGTGGCCTTTCCACCGACATGCTTGATTACGACCATGTGAACAATCATAGTACAGTCGATTGCAAGGAGAATTGGGGTTTTAGTTTAAATGCCTAACAGATGTACTCCCCAAGGTTTATAAAAGAATATATGTTCCCGAGGACAAAGTTGCAGCAGTTAAGATTCTTTTGGATATACAAGCAATTTCATGGCTTGATGAGGATAAAAGAGGGGGAAGTTTTTTTTTTTGAAACTAAGAATTTACTGTTTTCTAGTATGTGGTGGGACATCTTTTTTTCTCTTAATTGGTTTGGGTCCGCGTAAGGTTTGGGTTTCCAATGCTTTTTATTGGTGGTGAACGATTGCAAGTTTGTATTGTTTGGGGGTGTGTCTCCAGCTGATGTTCTTTTAGCGGTTATTCGATCTTGTTGTTCGCGCTTCGCGGTGAGTTGCTATTGTGATTTTCAAAAGTCTTGGTTGATGAGGGCGTTTGAAGGTGTCCTAGTCTTGATGCTTGTTCAGTGCATGTTCAAGCACGGGCAGCAGTCTAACAATCGAAAGAAGAAAACGACCAATATGTACCGGACCATGTTGTGTCGAGTTGTATCTGCTATGTACCAAATATTATTCTCCTTGATAAATATTGAGTATCTTTGCGTATATTTTCAAAAGACTTTCTTGCAACCAGAATCAGATTCAGAAGGCACAAGAACATGATGAAACCGATCTCATAGGTTCCACTCCCTCGAGAACATTACAGTCAAATTATTGGATGAGTAGGATGGCTCATGAAGTTATCAGCGTTAGACCAATGTATTCACGATCGACCAAGTAAATAAAATAAGGTGCAGTCGCTGTCTAATAATAAGTTTCAAAATAAGGTGAGTATATCAACATGCAAGTTTCAACTCCACGAAGAAAAAAACATACAAGTTGTCCATACGGAGAAGTTTCATATATGTTTCAACAAGTTATCAACATGCAAGTTTCACAAAAAAAGTTTCATAGGAGTATATGTTTGACACACGGTTACCATCTACCCAGTTTGAAAAAAGAAAACTTTCACCGGATATAGAAATTTCATGCATAGTAATACAGCTCTATAAGTGGATTGAGTATACCAACTCTCGAACTAACTGCAGTTTTCTAATAATATTGGTTTAGACTGCAGTAGAGAGGGAGGTAGAGGGCGTTTTTCTCTCTTCACATTAGGTACTGGATATTTTCCTGGAAGATCTTATCCATCACAATATTGTAGGCCTTTTCAGTACTATGAAAGCTGTCCCAGAAAATATAATCATACACGTTTGGACATGCACGCTGATACTGAATGAATACTGCTGCATTTAGCACTGAGCTACCACAACATCCCTCTGTTGCCTCCTTGAAACCTATCAAATGGTAAGTTTCAAAATATTCAGTATTAAACTTATAATGACTCTCGCAAAACAAAGAAAAAACCTGGATGACAACACGTCCATTAGCACATATTCCTAAATTAAAAGATACATACGTGTACATATAAAAAAGATACAGACTATTGTAACTTGTATGAAAGCATATAGGGCCACTATATATATGCAGTTCTTGTTACTTTAGATTTTGTTACTGCTGAGGAAACCCTGCAGTATAATATACACTCACCATAAAAACCATGTCGTTCAATGAGATCAAGCATATTGTAGTATATGTCGACATAAGCAAACCTTGAGTCTTGAACATTTCTGTCTGCATTAAGTCGATCTATTTCCTTTGCTATCTTATAATTGAACAATTCAGCTGCTTGATTCCGCATTGGCTCACATTCTCTGGATCCATGTTTTCTTTGTGAAGGACAGCATCCAATTGGTGGAATGCCAAAAAATCCAATCCTATTTGCACCCATCTCACTTAATTTCTGTATAATTATAAATAAAAAATCCGTGAGTGAGCACCATGACAGCAATAGCCTTCTACTTTTTTTGATACGAAATCACAACAACAAAATCTACATACAAAGATGAGGGTAGTACAGGATTATACCATGTCATACAAAAGTTTTCAGTGGGAAAATTATAGTAGGTGGTCTACAAAAAAAACAATTAAAGCTAATATATTTTTTATATAAGAATTCATAAGATTTATCTTCTTTGTTTCTCTTGGACGGAACAACTTATTAATCTCAAACTTCACGGATCAATATTTTGTACTATAAAGGTGTATATGTTGTTTTCACGGGTCAAAATAATTGAGAGTGTAGGTTACCATTCTAAAAAAACTCATCTCAAATTATAAAAGTCACATGACTAGAGGAAAACTTCAGATACATTACGACAACAATGGTTCATAGGTTATGAGCCCGACGAAAATCTGCGAAACTTCAAATGTTTCAAGAAGATGCATGCGTATCAATATTTTTTGAAGGAAAAGAGGTCAAAAGAGATTTTATATAACAATTATAACTTAAAAATTTGCCTAATATATTCCGAGCTTTGATATAACCCTTACCGTAGTAAAATTAATTGCAGAAGAGACAAGAAATTCCACATACGAAGGAAGGTCATACTGATGACGCCTCAAAGGAATTGAAAAATAATTGTTTACAAGGTCATTTGCTCCCATGGCAGTAAAATAAATGCCTTCTGAGATGACACGTGCCATCTCCTCCTCCCCGACCAAATCTTGTAGTTTCTCCTTATATTCAAGAAATAAATCAAGTTGCCCGGTACTCGACGTAGCAGTCTGAAGCATAAAACAAATTCTCATACCAGTTTAAATTCAAGTGAAACCAAACCGATATGTATTGTAGGAAGACTACAATTTTCAGATGCATGTGATATAATTCTTTTTACCGCCAGTATCGAAGTTAAGGGGTCGTATCCAGAGCCTCCAGAGGCAAATGCGACACCAGTGAGCAGGTCACTTAGTTCAACATCATCTCCTTTGTACGGCGGTAACAACTCCTTAATCCCCAATCTAGAAGCTGCTCGATCAAGAAAACAAGCATCGATAAAGATACAAGTTTTGGTGTACAGAATAATTGCATTAAGGAATTGAAGCTCATATAGTTTATGAAGACGTACCCTTGTATGGCATATATATATAACTTACATATTTCAATTTGTTGGCCATCTTCATCCAACTTCTTAATAATATTGAGTGCTAGAAAACAACCTGGCTACCGAACATGTAAATTAACAAACAGGAAGGGCCGTCAAATCCAGTTTTGCAGGTCTATAGTGAGGTTTTCCAGGGCATGAAGAAGCTCGCCCGAAGCCCGGAGGCGTGTGTGGATAGGAAGAGGCCAATGGCTGAAATAGGTGCTAAAACAGTATCATGTTCGCTGAGAGAGCTTTCAGTTGTCTGTCTTTAATAATATAGTGGATATATAATACCACGTCTACATTGGTTAGAAGATCTCTCTGGACGGTCTTCAACAATTTGCAGAACATTTTTTTGTGAAGGCCTACATACGTTTATTATTTATTTATCTATTCTCATACTTTCGTCTTTATGCATTGCACATATATAAGTTTAAGGATTTTAAATTTGTATTTTATTTTATATGCATGTAAATTTGGTGGGAAATTTATAAAACTGAGGCCCCCATGTTTAATAGAAAGTTTAGTGCTCTATAAAATTACTTTTGCAGATCAATGGATCTTCTAGTTATTTGTAAGACTTGTAAATATTATTCGGTTCGTAAAAATGTACACGTGAAGAAAACATGAGTTTAAAGTGGGTACACCATTTTCAGATTTTTTGATACATTTACATTATTTGTGGTTCTACTGTTTGTCGTGGGAGCATGTCCTCCAGGAAGCCAAGATTCTGTCCCCTCACTATTGCTCTTCTCTACCGGTACAACTTTTTCCACTCTTTAATACAACAAGGAGAACATCATGTATTTTGTCATCTTCGCGGGAGGTGTGGCTAAGCAGATGCACAAAGTAAAAAAAAAGAAACATGAGAGACGTGTGATGGCCACAGTAGAAAAATATTTTATTTTTATTTATATCTCTGATATGCATCATGGAAAATTTCTTTTGCCCATGTATCTCATACATGTTTTCTCGTCTCGTGGACACACACGGGTTAGTTACCTAGTAACACAAAAATCAAAGTTGCCAGGAGAGCTGCAATTTGGCTCACAGGCTCCATGAAGCCCGGTATTTTGATTTTTTTTTTAGAAAATGATATTTTATTATTTTAATAGTCCATCTTTTTTACACAGATACATATAGATGTGTTCCATATTTTTATAAGAAGAAGAAATAATAACTTAATATGTAGGCTGCAAAAAAATAGACATATGTGGTTCCAAAAAAAAAGCCAAAATAAACTTCATTTTTATCCATACTTACCTTTTGTGTATACACCACGGATAGAAAGATACATCGATGAAAATTTCACACTTAGATATATATACATGTAGTACAACTTTTATTACGATCATTTGGGGTCCTGAAATAATGTGCTTGTCTTGTTTCCTTACAAAATGCGCTCCATCGCAGGCACCATTTCATGTTTTTCGAAATTGCCGATAGTTATATATATACGTACCTAGCATGTCGCCAGGAACCTTGCCATTGGAGAACCTCCCGGTGGCCGTCCCGCCGGGAAAGTCCTGCCCATACGGCGGGAAGTTGGCCCTCGCCTCCGTGATCCGGTTGTTGTTGTTGCCGGGGTCGACGATGGAGTCGCCGAACATGAACACGGCCGAGAATTTACTCTTACCCGTCTCTGCCGCTCCATTGGTGTACGGCAGAAGCAGTATCAGCAGCAGGATGACGAACCTTAGCGCATGGCCAGACATTGTTTTCCCTTCACCGCAAATATGTTGTGCGTGTATGTATATCAGTAGTGCGGGCGCTGGCTTTTATAGTGGGATGGAGCAAAATACATCGTACAGTTAGTTACTCGATGCATGTCTTCCCCTGTAGCACTAGGACCGACTCTGAGTCATAGAGTGATGGCTTAGAATCGACCGGCCCATCTTCCCATTTGGACCGACTCTGAGTCTGAGCCTAGGGTGCTAACTCCTTACTATGTGAATCGTTTTCGGACTATGTGAATCGTTTGAGTGGATCTAGACCTCGAACAATCTGTACTTAGCTTGCTCGGCTTATTTGGCCTTCTATAATTAGGATCGAACCTTTTGGCCTCTTCATTTTGTGGTTCATGGTTGCAAAGCCCCCTTGAATTTCAAGTTCTTATCCAACTCATCTCACAGTCCAACGAAAGGAAAGAGATGAGAGCGGAGAGCGGAGCCTGGGTTCTCTGAGGGCTCGGCCCTCCGCGCCGCCGTGCGCCACTCCGGTGTCGGCGTACACCTTCCCTCTCGCCGCCGTGCATCACTCCGGTGCCGGCGTCCACACCCTCCTCCCTCGTTTCTCCTTGTTCTCTGCTATGGGGTGGCCGGCTAGGGACGTTTTCCCTCCCCTTCGTTGGCATGCAACATGTTCCTCCCTGGTGTTTGGTAATTGGACTTCCCCACGACAAGCCTTCCTCCTGCTGCGCTCTGAAGCTCGGCGTCTCGTGCTTCTGGATCATGAAGAGGTGATCATCGATGCGAGGTACCTCCTAGAAAATGAGGTGATCAAGGAAGGAGGCCTCATTGAGCTCCCTGTTCACAAGGACACTGTTGGTGCCCGAATTCTCTCCCAAGGCTCGCTTCCTAAAGCCTATGTTCCCAAGATCTCTCCTCCGGTTGCTCCGGTTGCTAAGGTACACCCTCCTGCTGTTAGCTTCGAGAAGGGTCTCCTCTTTGAAAAGTTTGTTAGGTCCTCTTTTGGGCATCCTGTCAACTTCAAGCCTGGACCTAGGAGAAGAGAATTCTTCCTTGTCATTTCATTTGCTAGATCAAATTTCAAACTTGACATTTTCACTGTGGGAATTATTCTGCAAAGTTGCTTTGGGGGAGCTGCATCTCATTTCAAAGTTCTTGATCTGGATCATCGGGTGTTTAGATTTTCTGTGGCTTCAAGTGAAGTGGGTTTTGCCATTTACAATTCAGGCAAAATCATTCAAAACACGTTTGAGTGTCATTTTAATCTCTGGGGCAATGGGGGTCCAAATTGGAAATTTGAGGAAAAGAAATATTATGCTGAACAAGATGCTGAATGGATTACTGTTTCAAAATCCAAAAAAGCAAAAACAGTGTTCGATAGAGTGGTGTTTCCAAACAACGAGAAAAAATCCTTCGAAAATTCAGTTTTCGATAGATTAATTTTCCCAGGAGATAATTGCGCAGTGAACGGTAATACCGCCGCAATAAAGCCCTTAGTTAAGGAGAATTTATCCTTTACCCGAGCCTTGACCAGAGAAAATCAAGCCAACTTTAATGTGGCTAATAATTGGAAATGGATTCCAAAGGCGGGATCTGATTTATTCAAAAAAAGGAAAAAATAGTTGGCTTTTTCCGATTTCCTTCCTTCCCTGTGCCAGATTCGGCCCATTGGCCCAATAATTGTTTCCAAACTTGGTTCACGTGTTATGGGCCATGGGCGCAATCTCAGGAAGTTGCCTCTTTTCGAGAACTCGCCAGAATCGCAGAGTATAGAGGGGACTCCCCGTCTCCTTGGTCTACAGTAAACCCCCCAACCTCGAGCTCGTCGCTGGTCAGAGAAAGCAGAGAGGGCAGAGCAATGGCGAACATCCCCATCGACCCGCGACCGTATGTACCTAGAGGGTTTCAGATTCAGCAAGTTGAAGGCCGAAATGGAGTGCATCGGGTGGTGGTGCCTCGTCGTTCGCGACAGAATGAAGATATGTCGATTGCCACCATTACCCCCATGCCGCCAGGTCAGGTACCGTTCGTGAACATCGTGGATGTGTTGCAGGATTTCTTTACCAACCATGCTCAAGTTATTTATCGAGATATCTAGCAATGCCCCTTTGGTGCGGCATATGTTCAGTTTGCTCATCCGAGGGACAGAGATAGGTTGATTACGGAGAGCCCTATTGCTTTTGATGATGTGTTTGTCTCCTTCACTAAGCACACTCAAGGTTCCAATTGGCGGCGTGCCTATCTGAACAGAGAATGCTGGGTTATGTTAATTGGTCCACCGCTAGATAACATCAACACCGATGACATTGCTGCTGCTTTCTGTGACATTGGCAAGCTCATAAGCTGGGAGAAAGACCCAAGACACAAAGCAAGGATCTTGGCCAAGATTAGAGTCACCGAGCTTACTGACATGTTCGGTGGAGTTGCTGCAGGAAACTTTACTTGGGGCAGGTCCACCTGAGGAAGACCCATTGCCAGATGAAGGTGTGGATCCACACCCCATCCCTAACCTTGGAGAGAACATGGCAATGAACTTGGATAACAATGCAGAGGAAGCAAATGAACCTGGCAATGCTAATGACGGTTGGGGCCACTGGGCTCTTCCACAGGTGCAGGCAGACAATGCTGTAGTTCCGATGGAATTTGAACTTCCACCTCAGGATGAACTAGATGCTGATCAACAAGAGCAACCACAGAACAATACTGTCACTGCTGAGCTTGCTCCTTCGGATGGTGAATTTTCTACCAACAATGAAGCTCTTGTGCCTGCAGCAGCTGCTGAACCTGTTGCTTCAGGTGAGGGGTCTGCTTCTACTGAAGAGAATTCGACTCTTAATGGGCCTGGGCCAAATGTTCCTCTCAACTTGGGCCTTGGCCTTATTAACATCTTACTGTCTTATCAAGATACCCAGGAAGATGATGCACAACCACAGCTTTCTCCTGATGCTGAACACCATGACTCTGACAGTGAACAGTTCATGGACTTGGAAGGCAATGCAGTGATAATGGTGCCACCTGGAGAAGCCCATATTCAGCTGGGCATGGTGCAGACTTATTTTTTTCCTGTGGATAATCACAACACCAATTTCAGTGAGCAAGGAATGCTTCCGTGGGATAAATACTTTGCTCCACACATTGACAGAGCCAATGCATCTGCTGAGTATGCTAAGATACCTGTAAGTTGGTTTAATTTCATTACTTTGATGCTCTTGACTCCTGAAAAATTCAATTGGGCTACAAATCTATTAAAATCTCAGCTTTGGGCAATTCTTTGTGAAAGTGACGAATCTGAACAAGTGTTCACATTCCATATCCGTGATAAATGCTTAACTGATCAGGCCCCTACTTGTGAAATCAAGGAAATTCTTGTGGAAGAAGCACAAGAGGAGGAGATTGAGATGAGCCACAGTCCAGTTGGGCCACCACCTGCCCCTGTCAGGAAAAGGAAGGGCGAGGCACCACTTGTGGAGATTGAGGTAAGAAGAAGTCCCAGAATAAAAGAATGCAATGCTGGATTCAAAAGGAATATTGCTTGTGCTGATAGAAAATGCTTTCCTTGCAATGATGTTCCTCCTAAACTTAAACCTAAAGTGGTAAAAAACCTTGCATCCTCTTTTTGCAAGGTTAATGAGAAGGAGTTGGACAGAAAGGTGACCAAGAAGAAAACTCAGAAGGAGAAGAAAGGAAATGCTGGACTGGATGGCAGCCAGCAGGACAACCTCAAGAAAAATTAGTTTCCAATGATTAGTAAACTCTCTGGAGTCTGTGGTGATGGGTTGGTCAGTTTCTTGTTGTGTAAACTGTCTGTGAACCTTATTCTGTGTTCTGTGGTTGCTGAGCAGTGTCTGAATTATGGCCTGGTTGTAAAAGGCTTGATTTCTGCTGATCTGTCGGTAATGATGTTGGTGGTTTGCCTAATCAGTGTGAGATACATGTTATTGGTGATGATCTCCTTTCTTATAATGTCTGTGGTGGACTACTTTTGCACTGTGTGTGATTTGATCTTAATGATCTTGACTTGTGTGAGATGGATGAGGTTGTTATTGCTCATATTCTGTGTGATATGGTTAGTGATTGTATTGTTGATTTCTTTGCAACAACTGAAACCTCTGCGGCCTTTGTTACATACTCAGCTTTATTATGTTATGAGTTCACTATGTGTCCACGTTTTTAGTTTGCTCTGGTTGTGGTGTTGGCTTGCTCTGTGTGCACTATGCGTATACTATTTTAGCATGTTATCGTGGTGGTTCTTCATATTGTTTACTGTTGCCACATTTCTAAAACATACCCCAATTGTTTACCAATGGATCACAACAGACTATGGAAAATCATGAACTGGAACATTAGAGGGATTAATTCCGAGGGAAAGTGGTTGGCCCTCTTCAACAAAATAGATGAATGTGGCTGCGATATTATTTGCCTACAAGAAACAAAGAGAGAATCTTTCGATCTGCAATATATTAAAAAATTCTGCCCCAAGAAATTCAACAAGTTTGAGTACTTACCCTCTGTGGGGGCGTCTGGTGGCATTATCATTATCTGGAATGGGAGTGTCTTTTCTGGTGAAGTAGCATTCCAAAATGAGTTTTCTCTGTCGGTGAAATTAACCTGCAACATTTCCCACGATTCTTGGATTCTGACTAATATTTATGGGCCTTGCCAAGCTGAGAGAAAAGCTCTTTTTATTGATTGGTTTTCAAATATTGATATGCCTGACGACACCAACTGGATTATTGTGCGAGATTTCAACTTTATTAGAAAACCTTCTGACAGAAATAGGCCAGGGGGAGATGTTTATGACATGTTGATCTTCAATGAAGCTATCAGTAATCTTGGCTTAGTGGAATTACCTCTAAAAGGTAGAAAATACACTTGGAGTAATATGCAACAGGATCCTCTCATTGAAAGGCTTGATTGGTTCTTTACTTCAAATTCTTGGACAATCTCTTATCCAAATACTTTGGTATATCCTCTGGTTAAACCAACATCTGATCATGTGCCTTGTGTTATTTCTATTGGTACAAAAATACCCAAAGCAAGATCTTCAGATTTGAAAATTACTGTTTGCAGCACAGTGATTTCAAGAGCATTGTGGAAAATGCTTGGAATATTCCAGTGGGATTCACAGATAGTGCTAAAAGAATTAATGCACAGTTCAAGAATGTTAGAAGAGGCCTGAAGCTGTGGGCAAAAAATCTCCCATGTCTAAAACAGCTAATTGAAAAGGTTAATGAAACAATTGAGTTACTTGATATGCTTGAAGAAACCAGGGTGCTAACTGAACTTGAAGGGGATTTGAGGGACTTGCTGAAGAGTCATGTAATGACTTTATTAAAAAACCAGAACACCTATTGGAAACAAAGAGGCAAGATTAAGTGGGTGAAATTAGGAGATGAGAACACCCGTTTTTTTTCACACAAGAGCAACAATCAGCTACAGGCACAATTACATTGCTATGCTTCAAAATGAGAATAGGTGGAGATCACTGATCATGGAGGCAAAGCTTCAATTCTGTGGAATGCTTTTAAGAACAGAATGGGTAATTCTGAACAGACTCAAATGCACTTTAATCTGGAGGAGATATTTGGGGAAAGACTGTCGCCTGACTGTTTTCAGCAATTAGAAACTCCTTTCATAGACACAGAAATCGAGGATGTGATCAAAATTCTCCCAAATGACAAGTCACCAGGACCAGATGGTTTTAATAACAAATTCTTGAAAAGTTGCTGGTCAATAATTGGAAAGGACATTAAACAATTCCTTCAAGACTTTTATGATGAAAAGGTCAACCTGGAAAGCATCAATGCTTCCTATATCACTCTCATCCCAAAGAATGACAACCCTATGAATGCTAATGATTTCAGGCCTATTTCACTTCTCAATGGGGTTTTAAAGCTGCTTACAAAAATCTTGGCCAACAGATTGCAAAAAATAATTTTGAAGCTGGTGCATCAGAACCAATATGGTTTTCTGAAGCAAAGATGTATCCAAGACTGTCTGGGTTGCGCTTTTGAGTATCTTTTCCAATGCCACAACTCTAAAGAAGAAATGTAGATCATGAAATTGGACTTTGAGAAAGCCTTCGACAAACTTGAACATTCAACTATCTTACAAATCCTAAAGGCAAGAGGCTTTGGTGCAAAGTGGATTAAATGGATTGAAATGATTTTAGCAACTGGTTCTTCCTCTGTTCTGCTAAATGGTGTCCCTGGAAAGAAATTCTATTGCAAAAGAGGTGTGAGGCAACGTGATCCTCTCTCTCACCTCTTTTGTTTGTCCTGGCTGCTGACCTCCTGCAATCAATCCTTAATAAAGCACTTCAACAAAAAGTTCTTTCTCTGCCTCTACAAGCTACTGGTTGTCAGGACTTTCCTGTAATTCAGTATGCTGACGACACCCTGGTCGTGATCAAAGCTTATGCTAATCAGATCATTGCTTTAAAAGCCTTGCTTCACACTTTTCTTGAATCAACTGGCCTGAGGGTCAATCATGCCAAATCAAACATGGTCCCAATCAATATGGATGATGAAAGGCTAGGTCACTTTGCAAACACTCTGAATTGCCAAAAAGGGAGTCTCCCATTCACCTACCTGGGTCTGCCACTTGGGACCTCAAAGCACTCTCTGGAATATTTTTTACCTCTTGTCACCAGAGTGCAGAGAAGACTCTGTAGTATTGCAGACTTCCTTAATTATGGTGGTAAATTACTCATGGTTAAGTCTTGCCTGGCATCCCTGCCTATATTCTTTCTCAGTAGCTTTGAAGTCTCTCCAACAATTATCAAGCAAGTAGAAAAATATATGAGGCACTGCCTTTGGAGAAAGAAAACTGAAGATGTTCAATCCAAGGGACAGGCTATGATTGCTTGGAAAAAGGTCTATAAACCCAAAGATCAAGGTGGGCTGGGCGTGTTGAATTTAAGAATTCAAAATAATGCTCTCTTGCTTAAAAACTTGCACAAATCTTACAACAAACAAGATATTCCTTGGGTGAATCTTATTTGGAATACCTATTACCACAATGGTAAATTGCCTGGAAACCACACCGAGGGATCTTTCTGGTGGAAGGCACACATCAAGTTGATTGACCTTTATAAATCTATGGCCAAATGTGAGCTTGGAGATGGGCATTCTGTATACTTCTGGTCAGATCTTTGGAATGATCAATGCCTTCGGCAAAAATTACCTCATATGGTCTCTTTTGCTAAGAATGATGAAGCAAATGTACATGACACTGTTCACACTGATAATTTGGAAGATTTGTTTCATTTGCCCCTCACCCAACAAGCTTTCTTGGAGTACTCTGAGCTGCAACAAATCTGCCAGCAAGCCAGGGAAAATGAGGGTGAAGACAACAAAGATAAATGGACTTATATCTGGGGAAATGGTAACTTCTCAGCCAAAAGGGCTTACAAACAAATGGTGGGATTTCAGCAGACTTTACCCCATTTTAAATGGATTTGGGATTCTTTTTGTCAAGCCAAACACAAAGTATTTTTTTGGCTACTAATGCATGATAGATTGAACACAAGAAACATGCTGGCTAGGAAGAACTTTCAGTTACAGTCCTACAACTGTGCTACATTGCAATGTGCACAAGAAGAAACTCTAATGCATCTATTCTGGACATGCCCTTTTGCTTCAAATTGCTGGGACTTCATCTGCCCCCAAAGAGTCAGAAATTTGGCTGTTCATGAAGCTTTTGAAGACATAAAAAACAAGCTGAAGGTCCCTTTCTTCATGGAGATCATTATTCTTGCTTCCTGGGGCATTTGGATTGTCAGAAACAACAAGATTTTCAAAAATCAAGACCCCAGCTTTGCTGGTTGGAAAGCAGTGTATCACCAGGAACTACACTTGATATCTCATAGAATGAAGAAGAAGTTTGTGCAGCAATATTCAGATTGGTTATCTAACCTAACATAGCTTATGTTGTAAATTGTTTTTAGGCTCTGTAATTAGGATTTTTTTTTTGCTGTACTCCCTGTACAGTGACTGGTTGTGTTAATCGAAAATGGAAAATTGCAGTGCGGGTTTCCCCTCACTGTTCAGCCTCAAAAAAAAAATTCAAGTTCTTTGCGTAGAAGGTTGTGTGGAATCTCTCCTGGACTGGCAAAAGGCGTTTGCACCACAGGCTCACCAACGATGACATTTGTCCTTTTTTTCCTAATCAAATAAGAATCTCTTCAACACCTTATTCTCAACTATTGCTTTGTGTGCTTCATCTGGTTTGGGGTCTTCTCGGGGCTTGGACTGCCTGAGCTGTCCCATCAGCTAAGGAGGATTTTGAGGCTGGTGTCTGGCGATGGCCTCACACTGGTCTTGCGCTCGATTTGGATTGAGAGAAACAAT
The DNA here is from genome assembly GCA_026929855.1 of Poa annua. NCBI lineage: Eukaryota > Viridiplantae > Streptophyta > Magnoliopsida > Poales > Poaceae > Poa > Poa annua. The sequence goes on along the minus strand of CM049437.1, from coordinate 88,314,539 downwards.
TTGTTTAATAAAGCACGCCCTCGGGCGGTGGTGCTCGATGAAATAGTATGGGTGAGGCTGATAGGTGGAGCCATGTAGGTTTTATGAGACACTTGCGCTTTCCTATTTGGTCGATCGGCCGTGTGTGCTTGTTGTGGATCTTTGTAAACTGGTGTCCCCCTTATTTATATAAAAGGCGTGCTTTATCACGCGTTCTTCGAAGAAAAAAGACACGACGAAAGGTTACGATCAAGTTAAGTAGAACTACTTAGATGGCTTTTATGTTGCATCTAGGCATTCATCTTTGTCACATATATCATGAGAGTTGTGACTTCTGTGTCTTTTTTGGTGTTTTCAACGGAGGAAGGACTAAGGTATTCAAACGAACTAGAGGCATTTGTCAAGTTGATTCTATCTCGCCGCGAGCACATGAAGGCATATCTAGAAGGAGGGTAAATGGAAATTTATCGGACATGCATTGTTATGGCAGGCTTAGCACCCCGGTGGATTATCTTCTTCTTGAAGATGGTGGCATTCGCTTTCTTGGTATAGCATAAATGACGATTGGTAGAATTGTTGATGGAGGAATAGGTCTCGAGCAGCCTGTGAAGGGAAGGACCACGTCATGACTTCCTGTTGTGTACTCGCTGTTGCTGTAGCACAGCATCTTGTGCAATCAAGAAAAGCGAAATTAAGTGAACTTCCCACCGTCCAATGCTTGATTGCATCCATGCAATGATGCATACATATACAAGTTCACATCCGTTTTCTTGGCAACGACTTAGGAGTAAATGCCTCTATGTAGTGGGCACCGTTTGGGTGTTGAAATAGAGGTGGAATAGCCTGTGTTATGGAAGGACCACATCAAGAATGTGGCAATGTATATTCTGTGGACAACTCGGGGATAGCACTAAATTGACACCGGATTGTTCGGGCCTCGCAGGCTGGAACCAGCATCCACCACGGTGGCGAGGGCATCGTCAGAAACCATCACTCAACCAGCGTGCAGGATAACGTCTGCAACCATCAAGCGCCTGTGAGGGAAAGCTTAACATTTCTGAACCTGGCCGAGAGCACTATATATCTACATGGGATGGGACGCCACACCAGGGAACGCAAAGGTGACTAGAGTAACGAAAACTTACGTGAATGATCTGTTATAGCCCGAGACGCAGGTGCCATAGCAGCACATGACATCAACAAACAACAAACTAATAGGTTTCATTCCTACGAAAACACATCGTCATTTTGCTAACCGCAGAGAACACCGCAGTCGAATCATCAGATCATTAAGATCCCTCAGTAAGTTCTCGGCATCCGCACCAATGGATGATAAATTTTAAATCGAGCATTTACTCATTGTGTGAAAAAGAAAACTTTTCACCGGGTATACAAATTTCCAAGCATTCTCAAACAGTCCTAAAAGTGGTAACGAGCATGTACTCTCAATCAAATGCGGTTTCTGGTAGAATTGGTTCAAAATGCAGCAGAGAGAGAGAAAGAGGGAGTTTCTTCACATTAGGTACTGCAGATTTTGCTTGACGATTTTATCAATCACAATGTTGTAGGCCTTTTCAGTAGGATGGAAGCTGTCCCAGAAAATATAATCGTACACATTTGGACATGCAGGATGATATTCAATGAATATTGCTGCACTTAGCACTGTGCTGCCACAACATCCCTCAGTTACCTCCTTGAAACCTATCAAATGGAAAGTTTCACAATATTCAGTACAAAATTGATACGATCATGATGACAACATGTACATTATCAGATACTCTGAAGTTAGAAGATAGAAACTGTCGTAAATATTATGTATATGTATGTATCATCTTAGTCCACTACACATGCAGCTACTATTACTGTTGTATTTGTTACCGTAGTAGAAACTCTATAGCATAAATGATAACTAAATCACGTCCATCGAGATCTCAACCCTGTACATCCGTACTCACTTCTCTGTTAGTTCAGCTGGTCAAAGGTTTTGTAAAGTTACAACAATTAAGAGGTTATTATATCTGTTAATATGGTTTTACGACATCTACTCTAAATAAAGGTTGAGGGCATAATATACGCTCACCATAAAGACTGTGTCGTTCAATGATATCAAGCACATTGTAGTATATATCACCATAAGCAAACCTCGAATCTTGAACATTCCTTTCTACATTAAGTCGATCTACTTCCATTGCCATTTTTGAATTGAATAATTCTGCTGCTTGATTCCGCAATGGATCACATTCTCTTGATCCATGTTTTCTTTGTGAAGGAACACATCCCATTGGTGGAATGCCAATGAATCCAATCCTCTTTGCTCCCATCTCATTTAGTTTCTGTAGAAAAGAGTATGTATTGTAGTATTGTTTTCCACTAAATACATGTGAACTTGTGGAATTATAGCTAAACAAGAAATATATGAAGACTGAATGTAAAAGTAGGTGAGATCATTTATGATACACTCGATAATTATAAAAGTATCCTAGGCTAAAAGATCCCTAATCTAGTAACTTTGAAGGCACATAAATTATATTTGTCATGGGTTTAAAGGGAAACTACATGTGCATAAAGGAAATAAGGTTTCATAAGGTATGGATCCAATGAAAATATTTGAAACTTCAAATGTTTGAAGAACATGATAATCAAATTAAGAGAAAGTGGGCCAAACAAGGTTTTATAGTTTTTTTTAGATAAAGGGAGCTTTATTACTTAAAAGAGTTTAAGCATTACACCCAGCCTCTGCATAACCAAGATGCACACAGCCGACAAGGTTTTATAGTACACCTGCAATCTCAGAAACTTCCTAATAGGCTCAAAGTTTGGATAATAGCCCTTACCACAGTAAAGTTAACTGCCGAAGAGACAAGAAATTCAACGTAGGAAGGAAGGTCATATTGATGTTTTCTCACAGGCAATGAAAAATAATTATTTACAAGGTCATTTGCCCCCATGGCAGTGAAGTAAATGGCTTCTGAGATGATACGTGTCATCTCCTTCTCTCCAACCAAATCTTTGAGTTTCTCCTTATAATCAAGAAATGATTCTAGTTGCCCGGTACTTGTTGTAGCAGCCTGAAGCATAATAAATTAGTGTGTGCAAATCCTCACAACATGGTTACTTTGAAGTGGAACTTGAAATAAATACTCCATCCGTTGCTGAATATAGGGTGTATAGTTTTCTGCACGAATATTAAGACATGCTATTTTGCACATAGTGGATTTATTTATTTTTAGGAAAAAATGACAGGAGATGAGTTCTTAATAGGAACAAAATGAATACAATCCGTTAAATCCCTCGTATGAGACTAGGTCTCATTTTTTATGGGTCTAATTTATCCATAAATAGACAATACAACTTATATTATGGTTTTTTGTTCAAAAAACTATACACCTTACATCAGGGAATGGAGGGAGTATATTAAAACAAGGACACAACTTTCAGATGGATGTGATATGATTTTTTACCGAAGGTATGGAAGTTAAGGGGTCATATCCACTGCCTCCGGAGGCAAAGGCGACACCCGTGAGTAGGTCAGTTAGTTCAAGATCATCTCCATGGTACGGAGGCAACAAGTCCTTAATTCCCAACCTTGAAGCTGCGCCATCAAGTAGAACAAACATCAATAGAGATATAAACTTTTACATGGTCCAAGACTAAGATGTTGGTGTATCGATAACAAGTTTTATATCCGTTAACGATTTTAAATTTATAAAAGTTATTAAAAAGGTTGTAATTAAATGCACAAAAAAGTTGCATATTTATTTTACATACTTCAAAAAATTGGAAATAATTTCATCCAACTGTAACTATATAGTTATAATCATGATGGGTTTGGAATTTTGTGCGCATATTTAAATGTGTGTGCATGGAGAGCATTGTTCTTCGGGCCGTTATCCGTAGGAATAGATTTTTTTTCGATAAAGATAGTAAGAGATATAGATATGCGCCCGATTTTCGCTAAATAACCAAACGTTCTCTTTTTCTCGAAAGCAAGCTTACGTTTCTGGCATGGAACATTTCTTACATTGTAGTATATATAAACAGAAGTTACCAACCATACCTAGCATGTCCCCAGGAACCCTGCCGTTGGAGAACCTCCCGGTGGCCTTCCCGCCGGGGAAGTCCTGCCCATACGGCGGGAAGTTGGTCCTCGCCTCCGTGAGCCGGTTGTTGTTATTCCCTGGATCGACGATAGAGTCGCCGAACATGAACATGGCCGAGAATTTACTCTTGCCCGTGCCTGCTGCTACTCCATGGGCTCCTGGGAGAAGCAGCGCCATTACCAGCAGCAGCAGTTTAACCAACAGTAGCTCATGACCAGGCATTGTCTTCCCTTGTATGTGTACCAGCAGGGTATAAGTCCCTGAGTGACGCAGGTGCAGGAGCTGGCCTCTCTTTATAGTGAGGCGCGCATGCAGCAAAATGCGGCTCTGCCCATAGCGGCACTGGAGGGACTTGATGATTCCGACTATTGGCAGGGCATCGAACTGTATAGCTCGATCAGGTATAATTATATGCCGAGACCTATTAAGTTTATTTAAGAATTATAAGATAAGATGTAAACGGTGCGCACCTGACGAAAAGACCTGTCGAGGTGGCTGTCACAGTCAGCTGACAGAAGTGGGACGGAACTGGGTGCACACCATGAATTAACTTCTTTTTTACTAGTATAAAAAAAGAAACCATTCTTTACCAACAAAAATTAAAACAAACTAAAAGGTGGGAACTTTTCTTTGCATGGATTTGTATCGGACGTGAGCGAGGTTATGTCAACATAGCAATCATGTCACAAGTTCATGGAACCACACCTACACTCGCGGTTCGACACCCGATGTCGTAGAAACTAGATCTCGGTAAACTTGATTAGAGTACTGAACACGATTTTTTGTGATCGGTTTCCAAATGAACATACGAGGTCATTGGAGAAACATGCAGCAATAACCAAACACATACTCGTCGTTAAATATCCCAAAATGCAAACACACACTAATTTCGATTTAAAAAAAAAATACACCATGAAAGGGTGTATCATCATTTTATAAAAGAAGCTGCCAAACGGTTAGAATGACGCCCAATACTATCCACTACGCACACTACAAACACAAAGCAAAGATCACGTCCTGCACAAAACGAGCATCAAGGGGACCAATGACTTAATGAGTGAGTGGCAATCGTGAAGTCGACTGCGATACATTGCGCCCGTAATCCAAACCCGTGTCGTGTCGACCAAACGCACAAAACACATCACCAACTCCGAGACCGCCGCCCTGACGTAGTAATTAGGACGAAATCTCGCATAAACTAAAGTCGAACAAGACAGGGTTGACGACCCCGCAGTCCGCACCGCACCTGCACGTCACTCAAATCCTCCTGCTCCGGGGCCACCGCCTCGACATAGCAATTAGGTCTAAATTTCACATTGCCCGAAATCGAACCAGTCTGATCGACGAACCTGCTGTCCGAACAACATCAGGACACCACCCAAACCACACTAAACCACGAACCTGCCCCGTAGTATGCTGTTAGAATATGTGTATAACTAGGAGTCAGAGATATGTTAGTATTGAACTTTTTGTATTTCAAGTTGAGCCCGAGGCCGCTACCTCGGCGTACCGCCACCCGAGCAACATTAAGACCATCAGTGACAATCCCCTGTACCTTAGTAACCTGTTTTCTTACACGAATTTGGAATTTCAGACTATGCACGTTGTCAAACACCAGGAGCAGGCCCGTGCATCCAACTCCAAGTCCTAGCATGCGGTTGGTTGCTCGATCGTCGCATTGCTTTGAATGACTTTCCTTCCTTTTGCTGTAGCACAGTGATGGCGCAGAATGATCGGAGGCCACGTCCACGATGCTATCCAGATCCGTACAGGATGATCGTCCCAATTTGCTCCGTTGATGGAGATCTCGTACCTACCGAATATAGAGCACTTGCTACTCGGACCCATGCGGTTTCATGGGTATAGTGCCGGGCTACAGGTGAAGTTATCATCTTGTGTTGTGGAAAGATCTATGGCTAGACAGAGATCTAGGCAACTTTGGCTGGCTGAGGGTGATGCTAATACTAGTTTCTTCCACATGAGGGCGAGTCAAAGAAGGAGGAAAAACCATATCGGATCTTTGAACGACGGTGTCAGAGTGGTTAATACTCAAGATGATATTCAGAATGTGCTTTATGAGCATTTAAAAAACAGGCTGGGGGTCCCTACCCCTAGAACTTCTCGGCTGAACCTTGACTACCTCGGCATGGCCGAGTTTGACCTCTCGGCTTTGGATGCTGCCTTCACTGAAGAAGAAATGTGGGCTGCTCTCAAGGACATGCCTAAAGAGATAGCCCGTAGACCGGACGGGTTCACCACTTTGTTCTATCAGCGCTGCTGGGCAATTATAAAGAATGATCTGATGGAGGCCTTCAAAACTTTTCATCTTGCGGACGGTCGTTTTTTTTAGAAGATAAACAATGCCTACACTTTATTGCTTCCGAAAAAGCCAATTAGTCTGGTTCATAGCCTCGCCAAAATCTTCTCCAAAGTCCTGTCTCGACGTTTAGCTGGAGTTCTCCCTTAGTTGGTAGGCAAAAATCAAGGTGCTTTTCTCAGGGGTCGTTCTTTACATGATAATTTCAAATTAGTGCAAGAGTCCATCAGATTTCTCCGCAGCAAAAGGTGTCAATCTCTGTTGCTCAAACTAGATATCGCTAAGGCGTTTGATACGGTCGCGTGGCAATTCTTGCTTGAGATTATGCGGGAAAAAGGTTTTGGCAACAAATGGATTGAATGGATCGTTCTCTTGCTATCTCCAGCATCCACAAACATCCTTTTAAATGGCATTCCAGGTCCCAAGATCTTGCTCACCCGTGGACTTCGTCAAGGGGACGCTCTGTCACAGTTGCTGTTCATTCTTGTCATGGATGCTCTGAGCTTGCTGTTTGCCAAAGCGGAGGATGTTTGGCTACTCTGTCCTGTTCATGTACGGCAGGACATTCCTCAGTGTCTCTCGGTGTATGCTGACGATGTCATCCTCTTCATAAACTCAGAAACTCACGAAGCTCACACTGTCAAGTTCCTACTCGAACCTTTTGGTGGGGCCTCCGGTCTACGTTGCAACTTGGCTAAAAGCAGCATAACCCCCATCACCTGTGACCCTGGTCGTGTGGAAAGTATCAGCAACATTCTCTCATGCAAGATGGAAAATATTCCGATTACTTATCTTGAATTACCCCTACACTACAAGAAAACTAGGAAAGAGGATTTAACGCATACTGCTTGACAAAATCAAAAGGAAGTTAGCTGCTTGGAAGACTCACATGCTAACCCACGGGGGAGACTCATTCTGGTCCAATCGGTGTTATCAGCGATGGTCATTTTTCATCTAATGTCACTAAACCCGCCTCAGTGGTTTTCAAAGCAGTGTATAAAATTAGAAGGGCTTTCCTTTGGAAGGGAACATAAACTGTGAGTGGGGGTCATTGTCTGGTCGCTTGGTCGTCTGTTTGCAGACCGAAATCTAATGGAGGCCTCGGGATCCTCGATCTGCAGCTTATGCACTCGGCGCTGCAAGTTAGCTGGGCGTGGAGTGCTAGGACCGCCAATAAGGCTTGGGTTTCGATTATGCCACCGGCTGATGACACAGAATTAGGCACATGTTTAACGCTGCTACTCGGTTGGAACTCGAGAATGGTAAGAAAGTTTTCTTCTGGACTGACAAATGGGTGTTGGGTCGTGCGGTGGAAAGCTTAGCTCCTGATGTGTTCGCGGCCGTCCCCCCGCATATCAGAGCTACTTGAACGGTCGAGGAGGGGCTCCCTGAGTGCAACTGGATTAAAGACATCAAGAAGCAGATCAACATTAATACTTTCATGCAAGCGGTCGATTTGTGGGAGCATACGAGGTCGATCACCCTAAACCCCCTGGCTGATGATCACTGGACTTGGACTTGGGAGCCTAGCGGAATTTTTTCTGCTAAATCAGTCTACGCGGCACAATTTGCTGCTGAAATATTGCCCAAATATTGAGTGGGATTTTGGTCCATTTAGCAATTCCAAAAAAATCACTAAATGTCCATGCTGCTGTCATGGCAAGTGGTGTGAGTTTAGTCCCATACTACTAACTTAGTGAGATTAAGGATATTTACTCCCGGGGTACCTGGCGACTGTCTAGAAGAATTCAAGTCGCTTAAGGAGAAAGGCGTTTCAGAGGCTTTTCTAGTTTTGATTATTTAAGTTCCTTGGTTATCTGTTTCTTTGTACTTGATTTGCGAGATGTAAACTCTGAAATACCTTTGCATTTGAACTGGCAATAAATAGCCGTGTGCATCAATCGATGCAGAGGCTGGGACTTCCCCTTTTCTAAAAAAACTAACTTAGTGAGATGTGCATCAGCTTATATACTGAGCTATTCTCCTACTAGTATGAGTTGGTGTGAGTTATGAGAAGAATGACTGTATACCACACGCGCACTGCTCCTCCTCCGCCGCCCGTCTCGTCACGACACGACACGGGTTGCGGGAATCTCGCCGAGCCGATGTATTCTTTTTGTCACGCAGAAATAAAATGTCAACGGTCGCGAAACGTTTTGGAAATTATTTGCTAGCTGAAACGTTGGGTCTTAAGTGCTCTTAAGTACGTACGTTTTCAGTCTAGATGGCTCTTCATTGCTAGATGGCTCTTCATTGCGTGCGTTTCGGCTGATCCTCTGACTCCCGCGTCTGTGCCTATGTTAACGAGAGGTCTCGCTCCTCTCCGACGACAACGACACGGAACAGAAGAATATAACTCATCTGCCCACAGCCGCCACCGCCTCGGTCGTTCCTCCTCGCTGTTGCTGCCATCGTTTATCCCATCTCGTCCGCCGCGTACACGGTCGACGGGAGAGCAGGCCTCCGAAACCCCGCCTCTCCGTTTCCTGTAAGGGAGAGGGGCAATTAGGTTTTTGGGGAGCGTATCCTACGCGACTGCTCGCCAATCTTCATCCACTACGTCGGCTACTTCGTCTACTTCAACTACGTCCGCGGCGCCTTCGTCTTCACCATGAGCACCGACGCCGAGATCGAGAAGGCTGCCGCTGACAAGAGGGTTGCCGACGACGCTGTCGCTTCTGCATCGGCCAACTGCCGGGTATAACATGATTATACCCCTCCTGATTATTTACTTGTTTGTTGTACTAGTGATTTGTGTAGATTTATCTACTATATGTCTAGTACACAATTATACTGTTAAGTTTCAGCATGTCATTAGCACTATCTACGTCATGCTTTTAGTTTATTCATGGATTAATATAATCGAACAATTGCTTATATTCTCAACATTTGCAACCAACATAAATTGTGAGGCGGCCAAGGCTATCTGGGAACCTAAAGTTCCCCTCAGAATCAAGTTCTTTGTGTGGTTGCTGTTCGAAAGGAGGATGTGGACGGCGGATAGATTGGCTAAGAGGGGTCTTCCCCATAACAGCAAATGTGTTTTCTGCAATACCCACGAGGAGACGGTCGCCCACCTGTTTGTGCAATGCACCATAAGCAACATCATTTGGTGAAACGTTTTGACTTGGGCTGGTCTTCAGAGGGCCAAGCCAAGGACCAATTCTATGTTAAATAAGTGGTGGCTGAAGAATGCGGAGAAACTGAAGGGTATAGATAGGAAGAAATTCCTCGTCATCTTCAGTTTGGGAACATGGACGATCTGGTGTGAAAGGAATAAGAGAGTTTTCGAACAAGAGGCTAGGCCTCTGCAAGTCATTATGGACAACATCAAAGCGGAAGCCAAGCAGTTGGCGACAATGAGTAGGGGTAGGTTAGGCTGGTCACAATGGGCAGTAACATGGACCAGTAACATACACGTTATTCTAGGCTATGTTATCACCTCCATAGTGGGTAGTAACAAACATGTGGTGTCATGCAAACCTCTATTTATTAGCTTATAGACTCACAATGTCTTGGGATATGTGATGTTACGGTAACTAGCTATGTTACCACTACCATCTCTTTTCTCATTAAATGCTTGCCACATCAGTTTTTTATCCTACGTGGCAACGATGTTACTACTAAGTTACTCTATAAGCTAATAAATAGAGGTTTGCATGACACCACATGTTTGTTACTACCCACTATGGAGGTGATAACATAGCCTAGAATAACGTGTATGTTACTGCTCTATGTTACTGCCCATTGTGACTAGCCTTAACCTTCCAGTAGAGTTTTAGTCTTTCGATCTAGGTCGTTTCCAGGCGTGTGTTTTCGTTTGGCATCGTTTTGTTTCTCTTGTAACAAAGTGTTTTTTGTTGTACCCTGGGTCGTTCCTCTTTCAGCTTTCATAGCTGTTCAGTTGTACTCGGTCTTATGACCAAAACCCTCTCTTCTTATATAATAACATGAAGTTCTCCTGCATGGATCTAAAAAAAAAGTTATCATCTTCTCCCCTCCCTCAGAGTAGAGAATAATCATCCATCGTCACGCGAGGGCGAGAAGAGCAAGAGAAGCAACGAGTGAAGTGCCCAGAGCCAGAGCTAAACATAACTCGTTTTTTTTTCAGAAATCAAAATAGAAAATTTTGTGTTTCAAATAAATTGAACAAAAATTCTACATGTAGATAATATCGAGTCTACTAGTGTGCAAAATTTTGATCCAAAATTCATATTATTCCTAGTCCACACGAAAAGCCAGATCTGTCAAAAAAATTGAAGTTATTAAAACTTTACCGTTCACAACCCAGATCCACTCATTTATCATTTTTTGCCCAGATTAAAATTTTAAAACGAATTTTGAATTTAAATTCGCAAACTTGTAGACCATATCAATATCTTCATTTGTAATTTTTCTCATTTTTTTTAAAACTTAAAATTGCAAATTTGAAGGTTTTCAAAAAACAAGCTATGTGTAGCTCGGGCTATAAAGCATCGTTCTCGTGAAACGCCAATCTTCATTACGATGGCGACATTTGTTTTACATGGTCCTCCATGATTTGAACGAGTGAAGTGCCCGGAGCCCGAACTAAACCTAACTTGTATATTTTTCAAAATTCAAATCAAAAGTTTGATTTTTCAAAAATTCGAATACAAAATCTACATGTAGATACTATCAAGATCTACTAGTGTGCAGAAGTTTATTCCTAGTCCACACAAAAAAAAGACAGATCTAGCAAAAAAAAAATTTAAAACCGTGCAATATTCAGGCCCCAGATCCATTCATTTATCATTTTTGCCTAGCCTAAAATGAAAATAGTTTCGAATTTAAATTTGAAAACTTGTTGATACTAACTTCATTTGAAAAAAATCTCGAATTTTGTAGAACTTAAAACCGTAAATTTAAACTTTTTGAAAAAACGAGCCATGTGTAGGTCAGGCTGTAAAACGCCATTCTTGTGAAATGCCACCCTATGGTGCTGGGTTAAAATCTTAATGTTTTTGAACGACCTACATGGCAGCACATGTGGAGGAGCTGAGGTGGATGTGGGCCCAACTGTCAGCCCTCCCCGGCTTCTCCCCATTCTCTCTTCTTCTTCCTCATCCCCCTCTCCCCGGTCAGGTTTGTCCTCACGGTAGATGTTTGCACTTGTTTTGGTCCAAAAACATCTCATTACATAATGCTTGTGTTGTAGCGCATTATTTGCGGTGCTTGGTTGTACTCCACCTCAATGCATGAGTAGTGTTGCAATACTAGATCTTTGTACTCCAGTTTTGTGTATTGGATCCCCTCTGGCATAATTCTTGTATTGTTTAAAACTTCAAATTTTGTTCTCTTTCTGAATCAAAGTGTCTTTAGCTTATCCTAGCGACAACATTGACATTGGGCTTTGACAATGACGATATCGACATGGGGCTTCCACGACGACGACGACATCGACATGGGACGACGTACGACGACGATATCAACACGACGACGACGTCTTCCACCCAAAGCGTATGTTGGATATATGTATTAACTATCTGTATCATACATGTATGGTTAACTAAATGCATAACCTGTACATCTACACATATGTAATTGTGTATTATATATGTATGAACTTAATTGGTGGATTTTATTCTTATTTTTCCTAATTGGTTACTAGCAGTGTGTGGCCATGCTCCTAGTAACTGTCTGTTACTAGCAGCGTGGGAGGAAAGGACATGTTGCCAATAAGGGTTACTACCACCGTGTCGGGGGTTGGGTGGGGGGGGGATCCTCTTGTACTCCAGTAGGCTTGGAATTCAAATCGAGCCGACTCGACTCGGCTCGTTGAAACTCGGTCAACTAACAAGCCAACTCAACTTGTTTAATAAACGAGTCCAAAAAAGAAACTTGATTCGGCTTGCTAAACTCACGAGTTTACTCGTTTGGTTTGTTAAAATTGTTAACATTTTCTATATAATAATTTATAGTTATTTGGACATGTATGATGTAATTATCATAACAATCAGTGACAGTATGACACTACAAGTAATATCTAGTCGTTGAATTATAACATTTCGGAAAAGATGTTAAAGAAACAAAAATACATGTAATGATTTTTTTACCGAGTTAAACGAGTAGCTCAAAACTCGGCTCGTTTAAATCGAACTTGTTTACCGTCCAAAATGAGAATTCGGCTCGGCTTGTTTACCAACGAGTTCGAGTCAAGCCGAGTCGAGATATGAGTTACTCGTTTAACTCGTTAGTTTCGAGTTAAACCCTAAATTTTTTCCTACTGGTGTAAGCTAGGTGTTTACACTTGTTTTGGTCCAAATGCTTACTTTTGCACCTCGTGGCAGGATAGATTTTATTTCACCTGTGTACAGATCCTATGCACAAGTGACAATATAATTCGTAGGAGTTCACTGATCCTACAGCTTTTCTTTGTACAAAATCCTACGAAGTGAGAAGTAGGGGGTCATGGGCTGAGAGTTGGGCTGGGCTATAAAGTGAGAAGGAGGGGGCTCCTCGGCTGAGAGTCTAGCACTAGGGCAACCCTGGGCTGGGAAATTTGGAAATACATTTGAGACTACCGAGTACGAGAATGCCATTTAGAGTCTCGTTCGAACTGCAAAAAACTAGCGATCGATATATTTATTTTGACATGAGCGATCGATCTTTTGTATAGGCCTATAGCCCCATGCCCCCATGCGGATGTCGCAACAATATACTGTATGTCTGAACACGCTATTCGTTGCAACCTGTACCAGATCCAAAAGACTACCAGGGTTCATTCCAACAAGAGCATATCGTTTTGCTACGAACAGAGAATGCTGCAGTTGAATCAGCGGTATGTTCACAATACCAGGACAAACAGATCACATAATCCTCTTGAGAGAAGAGATGGAAGGAACTCGTGCTGTGCCTGGTTTCATTTTATGAATGGAACTGGGGGGTTTCGGCCCCCTTTTTATCTGAAACAGATAACATAATCGCAATCGACCAAAAGTAGAGGCGTACTTGATGTCCCCTGAATAAGTTTCAGGATAATATATACCGTGATACATGTCTGTGTTTCGTTTATATATTTCACAAACTACCACAGCCTTTACATTTTTGGAACGAGAAAACTTTCGCTGCTTATAGAAAGTGTTCCCACCGAATTCCACGCATAGCTAAACAGTCCTAGAAGTGAGTCTACTGTGTACGAATTGTCGAATCAATTGCAGCTTCAAATAATACTTGTTCACATGTTGGTAGAGAGCCAGCGAGAGAGAGAGTGAGAGAGAGTTTCTTCACATTAGGTACTGCATATTTTGTTGAATGAGTTTATCAACCACGATGCTATAGGCCTTTTCGGTAGGATGAAAGCTGTCCCAGAAAATATAATCGTAAGCATTTGGACATGCAGGGTGATATTTAATGAATATTGCTGCATTTAGCACTGTGCTTCCGCAGCATCCCTCGGTTACCTCCTTGAAACCTATACAATAGGAATGTTTCACAGTATTCAGTACTAAATTGTTTACGATGACAACATGTACATTAGCACAAGTTCCTAGACATTGTAGAAAGAACATATTACTAAATAAAAAGTGATAACTAATGTAAGCATTTACACACATCATATTGGACAACTATGCAGCTCTGCATTTGCTACATTAGTTTGTACAAGTTTGGTACCAATGCGTCTAAATTTTATCTGTTAATACAGTTCTATAGAAGTTAAACTCTACAATAACACCAATGGCATTCTCTAAAATAATACATTAACTGGGGATAAAGTGAGCACTCACCATAAAGACCAGGTTGCTGAATGAGATCAAGCAAATTGTAGTATATATCAAGATAAATAAACTCTGAACCTGGAACACTTTGTTCTGCATTTAGCCGATTTATTTCCTTTGAGATTTCAGAATTGAATAGTTGTGCCGCTTGATTCCTCAATGGCTCACATTCTCTTGACCCATGTTCTCTTTGTGAAGGACAACATCCAATTGGTGGAATTCCAATAAAGCCAATTCTCTTTGCACCCATCTCATTTAATGTCTGTACAGAAGAGTAATACCATACCAATTCTATTATTTACATATCTGTTGGTTGCCAAATACCAATGAAATAAAACAGGACTAATGCATATAAAAGTACATCAGTTATTTATGTTACCACAATAGTTAAAATACATGTACATTCTGAAACTTCTGCAGGGAAGTTGATGATTTACGAATTCATTAATTTAAGAAATTTGATGTATCCGCAAAAGCACTATGAAAGTAACGGTGGTATTGGTAGAATCTGGGGGGATGTGCAGAAGTTCAAACTTTTCAAGAATTTATTAGCACAAGAACTTTGTGCAGAAATAATGTCCAGTGTCAAACAAGTCCTCTACAAAAATATTGTGAACTATTCAGAACAAGTTTAGAGTTTCGACAGTAATTCTTACCACAGTAAAGTTGATGGCCGAAGAAACAAGAAAATTTACGTAGGAAGGAAGGTCATATTGATGACGTCTCACAGGAAGTGCAAAGTAATTATTTGCGAGGTCATTCGCCCCCATGACTGTAAAGTATATGCCTTCAGAGATAACACGGGCCGTCTCCTCTTCACCAACTAATGCTTTTAGCCTCTCCTTATAATCGAGGAATAATTCAAGCTGCCCAGTACTCGATGTAGCAGCCTGAGGTGGTAAATTAGTAGTTACGCTTTCTGTAACAATCTTAGTTTCCAGTGAAACCAAAAATAAATATAATTCACGAGAACTTTATCATGAAATATGTGTGATAAATATATTTTGTTACCGCGGGTATTGAAGTTAAAGGATCATATCCACTGCCTCCTGAAGCAAAGACGACACCGGTGAGTAGGTCACTTAACTGAAGATCAGATCCGATGTATGGTGGCAGTAGTTCCTTAATTCCCAGCCTAGAAGCTGCTCGATGAAGAAATAATAACATTAGATAAACAAGTTTTCGCTTGGCGTAACACTGGATTGTTTCTATATTCATCTATTCTTGCGTGCTGCCCCCGACTCCTCTTCTCTCCCCCGAGGCGGCGGCGCTGCGCCGCCCCCGGGGAGTCCCATCTCCAGCACCCTCAGCCCTCTCCCACATCTCCACCCTCTACCGCTGCCGCCACTGAGAACGCCGCTGGGCTAAACCCGTGTGGTGAGGCGGCGGCGGCGGCGCTGTCCTCGGCCGGCGGAAACGCAAGGGGCGGCGGCGCCCGTCCTCTTCCCCTCCAACGGTGGTGCGCAGCGGAGGTTTGGCGGCCAAGGGATCTCCGGCGGTCGTCCTACGCGGAAGACTTGGATCGTGGCTGCGGTGAGATCCAATATGATCCATGGCGACCACGTGTAGTCAACTTCGGCAACGGCAAGAAGAGGTACCCTGGGACATCTTCGCGGCATGAGGACGTCCGGGTCTTTTTGGCCCGGGCATGGTGGTGGTGGCTGCCTTCTCCACCGAAGGTGGTCGGCCAGGCTGGCGGCGAGTTCGGAGGCGCGGCTGCCGGTGAAAGCTGGCCTTTTGGCGGGCGACGGCGACGTCTCGACGTCGTTACCTTGGTGAAGGCATCGTCCTAGCAGCCCACGTCTTCTCGCTTGCAATGCTCCGGGGGAAACCCTAGGATCTACGGATCGGACAATGGCGGCGCTGTGGTGTCGTGTTCCCTCTTGGGGGCATTGTATGTGGAGCGAAGCTGGATGGATGATGGTGGCTAGGTGGATCGAGCGGTGGATCGTGCTGGTGTAATTGTTGCGGTTTGGAGGTGATTGGCTGATCCGGGCGAAAACTTGTCTCCGTTTGGGTCGGAGCCGGTGATGGCGATTCCTGGTGTGTCGTCTCCTTCCTGAAGGCATCATCGAGGTGAAGCATCCATGTCTCTCCGCAAGTTTGCACTATGCCGAAGGGACTTGTGGAAGGTGTTTCATCTACCACGTCGATGTCGGTGTGTCTCGGCGGCGTGGCGCTGCGGGGTCTCGACTTCGGGTTGATGGACTCGCGCATGGTGGCGCTGTCTGGCATCGTGGCGATGCTGACTGCAGACCGGTTTTGCAAGGTCATGGTGTTGATCCTTTCTGAAGATGGGTTCGTGGAAGACGGCGGCAGCGACTAAAGCGTACATGTCGGTGTGGTACTCCAGTTTTAGATGATGTGCGTTGGTGTTAGTCACCCCCATCATAGTGGTAGCGACCCTTGTTGTCGAGAGCTTGATTTCAGTTTGTTTTCAACATTGTACTTTGTAAATCTGGTTGGTTTTAATAAGTGCGAATGGTTGTGTGCATCACTCGATGCAGAGGCCGGGGAATCGCACCCTCCTTTCCTAAAAAATATATATATATATATATAGATTATTTCTCAAGCCATGAAAGAGCTTAAACATAGAAACTTTGACCGAAAATAGTTTTGAGGAAGTAAACGTTTTAGGAAGAAAACATACATAGTTACATATCTGGATATAAATAATTAAAATCATCTAAATGTGGTAATACAAGTGCTAAATAATTCCGGGATAGTGTTTCTTACGTATTTGGATCGACTTGGCATTGATAATATCATAATACTGAAGCAAACCTTGAAATATCATCATTCCAAAGAGTATTTCCGACAAATACATATTTTAAAGAGAAGAGGAAGGCAGAAGACTTTGCATGCCTCGCCGAGGAAATTCTTGACATGCACATGGTCTGCCGTTCTGGCAAAATTGACTCGTTTGACTACAATAGACGTGCACCACTACAAACAAACAAAGAGAAAATGCAGAACAATGATGATGGACTAGATGTATAAACGGGAAACTTTTTTTTTCATAAAATGGGAACTTTTATTAAATTCATGCGCAAGTCCATAAAAGTCTTAAGAGTTAACACATGGGATCTACATAATTAGGATGCTCGCAGCTGAAAAAAGAGTAAAAGACAAAACACACTACTCTTAAGGTGGTGACTGACCGATCCGTAGACTATGCCGTCATCTATACAGCATAAAAATGTTGCTCGCCACTTGCATGTCGCGGTTCTCCAGACGATGAAGAGACGACAATTCTCCTCAAACATAATTTGGTTAAAAACTGAAATTCCGTCACATGGTGCATCGTGCGTCAAGTCCATTGAAAGTGTCATAGGAAAGTCAGAATTCCAAAAACATTAAACATGTATGTGCTCTCTCTGAAGTTCTTTGTTTCTCCTTTTGTCGGTTTCAAATCCAGCATCGCAAAAGCTATTTCTATATATGTATGATTTTGACACACCTGGGACCGAAATAATAGTCCAGTAAGATATGATGTTGTTTCTCTACACTTCGCCTGACAGTTTGGTTTGCTCTACGTTTTGGACCAAGTTCTGGCTGTGTGTGATGCTCAGGATGTTGAAGTTTCTGTTTTGGTGCTGGCATCTGTCGATGTCGTGTTCTGTTGCTCTTGTTTCATACTTTGCCTTTCGTTGATGGTAGCCTTGTTCTGGGCTAGACTGTGGATATTGGTTAGATCTTTTATGTTGCCTAAACGACTCGAGCACATGGATGCTGCCTTACCCTGTAATTTCGTTATCCCGTTGGTAACGAAATTCGGTCCCTCGCGGGGTCGCCTGTAAAAAAGTAGTGCAATGAGCACCGATCTCTGTTGGGCCTTTGTACGTTTGCCACGTCCGTGCTTGCAGATAGTAAATCATTATTGCTCAGCATTCAGCTTAATTGATGTAACGTATTGGTCGAGTCGTCCTCACGACGAGCTATATTTCAGCTTCAAGCACCGATTGGGAATTATTGTTGGCGAAGGAGTAGTTGGTTCTACATTGAATGGTGAAGGATGCAGAGAAAACAATTGCTCGTACGATCGGTGGATGAAAACCAGGCGATGAAACAGTAGGGAAGACGACTGAACATGTGAGGTTAGGTAGCCTAACTTGGATTTTTCTGGTTATTTACCGGTGCACTGCGACGCTACGTGCATGGTCTCCCCTGCAGCGTGTGGAGCACAGTGATTTATTTTTGGAGGTGGCGTCGAGACTGGAGGCTGCGGCCAGGGAGTTATTCTCCCGGCATGGGTGGCAACATAGACTCCGGATAGATCTACCTTCATCTTAGGCGGATCAACACTTTCTTATTTTGATATGTAATTCGCATATTTACTTTTTTGGTCTCTGAACTGTGTGATGGTGAACTGGTGGCTGTGTGCATCTTAACTATGCAGAGACCGGGTGTAATGCTTAAACTTTTTAAGTAATAAAAGCCCTTTATCAAAAAAAAAAGGTAGCCTAACTGCATCTAATCATCTGCTACTCCCTGTGCTCTGCATCAATCTAGCTACTAGTGTGAAGACCTTAAAGCTGCTGCCGACGGACACATGAATGAACAGCAATCTACTCTGTCCAAAAGGAAAACGATACTACCGGGCTGTGTTTGGCTCTCCGTACACCGTATTTACGTCTATTTAGGCACAGCCTACAGTTTTTCAGATGTGGCGTTTGGTTAGTATCACCGGCTTCCCATTTTTTTATCCTAGAGAATATGTAAACTCAGCATTTTGCCAATGATTGTCACGGGTTGGTGATGATTTTCTTGGCCAAAACCTCACTTAACCTAAGGCGTGGCGAGTTAGCCTTCAACTAAACATGCCTATATAACTGTAAACAAAGTCACGCCCATATATGTTATCATGTTGGTGTAACCAAACTTCCACGTAACGTGTAGAAGAAAACCGTCAATTCCCATTTAACAGAAAACTAACTAGAAAAGGCTAACATAAGTGCTACACGCCATCCTCTAATTAAACAAACAAAGGTAATTAGCTAGCTGCTAGCTGCCGGCCGGTGCGTACCTAGCATGTCCCCAGGAACCCTGCCGTTGGAGAACCTCCCGGTGGCCACCCCGCCGGGGAAGTCCTGGCCGTAGGGCGGGAAGTCGGCCCTCGCCTCCGTGAGCCGGTTGTTGTTGTTGCCGGGGTCGACGATGGAGTCGCCGAACACGAAGACGGCCGAGAACTTACTTCTAACCGTGCCCGCGGCCGCTCCATGGGCGCACGGGAGAAGCAGCAGCACCAGCAGGTTAAGGAACAGGAGCGCAAGGCGGCGGTAAAGAGACGGTGGTGGCGCCATTGCTGTGCTGTCTGCTCGGCACTGATTCTGTGAGCTCTGACGCACGATGGACGCCGCGGGGGGTTTATATATAGCGAGCGAGCGAGGTTGGGGATGGAGTGGAGCAAAAGTGTGCGTGAGCGTGCGCCGCGCGGCGAGGAGACTGTGATCATTCATGCGAATGCATGCGTATACGTATGGTTGGTTTCTCGTCGCGTCGCATTAACTTGGGTCGTTTCTTGTCGATTTAATGGGCGCGCAATGGATATTATGGCGTAAAATTGGAGGAGGAGGAGGATGCAAAGTCTGGCTTGTATATGAATCATACAGTACTCCTACGATCCATGCCACTGCTTCATCAGTTAATGCCTAATAATGCGGTGATGCTGAGAGTCCAGGAGAACAAGTCAGACGGCTGCATGCATGTGCCCGCTCTTGTACACGCTCACAATCCAATCACTGAAAAGTGAGAACCACTCAGGTACTCAGGTGTCAGGTCAGTCATACATGTTCACCAACAATGAATATACAGTACAGTAGCAAACTTCACTCTGCAGTCTCTGTAAATTACAGAGTTGTGAGAGTTCACGAGAACACGTACGAGTCATCGGCTGCATGGGCGCGCTGTACGTAACAGAGGTGATAGTAGACGACCCTCCATCCGCCCGAGAGCGTGACATCTCTTCCACCCCCAACTAGCCAGAAAGTGACATGCTGACAGTGATCCGGCCCATTTATTTTGGTCAAAAGCATTTCTGCCTGTTTTTAAAATTTATAAAGCCATGATGAGTTAGCATGAAGATCGTACATAGGTTTCTGCCGAGGATAGCAGCTTAGAACATCTCCGGCGCTATTCTCAGCACGGGCACAAAAAACCGCTAGTTTAGCGCGCGGGTGGGTAAAAACGACGCTCCAGTAGCGGCTGTAAAATCACCGACGCGCTAAAAAAAAGTTGTGTGCTGCATATGCGCTATCGAAAGCCCCAGATGTAGCGCTCGCGAAACCGCACGCTGAAACAATGAGCTCGCACGCGGGAACTCAACTGCCGTGGGGAAATTTCCGAATCGCTCCGCTGTCGCCGCTCGCCTTGGCCGGAATGGCTCCGCCTTGACCGGAATCGGGTCCGCCCAGCCCCCGCCCAACCTCCACCATCAACCGCGCTCGCCCCGTCGAGGTTAATTCGCAACTCCCGACCGCCCAGCTCGCGCCGCCGCCGCCGTCCAGCCCGCGTCCCCGACGCCCAACTAGCTCGACCCGCAGCCCAGCTCGCCCCGTCGTTTCCTTCCAGGCCACTTCCTCGCCGCCGTCCAGCTCGCCGCGCTCGACCTTGCAGCCCAGCTCGCTCTGCCGTTGCCGCCGTCGCCCAGGACCGCGTCCCCGCCGCCCAGGCCCGCGTCCCGCCCGTCCAGTCTCTAGTGTCCAGCAAAAGGAAGAGGAACACGCCATCCGTGTAGTTGAGCAGCAGCTCCGGCGCATACCGCCGGAGCACGGTATGCGCGACAGTGCAGGCCATACTGCAAGCTTTGGATGCATACACGCCATGTGCGCTGCGCTGGTCAAAGGACAATGGCAGAGGATAAAGAACAAAATTTATTTGGGATTTATTTTGAATTTATTTTGTCTTGTTTGATCTTCTTTTGATCCATGTATGTGTAGAAAGTTGTTTTTGGCGCTGTATTTTTAGCGCGGCTGGTGAAGCACTTTTTATGTGCTCTATTTTTTAGCGCTGCTGCTAGAGTGGTTGTCTGTTTCGCGCGCTAAAAGTGAATACAGCGTGCCCGAAACGACTTTTACAGCATCAAAATATAGCGCTGCTGCTGGAGATGCTCTTGCAAAACATGCACATAGCAGATGCTATACCGCCGTTCCTAAGAACGAGCCGTAGACATTTTTTTCTCTAGTCAAACAATGTGAAGTTCGATCAAGTTTGTAGAACCAACTACAAGCACTTATAATATTCTATGAAAACATTTTTAATAAGATCAATTTTTCTAGTTTTTTCAATAACTTTGGTCAAACTTCATATAATTTGACTTCTAACCAAATTCATATGTCTTCTTTACGAAACAGAGGTACTAGCAACGAGTTTCAAAACGACACAGGTGGCTTGCATAATAATTGAACGAGAGGCAAAACCAAAAAAGATAGATCTAGGCATAAGAGTACACATGTCATATGAGGGGCTTTGTCTTTTATGAAAAAAAATTCTAGACGGGAGGCGATCAAGGGCAAACTGCCAAGTGAAAATTTTAACCTTCATAGAGATCTTGACAGACAAGTTGTCTTCGGCAAAGATACGACATTCCTCATGACATAGCCTATTGTAAGGAATTTAGTAGAAAATGGTCAAGAGGGCTTCAGGACCCAAGAGACTTGATCAGTCCGCTAGACATCCCATTGTGTTAACTCCTCATTGCCAAAAGTTCTTCTGAATCTAAGGGACCAACCTTTGTTATTGTGAGCTTGAACAACTTTAGTGTTGCGATCGGAGGCGATCTCAAACACGCGAGGAAACCTGACCGTTAGTGGTGCATCATCTGATCACCAATCAAGTCAAAAGAGGATCTTCTCGCAATTCCCTAGAACATTTTTGCCCCAAGTTGAGAGAAGTCTTTGATATTATGCAGGCGTGCCAAAAGTAAGAACCAATAGCACACGAGGATGCAAATATATTCGCAACACGTGATATTTGGTCGTGACAAGGCTCGCCTAGAGGGTTCATCTACTCTCTTCACTCAACAAGCGCTCGATCCATTTTTTTCATGAGGGCAGTATTAAGCAACGATGAGTTAATGACACCGCCTAGTCTTTTTCGGTGGTAAATATTGACGTATGCAAATGCACAGGTTTGTTGAAGCACAATTTGTTGGAAGTGTTCTTCCGTTTTTATATCATAAGAGCTTAGGTGAATATTTCTGATATATGGTTGTTTTGGTTGCACCCAAGTTGTCATTCCTGAGTGAATTGACTGAAAGAATTGCAATGGAAAAATGTGAAAGTAGATTGTTTCAATTAAAAAATAATGAAGTATAATAACATAAAAGTAAAATACTGGAAGTAAAAGGGTAGTATGCTGCTACGGAGAAAATAGGCGCGAAGAGATACAATTCGTTATAATAGTGAATATGTCGGTGGAATGGATACCTTACTAATAATCTTCATATTGAGTGGTCGGTAGGTGAGTCTCCCTTGAATAAACAAACTCTTCCTATCAAGATTGTTTGATTCTCAGTGTTGGATTAGGCGACGCCTAGGCAGCGCTTAAGCACGCTTAGGCACTAGGCGATGGACAAACGCCTCGCCTAGGTCATAAGCGGAACTCTAGGCAACACAAATAAAAAATCCCATAAATACATGAATATGAACATCTACACCCTTTTCGAACAGCAACTCCACATATGCTTCGATCCAGTAGTAAAAGAACTCAAAACTCATGTCATTTATGTTGTGTGTTCTAAAAATAGTGCAGAAATAGGAAACACATATAAAAAAGTAGAAGATAATTTGAAGAACCGGCTTGCCCCTGTGACTCGAGCCCTTGAAGAACAGGTGACACGGATCCCCCTCTAACTATGAGACGAGCCAAATCACTCGCCTCCAGTCACGTTTGTCACATTTCAAGAGCGGTAGTGTTATCTTAGAAACTACCATTACTGTGAGGATTGCAACTTGTCGAACGACCTCGACTTACCATCCATAGGGGAGAAGAAGCGGGAGAGAACATAAATTAGATGGGTAAGTAGAAGTACCCATATCCACTGCCTATTATACATCCAGGGAGAATGGATGCAAACTACCAAACCGCTGATGGCGGCAATTTGACCGCCAAAACATATCGGCTCTACGTGGCACCAGTCATCAAGCGGTCTGAACGGGTGAGGACCCACCGTGAAAAGTGTAAAAGGAATTACGACCGAACCTACTCAACCTGAAATAATTAGGACCCGCATGGTATACATTGTAAATTTATAGGACTATTGGTGCATTTTACTGTATAAATAAAAGAACTTTACCAGTACGAAATGATATAATATTTAATCTCCACGACTCCTACAACTTTGAACAAGTTGATATTTGCGAGGTTGCACCTAACCTCCCTGCCTAACCAGATATAGTTTGATAACAAATAAATCTTAGTTTCGATACAAGTCTTAAGAATTTGGGAAATGAGAGGTATAGACTTGAGAGATATAGCTTGTTGATCCAAAGCATCATGATCGACGGCCTTTGTAGTTAGACGGCTAGTTTTTCTTCTAGAAACAATAGCAATACCCTTGTATAGTTCTATATGCTGTTAGCGTCTGTTGATTTAGTGAATTTCCATGTGCTTTGTTTTGAGAACTATAGCAAGTGCACTACATTCAGACAGACAGCTACGGAACGAGCGCTCGAATGGAGCGAGAGTTCTGCACGTAACAAATGTATCCAACAACAAGTATCCACCACCACCATATATTTTGTGAAGCAAGCTATACCAGGTGCGCGCGCGGCCGATCTATAGGCAGCCCTCCTTTCGGTTCTCACATGCGAGGCATGGCGGAATGGAGGAGGACGCGGCTTACGATGACGCGGGGTCACATGCGCTCATCATCCCCTGCATGTTCCGGCGCGCAGCAGCTGGTATGCTCATGAGTTGCAGTAGTACCACTGTTTGATGTTTATGACCATCAAAGACCTTGCTAGCAACATCAATGGCGCAGCAGCCGAACATCGATCGGCGGCCAAAGATATGAGGTATTCAATGCGGCCGGCACCTATCGGTTACGTACGGTCGTTCTGCGTACGTATAGAGCTGCGTGTTGATGTGCCTAACAAAAAGAAGACGGACACACTAATTTAATTAAGTGGAACTGTACGTTTGCGTGCAGTATGGCACTATGCGGGGTCCGTCTTTCGTGATGTAGACGAACAGTGGCCGGATAAATGGTGTGTCGAACAATGGGCCGTTCCTGGGCCGGAACAGCTAGGGCGACCGCCAAGGCCCCACTGGTCCAACGACACATCAAAGCCCAACGAGGCACGTGGCCGTCTAGAGGAACCTGAATACGCATATTCCTAAGATCTGCTTGGACAAGTTCCCGATTACACGATGGGAACCTTAGCTGATTCTTTTAATTCTCAAAAAAAAAAAGCTGATTCTTTTGTTAAAATGATCGTGACAGTGGGATCCATTTCTAAAACTAAAATCTTAGAAAACCATAACATATTTCTTTGTGTAATAATTATAGGGTTAATTTTCAACTCAATATCTATGTGGGTGACTTTTTCCAGAATTATATTTTCTAAGGTTTAGAAAGTGTGTGCACTACGGTCAAGGTTTGTGTTACCAAGCTGGAATTTTTTTCCGAGGGGGTCTGGTTTTTTGGTTACCGTGGTTGTCGAGAAATCTAAGTCGTTACCAGACAAACTTGAAAACAAAATTTCAAATTCCAATTCCTAGGTAGGACCATTTATAATTTACCAGGGCATATGGGGTTAATAGTAATAGTAAAATATCGAACATACGATTTTCTTGTAAAGAAAATTTAGATTCTAAAACAAATGTTGTATTGTGTAAAGTAACGTTCAAATATTTCAAAATCCGTTTTAGAAGGAGGGGGTGGGGAGTGAGGGAGTTGGGGCATATGGGTGGGACAGGGCATGTGAGGCGCTCATAGGGTTTAGGTAGGGCCAACCACCCAGACCAAATTAAAAAGGGAGTATGAGATTAGGATATTTACCATGGTTAATCAAAATATGGGGGGGGGGGGGGTGTGGAAATATGTTCCATAACAAGAATACTTCACGTGTTAACCAAATCCATGGTCATTAATCCATATATGCATGCCATTCTATCTTGGTTCTTTAATGTGCTTTGCTCCCTGGTATCAGATGATGCACAACTTCGATTTGGAAGATACACACGATCTCTCAGTACTTGATTAGAAAAAAATTACACTTGTTATTGCCCCTTGAAAATACTATAGATAGTGTGATCAGCTTCTCGGACGAAGGTTCACAAACGAATTGTCAAGAAAACCGTGGGTGAAACCACTCGATGTCGCACATGTCAAATATATTAATCGTGTATTCGTGTGTGATGTAACCACCATCGTGCACACGATTTCCGAAATCATGTGCAATGACGCAACCCCCACATCTTGTGCTGTACGTAGGCATAGACAGTGTGACATTCAGCTCGTGCATGTACCTTACAAGTTTCTTACGATGTGACATATACATAGGGTTTTCTCTTTACAAAGGTATTTTTAGGCAGGGGGAAAACATATATTTCCCTTTGCAAAGTTATTATCGCTAGCTCACGTGGTTTGATTTTGATATTTCTTTTCCAGGGAGAGCACAGGCCACAAGGTTTGAGGGCTCACGATTTGGAGGAGTTGGTCCACTTCCAAAAATTTCCAAACACACGGACACACGGCCCCCTGCCCCCACGCAGCTGGTCCTCTCCCTCTCATCCCATGGGCAGAGAGAGACGGCATGCGCGGCATTCTCCAGCCGATATACATGCAGCCACTGTCATGTTTTGTTATCTTCTCCCTCGCCCTTGTCTCCTGAGCATTAAGCTGTTAGTCATGGCGAACAAAACATCCCGGAAATTCGAAATACTGGCTCCAAAAAACGCTCACCCACACATTGGCTGCAATAATTCGCGGAAGCGACCAAGCTGCACTTGCGCTCGCGGACAAGGCGACCCATCAAACGAATCCGGCAAATCTTGGCGAGCTTGTGGCCTGCAGACGTCCTCCGGCCTCCCCTTATACTGCCCGCCGGAGAATACATACACACTTGCCAATCCGTCGCAACGGATATACAACGCCACCAAAGAAACTCGAGGTATTTAGTTAGTACTCGAATAAGAAATAGCAACCGCAGCAGCAGAAGCTAGCTAGCTAGCGCTTGAGACCTAACGTACCATTGCTATAGCTTCAGCTGCATTAATTGTAGCTGTGACTGTGATCTGTATCGTTCCGAGCAGATCGAACTTGCTATACAGCCGTTGTGCTGGCTAGTGCGGCCGAGATGCTTGCCGTGTCGTCGTCGTCGTCGTCCGCGAGGTGCGCCGCCGACGATCTGCATGGCGCCGAGGTCGCTGGCATGGAGGCCGCGGTAGTGACGACGGACCTGGACATGGACTTCGACTTCACCGTCGACGACATAGACTTCGGGGACTTCTTCCTCAGGCTAGAGGACGGCGACGCGCTGCCGGACCTCGAGGTCGACCCGGCCGAGATTTTCGCTGAGTTCGAGGCGGTGGCCGCGGGGGAGCTGCAGGACCAGCAAGTGCCCTGTGCCGAGCTCTTGGCTGCCGTGGAGGACGTCGGTTCGGTGAGTCCGTCCGGTGGTGCCATCGGCATCGGCGTCGAGAACACGGCGTTCACTGAGGCGGGAGACGAAAAGGGAGAGTGCAATCACGCCGAGGAAGATGGTAACCATGGTGGCGACCGAGCCATTGTGCCAGACGCGAAATCGCCGTCTTCGACCACGTCATCGTCGTCCACGGAGGCTGAGAGCCGGCACAAGTCGTCGAGCAAGAACTCCCACGGGAAGAAGAAAACCAAGGTATATATATACATGCATGCTTCTTATTAGGCCCTAGCTAGAAGCTTAATTTGGAGTAGCATCAATTTTCCCCGGCCGTGTGGTATTGAACATGTCGTCCCCTATCGATTTGCAGGTCGACTGGACGCCGGATCTTCACCGGAGGTTCGTGCAGGCCGTAGAGCAGCTCGGCATCGACAAGGCCGTGCCCTCTAGGATACTGGAGATCATGGGGATCAACTCGCTCACTCGGCACAACATAGCAAGTCATTTGCAGGTGCGTGCACACATGCAAATTGAAATCTGAAACCGGATTCAAATAGTTCTATCTAAAATCACTTGTGAGGAACTTCGATGACTTTACTACCAGGAACAAGTTTAGATTTTTTTTTTTGAAATGGGTACCCCAGCCTCTGCATCGTGAAGATGCACACATCCGTTTTATATTAAAAAGGAAGTAGAACGGTAGTACACAAGTTTAGATTGAACCAGTACTCTAAGCCAGCTATAGTAAGAAAAATCAATATGATGGAGTCTAAAAGTTGCACATATCTCTATTGCACTCAGTAATAAAAACAGATGCATAGTAGAAGAATATAGAGCTAGCTACTTTGAATTATGGCTCAAGCAACTGTACCATTTTTTATGCAAGTGAATGTTCAGGATTCAATTGCATATAACGCATGTCGTTCACTAGCCATAACACATGCATGTCCGGTGAAAGGCATGCAGCATGACAAACATCAAAAGTTTCATATATAGTCGAGAAAACATATGTTAGTACATTTTACAGAAATTTGCTGTGTGTGCTAGTTTATCTGTCCGCAGGACGTAGACCCCATCGGTTCAGTATATAGCTGTGTAGGTTCACGGACTCAACAGTTTGTCCAACCTTACATATTTGGGTATATATGAGTATAGTTTGAGTAGTATAGAGACAGCAATCATAATGTCATTCATGCATCTAGGCAAAAAAAAGATCATAATGACATCCCGTTCGAGTTAGATAATTGTGGTGTAAAATCTTAGGTTAATTTGTTCTACTATTAGCATTGAGTCATTGACTCGATCGTCCCACTAATAATGTGCTAATAGATGAAGCTCTTTCCACGTCTTGCAGAAGTACCGGTCTCACCGGAAGCACATGCTTGCACGGGAGGCGGAGGCGGCGACTTGGACCCAGCGGCGGCAGATGTACGCTGCCGGAGGACCTGCTGCCGCCGTGAAGGGGCAGGACCCGAACATGTGGACCGTGCCAACCGTCGGCTACTCGCCGTCGCCGGCTGCTCCTCCTCCTCCTCCTCCCCCGCATGCTATGCAGCACTTTCCCCGGCCGCTGCACGTCTGGGGACACCCCTCGATGGACTCGCCTCGGATGCCGATGTGGCCGAGGCACCATCCCATGCCGCGTGCTCCGATGCCGGCGTGGGCTCCCCCGCCGCCGCCGCCGTCTGACCCGGCTTTCTGGCACCACCCATACATGAGGCCAGCGTACATGCCGACTCATGGGACACCATGCATGGCGATGCCGATGGCGCCTGCGGTAAGCATTTTGTTTGGTCATGTTACCTGCTCGCCGCAGTTCATTATAATCTCTACAACATCTGATGAGATGGATAATTTTGATATTTCAGAAATTCCCTGCGCCGCCTGTAGTCCCTGTTGCTATGCCGTGTCCGACTCCGGTCTACACGGCCCCCTCGCCGCCGGCACTAGCGAGCAAGAACCAACAAGATTCACAGCTCCAGCTACAAGCGCAACCAGTAAGTGAATAATACTCTTAATTATTCGCCACGTCCATTTTTATCATAACTACATTCTTGCTATATACTACTTTGGTTCGACTAGCAGTTTTAAACTTAATTTGAATTAACACGCTCTATTTATGTTGGTGTTTTCTCAGTCAAATGAGAGCATAGATGCGGCCATTGGTGATGTTTTATCCAAACCTTGGCTGCCGCTGCCGCTTGGACTGAAACCTCCTTCAATGGGCAGCGTCATGGGCGAACTTGAGAGGCAAGGCGTAGCTAATGTCCCTCAAGCGTGTGGGTAATCGCCCGAGGCTGCACACCCCTACGCCATCACTGCTCCTCCGTTCGCTGTAACGAGAGAGAAAAATTCGCCGACATGTCTTTGTTTTTGCCTTTTTGTGGGACGTTTTGTGGACCTTTCTCTTAGTTAACTTGTGCATATTTTCAAGAGAAACATCGTTATTTCTGTCCCAGAGATTTTTTTTCTTCTGTGAGACGATTCCATGTGTATGAACTTTGGCACTCGATCACGGTTACCACAAGACTTAAACCCTTAACTTCACGACCTAGGATCTTTTTTTTTGCGGTATAATAAAGAGCTTTATTACTTAAGAAACAGGTTACAATCTGTTGACAGGATACGAGTTAGGAATGGTGGCATGTAGTTAATCCACAAACACCTCCTTCTCTGTGAACTAGCCCTATGAACACAAGCATGAGCTGCCTCGTTGGCAGAACGATTTACATGAAGTATTTCAAAGCTAGTAAAAAAAACCTAAGGGCTCGCTTGGATTGGCGTATCGGAACCGACGAAATATACCCGCTTGCGCTAGAATTTACACAGGGCCTCGGAAGGTCCGTTAACTTTACAGGGGTTTTGGACTAGTTTCCGACCAACCAATCGAGGCCTAAGCTCTTTCACTTCCTGGCATATACGGGATCGAAAAGTGTTTTCTAACGCCTTCGCTTCGTACGGGATATGCATGCAACCAATCAGCAGCAGCAAGCTATGGTCGTATCCAAATACCTGGACTTGTATTCTAAAACGTATATTAATGCATGTATGATGTGTTTTTCCCAGAATTTCTTTTATAAATAAATTCCGAATATTTTTCTATTAACAAAAAGGCGATATTTTCAATATATATTTTTTATCATGATTTTTCGACAATATTTCATTATATAGAAAATAAATCCAGTTACATCTTCAAAATAGATACAATTTCCAATAGATTTATATAAGGTATATTCAAAACATGACATAAACTCTTTATATGTGCGAAATCTTAATGAAATATATGTGATGTCACAAAACCATTAATGAAATTTGCATGAAACCTATAATATACTCAAACACATATCATATGGATGTTAAACGAGTCAAATATGCTAAATTAATTTTATTGAAATTTTATTTTAGTTTCAATACATCTTAATTGTCGAAATTTAAACTTTTTCCAAAATGTGTTCAATATTGATCTGGTTCCAAAGATCTTGTCGCTAAAAACTCAAATATCACATAATATAAAAAAATCAGACATTTGGTTCAAAAGATACAACCCATACAAAAAGAAACAAACTAAAATGGAAGAGTCGATGGGTAGCAAAATTACACTTTTCACCACAAAAATATCAGCCACTCACTTACACGTGGGGCACAAGTCATAGAGGTGAGAAGGTCGATGAGTAACTATATGTAAAGAGAACAAACAAGTGAACGGTAGGATTTAACTTATACACATTTTGGCATCAACAAAGAATGCCAAATACAAAAGGTAGAGGACGGATCACAAAGCATGTACTCCCTCCGTCCCAAAATAAGTGTCTCAATTTTGATAAAAAGTGGATGTATGTAGACATAAAACATGTCTACATACGTCCACTTTCTATTAAAGTTGAGACACTTATTTTGGGACGGAGGGAGTACTATTGGTGCACGTATGTTAGGTGGGGCGTGATTCCGCCAAGAAATCCGCGTTGGACCTTCGATCTACTCTTTTTAGAAAAAGAATCTGGAGTAATTTGGCTAGGTCTTACGACGCGGTAGTCTTCTAAATATGAAGCCGGTGAGTTTCTTCCTCCTCTTGCGTCAATTTAGCGGGCTCTTTTTTTGGGCAAAAAACAATCATTTCAAATGTCCACTCCGCTAGTTCCTAACTTGAGAAGTGCTGCATTCTTCTTTCTCATGTGTTTCTTTGTGTCCCATTGTTCGTTAAGTGTCGGAAGCATAATTAACAAGATGGGATGATAACGAGAGAAAAACAAACACGCGAGGGATGGGACTACCACCAAAACTATAGTCCTCGAATGCAGCCACCCTCACTAAGGATGTCATGGGTAGGGTATGGGACGGGTAGAGCAATATCATATCCATACTCGTGTAGTCAATGGGTATAAAATTCTACCCATACCCATACCCATGGGTATGAAACTTTACTCGTACCGTGCCCATACCCGTTGAAGTAATTTTACATTCATGTACAACACATTGATAAAAGAAAAAACATTTATCTCAACTCAGTACCTATTTGAGTACATGATAATTATCTCAACTCAAACTGACAATTGATGGCAATTTTACTAAAGGTTTACAAGCTCACAAGAATAAATATTAGACCTCCACGAGTAAGATGTATAAACGGGTAGGGTACGAGATTATACCCGTGCCCTACCTGTGAATTAACGGGCAGGGTAACATTTACTACTCATAGTATAAAATTATACCCATACCCTACCCATGCGGGTACGGTACCCCGCGGATACCCGTACCCGTGGGTAAAATTGCCATCCCCCACTAAGGCCACTGCTTCAAAGTACCAATCACTAGCCTCACATGCACATGTGGGGTTCGAACATGAACCTAGTCATGTAACCATCCACACACAACAACATGTAAAGTAATGTATTTGTTGCATCCATTACTACACACCTGTCTTAGTATTTCTCATCTTTGCCCAACACCATGGAAATCTCAAGTTTCGACATGTTCTATGGTGTCAATAGAAAGAGGGGCTTCGCGACATGACCCCTTGAAGCCTCACAGGATGAAACTAAAGACATGCATGACCAGCTCAATCCATCGGAGCTCCAGAAGCACATACCCCAATCCGTGAAAACGGATAGCGGAGATAACCGAAACTCAACGACAGGTTAATCGAGAACTACCAACAACAGGTAGATGGGAGCGTTGGGTGGAAGAAGATAACTAGGTTCACTGCTGAACCACCTTTTATTAGATCCATACCTATAGGACTTCGTTACATGCGTCAGATTGAACAAGTTTCCAGCAACCCTGCGAGAACCCCACAGGCCGCCGCGGCCAAACCCTATTCAGCCGCCACGCTAGACGACCGGAGATTGGCCCGACCACGCAAGAAACCATGGATGGGATGCCGCCATCGATCCGGCTGAGCGTCGCTAGGCCAGCAGCCACCACGGTCGCCACTGACGACAACCTGGCATCAATGTGTCTCCGAGTTTGTTGTGCCGTCTAGGCCAATAGGAGCAAACCCGCACAAGAGAGGACAACCGCCACAGGGCTTTGCTGACGGTTGTACGGTTAGCCCGAGCCGTCCCGCTTGAAAAGTTTATGTTGTAAAAGTTTAGCTAAAAAGACATCAAGAATATTCCAGGCCCTAGCATGCATTACCGGTAACTTGGTGGGTGTTCATTATATCTCCTCACTACTTACGTGGCATCTTATTGTTACGTAATCCCAATTTAACAAATTATAGCTGTGCAATTGATAAATTCATGAAAGTATTTTATAGAATTATGTTGTGTAAAAGATTGACTTGAAATATTTAATATTGGACATTACGTAAAAGTATATAGACCGTAATTTAACTGCCTCTATGACTAATAATTCATCTTAAGTTCGCTATTATGCATATCACCCAAAAGTATTAAGTTGCAAGCAATGAATAATTGCAATAAATTTCATATGTAATGTAAACAATGCATATAATCACATAGACATAAACACCACCGCTATTTTATCCCTACTAACAACAACACATCCTCGGTCTTACTCGTTTCTGTCATCTCAAGCTCAAACACATAGGAGGCATGAACCTACCATCTAGCATCAATACTCTCACTTGGGGATACAAGTCAATACTTGACCAAAGTAATATAACATCAGAGAGCATGCAAGATCATAAATATAACAATAGCATGTTGAAACAATAAGAACATAACTTCACAAATCATCGGATCTCAAAAACATGATGGCATTACATAATAGTGATCTTGATCATGTTAGACAGCTCAGAAGATCAAAACATGATGACATAAAGAGAAGAGACAATCATATAGCTACTGATATGGACCCATAGTCTAAGGATAAACTACTCAAGCATCACTCCGGAGAAGGATAGCGATGAAGACGCCTTCGGTGATATCCACTCAGTATTAGGATTTTTGCGTCGATGGGAATAAGTAGGCAAATGGCGAATAAGTGAAAATCCTTGGGCATTGTGCCCTTGCACACTAAGTTTGGTTAGGAATTCCTTGGCTTTTACATCCTGTTGATAACCCTCAATTACTGTTTCAATCCATCATGATAACCCTCAATTACTGTTTCAATCCATCGTGGCTTGACCTCTGCCCTAATTTACAACACAACAACAAATCGTAAGTTACAAAACTCAAAGTAAGGGACACAAAGTACTGAAGGATTAGGTGGTCACAAATTTGCATAGAATATGTTGACAATGATTAGCAAGTGGCAGGCTACATACATGATAAGACAGAAAGGGAACTAAGTTTGAACAAAAGTTTCTTGAACTGGCATGTTTAATTAGAGGAGACGCAAAAAGAGTTTGCGTTTCATTATATTGAACAGGAAGAGAACACGGGTACAACCTAGAAAGGATGTGACGAGGTGCCCTCAACTACAAACTACAACATCAGGTCTCGTCAGCCTTGCCTCCAACCCAGAATGGCGAGGTGTCGAGGCTAGGAGCGATAGGGCAGCAACCCTGCCGTTGCTAGATGCCTCCCGGGACGAATTCAGCTCCAGAACTGCCCAGCCCAACGTACCTAGCGCCCTTGTGTGCCTAGAGAGTCGGCGAGGCGGGAGGCAGGGACTGGCTGGGACTGGTGTAGGACTCATCGAGAAGTGTCGGCGCTGGCATTCGCTGCACCCTGGACGTCCACCTCATGTGTAGCAATCCACGCCAGAGCGCCACATCGCCAACCTCACGCTGCCGCATCAGGTACTCCTCGTGCAGCCATAGCAGCGCCTTCAACAAGGGCCGAGACACTGCCGCTGCCTGGTCTGGTAGGCCAGACCTAGGGTTTCCCCCAGTGCTCGAGGAGGAAGCCCGGCCAGGGTCATGCCAACGCCTCCAAGGAGGTAACAGCACCCTCGGGTGTCGCCGTTGACAGCGCAGGACCTCGCCGCCCGGGGGGTTTGCCCCGACCTAAGAGCAGGGACTCCCGAAGACAATCGAAGATGGAGCAGACCAGAGGTGGCAAAGTCGTTAATGGAGGAGGCTAACACAATGAGGGAGACCTTGCGGTTGTCGTCGCAGTAGGGGGCACCGGCCAACGCAGTGCCTACAGGCCGGCCACCGCCAGGAGCGCGTTGAGCAGGCAACACGAAGTCACCTGCACCGCGCCACCACGTACTGTGCTCGCCGCCGCCGCACCAGCCCGCAGCTTCCGCCATCGGGATACGCCGGGGCGGCAGAGCAGCCATCGCCCAAAAGGCTGCTGCTCGCATGCGCGCCCACGCAGCATCCTCCCCCTGCAGCGGATCGGAGGGGTGGGAGGAGGGAGAAGGGTTGGTGGGGGTGGAGGGGAGCAGGGCCACGAGCCCACGACTGCGGCCTACCCGGCCCAGCCAAGCCCAGATCGGGCCGAGCGCCGTCACCGACCGTAGCGTGCAACTTGCACCACGTCGCTGCTCTGCCGCCTCGTCGGGCGCCACCCACCGCGCCAAATCGCCTCCATCCTTCCGCCTCGCCGAGGACACCCGCGCGACCCACGCTGTGTCGCCGCTCCGCGCGAAGGAGCTCCGCCAGGGTGCGCACACACATGCCCACACCGCCTTTGGCAGCCGGGCGCAGCCGCCACCGCCGTCTCCGGCGGCTGCGGCGGCCAGGGAAGCAGGGGCGGAAGCTTTTTCTAGGGTTTGGAGTCGCCTCCGGAGTCGCTCGCGCGAGCGACCCGGGAGGCAGGGGTAATTATTCCGTCCCGGTAGAGAACTTCTTGAACTGGCATGTTACCAGAATCAGAATAAAATTTATGTTGTACTGTAAATTCACACCTCAAATTATTCTGAAGAGAGATAAATTAGTGCTGCACATACCGGTCGACTCCAAACTTTCCATATTTCCCTTCTATATATTCTCCTATCCGTTGCTCACTCATTGCAGTTGGGCGTACAAACCTACAATCAGCAGTTGGCTAGTGGTTACTGATACTGTCAAAAGAAATAAGGAAATATGAGAAACCCAGAAAGGTATCAACTAGTACAACCTGCAGTTGAGTATAAGCTAAGAAACAAACCAGTAAAGAAGAAACTGTACATCAGACATCGGCTTATATTTACTTATTTTAAATGTGTAATTTGAACTTGTGGCACCATACAAGAAGGAAACAGCATTATTCCCTTGATTATGGTTCAAGCCCCGTTTGGAACAAAGGAATTCCATAGAAATTTGGAGGATATGAATTTTAGAGGAAAATTTCCTATGGTGCTGTTTGAAACAAAGGAATAGGAAACTCAGATTCCTTTACAATTCCTATGGGATAGGCTATTCCATAGGAATTTTGTAGGAAAATAAAGGAATAGGAAACTCAGATTCCTTTACAATTCCTATGGGATAGGCTATTCCATAGGAATTTTGTAGGAAAACAAACATGAGGTCTCACCTCATGTTTTAATCTTTCTATGTCTATAATTCCTGTGTTTTTCCCGCGTGACATCCAAAAGACACTTTATAGAAAATTTCCTGTGGTTTTGGTTTCTGTAGGATTTCAGGAAACATGACACCTCAATTACTATGTTTTCCCTATTCCTACGTTTTTACTTCTTATGTTCCAAACGGGGCCATAGTGTGGATATCCTATGGTTTATCAGATCACACATAGAACAAGTAACAGATGAATTCAAGAACTGGTTTACATTTGAGTACATAACCTTTCATTCCCAAGCAAGTTGAGGTAGGCTAGAGTTGAAACCCATTACTCCCCAACGAGGTTCTTTCGGGTTTCATCTCCATAAGAGTGGCTGGGTTTATACGTTGGCTCGCCAAGCCTATCACAACCCTCCTCCTTTATCTGGGCTTGGGACCGGATTTGTTGAGACAACATAGGCAGAGTACATAGAAAAATCAAAAATAATTTGCTACCCAAGCATCATCCATCTGTGGAAGTACACATCTCAAGTACAGTGCTTTAATTAAATAAACAAGTCTTGATGAAGCATTTTTCAGTAAGGGTTGCAAATCTGTTAAAAGACATTCAAACAGAACGGGCGCTGATTCGCCAACCTAAAAATTTGCTAATCTGAAGTCATTTGATATCCATGCTACACAAAAGTTGGAGAACTCATCAAGACTAGTTTAATGCACAGATAAAGTGTCAATTCTGTCCCAAGGAAATAATCTGTAACTAAACTTTGAGCCAATGTCATTCAACGAGATTTATAGAACTTCTAAGAATATAAAGAGTTCACAAGTGCAATTTTCTTTAACATAGCCACATCATAGATTTTTTATTCGTTTCAAGCCTTCAATTGTTGTCTCCCCCCCTCTGCGTATAGGAGAATAGCGTTTTCCACTCTCCTCGTACATGGCTATATGGACTCATAGGATTAATGGTATATAGAAATTCGCCTAGTATTTTCTGGAACTAATTTTATAACTGAATTACTATGCTTCTGATACTACCCAACGGATTTTACCAGCAACAGATAATACAAACCAATCCCTCAAGGGGGCAAGCTTGCGTTCTGCTCCACTATACACTTATCTAAAGAATGAAAACGCAATTAAGCAAGGTAATATGGCAACTTGGTACAACAACCAGAACATACATACAGCCTTACAGTTCCATGATCATGATTTTACTAATGCCTAATCATCAGATACGTCTGCTCCTGGCATCAATTAATTTCATACGTACTAGTAAATGCAACAAATTTACCTAAGCAAACACGAGGATGCCACAGCACACACAGAACTAGTCAATAACGAAGCTGACAATGAGGGAAAGAGTCGTGGAGAAAAATCGCCATGGTGCATTTTCCCTGAGTGTAGTACAAGCACGTGGGCTTCCAGGGCAGCCTGGATGTGGGCCTCGGGGCTTCCGTCACCTCCCTCTCCTCCTCCTCCCTCGCAGTAGAAGCGAGAGGAGACGCTTGGGAGAAACCCGCATCCATGGGGAATCTTCTTCTTGAGTGGGAGAGGCGGAAAGGCGAGACGGAGGGGGAGGCGAAGAAGGGGCGCCGGAAGGAATGGAGAAGTGAGGAGGTGGTGGAGGAATGGGTGAGGACGAGGAGGCGGGAAGAAGACGACGAAACCCTAGCGAGCGCCATGGCGAAATGATGCTTCGGCTAGAGCTGCGGATAGGAGAAGAGAAGCGGGCTCTCTTGGGAACGATCAGATGGGCCGGCTCAGAGAGCAAGTGGGCTGGGCCTGCCTACGGGGCCAGCAGCCTGGCTGAGAAAGCGGGAAGGCCGTCTAACCGGGAACGCGTATGTGACGTGCGTATGCGTGCAGTGTTCGGTTTTTTAGTCCCACATCGGAGAGTTAACAAGACGGGGCCCAGCTTAAACACTCCCGCTCCGTAACGATGGCGTGCCCAGTAGAAGGCACACGACGGACATGAGGACTATCATCCAAAAAAAACTACGATGAGAACCTCGTGTGCTGGTTGCCCCGTGCATGGTACGTGCACTTAGCACACAAACAATCATTGAATATTATGATCCGGATGTGGGCTTCCACGATCGAAACCGCGCATTACATGTGCGCTTGGCAATACCCCGGGTGTTTTTTTACTTCAATATTTCCATAAATCTCTTTACCTTTTTTTGGCACTAGACCTCTTTTACATGTTGTGCCGCCACCGCCGATCGGGGAAGAGATCGGCTCTATGTCTACACTACCCACTCTCCATGTTGTTAATGAGTCCATTCTTACCCTAATCCCGTCGTCTCCATCAGTTGATGGACCCTCCCGAAGAAAGAATCGCTTACTTCATGCGAATATGACATTTTTTTGCCAAACACAGTACAACCGCAGACACTCACATACATGCGCGCACACTCGCCCCTATGAACGCACACACGCACACCCTACACTTATGAGCATCTACTAAATACCGAGCCGACGGATCGAGTCTTGAGATTGACGAAGTCACCACGAACGCCTCGCTGTCGACGCCTCGCTGTCAACGGGAACGTCGCCTCGCACTGAAGAATATTCCGTCTAAATGCAACACACAGATGTCAAACCTGAGATTTGAACTCTGGTGGGCTGAGAAGTATGATCTTGGTAGTGCTTGCAATGTTGTTGATTCCTCTTAACTCCGCATTCCAAAATTTATACGATCATAAAATGAATAAGATTTAAAAAACGCCATCATTAGGGAAAACAACGCAAGGCGGGGTATAGTGCCCCCCCCCCCCCCCCCCCCCCACCACCATCTCCATCACCGGTGTCGATGTCGAGTTCTCGTCAAGGTTCACCATCGCCATGATCATTTAGTACTTTTATAAAATCACGGACGAATCTAAACCAACTCTTTCCGATACCAATTGTTAGCCTACGTCCGATCTTAAAAAAAAACAAGACCTATGGGCTCTAGCACCCAAGGCATACTTTTATAGAAGAATGGAGCTGCGAGAACATCCGCGGGCTCGAGACTCAAACCCAGGCTGCTGGTCCGATCTTCACGACGACACACCTCGTCAATTTCTTTACGACGACCATAACGCACATAGCAATAGCTCCTCGATACGACTTCATTAGTTGATACGAGTTACGCACGTACCAACTACCAAGCAGGCATAATTGATCGATCGATCTAGTACTAACTTCTTCACGCACGTTTCAGACGCACTCTTTTCCTAACCAGGGTACCGAAAGGGACTGGCAGGGTTTTAATGAGGCGGCTTGCTGACCTAATATATGTGGTTTAAATTTCAAAAAAAATTAAACTTCTTCACGCACGTACAACGTCTAGTTCTTAAGCAAAATTAAGTACCGTAAAATGGGTATTCCGAATGTCGGCCTCGAATTCGATTACTATTCATGAATTTTTCTGAAGACGAAATATAAGAACTGTTCAGCGACAATATCATGAAGCAAAAACACACACTTGTGTCACTATCTAAACTTGTATAGTCAAATATATGTATTTGTATCATTTTTTAATTATTTTTTACATGACTTCTGTACCAAAACCTGTGTAGTCAATTGACTACACAGCTCATGCGTGGCTACACCAGTGCGTCGAGCTGTGTAGCTCGGGCTCCAAATCATCACTCTCAGTAGATGTACATGTACAAGCATGGAAAATACAAGGCACACCAAACATATCTCCGTTGTTTAATTATTACGATATGAGATAAAATGAAATGATACAAGAGAATCGTCGGTGTATGCGTGTATGGAAGGATGGAACCATTCAGGGAAGAGGTAGAGGGTGGAGGCGCTGCGTGGGCAGGATGACGAGATGCTGCTTCCTCGCGGCGACCAGCGCCGCCTCCTCTTCCATGTCCAGCGGCGGATTCGGCACCTCCCAGTCGAAGCACTGCACCAGCGCCGCCAGGAACGCCGGCACGGCCTGCATGGCCAGCCCCATGCCGGGGCACGCGCGCCGCCCGCTCCCGAACGGCATCAGGTGCAGGTGCTGGCCCTTGGGGTCCACGGCCTCGCCGGCGCCGCCGGGCATGAACCGCTCCGGCCGGAACTCGAGCGGCTCCTCCCACCACGCCGCGTCGCGTCCGATGGAGAAGATGTTGAAGAAGACCGCGGTCTTGACGGGGATGGTGTACCCGCGGACGTGTATGGGCTCGATCGCCTCCCGCTGCGCGAACACCGCCGGCGGCCGCAGCCGCAGGGTCTCCTTGAGCACCGCCTGCAGGTACGGCATCTGCGCCACGTCGTGCTCGTCCACCAGCCGACTCCTGCCCACCACCGCGTCCACCTCCTCCCTCAGCTTCGCCAGGCACTCCGGGTGGTTCAGCAGCTCCGCCAGCATCCACTCCACCGTGGTGGCCGTCGTGTCCGACCCGGCAGTGAAGATGTCCTGTACAGGTACAGTACGTTTGATTGTTGATCGTTAAACAAACAATACTCATTCGAGGCTCGGCCGGACAGAGAGTATATATATATGGAGTGGAGTACTCACCAGGACGAATGCCTTGATGTTGTCCCTGGTGAGCTTGACCTCGGCGGCCGGGTCCGCCGCCGCGTCCATGAGGATGTCGAGCAAGTCCTTGATCTTGGCCTGCTTGTCGGTATCCTCACGCTGCCGCTCCTTCTCCTTTTTCTTGATCATGACCTCCAGCAGCGCGTCGAACCTGGAGTGCACGTCGCGCGTCTTCCGGTTGAGCCCCTGCAGGTCCCAGCCGCGGCAGAGGGCCACGTAGTCCTCGATGTTGAAGGCCCCGACGATCTCCGCCACCTGCTTGGCGCAGTCCCGCGCCGCGTCCGCCATGTCGCCGGGGAGCTCCGTCGCCACCATCCTCATGATGGCGTTGTTGGCCATGCGGATGAGCTCCCGGCTCATGTCGAGGCTCTCCCCGCGCTCCGCCGCCGCCGTGGCCGCGCGGATGACGCCCACGAGCTCGGCGGCGCGGACGGGGCGCAGCTGCTCGATGGTGCGCGGGCCGAGCAGCTCGGACATGCAGAGGCGCTTCATGAAGCGCCAGTGCGGGCCGTAGGGCGCGAAGGCGAACCCCGCGGAGTCGTAGGCGAGGTGGCGCGTGACGGCCGTGAGCGGCCGCTCCGGGATGCTGGCCTCGAACTTGAGCACGTCGCGGGCCACGTCGGCGGACCCGATGACGACGCAGTGGGTGGAGGGGCCGAGGCGGAGGTACACGAGGGGCCCGTACCGGGCGATGATGCGGTCGAACGCGCGGTGCGGGGGAGGGCGGATGAGGTGGAGGTGGCCGATGAAGGGCAGCGCCATGGGGCTCGGGGGGAGGCGGCCGCCGGCGTGCTTGCCGCTGCCATGGCGGAGGAACGTGAGGAGGAGGAGCGCGGCGGCGACGACGACGGAGGCCACCAGCAGGGGAGCCGCACTGTCGGTGACCACTCCCACTTGCTCCATGGATCCTATCCTAGCTTGGTTAGCTCTGCTGTTGCTGCCGTGGCCGGCGTCGTTCCATTATAGCGTCGACATGTGTGGCATATATACGGTGGATGCGAAGCTCGCCGCGAAATCCAAGCCGCTCGTGTTACCAACCGCGTGCACCCGCCGACCGATGCTGTACTCTAGCAGATTTTTTTCTTTTTTGGGGAAGCAGATTTTTATTTAGTTTTGTTTCTTCATTGAAAGAAAACGAAAGGGCAGGACCACCGTGACGTGCCTGGTACTATAGTAGGACAGAGAAGGTCAATAATCCCGTAGCGGGGAAGTGTCCACGTCCCTTTGCCCGGGTTGGTACCATGCGTGGTCGGATTGCATTACCCAATTGCAACAGCGTGGATTCAGTCACCCAATGTTAAGGCCATTTTTTTTCTTCTTTTGAGATAACCAGAGAAGAGGACAATAAACCGGTTCGGCCCTGCGTCGCTCTCGGCGACTCGGTGTCGACCTGAACCCTAATTATCATGCATCGCCTCCCCTCTCTCTCCCTTCTCGTCATTGTCTGAGTACGCCGCAGGGTGAATGACGACGACGGCGGATCTCTGGTTTCGATTCCTTGTAACTTTGGGTCTTGGTATGCGGTGGAGCGGAGGAGATTCGTGGCAGCACTCGACGCCGGGGTCTGCCTCGTGGTCGTCGGTGGTGCTCGGGAGGGCGGGGAGGTGGTGGTGATGGTAGTGGTTTCGGAGGATCGGGGAAAATCCTTGTTAGCTTGTTCGGCACAAACGTAAAGGCGCTTGTGAGTGTCGTCATTCCTCGCTGGAGAGCGTTGAGGTTACCTCCTCTCCACTCTCTCCGGAGTGTGGGGGGAAACTGTAGGACCAACTTGTTGGTCCGGGCAACATCGTCCTAGCTTCGTTGCAATCCTTCCTGGAGGTGTTGTCTTAGTACTCTGAGATCTAGTGGGTAGTAGCGTGGTGACACAAGGTCGGGGGACACATCGGTTGTAGCGGCACATCGTGCTTCATCGACTCGCTATTGGCATCCTTACCTCTCTGAGTTGTATAGTTTTTTTCATTCTTGTTGGGCATGTTTTGTTGTTGCCCCAGCATTTTATTCTTGTCGTATTCAAGAACTCTTGTATGGTGACTTGCTTTATTTATAAAGCGGGCTACGACAATTTCAAGGTTCTTTTTTTAGGGGAAATGTTAAGGCCATCTGGGCTCTGGCCATAATAAATGTAGCGTCTAGAAAACCAATCTATTCTCAACAATGGTAAGAAAAAGTAATCGTTAACTACTCGGTCGGCTAGCGAGTAATCAGAATTCGGACGATTAACTGATCTAATTCGTCGACTATTAGTCGGTGCAACCTACACAAATTAGCACCTAAAACACGTGTATATAAGAAAGAAATAGTATATGGACCTCTATATGATCACCGACCCTACTTCTCTAGAGCCCCAAAGTCCATTAAAACATGTACGCTTCTCCTCCCTAGCTTAAAGGTTACGAGCGACTCAGTATCCACCCACTGGCACCATGTGCCTTCCTTTGCTTATCCTCCTCTGGTTTCTGAAGTTTCTCTTATCCCACCACCTACCCAGGGTACGACTCCTCTTGCACCTCAACCACCTACCCTATTAAAAGGTGGCCTTGAGCTCTCGGTAAAGCTCCTCAAGGTGCTCAACCTCTTGTATCCTAGGTTTGATCAGCAACTACGATGAACTGGTCAACGACAACAAGGAAGTGCTTGGTGATGGGGATCGAGCTCCCGGAGGCGGGAATTGAGCGGGAGGTTTAAAACCTACCTCATTAGGGCGGGCTAGCGGCTAGACGGGGCGTTATACGTTTAAATTTTGCAACTTTTTGACCAAGTGTAGTAGTTAATCGGGAACATACATAGTAATTGGACTGTCAGAGCTATTAATCGGGATAAACAATTAACATAACTGATTAGTGATAGTCGACATAGTCAGGTCCCAAGTAGCGATTAATCGGCCTATTAATCGTTGATTCGGCCGATTTTTTTAACAGTGATTCTCAATAGAAACCCAATCTATTTGACGTCGATCCAGTTTCGAAATATCGCCCTATGTCTATTAGTTAAAGTTAATGTTTCTCGTGACAAACAGTGACAGACCTATGATTTTAACCGCAATGGTGAGCTTTTCGTAGGAATCTTACCTAAGCTGCCCTTTTCCCATAATAGATCGTACACGTGGGCATTGCGGTCAGTTCATTACAACCTTAAAAGAATTAATAAAAATGTTTTCTACTTCTATGTCGATTTAATACTACTTGATTTTGTCTACATATGTTAGATTCTCTTACTTTTGTCCTCTTTGTCGAAACCAGCCTCACAAATGGCCAGACGGAGCCCTTTCGCCGAGTCAACCCCTTTGATCATTATTGTTGGTGACAATTTTGATGGGCCGATCTAAAATGATTGTGGTCTTTAGTCTTATTTTTTGAAGTGCATGGTTAGATGTTTAGTCACACCTTTCTAGTTACAGTGTGTACACTTGGTTTATATATCTCAGATGTGGCACGGGTATACATCACCCTTAAAATGCAGGGTCGATCTGAGATGAGAGTTCTCAGATTTACCATGATTTTACACAAATAGCATAGAAAAAATTGGAAATTCAGCACCTAGCTATGAATGGTCACACAATTTTGT
This sequence comes from Poa annua, assembly GCA_026929855.1. Classification (NCBI taxonomy): domain Eukaryota; kingdom Viridiplantae; phylum Streptophyta; class Magnoliopsida; order Poales; family Poaceae; genus Poa; species Poa annua. The sequence continues at coordinate 88,270,880 of CM049437.1, read as the reverse complement.
TTTGAAAAAAGTCTTCACAAATTGGACTACATTGTGTGAAGATTCCTGCCTTTGAAAAATGACCAAGGTCGCGACCATATACATGGCTAAGTTATTGCTATTATGACAAACATTATAAACAATATTACAAACGTGAGATTACAATTTTTTTATTTTTTCATTTTCGTAGTGCCAAAATTGTGATCTTTTGTAAAAGATACCCGGAATAAGATTGGAAATTGGACTTTCACATTTTTTTCGCACAAAGCAAATCATATGGGTGGAAGAATCCTTGAATATCTTGAACTTTCCTACCTTTTCAGCTAGATTCCACTCACTAAATAGTTTTAATGGCATTTACCGAAAATAATTCAAATATGTAATACAAGTATGTTATAGTTTGGTCGAAAAAATAAAAAATTTAAGTAAATTCTAATATGATTCTAGGAAATCACACTGGAAAAGTTGAAAAAAAATCAACACCTACCCGTGAATAGTCACAAGGACAATTTTGGGCCTGTTTTGAGAAATTCACGTAAACTGAGGAAAAATAATAATATCAAAAACACACGGGAAGCTTTTATTTTTAGTACTCCCTCAGTACCGAAAAGCCAGGTTAGCGTAGTTGTACAAGTGAGACTGTTTTGCCACGACATATTTCAGATCGAAGGGAGTATATAGTTTCAAGGATAAATCATAAACTTGGACGCAAACAATATTGTTTAAAAGAATCCTCACAAAATTGACTACCTTGTATGAATATTTGTGAATTTCAAGCCAAATGATCAGGGTCATGGTCATTTCCATGGCTAATTTACGGTTATCATGACAGTAATTGGCACAGACATGCATTTAACATTGTACACAAGATTGCTACAGTGATATTCTTAGATTTTTTAAAAATTTCGTTTTTCTTTTTTTAGGTACAAATAAGATTGGAAATTTGACTTTCACATTTAATCCTTGGATACGTTGATTCTCCTTTACCATTTTAGCCATATTCCACTCATTAAATGACAATTTTAATGGCACTTATTAAAAATAATTCAAATTTAAACTAAAAATGTGCTATAATTTAGTCCCCAAATTTCAAGAAAATAGATGGGGTAATCTAAGAACTTACCTGCCCGGAAGTCATTTTATTTTTGAGAAACACAATATAGAGGCAGACGCTCACAAACACGTACGTACAGACACCACTATAAACACATACACGCGAAACCTACCCCTATGAGCACCTCCGAGATACTGGTCTGACAGATCTTGAGATTGACGAAGTCACCACGAGCGCTGTTGACGGGCACGTCACGTGCCACTGAAACGCTGGTTAAATTCTAGAATAATACAAAAAAAATGCGAGCACCCATGCCAAGTCTGGGACTTGAACCTGAGTGAGCTGGTTCCACCACAATGAACCAAACCAGTTGAGTTAGACTCAATTCGCTGCCTGGAAGCCATTGCAAATACTGAGGTGAAGAATTCCTCATACAACACAGTTGACCGGACTCCAAGATGAATAAAAACAGCAGAACCAAGATGAATAAAAACAACAGAACCAAGATGAACACAATGTGGGAAAAACGGATTTCATATTTTTGAAACTATGACAGCTCATAATGAGAAAATGGGGATTTCGTAGAACAAATAATACACCATTGGACCTGTAAGTTGTGCTCGGGTGGGTGTGCTATGTAAAGAACTGAGGCAACAAAATTTATAGAACATGAGAGGTAGTATAGTAATCGTATTATATATAATCAGGTGGCTTGTTTGCTCACAGCTTGAGTAAAACGCTGGGCTTTAGCAGGTTATCAAGCCAAATTCACCACATAGGGGCAATTTGATGACCAGCTAGGACATATGGGCCAGTGCGGGGTCTGATCAACATCTAGTGGCTAGAAACCTATAAAGAGGGAGATCGACCAGCCAAAAGCATCCAAAACCTATAAAGAGGGTGGCTGATGGTTACGTGCGAGAAAGGTTGGATCGGGCGGTTGCGAACGTGGAGTGGAGATGTTTGTTTCCTATGTACAAAATAATAAACGGGGATCCCCGACACTCTGACCACCGTCCGGTAATTGCAATGCTGAATGACCAATCAACACCAATAGTGGAGAGGGGAAATTCTTTTCGATTTGAGGCAGCTTGGCTGCAGGAGGAAGATTGTGTACAGATTGTGGAGGATGCTTGGAATGCAGCCTTTGAGGATGTGGACGCTGATGTGTATTCTAGCATCAACAAAGTGGGCAGGAGTTTGTGGGAATGGGACAAAGTAGTACTTGGCGAACTAAAACACCGTATTAAAAAAGCAAAAAAGGATCTTGAGAAGTGCAGACGAGGCCCTATTTGTCAAGATGGTGTGTCACGAGAGCATGTGTTGAAATATAAGCTGAACCGTCTTGAAGACCAGCACAACACTTATTGGCAACAAAGGGCACATGCAAACTGGTTGAAATTCGGGGACAAAAATACTGGTTATTTTCATGCCTTTGCCTCGGAGAGATAAAGGAAGAATATGATTAAATGTCTAAAAAGGGAGGGTGGAGGAGTAGTGGAGGGGGAGGAGGAGATAGGTCATTTTATCTCTAACCACTACAAAAATTTGTTCACTTCTTCTACAGAAAATATAAACGACGATTTACTCCAACATGTCCCCTCCTTGGTGTCTAGTGAGATGAACGCCATGTTGACAAGTGTATACACCGGTAAAGAGGTGAAGGAAGGCCTAGAGTCTATCGGAGATTTGAAGGCGCCTGGTCCGGATGGTATGCCTGCTATTTTTTATAAAAAGTTCTGGTACATGATTGGAGAACGGATCCAAAATGAAGTTTTGGGAGTGTTGAATGGGGGCCCTATGCCACGGGGGTGGAATGAAACTACAATTGTCCTTATCCCCAAAGTGAAGAACCCGGAACGGATCACGGAGTTTAGACCAATAAGCCTTTGTAATGTTTTATATAAGCTGATTTCAAAGGTCTTAGCAAATCGGTTGAAATCAATTCTTCCACAGATTATCTCTCCAACTCAATCAGCTTTTGTCCCAGGACGTATGATTACAGATAATGTTCTCCTTGCATATGAGATTACCCATATGATGCGAAGAAAGAAAGGGGGGCGGGATGGTCTGGTTGCGGTGAAGTTGGATATGAGTAAGGCCTATGACAGGGTTGAATGGATTTTCTTGGAGAAGATTATGAAAAAAATGGGTTTTGCGGCACAATGGACCGAAGTTGTGATGAACTGTGTGAAATCAGTATCTTATCTAGTAAAGGTGAATAAGAATCTGCAAGAAGAATTTACTCCAGGCCGTGGTTTGAGACAAGGTGATCCACTATCCCCTTATTTATTCATCATATGTGCGGAGGGTTTATCAGCTTTGTTGAGAAATGCGGAGGAGGAAGAGTCGCTGCAGGGTATCCAACTATGTGCCACAGCCCCCAAAAATCAATCACTTGTTTTTCGCCGATGATTCTCTTATTGTCATGAAGGCAAATATTGGCAATGCTAGGAAATTACAGCAGATTCTTGCCTTGTATGAGGATCAGTCCGGTCAGATGATTAACAAAGAGAAGTCGAGTGCGATGTTTAGCAAGGGTACGACTCAACGGGCTAAAAATGAAGTTCTAAATGCTCTTGGCATTCAAAGAGAGTCTTGCAATGAGAGATACCTTGGACTGCCTGTACATTTGGGAGCATCAAAAGCGAAAGAGTTCGAGTATCTCAAAGAGCGAATTTGGCAACGAATTCAAGGATGGCAAGAACGGCTGTTGTCAAAGGCAGGGAAAGAGATCATGATTAAGGCTGTTGCTCAAGCTATCCCCACTCACGCGATGTCGTGCTTTGATCTCACAAAGGAACTATGTAACGAGCTGAGTGCAATGATATGTCGGTACTGGTGGAACCAACAAGATGGCACTCATAAATGCCACTGGATAAGTTGGGAAAATATGACTCGCCCAAAGGAAGATGGAGGCATGGGGTTTAGGGACCTGCACATCTTTAATATGGCAATGCTTGCGAGACAAAGTTGGCGGCTGCTACAGAATCCGGACTCACTATGTTGTGAAGTGCTAAAAGCTTTGTATTTCCCGAACACTTCCATTTTGGAAGCAACTGCGAAGCCGGGAATTTCGTATACATGGAGAAGCATTTTGAAGGGCCTGGAATTGTTGAAGGAAGGAATTGTGTGGCGTATTGGATCGGGGGAGGCTGTTGATGTTTGGCGCGATCCATGGTTACCCAGAGGAACTACCCGTAGACCTAGAACTCCTAACGGGTTGGATGAGCCGATGTGTGTTAGTGAGTTGATTGACCAGGATACAGGCCAATGTGATGAAGATCTAATTCGTTTTGTTTTTGATCCGGTTGATGCAAACGAGATCCTGTCAATACCACTTAAAGCTGACACTGAAGATTGGGTAGCATGGCACTATGATAAAAAAGGAGTTTTCTCTGTAAAATCTGCCTATCGGCTCGGGCGTCAGTTTGCGGATGGTGCAGCGTTGCCAGGATGCCAGTACGTCGATGGCAAAGGCAGGCTCGGACCCTCTTTGGCAGAGGATCTGGTGCATGAAATTGCCAGCGAAGGTCCGTATCTTCATTTGGAGGTTGTGCCACAATAGTTTACCTACTAAGATGAATATTTCCCGTAAAAGAATTGAGGTTGATACCAGATGTCCCATGTGCTATCGATTCAACGAGGACGGCGGCCACATATTTCTGAAATGCAAAAAAGTAAAACAGGTTTGGAGGAAGATGCTGTTAGAAGATGTGCGGATCCGCTTGTTGAATGCAACCAATCCTTTGACTATGTTTGATATTATCCAATCGCTTCCGAGTGATCAGCACAGGACTGCCTCGTTACTGCTTTGGACTTGGTGGTCGACCAGAAATAAAGCAAATGCAGGTGAAATGGAGAGATCGGTGGATGAAGTATGTCATACTATATACAAGCATGTCTTAGATGGTGAACCTGCCGTTGGTGTAGTCACGGTAGATCAGAGTGTTGGTCTGAATACTAGCACTAGAAATCAGATACGATGGATGAAGCCAGCCAAGAACCAAGTTAAAATCAACGTTGACGCTGCTTTTTGCGCGGAAACAACAAATGGGGCTTGGGACTTTGTCGCCCGATCAGACGCTGGCGAGTATATCGCTGCGGCAGCTGGAAAGTTAAGGTATTTGAAGAATGCTTTACAAGCTGAAGCTGAAGCTTGTGTTGCAGCGACAGAGGGTGCGAGTGCTTTGGGCCTGCATCGAGTCGTTTTTGAGTCTGATTGCCAGACTTTGGTCAATGCGCTAAGGACAAGGAGTCATGATCTTTCTCCGATTGGTGTGCTTCTTCAAGAAATTCGTAGTATTTGTTTTAGCTCTTTTGAGTCTTTTGAGTTTAAGTTTGCTCCTCGGAGCTGTAATTCAGTTGCACATTCTCTAGCTCAGTATGGCCTGCGTGCCGATTCTGAATGTACTGGCTGGGAGAAGGACGCCCCTGACTTTGTTTCTGTTCTGGTTGCCAGCGAGGCTGCTGCGCACCCTGGTTAATGTTTCGAATTTCCAGTTTCAAAAAAAAAAAGCATCCAAATCGTGAGAAATGCATGGGAGGCCTCCTCTATGATGTAGTTTTAATATCACTAGAGGACCAGTACGGGCCATGTGCGGGGTTTGATGAACATTCAAGGACAAGAAATGCATAGGGAGGGAGATCTCACGGCCAAAAGCACTCAAATTGTGAGAGATGTGTGGAAGGCCTCCTCTTTGGTTCACTTTTGATATTCCTAATGTTTAAGAAATTTGCTGACTGAATTCCAGTGCTCTTTCGCATATTTTGTCTGCATTTCTGCATCGCTTTGACATCTAGCTGCAGAGACTCTAACTCTACGACAACAATATCACCAGAATATGAAGACCATGATGTAGCACTAAGGGAATTTATAGGGAAGCAAGATGTTGCCAAAACCTTGCTAAACTCTGGATCTGAAAAAAGTCGAGGGACTTCTACTCCAAGACGCTAGAAACCTCACCCGACCATTTTAGATCTTTGCGTTGCCTCCTCCAAGTGGTGTACCAGGTTCAAGAACAAGGTTTTACCACCATGCAAATATTCTACATCAACTCTCTCTACACCATAGTATGCACCTAGCCTTTTCCACTGTTGCTAAGCCACCAACAACAGCTCACCGTCGTCGGGATCAAGAATAAGGACTTTTTCATGGGTGAACCCAAATTCACCATGCTCTGTATCCATTCGCTGCCGAGATTCACAAGGCTCTAATACCAATGGATAGGTCTCAGCTCGGATTTGGATAAATAAGGTATTTTTTGACAACGAGAGAAACAACTAAATTTTTGGTTGATCAATTACCATGATTTGATTTATTACATAAGGCATTTCAGGCAGGGCAGGTGTCAGGTAGGGTTTATCCAGTATAAGATAGATCTGAGTTTCTGTTCCAACTTCCAAATCATTGGATTTATAGACACTAGTAGCTTTGCACGTGCACGCACGTCTTAACTAAATTTTGCGAACAAATTATTTTTTATAGGCTCAATTCAATGTGTAATGGGTAATGGCACATACATTTTGTCAAGTGTGTAAGAAAAGAATCACGGATGCATTAACAGAAAAAATATAGCAACAAAGATAAAATGATTATACGGTTCAGTAAAGAAATTGAATTTTTCAAGACAAAATATACAACTTCTCTAAATCACATGGTACTGGTAGACCGTCAGCATTGCAATTCATACACCCCAATTTATGTACAGGCACCAATTCATGTATGTACTCCCTCTGTCTTTAAATACAAGGCCACTTCATATTTTTAGGACACACTTTAATCATTTATTTTTACCAACAAGATCTGAGTTACGTACCATAAAAAGTATGCCATTAGATGCATATTTTAAAGAACTTTTCAGTGATATATTTTTTATGAAATATAACTCATATTTTGTTAACTAAAATTAAAAGTCAAACTTTGACACGAAAAACGAAGTGGCCTAGTATACAAAGACGGAGGGAGTAATGCAATCTCCTCCAAAACGAAGGAAAAACTGACCATTTATTCTCTTGTGTAGTTGTGTTCTCTCATCCAAGCCTGTTATGCAATCTTCTCTGCTCGTGTTAATAGCCCGGTGCACACACTGATTACTGATATCATGTAAGAGAAATTACTCTGATCGGTTCTCCATACCAACAAACGTGATTCTTTATACCAACAAATGCAATAATCCCTGTATCATGCTAACAAAGATAAACTGATTGTATTGAACACCAAAACCTACCAGGTTGACGTTAACCCACAACAAAATTCTAGACATATATTGCACTATACATTTATACCAAAGTAACAATGCACGTCTTGACAAATGGAAAATAAAAATAAATATCATGCACTATACATTTATAATTGCATAACCAAAAAGTGCACATTGAATGGAAAGTTAATATAAATTTAGACAATATTGGACTGAAATGTTGGCCAAGGTGAATTTTGAAGTGATTTCCACTCTTCCAATTTATGTATTGTTGTTTCTGAATACATAATTCCTTGGAACTTGAATGCCTGAATTTATGACATGGTTCTGATTGTAAATTTATTCTAACTTGGTACCGAGAATTCACTTAAACGACACATCAGGAGTGATTGTTTATTTGGATTTTGGACACAACAACCATCATCTCCTGGTGTGATGGTGTCCACACCACACAATGGCACCATTTGAAGATAATTCTGTTTTATTGTCCCATTAGTATCTTATGGTGAACCGAGTTCACTAATAATTTATGGAGCAAAGATAATTATGTTGATAGAAAATAATTGGATACAACACATGGAACTAAAGTATCATCATCATTGAGATCATGAGAGGCAATAGAAGTACAATGTAATTAAAGGGCCTACCGAACACATGTGCATGGGTAACAGTTCTAGAATCTAGAGTATAGCTTTGCCATGTGTAGTTCTCAAAGATTGACCACTTACCAACAACAGAAGACAAAGCGAGTAGTTCCTTAGATATCTCTATAACAAAAGAAATTATTAACAACATCAATGTACAAAAGAAAATATAAAATTCGAAATTGCCTTTTTGTATTAAAATAAGTGCGGTCATGTAGGTTGCCTTTAACTATCAAAATGCCTAAGAAATATAAAATAGGAAGCTCTTATTTTCCGGTTGCTCTTAACCTCTCCGTTGTTGCTTTGTCTCTGAACTCTCTGAAGCAACAACAACAATGGAATGCGAAGTGAGGTAATTCTGGAATATAAAATAAGAAGTGATGTCCTTTCAGTTTATCAAAAATCAACTTATTGGATAGATGATTATATTCAATGCGGAACCATAAAAACACTACTTACAAATTTCTTACCATCAAGTATCACAAATGTTGAACTTGTGATTGACTTCGAACTCTCCATGGCAACAAAGCACACAAGACGATCAAAATGCCAGATCTAGCTTCAACCTGCACGTACTCAAGCCCTGGGTATCTCTTGGATGTTGACCGTGAATATATTACAAACTTTTGATGCCCGACTTCAACTTCTACATCAACCACAAGCATTACACAAAACACTCTTCCTTACAAAAAGGGAGAGACAGTTTGTTAGCATATCAGGTGTAGCCATACATGCATTTTTCTTCTTTGCCGGAGGTGTAGCCATTCATGAATAATCACCACCTTGATAAAAAAATAGCCAATTTGGGGAGCCAACATGTCATCATTCACAACATTAAATTTTCAGGAGCATAATTTGCGGATGAAATCTCCACGTCGCATCGAGAGAGATACAACCGTAAGAGTTTACTGATTTACTCCCAGCCTTATAGCTAGCATTATAAGATGCACATAGCCACTGTCTTCCTGATTACAAGCACTGTGTGGCGCCACTGATTTCATCAGGCGTTGTATGTTCCAGCCACAGATGACAACCAGCTGATATCATGGCAACCTTGTGACTATGAGCGGCATGCCGAATCCGGGTTCGACTGTGAGACGAAATAGTGGTGCATGCCGTTACCCTGGTGATGGTGAGAAGGTGAACTTCCTTAGCAGGTGCACCAGCAACACCTTCAGCTCCACCATCGCCAGGTGCTGCCTGGGACAGATCCTTGGCCCGTGCCCAAACGTCATATACATATGAGCCGGCTTGCACGCCGCGGCGGCACCATTCACGAACCGGTCTGGCCGGAACTCGACAACATCCTGGCCCCAGAAGTCCCTGTCAAGGTGCAGTGCCGCAATGGAAGTCTAGATGATTGTTCCCTGTGGGACGTTGAGGCCTCCGAGCTTGACGTGTGTTAGGCTTCGCGCATCATCAGTGATGCCGGAGGTTACAGCCGGATAGTCTCCTGGATCACCATGTTGATCTGGAAAAAAAAGAATGCAATGGCTACGCCAATGGGGTGGCAGTTGCTAAACTTTGATGAGTGCACAGAGGTAATTCCTCACCGTCTTCAGTCGCCGGAGGACGTCCAAATCGACCTGAAGAGGGATATGGGTATGACATGTGAGATCGCTGGATATGGGTATGACATACATCATAGAAAGATCACACAGGAAGAAGAGGAGATGAGGGCGGGCCAAGAGATGATAAGGAGGGCGACGATGCAGAGCTATCATCCTTTGTCGTCGCAGCAATACCATACCTGGGCGTTGGCGAGGAGTTCGTCAGCGATCGCGAGGAGCTCGACGGCGCCGACAGCGCAGGATGAGCAGCGCGGCAACGACGCGTGTGACTCCGCAAGGAGCTCGACGGCGCCGGCAGCACAGGATGAGCAGCGCGGCAACGACGCGTATGACGGTTGGCTGGATGGAAGGATGTGCGTAGGGGACAAATTGATTTGACGTGCGTTAATTTTGGAATGTTTTCTCTCTCTCCTGTTGATTGTGTTGATTCTGCTTCTTCTGTACGTAGCGTTTGAGCGGAGGCAGAGTTTTGGTCCGCTGCTTCAATTCGCTAGATGCACACAAGGTGTGGGGCAGTTACAATCTTGACGGTCAGATCTTTATTGGTGGACCGGATCCTAAGGCTGTAATTGCTCCGGTGTACTGTAGGTACGTAAGGCTGGGTGACCGTAGCGATGAACACGTTCGGTTATTTAATAGTAGTAGAGATACAAGACGAAAAAAGCTACCGAGCTCTAAAGTTAGAAGGGAAAACCATAAACCTTTTAGCTCCGATACCATGTAAAACTGCACATACTGAATCAAAAGACTAATCTAATGGAGAAAACGAGCGTAATGCACTTATAATTCAAACAGTATAAACAATGTGCTAACAAAGCAATTTGAATGGTATTCGTAAAAAAGAAAAACAATTTGAATGGTAGTAAGCGAATTACGCAACTTTATAGAGTAGTTCACAATGACGAGGAGCAGTTGGATCTTCATCTTGTGGCTGACATTGCTTCGTACCGCTTCAGTTAAACTGCTCTTCGAGTTAGAGCTAATCGGCAGAGATGGCCAAGCCGCCGCCGCCGCAGGTCCTAGCTCGGCATCCCGCTCTCCTCTCCCCTCCACGGCGCCGCGCCGCGCCCCGTCCTATTCCCCGGTCTGTTGCCCGGCAGACACGCGAAGGCGTCGATCCCCACCGATCTCTTCCACTCCAGATCTGTTTCCTCGCGAGGTGCGCACGATCTGCGTCTTGTTTTTGCTCCTAGTTTCAGTAATTGTGCCCCAGATCTGTCCCTACTTTTGCTGCTAGATTTAGGGATGGACCATCTGCTTTGGTAATGTGCATTTTGCCCTCGAAACCTGGGTTTGGAATATAATTGCAGCGTTGCAGGGTCACCCTGAATCGGAGTAGTTGGTTCCATTCCAATTCCGGGAGGTGAAGAAGCTCTGGAAGCAATTCCTCTTTTATTTACCCAGGCATTCGTCCGGATTCCGAAAAGTGAAAACAAAAATGATGTATAAATCCAATGAGATTTACCGGACATATTTATTCCCTAAGTTCCTTATAGCTTTAAGATTTTCTAAAACCAATGAGATTTCAACAAAAGCTTCACTTTAGAGCTGCTGTAAATTTGCCCAGTAAACCACTAGTGTAGAATCAGCTATAGTATGCTATATTCAGCTTCGGTAGTTTCCCTCAAAAAAAAAAATCTGAATCTGCAGCCTTCCAAACATGCTCTGATCTGGATCTCATGAGTTTGGCCTAAAAGGATACTCTATCTCTTGCCAGACCAATGTATCAATAGCTGAATAGCAAGCTACATGATTTAAAATTTGCATAATGTAAATTTCAAAGCATACTGTGTTGGAGCACATTGTACCATTGATAGCAAATTGAGATCAATGGTTCGTCTCATAATTATTTTTATTATTTACATCATATGAGAGTTCTTTTCTCCTTCCGATATGTACAGTTTTATTCATTATGTACATGACCTGTCAGAGTTTGAGAGTTACAATTTTCTTTCAGCCATGGTAGCTATGCATTAACAAGACATCAGTGACGGCCCTGGTTTGCAAGTAACTGCGTCAACTACTATTGCAGAAATCTGTATCATGACATGTGACCGTATGCACATCCTCCCAATCAGGATTCAGGATCTGCAGGAAAAAAGGCAAATGCGATATGATCATTTCGTCTTGCCAATTCCATGAATGAAATACTAAGGTAGATGACCAAATTTGTTTCCCCCTAGCCAAGTCTTCACACTATGTATTTTCTTCTCATAGAAATTAAGTTTATAATTTTCAAAAGAACAGTTCACTGAAAATTTCATCTTCCATATATTTACCCATCATTTGTTTATCAGGACCACTTGGGTTTACATGAGTAAAAGTAACACACTAAGGCCCCGTTTGGAACAAAGGAAATTCGTAGGAATAGGATTTCTACAGGAAATTTTCCTATGACACCGTTTGAAACAAAGGAATAGGAATCTCAGATTCCTTTGAAATTCCTATGACATAAGCTATTCCATAGGAATTTTGGAGGAAAACAAACATGAGGTCTCACCTCATGTTTTCATCTTCCCGTGTCTACAATTCCTGTATTTTTCCTGCGTGACAACCAAATGCCACTGGGAAAATTTCTTGTGGTTTTAGTTCCTGTAGGAATTTAGGAAACATGACACCTCAATTCTTGCGTTTTTCCTATTCCTACGTTTTTACTTCTTGTGTTCCAAACGGGGCCTAAGAAAATAACTTTATAATGCAAGTTCTAGTGCAATCAATTGCTGCTGTAAGGACTTGTTTTCTATTTGTGAAAGTGATACATGAGTGGAGGGTAGCTGAAGATCATTCATGGCTAAGAGGTACCATCCCCAGTTAACAGGTTGTTATGTTCATGCAAGTTACAGTAGCTTAGAATGTAATACTGTAGTAGACAAATAGCAATATGATTTATTATTAATGACACTTAATCTCATACATGAAGAAAATGGAATTCGATGTCCTTTGAAGGCAATTATTTATTTCTGGTCGTTTGGGGACTATATTTATTTTAAAATAATGACAGTGAAATTTTTCTGTGGATATCACAGTAGTAATGTGAAGGAAAAGTAAAATACCTTATTGCAAGTCTGTGATGCATTTTTCCATGACACTTGTTAGGTTAGACTGAAATTAAGCGCTCATCTCCTTTGGAAGACTAATATCCAGGAAGTGCAAGCTGCCAATAGAAGTTTCATTGCATATCAGAAGACATCTCTGAACATACTTGCAATGATGTTAAGTAAAGAGCCATCAGCCATGGTTGCAAGCTATGCTCTGGTAAGTCTCTCAAAGGATATGTTCTCCTATTCATTTGTATTTAGAATCTTCTATTCTGAAGAAGCTATATGAAATAGTAAGCGTATAAAAAAGGGTTCCTCCAAAACATATTTTACTAATGTGTACACGATATATTTATCGATGTAACGTTTAGATACTTTTATTAATCAGATGTTACTTTTGAACATTGCTAGCTACACCAATATTAAACATGATCATGCTGCTAGGACTCGGAGATTAATCAAAGATCAACATATATTAATGTTGGTAGACATGATTTTTTATGTAATCCAAATGTTAAAACAAGAATTGGGTCAAAGTAAATCAATATTTCTTCGGCATTTCTTACCTTCAATAGAGAGTTAGGAAACAAGTTAGTAACATGATACAGGGAAAGTTGTATAGTGTAGTAGGGAATTTATGGTGTTTTAGTTCAGAAGTAAGATCTGCTAAAGATTTTCTGCAAATTTTGGTTATGTTCACAAAATTGTGCTAGTGTTCTGTTCAGTACTACCTCCGTCCCAAAATATAAGATATTTTTAGCCTACCAAACGTCTTATATTTTGGGACTGAGGAAGTACTATATTTTGGACAACTTTCAGATCTGGCCACCATCCGGTTTATTTTTTTGGGAAACTGCAAAATTGTGGCAAAAACGTTGTGGGGCCAAACTGGGAGGCAGATTTGTTTGTAGTCTTATAAGAAATTTGGCAATTATGGCTGTGAGCTGACATGCATAATCACCATTGGACAAACGACTACATACCTCACGTACATAAAGTATATTGCCTTATATAATTTTAGTTGTATCGCGTATCTATGACTAGGAGTTAACGCACCTCATGGACATAAAAGCCATGCCAACAAATACAGCTTTCACAGCATCTTTGCGTCCAGCATATTCAATTGCTAATGGTAGCATCTCATACAATGTCAGGAATGCCATTACTCCTCCCACTGTGCAAAAAGGAAAGAAATTAAACTAGTTGAATAGATAATTGATGTGACTTATGAATTATTATTAAAATTTTGAAACTGCCATTACCTAATCCAAGTAGACCTTCCAATATTTCCGGATTTAAGTTGCTCGGAAATATGTATGCTGCAAGAAACACAGTTTCATATGCGTTGTTTGAGATACAAAGAGGAAAAAATAAATGAACTGCATGACCTCAACCTTTAAAGGTTGTTACTCACTGAAGAGAAAAGGGTGAAATAATGGTCAGTTCTAGATAAAGATTAATTGCAAGTGGCTGTTCACTTTTATATGCAACTCTTGCATGCCACTGACTATAGCAATTTTTCTGGTCTAGAATGCACCATGATCCACTTTCAGTCACTAAGATTCTCAATCAGATAGTAACATATGATCACCACAAAACATTAAGGTACCTTGCAGCTACTTTTTAGTCACCACAAAAATTACTGTACAGCTACTTTTATTCAGCACAAAATCTGCATATTCATTACCATATCTAACACCAGTACATATTATATCCTCACATGATATTTATACATGTTCCTCTATGAATGATGCATCTTGTTTGTTTAGGTTTAAAGCATTGTTCAATGATCACTTCTTATCATAGATGTAAATATTTTTATATAATACAAAACTACAACAGAAGAGCATTATGAAGTGTTACATCCAATGAATTGGTCATGAACAACATAGCAAAGACAGAAGTGCTAACACTGTGTTGCATTATTCATTTACTTTAGTTCTTATTTGTAGAAAATTTTACCTCACACATATTTATGTTTATTTCAGTTTAACACAACATTGCTAAGTTAAGTGATTAATGGCACAAATTCTTTGAAAATGTCACGTATAATAGAACAAATGAAGAGTCAACCTACCCACGATAATTACACCTAGTGGCTCGGCAAAACCAGAAAGTGTTGCTAGTTTGAATGCTTGCCATTTGCTGCATCAGACACAAAATAACAATATTATTAAACTGCAATCACAGAGCTAACTTTCTTTCCAAATCAGTGCAACAGTAGTATTTATTATAAATCTTATGTATTGTAGCAGTTATATGCTTCTTTAGGTAATAAACTGATAACTAGGAATTAGCCTTTTGAATTAAACCAGCTAAGCCAGTTTTGTTTCTAATTATTTAAATATGATATTTAAGGTAAATCTATAATTCAACACATCATTTAGCATTATCATGTGAAGACATATACTTCCTTATTTCACTGTAAGTGTCCTCAGCGATGAAGAGAACATATCTAAGAAAGTTTGATGAGAAATGACCATGAATGCACCTATTGCAAGAGACAGTACAAGCATTTTAACTTATAAATCATATTAAGTAGGGGTACCGGTGGCGGAGCTTTAACCAAATTGAAGAGGGGGCTAAATAAGGATTCAACATAGTTGAGGGGGCTAATCAAGTGGATTATGTCAAATCTGGCCAAGTGTCTAAGATTAGGCATTAGGCAAATGAAGCAAATTTGGTTGGGAGGCGCCATGGTCCAGGATGGCCCTCACTAAGCTATGCTAATCCGATACGGAATATTGTATTAACCAGGAATGGATAGTTATTTCGAAACTGAGACTTCTCATGCAAGTGACAGTTTAATAGTGAAACAGAGAGTATAAAATATACGACGCATATTATTCTGTAATAATTATAACCAGTACCTGGAAGTTGCAAAATATGCAGGGAGAGCTACAGCAATACCCTGCGCATGAACAAAAAAATTACTACAAATATTGGCAGATTCTTTGGCACTACCAACTTTCATAAGTAATCAGCTGTGTAAAGATTCACCACAATATCGGTATTGTACTATTATGTGTCTTAAATGACAGATCTGCAATGCATTGTGCACATATAGAAGGTGAGGAGCATCATGTCCCAAATTTGTATTTTGGTAATTCACTGAGGAGTACATGACAATTCTGGTTCCATATCCATTCCATATTCCATTTAAAAGTCAGTATATTCAATTACCTCTGGGATGTAGTGCAGAGCTATAGCAATAACCAAGTTAAGGCCAGCACGAAAGCCCTGAAAGGTAGATAATTTTAATGAGGTGTACAGCATAAACTACTATTGTAGATTATTCAGTTTCTGGTTCATACTTATTGAAAATGTTGGCAGTATTAAAAAAAATTGTTGGCAGTGTTGTCAGCTAAAAAGGAACATCCTTCCAAACAGAAAAAAAATATTGTCGTGAATGGAGATGCAGCATCTTTACTCTTTAGACACATCACCCATAGACTGGATTGTTTGTATTTCTACGGCATAATAATCTGTGAACAGAGTTTGAGGTGTTCAACACTTGAAATGGTTAACAAGGTACAGAAACAAACATAAATAGTATCTGTGAACATATATGGTTCTTGAGAAAATTGGGTACAAAATCAAACATCTCTTGAAATTTTGACAGTACATTTTAATTCAATGGAAAAAGATAATTATACTAGTAATTACTAATTAATCATATCTGATAGGCATATAATATGCTAGTATCTTCTCAAACATCTTATGTCTAAAACAATGAGTCAGGAATTTAATACATTAGGCATGGTGTTAAGAGAAAACATATTACTCTAAACATGTAAAACAGTGAACAATACCTTTGCGGTTCCGAGAAATGCGGCAGTACCCACAGGGAAGTTTTGTAGGCTCACACCAGCAACTGTTGAAATGTGAACTTCGTTCATGAATGCGATCATTAAAAATAATAAACTTGTATGGAAGGACCATATCATTACTTGTATATACATTGCCCTACATCATTTCGATTGCTTGGTTGACTTATTTTAATTATATTGTCCACCATTCATAATTTATGAAAAAATATTGCTGTTATACTTATCACTTTATAATATTGACTTGGTTTTAGGTGTTCAACAAAACAGTAACTATCTCGGGTCATAACACTATTATACAAACGTCCTGAATTTGCCAATGTCACTTGTTAAATCATGCTTATGATCTTAAATTAGATAAGTTATACAGTGTGAATCAGTTAATCTAATTGTTTTGTACACTGTTGTATAAACAAGCCCAAACATTTATGTGGAGTCAATATATGCATTTGGAGAACAACTAACATGAAGTGCGGATTTCTGTATAATTACCTAAAAGATGTGCTTTCTCTTTCTGCCCTCATGATGAAAACACTATGATGTATTTTTTTGGTAGTTTGTGTTGCAGGTTTTTCTTACTTCGTATTGTACATTGCTATTTCTCATTTGAAGGGTTGAGAGCACAGATATCTACACATTGAATGATTGATAAACTGCTGGACATAAAAGACAGCAATTTAAATTTACAAATAGTTCGGGTAGAACATATTGTATAGGGTACCAAAGTACACTGCACTTACCAATTGCGGTGACAATTACACTAAAAATAACTCTTCTTCGGTGTCTCATCATAAGTTCCTGCCGAGCTGTGCTATTAATAGTCTTCTTCCCCAAACGGAAAACATAGTGGAGAATCATATTTAGTTTTCTTGAGAAACGCTGACGGAACAAGTGCGATAGGAATGTTGAGTGAAGCTATACTTGTTTGTCATTTTCATCTGGCGGACTGCATTCTGGCTCAGGGAATATATCGGCAATTGCTGAAAATAGAAGTGCTCCAGCAAAAAACTGCAAATCACAGGCTAAAAATATAAGAAAGCGTACAGATGCTAAGATCATCTTGCTTACTCTCACGGTCTCACCCAAAGGTTTCCTTTCAGAAAACCAATCGCATGGACAGCATCATAGGCCAAGTCAAAGAAAGACATGCTCAACATGAGTCCAGTAGCAAATCCCTAAAAGGAGTTTCAAAATGATTGTTAAATGTTGATTCATGTACAAAATAATTTTTAATCCTCTTTTTGTGTGATCGTATTGTCAGCATTAAGTTGTAGTGTTTGACCTGTAATATCCCGAGTGTTCTGTTGTTTGGTGCACGATTTAATATTGCCAGTAATGCACCTGTTGAGTTACAATAAAACATCATTTGCAAAAGGAGTAGGCAAAGGCTATCTGACTAGTCTATCATTCTGGAAAAACAAATATGGGAAAACTCCCATTGAGAAATATGTGATAAATTAAACAGTTCATGTCATGATGAATACGTGATATATTATGAACAAAGAGCAGAAGTGGAGGGGGGTGAAAAAAGATGTATATATGCGTACCAAGGGAGGTGCTCAAGCCACCTACGAGAGACAGAGTGAGAGCAACAGCAATTTTGGGATCCATTATATGTATGTACTGATCTGTGGACTTATCTATTCCCTATGCAGACTAGATTTTCGCTAAACTGGAAGAATAGAAGAGGTATGGAGATGTTGAGATGGCTAAACTTGGGGAAGACGGAGTAACCGCAGCTGTTGTGATGGAGATGTTTGTGACGTTTATACGCAAACCAGGAGGGGTGGCTATGACGTTAGGTAGTTAATGAGCCTGTGGGTGAGAGCTGATGATGTAATTGAATGAGAAGAACAGGGAGGTGATCAAGTGGAGCAGGAGGCAGCCATGGTTGATGCGGTGATATATATATGTGTAGCTTTAGCAGTTGCTGGGATGAGCTGAGGGGTCAAGTTTGGAATGACTTGGCACATTGTGGCTTGCTTGCTAGCTACCTTAGTTCTTGGACATCCATCCTAATGGTTGAGGTATGCCTGCGATTAAGGTCAGGTCCAGGCTGTGAGGTAACTCTCTGCTAGATTTCTTCTTTAGATGGGAAGAAAGCCTTTTAGGACTAGGAATCTGACATGCAAAGCCTCTTTTTGTACAACATATAAACTATAGTGGTACGTATTCAAGTACAAGCCTCTTGCTGTAATATAACTTTGTTTCTTCAGAAAGTAGATCACGTAAGACCTTTTGTTGTCGGCAGTCTAATGGGTTTCATTCCGGGTTTTCAATTTATAACATACTTTACCATATGAAATAAATATACAAGTACAATAATTCTGTGGGAGCACAATCTCTATCTCACGCATATAGCCCCTGTAATCTGAGGTTGTGTATCTGGAGCCATGAAACAGGCCTCCTGTTGCAATGCGCGGTTGCATCATCATCACAATCGTGTAGTTAACTTATTGCAGGAAAGTAAATCGATGATATTTTATAAAACATAAAGGAGAAAAAGGGCGTGGAAGGTGGAGTAAGCAGGAGGCGGACGTGACAAAAAGGACCAGCTCCAGTAGCCGATTGGCGCTCAGATAAGATTACACTCTTTCCGTTGCGTATCGATGTTTGTATCCTAGCTAGTAGGATTATGAGTCACAAAAGGAGGAGAATAATCATGCAATTAGTCCAAACGCACGCATGGTCTCTAACGTGTGGCTGCATGCTACGTAGCGGCACACGAGGCTAGATCTTGACGCAGGTCGTCGCCGCTGCCATCGTCGTCGCCGTAGGTGGCGGCGCACGTGGAGGGGAGGCGGATGAGCATCCGGCGGTCGGCGCCGGAGATGGGCGGGCCGGCGAGCAGCGTGCAGAGGCAGGGCTGCCCCAGCTCGCGCACCGCCCAGCAGCACTCCTCGGCGGGCGGCGTCGGGCTGAAGGGCGCCACCGCCGCCTTGCACGGGATCATCAGCCGCAGCAGCGCGCTGAGGTAGTTGTAGCTGCTACTGCCGCACGCCGTCGTCGACTCCCCTTCTCCCGCTCCTGCTGCCGCTGCCGCCGATGACTCTCCGACAACGTCGAGCACCAGTAACGATAAAACAAGTAGGACGAACAGGACTAGTTTCTCAGTACGTCGCTGGTGACGATTCATCCCGTCAACGAATGCAGGTTAACGGACCTGCAGGCTTGTGCAGCGTGCTAAATGCACAGCATAAGTAGGACATTTCGAGATGATGCATGGTAGGACTAGCTAGTTTGGTAGGTAAGTCATGTGGAATGTGGCGCACATGTTCTTCTTGCTCGTCTCCGTCCAAAACTAGTTCATGATTTTCACCACCACCGTGCATACCATGCCCACCTAGCTCCTTCCCTACATTCGCCCGACGGTTGTTCCCAATTGTCGAAGCCATAGTCGCCATCGAGCACTTCCACACACTCCACTATGAAATAGTCTTGTTGTGGTCTACCTCTTGGCTTTTACTTGCTACTAGTGGTTTACAAGAGGAGTTTGATGGGGGACATGACCCATGATGGTGTAAAAAGAACGAGGCCATGGCCAATTGGCCAGTGAAGCATGGCGAGGGAATTGCTTCTTCACCACTATAAATAACTATATATATTTGACATCCACTTCCATTTTATTTTGCTATCTACCCTTTGACATCAGATAGTTACTAGTGTGCTGCCCGTTAAGTGGGTGTAATGTCCTTTCGTTGCATATGTTGGCCACACAAATACGAAAAGGCATGCATGCAAAGCTAGATTAAACTACTCGTTTTAGGAAACCTAATTGTTGCACTAAGGCAGCTGCTCGCTTAGAGCAAGAATTAAAGAGAGCAGGAACTTCATCGGCGATGGTCGCTACTCGCTAACACGTTCATGCGCCTCGTGGATCTCGGAAGGGGCATCTCTTTCAGATCAGTCATCGGCGGTGGTCGCTATTCGCCAACATATTCATGTAGACACGGTTATCAGTTGCGTGACAATGTCCACATGCGGATTGTACTTGTTAGAGCAACTCTAGCAGCTATCATAAATCGCTCGAAACCGTAAAATAACCGTTAATTTACCGTCCTTTATAAAAAAACTCACGTCGATCAGATACCGTAAATCAGGCAAGTCCGCAATTTTCTTAAGGGGGACGTAAAATTTCGCCCACTGGCCTATATATTTGCGGTCTGCGCAGTGGAACCAAATGCGCCCCTCACTTCCCCTTTCGTTTTGGTGGGACGGAATTTCCCCCTCCTCCCTTCCCGCTTACGTGTCCCTGTCAGCGTCGATCTACCTCCCCACTCGCTTTCCGCCGTTGCCGCCTCGTGGAATCGACGCCATGGATCCATGTGAGCTCCCGCGGCCGCAACCGCCACGTCCCGTCGCTCTAGCAGTCCACGTGGGCTCGCCGGCCGCCACCGCTTCGGCCATCAAGAAGGGTGCCGGGTGTCGCTCCCCTCGCCGGTGCTGCTCAGGCCATGGCCATCGACGCGTCGATAGCCGCTGCCCCGATGGCCGTCACCGGGAAGGCCGTTGTTCGACCACGGAAGAAGGTGGGGACCGAGTCAAAAAAGGCGGGGGTCAGGCCCGACGGAAAGAGGAAGGCAAATACTGAGCTCCTTGCCGAGGAGAATCGGACATTGATGATGGATCCAAGCTCCATGGATGCTTGCACACTGGAGCGGTGGAAAATGAGGAGGCTCGAGATCATCACAAGGAGAAGGCAAGTCATGGCGGAGGTTGCCGCTCCGACGAGTGAAGGTGCTTTGGCTCCGGCGAGGACGGTGTTGCGGCGAGCTCGCCTTGCATGTCCTTTGCGTCTTCTTTTGGGAGGAGTTGATGTGAATATTGTTGTGCTAATCTGTCAAACACCAGTGTCGCATGTTGTAACCGTGGAACTTGGTATGCCATTTTGTTTTACAGTCCACGTCGTCGAGCAGTCCCCGCAAACTGAAACCGCAAAACGGAATGCGGGAATTGTTCGGCGCCAGCTCTCACGACCACAGAAATCGCGTTTTTGACGTCTTGTACTCGCACGTTTACGGTTCTAGATTTACGGTAGCTGCTAAAGATGCTCTTATGTGAGTGCTAGCGCGTGTGTGTTTCCCATGTGTATATGCCATTGATGGAGTCTTATGGCGAATGTGTGTACGGGGTTTGGGGCACCATCAACATTACGAATCATTGTTTGTTTACGATTTTTATACCACCATCACCTCTCTACTCATTAAATACTTATCACATCATAATTTTTTGCCTATATGACACTTATATGTTAGCACATCTATGTTACCCTCACTATAACTAGTCTAAGATCAGTCACCATCAACATTACAAATGGAAATAGGGTGCATCATCAATCCACTTTGTTCGTGAATCCTAGGAGCGAGCCATAATGACTAATGACCAAGCATAACTGCTTCTGAAGCTCGATAAATAATCGGTGCCATCATCAATGTCCTCCATAGCCTCCATGGAATATGAGTACAAGTATAACACGTGGGTGCCATGGTAAAGGCAAACTAGCATGCACAAGAAACATAATACCATGCATGGTCGCCAATCGTCACACACATGTTCACCATCATCGGAATCCACAGAAAAAGCGACCAAAAACCTCGATAGTACCATTGAAAGGTTTTAAGGGCATTTTTGAATTGCATGATAGGAAAATCTGAGGTACAGAAAATTGTAGGAATTCAATATCATTTCTTGCGGATTTGTAGGAATCTAAAACGCACAATTGTGCACTATAGCCTTTTGAGTGCAGGAATATGTTTTTTTCTTCAAAAGAGCGAGAAACGAGAGATGAATACACATGTTACATTGGACTTCTCAAAGAAGTGAAAACATGAGGTTTTGCTATGAAAAAATGTTTATAATCCTCTAGAAAGCAAAGAAAATTAAATAATTCTATATAATTTTTCGCAGCCAATCCTACAATAATAAGAAATTTGCTATAAGATTCCATTCCTATGAAAACCTTTGTTCAAACGGTCCCTTAAGCCATCTCTTCTGTGGGCTGATTGTCTTTTGTTTCTAGGGCCTGTTTGATTCGAAACATTTTCATATTGATTTTAGAGGATTTTAATCTTTATAAGGCTTCGTTTACGGTGGTGATTTGATTTGCTGGATTGGTTTCATAGACATTTTATGTCCACTCGAACTTTTTTCAGATTTTTTTGTTTTTCCTGTGACAGAAGAACATAAACTTTGGTGCATACAAAGCATGGACATCTTTCGTTTCAAATGAGATAACTTTTATTTATCTATAAGTGGATAAATTTAAAATTAGAACATGTTTAAATACATCCACTTTTAAACAAAAGAAAGTCTACTAATTTTAGAACGGAGTGAGTAACACTAAGGTGCACATGATATTGCAATCCTGCAATTTTTACAATTTCCGCATTTCTCAATCAATCGGCGACATAGCGCGCGTATGTAATTTTGCAAAATGGTCCCAATGGATTTTACTCACCTCCACAAATTTTGATCTCTAAAAAGCTCATTAAACCCCCTCGCCGCTCCGGCCTTTCTTCTCAGCGGCGGCCGAGGCGGCGGCGACGGTGGCAATTTGGCTGCGCTCCCGCCCCCGAGGTATTCTTATCTCCGAATCTTCGTCTTCTACTGTAGTGGCGTGGCGTGGAGAACTGGAGATCTCCGCGGACATGGGTTAATTCCTCGCAATTGCTGGTGACGAAACCTAGCTTGGATTGTTCTGAATTTTCTCTTCTTTGCTGCAGCAAGTTTAATCCAAAATCTCTCGTCCTCTCCAGTCCAATCTGCTAACTTCGTTCCGGATTTGTTTCCTGCGCGGTTGTGAGCCGGCAGGCGGAGGGGCGGGTCCGCTTCCCTCATGCAGAATCGGGTAAAAAGCCACCCTGCCACAGCATCGTCCTCTTCCTCCAGCGGCGGAGACGGCTCCGGCTTCTGCCTCAGCGATATAAGTTAGTTTCCTGCTGCCAACCCCTCTCACTTCAGCGATGGACCGTGTCAATTAATCGGGTACAACCTCGTATTGCAGTGGAACTCGACGCTGCCAGTGGAGGAGACCACAGAGCGCCGGGCTCCCCGAGGTCCAAGCATTCAGCCACCGAGCAGAAACGTCGCTCTAAAATCAATGAGAGGCATGCCCACCAAATCTCTGTCCTAGTCCATACATTGTGCAGTATCTTCTTGTTCTTTCAATAACTGTTGGCATTTTATTGGCTAACTGCAATACAGATTTCAGATGCTTCGTGACCTTGTACCACAAAGTGACCAGAAGAGAGATAGGGCTACATTCCTTTTGGAGGTCATTGTTTTCCTCCCTTTGCCCTATTTCTGTGAGGAAAGCTGTTTCCTTACTATAAACTTACAATGCACCTGTGAACCTCAAGTTACCCTCTGCAGGTGATTGAATATGTCAAGTTCTTACAAGAAAAGGTACAAAAGCATGAAAAAAGCACTGTTGGTGATTGGAGCCAAGAAAACGCAAAACTGGTACCTTGGGTAATCCACATTTCTCTGGCCTCCTCCATACACTACTTAATCACGCCTGCTAATTGCTATACTATGATAGTTGAATTTTTTGCACTGTACAATTTGTGAATAATATGAAATTACCATATATCAGACTAAATATAGCGCAACCTAAAAGCCATTATATTTGCACCTCTAAAGCATAACAACAATTATAGGTAGTTATGGATTCAATTTCTAGCACAAACTTAGGAGAAATTGTGCCTCGTTCGTTAGTTAGATCTGTAAGTTCTAACTTACTCCAAAACACAGTATTTCTGAAAATTTCATTGTTGTTTACTGGAATACAAAACTCATAAATTTCATGCAGCTGACTAGAAAGTTCTGACATAGAATTTGCATGAAGGAAATTGTGCGAAGGTGAAGTTCATTGCAATGTTCCACGGGAAATCTTGTAAATTTTGTCTCGCAGTAACCAGTGAATGTTCACCATAGGTATGCAGAATGATTCATACATAATTAATTAACTAACTAACTCGATTCTTCCTTTTGGGAAAAAGTGTAAACCAATAGGTAGCAATTTATGCATCATATTGTGATATATGTGATGTGGGATTTTAGTCTCTGTGTTCAAGAGTATATGTTGCTGGACAGTGGGGATTTTTTTTATGTTACTTTAGATTTTTAAGTATAAAATCATAAATTGTCGAATAAGAATAAGAATTGAGATAAACATAATGGTATGGTTTCCACACATTCAGTAATTGGCTTTTATGTATTAAATCTGAAGTTAAAGATATTTGATTGCACGTTTTCTGGAACACATGTTTGTGGACATATGGGTTGGTAACATCTAGTGATCTAGCAATACCTATGGTTGAAACCTGAAAATATTGAAATAACCTGCTATCTTTGTTGTATTATAACAGAGTAGCAACCGAGTTCCAGTTGATCTTATGCCAAGTGCAGCACCCACAACAGAAAATTGCTCTCCTGTGAATTTTCTGGACAACAGCATCCCCACCATGCTAGAAATGCTGCAAAATACGGAAACAATAGTAGAACCAGCCAGGTTAAATGCAGGTACATATTTTAGATAACACGTCTCTTGGATTTGTCTCTCGGATTTGTTTGCCCTTCATGACCAGTGCTAATTATCATCACCTTCTGTCAGATAGTTTAGATTCACAATACCAGTCACAATGGCAGCAACATCCATGTCCAGCGGATTGCCCTGTCAACAGTGAAATGAGCAATGAGAAAGAAGAAATGACTATAGATGAGGGTACCATAACTATTTCCAGTGTGTACTCACAGAAGTATGTATCTAGTTTGTGCTAAACTCTGTGACGTTTCCCTTAGTGAACTTCCGGTAATTACCATTAGTGAGTTTTAGAATTGCTGAAAAGAAATGAAGGGATGACTATTGTTTATGGCATATAACTCTTAGCTGCAAAAGGTTTCTCAACATGTTCTCCCCCATTATGTGTAAGCACTTCTCTGTACTCCAGCTTGTAGGATGAATAGTGCATGATGGAAAAGTGTATTTAAGATGCATGAAATGAAAAAAAAAGTACCATAGTCACATCTTATAATACCCCGATACAAGGTGTCTTATCATTATCTGATACATATCATATGCATAACACACCGGCATACACGCCGATGCATATCCAGTGAATATTATGTAGATACGCATGTCGGATTCACAGTTCGTAAGAAATTATTCCACATACATGTTTTATTCAACTTAAGGTTGGAATTCTCTCCTAACACAGCTGGATCAACCATGGCATTTGGTATTACTACAAGTTCTTTTTACATTCATCTTGAACAGCTTAGGATCATTCAATTATTTTTGCAATTCATCTTGAACAGCTTATTTAAGGCTTTGGCTGATGCAATGGAAAATTTGGGCGTTGATTTGTCACAAGCGAGCGTCACCGTGCAAGTCAATCTGGGTCGAAGAGCAATTTCCGGAGGACCTAATAATATGTCCAGCGTAAAGGTGGAAGTTCTCACCGACTCATGAATATTTAATTGAAATGTGGAGTGCACTACTGGTTTGAATCCTGCCATCGTCGATGGATGTATGTAGCATGTTGCAAAACATATTTATATTAAGAAAAGAGACATAATTACATGCTTCACTTTGTCCGCAACCACAGTAGAATGCATGGTCAATACAGGGCACATTGGAAAGACAAACTGATATCCATTATGTAACATCGTTGTAAGACCTAGTTTGTTTTTGTAAGATGAGCATTCTAGAGATGGAAGTAGTACTTGTAGATTGCATGTGATTTTTTCCTTTACCTTTTTACGAACATGCATCATTTGTTATTTTGTCGGCAGACTTATTTCCTGCCCAATCTTACTACTTCACTGCTCGATCATACCCTTTTGTTTGTCGGAATTTATGGTAAGCTGCCATTAGGGGTGGCATCAACATGACTAATTGCCTACTACAATACTAAAATTGGAGCTGTGCTTCCCGGAAACAGAGGGGGAACTGTACAATTAACAACCTCCGATGATGCTCTTTTTTAAAGATGTCACCTGACCTTCTTTCTTTAAATTGGTGCAGAAGGGCATGCCAGCAAGCTAAATCATCTGTTAGTAATGTGAGCGAGTGTTGAAGAGGCAGAGTCAAGTGGGGTCCATTTCTGTGGGTAAACCAGATGTGTGTTTTTATTGGATGAACCCTTGCTGGTTGTAAATTAAATCAACATTTGCCACGCATACTATGTTTTGGGTAGGTTTGGTTTATGTGAATATGTGATGCTCACCTCTGTCAGAAACTGCAACCTACCGTGCACGATACGATGATCTTTCAGCCCAGATATGCTTTCTATACATTGCTCGGTCATATTTCCCAATGTGATTCACTATGACCAAACAAATGCAAATTAATATTTGGTTGCCCATTGTTTTGTGGCGACTCATGGATCCTGAAGATGACTAAGATTGACTAAGATGTCAAGACCGTGATAGCCCATATCTATTTATACTTGAACATGTGATAGCCCCAGATAGGGCATTCAAAATCATGCTCAACCGTGTAAACCGCAGCTCATTTTTATTTTTTGAACCAGCTCAGCATCTCTGTTTGCAATTAACGAAGACACATGAAGTACGGTTTTTAAACTAATTTTCAACACTCCAGACCATAACACTTATGGCAACAATAAATATCTCAAGATCCCAAAGTCCACATGCTAATAAAACCACAATAATTATCAAATTCTGGAGGTTCAGGTGATGGCGACAACAAAAATACCAAATCCAGTTAAACCCACAAAAATGAACAAAAGAACTAGCTTGCCCGAAATACCAAATCGACTTGAAAGCATGACATGCATGTTACGACAACGCAAAAACTGTGATATGTGCAAAATGTAAGCCACGGGAACTATCAGAACATCGAGAGTCAGCAACATGCTCAGATCAGCCTGAAAGACCACATCACATGGAAGGAGAACTGCATCCATATTTACAAGTTATCTATCTCTAACACCTCACTTGTATCTTCTCTGCCGGTAGCACGGCCTTCTTCACTCTGCATGCTAACTGTCATCACGTTTAAACTAACTACGGCGAATTGACTTGTAAGGAAAAGAGCCTTCAGCTGTTGTCAGTGTAGTCCTGCAACCTCTGCCCGATAACATAGCGCTCATCCCTAATAGAATCATGGAGTTTCACCAGGACTCTGTAGAATGCCTTGGCAAGGTAGCAGAGCACACACACCGCGAGGCTGCCCAACCATGCGAGATGGTAGACCGCTGAGTTCACCGCATCAGAGCAGCCAAGTCTTGGGAAGAAGCCCTTCGCAAACACATAAGGAACACCCAGAACAGTCACTAGTTTAATGGTGATAGGTACCAGTACATCTTGTGACACCCACCTTGCCCTCAAGAAAGGTGCGTCCCATGTCCCATGAGCCTTCAACAGGAAAAAAACTAATTAGAATAATCTAGAATTTACCTGCACATTACCTTAAATGTGTGTCAGTTGCAAGATAATTCACATTAGAAACTCAGCCATTATAGGGCAGTTTTCTTTTGCGGGTATTAGAGGGTAGATGTTCACAGTTGTTTTTTTAGGGGAAGTTGACAGTTGTTAAGTATGCTTGAGGCGCAAGGGGCAGGAGGTAGAAACTGTAGGCTTTAGCAATGGGAAGGACCAATTAAAAAATAATGTGACGAATAGACAAAAAACTTTGAATATTTTTATATTTGACTTTAGCAAGGACAATATATCTTTTGTAACTTATACAATTTGGGTGTCATGTAGCATTTTTTTCCAAATAATCCTGGTAACCTGCTTATGTCAAGTTTGGTACATGCAGGATAATAATGTAAGTTAAGAGGTCTGGAAAAGCGACAAGAGAAGTTGCGTCTCACCAACATAGTCCAGATTTTGAGCAATAGTAGCCCCAGGAACCAAATGCTGAAGAAGTCAAGAACTGGAATGTCATCAGCGGGCACAATGAAGGGTGATATCACCAGAAAATCTACCAGGAACTTGGAGGGTGATATCAGGAGAAAATCAACCAGCACTCCGATCAGAATGGGAAGGATAACAACCTGACAGCAGACAACGAGTTACTGAACTGTAACTTAAAATGAAAAATAAAAATAAAAACCACATCAATCAAATTGCTCACCCATATGAACAAAAGCGGACAGCTCTTCAAAGCAGTCACAGCCCACTTGCAGATAACAGAAGCTAGATGGCGTGTTCTCCCAGAAGTCATGTAGACAAATGAATCTCTAGTGGCAGCAATAATAGTTGATATGGTGCAAAATCCAACAGCGAAAGCAAACAGATCTAAGAGAAATATTTTCCATGTAAGGACAAACGCGATAAAAACAATATACTCTTCCTTTACATAGGAATTTCAGGATCATCTATAAGCAATTATTACCGTTGGACTTCAATCCACCTGCTACTGGTAGCTGAGGGATGGCAAACAACAATGCACGCCCAACTGAAACTGGGAAAATAAGCACAGCAGAGATGAATACCACAACAGTCAACCATGCTAGCACTACAAGTAGCATCACTCGAACTGCAAGAAATCTCCTGTTACAATGTATAAGAAGGGTAAATAACTGCTCAAGAAACTGTGTGGCCAACATGCCTGGAATTGCAAGACTTTAATTAGTTGAATGGTACTAGCTCTGTTTATAAATATAAGACATTTTAGATAGTGTGCATGTTGACTAGATGCACACTTAAATGAATGTACATGCACACTAAAACATGTCTATATACATGTAGATACATGTGAATCTAGGCAAATGCTGAAACATCTTATATTAAAAGACAGGGAGTAAAAGATAATGACCAGGCACACACGGCAAACAGACACGAGATTAGGGAAATAATCAAACTATCAAAGAATAAATGGTATCTTATGAGAATAAAATCGTTGCGTAGAAGATGCAAACAGTAATAAGTATATATGTTTCTTGAAGAGCCAACGTCATATGATACATAGTTCCCATTTGGAAGGAAGGTCAGATGATAAAACAAGAAATGTCAGATAAGAAAACAACATATGGATCTCACTTGAATATTACACCCTATGAGAAGACACATTTTGGTAAGGGGTACCGAGATGACTATCATCTTCAATGGCAAGGTAAAAATGTGCAAAGAGAAGACACGCCAAAACTACTGAAATGCATGTACCTTAAATATATAGTGAGAAATGAAAATTCAAGGAAAGAAAAGTAGATCATATTAGAGAATGGGTGGAGCTGCAGTCAGGCTTAAAAAAATGCAGACTGTACAGTACTCTGAATCAACAAAATATGGGGATTTACCTTTTAGCCTTAGCTTCAGAAGTGCTACCATACTGGTCATTTGATGTGACACTATTCTCAACGTCATGTCCACGGACTCCATCAGGCTGGACAATCAACAAATCTAGCAGATCAAGAGCTTGTCCAGTATTGGCAAACCAGTTTAGCAATATCTTCTCCACTAGTGTTCCAGGCTTGAGGTATTTGAGTGTATTGCAAATGAGAAACCTCAGAAGAACAACACCAGAAAGTAACTCTGCATAGTTTCGTGGAGCTAGCCAAAATGATCTGCCCTTAGTAGGAGCATCGAAGTAGCTGCAGTTCAAAACATCAAAATAAATGTGTTTAGTCACAAAGATTGGTAGATACATCATATAAAGAACAAAAATACAATACTTACGTGATATCTAATGGGAACAGCTTAGGTGCCAACTGACCAGCAATTTGGATCGGAACAAAAATGACCATACCAACATAGATAATGGCAACAAAAAGACCTGGGAGCCCCCTCAAGAATTTTTTTAAGAATGGTTCACGCATGCATAGTTTCTCATTTTGCTCTTCATCAAGTTGGACAAATGGAATATTAACTCTTGTCCTCAGTATCTATTCAATCAAACAAAAAAATCTCTCTTATACACCTAAGTCATATATTGCATACACTAAGAAATGATAAGACCACAAATACAGTGAGATAATTACCGGGCGGAGAAGGCTGGAAAACATGGAGCATAGCATCAAAAAGATGCATCCAATAAGCCAATGAAGAGCAATAGAAGAAAATGATGAAGCCCATAAAGCTTGGAACCTTTGATATATTGTTGCATCAAACATTTTTGAAGTGCAGATATCAAGAGACCATCCATAGAGCAAGGGGAATGTTATAACCATGTTTATGAAATTAAGAAACATATTGGTAGCAGCGATCAAATTTGCAATCAAATTTGCGGTCCCTCTGAAGAATTTCTTGCATTGAGAGAATGTCTTACAGACCATAACATGTATACCAGGCAACCTACTTAAGGGGCTCAACAAAAATAATATCCCATAGGCCAATGCCTCGAAGAAAATTGCAATCAGAAGGGGTTCGCCCCTCGAGTATTGACGGAGAGTATGCATCCCAACGAAAGCAACACCCAATGAAAAGATAAATTTATATCCAATTAAAAGGATATAAGCAGTTGAAGTGTACGAGTCCATATTTCCAAAGTTGAAACACGATATGCACCATAGGATTATCCTTCCCAATGAGAAAGGGACAAAGCCAAAAATACAAGCAATGGCTATGTCAAGTATTACCACCTGATGAGAAAAGCATATAGTTAGAATTTTCTCGAAACAAGTATAAAAAAGGTTAGCACAAGAAATCTGAAGCATCCATTGTTCAAAAGCATGCACATAACTAAGCTAGTGTAGACAAAGCCATGGTGGAACTAGTTGAACAAGGTAAATGAAATTCTGCAAGAGCGCAAAGATTACAGCACTCAGAAGGACAAGCTTTGCCACTCGTGGTGGCGAACTAAAAATAATAGCCAAATAATCCTACAACTATATGTCCTACCATTTAAATTTGCATGAAACCAAGGTCCGGACTGACAAACAGAAAACCAAACTGATGATATCTCGTCCAATTGCAGGGTACGAAAAGCTAAAGAACTGAACGCCGGCCAATTTTATAGAACAACACATACTATTTTGTTCCATCTGATAAGCAAATCATTTAAGTTTTGCTATTTCTGGCAATAACCCGGACCACAAATGACATGTGCACTTTGAACTGGAGTTATACTGGACTATGACCAATGGTACGCAAAACCATGACAAGATGTGCTAAATGCTCCAGAATATAACTGCATTAATTGGTGCGTTACTACTACAGGAAGAATCTAGCATTCTACCATCACAGTATACAAGAAAGAGCAGTAAGTGATCTGGTGCTGGTCTTTTCCCCCCCTTTCTTGGGATGAAAAATCCCTTCTGTGGTCGTTGTCTTGCATATATCATGTGCTTCTCTACATAATGCTAAGAGATGTGCACGCTCAATAAAAACAAGACAAGAAACAGTAGTACTATTATACTGTCCCGAATAGGAGGAGATGGAAGCAAGAATCATAGTACCATCAAGGAAGCTTCAATGGTATGTAGCGCAAGGACTTGCAGGTTATCCATTCCCCCAAACCTGTTCTGAAGTTGAGTTTCTATGCGAGCAATCCAGAGGGCCAACGGAGCAACAGCATCAGCAGCAATCCTGACAAGCCCGTTACGCTGTCTGAACTGGCCAAGGTCCCTGACGAAGGCTCTCCTGACAGAGACACATGCGACAATGGTGTCCACGGAAGGCATGAACCTGAACCTGTAGATGCCATCTGCGAAGATGGAGCTGGCGGAGAGGCGGACAGAGAGCAGGTCGCGCACTTGAGCGAAGCTCCTGGAGAGGGCGAGGCGCCACGTCCAGAGGGTGGTGATGGGCATGACGAACTCCCAGACGAAGATGGCGAGGACGAGGGAGAGCAGCAGGAAGGCCCAGCCCATGACCTTGTTGCCCAGGCCGAGCATGAACTCGGAGACGGGCAGCCTCGCGGGAGCGTTCGGGGCGTAGAGAGGGCTGATGGTGATCTCGCGGCCGCACACCTGGTCGAGCGAGCATGAATCAAATCGATTATATGGAACTAGGGAATCCAAGTTAATAAGCGAAGTCGCAGCAGCAGCAGCCTGAATCGAAATTAGCAGCGAACAAGGGGGATACGATCGACGGAGGGAGGGGGTAAGGAGGAGGAGAGGGATACCTCGCAGCGGGACTGGCGGCTGGTGGCGAGCCATCGGAGGAGGCAGTCGTCGTGGACGAATCTGATGCTGCCGCTGCAGGCGCAGGGGCGGCGGAGGGGGCGATCCGCCTCGGCGGGGAAGCGGCAGATGCGGCACTGGTCCCCATCTTCGTCGTCCGACCCGTCCGCGGCGGGGGAGAGCGCCATCTCCAGCGGCAGCGGAGGGGCGGCGGCGGCCATCCTTCCTCTTCGGGAAGCTCCTGTGCGTGCGTCCTTTGTCCGTTTCTCTCTCTAAAGGAGACACCTTCCTTGCATCTCTCTCTTCTCTTGCTTCCCGGCCGACACCAGCACTAGTTTTCTCTTAGCTACTATTCTTGTATCAGACTAGTCGTAGTGAGAGTAGTATCATGTTGACAAAAAGCAAGGAGAGAGATAATAATGGTATTATAGATAGATACAGTAGCATAACGGATTTTAAGATAAAATAAGTATATAACCTAATAAATACACTAGTAGTATATGATAGGCGCGGCTCCTCTGACCTAACGACACTTGGGTCCAAATATCAACGGGCCCACATGTTAGGGACACCCACATCACCAAGGAAGAAACTCCTATACAACCCTTCACCCAACGACCCGTCATGGTAAGGGATCCTGTTCTGTATATGATACCACATTTATGTAACTACCTACTATGAGAGCATCTTCACCCGGGGCCTCTAAATGTGTGTCCGGCACCCCCAATTGGGGCTCCTTTGGGGGGTGCCGGACATGTGTCCGGTCAACATTTAGAGGCCGCCCACAGCGGCACTCCCCAAAGGCCCACCCCCCAATCGCGAGCACACTGTCGAACACCTTGCGGGCGCACGAACCGCCGCCGATGAATAACACAAACGATGAACACAAATGGCGATGAACAACACAAACATCATTTAAACGAGATTTAACAAACTTACAATTTTGAATCTAAACGAGATTTAACAAACTAGACCTACAAGGTGCGAGAGAGAAGGCCTATGCTGTGCTACACGCGCCGACGAGGAGAAGAGATGCCGCTTCGTGGCCGGCGAGGGGGAGAAGATGCGAACCAAGCCAGGAAAGCAACGACGCTTCACTTCTGGCCATTGCTCATCACCGTTCCCATCGGCTACAGCCTTTAGAAACGGTCCCGTAGCCTCGGCTGAGCCGGCCGAGGCTTCTGGCCTCGCGGGCACCGTGTTCGATTCACCGCCGTGACATGCGGCAGGGCGTTTGATGGGAAGACTCTTCGGCTTTCGGCGCCCCTTTCTTAGGTGACGGCGACGCTGCTGAGCAAGATGCTAGCAGCTCGTCGCTGGCGCCTTTCTTCGGTGACGGCGACGCTGCTGATGGCCTCGGCGTTTGTAGAGGCAGATCGGGCAGCTCTCGTCGACCGCTACAACGCGCCTCGTACTCCTTGTCCACCACGGCGTGCCAGTAGGGCGCCGAGATGGAGTACTTGGGGTCGAGCTTTTGCTCGTACGGCATCTCCGTCCACTTGCGGCTGACGAACTCGACGCGGTCCTGGCCGCTGAGCCGCGGCGCCACCGGAATGTTGGCGGCGCTCCTCACCCAGCCGTCCGGAAGGGTGTCGTCGTCGGACACCGGCAGCTGGTGGCGGCTGCTCAGCCGCGCGGTCTCCAGCGAGTGCACGTACGGAGGCGTGTTCTCGGCCTCCTCGTGCCACAAGACTCGCTGGAACGCCTTGGCCATCTCCGCCTCCTCATTACGACGCCGGAGTTCCTCTAGCTGCTCGTGGCGATGCTGCCCGCCGGGGCTGCCCGCCATGGTGGCCTATGTTCTTGGGGGAGAGGGAGAGAGGGAGAAGTGTTTGTGTGAAGATGAGGGCTGCGCTGCGTCGGGTTTTAAAGCGGCCGGAGGAGCGAGGTTGGGTGGCCTGCATTAACGCGGCCACCGCTTCGCCTGCCGCGCATTGACGCCGACGAAGCGTTTGCAGGGCGCCGCCGCCGCGACTCCAGCACGCGTCGCTTCCGTCTGCGGCGTTGGAAGCGACGCCGCGTTATTGCGAGGCGTCGCTTCGGTCTGCGGCGCGTGATGACAGGCGTGGCGCCGTCTAGTCGCCTCGACATTAAACGCGGCGCAACGGCCTCCTACACAGCGTTCGTTAACATGGGGAGAGGCGCGTGTGTGTATGACGGGCGGGCCAGCGCTGTCAGGACCATGCGCGAGTCGATGTCCGGCACCCCCAGGAGGGCCTCCAAGTATAGAGGCCCGATTGGGGGTGCCGGACATAAAATCGCTCGGGGCGAGGCTTTGGGGGTGCCGCTGGTGAGCGTTTTTCGTCTCCGGCCCCCCAAAGGGCCTTTAGGGGGTCTTTAGAGGCCCCCGGTGGAGATGCTCTGATAATGATAACATAGATTAGTATCATGTGCATGATACCCCTAAAGATACTCCCCCATTATGACTTGAGTCAGTCGAAACGAGGATTCCCTTATTTTATGTTCATTGTAATGACTTTATATTTGACGAATGAGTAATATATAATTGCGCGTAATCATTAATCCTTGTAGCACTACAAAATAAGTTAATGGTTTTAATTCCAAATCTGCTTTCGATTTCTTGATTTCCTTTTCCGAAGTAGCTACAGTCTCTTAATTTTAATTTCAGTTGACGCTATTAACATCGGTACAAGATTTTCTAGATTCACAAACTCTGACAACAATTAACATAATGTTTACATTAGACTAGCACAAAACCCGTACATTGCTAAAAAGACACATAGCAAAGACAAGGTATCACGCCATGGTAATATAACCCCTTCTGAATCGTATTGTAAAAATAACCTCTTCCGAATTTTATTGTCAAAAGTAACGCGACAGGAAGAGGAAAAAGCGACACGTGTACTTCCCGCCATCCCACGTGGAGGGAAGTCGCTTGTGCCGCCATGTGTCGTTGTTTTACTCACCGGACAAGGGACTTCCCGCCATGTGGGTTGGAGGGAGGTGACTTCCCTCCAACTAGGATGGCGGGAAGTACACGCTGTGTCGCTTTTTGCACCTTTCCAGACTATTTTTATAATAAAATTCGGATAGGGTTATTTTTAACAATATGATTCAGTAGGGGGTCATATTTGTAAAAAAAGACTCGATTGTAAGAAGAGTCTTGGGGGGCGTGTTAGTCATGTGCTCTTTATGACTATGGAACATGACACCATGGAGACGAGTTGTGACCAGTTTTGAGTCATGTTATGCATCTTGTTTGGTTACATGCATTGATTTTATTCAAGTCAGGTAGAGAATGGTTACAAGCACCGACATTTGGTAGCAAGCGTGTCTTTTGCATATGTAAACACCGCATGTTTGATTACGTAAGCATATAGAGTGACTCTCATCATTTTTGAGTAGTGAGGTTACTAGCAGTACACTAAGCACAAGTAGCAAAAACATATTGCCTTTTTGGATTGAAGGATTTTTATAGAAATACTGGAGGATTCCAATGCATTGATATCAACAGGCTCAAGCTCTAGTTGCATCCAGTGTTGATTTTTAAAACGATGATTCTTGGGATGCTGCCTAGATGCTGACGGAAGGCAAGAGGAATGGAAAGCACACCTCCACCCCATGAGTAAGAATCACCTTACATAAATGGGTTGGAGAAAGCTGGTCATGGAAATGGCCAATCTTCAAAGGCCTCTCCATCGGCCTCTTGCTGGTGATTCCCTCACTATTACCTGCTAGAGCATTTTTAGAGCAGCTGACCCGACCATTGTCTCCAATAGTCAGCGTGCCCTTTGATGACCTGCAAAACAAAAGCCTCGTGCCACGTTCTAGCCTTCTAGGCACTACATGTATAGAGCATGCCAAGAAATGTGCCTTATATGAAAAGAGCACATCATAAATTTCCAAGAGTTGGAACTAAACAATAAGTAATAATTAATGCACAACCAATGTAGTTGTACATATTAGTAGGTACTTTAGACCAACCCTTAAAGTGATGGTTCTCCGTAGTTTAACCATTGGCACTGGATTACACACAATAGCAATGTGGATTCAAAGAGTGGCAAAATTTTCGCATACGTACAAATCACACGGAATAGTTCCGATAATGTACCCATGATACCAGTGAGAATGCACGTCTAAATTAGGTGTGCATGATCCTTACTATGTAGTCCATTTGTTTGAGAGACTGTTGCATATTAATCTCACCGGCATATGCAATAATGCAAATATAGTGTAATGCATAAGAATATTGCAAACACGGTGAAAAAGAGAGGATTCTACAATTTCAAGGGAGAGTGAGCACGGAGGGGTGGGAGGGAGCACTGAGAGGTTTTATCGCGTGTGTTCTCCAAGCAACACGGCTTCTCCCGTCCTTTGTCATTTCCCACGTGTGCAGCCGTGTGCCTCTTTTACCTTGTAGTTGGCTTCACGAATTTGTGAGCCGCTTTAAGTATCGTGTGATGCATGCATAGGCTCGGCCCAGTAGTCCACCAAACACCCAGATTTTTTATTCATGGGGGCTGGATGAAAGACATGCGACTAACCAAACACGCATTTGGTATGAGCACATTTGCAAAAAATAATCAGGAAATACGACACTCTTAATCGATTGAGATATAGATGGACCCTACAGATAATTATTCATGTGTCATCGAATACACATACAAACATTTTTAAAATTTTGAATTTTACAATCAAACAAAAAAAGACCTATAGATTAACAAAGATTAGTCCCAAGTGGCTTCAAAGTGCACATAACTTGGGCTAAAATCACAATATTGACACCTTGTTATCTTGACAAATTTTAGTATTTAGATCATATAATACATGAAATGAAGATGGCTGGATGTTGATTTGAAGTTTTAGAATGTGATTCTGATTTAAAATAATAATAATAAACTTATAGGTAGACCATTTTTCATGACAAACACTTAGGGTGTGTTCGTTTGTGGAATGGAGTGGAATGGAATGGTTCCATTCCATTCCGTGAGCCCGTTCTCGTGTTCGTTTCTGGGATAGAGTGGAATGGAGTGGAACCAGAAAAGGGAATATTCCCTCAATATTCGGAACCGACCGGTCCGGCCGATTCGGCCGGACGAGGTGGAACGGAACAGTAACGCTAGGCGATTAACTCTAATTTAATCAAGTTTAGCAATAATTAATCAAGTTTTAGCAATAATTAATCAAGATTAATAATAATTAATCAAGATTAGGAATAATTAATTAAGTTTAACAATAATTAATCTAGATTAGGAAATAATTAATCGAGTTTGATGCCGTTCTCGTTCCATTCCATTCTCATTCCATTCCAAAAAAAAAGAACACAAGAATGGAACGGTTCCATGACAATTTTTTGTCCAAAAAGAACACAGGAATGGAACGGTTCCATGACAGTGGAATGGAATGGTTCCGTTCCATTCCACTCCATTCCAGAAACGAACACACCCTTAACTAGATTAACTTACCGTCAGCATTAACCAAGAGATCGCGCTGGTTTGGGGTAAAAAGCATGTAGATCCCAGGTCAGCACTATGTAATTTCACTTTGTACTGTAGTAGATAAAGGCTGCATTTTGCCTAGGTTTCTTACAAAATCACAAAAAAAAATTTGCTTGTGATATTTCCCATATTTTTCCTCCGTGGATGGCTAGACTGTATATCTGCTAGGTCATCTAATAAAGGGGAATAAAAAAATGGAGGTGCGGGGAATCGAACCCCGTGCCTCTCGCATGCGAAGCGAGCGCTCTACCATATGAGCTACACCCCCATTGACGAGAGAAATCCTGATCTACCATTAATAAGCAAAGTCGAGCAAATGTCATTGATCGTCCTGCCTATTTCGCGTCAATGCAAACACGAAGCTCGCAAGCCCGTCAAAAAAATCGCTACTCTTCATGTATCAACACTCAACAGTAATGCTAACATACAAGTATAACCAAACTTTAGAATTAGCCATTGTTATACAGCGAGAAGAGTAAATTGATGTCTTCTCTTTTCGTCATCATTCGTCAATAGACATCCATACGGCAATTACACCCTATATATACAGCCGTCTAAATCAAGTCAGCTCCCAATACAACAACAAAAGGATAGTAGTTATAAACCCCTCATCTCATATCACTGTTCGCTTTCCACAGAATCATGGATAGACAGCTGACCCCTGAAACAATTAGCCCGGAGCAAAATAAAAAAACACATCCCTCAAAGGCATCGCTGCTTATTCCGTGCCGCCTTGGTCAGTATAAGATCTAATTCTACACCATAGTTTCTTCTTCGTGGCATTTGTACAGATCAGGCAAAAGCTCGTGTCATCTTTTTGCTACAGAACGCTAATATATCATTGCTCCCAGTTTATCTTCAATCAATTCCGTGGTTCTTCCTTAATATGAGAGTTATGTAGTATATCACCATAGCTGGCAACCTTCAGAGATCAAAGAACGACAATATATTATCCCAATGAAAAAAAAAAATCAACACTGGAGGACCATAGCAATGAAGCGAAGGGTGCTAATGAATATCCTCAAAGGATGTTACAAATCACATGGTTGTGCACTTACCACTCTATCCAGTTGAAGAAGTGAATTTAGGTGGCCTTCATTTACAGCTTCTGGCAAGGGACGCATCTGACCCATCACACCAGGCATCTCACTCATTCTACAGCACAAATTTATCCAAGTGAGAAACCCTCATAGAGGATCTCAGGATCACGCGAGCATAATGGCATAAACGATATAAAATCGTGCTGTTTCTTGCATCTCTCACTGCCTTAATGTATGCGAGGAAGTCTCCTCTCAGGGTCAGAGCCAAACAAAAATCATAGGAATTTGCTCGACTAAAGATCAACATTCCACGTGGTGCCATCACTCACTCAGTTCCTATATACAGCTCCTTTTGTCTGACAGCTACCATGCAAGATTCTACACATTCGTATGCAAGAAATGACTTGAACAGACTGAAGTGAATTAAATGACAGAAACTAACATATGACGCTTTGTGTATGTGCGCAATTAAACTAGCATACAGGGAATAAATGAAACACAAGAAAATGCAAGAGATAACGATGCCATACCTCTGCGAAATCGTTCTGATATTGTTATTCGTTCGTAGAAAGAGATCCATGTTCTCCCCCAACTATAGGAAATTTGGAATTTCAGACACGATTAGCACAGCTCAAGCTTTCATTTGTAGCTTTCAATTAATTTGTGCTGCATGAAAATGTAAATTTTCATTTACATGTTCCATCTGTGGGTGGTTAGTTCCTAGCAGAAAGCGGCCGCTGCCCAATTACAGTAAAATATGGCGTGGTGGAGCAATACATTCATACCCAGAAAGAAGAGACAAAAGTGCATCATGCAAACCTTGAAAGTTTCAATATTTGCAGAAATCTGACTGAGTAACTGGATATTTTCCTCCAGAAGATGGTGAGTTGCATTATCAATAACAGGGACTGCTTGAGAACATGAACATGAGAAAATTAGTAGGTGAATTAAAATAAACATGAAATAGGTCCAAATAACTGCATAAGGAAAACAGCGTGTTATAGTCAACATATCTAAGCAGCATTACACCAAAAATTAGTAAGTACTGCAGCACCATAGAACTAAAAGTTACTGGCACATAAACTTAAGCTATATGAAACCCATCAGTGTTTGCATGGCTTATGTTGATTGACAGATTGAACAAGAGACAAGATGATTAGAAGAAATTGACATTTGAATTCTGGGCCTAATTGTATCCTATGTGACATGCAGATGCTGGAAAAGAGAGAGCATCTGTTTTTAGAGTGTCCTTTTGCACAGAAATGTTGGAGATTGCTAAGGTCAATTGGGTTCAAGGTCTCACAGTTTCAGATACATATCAAAGAAGTAAGAACACTGTTTTTATGGAAATTCTGTTGCAGCTGCCTGGAACATTTCGAAGGACAGAAATGATTTCATCTTTAACAGAGGTATCCTAGTTTTAAGAGATGGCAAGTTTTGTTTAAACAGGATCTTAGTCTCCTCTTATATTAATTGAAAACAAACAAATTAGTATTTCTTAGATCTTGGCTACATTCTTTTTGGCTTGTGCTTGTTCCTTCCTTTTGTAATGGGTTGATCCTCTTAACCTATCTTGTACTTGCTGTTTTCCAATAATAAAATTACACCGTGGGGGGGGCCTCCCTTATGGTTTCATGGTAAAAAGAAATTAGAGAAGGCACTAAGAGTCTAATAATAGAACTCCCATGTGAGGAGCAGGTATCTATAATGTGACCACAAGAAAGGAAGAATATCTATATGCGATACCACAACTGGCAATCTCAAGAAATTGCTCCTCAACCAACTCCACACACACAATAGGATTTTCAAGATATCAGATACAAAGAACGGTGCGCATTCAAGGGAACAAACGTGAAACACTTGCCCATGGATGATACCAACCTTCATTCGTAACCAGGCTATTTTGACCTGGATAGTGCATCGGCATTGAAAAGGGTACTAAATTATTCGGGGGTGCCATTTGAAAACTAGGTTGTGAGGTAGACGCAACCATTTTCTCCTGCATGGTGTTCAGGGAACGTCAATATCAGACAAAAATGATTATGGACATAAACTAATGATCTGTAAAAGGTTCATAGCTACCACAAAAAGTATCGTTATAAGAGTACCTTCAAGTCTCTTGTCCTTTTCCCTGCATAGAATTCATCAGGCTTCCTCCTCCTGCTCTCCTTTCCCTGGATTGGCAATAGCATATCAACAAAATAGGCAAGGACATCTTATCTCTGCTTATATGTAATGTAACTGTTTGGTTTGTGATCATTTTACAGCTAGCAATAAATTGAAATTTTCATCTGGTCCGATTGATTCGTAACAGGAAAAGGATAGCTTACCACCCACTGGCATCTTAACGCGACGTCCCTGATAGTCCTAGTGGGCAGCATAGCAGCAATCTTGATGTATTTCATAATGGTGGGCTCACGAGCATACCTACTTTTCCCAATTAACACAAGTAAGGCAGTGGTCACCATGGTAGTAAAACAGTGAGAAAGAGGGGTTGGAAACTGAACCTGATGAGGCCCTCCTTGAATATGGCGAGCTCGTACTCCGTCCAATCGGAGGGTGAGCCAGTGACGAACTTGTAGGGCGGTGGCGTCCCCTGGAGCACGGGAGTGCTGGGAGGAGGGAGGAAGACGGCAGGGGCAGAGGCAGGGGGCGGTGCGGGAGCTGGAGCGGGGGCGGGGGCGGAATTGGGATTGGACTGGAAGGAGAGCATGCTATGGTGGTGGTACATGGAGGAGGCACCCTGTTGGAGGCTCATCCCCATGCCCATGCTGGAATCGGCTGCCATCTCCCAGAACATCGGCGAGAGCGAGAAGGAGAGCAAACCCTAGCTAGGGCCTAGGAGGCTGCTAGGAAGGCCGTCGCATTTCGTAGAGGCAATGCAGCCGTAGAAGAGCAGGTAGGAGCTGTGCTGCGAGCAATGGTACCGACGGTGTTTGCGGGCACGGATATACGGTTCAAAGAATTCTCCGGTGAGCAGCAGCCGGAGGCGGAGACGGAGACGGCGGCTCAGATGGGGACGGAGCCGAATGCTCCTGCGGCTGTGGCTGCCTTACGCTACTAGACTAGTACACCAGGGTGGGGACCATTTCGCTACTTTACAAGGGAAGAAGGACACCCCTCTTTTTTAGCCCAATAATAAAAGCATCTAAAAGGAACATGAATGCAACATTTTAATTTTACTAGTAGTATTTGAAACAAAACAAAAATTAGCCGAATATTTAAGAAGTTTATTGTAAAACTAAAAAAATATTGCGCGACATTTGGATTCATGACCTTGCGAAGCAATTGTGTGCCCCAGTAAGATTGATATGCGAGGAAGAAGTATGTGAGCACGAAGAAGAAGAAGACCGAGTAGAATGGAGGAGGCTAAACGGGCAACGGAGAAAGTCTCCAAACACATTTTTTGGCACAATGGAGGGCTCAATGACGCCGGATGCGTCTGTGGTGACCAGGTGAGTGCATGACGATAGTGGACAAAGAAGAGGAGCGTCGGCGGTGGAGAGGAGGAACAGTGCCTGATTAAGGTGGACGCAAACCCAAGATGGATTTTGGGTTAGAAGAAGAAGAGAGGCCAGTAAAAAGTGGTTGTAGAAGGTAATATTGAGGTGGATTGTTCGAATCAAGCTCTAGTTCTTTCCATGGTGAAAATCGGTATAGGGTTGACTCACTTGTGGTGTGGTGTCTCAACCATTATTCCTAGGCCTGGTACATGGCTATTTTTTTTTTACAAAAAAGGCCTTTCTATTGTAAACAAGAATAACAAAAACTATGATATGGCCATGTACTTTATGAACTAAGGACCTCTTTGGAATTAACATTTTTGGAAGAAAATGGAGTAATAGAATCCCAAGAAAAGATTCCAGTCCATATCATTTAGATCAAGGATTACAAGAAAGAAATTTCATTTTTTTTTCCTCCAAGTTTTGGAGAAATTCAAACATGAGCTCTAACCTCTTGGTTAACTATGTTTTGGAATAACCAAACCAACTTATATCTTCCTCTCATTCAGTAGCACATAATCTCCTATTTTTCCTCCGCAAGATCTAAACACCTTGTTCAGCCAATCATGTCATTTTTTCGTGTATAGTAGTGGATGTGCCATGACATTTCAATCTTACTTTTTGTAATCCATGTGTTCTTTATAATCGCCTGTTCCAAAGACTCTGAATGTCAACTCCAAGGGGACAAACTTACCCCTAAAAGTCCGGAGAAATGATGGCTGACGCGAGATTCCGCGTTTTTGAACCACAAAAAGGCTTGGTTTCCATTTGTGTTGGTAGTTAGAATATGGTAGTTCTAACTATTTTGCCTCTCCCTCTTCGTCCTTCCC
This sequence comes from Poa annua, assembly GCA_026929855.1. Classification (NCBI taxonomy): domain Eukaryota; kingdom Viridiplantae; phylum Streptophyta; class Magnoliopsida; order Poales; family Poaceae; genus Poa; species Poa annua. The sequence continues at coordinate 88,227,698 of CM049437.1, read as the reverse complement.
AGAGTCCCCAGCACCTTACACGTCTATTTTTATTTCAGCCAATAGTATTACTCCCTCCATTCTAAATTATATGATGTTCTACCTTTTTTTGTTTGCATATATATGGATGTGTTTTAGTGTGTTTGTTCATTCATTTCAATGCTTATGTATTCCAGACTGAAATATCTAGAACAGTTATAATTTGGAACATAATGTGTATTTCTCAATGCGTACCTTAAGTTCGTAACTGGAGTTTATAGATTCAGTCTCACAATAATATTTTTGGAGTGCATATGAAGCCAGTTACCACAGTTGTTCTATAGTGGTCAAAACAAACATGATCTGGCTATGAATTTCACTTTGTCAAAGAGCAGATGGCTACATTTTTTCCCGTGCAACAAACAAAAGACTACTACTACTATATTTCTTTGACAGTAAACGATAACTACATAATAATAGCGAGTGACGGGCAAAACAACACAGCCATGATTGTTTCATTCTTTAATGGATGGAGTTGAACGTTAAGCACCAACTCCCTGACACGGTATGCTTCTGCCAAAAAAGGAAGTAAAAGCGACGTGACACCTCAACCGCTCAAGTCGCTTGCGACTCCAAGCCAAATCTTCTTCTCACTTTTTGCATCGTGTAGCTTCCATTCCAGAAGGAGCTATCAACATTTCACTTCAAGCCAACTGATGATGTGAGATACTCCATGCTTAATTTCCCCCCAAAAAAAAATCCTCGGAACTCAGGGTCAGCCTGTGGTTTCTTTGCTCCCTCCTGGCACCGCCGTAGGCGCAAAAGGATCATATATCGGATTCGGACCACCTGGATTTCCGCCTGGCCTGTTTGAATTTGGAAACTGATTCTGTTGTGGCGGCATGAAATGGAACGGCATTCTGTTCGATGGATTTGCCGGAGGGAATGGTCGAAACTCGCCAGGTGATGGATTCCCAGGGAAGGCTCCATGGAAATGTGGAGGTGGAGCATGCATCCGGGCCTGACCCATATGACTCCCATCCAGAGGCCTGAAACATTGAACTGGGGACATGGGGCCCTGATTGGCAGGGCGGAATGGCGGGGCTTGGGGTAAACCAAACGGAGAGTTAGCTTGAGCTCCTATTTGACCTGCCGCAGGTGGCGCGTGAGGCCGAAAGGTAAAATCACCGGTGGCTGGGCGTGGTGGTCTCAGAGCAGCAATTGGTGCCTGACTATAGCTTGTGTTTGCTGAACCTGAGAAAGACAACCCATGTGCATTGCTAGCTGCTGGTCCAGCTTGAGGGAAAGGTGAAGCTGTGCCTCTCATTTGAGAAGGTGTTGACATGGGAGGACGCATTTGCATCGACGGTGTGTAAGGTGTCTGTGGTGGTGCCCCAGCAGGAGATGATAGTACTTGCGCCGACATGGGACCCTGAGATGAAACTGAAGGAAAAGACTGGGGGCCACCAGGAGGCCTGGAATGCAGTGTTGCTGAAGGAGTGAAGTTTACTCTTGGCGGATTCTGAGATCCATAGCTGGTTGACATATTTGACTGAGAAGCCACCGATGGAACAGCACCTTGCAGTGGTGGAGCTGCACCAAGAGGCGAGACGGAAATAGGAGGTCTCATTGGCATAAAATTCGGTGCACCTTGTGAAGGTCTTTGAGAAGCAGGGGGATAAGTTGGCCATCCTCCAGATGCGTGCGGTGTTTGAAGGGGTCTAACAGCAAGTGGTGCAGCCGAAGATGGCATCGGCTGCAGATTGTAAGCATTTCCAGGTGGTCTACCAAAAGGAGGTCCAGTGGAGGGGTTGGCTTGGAACTGTTGTGAAGGTTGTTGAGTGTTCGGCATTGACGGATGAAATCCAGGAGCAGGCAGTGGGTTTCTCAGCATAAAATTCATGTGAGGAGGTTGTCCTGTATATGGTGGCATGCCAAAAGAACCACCAGGAGGTTGCAACTGCAAAGAATTGTTGGGTAATTGGTTTGGTGTAGGCCCTGAGGAAGGCATTGACAGGGCACTTGTTTGAGGAATGGGAAGCCAATGAGCATTATGTGATTGGTACTGAAATAAGCCAAGCTGCGAAGCAGCAGTCAGCCCCTGTTGCGCATCAGCAGGATTTACACCACCAGAGGTAACTGCCGAAGGAACAATTGCAGTTTCGGAAGTATCTGTTGAATTTACCTGTTAATATTAAAAGTCATTGATCAATTGACAGCATATTACAATTTTAGAGAGAAAACAATGACTAAGCTTCTAAACTTACTGAGACAGGAGTAAGAAGCAACTCAATCAACGCAGCTGCAGCATCAACTTTATCATAAGAGTCAGCTGACACATGTATGTATAGGTCCTCATAAGCAGCTTGTGCTTCATGTATATCTGACTGGCGAACCTCAGCCTGAGCATGAATAAGAATTTAGTTTTTCTATTGGTGGTGTGCTGAAATTGCTATCAGTTATTTACTAATGAGGGGTAAATACACAAGGAAAATATGTGCTGTATAACTTGAACATCAAGACTGTAACGGAAAGTCATAAGTTTACAACAATCCCTACAAATACTAATAGGGGGTAAATGTAAATACTCAAGGAAAATATGTGCTGTATTGAACATCAGGACCGTAATTGAAAGTCATAAGTTTAACACAATCCCTAAAAATGAAGCTTAACAATAAGATATGTCTACTGATATTGCTGTGGAAATAATCCTAACTAATATTTTCAGTCAGGAGACAGAACCCCAATTATTTTGTTTAGCTTGTCCTCACTGCATTTTACCCATGCTCAAGGGACTGGATGCACAACTGAATATGTTGCATTTGAAGATGTACATGAAACAGCCCTAAATACAAGCCATACAGCTATACGCCTATACCAGAGATAAACAACATGGCTCAGAGGCTTGAAACAAGTCATGACAATCAGTCCATCGTACAGTACAAGGTTCATGACATATTGCTCTCACTTACATGAAGAACAAACAGGACTATCAGAAGTTATAGAATCGAGAAAACAAATTTACCTTTTCACCATTGCATTTCTTAGTCCCATATACTCGTATCTTAGCTCCCGTTTCCTGGTAAATAGAAATGAAGTAATGGCAGATTCTAATAATATACTATTATTGTGGATGTTTCAACGAATGTCTCAAAAAATAACACATTCATACCTCCTGTAGTCGCTTTTGGGTATTTCTCTCAGGTCCTATAAGAACTCCAATAATGTTTTGTCCTGGGTATGCTTCTGTCTACAATAGCCAACATCACAAGCTAAATGCACCACATTTATACAAAGAGATAGCAATTCAAAAAAAAATCTGCTACAGAGATTTAGATTTTAGGTTAAAGGTAGCTGTTAATCGTGATCCTTTATACTAACAGATGGCACCGAAAAGCTGACACAAGCATCTTGAGAAACGAATAGAAGATGGAAAACAAGCGAGACAATTACTGGTACAACCGTACAAGTTGCAAACTAGTAATCTATAAGCATTAAGGAGCAGTGCATTTACATACAGGCAGAGGGATTTTTGTTTCCTTGAGTAATGGCCTGTAATCGTCAGGAGCTTTGTATCCTGGATTTAATTGGAGTATTTCTCCTACAGAGAAAATACACAGTCAAGTTCATGAAACATTTCTTTTAGACATAATACAACAAAGCTAACAGTCTAATAAAGAGGCATTCAGTCCCTGTGTATGCTTATTGCTTAAGCTATATTAAACATGAGATAACCCTTTGATGAAGCAACCTTCCATCAGAGACAGGATGCAGTAACACAGAAGCAGTTCTGTAATCAAAAGATGAAGTGAAAGACACAGAGTAAGAGAAGAACTTCTCTCACCAATAATTTCTCGTTTTTCAAGCTCCAAGAGCTCAATCCTTTCCTGCCGCAAAATAAAAATGAAAAAGCTTATCAAATTAGAGCATATAATAGTTTTGACATAATCATAACTACCAACCAGCATGCCTTCAAAAGCATATTGACTGAGATAATAGTTTGATTTATAATTCCTTTACTCTATAACTAGCAGAGCAGCTGCCATTACCACTTACAAAAACACATACTAAAAGGACTAGATTCAAATGCTTTGACAACAAAAGAAAAGGAGAGATGCCATGTTAGTCACATAACGAATACCTCATTTTCTTTTGGATTCTCAGCCCCGTCAGAAGTTGAACCCTTTGCAGTAAACAATGAACCTTCATTTCCTCTTATCTCTAGAGCTGCAGATGTCAGCTCCTTGGTAATTTGCTCCACTCGTGTCTGTTCATGCAATATTATGAATTAGTGAGACCTGGCAATTGAAGCTTCCTACATGGAAAAATGCTTTTTCTGTCTGGCCAGAGGAAGAGGAACAACCGTCGCAATACTTGGGCATCGCTCAGACAGGAATGTGAAATTACAGGCAACTAGAGAGGGTGTTTTTTTACATGTCTTGAAGGTTTGCTAACGATACACTTAACATAGTTACGCAATATCTTGAAGGTTTAACAGTAAAAATGTGCCCAAGTTGTTTGCATTGCAATCTCACAGGTTTATTCCTGTCTCCCATGGTTAAAAAACTCCGATGTTATCATTTCCACATAACTACTAGTACTCCGTATGTGATTCGCATCTGGATATTACAGATATAATGCAGAAAATGGCATCCAAACAAAAAGGTATACTGAGACAGAGCTACAACTGCAGCTAAGTACTACATGTATTAAAAAGAGATGGACAGAGAGCACTAGCCATTACTTGAGGTGGAGACGGCTAGGGTACCTGGTAGGCCAAAGCTTTTGATTTCCTGACGGCGGGATCGGAGGCAACATCAGCCCCCCACTTCGTTTTCCTTTGAAGAGGCTTAGTGTTATCTTCCTTGGGGGTAGTTGGTGCCTCAGCCTTGCGGACAGCCATAGAGCCCGGTATCTTATTCTTCGGTATGACGAATCCAGGTTTTGCCCCAAACATTGAGAGCTTGGGAGGCAAAGATGGTACTAACATGGTGGGCTTTGGCCGTCGGGCGGGAGCGGGAGAAGATTGCTCGAGTTTCGCGGCCATCTGAAATCAGAGTTGAATCCTTGAAGCTGAATGAACTTATTTAGATTAGTAGAAGTGGAAAGTAGGGAACCGGGAGAGACGCGGCGGGCGGGATTACTCACCGATTCTCCCCGCGCCGAGCCGGAGCGCGCCGCCCTCCGCGGTCGCCGAGCAGAACCTGCGGATGCGGCGAAGTAGTGGAGGTCGCGGACGCGGCGGGAGGCAGGGGATGCGCCGCGGAGAGCGGAGGCACGATGGTGAGGGGGGGAATTGATTAACCCCTATGTTGGTTGCAACACAAGCCCTCTTCTTCGTTTCCCCGATTCCCTCCCTTCCAACCCCTAGTTTTTTTTTTTTTTTTTGGAACAATTCCAACCCCTAGTTCAGTCTCATTGTTGCTCATGCCCATGGGCTTGTTTTGTACTCCGTTTTTAATATAACATGAGATGTTTTAGCTATTACACATGTTATATACTCTCTCCTTATCAAAATGTAAGATGCTGTGTCCACTTTTGATCATTATGTGTCTAGACACGTTTAAATACAAGGTTCATTTGAACCTTGCACTAAAACATGTTTAGATACATAATGATCAAAAGTAGCCACAATATGTTACATTTTGATACGGAGGGAGTAGATATAAATATGGGCATGTGCATGTGGTAAAAGTCAAAATATCTTATATTAAAAAAACGGAAGGATAACTAGTTTATTTTAGGAGATTGACGTGGATTATCTGGATCAAACCACTTAATTTCCACATATCCCAAAACAATGTTCGGTTCGAATTTATTTGACATGTTTTATCCCCATATTTCTTCACAGATCTCTAAGGTTTATCCCTTCAACCACTTCCAAATCTTCTAGAAATCTCTTGATAAAAGATACACGCGGATATATGAATATATCTAATGTTGCTACAACTTCAATTTATACGTGAGGTATCCTCACGAAACGGATTGGATGGTAGACAATTACAATGGACAGTGGAAAAAACTTTGAGATGAAGGTCAACTCTTTTTTTTAGATGAACAAGGTCAATCCGTTGAGACACAAGCCCACGTGATTTTAGGACGCCCCTATTCAATGCTCTTAGCACTTGATAGCGTGGTTTTGCCCACTACAATGCTCGGAGCGAGGCTTCCTGAGCCTGGCCCATTAGATCTCTCCTATCTAAAAGATAAAAGAAGGATTTTGTTCCTCCTTCCTATCAACTCCTTTCGTCCGTCTCCGTCGCCCGCTGATATTCAACCCTTTTGTATTTCTCTCTCAAATGATCGGGATATTAACCCCAGTCCAATTTGTACCCCTCAGAAGTTCTATGTTGATTTGATTATATAGTATAACATAAAAGCGCAGGGAATCATTTTTTCAAAAGATTCATGAATTTAAAAATGTTCATGATTTTAAAAACGGTTCATGAATTTAAATCAGTTTATAAATTCGAAAAATGGTTACCGAATTGTAAAAAAATCATGAACCATTTTCAAAATCTGAACATTATTAAACATTTGATTATTTTTCAAAATCTGAATTTTTGAAATTTGAACATTTTTCAAATTCTTAAACCATTTATAAAATATCGATTAAAAAAACCCAGAAAAAGGAAACAGAAAATTGAAACAGGAAGAAAAAAGATACCAGAAAAACAGCTGGTAAAGCGGCCAGGAAAATCTATATGTGCCGGCCTAATAAGTACGATGTGGGGGCGGTAGTGTGGGCGAAAAGCTGATAATTTTTGTAACAGGCGTAGAATAGTTAAAATTAGAAGTGAAATGCATTTGTCTAGAACCGTCCCTGTAATATGAAAGCAGAATAAGGTCCAAGGATTTTTATAAAAATATTGGAGGATTCCAATACGCAGGAATTTTTTCTAGCACCTACAAAATTATTATGGATTGTAATCCTACACCCACTACCATAGGAATTTCAACATCCATTCTAAACTCTTTTTTACACTCATTCGTGCATGATTAAGTCACTTTTTCTATTCTTTTCGTGTGTAGTTGTAATCCTCTGTTTTGCACCTGTAATCTTATCAAATTACTATGTTTTTCTAATTTCTTTGTTTTCTAATCGTGTGATCCAAATAAGCCCCTAATATCACTGCCGCCATCTTTGCCAAGCTATGGTCTATCATCAGGTTTTGCTCGTAGCTCTCTCACCGTCTCGAACGCAGCAGACCAGATCTCCCGCTGTCTATCTGCTTATCGCTCCCTCACATCTGGATCCCTTCCCCCTCCGCTGGTAAACCAGCAGATTCAGGTATTGTTCGGCGAGAGCCGCCGTCCGGTTTTGGTTGTAAATTTTGCGTTATTCACGTCATTGACGCCTTACAAACTTGCCGCCAGGGATAATTTAGGAATTGGAGACACCTAGGAGTTTGCTGCAGGTGCGAAAAATTACACCTTTAATCTTCGTTTCTACACTATCGGATATCCCAGCCTGAATAGTTGATTTATACTCTTTTCTGTTATTTTCTCTTGAAACTCAGGCCAGACGGCGAGGACTCGATCATTCAGTTTGGACTTTGGAGAATATGAATCGTCGGTTTCTGAATCTCATAGTGCAGGACTTCCACCGTTCCCTGTATTCGCTGCACTGTCTGGACCCCTTGAAGTACCTCTTCTATCCGACAGCAGAAGCACGACAAGTAGCACAGGCAAAAACGAAGAATAGACGAGGAGGGGTATCAAGGATGGAGCGACTGTCGGTTCTGCCTAAGCTAGAATACAGTTTTATTCCTCCGGTTGGTTCAATGCATTATATGATGAAGGATTCGTTCTCTCTACTTGGAAGAGGCAACATTTTTTACACTGACTCTAGCCGTAAGACATCACTCTACAACACTGACCTGGGCACCTTCACAGTCATGCCATCTAAAAATTCATGCACTGGTCTTTTCGGGATTAGTCTCCCCATGATCCAAACCAGTCCTCTTGGCCAAACAGAAGATTGGTCTCTCTATGTCATGGACCTGTCACAGGACGCTGAAATCAACAGCTGCTTTGAGTTCCTCTCATACCATGATCGTTGGTCCTGGCAAACTTTGCCCGGACCGCCATTCCTACATCGCAATCCTTCCTTTAAAAGAAGCATTGCCAAGTGTTGCTACTTGCTACACAGTACTTGACAGCTCCACCATATGCATATCATCTGTGGAACAGGGCATATGAACGTACACCTTTGACACAGTGAGCCATGTGTGGAGACATGTGGGCAATTGGGTTTTGCCCTTCTACGGAAAAGCTGAGTATGTCCCTGAGCTCAATATCTGGCTGGGCCTCTCAGACTGCAAGCCCTCTCCATTGCTATGCGCCTTGGATCTCTCTGACATGGACGCTCAGCAACCAAGGCCACAACATACTTGGGATTATCTTGACCTGTCTGAGGAGAAGAAGGCGTTGGTATGTGAGCTTCATCTGGTTAACTTGGGCTCTGGCATGTTTTGCATCATCACACTCCTTTAGGACAATGTCTTGCCCAGACGCCCAATACACTTCAGCTGAGGACATGATGGCCCCATACACTTCAGCCGAGGACATGATGGATATTGTTGAGGAGGAGTTTGTTGTCTTAACTGGAGTGAAGGTGGAGAGACGCTGCAACGACAGTGAGGCTCCTCTTCAGATTATCAAGCACAAGTCTAAACGATACGACTTGGGACACTATTCTCTGAAGTCTGTGCTCTAACCCATTTTTTTGGCTCACCTGATGCTGCTTGTTGAACATAGCATCATATGTGTGCTCTGGTACATGTTGTGGTCTTACTATTTTGTTTGTTGCATCGGTGCTGCCCAAAATCCATGCCTAATTGTCTACAGTTCTAGACTTAGTTCTTCATGAATGTGAGACATGCAATGATTTTCGAGTTTGCTTGTAAGTTATTTTCTGTTAAGACCATTTAACTATTATTGTGTCTTTTTGTCTATGGTTAATTGCAACGATTTTCCCCTGCGTGTCAAATGATATTTATTACAAGTGATAAATTATTAATGCGAGTTGAATACGCTTTGCATGTGACTGGTTACTTTGTGTAATATTATGGGATTGAGGGAGGAATTATTGATTGTGTGCACGTCTATGTATAGAAAATTGGGCTTGTTTGATTCGTAGGATAGGAAACTCGTAGGAATCGGAAAATCGTATGATTTCAATGTCAAGCACACTCCAATCCTATAGGATTTTGCATGCACCAAAGTTTTGATTCCATCAAAGAAATTGTAAAATGAGTTTTGACCGAATGTTAGATTTCCTCTATGAAGTAGTACAATGATTCCTATATGAATTTTTCCTATAGTATCCAATCCTACAAATCAAACGACCAAGATAGAAAAATTTCCTATAGGGTTCATTAAATCAAACAAATTGTTAATAGTACAAGATCATTCCAATGAGAAAAATATTTGGATAAAGGGGTAAACACGTATTTTTCGATAAATATCATAACTTGGGAATCAGTTTGTACATGTGCTTGTGAATTGCAGTAGCATCTGATATTTTTATCATGCAGAGCTCCAATAATATGATCGTCCCCTAAAACACAACCATCTTCAAGCATACAATTAAAGAGATGACAATATTTGTCATGTTGAAGATTTATTGTAAACTACTCCCTCCGTTCCACAATATAAGATGTTATAGGTTTTATATATGTTGTTTAGATTTATACTAAAATAAGTGTACACATACACTAAAGAGCCCTGCTAGGCGTCTGGCAGTTTTTGTCCGATTCTTGTCCAACGTTCATAGGAATCGTCAGACAGGAATCAGACGTACTACATCGTACGCACAACAAATCCATACACTCAAATATGTCTAGATACAAGTTTGTATATGTGTATGTGAAAAAAAGTTAAAACATCTTATATTGTGAAATGGAGGGAGTGTCTCAATGGAGGGAGTGTGTCTAGATACAAGTTTATACATGTGTATGTGGAAAAAAGTAAAATTGAGGGAGTGTGTCAATACTATCCGTGCCACTGCGGATTATAGTTCCGATGTGTTCTGCACTAGTCCAGCATATTATGCAAAGTTTTGATCCTTAACTGCCATTTATGCTTTATGGCTGCTTATATCAGTATTAAGAAATCATGTAACGATTGTTTTGTATATATAAGACTGATATCATTAGGTTGGTTTTGAAAAATACTCCCTCCATCACAAATTATAAAATGTTTTGACCACTCTAAGGCCCAGTTCTTTTGGGGCTTCTCAGCAGCTTCTCAGTGAAAATAAGCCTAAGCCCAAAAGAACTGGATTTTAAGCCGTTTCCTGGGGCAGCCGGCTTCAGCAAATCCTTCACAGTGGAAAAAAGCCCGGGTACCCCAACTTCCCGCAGCCGCCGGTGGCTTCCCGAAAGTGGAACGAAGCGTTTTTCTCTCCCCCGAGCGCACCTCTCCTTATCCGCTCTCCTCCTCCGAACTCCTTCCTCACCTCCTTCCCCGAGCGAATCTGCCGTCCTCACGTTGCCGTCTCCAGCGCCGCCGCCGCGTGCCCGCCGCCGCTGCGGGAAACCTCACGCTGCCGTCTCCAGAGTCTCCGTCGCGGGCCTCCTCGCGCTGCCTCGCGCCTCCTCCTAGCGCTGCCTCGTGCCTCCGTCGCGGGCAAGCTGCTGCTGCGGGCCTCCTCACGCTGCCTTCTCCAGCGCACCGCGGACCTCCTCGCGACGCCTCGCGCCTCTGCCTCGAGCCGCCTCGCGCCTCCGCCTCGCGCCGCCACAGCCTAGCATTGCCGTATTCAGCGCCGCCGCCACGGGCTGCCGGCGTCGCAGTCCAGGAGGGCCCCCATATGCGTCACCCCTACTCCAGTAGGGCCTGAGGACGCCACCACACCCTGACCCGACTTTCCTCAAGCTGGTATTCTGGCCATGGTCGCCGGCGAGAGGATGCTGAGACATTTGGCCCGACCTCCCTCAGTCCTGGACCCAATTGCTTTTCTTTCTAGGGACATGTCTGTATTTTTTGGACCTAGTTGTAATTTAAATTCAGAACTTGGAGGACCAATTAGTAATAACTATTGTATAACTCAGACAGATAGCAGAAGCCCAAAAGAACTGGACACTATTTTCTGGTTGGCTTAAATCCACAACTGCTTTTTTGGACAACTCTAGTCATGATGGCTTATGCACAAGCCGAAGCTCAAAAGAACTGGGCCTAAGATGTACTAAATACGGACTAAAATGAGCAAATCAACACACTAGAATCTTCCTAGAATCAAACTACGATCCCTCTGCCGGTATCCACACGTACACGCGATCACCATAATCTAGCAGTGTTCCACTGTCCAGGAGGAAAAGAAGCTATAGCGCTGTCCAGGACGAAAAGAAGCTATAGTACTAGATCAGCCTTGAGAGGGAGAGAAAGACCTTCCGCACATCGGTCACTTTGAGGGCTGCCCCTCCTCTCCTTATATAGGCCAATAAGGGCAGTTAAGATTTTTTTTCTCCTTTAGCCCATCAATGAGGGGGTTTACCACCTTTTAATTCCATCCCATGCATATTAAGAAGGGGCTACCATCCTTTAATAGCATGCACATTAACAAGGGGTTTACCACTTATGAATGCCATGACTAAGTGGTTGTGCCCATGGAGTCTTTCAGGGCGTTCTAGAAAGTTCTAAAATCTTCCAGATCCTTCCATGACACATTAGGGTTCACTGGGACCTTCTCGGTACTCCGGAACTCTCCCAGTTTCTCTACAAAACTATTTCGATGTTCCTCAAACATTTTCGGTACTCAACAGAATGGTGATTCTAATGGAGTGTGACCCCATAGGTTCGGTTACTTGCAGACATGATCTGGAACTCCTTCCGTTCAATAATCAATAGCGGGATCTTGACACCCATATTGATTCCGAGAGGGCCTGAAAAGTATATGTCCATCTCGGAGGTGCAAATCCCAACCTTGAACAATCCTAGACATACCTTTTTGAAGTACTTGAATATTGCCATTATGATCATCCTGTTACGAGTAACATTTGGCAACATCAAAGTAAAACCTCCGGTTCATAGAAACTAGATATTCTTATGGTCCAAGGACGTGAGTATACGTTAACACTTCTATGATTATACATACAACATGTGATGACATGATCTCGTAATATATCTTTTAATTAGGTGTATTCATCACTCATTGTTCTGTCAACAATGTGCTCCCATTGTTGCCGACATCCTTGTTACTTCAACTATGACCAGGATCAGGAAAACAGGATCATCATGCAACACATGAGCTAGTCTTAGAGACGAGACTAGGTAACTATTTTGCGTTGTGTTCCACTTAATCTCATATTCAAAAATCATAGCAGTTATAGTACATAAATATAAACATCAATTATGAACATGTAAATAAATAATAACATTTTTATTACCTCTAGGGCATATGTCCAACACAACGAGCCTATCTCGAGATCTTCCGTTACGCCTGCTTCAACCTTGATCTTTGCTTGCTGGTGAGCTATGAGGCCGGCGAATCAAGGTCCTCCCTTCCGCCGCCACCCGGCCGTGCATGCCATCGACTCCGGCTCCGGTGAGCAATAGGGAGAGGCAGCGCCCTATTGGGACGCCCTCTATTTCGTGTATCTAACGCACCAACTCACACCGTCCGCTCACTTTGCATCGCCGGGAACATGGTTGACACAAGCCACAACTCCATTGACCATAACTTGTGGGCACGTCGGTCGTTTTTTTTCCTTATCTAACTTTGTGCCAATGACTTGTGAGCCCCACGGCAGCACCATTACCGGCCGTGTTGGAGACCGACTGCATTGGTGCCACGTCTCCTTAAATGTGGGTCCTGGTCATCAGTTTCGGTGTTAATTTTTCATCAGTCAGATTTAGGTTTTTTGAGAGAGCCCGAGAAAAGTCTTAGTTCTATGTGGTTCAAACCAAAAGTAGTACCATACTAAATTATAGCTAGAAAGTGATAGTTTTATGCTAACAACTTTGTTACCGACTGAGTGGCTGGTTCAGCTGAATCACACGCACCGCACATCGTGTCGCTGGTAACATCATATTTATGCCCATGTTCGGGTGGCCTTCATCCTTAAACTCTTGAAGCTATGTTGCTCCTCCGTTACATGTGCATCATCCTACACCAACATGTAAGAATTTCCCTATAATTCATCATTGAAGTATCTGAAGAGATAGGTGTTGTGTGGGTTGATTCGTCGATCGAGACCGTTGTGCAAGTTGATGTGTGGATCCATCTTTTAACTTGCAAATGCCTTTTTATCCTATGACGGAAAGCAAATGCCCTTTTTTCTTGTAACGGGAAGCAAATGCCAGTTGAATGCGGCAAGCGGTGACTGATAGTAGCATGCCGGGTTTGTTTAGGATGCGACTGTGGCTGAATGGTTGTGGGCAGCGGGCTAGCGATGGTAGCAAACCTGTTGTGCCGCGGAAATGTGACGAAGGTTTGTCGCAATACAGTTGTGAACTGGTTGTGAGATGAGAAAATATCCGAAATACCCTTGAGATATCAAGACCATTCTTGTTTGCTATTTCTTAGTTGATGTCTTTTGTAATGTTAATTTTAGTGATAATAAAGCATGCATTAATGTATTAACTTACTATAATGTTAGACACACGTAAATGTTTTGTCACTACACACAAAGCTTCACATGAATTTAAAAAAAGTAGTTTATCATAGGCACAAGTTAAAACAGAAGGCTATCAAAGAGTTGGCGATCGTGTCACACGTGTAATGTCAATTCCATTGTTAGTTCCATCCATCTACAAGAGCAGCATGACAACAACATTAGGTGACATACATCAGGGAGTAAATAATGCAACATCAAAGAATGAATATACAAGAATTTTTCACAACGATTAACTACCACATTTGTCTCAATGGTTATGTGTGAGTTTCATTCTTTTTTTTTTCTTTAGAAAATCTATCGGTTTTGAGACCAGCGACAAGAGATAGCGCTAATTTGAGGCAGTGGTTACAGGTCTGTTCCATTCATGCTTCCATTCAGTTTAAAACTGAAACAATAGTTTACCATAATTGAATATAATCTTTCTTTTCATTGATTGATTTATCATGGAAAGCAGGGAACCGAAAGAGGATTCTATTTGATCACCCGCAGACCAGCTAAATGCAAATTCTACCATTTGGTGATGCCTTTCTTGTATCTCACAGGAACAAATAAGGAAATGCCAGTGTAGGGAAATGTTTGCTTCCGCATTCATCAGCATTGGTAAAAAAAGCTTGAGCCGCAAATTTCATCTTGCTCTCAATTTTCTTGTCTGTACAAAAAAGGACACCTGCAGAAGCAGGACCAGCCCGCCTGCATGATCTGTAAAGCAAAATGTTGCCAAACTCTTGGATCTTGAGCACTACCCCTTGGCACACTTGTACAACATTCAAGGTCTAAAACTCAACCCGGTTTGCATCATCAGGTGTTAGTAGGTTAGGATGTCCTTATAGTATCCCCATCACCTCCTCATCTCTTCTTTCCAGAGTAAACTATCGCCGGCCACTGGTTAGTGGAATGTCATATCTATCATGCTCTAATTTTTTTAAGCTTTTTTTCACGGAATTATTGCGGCGGGTTGACAGGTAACGGAACATGGTCTCTCCAGGATGTAGCGCAGCCTCAGGTAGACCGAGAAAGGAAGAACTCGTAGTCTGGATGGTGGTTCACACACGACTTCTCCGGTCCCTTGGGAATGATAGCCCTTGCCATCGCCAATGCACCCCCCTTCAGTGTCCTTAGCCTCTCTTTCACAACTTCAGCGCAACGGGGCTTTGATGAGTCTGGACATCTCAGCTCAAACCACTGCTCTCCCTACAAAAAAGATATTTCATTGTTAAACCGATCTCGCATGTACAGCTCAAGAAATCAAAACTGATCAAGCACCAGGAACAAACATTGACCAGACAGCTAGCAGTTCAGCTTGCACCTTACTTTCTGGATTTTCAGTTAAATTTAGAGCAAATATTGTGGATATACTCAACACTGCAAAAACTCACCTACATTCATAAATAGTTTAAAAATGGTACCTTGTCATTGTAACCCTGCAGACCAACAACTGGGCTAACTATACGGGTGTGCTGACCACCACTTAAATCTGGGGAGCCCATTTGTGTGACCAATTTACCCAGTGAATGGTAGGTCAAGAAAGATGCACGGAAGTTCCCATGAGGTACACGATAAACAGGATACCAGGCAACACAGTACCTATACATGCAACATACTGCTGCAATCAGGAACAAACCAACAAGTTCAGGAAGCACTGGGGAGTAAAATATCAGGTATCAGAGACAAACCAAGAAGCTGGATGCAGATCACAAAGTTTAACATTTTGCAGCTTTTCAGAGTAACCAAGTAGATCTAGGCTGGTAAGCTCCTTCATTCTGGATTTGATTGCAGCAAGATTAATACAATAGAAAATGGTGACAGAAAAGTTAATAAAGAAAATAATAAAATTCCACAAGAGTTTAAGGTTCTTTTCAAATTTTGACAGACGAGATAATGCTCACAAGATTAATACAACAGATTCCCATCAATAAAGATACGGTGCAGTGCATGTCAGCAACATATTTATGATTAATTCATTAGCAACTTATAAACCATATCTCTAAGCTACTCACTTGGGCAAATATATGTTGTATTGGTTTGGTCAGAACCATTCCGATCAACTTAATCAATTTGCATAGCCAGAACATGTACACCATGTTTCAGAGGAAAACATTCTCTTGCATCCCTGATTGCGAAAAACACCATTATTCACAAACTCGACGCTACTTTATATATTACACACTGGTCATAAAAGAACTGTTAAGCTTCCTTGCATGCATTACATTATTCAAACAAGAATGGCTGAAGCATACATGCTAGTTTCTAAGAAAGTAATAAATGGGAATCTGTTGCACTCATAAAACCACATACGCATTTTTTTTAGACATAGAGGACACCAGATTGAAGAGACGTGAATACTTCACAAGAAGTGATGGAGCCAGGAACTTAAGGATAAAGCTACAGATAGTGATCGAAATCAGAATATTCCAGATGTCATGCTTAGAATCTATAAGCACAGCAAAAAACTCGAAATAACTTACTTTTCAAATAACGGAGGTCGATAAGAAGGCTGCTCTGTTTCGAAGTATTCAAAAATGAGTTCTCCATGCTTGTGAGCAGAGAAAGATGATTCTGAAAAGAATGTGTTACTTGGCTTAAATGGTCTATGCAACTTCACAGGCACAGGTTGAGAACTCAAAAGTCCTGTGGCATTTGGTGCCCCCAACAGATCTCCCTCTTCTACACCAAAACCATTATCCGTATTCTTTGTAGACCACCCAAACAACTGAATGGCAGATAGATAAGGTACAAAGTACGCACAGAAATCTGAATTGGTGCTGCGTGGCATTATAGAACTGGCATCACTGAGATCTCTTACTTCCAACCCATAGCACCCTGGCTCTTCATACCATTCCCATATATTCCTTAGGTAAATATTAGACATGTATTGCTGATAAACTGAGTTAACTGCTTGATCCTGTGAACAGTTGCTGTTTTTCACACAAGGAACGTGACCAATGGCTGGAGTTGCAGAGTGTATAAATGTTTCGAGATTAGTAATTGGATAACCAGCAGACAGGTGGGCATCTGCAGCAACTTGCACCTCATAGGCATCATTAACAATCTTGATCATCTGATCTAGATGCACTTCAGAACTGCAAATCTTTCCAAAACTGTGATTCTCTTCAACAAAAGGTATTACACCACATCTGACCACTAAGTCAGTTTGAGTGGACTTGGAATCTGCAAAATGATCGTGTTGCGTGTTAGAAAGGCTGTTCAGTGTAGTGTATTATATGTTCTCATATGGGCTGGACATTAGAAACAAAAAAACTCTAGCAAAATAGCTACAGATTCAGCCATACCAGGTGATGGAAGTCTAGAACCTGTCCCGATAGCATAATTGACCTGGAGTGAACCTTGTAATCCTCTTTTCAGCATGGAAAGATCTCCTACAATATGATCTGTTGATTGACTAGATTCTGAAGTACAAGTGCCCTCTGCAGACTCGGGAGTTGTAGGTTCAGAAGCTGAATTCGATCTCATCTCACAAAAACTTGATTCTCTGCAGTGCACACCATTGGATAGCCTTATGTTTAAATCAATGTTCTGTCCTTTGTCAGAATCACCATTTGATTTGCTATTGCTGTTTTCTTTTGGACTTATTATGTGACTTGTTCCTGATTCAGAGTCCTTCAATGGAATTCCCTTACTCTTATGGATGAAATTCTTGATGGGGCGTCTGAACACAACTCCATGCTGAGGCTGTATGTTACTAACACGATCCTGTCTACGTGAACACTCCTTCGTGTTGAGTTCCTTAATCATCTGTCTAGAAGAGCGGATGGTATATTTTTCATTTGGACCATGTGTAGCAGCAGATGCATACTCCCCATTAAAGCTCTTCCACATTGACATTCTCTTCTCTTTTCTAGCTCTCTTTCTCGAAATTACTAGATGGAAATCACTGCCTCTGCTACCATCGTGAACCGCTTGGGCTCCATTGCACACAGCAACACCATTTTCAGAACAAAGGCCACTACTGCGGTTGGAATTCTCTAGCCAACTATCATCAACTCCATCACTCGAGCTGCAAAATTCTACCGTTCCACATGGACTGTGTCCACAATCATTTCTAGAAATTAACAGTGTGTCGATCTCATCGCTACAGTTCCCACATCTGCTGGCATAACAAGGCTCTTGAGATGAATCCATCAGTTCTGCGTTTGGAGCGTTATCCAAGTACCTCCAGCTACTGCTGTTACATTGTCCAAACAATTTCGGGCATGCTGTAGTTGGTCTAGACAGTTCTGTCTCATCACAGTACGACGCACTTGAAACTGAAGTGACTGAACAGCCATTGTACTCATTATCATTTTCACTGTCAGGAGCCTTTTCAGAGGCTTCTTTCACCGAAGAACTGGGAGAAAAGGTTTCCTCAAATAATATATCACCAACATGCTTAGGTGAAAGTGTTGAACCTTCACACGAATCAACCATATCAACTGAAGGGGTACAGCTGTTGCTCTCTGCGCATGTAATTTCAGATCCATCGGTTGGCTTTCTGAAACGTTGCCTATGCTTCTTGCTTTTCTTTTTGCTCTTCCTTCTTGTGGTATACCTTGCATCCATCCTTGTCTTGGTAGAGTTATTGTCTGAGAAACCTGAATTGGACATACTATTGGATGCTGTGGATCTCTCTGCCAGCAGCCTTGATGAATTAGCTACTCTGTGAGGTTCATCTGAGACAATAAAACGCACGAAAACAACTGGTGCCAAGGAGGATGACGTGCCAAGGCTATCTTCTGGAGATTCAGAATCAAGCAAGCTGGACAAGAAATCGGGGATGGACGACGCGAAGATAAACCGCCTGAAAAATCAGTAAAGAATTACCAGAAGCAACATAGAGGTACTCTTTTCTGACAGACGTTTAGAAATTCCAGATGGAGGACAAAATTGTTACAACAAGATTGCAATGGAACTTGTTAAACAATGATGTGCAGAAAGGATGATCGTGTCAATTCAGAAAGGATAAATATGTTTTATTACTTGGAAGATGCAACGATGTATACACACTTAAACATAGAAAATCAGATAACTATACCTGTGTTGCTGTTGCTGCTGCTGCTGCTGCTGCTTCCGTTGCCATAATTCAAGAAGAGCTACATTACGCTCCTGAAAAATTGTAGGGAAAACAGTTAAAGGGCTGGCAAACAAAACGATGCTACTGCTTCTAAGGAAAAAAAACAAGGAAATAATTTGCAGATATTTAGAACATACAAACTGGGAGTTCGTTGGGTTCTTCCTCTCTGACGGGTTAAACAGGCGTTTAATCTTCCTGTTTGCAGCACCATCACTTGTCCCACTGGCAATCCCACGCGCCATTTTGCATCAGTCCTGCTAGAGGCAGGTGAAACACATTAGAACTCTGAAAGTATGTGTAGTTATAACGCCCTCGTTTCCATATAAACAGCGTAAAATCAACCAGGATGAATATCGAAGCCGAACAGCGTGTCTTGCAAACAATTGACTACCAAGTCCACAGTTAAAACAGCAATTATAAAGCGTGACCCAACAATTAAAAGTGCGCATTAATAGATGGAATCATTGGACTGGGACTTGTCACTTGTGACGAACCTAGGCGACAGCGATTAATTGTGCTAGGTGTGCGACTTGGGCAAGAGGCAAAACTTGCTAGCAGCATGGCACCATATTGTAATACAAGTGACGGTAGCATGTTGACCTTGATGTTTTCTACATGTATGTAAGACGCAGCCATGCATGTTTGACCGAAACAACAAATTCCTCCTCCTCCTCCTCCAGTCCAAGCTCCAGAGTGCGATTTGGATTCCAACTCCCGGTATTTATTACTAAAACCCTAGCAACACCGCTTTTAAATGCTCCCTAGTGCAAAAGACGAAGATGAAGGCGTAAATGGACTTTTTAATTAACACATACAAAAACAAACAAACGAGCAAACGATCAGATGAAGAACTCTCCCGATGAAGTTTGCGGCAAACGGGAAAGTGATGCTAGTAGGAGGAGGGATCAGCACGAGTACGACACGTGAAAAATCATTACTACTACTAGTACTAGGAGTAAGCAAAGCGAGCACGCAATGAATCCGAGTGGCTGGAAGCGGAGAAGGCGAGCAGAGCACGGAAAGTAAAACCCGCCCTAACTAACACTAGTACTACTCCGTAGGATTAGGAATGAGAAAATTAAGAAGCCGAAGCTAAGCGATCCATCCATCCCCGGCAGATCACGGACGGGCGTGCCTGACACGAAACGAGACACGGATCGCGCCCTTGTGCAGTTCGTGCTCTGGGATCAGACGGAGAAACAGATGGCGCGGTGCGGGGGGGGAGGGGAGGGGATCGATCGGGGGGCGCAAAACCTAGCGGGGAGATTTCTCGTAGGCAGGATCGTCGACCGGCGCGCCGCATCCGTCATACGGCAAGCAGAAGAAAGCAAGGCAGTCTCCGAAGCAGGAGGAGGAGAAACGACCGGAGATACGGGAGGGGAAAGCGGGAGGGAGTAGTAGCACGCACGGTGACGGTGGCCCGCGCGGCGCCGCGGCGGGGAGGGAGGACGGAGCTGCTGCTGCTGTGATCCTTCCCACGTGCTCCTGCGGATCGGTGGATGGCCACCGGAATTGGGATGAACTGCTGGCTCTCCTGTGAAATACAATCGTGGGCAGGGAATGGAGAGGGAGAGTGGGGGAGGGGAGGGAGGGTGGGTGACGCGGAGAGGGGGAGATGGAGCTTGCTTTGGTAGGTGAGAAGAATGACAAGGGAATATGCCGGACCCGACCCGGACCTCGGCCTGACCGGGACGGGACCCGACCGGACCAGCTCGCTCTCCTGCTGCTGCTGATTTCTCTCTCCCCTCTTCCTCTTCTTCTCACCTCCTTTTCTTTTCTGTCAAGAAAACAATACTGTATTATTATTACGGCTCTGTAATTTATTTCGCATGGAGAAAGAAAAGTTGGGCATGAAAAGAAAATATCTGTACTTGATGGGTAGGTGCCCTTGGTTTGGTTGTTAATGCCATCAACCCCGAAATAGGTGAGAGTGCCAAATCATTGGTTGGGATAGATACTTGTCAGATATCTGGAGCCAAGAGCACGCTTTGGGCTTCATGGCATGAATTCGGCCGCTCCCTCCACCCCCAAATCCAAACGGGATACTACTACTGGATGCGGACTGATATCGAGCATGCATTAAACACGAGATTTACATTTCTCGGAGAAAACTGAACACAGGATTTAAATCCCGGTATGCATGTTTTCAAAACAGCTACGTACCCCCCCCCCCCCCCCCCCCCCCCCCCCCCCCCCCCGCGAACATTCGTTATTTAACTACGATACGAAAGATGCAGGCAAGGCGCTGAAGCAGCCAGCCAGCACTCTACGCTAGCCAGCCATCTCCACCAGAACAGCACTCGTTGTGGAAGAGCAAACATATCGCTCACAATAACCACAAAAACAGCACCGAACCACACAACTCAACAAGAACAGCCAGGTCGGCTCTGTATTTCCTCTACCTCAAAATGAATTAACGCGGAACATCACCAGCGCGCAGTTTTAAGTAACAAATTCTGCTGTGATAGTCTCTCTTCTATCATCATCCCTAGCTTGTGCCATGGGAATATTACTACTACTAGCCATAATATTAGCATCCACTGTACATAGACTACCTTTTCATCAGTTACCAAAAAAGCTATACATGGGGTATCTCTTTTGTACAATCCTTCGTTGAGGCCTCTACAAATGAAGCACTCAAGTTGCCGCCCAAAAGAACAAAATTAAACACTCAACTCACCACATGCGCGATACCCTCCACTTCATCAAAGCCACCAACCGCCCTCGCCAAAAAATTGTAACAGCACACCAAGTTGCATGTCATACCTGCCAGATCAACACAAGTTTTGGTTACAAGGTTGATTTTCCAGATAATATAGCACATAAATGCAAAACCACTCGAGAGCAGTTCGGCCATAAGAGACGTACGCAATGTTCAGTCAGCAGCCTACAAGATTTTAAGCTAAATAAACTATATTGGACCAATGATCCACTATGGAACTATATTTTCAGCTGAAAAACACACTGCTAACTGCTGTAAACTTGAAATGACAACTAACACAACTAAAAAAAGAGAGAGATCAGGCAAAGTGCCTCTGGTGCCCTAAGCACAAATAAGACATCAAAAAACATGCTCACATCATTCATTCCCCAAACTAGAAATCTACCATTTTCACACTCACACAAAGTCTTGACTATTAAAGTTCAATAAAGCTTCCGTGGGTACATGTAACAAATTTGACATTAAAAGTGAATCTATATCTCCTTTCTTGCATACATGAAACTGGGACTAGCAATTCTAGTTTTCAGGTTCCATAGATCTCACTCAAAAACAAGTCAATCAAAACATGCCCAAATCCATCATTTCCCATACAGAGCTGACTGAGTTTAACAAACTCTCTGCAACTTGATATGAACTTGACAAATGAAGAAAATGAATCTCTATTTTCTTCTTCACGCATATGAAACTGGAAGGAGCAATTGTGTGCAATATGTAGGCAAATATGCATGTTCTTGCGATAACAGTACCCAACACCCGCCAACAACTTCACAGGAAGAAACATACTAGAAAGTAAATGAAGAATAATCCTACAATTGAGTTTATAGTCATATACACCATGAACAAAATAGAGTAGGACAGAAACAGATCTGATGTTTGAAGATATACAATACAGTTTCTAAATTTTACAACTACCAATGCCCCGCCCACCAGATCGTTATTCTTCATAAACTACCTAGCAACCCACCACCCACTATGTGGAAAGCGAAAAGTAGTCAAAAGTCTACTGCTGTAAATAACAAAATCAAATAGAAGTCATACTCATAACTGGCACACTGGAGCAGGACAAAATCAGATATGAAGTAGGAAGATATGTATTTCCTCCATCCAAAAAAGGATGTCACAACTTTGTCTAAATTTGCATGTATCTAGGCATACTTTAGACAAATTTAGATACATGCAAATTTAGACAAATTTGAGACATCCTTTTATGGACGGAGGGAGTAGCAAAATTTCTAAATTCCAGAACTCCCATTATGTCACAAATCTATATGCTTCTGAGTTCTGACAGACCAGTTTAACACAGTTAACATCATATAATAAATACCAGGATACATATTGGCCCTAGAAAGGTAGGATCTACTTTGCATGCTTGTTTTATTTCCATTAAAACAATTTTACGAGAAATATATCGTATGATAAATGAGATGTATTCCCCCTAAACCATTATCATTCAATAAGAAAACACAACTAACTCAAGAAGCTAACTACCTCAAAATTCCTTGAACATAAGTGGTACTTGTAATTTTTCAGTGGTTGGTGAGCCAAGATACCCAAAGACTGGTGTGAACAGGGCTTGTAAATTGTGTATTTTTTGGGGGAACGATACAGATTCAGTGTCCCTATGGGCACCACATAGCCGTTTCAAGAGTAAAATGCAATACTTTAAAAGTCTGAATGCAGAATAATGCTATGCATGCATGCAGAATTTCCAAGGGCCAATGTCTGGAGTATAGACTAGAAAAAAACAAATGGCAAGTAGTGCACAATTTCCAAGGGAAAGGTGTTTCGGTGAATAGGACATGGACAAAATTGACTAGAAATTCAGCATGTTTTTCACTATATTACCGGTCATGCATCCATGGAACTTCAAAATAACAATCAAATGGCTCACATGGCCTGCTCCGAATAGGGAAACCAGGTAGTTTCCACTGAAAAATGAAAACCAGCATATGACAATATCAGCTAATCACTGGAAAAAGAATACCAGCATATGAAATTATCAAGCAATCTATGGAAACTCAAATAAACTGTAGCTCTTAGATGTCCACATAAACCCGTAGTTCTAGTCTAGTCTGCTACCCATAACTACACAAGAGACAGCTAATTTTGTCTAAAGAACTAACTCACAGCACTCAACGCATAAGAGTAACCAGTGCTTCAGCTTTCCTGTTTTTACTTAGATGTCTATCTAGTTCAAACTTGATGTGTTGCACAGTAGGCACAACAGTCCAAGTACAAAAAACTGCAGAAAGTACTATAGATTTTTGAACTAGCGAATCACCCCCTTTGAGCGAGACTCGGGCCCTAGCTCAGTATTGCATTACCGGTTTTCATGGATTTCAGTCAACCCTTTTTAAATAGCGCCAGATACATCAATATGCTCTGGTGTAAGTAGGTTTCCAATATTTTACTACGAGAACTGATACTTATGTCTAACGCACCATCTGAGCAAGATACATTGAACAGTTTGCAGTCCTCAAACAAACACCAGAAGTGAAACCAAAAGAACAGAGAATACTTGTGTCATGTAAAACATGCGCTTACACTAAGAGAGATTAGTCTGCTGGATGCTGCTGCCAAGACTAATTACAATGTAAAATGTCCATTCCAATTACTCTCGTCAGATCTTATCATTACTCCTCATGCAAAAGTGCATCCTCATCGCAAAACAGACTAAAACAAGCACCACTTGTTGCATCCTCATTTTAAATGGCTTCCAGCGTCACCAATTTCCATGTCAAAACCTGTACGTAAAGAACTGAGACGTCAGCTCAGCTGCAGTAGTAGATAGAAGGAAGTTTCGTAGACAAATGATCTGAAGATCAGTGGGGATGACAACAGAAAAAATAGAAGAGCATTATGAAGTATCAACAGAGAGGAAAGTACCGCAAGCAAGGCGTTAATTATAAGAGTTTATCCAGAAGGCCTCCAGCAATTAAGTGCATGAATATCAGGCTTGCCTGGCAGCATCTGAGGCACAACATGACCTGCCAAAAATAAGAATAAAAATAAATATTTTAAAATAAGAAAGGAAATATATAGCTTCTATACACCAAATGATTTTTTAAGGAAATTTCATAGGATTAAATGACAAGGAGGCATCACAGCACAACGGGTGCAAGGTAGTTTGTTGGCAATGGATCTCATGAAGTTTCGTTACGAGGATTCATTTGAGCAGCAAAAAAACAAACCTGGATGTGGTGCTCCAGATGGAAAATGGTTGAGTACAGGATGTTGATGGCTCATTGGATTCATTGAAGATCTCTCAGTGTTGGACCTTGAATATCCTATCGGAAAGTGAATCATAATCATCTCAGGCCACTGAAAATTTACAGTAATAAAACATGTCACATGCAAACATACCATCCTGCATGAATGACCCATCTGCACAAGATAATGATCTGCCACCTGGTAACCAAGTACGCTGATCATCTGGACTAAAGTTACCAGATGTCATTCGCCACTGTTCTTCAGATGTATACTGGCTTTGACTACTTGGAAAGGACTGTACAACATAAGAATTGCGGGGAGGTGGTACAGATTGTTGGCCCATGGGGTTCATGTGTGTGTGATGAGTGTGGGGATGAACTGGTGGTGTTTGTGCTGATGGGAAAGCACTGAAAGCCCCTTGATGAAAAGATACACCAGGCTGAAACTGATAATTACCATTGGAAGCTTGCTGTGCCAGAAAGATATTATTACTTCCATAATCTGGTGGCAATGATTGGACAAAATTAACTGGAGCTTGTGCATTTGCTGGTCCACCAGGCACAAAGTTTGGCGTATTTCCAATACCTTGAATTGATGCATTTCCTGTTGGTTGGTTACCCTGAATCAAAAGAACTTTAGTATTAAGCCAACAACACAAGAGGATCTGCAAAATAAAATACAATGAAGAAAAGATTTACATTGGGAGCCCTGAAATATTCTGGTATGGCAGGCTGATAACCCAATGATGACGGAGATGACAGAACAGGTGGCAGGACAGAAGGATGAGGAGGTGGTGGAGCAGGCTGTGGAGGTGGTCCAGATGGCAGAGGTGGCGGTGGAGGTGGCGAAGATGGTGAAAGTGGTGGTGGTGGAGGCGGTGGTGTAGCAGGTGGTGGTGAAGGAGGCAAAGGAGGTGGGGGAGGTGGTGAATCCAATGGGAGAGGTGGAGGGCCCTCAGGTAAAGGTGGGGGAGGTGGTGACACCAGTGGAAGTGGTGGAGGGCCCTCTGGAAGCGGGGGAAGCTCGTACTGATTAGTCAATGCCTCCTCTGAACCTGCTTCCTGCCTTGAATCATGCTCAATGAAGACAGCTCCATCTATCTGTTGCATGTTCCTTGGTAAAACTGTAGCATCTTCCATGGCAGCATCACTAGTTACACTCTGTGGCACCATGATGTGTTCCTCAACAGAATTTGGAGCAATAATTTCTGCACCATCTTGTATTCCAGGACTTTCAACTTGCAGTGAGATAAAGGGCACCAACCCATTAATTCGAGGGAAATCTTCATCATTTCCAAAGACAAAGGTTGTATTGCTGCACAAAACGCCCAAAAACACATAACACATGTTAACAAGGGCAACAATGAGTTGAATTAAGATAATACAATGCATAAACTTACTAAATCGCTGGGAACTCCACTTCAAAAGTTCAGTATAAAGGTAGGTGGATAAAATCAGCTGATGCAAATTAGATTAAACCATGCGACATTCTCATAGAATGCTACAAGTACATTCGGACGACACAGATAGAGCCATACAAGATTTCACCAAATCCTCAATCAGGTAACTACAAACACAGTTCCTTATTTTATGTCTTCAGCAGAACATGTCCCTATCTGCCACTGAGACTGCGTATTTACTGGCTTTCTTATAAAATGAAAAAAGGTAGGTATCCCTAGTTCAGGTGTCATGGATCTTGGTATATGGAAAGTGTCCAACGGCCAATGCTAGGGCATTCCCCTCATGTAACCACCGAATGGCCTAACCTCCATAGTGGTAGCAAGTCTCTTAGGCTTAGTTGAACTACTGATTCTTCATTGAGTAACTAATACTACATGATTGCTTTATCTAGGCAAGTGTCCTGGTCCACAAGCCGGATACTAACTAGACTCTTGAGTCTTGACCGAACCATATCCATAACTCTATCTTCCAAATTTAACTTGAACCTTGTTAATTTAGAAGATCTAGCCATATCCAACATGGATAAAACTTGCTGTGCTCAACTCTTTATTTCTCTAACATATCCTATCATATAGCTTTCTATATGCTCATACGAGGCTGCCAGCATGCGAACATGCCAAGCCCACACTGCACAGGGCTCAAAGCTGATAACATCATGTCTGCAATATGTAGCAGATTTACCTAGAACTAGAAGAGGTACCAAGGAAAATCTAGAGCTTAATCCAAGAATTCAGAAATAACTCATTGTCAAGTGGCTCATTAAATGGTACTTGTTCTAGACTTAAAATATCGTAAAGAATTCTGAAATCCATCATATGGAGTATAAAGTACAAACTTATAAAAAGCGTTGACCAAAGGGGGACAGATCCCTCCCTTGGCTGTCCGTTGTTAGGTAGAAGATGAGACCTCTCCAGCAGCGGATTTATACACGTTGGATAGTAGTAGCACCCCGTTTTAATTCGGTCCCGCTGGGACTCGAACCTGGGCGGGCTAGGCGCGCACTCGCAGCCTCTGCCACTGAGCTAGCACTCAGTTCTAAAGTACAAATTTATAACTTCCGGCCACAAAAATAAAACCAAATATACTTAGTTACGAGCTGGTAAACAGTACTCACTTCTTGCCGTTCTTTTCTAATTGATGTTTCGATTTATACCGTATTCCGAATCAAATATCACTTTGACAATTGTCTTTCTGTAACTTCCTATACAATAAACTAATAGACCGGCATTATCTTTCAATGACGAATCTAATTACATAGTTCTCTATCCTGAGAGTTTCGAACATAATGGTGGTCAGGCTCAACTGTGTGGATTCATATGAAAGAACAAAGTTGGTATATTGGATCACACAATACCTTCCATATTCATCGACAAGCATGTCTTCCATCTCTCTAATAGGATCATCTACAGAACGTTCAGCTCGGGATGGTCGCCTGGGCAGAAAACTTGTGTTGGTGTTCTCATTTGGCACCTCAAAGTCAGTCATGTATCTCCGTAGTACATCTTCCGGCATAATCTTTCTCTGTAGCCACAGTTTTAAAACCTGCAAAGTCAACGGTCAGAAATGTAGATTGCCTGCGGATATTAAAAGTTTAAAACTAAAAAAATAGCAGTGAAGCTGTTACTTTGAGGCACTGGCGTCGGTTTTCACGGGCACCAGTTATAGGTGGAGCAGCAGCGCTCAAAATACGAGGTAATGCAGCTTGAATACTGGGAATATATGAAGCCCCAGCAACGCCTAACCATTTGACAGAAACAGATTAATCAAATCTGATAAGGAAACAGATAATTCTGAGATGTGATATAATACAAAGAAACTTACCTTTCTGAGAGTGAGAGTACTGTGTTATGGAATCTAACAGAAAAAGGAGATCAACTTTGCGGTGCAAATTAGGTTCGCTCTCTATTTTCCTTATGAGAAGCTCAACAATCTGATGAAAAATAATAAAATAAATTAAAAATAATATTTGCCTTGTGATGAAAAGGCAATGCAGATGACATGTGGGTTAATGAATGTACATGATCAGAGAATGTGGGTTAATGAATGTACATGATCAGAGAATGTGCGAGGGGGGTACCTCATCAGCAATGCCATGTTTCGAGCACTCAATTGCGTGACGTGTAGCACGACCTATACTATCTTTTGTCCTCGACAGTGTCTCTATCATCCCCTCCAGAGCATCACGTGCAATTGCTGCATCAGTACCACCACTCAGTGTACCACTGGATAGCTTAGGTTTCGGACTCTTTTCATGTTCAGGGTCAGTTTCTGCTGACTTTTTCAGGTCAACTCGTTGACTAGGTTCACAGATGGATTCTTGAAATTGCATGACATCGCCCTCTGAAGCAATTTTAGATGCAGATCGAATGTGAAAACCAGGACTAGGACTTAGTCCAGGAAAGCCATATGGTGTGGAGGCAAGAACAGCATTGTCTGCAGAAGACCCATCAGAATTTCCTTGACCAAACGCAAGAAGGTTTCTCCTTGCCTGAGCAGCTGCAATAAGGTTCTTCATTGAGTTGACAGAGTCGGCACTAGGCTCGACAAAATCAGCTTTATCAACAAAATTTGATCTGCATAAGAAGAAACTGCAACCAATCAGCAAAGTGCATAGCTAACCTGTATGATGTAGACAAAAGAACATATGGAAAAAATCTTAGCTGGTCCAAAGCAGTATACCTGTCCTCTTTCGAGTGATCCAGCTTCCCATTTCGTTCACCTGGCAAAGTGGCACTAAGAGCTATAGGTATATGTGTACTAGGCTTAGCTTTAGCCTTTGCATTTTCTGGTTTAGACAGAAGCAAATTCTTTTCCAAGGCATGCTGGCTTTGAGAATGGGAATTCCCGGATGTCTGGTACAATACTTTAGAAGAACTACCTTGTGGTTTCTTCACTTCAGATGATGCTGGCATCCTTGACTGTCCAGAGGACTTGCGATCTGCGAGGTTAATCTTGTTACCTAGTTCAGCAGAAGTATTGACTGAGGTGGTGATTGGTTTTCTTCCTTGTTTAGCAAGCACTTTATTTTGACTTGGCGAATAAACTGGCTCCAGCTTCACAGGTGACCTTCCAACACTTCTTGGTTTTTCTCTTGCCACATCAGATTTTTTTGTAGAAACATTGCCAACTTGTGACGCAGGAATCCCCCGAATACCTGTATGATGGATCTTCTCTGTTGGGGTTACATGTGTGGAGGTCGATTTGGCCAAAGTTTTATGAGGTGGTGTCCGTTGTTCCTCCTCCTCATCATCATCAAAACGACACGCTCTTCTCCTGGGTTTTGCCAATGGCCTGACAACACGTGAGCCATTCTCCTTCATGCTGGAGCCCTTCTTAGCACTATCAAAAACACTTAACTTGGTTGCAGAAGCGGATGGCTGTTCCAATCCCTCAGAATGCCGCCTTGGTAAGGGTGATAAAATTACACCTGATTTCAGTGTCTTATCACCTGTGGTTACAATCTCAGGAAATGCGCTGTTTCCAGTTCCCACAGAAGTGGATTTCTCTTTTTTCACAGAAATATCCTTGTTATTATCAACAAGTAACTTTGGTTCACTCTGTGCACCTGTCTTAACTGCTTCATTGGCTCTGTCAATTAATTTTGGCCTCTTTGCAGGACGCATATCAGCGCTACCCTCCGTCTTGCGCTGCCCACTAGCAGGCAGAGATTTCTTATTGGGAGAAAATACAGCAGGTGATTTTCCAGTCAACTGCTTGTTAGCCTTGTCTAGTATTACCTTGTTATTATGATCGCTTCTCTCTGATTTGTCCATAAGTAATGGTTTCATCGCCGTCTTTAACTTTTTAAATCCTCTGCTCTCTTTGCCAGCACTATTGTTTGGTACAGTAACAGGTAGAGACTCAGGAGCAGCCCTCATAGAAATACCGGTGACATCGGCATGCTTGTTTTCTTTCTTGTCAGCATCATTCAACTGCTTCTCGGTTTTACATTTCTTTGGCACTTCGAGAGCACAAACTATCTGTACAGTAGGGTCTAAAATTAAATCTTCGGTTGGATGGCTCTCTTTCACAACTTTTTGGTCTGGAATCTCTCTTTCAGAGCACGGAGACGATGGTGAATGCTCTTGTTCAAGGAGCAGGTCGGTAGCTGACTTTGATGTGGCAGGCTTCTTTTTCTTGGGATGGTCACGATCCTTTTCTACAGATATTTTCCTTTTAGAAGCCATTGGAAAAGGATCCTTTCTGTCATGGCCACCATCTTTCACAGCCCCTTCAGTTCCTGAACTGTGCCCTAAAGTAATCAAGTTGTCCATAGAACTAACACCTTTCTTTCGTTCCAGCTTTTGAGTCCCACCATCATCAGGTGGCTTTAAAAGGTGCTCTGTAGGCTTTTCAATCAGATCAAGAGTTTGATCAGGCAACAAACCATTTCCAGTTTTAGATGAATCTCGCAGCTCATCATAGGCCTTGCATATCTCCACCAAGGCTTCCTCAAAACCTTTCAAATGTCTTTTCGGCAAGCGTTTCTCTCGAGCTTGCTCAACCAAGTCAGTCTTCACCTCTTCCGTAAATGGAAAGAGATCTTGCAAAGCTACAAAACCACTGTAAGAGATATTCATTCATCAGCAATCAAGTAATACTTATACTTCAGCCTTTAAAGAGTTTTCATAGTTAACTCAAAACAGCAAAAAAAACATATGTGTAAGGACAGCAGGGGAAATAAACAAATGTCATATCTAGAGGGAATGGTGACAGGGTTTTAAAGCAAATAAAGAAATGCTCCATTTAGCAAGCAACTTATAAGCTAAAGGGAATCAATCAGATGAAGTAATTTAGTTGCTCTATTAGCACCAATGTATTTTAAAGAGGTCTAAAGATCATTGCCTGCCAAAACTTGAAGAGGATAACATACTCAACAATTTCAAGGTGAGCTTAACACACATGCTCAAGTAACAAAAGAACTGGAAGCATTCTCCCTTTCCCATTTGGAAGAAAATAAAAGGCCATGGTAGTGGTCAGAAGTACGTACAGGTAACAGAGAAGACTACTATAATTAGATACAAAGCGTCAGAAGTTCAGAAATTAACTCAGCATAAAGTACTAGTTTCATCTTTCAGCTAATAAATAACTGTACCTCGACTGACCTTGCACAGCAATGCGCAACATAGATCATTGCTGATGCCACTAATCACACATTTTAAACTTTTACATTCAATAGATGAATTAGTGCGTGCATATGGACATAGAGATGCCAAAGGGTGTGTAGTTTATTTAAAATAGACAGAATTGAAAAATGCAAATTCTACAGTACAAGCTGTTATTTAAATCAGAATCAAATGATCAGTTCGTCTTCTGATAAAAGAAGGTGATAGAGGACTTCAAATTTTAACATCTATATTTACCATCTTTCATCAATTAGTGCACATG
Organism: Poa annua; assembly: GCA_026929855.1. Classification (NCBI taxonomy): domain Eukaryota; kingdom Viridiplantae; phylum Streptophyta; class Magnoliopsida; order Poales; family Poaceae; genus Poa; species Poa annua. Next base: position 88,196,270 of record CM049437.1, on the reverse strand, counting down.
TAAAATGCATCTCCAAATAGAAGAAATATATTCTCACTAAAGCAAACAGAGAACTGGTGTTCCCGAAGCAAGAAAAAGCATGTAACTACTTCCCAAACGTGGCGTGCATCAGCACGCCTGCACTTGGTAGATTTTGAGGCAATAAACTGGGAATGAATAATTACACAACTACGAGAAAGTGTTAGTGTCTCATGTGGGGTGATCTGATATGTCACTAATTGTGCAACTGCTAGATGACTTTCTGAGAAAAAATGCACGATACATGTAAATCAGACACAAAAAGGCAAGTTTGAGGTAGCGCATTTATCAAGAACGCGGCACGCGTGACATTTATGTACACGGTAAATCGTCTAGCATACCGTTAAACATGGCGACAAAAGGAGCAAGTAACAGATGAAGCAAGATGATGGTCTTACATCTCTTTGGTGCCGAAGAAGTAGACAAAGAACTTGCGTGCAATCGGCACATGTTCCCAGTCCTCCGGCCTGCTCACCTGCATAGAGAAGAAGCATTAGCCTAGCCCCCCATGAATGAAGCACACGGTCAGCATCTAGTAAGACATATATCAGAATTCAGGCAGGCAGAGTTGTGTGGCCAAGAGAGAAGTGGAGAGGAAGGGAACTGGGTCGATATGTGGGGGGCGAAAACCCTAGGTAGGAGGCATGGCGGGAGTGTGGGCGGGACCTTGGCTGGCCAGGCAGGGTAGCCCTTGACCCTGGCGAGGACCAGGTCTCCGAGCTGCGGGTCTCTGGTCCATTTGTTGCCCTTGGCGCCCCGCTTGGCGGCGGGAGCCATCGGGCGGCGAGGCCCTAGGCGCGCTTCTTCCCCAGATTCCGCCCGCGCTCCGTCGACGAGGAGAGGCCGGCCGGACCTGCCAAAGGGGGGAACCCTAACCGCGAGGGGCTAGGCGAACCCTAGCAGCGTGGCACGAAAGGGGACCCTAGCGAGGGGGGAGAGGGGGCGGGGGCGGTGGCGGCGAGGGTTCCTACGGCGGCGGCGGCGGGGGGAGGCGATGGCGATGGCGATGGCGACGGCGATTGCGGCGGCGATTGAATCCGCGCGGCGGTGGAGTGGATTACTGGGCTGCAACTGCGATTCGGAATCCTCCTTGCGATTTTCGCTTCCCTGTCTGCTCCGATGTGAATTACCAGAAGAAGAAGCACAGGAAAAAAATCTCTTCTTTTTCTTCTTCCCCCCGGCCTGGACCTCGTGAGGGGCAGCACGCCGGCTACGAGCGGCACGATCGGGAACCGACGGCGGTGATAGACCCCGCTGGGTTTGGTGAAAACCGTGTGTGTTCGCTAATCTCTGCTTCCGGCAATCATTTATGATGATGATGATGCTGACGATGCTAATATATCTCTCCGAGCCCGTGAAAAGAAATGATGCAAAATATCAGCTCATGATTTTCTTTGAGTTTCTTTCCTTTTTTTTTCTTCTTTTCTGGTGCATTTTGGACAATGGGATGAACATGGACACGTTCGTTCGCCAGCAGGTGGCAACTTTTTTACATAAAAAAGATGAAGAAAAAACAAACAAAGTATGATTCACACAAGGAAACATGGAAACGCCAATCGGAACATGTGACTTTGGATCTAGAACTATGGTTGCAAGTATCGACTTACCTTAGTTCCTTTGTAATTACCGTCGATTTTGCTCCTGGCGCACATGGCTCTCCTCCGGCTTTAGTATTATGCTTGACCCTAACCATTGATAGGGTCGAGCAAGATATACTGTAGATGGCCACGATGTCTGCCGCCCATGATTAGATGGCGGCATGGCAATTCCTCCCAAAGGTAATAGGTGCACTGGAGGAGGTGAGGGGGTGGTTAGGAGCATCGATGGTTGCGCCGAGTGAGTTTACCGGTATGGCTTATGAGGTTGCGCGTCCAAATTAGCCGCCATGGTTGGGACCTTACGAAGAGCGGTGGGGTCGCGGAATTATGAGGGAGGGGGCCCAGGGGATGAGATGTTTTTTTGGCACCACCCTTAGGTTTTTTCCTCTCCCGATGTTGTTTTACTTATATACTCGCATTGAAATAACCCGATTGCGTCATGGACCGACAACTGAACAACCTGTATCAAAACCTGCCATAGGCGCACAATGATTTAAGGGATACCTTCTTCCTCTTCTTTCATGCTAAATTATTAAAATGTCGTCAAAGACCGTAACTTGTCAGCGTGGTGTTGGTTTAGCTAGATTTTGCAACAATTTTTTTTATCAAAGTGATCAAATGTTGAGTCAAAATGACTCGTGTGCTTCGAGAGAAGAAAAAGATTAATTGAATGTCATTTGGTTTCTTTGGCATGTGGCATTTGAATGCAGAATTTGGCACAACTGGTTCCCGTGATGCATGCGGTCCTTTGAGTTATCGTAAAAGGATTAATGGATATAGGTTGTGTTATATATTGTGTACTTGCAAGATTCCGTTAAAAATGTCATGCTGGTTGATCCCGAGCGCCACCGGTGGTGACAGGTTGCAATAGGAATGTTGGATGCATATCTACTGTTAGATTAAATTTTGACGGTACCTTCACTAGCATGCAAGGCTTGGGATCTCTTTCTTTACTGCGTGTATCATTCAAAACAGATGCGTCACCATCATCTCTAGTCTAAACTACACTCATTACGCGCCTCTTTCGTACAAGACGTTTTCCCAGCACTGCACTTGCCAGTCTTCAGTCTTCATAAGTAAAGCGTGGCTGATTCTTCTGCCACAAGAGAAATGGCATGACTCATTTATCTTATGGATCCAAAAATATTTACAGAACCGCAAATGCTTGCTATTCTGAAGGCAGAACTCAAAGTTTCCAAATACAACTCAATTAGAAGAAAGAAGAAAAAAACAGAGAAGAAACGCAGAAGGATTCCTCCACTCAGGTGCCGCGCTGTAGAGGCTTTTTGCCAGCACGACTGAATGTTTTTCCATTCACTTCCCAGTTAACAAGTCAGGCTGTCGGCTCAACTCCTTCAGAATTCTCTTGGATTGCAAACTTATGGTGAACCTGCATTGCTCAGCTTGAAATTGACTTCACTGACGCAGTCGCAGTCACATCCATACTCTAGTGGTTCGTCGTCTGCTGAATGGCCTTCTCCCCTCGGACAATCTGGATACAGTACAGAGGTAAGAAAGCGTACGGATTGAGACCGTAGCATAGTTTTCAGGAAGAAAATGTACGGAACTGGCAATTGGCGTTACTATCACAAGAAAAGCTTGATTCATCTGTTCGTGAAATAAGGAGGTTTTATTTAAGTTGTTTTTAGCAAGTTCAGCACATTAACTAAATTTACAGGTTATAAATACGGATCCTACACATAATATTAGTTTGTTATGTATGGTCAGAACAATCAGGAAGGGAAGTTTGCATACATATTTGCCAGGCACAGGATTTTTGTAGATAATGATGGCGTCCCCTGCCTGAAGACCATGTGTCTTCACAAATTCAGCTGACAAAAGAAGAGAGCGGTTCAATCAATCAACGTGTTCATACTCAGAAAAGATTTAGAATTGTAACTACTTCCATGCTGAAGCATACTTGTAGAATCCAGAATGTACATCCTGCTTTTGTTGTTTGGCCAGAACCTGAAATAGCATTGCATCAGTGTGACAATGCAATTGCAAGGGTTAGCATTTGAGTCAACTTATATAGAATGTACTCCTTCATTCCCATATAAAAGGCATAGAGATTTTATCACAAGTCAAACCTTTTTCAGTGTGGCCAAGCTAATAGAATAAATTTCATCTATAACAACCAATAAATACATTATGGAAACATATTTCATGATGAATATACTGCTATTAGCTTGCTATCATAGAAGTTGATATTTTTCCTATAAACTTGGTCATTAAAAAAATTGAGTTTAACATAAAATCTATATGCCTTATGGGATGGAGGCAGTATCTATTTCTGAACTAACTTTCGTTAACCAACCCACAGCAGCAATGCCTTCAACACCACAGTTCTTCCCAAGAAATAATTCATATTCAAGCCATCGAGAACCATATCGTTATTGCTTTTAGAAGTTTGCATGTGAAAAGATGTCATAATATGAGTGTGCGACTGAAAATGTACCTGTACTTAAACTTCCACGTAACCGGGAGCACCATGTCATCCATCTGCAGTACCACAGGATCCCTCTCACATAATGGTGGAAGACTAGCTTCTGCATCCTTCTGAAAAGCCCAAGATGGTACATTACAAACAGTAGTTCGGACTGCATTACAATTTTTTAGAGAGCATCGCGATAGAAATATACCTTGGGTAACACAATTCTTCCGACATTTGCAACATCACTCTTCGTCAATTCCTTGCGCAAAATAACTTGGTATTCCCCGGGGTTGAATTTCTAAAAGTCCCCATGAACGCAGAAAAGGAAAATAGAGCACTCAGTATGAGAAGTTATATGTTTATTTACTGTATCAGTCTTCCGATTCGCATTTAACTGCTTAGTGTTGTACCAACTGAGCAGCGATCCAATGCAGGACAGAAATATGTACAGTAAATCGGATACAGAAAATATACTAAGTATAGTATGGTGTGTTACTCACAGTGGCACAACTTTCATGACCTTGCTTCAACTCTGGAAGAGTGTCAACTGTTTCGCATTTAAGTTCAACACCATTTCTGGTTTCCATTTCGTCCTTAATACTAACTACTCTAGAAGGCACGTCCTGCGTGGTAGCCATTTTGCAGTAGTATAAGTTAGGCAGGGTCATACAATCTTGAAAGTTTCTCTAAACGTTGAATAGTTGACATCTATACCTCTGAAATTTCAGGTTCCTTGACAGAAAGGGGTCCTTCCATGGGAGGCATATGAGAAGACATGCTTGGTCCCAGGGATGTTGTACTAAAAGACTCTATCCCAAAGCTGGGTATAGAACCTGCATTTTAAATAGGATATACAAAAATGAAGGTAATCTTGACTAGACACCCACATGTACAAGAGTTCTCAAACCCACTACCAAAATAATCCAACCACAAACTATGCACTGACTGATACAGATGTATAAATACCTCGCGAATAAACTTGCTCTCTCAAGGTCAGAGGTGCATAAATAACATACCATATGACATATGCTCAATCGAATATCTAGTTTGAAGAAGCTCTACTTATGGAAGCAACATGATAGACAATCACAAACAAAAAATGTTTTCTGAGAGGAGAAAACATTCCATTTATGTTTCCTTTTACTTACAAGCATAGCAGGTACCACACATTTCTTTTTCTTTTTTGAAGACTGGGTCTCATGCACATAAAATAAACTGGGACACAGAGCAGGAGTTGAGGCAAGTGAAATGTACCTGGATCTTTAGCCTGGTTGTTATCATGGTAGAAAGGGTGGGTGTGCTCCTGATTAGGTGCAGGATAGTAGCTGTATGCATTTTTGTTAAGCATGTAATGGGTCCAGAAAGCATAACACGGGGATAGGCTGTAATGGTATGCGTTGGAAGCGGTGGTGGTAGGGGAGCTCTGCACAGCGAGTGAGGAGAAGGCGCTGGTAGATGCGCTCCAATCGGAAAATCCCCGTGGCGTCGGAGGCTGGCGAGCAGCGCTGTCTGTGGGTGAATCAGCTCCAGGTCCTGCAGGTGATATGCACAGTGTATTTTCTTGTAAGGCCGCCCATGGGCGATAAGAAGAGCAAATGACAGAGTGAGCCATAATAATAATGTACTACTAGTACTGGTAAACAAGGTAGGCGTATTATATTAACACGCACACAAATATACAATGATGAACGACACACATCAGACACCATGGACACGGTCAGCAAGTAGGCATCTTGTTCTCTTGTCTCCAATAAATAAACAATAAAACCTAGATCAGTCTACTTAAGGTTGCAAAATCAAGTAAGTGGCGTTGAATCGGACCATAGAAGGAATGTCTAATAAATAAAGAATATGACCGCGAGCAGCTACGGATAGATTCCCGCAGGCTAGGCACATGGTAGATCGGCGGAAAGGGCCGGAATTTGGGAGGGATTACCGTACCCTAAATCCAGTAAAGCGGGCGCGCATTGGCAGGTAAAAAGGTGCGGAATGCGCAATCAAGAAAGCAAGAAGAGGAACTGACCATTGAGGGGGGGAAGGGGAAAGGGGAGGTTGTTGCTGGGGCCCTGCGTGTGCACGGCGGCGAGGAGAGCTTGGTACTGGAACTGATGCGGGAGACCCCCACCGCCGCCGCCGCCGCCGCCGCCGCCGTCGATGGGCCTTCCGTCGCCTCCCATTCCCTTTGGCCTTTGGCAGACACCGCTACTCGCGCATCTACCAGCCAAACCCTGCCCTCTTTCTCTCTCTCTCTCCAGCTATGGGTGGGAGGAGAAGGGGAGGTAGGGTAGGGTAACCCGGGCTGGCAGAGGCAGGGGGGAGTGAGGGGAGGGGAGGGAAGGGTGGTGGTCTCACTGACCTCTTCTCTCTTCTATCTATCCTCTATTTGGGAGATGCAGTTAAAACCATGGACTCTTTCTTCTCCCCCTCTCCCTCCGCCCCTTGGTTGCGGTAATACGAGTGTGACTAGTGACCACTCGAGCACAATTTACTTTGCCAAAAAAAGGTTAAGCTTACTGTTACACTTTGACCAGAACTAGGATTAACATTAATATAAGTATTTAAATGTGGTGTATAGTACACATTCTAGCGCACGATGGGTAGCACAGATTTCAAGAAGAGCGTGGCATGCTTTTTTTCGAAACACAGTATAACACAAATGTTCATATACACACTCTACACAGGGGCGGAGCCAGGATTAGGATTTGAACTTGGGGGGGCGAGCGATGAAAACAAAGGAGACCTTGCGGATACATGTGAGCGGAAAGACGATCCCAAAAATGAGAGCGCGATACTTGATGTTATGAAACGCAAGCTCGGCTATATTAGTACGACTAAGACACATATGGCTGAAGATAAACATATTCCTCTCCTTTTAAAAATAGTGTGTAATACCTATATTTGGTGTAAGCTAACATGTATTATCACAAATGGAAAATTGGCAAGCAAATTGTCATATGTTTGATCAGAAAGTATCTACTTTTTTCACATGTTTAAATATACTAAAGTGTCACAAAATTATGAATTTTCAGCATTTGGCCAGATTTGAGATCGAATCAACCGGAGAAAACATTCTAATATATTGTTTCTCATCGTTTTTAACTAAGTACAGGTAAACTGAAATAAAACATATATACATTAGTAATAGTAGTAACCAACGGTTACCGTAGGGTCTCCCGACTATTTGCCGCGTAACTAGGCCGAAGTGTCAAATGACAGCAGGAGCAAGCAGCAGCGAGTCAGCGGCGGCGGCAACCGTCCGGCAAGTCGGGATCGAGCTAGAAGCCTGAGGCGGCGGCCGGGGCACACACACGCAAGGCAAGGGCAATTTGAGATGAACAGATCGATTGCTTCCGGTACAACCATATAGAGATCAGGATGGCCAAGACTTACACCGTGCATGGGCCGTTGTGTTGGGCTTTGCTTTTACTGCTGTGTACATAGACAGATGACTAACAATTAAATAATGGACTAATTATGAATTAGCTTGGGCCATTAGTACTAATACACACTGAAAATACTTAGGGGGGGGCGACTGGTTGGGGGGGTCGGACCCCTGCTACCCCCCCCCCCCCCCCCCCCCCCTCCCCCCGTCTCCGCCCCTGACTCTACATATGAACGTACATATGCACATCCTACTTCTATGGGCACCTTCGAAAGACCGAGCCGGCGGATCAAGACTTGACATTGACGAAGTCATCACAGACGTCTCGATGTCAACGGGAACGTCGCTTACCACTGAATAATATTTCCGTCTAACTGAGAAACACCATCGTCAAACTTAGGGTTAGTTTTAACTCTGATGGGCAGTGGGTACAACCACCCTCCTAACTATCTTGTCTGAGGCAAGTTCTCGCGTGGCATGATTTCAGGTCGTTTGATTATACCCTATAGAAAAAAATTAGAAGAATCTTGTAATACAAACTTCATAAAAGAAAAGAGATTTAACCTTATCAAAAAATCTTTTATCAGTCAAAGGAACTTTTCCTATAAGATTCAACTAGATATGTCACAACAATCGTACGAGTTTCTTCCTATTTCTACCCGTAGTTCGAACAATAAAACTTGGTGACGTGATTACCGTGACTTTTTAAAAATCTATAAGGATGTCTCATCAATAAATCTGGGGTATTTTGATCATTCATGTTTCACATTCTTCGTATGTGGAGAGCGTTGCCACCTTGCGGTGTATGGCATGCTTCATGCCACGTTGTCAACTTGTGACGAATGTATGCTTCTTGTCTCACCTTCTCTCTTCTTTCTCTCAGACGTAAAAAAAATCTGATGTTGTTGAAATTGGACTATTGGAGGGAGCAGTTGTGTTTCTTCTCTACACCAAAGAATGGAGCAGAACAGGGAGAGAGGGGCATGCGAGAGGATATAGCCACAAGACTATATTGCATGGGGGAGGAAATAACAGTGACGAGTAAGTAGTATTGGGTAGGGTTATAGACATGGAAGACATATTATATATTATTAGCCAAATGCTTGTGGCATTACTAGTAGTTAATTTATTTAAAATATTTATTTGAAAAAGAAGATGTGTTTTAGGTTAATTTAAAAAATAGCATGATGCCCTTATCTACCAAGCCGAAAGCACATCTTTCGACAAGGCAAGGGAGGAAACACTCCTTTCCTTCCGGTCCCTGCCGAAAGGAGGCCTCACCCTGTAGGTGTAGTTTGGGCTTCTTAATTCTTTTCATTAAAATAAAATTTGTTCAATCGTGTCTTATTTTAAAATAAAATAAATATGAAATATATGCGTATTGACGAGTCGGTTCCATTCCTGTAATCGGTTTTGAGTTTGGTCCACTCTAACTTCTTTATTTTGGATCGCAATTTGCAAAATTGTTTGATGAATTTTGTTAAATTCGTCGCACTCGGTCGATCGTTTGGAATTTCCTTTCACGAGTGAAAACAGCAAAGAAACTCCAATTACCCAAGCCCACGGGGGTAGCTAGTCCCGGGGTGAACGGTTTAGAATCGAGAGTGACCTGGACATGCCTCACTCTCTGGCTGTGCGACCCTGGCACTTGCGACGGGCCAGTTCTCAGTCATCTGCACGACGAATTACACAGGAGTCGCCCTGTCATGCCTTGCGGCCGAGTGGTGCACCTCTGGCACTTGCGAGAGCGGCTCCGCACTGCTATACCTCACGGGTAGTACTTTGGGAGGTGGTACTTGCGCAGATGCTCAATATTTCACGAGTTTTTTGTTGGCTTTCCCTTCTACGTCATGAGGCGGACAACGTCGGGTCTGATGCCTTGTACTACCCAGTAAGGTCCCTTCCATGGGGAAGAGAACTTGTTCATCCCTCCTATTTTCAGTCTCCGGTGGAGCACTAGATCTCCTTCCTTTAGTTCTCGGGGTAGCATCTTCCTACTGTGGTACCGCCTGAGACCTTGTTGATAGCACGCGGCTCGAACTGCTGCCCTGCCACGGATTTCTTTAAGGAAATTAACATCATCAATCCTTGCCTCGCGCTGTGATTCTTCGTTGTAGTCGCGAACTCGAGGGGGACCGTATCGAAGCTCGGTCGGAAGCACTGCCTCCGCCCCGTACACCAGATTGAAAGGAGTTTCTCCGGTGGCACGTTTCGGGGTGGTGTGTAACGACCAAAGCACCATGGGTACATGCTCGACCTAGTTGGTCCCAGCGCGCTCCAACTTGACAAACATCCTCTTCTTGAGTCCCCGGAGTACTTCCGCATTTGCTCGCTTTGTCTGTCCATTACTCCTAGGATGGGTCACTGATGAGAAGCATATTTGAGCTCCCAATTATTCGCAATAATTTTGGAAAGATCCACAGGTGAACAAAGATCCCAAATCTATGACGATGCGGTTTGGTACTCCAAAACGGCAAACAATCCCACAGATGAACTTGATATCCACATGGGCAGTCTGAGCTCTAATGGGTTCAACCTGTATCCATTTGGTGAACTTGTCCATAGCAACAATCAAGAACTCGTACCCTCTCACTCCTCGGGGGAAGGGGCTGATGGTGTCAAGCCCCCAAACCGCGAACGGCGAAGAGAGAGGGATGACTTACAGTGCCTGTGCAGGTTGATGAGTGTTCTTCGCATGGTGCTGGCAAGTTTCGCATGTGTCTTCACTAACTACTCGACATTGGCGAGTGTGGTGGGCCACTAGAACCCCTGCCGCATGACTTTTCCAGCCAAGGAACGGGAGGCGACATGATGGGATCATATTCCTCGGTCTATGCAATTTACTTTGTGATAACCATTGTGTTTGAAGTAATATATTTTGCTATCACATAGTTGTTTATTCTTCTTCGCATAAGTTGTTGATGCACATAGGTAAACCTAGCTTGTTTAATTAGGTTTCGTGCTCGATAAATGAAACGCTAGTTTTATTCTGCATTTATTCAAGCTTAAACCATATTAATTTTAATCAACTATTCACCCCCATCTAGGCGACATATGTGTGCTTTCACATAATATATCATCTAGTTGGTCTACCCAACCATATTTTTATCCCAACAATTTGCTCTAATTGATGTTGACAGTGTTATGTCCATGACCAAGAAAAGTAGGTCATCAAGTCACCAACGAGATAGTCTAAAGAGGCTATACTAGGGTACAAGGTTGGGTCTACGTTTTGATACGTGCATATGGGTTTCCTCCAGATCGTGTATTCAGAAACTATAGTAGGTATACTATAAAAACGAGATTAAGAAAATTTATTATTGTCTCTTGAACATATCTCTAACAGTATCCCACTTTTAGTAGAGTCAATAATCTAGTGACATAATTTTTTCTATAATGTTGATGTCATATCGCTGAAGATCAAAGTTCTTTTGTGGTAGAGGTTTTTTCATAGGTCTGAAACATTCCTATACATATGAACTTTGCAGATCACTGAATCCTTTGCCACATGATTTCTGATAATATGATCCTTGTAGTCAATATGCTTTGCTTTTTCGTGAGACCTTGGATCCTTTGCTATGGCCACGTTGTCGGGTCTACTGCGGAAGGAACTACACCAAGTTCAGTGATGAACTTCTTGATCCAATGGTCATCCTTGGTAGTTTAAGAGGCTGTCACATATTCTGCCTCCATTATAGAATATATGCCACTACGCCTTGTTTGGAACTTTCCCAGCTAATTGATCCACTACTCAACAAAAAGATATAACCTAATTGAGTTTTGAATCATAGGAATCCAACTGGAATTCGGCATCAGTATAATTAACCTCTTACACTAACCTCATCTTCCACTCCATAGACAACAAACATGTTATTCGTCCCATTGAGATTTTTTTTAGATAAAAGGATTTTATTACTTAAGAGTTTTAAGCATTACACCCGGCCTCTGCATAACTAAGATGCACACAGCGTCCAGTTCACGAACCACCAAGTCATAACCGATAAAATAAAAAGGCGAATTACATATCATGATGAGAAATTGTAGATCCGCCTAAGAAACTGGTAGGTCTATCCGGAGTCTATGCTGCCAACCATGCCGGGATAGTAGCTCCCTGGCCGCAGCCTCCAGTCTCGACGCCACCTCCGAAAAAAAGTCCCGGTGCTCCACACGCTGCAGGATCGACCAAGCTCGTAACGTGGTTGTGCACCGATAAATAACCTGCATAACAGAAGAATTATTATCATTACAAACCTTGTCATTTCTACATAGCCACAGCGACCAAATAACGGCAATCGCGCCCATCCTGCAGAATAGTTTGAACCTAGGATCCACGCCATTTAACCAGTTGCCAAAAATATTAGCAACAATACGTGGTGGATGTAAGGAAGAACCTATCTGGATGGCTGACCATATATACCTGGCGAATTCGCACTGGAAGAATAAGTGTGTAATGGTCTCATCATGATGACAGAAGACACACTTTTTACTTCCGTGCCAATTACGCTTGGCAAGATTATCTTTTGTAAGAATTATACCCCGGCGAAGATACCACGCAAACACTTTGGTTTTCAGCGGGATCTTCAGCTTCCAAATTTTGTTATTATCCTTAATATCAACTGGCACTTCGGGAAGAATAAATGCTCTATACATAGAATCAACTGAGAATTTACCATTCTTTGTAAGATTCCACTGAAATCTATCTGGACATTCCGACAAATGGACTGAGTCCAGTCTGAGAAGCAAGTCATTCCAGGATGCCTGTCTCGTTCCAAATAAACTTCTTCTGAACGAAACATTTGGTGGGTTGGAACCCAACACCTTCGCGAGCGTGTCGCTTTTGTTTCGTATAATAGAGTATAGAGCTGGATATTGTTCCTTGAGGGTAAATTGGCCAAGCCATTTATCCTCCCAGAAACGAATTTCCGAACCATCCCTAATTGAGAAAGAGCCATGTTGGAAAAAAAAAATCTTGGTAGCCATGAGGCCAGCCTAGAAGTGTGAATCACCAGGTTTCCAACGAACCTGAGAAACAGCTTGATCTCCCACATACTTTCTCCTAACTAAGGAGGGTCTGCCATACTCCATCTTCCGAAAGAAGTCTGAAAAGCCATTTACCAAGCCGGGCTCTATTCTTGACCTCGAGGTCATGAATTCCGAGCCCTCCTTGGGATTTAGGACAACAAACCACACTCCATTTAGTCAGTCGATATTTTTTCTTCTCACAATCCCCTTGCCAAAAGAATCTAGACCGGAAATAATCCAACATTTTTAAGACTCCTTTTGGCAATTGGAAGAATGAAATCATATACAGTACCATGTTAGTTAGTACCGAATTTATGAGAACCAATCTTCCGCCCAAGGATAAGAGTTTGCATTTCCAACTATTTAAACAAATTTGAAGTCTTTCCTCCACCTTTTTTCCATTCAGCATTCGTAAGTTTCCGATAATGAATCGGAATACCCAAATAGTTGATAGGAAATTGACCTTGTTCGCAACCAAAAAGTTCAGCATACAAGGCGGCGTTTTCTTTAGCCTCGCCAAAACAGAACAATTCACTCTTATGGAAATTAATCTTAAGACCCGAAAGTTGCTCAAATGCTGACAATATCAGCTTGAGGTTACGAGCTTTTTCGATGTCGTGTTCCATAAAAAGAATTGTATCATCGACATATTGAAGAATCGATAAACCACCATCCACAAGATGTGGAATCACTCCTTCAATTTGACCATCAGTTTTAGCGCGCTCGATTAGGATAGACAACATATCAGCCACTATATTAAATAGTATTGGTGATAACGGGTCACCTTGTCTAAGCCCTTTTTTCGTTTGAAAGTTCTGACCAGTGTCATCATTGACTTTAATGGCCACACTTCCTCCTGAAACGAAGCTATTGATAAGCGCACACCACTCAGGAGAAAAGCCTTTCATTTTGAGGGTCTGCTGAAGGAAAGACCATTTTACTTTATCATAGGCTTTCTCAAAATCAATTTTGAGGATAACCCCATTTAGCTTTTTCCTATGTAGTTCGTGAACTGTTTCATGTAAGATCGCAACTCCATCAAGGATGTTGCGGCCTTGCATGAAAGCCGTCTGGGACGGACGCACTACATGATCTGTCACACTGTTCAGTCGTAATGTCGCCACCTTGGTGAATATTTTAAAACTAACGTTAAGAAGGCATATAGGTCTGAATTGTTGGATCCTTTCTGCCTCATTAACCTTAGGTAATAAAATTATCTCACCAAAATTTAGACGAAATAACTCAAGCTGTCCATTGTGAAGACAAGCGAACAGTTGAAGTAAATCAGACTTGATAACATCCCAGAAGTTCTGATAGAACTCTGCCGGGAAACCATCAGGTCCAGGAGCTGTATTATGTTTCATTTGGAAAACAGCCATCCTCACTTCCTCCACTGAGTAGAGTTTAGTAAGTAGGACATTTTCCTCATCTGAAACCTGGGGAATATCCTCTGTTCGAGACTCATCCAAAGTGAAATTTCCTTCCTCTGGAGCCCCGAACAGGTCCTTATAGTAATTTGTAATGAACGACTTAAGTTGTTCCTGGCCTTCGATCAAACCCTCATCCTGGACTAGAGAGTGAATGCGCTTTTTCCTGTGTCTGCCATTGGCAATACTATGGAAATAGCGTGTATTCGAGTCCCCTTCAAGGATGAATTGGGCTTTAGAACGTTGATACCATTTTAACTCCTCCTCTCGCAGAAGTTTTGCTATCTGTGCATTGGATTGGCTCTTTAGCTCAATCTCTTGCGCGGATAGTAACCGAGCTTCTGCTAATGCTTCCAGAGCATCAATTATTGAGGACAGGCGTTCCTTTTCTTTCTTGAGTAAACCAGTAGTGTGCCGAGCCCAGCCAACGAGGTACTTGCGTAATGCACATATCTTGTTGTTCCACCGCTGTATAGGCGAGTCACCCACCACTGGTCTTTCCCAAATCCTTTTAACCAACGCATGGAAACCCTCCCGGTGTAGCCACCCAAGCTCAAACTTGAAACGTGGCTTACACTGCGGTCTAGGAGTTCCAGTGGTCAAAAGAATGGGAGCATGGTCTGACAAACCCTCAATACGCTCCAGAGCCCGTACTGACACGAGAGGGAACTTAGATTCCCAGTCAGTATCCATCAGTACACGATCTAGCTTCTCGTATGTGGGTTCGGGGAGAGAACTAGCCCAAGTGAACTGTCTCCCCACCATTGAAATCTCTTTTAAGTTCAGGCTGTCGATGACTGCATTGAACAAAAGAGGCCAACGGTTGTCAAACCGACCTTTACTTTTCTCAAATGGAAACCGAAGCAAATTAAAATCCCCACCAATGACAATAGGGTGGGGGTCATCTTTTGCCAGGTTAACCATCTCACAGAGAAAAGCAGACTTAGCCGCTTCTTGGGCCGGCCCATACACAGCAACCAGACTCCAAATGAAATTATCGGATTTATTACGGATGTGCATTTTAATATGAAAATTGCCATCCGTAACTTCCAACACTTCCATGGTATCAGTCCTGATGCCTAGTAAAATGCCTCCAGATCGACCGTGAGGAGGACGCGAGTACCAATCAAACTCTATACCGCTCGAAAGACGGTTCAAGAGAGATTGCGAGAACTCCCGTCTACCCGTCTCGGAAATAGCTAAGAAATCCAAATTATGGTCCCGGATGCAACCAGCAAAGTGCAAATGTTTAGCCAAGTCACCAAGACCTCTGCTATTTGCAAACATGCCATTCATCGGGAAACCGCGGGAGATTTGGATAATTTAGACCGTTTCCGGGACAAGTTTTTTGAAGATTTAGATTTCCGACCAGATGCTTTTAACCCATACAATGAGTTTAGCCCGTCGTCATCCAAACCACCATCCAACACTTCACCAATTAGATGAGAAAAAAGCTGACCATCTGATGTGGCAATCGCTTCTTCCTCATCCTCATAGGTGGCAGACAACGTAGTCGAGACTTTAGGAGTAACCGGTAGACGGTCAAATTCCATATGTCTTAAGACCTTAGTTGAAACATGAATTTGATTTAAAGTATTACCAAGATTAAAACCTACACTACTAAGCTTAGACTGAATTGCATGAGGAGAAAAAGAAAGGAAAGATTTTGACGATGCTTCCATACCAGAATAGTCTAAGTTACGCGCCGCTTTACGGCGCATGGCCTTCGTCATGGAGTCTTCGTCAGTAACAGAGCCTCCATCCACCTCCACCCCAAACCTCCCGCTGCGGCGGGCCGGAGGTGTGGGAGGCAAGATGAAACCGCTCTCCGAGAGCGCAGCCACCGAGGGCGCAACGGCATGGGTCGGCCTAGGCGGAGGAGTAGCCGACCCAGCCATCACAAGGACGTCACGCGGAGCCACATGGGACGGGCTGGTCTGACTCGGAGTCGAGACCACCCCCGTCCCAGCAACTTCAACAACTGGTGCATCCGGGGGAGACAGTGGCGATGTAGACTCTCCCCTGGACACCAGCTCGTCGAAGCCACCAAGCGTCTGCACACCTGGAGAAGGAGGCTCGGACTGAAAGGCCGGAGGTGGCGAGGTTGCTGTCGCAGCCGACCCCCGGCCCAGCCCAACTGGCTGAGCACCGCAGCCCAAACTGCTCCCTACCACCTCATGGCCCATTGCCGCAGCAGCAGCCCGACCCAGCGGGGCAGCAGCAGGCTGATCGCTGTGCGCCTCGATCTAGTCCAGCACCACAGCAGCAACAGGCGCACGCAAGGCAGTGACATGCGGTACAGGGTCAGCGAAACCTGCCATCGCGGACATGTCGAACTCCAGCCTAGCAGAACACACAGGAGAAGAAAGCCCGGCTGAAGTAGAAACTCCGCCCCCCGACCAGCGGCGACAGCGACTCCAACACTGGCGAGGGGCGCAGCAAGCTCGGCGATGAACGACGAATCTTCTCCACGATTTCCCTGCCTCTCGACGTAGTCGGACAAGAATTGTAAGGAGTAATAGCCATCACCGACATGACATTAGCCCCGGGAGCGACACTCGAAGAACCCAACGGAGCCCCGGAAGAAAGGCTGCCATCTACTTCCATGTTGGAAGGAAGCGAGCTGTGCGCAATATCATGTCCCGCTAAGCCATCAAGGCCATGCTCATTGCCCTCCTCATCATCAGTGTCATCACGCTTTCGACGCCAAAAGAAGGGAACAAAGTTGGCATCCGGAATAAAATCCTCTGGCTCGCGAGAAAAAAAGAACGCAAACTGTTTGAGCTTCACCACAGCCGACGCCCCAACATACGGACCATCATCACCCACTCGTGTTTCAAGCACTTGCGAGTTCAACATGCCCACCAGAATGCGAACAACACCACGGCTCCGGTAAGTGACAAGGTCAACATCAAGTGTAGTCCCAATGAGTGTTCCCACCGCCCAAAAACCAAGGAAATGTCTCATAGCATATGGCAGGCCTTCGACATGTACCCAGACTTTCTCAAGCACTTTAGTCGGGGCAACATCTTGTGTCTTCCAAATAGAAATAGTGGCTTATGCATTAGAAGAAGGAATATGCAACCGAAACCCGTCCACCCTGCGAAGATCCTCAACAGACGGAAACCCAATGAGGAACGCATCAGCACCATGAGGCAAGGCCTCCCACTTCCACTGTGAGGAGTTGCACATCCTAGACATCACGCTCTCAATAGCCGCAGCAGTAACCGTGTCTCCAACAACCTTAACCAATGCTGTAGGGGAAGACGACGGAATTAGATGAGGCTTGTAAACACTGTCAGGAAGCTGCACAAACATCGTCTGATCGAGTCCGGCGCCCGAAGTGAATGCAGCGGGTTTCGGTAACCTCAGAGTCGGACATCTCATGGTGGGGTGGTCTACAGTATCACAAACTAAACAATAATGTTTAACCGGACATGCTTTAGAAGTATGGGAATCATCAGCACATTTCCAGCACTTGGGTGCTTTTTTTGCCTTAGCCTTGTCCTCTGCCGCTGCTCCGGAGATCTGCAAGGACTCAGAACCCGGTGTCTCACTAGCCTCAACAATCCCAGCACCCACTGTGGCTGAAGTACCAACCGCCCCCACGAGAGAAGGAGGCAAAACCCCTGGCTGACCCTGATAAGTAGTCGGCATAGAAGCTGCACTAGGCTAGACATATTGCTGTTGCATGACATTCCCTAGAGCTTGCCCTTGCTGCATCAGAGGAGGCCGCAACAATGGCTGCGGCATCGGAAGTGGATGTTGAAGCTTCGTGCCAGCCTTAACGGCTTTGTTGTTCTTCCTCTTCACCCGCGTATTCGCCTGACCCGCTGCAAGAGGGGGTTGTTGAACTTGTGGTTGGTACGTCGGGTAACCGGGGTCCATGAACGGAGGCATCGTCGGAGGCTGAAACTGCTGCGGCTGAAACTGCTGCTGCCCATTCGTGAAGTACGCGGGGGGCCCGTATTGCAAGGCAGGCCGCTGGAGAGGCATGAATGGCGGCGGCATCATCCCCATCCCCGCCCCCACAGCCGTGCCACCAAGGAAGAGCGGGGCAGCGGACGGCCCCATGCTGGAGGTCGTGGAGGGCGACGAAGATTGAACGGCAGGGCGCGGCGGAGCCGCTGCAGGCGCAGGCTGCTGAGGGCGCGGGGCAGGCATCCTCGGACCGTTGCACGGCAGGGGGCGCTGCGGCATGGAACCGCTCATCGACGTAGTCGGCGCAGAGGAGACCACGGTAGAGAAGGAGCCATCCCACCGCCGCGACGATGAAGGCGAGGCCGAACAGGGAGACGGAGCTTGCGGAGGTGCAGGGTGCGACGGCGATGAAGGTAGGGTTGGAGAAGAGCGAGATGCAGCCGTCGGGCAGTTGCGAAGCCAGAAGCTGCCGTACCGACGGCGCAGATGCGCCCAGGGATCTGGACGGTCGCGATCGACCATCGCGCTGTTGGTCCCACTCCGCATGCAAGCAGGAATTTGAATTCCATCCACCGCTGACAGGGGCGGAATTGGTGGAGCAGGCGTTACGCTGATCGAGTCCAAACCCGCCGTCGCCGGCAACCTCGCCGGAGGCGAAGACGCACGTGCCATTGCCTTGTCGATGAAGACACCAAGAACGGGAGGCGGCGAGATTCACTTCGGAGGTAGCGGTCTGCGCCAGGACCCCAACCGAGGCGTCGGCCGCGGCAGACGCACTCCGGCCGGGGATGGGGGCGAAGCACGGCGGCGGAAGGATCTCTTCTCCACCTCCTTGGCGTCCCTGCACACAGGGAACTCGTTAGAACCCTCACCTGCCTCCGATGGCGACCCAGCCTCCCAAAAATGACTGGCCGCCGTCGGGAAACCAGCGTCCATCCAAAAATCTTGGACGAGTTCAGCCTCTGAGTGAGGAGGACGGCGAGCCGGCTGCAACTCCTCCAAGGAATCCATGGCTACCCGAACGGAAACATGATCGTCGTCCAGGCCATCAAGACCGGAAGAGATGGCGGTCAGATCGCCGAGGGCGGCGAAGCGCGAGCCCGTGCAGCCCGAATCCCACGCCGACGGCGCAAGAGTTTTCCGGCGGCGAGCGCAACCATGGGCCGACGGCTGGGCGTCAACGCTATCCCAGAAGCGTCCGGAAGGCCGCGCCGCACACACACCGTCAACTCCGGGAGGCCGTGCAGCGGGCGCGGCGTCGTTGCCCGCCCGATCGCCAGAGCTCATCTTCCCCGTCCCATTGAGATATTTGCACAATGAGCCAAATCAGTGTTAGACTGATATTTGTTGGTGACACTTAATGCATAAGAAACGTTCACCATTCTACATATCATGGCATACATAATCAACCCAATTGCATGGCATACATAATCAACCCAATTGCAGACACATATGAGTATCGAATCGTCTCAGATAGCTTACCAGTTGTCATAATGTCGTCAGACATTGTCTCTTGCCAAGAACTGTACCCGGTGACATTGGCATAAATCTTTTCTTAAGAGATCTCCATATGATTCCTTTCTTGGAAAAAATCCTTACCCAGCATACCCAACATACCCAACGCGTTTGATGAAAGGGAAATGATGGGGAACCTCCGGGCGATCCTCGCTCCGCGTCCTCCCCATCGCGCGCCGTCGGATTTGACATCCATCGCACGGCTCACGTTTTTCCCCTTGCACACAGATGACCGGTCAACCCACGTCCTCGTCTCCTTCCAGATCGTGAACCACCCACTCGATGGGGAGGAACCACCGATCCCCACGGCCATGAGATCCCTGCGCTCCGCCGCCGGGACGAATCCCCTGCGCCCCCACCGCCGGAGCCCCGCGCCCGCAGCCCCGCGCACCCTCCGGAACGGGACCCTGCGCCCACCGCCGCCGTCCTTCTCCCACTCCATGCGTCCGCCGCCGCCAGGACCGCTCCCCGACCGGTCATCCGTCTTCGCCGCCGTCGGACGGGCTACCCTACGCACCGCCGCCGCCGGGACGGCATCACCGAGGCCACGACGCCGTCAGGCAGGGCTCCGGCTAAGGGCAGCCTCGCCGGCCGCGTCGCGGGGCTCCGCCTCGCCGGGATCCGCCGCAGCCGTGCGATGACTGGAACCCGCCGCCGCCGTCCTTCTCCCACTCCGAAGAAGAAGAAGACGGCGAGGAGCCGTGCAGCATCTGCTTCGAGCAGGCGTGCACAATCGAGGTGCAGGACTGCGGGCTACCAGATGTGCGCGACATGCACGTCGGTCGTCCGCAGCAAGCAGGCATTCGCTGCTGCCGTCGTCGCGATACAGTGCTGCCATGGTCCGCAGGCAGTGCTGCCGTCGTGACGGCGGTGCGCCGTGAACAGGTGGTCATGCTGCGGAAGTGCTCTCGTAGGTCCACTGCAGTGCTCCCGTAGGTCGGCGGAAGTGCTCTCATAGGTCGACTGCGGTGCTACCGGAGCAAAAACAAATCAATGATTTTGTGTCCTTTTTTCCTCTCGTGTGGTGCAATTATTTAGAGGTTTTGTAGCAATTGTTTTTCATTTTCGATGCAAATCTGTAGAGATTTGTAGCTATTTCGTTTGTGAGCTCGCATTGCTACTGACAATAGCTGAAGATGTTATCGTCGGCCATTTTTCAAGATTCGGAGCAAAAAAAAAACAAATCAATGATTTTTTGGTACAAAGCACCGCCGCCGTTGCTTCAGAGCCGCATCGGTGTTGCTGCAGATCTTTGTCGCGCTTGGTCCAAAGCACCGCCGCCGTTGCTTCAGAGTCGCACCGGTATTGCTACAGAACTTTGTCGCGTTTGCTCCAGAGCACCGCCGCCTTTGCTTCAGAGCCGCACCGGTGTTGCTGCAGATCTTTGTCGCGCTTGCTCCAGAGCACCGCCGCCGTTGCTTCAGAGCCGCACCGGTGTTGCTGCAGATCTTTGTCGCGCTTGCTCCAGAGCACCGCCGCCGTTGCTTCAGAGTCGCACCGGTGTTGCTACAGATCTTTGTCGCGCTTGCTCCAGAGCACCGCCGCCTTTGTTTCAGAGCCGCACCGGTGTTGCTGCAGATCTTTGTCGCGCTTGCTCCAGAGCACCGCCGCTGTTGCTTCAGAACCGCACCGGTGTCGCTGCAGTTCTTTGTCGCGCTTGCTCCAGAGCACCGCCACCATCGATTTTTTGTATGGTTTGAAGCAAAAAAAATCATCTTCTTATGCAAATCGGCATAATGTTTTGTACGAAATTTTGCTACACGAGTTTCCGACGAGATCTCATCAGATTTGTTGCAGTATAAATTTTGTTTGCTATTATTTTATGTGATTGTATTATAATAGTACAATTATTTTTTGCTCCATAAGTCTCTAAAGTTAATATTTGCTGCAGTACACAATTTTCCTAAGTGAGATGCTACATTAGAAAAAAAATGCTACGTCAGATGCTACAATATCAAAATAAAATTGCTATTTAACGTTTTTCTACGTAGAACCATTTGCTACAATAGCAAAAAAAATGCTACAAACAAAACTTTTGTTTTTCTCTATTTAAGCATTTTGCTAAGAGCATGACAAAAAATTTGCTGCAAATAAACTTTTTTGCTACATAGAAACATTTTGTGAGTTTTAAAAGGAAATTGGACTTTTGCTACAATAGTACAAAATTCTTATCAGAAACAACCCGTTTTTGCTTCATAAAAGCATTTACGTGATTTTTGGTGGAAAATATTTTTTTGCTTCAATAGGGATCTGGCATGTGATTTTTGGTGAAAATTAATTTTTTGCTTCAATAGTACAATTTTTTTTATTTCGATCGAACCGTTTTGCTGCATCGGAAGCAAAAGCGGGATCTGGTACGTGATTTTTGGTGGAAAATAATTTTTTGCTTCAGTAGTACAATTTTTTTATTTCGGGCGAACCGTTTTGCTGCATCGGAAGCAAAAGCGGGATCTGGTACGTGATTTTTGACGGAAAATATTTTTTTTGCTTCAATAGTACAAATTTTTTATTTCGGTCGAACCGTTTTGCTGCATCGGAAGCAAAAGCGGGATTTGGTGGGATTTGGTGGGGAAGGGAGGGGGCACGTGTCAGCACGGGGAGGGGGAGGATTTTCGCCCCCGGATCCCCCGGGGGACGCTCAGCAGTGTCCTTGATGAAATGCATGAGGCAATTTTTATTAACTCAGTTAAGCATAGTAGATCAGTAAGAAACGACACCTTGTAAAGGAGCAAATCTATACTTCTTATAAAACAAACCTCACCAAGTGTAATTAATATTTTTCTATCTCCACATGCAATCAATGTACATCGGTTGCTCTTTTAACCAATCAATTTTCCATTTCACTAATATTTATAAACTATTTTTTATGCCTAAATGCAATCATTCACATCATCTTTTTTAGCCTATCATATTATCAACATTATTTTTTTGATGTTCGAATGATAAGATCACACCATTTCACTCGCTATGTAGTTAAACAAGTAAATCATGTATAAGTACATACACTGAAATTAGTTTCACCCGTGAATTTTTTGCGTACTATTTCCAATGATAAAAATCATATAGTTGTTATTCAAAATTATGGATTCTTCTATATGCATACTCAAAAACTTTCTAGAAATACTAGCGGCAATGTGTATATCATTTTCATGCAGGCCATCCACAACATTCACGTTGATATAACTGTATCTATATCAACGAGATACACCCCTAAAACATAACAATATTTAAATTATAAACCACACATATATTTGATGTAAAAAATAATAATTAGCCTCTTAACTGTCACAATTAACTAAATCTTTCATATTTCTCAAAAAGGTACTTGGGGTTCTAGTATGCTCCTAAATTGATAGGAGCATGTACAACGGGAGGCGTTAAAGTGGGGGGGAAATTGGTTCCGTGCCATTAAAAGATCCACAGTTTAGAAAAATACCACTGAAGTTTTTGGCTTTGGAAAACTACCACACAAACGCTGCTCCGTTGTTGCTTTTTACCATCACCGTCAACTGAACGTTAGGATCAGATTGTAAAGGAAAAATAGGACACAGAAGCTGAGCAGACTCACGACGCACACCGCCCAGACTGAAGGGAGACCAACCGGCGGCGACGGCCTGCCTGCTCGGCGCCGTACCACCCGGCCGCGCACCTCCCCGACGGCAGCGCCTCCTCCTCCGAACACTCCTCCATGGTACACATCCTCTCATCCTTTTTCCTCTGGTTCTCTCTCCTTCCCTGCTCTCAGATTGGTCTAAACCCTAGCTTTTGGGAATTCTGTAGTGTTGAGACGAGGATTAGGAATTTGAGCAAGGATGGATGCTGGTGAAGTTCCAGAAGGGTAATCTGCTCCGATCTTCCATATATTTTTCCAATCTGTACCTAGATTACTTGTATCTGTGCGTGGCACATGCATCATGAAAGGATTGATTCAGTCCTTGTATTTTTGGCTTGCGCAGGGTTGATCCAAAAAATGCTTGTACATTAGAGACCCTTGTCAACTCGTACTTCAGTATTATTGATGGTAAAAAGGTATATAATAAGGGTAGGACTGTAACGTGGGTTGTTGATTCAGATGAATATTCACTCATTGATCTGGACAAGGATATTGCTCAATACTTCACATGGGCCAGCAACCAAAAAGCAACATTCTGGGTTGTTGATTCAACACAAAATATGACATGCAAGTTAGCTACAGATGCTCAGCTTCTTGAATTGTTAAGGGCGTCTCGAGTGGTTAAGTTGTTCATGGTAGTGGGTGCACGTGAAGAGGAGCATGCGGGGTCTGTTGCGAAGGTGGTTGGGGAGGGCATGAGTGTTGCAGCGAATATGGTTGGGCAGTCTACTCGTGCTGCAGGGAACATGATTGAGGAGGACATGAAAGTTGAGGGATTTGCATGGGCGGAAGTACCAATATATGGAGAAACAACTGCAGGTCCACCAATGGCTGAAGAGGAAGAGAAGGAACACTTCATGACTTTTGGGTGTGATCCGCATGGAGATGAACCGGCTGGAGCTGATGAAGAGTGGAGGTACTTAAAAAAAGTTGCAGATGCTGCGCACGAGTCAAAGCCAAAAGAAAATATTGAAGTGGAGGTAAATAAAAGAAAGAGGGCAAAGCCAACTCCAGAATTTGATCATGAGTGTGTTCCTGATGATGAGGCTGGTGCGGTAGATGATTATTTTGTGCCTCACACAACACATGATCCAGAGAATCCGGTTATTAAGGAAAAAGACACATTTGCAGACAAGGAGGAGTTTATCCAGACTATGAGAACATATGCCATAAAAAATGAGTTTGAGACTATGGTTGAACATAGCGACAAAACAAGGTATCGAGCAAGATGTGAAGCTGAAAATTGCGAGTGGAGAGTTTATGCAAAGAAACTTCATGGTGGCAACACATTTATGGTTAGTATTATTTCTTTTGAACTTATAGATTGTTAATCATTTTAGTGTAACACATTCGTCAAATAAATATCTAACTTTCTCACTCATATTTATTTGCAGGTAATCAACCTATCTTCATTAGAAGATCACACATGTGAGGGTTCAGCCACACTAAAGGGACATCAAGCTTCCACTTCTTGGATATCTCGAAGGGCAAAAGATATTGTTAAAGAGGATCCCACTCTTAGTGCAAAGAAGTTACAAAAAAGATTGGAGAAACAATACAACATTGGGTTGTCATATTTTAAAGTATGGGCTGGGAAGAAGTCAGCAATGAATGAGCTTCACGGTACTTGGGAGCAGAGCTTCGCAATGTTATGGAGATTCAAGGCAGCTCTAGAAGAAGCTTGCCCGGGAAGCATTGTTGAGATCGACTGTAAGAAGATCAATGGAAAAATACATTTTTCGAGAATGTTTGTGTGCATTAGAGCATGCGTGGATGGCTTTTTGGCTGGGTGTAGACCATATCTTGGTGTTGATTCCACTCACCTCACTGGTAAGTATAATGGACAATTGGCTGCAGCAACCGCTATTGATGGACACAACTGGATGTATCCAGTTGCATATGGTATTTTTGGGAAGGAAAATAATGCCAATTGGGCATGGTTCATGAACAACCTAAAGAAAGCAGTTGGCACTCCACCTGGGTTGACGATCCACACCGATGCTTGTAAAGGATTGGCATATGGTGTCAAGAAAGCCTTTGGAGCTGATGCAGAGCACCGTGAGTGTTTTAGACACCTAATGGCTAATTTTCGGAAAAAGTTCAAGGGTGAGGTATTGAAGTACATGTGGCCTTGTGCATGGGCATGTACAACTCGTCGACATGATGCATTGATGGAGAAAATTGCAGCCGATTGTCCTAAAGCAATTCAGTTTTTAGATATGCATCACAAGCTGATATGGAGCAGATCTAAATTCTCAAAAGAGTGCAAAGTTGATTATGTCAACAACAACATATCAGAATGCTTCAACAATTGGATTAAAGATTACAAAGACCTTCCAGTTGATTATCTCATGGACAAGATTAGGGAAATGATACAGGAGAAGATGTACACGAGGCAAGTAATAGCCAACAGACTTCAAGGCCTAATCCTCCCAAGTGTGTTACATGAGTTGAACATGAAGAGCCGAGGGTTACACTACGATATCCAGAAATGTGGTCCCATGTCAGCTGAAATATCAGGAACAACAAAAGAAGGGAAGACATGGAGGTACGCGGTTGACCTTGAAAAAAGAGAATGTGGTTGTGGACAATGGGAGGTGTCCGGAAAACCATGCCCTCATGCTATATACTTGCTTGGCAAAGTTAGACAACTAAGGACCGAGGACTTTGTGCATGACTACTATTCAGTAGAGAGATTCAAGATGGCTTATCAATTTGATATCGCTCCAATGAATGGCAGGTCTGAATGGCCAAAGGTTGATGTTGGTTTTGAAATGATTCCTCCACCTCTACAAAGGGCTGCTGGCAGGCCAAGGAAACAAAGAATCAAAGCTAGTGGAGAGCCAGGAAAACGAGGACCATATCAATGCAAAAGGTGTTATCAGTTTGGACATATAGAGAAGGGTTGTAATGCTAGTCAAGCTGAACTGGAACAAGAGCTTCCACCACCTCGCCCAAAGAAAGTAAAAAAGGCAAGGTAATGTCCTAATTTTTTTGGTTCCGACATGTGTTGCAATACTTGTTTTGCTTCTTATGTGCTGCAACTTATTCCTTCACTAACGTAAGTTGTGCCTCATAGGAAAACCATGTCGGAAGATGTTGGGGCCTCCACAACAGTTGATGAACCCTATGTGATGCCTCATTCAAGCCCAGGTGTACGTCGAGGGTCGTCTGCTCTTTCTCCAACTAGCCCAGGTGTAACAACTAGAAGGATGGCATCTCTTTCTCCAACTAGCCCAGGTGTAACAACAAGGAGGATGGCTGCAATCTCACCCGGAGGGATCAATCGTAGGATCATCATTGAGTAGATCAATTAGCTACCTTAGTATATTATTAGTGTGAACTATGTGGAACGAAGGGGTCAGTTATGTCCTTCGTTGTGAACTCTCTTTTGGGCCGCTAAATGTGAAATTATGCTATTTTGCTAGGAACAACAATATGTCCAAAAGTTGTGTTCTATGCTGATGAAATTCTCCTTTATGCTCTTTTTAAACATCCTGGCATATACCATTTTGTGCTGTTAAATTAGTGCTGAAATTTTGCTTCAGATGTTAAAGCTGTTTGAGAGGTAAAGTGCCGCTGGAGAGGCTCCAGCTCATCCAATTCGGCTGGCTGTGTTCTATTTTTCCTTTAGAATCTGATCGATTGCTAGAGTTAACGTTTCAGCTAACGGCAATGGTAAATAGCAACAACGGAGCAGTGTTTCGGTGGTACTTTTCCAAAGCCAAAACTTCCAGTGGTATTTTTCTAAACTGTGGATCTTTTAATGGCACGGAACCAATTTTCCCTAAAGTGGGCGCTAGGTTTCAATTCCTGACCGTTATGGCCAATTCCCGATCGACCCTAGGATTTTCCCTTGTGCCTCCCTCGCGCAGACGCAAGATTTGCGTCCGGCGCTAAGCCTTATTTTTCCGTTTCGGCCAGATTGACAAGTGGAAGGCGCTTGCTTCAGGGGCTAGGGAAAATTGAAATCGATACTCTTTCCAGCCTAATGCTAGTCAAGCGTAAATAGCATACACGAACCGAAGCTACAAGAACAATGAATTTGGTAGGAAATAGAAGGGGAGACGAATCTTTCAGGCAATCTGAAGATGGCCACATTCATATAGAATGAACAGGCTCCGAAAATCAGAACTGATGCTGCCCGCGTCACCGGATCGAACATCCTCGAACACCTAGTCCAACAGCGACGTTTCTTCGGTCTGGTAGACTGGTACACGTCAAGCTGGATTGAGTCGTCCTCCCCTTTCCCTGATCCTCCGGTCACGGCGGCCGCCGGTGGAGTTCAGATTCGTAGCAAAGACCAGCGCTAATCTGCAGAGACGCGTCCGCGATGCAGGAGCAAGCTAAGCGGTCACGCGTGCGGGGTGCACCGGCGGGAGGTAGGGAGAAGTGAGCTGCTGATCGGGGACTCCGGCGGGCTGTCGGTCACAGACTCAAAGGCGCCTGGCAGCTAGCGCCTCGCGTTGCAAGGTAGACCGCGTGTGCTTCATTTTTTCTTTTCTTAGCGGCCGATTAAGAGTCTAGCGTGGTAATGTGGGGGCGCTAAGAGCATCCACAGCGCGGCGCCTAAATGCCGGCGCTAGGATTCTGATTCCGGTCCTTTGACAGTTGAGCCGTGCGATCCCGGGCGTCGGGCGCAATTTCTATCGCCTGACGCTAGCTGGTGTGGCTCGCTCGTGGAGATAGGATGCGGGTGGGATCGATTAATTAGCGTCTAGCAAAGCGCCCCAGCGTTGAGAGGGTCGCTGCTTCCTTACCTTTTGTATTTCATCCGATTTATTTTAATTATGCAAGCGCCTACTTAAGCGTTGATGCATTGTGGATGCTCTAAGGAAATTATCCGATTTGGTGGGTTTTTTTTTTTTTTTACTTGAGCACCTGTTTAAGGGTTCCCCATTATATAGGGTTAATTAGATCGATGCCACTGCCAAATTCACAGATTGCACTTATGCCATTAAAAAAACTAGAGTTGTAAATATGCCACTCAAAATTCTCAATACCTCTATCCATGCCATTGTCTTTACTAAATAGAATTACGATCATAAAAATACATACATGTGAGGGTATTAGTGCCGTATTTATCATACTACCCCTATGCACAACTTTTGGCAGCACTAAAGTGTGTCTAGGCGCCCAAAAATTCGAAAATTTCAAATTTTGCCCATAATTGAACTTTCTTCGTAAAATATAAAAAAAATACAGTAAATAAAAAACATGTATATATACAACTTTGTAATGGCATAAGTGCAATCTGTGAATTGGGCAGTGGCATAGATCCAATTAACCCCATTATATATATGCCCTAAGCAATGTATAAAGACAGATTTCCCTCTCTAAAGATGCCCTAAAACGCCCAAAGATAGATCGGATCGAGCGACAAAAACATCAGTCATGTCTCCGCCCTCGCCTTCCTTGTACCTCCTGCACGGCGACGTGCGTACCGGTCCGTCCTGCGACTCTACGGAGCCCAAGGTGGTTCCCCTCTCCACCGGAGGGCTGCAGCTGATCGGGTTCGACGAGGAAGACGAGGTCGCAGATTCCATGCCGCGTGGCCTTGTCCTCGAAGCACATCTCGCCGCCGCGCCAAACCTGTCCTTACTGACCCTCCGAGGCGGCTGCCCGCCGTTCACCTGTATCAGCACCGTCGACAAGAACCTGATCGTCATCTCGTCGACCTTGCCAGAAAGTCGTCATCGCCATGTCTTGATCATCTTCGACACCACCGACAGGTCGCTCCGCATGATCCCCGCCGTGCCTCTCAGCCTCCGCGTCAACCGTACGAACCGCGTTCTCGCCGTGCGCGATCACGACGACGAGAGGTCCTACTCTCTGGTTATCCCTGGGGAGGTGGTCACCTCTGCCTCCGACGACGGCTTCCGTGAATGGCATGGTGCGCTCTTCATCTCGCCGTCCCCATCCACCTCGCCGCCCTCTTCAGCCTTGGCGCCGTGGCAGACGACCAAGCTGGCCAACTTCCCCAAGCCGCAGCTCCCCGACAACTTCTTCGCCGACGAGGTGGTCTCGTCCGGTGGCCGCGGATACTGGGCCGATCTCTTATGCGGCGTCATGCACTGTGACTGCGCCGATCGACGTGCTCTCCGACAGCGCTGATCCCGTGGAGTTCCACTTCTTCAGACTGCCACCTCCGCACCTGACTGGCCCGCGCGGCAGAGATGTCATCGCAGAGCTGAGAGCCTTCCGAGCCATGGGCTGCGCCGGCGGCTCCATCGAGTTCGTCTCCATCGACGGTTCCATCACTCGTATGGATGCTTGGAAGATGAAGCACCGATGTACCTGTGGAAAATGCCTGGGTTCACCAAAATTCAGAGCATGTTTCCCAAGTCTCGTTCTCTGGCACCGATGTACCCTTTCCTGAGCACGGAGGAGGACCGTGTCATCTACTTCGCACTCGGTGATTTCGACCAGGGGCACTCTTGGGGTAGCTTCCCGACCACTTTGCACTTCTTCCTCCGTGTCGATATGCGCCTTCGGGATGTTAGCTTCATACGTATTCCTTATTCCCCAACCCCCAACATGCAAAATTATTTTGGTGTCGATCCTTCCATCCTCTGCCCTCATGTTGCTCTCTCTGAGAATGGTAAGGGCAAGGTCGGTGGACTTGAAGCTAAGATGAAGGGACTAATTAAGAGTTTGAGTGTCGAAGCTTGAGCGACATGAAGCCATGTCCCTTCTGTCAGTTAGGTAATATACTACTCTGCTGCAAAGTACTGCTTTGGTTCATTTGAACGAACTGTAGCATTGTCATTTCATACTTTTCTTGTTTAAGAGAGACAATCAATAGTTCATCTAGGTTTTAACTTTGTTTATTTGACAAGGAGGGGCCTAAGAAGCGCAAGAAAAGTGGCAAGAATCATAAAATGTGATTATCTGCTTATGTCTGTTAACAAGATGTTTCATTGGCAAATGTTAATTCTTTGTTCATTTGCTATTATGGCATTGAAAAATTGTTGAGCGATTTTGCATGCTACAGCTGCTGCTATGTTGAATGGTAGATGTTACTGATGTGTTATTATGGGTAATACTTGCTATCCTTGACCTTTTTTGTCTGCACCGTGGTAATGTTAGTAAAAAATATTTCTCTCGCGTGTTTTTTTTTTTTGAGGAATCTATGGCGGGCTCAAGATCCCTACCTGAACTCATATCTCAACACAAAGTATTACAAACCAAGAAGAGAAAGAAAACAACTCAAAGCCATTTGTGGTTTGAGGGGAATAAAGAAATAAAAAAAAGGGAAACCAAAAAATACAGAGATGTTATCCAGAAGAGGCTAGGGGGGCAAGCATGACCGTCCAATCATGTAACATAGCTTTGTGGGGTGGATAATTACATCTGTTTTTTCACATGAAGAGATCTTCAACACATCTTTGAAACACCCTATGGATAGGTTCAGTATCACCTCCGAAACCATGGTGTTTCTTCTCTTCTAAACATTCCAAAGGGCGCAGATAATAACCGTCGACCACACTTTGCTAGACGGGGAATCATCCCAAAGATCCTTAATGCTGTGGCAGCAGGAAACATCCGAGTGCACCGAGGGGGTAGCCTGCCAGAAAATCTGAATAGAGGGGCAGTAGAGTAGCATATGTTCAGTCGTTTCAGTCAAAGTTCAGAAAGGGCAGCCATCAGAGATAGCGATGCATCTCCGCTGATTTGTGAAAAGCTGTCCGCGGTTAGCCAGCCAAAGGAAGAAGCAACAGAGATTCGTGGAGTAGTTCTTCCAAGTCGGAGTGGTAAAAGAAACATCCTGCAAAGATTTAAAGGCTGCCGAGTATGCTTATTTAGTTGTTAGCGTTTTTTGTCAAGCCGAGCAAAGTGAACGTCCGAAGCCTGAGAGTTCAGCGTAACCGTGCCCAATAAGGAGCGCAAAGCGGGGAATCGCACCCTCCTTTTCTAAAAAAAAATAAGGAGCGCAAAGCGTCAAGTTGGGATGTCGCGACATTAGAGAGACGTGGTTGCAGTGGAAAATTATATATGTTTAATTGCCTTATGTGTTGTACTTGATTATATGTGTTTGTTTAATGATTGACTAACTCAATCAGTTCTACTAGTTCAGCCAAACTTTGGTGGATAGCCGCGGTTGGGTTGATCTCTCCCTTGCCTTACACTAGTTGGGCTTGGGCATGTCTATGTAAATGGTTATACTTTACAACCCGTGAATAAAGGCTTGGGAGATAATTTTAATTGTTTGGTCCCTTGTTGATTAAATCTTTGGTAAGTTTCTAGTTGGAATGAATGCAGTTGTGTTATATTATCAACATAGATTTCCAGTGGATATCTTATTTCCTACTGAATTCAATGTTTCCATATTATTCCAAAATGTGGCATCCTTATTTCACATTTGTATTATTTATTAGGAGATACAGTAAACTGTTCATCTATGTTTTAAATAGGTTTTATGACAGGGAGGGGCATATAGAAGCACAAATCACCACCAAAAATCATAAAATATACTTGTGTGCTTATTTCATTTACTTCTCTTAAAGTGTTTCTCTGCCTAAATTTAGAATTCACAAAGCACAAAAATATAATATAGTATACTTAGTTGCAAAATATTACAGCAAAGGAGGTGGCTGCTACAGCTAAGTCAGTTTGAGACAAAGTCATGTCGTGTAAAACATGTTACTTGCAATGTTTTGATGTTGTCTATTGAGAGAAAGAAAGTAGGTGCCCTGGTTCCTTCAGCCATTAAGGTTGTAATTAGTGAGCAAATGTTCAGCAATGGTACTTGTCCACACTACAACCTTTCTGGAGAGTGAACATCTACAATTTGTATCCATTTCTCTGTGTTACTAAATGAAAGTGTGAGTCTAATTTGTTCAATGTAATATGATTTGTACTGGTGCTACTGGATCTTCCAGTAGAAGCGCTTTGTTGAATTATCCAAAATTACTGAAACTGTATGCCTGTTTCACATCCTTGGTACTGAAATATTGAGGCAAGACAAGCATCTAAATACATCAACTGTTTCTAGAAATGGAGAAATATATATGATGGGGGACATCATGGCACCGTAATCACATCGTAGTAAGCACATTTTTGAACATCAGGTCAAACACCAACATATTTTCAAACCAAGAACAGCTGGTACTCCCTCGGACCAACAGAACAGAATAGTTTCTACGTTCCATGGGAATTTTCTACGTCTTAGCTATACTCCTCCGGACCAACAGAAAAGAATATTACATTGCATGGAAGCAAGCTGTAGAAAATTCCCATGGAAGGTAGGATAACAAATTTGACCCTTGGAATTGGTAAAGGATCAAGGGGTTACCTCCTTCCATAAAACAAGCTTCAGTGTGGTGCTTCCCTCCTCCCTGTCAGCACATATCACACTCGAGTTTAGACCCATGGCCTAATTCAAGTAATCCACAAGAAATTTAACGGGATAAGTGGTAAAGAAAATAGGAAGGGGAGAATTCAAGCCATTAACCAGAATTGCAGCATGTGCTGACAGTTCACCCAAAATATTTCTATCAAAATTTGGCAACTGATATACCCAGTTAGGCTAAAACTCATGCACCTTGAATTCTTGCTGACATCGCATTGCACCTTCTGTTGTGGCAACATAAAGCAAAACAGATGATCATGGCAGGTAAAATGCTGTTCTCAGAGGAATCCCAGATTAGCCCAGTAACCAAATTTGGTCAGGAACAGGGATTCAAGCTGATGCCAAGAATCAATAAACATATAGCCGGTTTCACACATACTGCAAATGCAATGCAATGAGACAATGATTCACACATTCATCCAACACCACATTTAACACTGATTTCCTTCCAAATTCCATAACAATGATAAGCTGACTGCACCAGTCAAGACACCGCTGCTGCTACTAGTACTAGAGTTTGTAGGTCGAAATTCAGGCTGTTCAGGACAGAGACAGAACACCTTGCCATTTACAAAACAGAAACGAGCACCCTTGGTTAAGTTCCACCTAGATGTCATCATCAAGCTCATTCTTCTCTTCCTCTTCATCCTCTTCCTCCTTGTCTGGCTGGTCCACCTCCTGCTCCTCTTGCTCCACCTCTTCTGCGTCACCCTCTGCCTTCTCCTCATCTCCTACATTGTTCTCCTGTACCATCATCAGACATAAACAAATAGTCAAGTCAAGGCACATGAACAGTGCAACATCAGCAGCAATGCCAAATATTTAAGTGATTGATTTGTTATTGGTCCAAGAAATTACCGCGCTGCCCTCGCCATTGTTGAACTTGGCTCTGAGCTCATTGGCCTCGTCAATGTAGGGCTTCTTCTCCTCCTCAGTCATGGATCTCCACTTCTCTCCTCCTGCCTTGCCAACCTGCAGTACACCACGAAGCACACGTAGAGTCAAAGACACGGCACGTGAACAGACCGACCAAAACGTGAGGATGGACAGAACGTACCGCAGCGACGCCCTTCTCATCGGGATGAGATGCCTTGAACTCCGCCCTGAAGTCTTTCCTGCAACGCGAACAGACCAGAGTTTTTAGTCAGATAACAGCGACAAGAGATCCAGTTTGCTACTTAGTTGACATGGCAGGACAAGGGGAAAGAGTGAAGATCTACATGAAGAGGAAGAAGGCAGTCTGCGGGCGCTTCCCTTTCTTGGCACCGTCTCCTCCTGCCTTGCCCTTCTTCCCCTTGCCCCCTGCGCCGGAGGGCGCCTTCCTCTTCTTCTCCGCCTTAGCGGCGATCTCAACGGCCTGCTCCACGACCTGCGACTCTGAAAAAATCAGAAGGGTATGGTCAGATTAGGAGTAACAGGCACACGCTGCAGGAACATGAGGAATGGAAGGAGACGCACCGAGGCTGATGCGGATCTTGGAGTCGAGGCTGCAGCTGTGCAGGTCGATGAGGACGACGGGGACGTTCTTGTTGCACGCCTCGCTGCCACCAAAACAAGACAGATCAGTCATGCGGATCTTGGAGAAGCAGAAGACGAAGAGAACGGAGAGGGGGGGAGGGGAGGGGGGGTTACCAGCGGGTGAAGGCGCTTCCGTCGCGCGCGCGCTTGAGGACGGTGGCCTCGACGCGCTTCCGGGACCGGGGAGCGTTGCCGGTGCTCGCCATGGATTGGATCTGGCTGAAGCTTTCCCGCGTCTTGGGCTTTGGAGTGGAAGAGTGGGATGCGGGAGGGCAATGGCGATTTGGAGGGAATAAATAGCAGCGCGGCGAGGCGGGGCGGGAAGGCGGAGGAGGACGAGGGGGAACGAAAGAATTTGGGAATTTTCGGTGGCGCGGCGCGGTGGCGGAAACTTGGTGAAACGGTTGGCGGGAAGGGCGGGCAGCAGGTGATCTCGTCCGTTGGATGTTGTGCCAACGGTCGATGAGTGGTTCGCGCCGCTTCAATCGAGTTTTGGGTTTGGTTCCGTCAAACCAAACCAAAGCGAGGGAGGGAAAGCCTGTGATGACTGATTGATTGCCGCTTTGTTGGGCACATGAGACTTTGGTGAAAATTGGATAAAACTGGGTTGGTTCACCATCTATTTGCTGCTGGCCATGAAAAATTAATTTGACCACAACAGCCTGTCTGTGCACCCTGGGTGCGAACAAAATTCATTCAAAACCATTGTGACAACTTTGTTACGTACTCCAGGTTCTATCTTCCCGTAGAAAACTGAATTTAGAACATTTTTTTTTAAATTCCATTCTTTTTACCTTCTATGTGATTATGTGATGATTTTTTACCCCCATCACAATTAGCTTGTGACGGTGCGTAGCATCTTCACCAGGCGGTCCAATGATGTGTCCGACGCTACTGAAAAAAGTATTATCGGGGGTGCCACCCACATCGCCGGTCCAATGGGGTTGCCAACAGCGCCCCTCTCCACACCCCCCCCCCCCCATCCACAAATAATGGGTTTCAATTCTCATTAAAAATTGTCGATATTTTTATAATAATCAATGAAATTTAAACCTAAACTAAACCCTAACCATGATCCTTGATGTCGAAGGAGACGAAATCATCAACCTTAGATAGAATGTTTTGACTTGTCATCCGCACACTGGTCACTAACGGCTTTAATGGCGGGTCAACACACCTCTCTTCACACATGGCGTTGCTTGCCAACGAGGGGGCGCGTCACCGGCATTTACTCCGATGCACAACCACACACGCTTCCCACATGCGCCATTGTTTCCCGCCCAACCCAGCGTCTATAAGATGGTTGGTCGTGCCGCCGCTTCATGTCGTGCTCTCATATCTCGCCATCGACAACGACATGCCACGCCGGCTAGCCACCCCGTGGGCCACCATCACCTAGAGTTTGCGCCCTGTTTAGCCCCGTCGAACCCAACTCCTCTACCGCCCGATGACCAAAATGACGAAGACTATGAGGAAAGTGAGTCGGAGGAGCGCCAACCGTTGTGGCTGGAAAATGTGGCGGTGTACAACTCCTTTGTCACCGAGAGCCAGGAAGGGGCACCACTAGTGGAGGACGGTGCTCGAGCAGACGAACACCGCCCACGAGTCACGCGTCATGGAGATGTCATGCGATAGCGCGACGAGGGGGGAAGCTTCTGGTTATGGTCGCCGAGCGGCAAGCCCACACGGAGCTGCTCCCCTAGAGGGTGGCCTCCGTCGCGGCTCAGGGGATTGCCCGCTTCGACATGGCGGCTGCTCACCGCCGACGGGTGGAAGATGCTTTCCGCCTAGCCTACGAAGCAATAGTGGAGAGTGGAGACGGAGTGTGAGGCACATGCGTCCTCGTGTGTGCACAACAGCGGTAGAGACTCACTGAGGGGTGCAGGCTCGCACGAGTGGCAGATGACGATGAGCCTGCCCTCCTTCTTTGACGAGCTCAGAACGAACGACAATGAGGTTGGCCCCCTTTATATTGTGGGCCTGACGGGGAAAAACAACAAGACTGGCCCTAGCGAGACACGGCGTCCTGGCTACTAGCTTATATTAGATTAAGTTTATTATAATTTAGCAAGTTGCAATTAAAATCGGCCCTTTTGTTAAGAATTTGGCGTCGCCGAGGGTAGCACCCTCATTGTGCCAGACATGTGTCAGACACCCGTAAAGCGGACACATTTAAGAGGTGTAGACAAAAATTCAGGGGTACATGTTGAAATGGTCTCATGCTCTATAAATTCCTAGAGGATTTCGAATCAAACAAATTATAATTGCATAAATTAGGAGAGAAGTAGAGCGGGATAGAGAGTTGATGCATTGGACTTTTCAAAGGAAAAATAAAGTGAGGCCTAAGCTCATGTTGAGTTTCATACGGAATAGAGGGCATATGAATAATTTGTTTAGAAATTTGATACTGTATAATGCAATGGGCTTCCAAAAAAAACTGGATTTCTCCCCAAAAAAGTGAAATTCCTTCAATTTAAAGGGGCCCTAAAAGAAGAAACAGAAACTTCAAAGAACGCAGCCAATGGGGACGGTCACAAACTCAGGGCATCTCCAGCCGTCCCCCCAGCGCCCCCCCAGGAGGCCTTTTTAGCGCCGGCGGTAGAAAAAATCCACCAGCCGCCCCCCCAGGTTTCGTTTTAGCGCCGGTTGGCGCCGGCGAACCCAGGCCAAACCCAGCGCCCTGGGTTCCGCTTGGGGGAGCAAAAGGCGTGCGCGGGCCAGACCTGTCGGCGAGAGAAGGCGATTTCCCTCCATAAACTTTGATCTTTCCCCCCATTTCTCCCCACATATCTCTCCCTTCCCGCCCGATCCCGCCATTTCTCACAGTTCTGGCCGGCATGGCTCCCGCCAAATTCACAGGACCCCGAGCCGCAGCCGCCGCCGTCGCCCCCGCGACCTCCATGGCCGGCAAGAAGAAGCGCAAGCCGAGAGCGCCGAAGGAGAAGCCGCCGGGCATGAGCAACAAAGATTGGGCCGTCGAGCAGACGCGTCTGAAGGCGGAGAATCTCCAGCGCCGGGAGAGGGAGACAAAGCAGCGGCAAAGGGAGCTGGCCGCGCAGCTGGCGGAGGCCGCGGGCGAAGCCGTCGCCGAGGAAGAAGAAGAAGAAGAGGAAGAGGAAGAGGAAGCGCCGGATGAAGAAGTGGAGCCGCCAACTCCGGCTGGAACCCGACCTCGTCTGCGTCCCCATCCCCAGTTTATGGGTTGGAGCCAAGCCTCTGTTGCTTCGCCGTCGCCGTCGCCGTGCTGGAGCGCGTCGCCGCGGTACTCTCCTGGGTACGCCGACGCCGAACCCCATGGCGGTTTCAACCCCAACATCACCTTCCCCCATCATCCACCCATGATGTACGTCGGTTCGCCGGGCTACGTGCCTTCGCCGCCGCTGCGCCGTTCCCCCACCGTCGCTGCACAGTCCATGCTCGGGATGCACCAAGACAACAGCGTCGCCATGGACGAGATCATAGCCACGGGCTCGGCGGCGGTAGCGGCAGCCCCGGACTTCCTGTCGGCCCCCGGCGCGGAATTTCTCGCGGGCAGTGGGTACGGCGGCGTCATGGAGGAAGCGGAGGCGGAGGAAGGAGATGGGACGCAGGCTGCCGAGGAGGCGGGCGAAGGGCCGGCCAAGGAAGGCGACACGGGCGGCCGTCGTCCCAGGAAGGGCAAGGGTGTCGCCATTCCCAAGCCGCCCGCCGAGCCTCGCATCAAGTGGACGACCAGGGAGGACATCCTCCTCGCCGAGGCATGGAAGGTGACCAGCATGGACACGATCATCAGCGCGAACCAGGCCCTGGAGAACTACTGGAAGCGGGTGAAGACGGCGTACGACGAGCGCCGGATGATCGATCCCGACTACGCCGGGTGCGTCACGGAGCGCGGCCAGAAGGCGATGGCCAACCATTGGACGCTCATGCAGGCCGCCTGCAACAAGTGGCACGGCATACAGGAGGAGGTCGCCCACAGGCCGAAGAGCGGCGCCAACCGGGAGATGGAGATCGCCCGGATGCTCGAGGCGTACAAGGACGACGAGAAGACGGACTTCAAGTACCTCCACGTCTTCCTCGTCCTCGACGGGTGCGAGAAGTGGGCGGAAGCACGCAGCTCGCTGGCCAAGGGCTGCAGGTGCGTCTGAAGGCCGTCCCCCAATGGGCAACAAGAAAGCCAAAGCGGCGAGGGAGGCCGCGCCGGCAGCGGCGAAGCTCCAGGCGGCAATCGAGACCTGCATCGCCGACGCCCAGACCCACGCCGCCAAAAGGGACGAGACCTCCAAGCAGAGGTGGACGGCGGTCATGGACAACTCCAATGTCAAGCTCGACCTCCTGAGGACCGGCACCGAGGCGAAGAAGAGGAACCACGACCTCGCCTTCCTCATGCGGGGCGATCCGGACGCGATGGACCCCGAGGTGAGGGCATGGTTCATGGCGCGGCGCCGCCTCATCCTCAGCGACATCGGCCAGCCGGCCACCGCCCCGATGGGCGCGTCCGGCGACATCCCGACAAGCTCAGCCACTCCACCCGAGACGCCGGCCACTCCAGCCGAGACGACGCCGGACGCTCAGCCTGCAGCCACTTCTGCTGCGACGGCCATCGACCTGGAGGACGCCGCGCCCGTCATCGACCTCGAGGCCGCCGAGGATGCCACTCCAAGATCGGCGCCAGCTCCGTCCACCGTGCCCATCTTCGACGTCCACTCTGACGCCGCGCCAGCGTCTCTGCCTGATCTGCCGAATGTGGCCGTGATCGCCCAACTGTGTCGTTTTTTTGTAGGATTGACCAACTGTGGCCGCTGTGATCGCCGAACTCGGGCTGTTTTTTGGGGCGGGAAGTTTTTTTGGGGCGGGAAGAAGAACTTTTAAATTTATGTTTATTTATTTTTCTTCGAGCGCCGAATCTAAACCTGCGCGGCCGAACGGGAGGAAATGCCCTCATAATACACCGCCGCGGCATCGGCCTTTGCCTACCCACGACGGCATCACCACCCGCATCTCCTCTCCATCTGCTGATCTGCCTCGGCCTTTGCCCACTGCGCCATGGCTGACCACCTCGCCGCTGACCTGGGAGCTCGACGCCGGCCGCATCGCGATCGCCCCGTCTGGAAATCGGGAGGGGATGCTCCCGACTCGACTCGGATTCTTACAAGCATGGTAACGTACAACTGTTTTTCCATCCTAGCTTGGCAGCGTCGATTTCTCTCCGATTCGTTCTCTTTCCCATGGCAACTCTAATTCGATTCGGCACTACTGTCTGACCTATACTACTCCGTATAAGAATAACATCTCTGCTTGTGACAGATCTAGCCACGGGGAACATCTCGTCTGCTGATCGGACTCATCCGATTAGCCCGCAGAGGGAGCGAGAACGAGAGGATCTTTTGCTAAGTTAAATCAAGCCACTATGTCTAAACGCCGGCAGAGTCAGGATTGCAACTGCGGCAAGAGGCCACGGCCAAAGCCTGGCCGGCGGGACAGGCACCTATACGTAATCCTGGATGACATTCAGAATGGTTACAGCATCCACAAGCTTGACTTTAGCCACAGCTTGTATGAATCAGATGAGTCTGACAGTGACGAAGACCGCTGCCCTTCCGATCCTGAGGGTCTACCCAAGCCCCCGGCACTGCGGCTAGGCCTGGCAGGCCATGAAAATATGTTCTTTGCTGCGCTGGGCACCAACATTTTCATGGCAAACAACTTGGTGTACCATGGGCAGCCTCCAGCCCTCCTCTATGACACGCAGACTGCCACACTCAACATGGGGCCTCGCGTCCCGACAAATATTCGTCCCTCGATCGTCGTCGCTGCACCTGCTGCTGCTCGTGGTGTTGATGGTGAGACGCAGCCCGATGAGCTATATGTTCTATCAAGTGACTACCATGGAAAGCAGCTGAGGATGCAGGCATCCTTCCAAGTGATGTCGTGGGTTCGCACCGTTGAGGACGGCGAGTTGGGGCCGTTTCAACCAAGCCACGAGTGGTCCTGGGAACAGGTTCCCGCACCTCCGACTCCGTTCAGCCTCAACGGTGAAACCATATCCTCCTTTGTTATGCACCCGGATGGGCGTACAATCTTCTTCTCCATGCAAACATCGTACATCCCGAATCGCGATACTGGCACGTACTCCTTTGACATCAAGGGTCGTGAGTGGTGCTCCCATGGGGAATGGGTTCTTCCTTTCTGTAACCAGGGCTACTATGACATAGAGCTGGATGCATGGGTTGGCCTCACCAGTGACGGCTATGTCTGCTCATGCCGTGTCGCCTCTCGCAGCGGGGGCACGCAGGGGTTGCTGGACCTGAAGATGACCAAGGACAAGCTGTTGCACGAGGTGGGCACGGACAAGAGGAGGCACTTGGGTGCCACGCTCACCTACATGGGCAACAGCAGGTTTTGCATCGTGGAGAGCGTGGCGCGTGATGGTGTGGAGCTGAGAAACGCCATCCGTGGTGCCGATGATAGTTGCGTGCTTCATGTCACTATGTTTGGTCTCAAGTACAACTATAAGGGAGAACTGGAGACTACCAGTCACATCACCACCAAGTCTTATGCAGTATCCAAGAATATCAGGGGTTTTTCTCCCCAAGCATTCTGGATGTAGGTAAACCATACATATGTTCTGTTTAAGTAAGCACCTGGACCTATTTCGGTGTTGTAACTTATTACTTTGACACTATAGATATGTGGAGAGAGAGATATAAAATTAAATGTTATGCTTTGGAATTTGATTGTTACCTTGTTTGAGGCTTCATCCTTGTAAATAATGCAATTTTCACAGCTGGATGAACTATGATTGCAGACTAATTCAGGCTTGAATTTTGCCAGTTGGTTTATTTGGTTTTGTATCTTGAAAAAGCATGTTGGATCTTGTAGAATTAACTTATGTGATCTGATATTTATTTGTGCCAAGTTTTGATTGAGCCTAGCACTCTGCGCAGGTTATCTTTACTAAAGTTTATTTTGATTAAAACCAATACAGGGGAAAGCCAGTAGTTCAACACTGACCAGTTTCTTCTGTAATACTGAGACATAAAGAATACAATCATGCACATTTCCTGTGCTCTGGAGATGTAAGAATTTATCATATGATAGGTGTCGATTTATTCTTTTGACTTTCTCTTGTCATGATAACCAACGCCAGTACCGGCAGGGGAATTATCATGTTGATATATATTGGCTGGTTGAACTGTGAAGATACCAAGTCGTAAAAAACAAACATCCTCCACACCGTCACCATGGAAAATCAATGGTCATAAGTCAGTAGCCACCCACTCAACACCACAGGTCAAACAGACTACTAATCTTTATACTACAATAATACTGATAACACCCACTAAGATCGATGCTGAGAAGCTTCATTAAGGCCCCTGCGTGAGTCTCTGCAGCTGGCTTGGGTCACCCAGCGTCTCCATCAGGAGAGGGGGCGCATACTGAGCCTCCCCCTCGTGCTCCTCTGCATCCTGGCAGAATGACAGGATTATCGTCTCCACCGACGTCTCCACCACCCCGAAGAAAAGCTGAGCCACCACGTAACCAAGCGCCCAGCACAGCTGCAAACGCCGCCGGTTAGCTAAGTTGCACCAAAGATGGATGGATAGATTGACCCGATGTTTTGACCGTGTTTCGAAAGGATACTGCTTGCTTACCAGCACAGGGAAAAGTGGAGATGATATCTTGTTGTGAGCAGACCTGTACTTGTGGTTGTCCAGCATGAGGAACGCAAAGAGCGCGCTGAATAGGCTCACACATAGCTTTCCCAGGAAGAGGATCACGTCCCCTATGACGTTCACTTGTCCGATCCGCAGTATGTTGTTCATTATTAGCTCTGTTGCGAGCTCAGAAGCTTTGCAGAATCCTTTCCCTGTAGTGGCAATCTGCAAATAGCAATGTTAAGAACCCCATTTCGTACTGCACAACTATCACAACTACACAAGACAAAACTAACAAATGAAACTAAACAACACATATAACGTCAAGAAGATAACAACATACACGTTAAGGATACAAGTAGAAGAACAGTTGCTACTTACCACAATATAAGCATTCCGGTTCGCTGATTTGATGGTCCAATCTATGCAGCCTAAGCAGCATTGAGATGAAGATGACACCGTCTTCTGGAAGCTACTTTCACCGGCTGAATCAACTACTTTCAGCCTACGGCGAAGTGATTTAAGTATAGACTGCACCCACTCTACGATGCACACAATCAGTGAACCTAGAGCCACAGATCCAAGGCTATAGCGCAACAAGCGCTTCAGGGAAGACACCACGGTATGGAAGGGTATGTCATGCTGCATACAACATTGTGCTGCACAGTTAGATGGTGGAGATGATGAAAGTCATTGGGAAATTCACGTCTACTGTAATTAGAGTTATTTTCCGGTTGAAGGTTTATGTGGTGCTTACTGATATTTCACCACGTGCCCAGTAGTACGAAGCAACTGATCCAGCAATTACAGTTGAAGAGCATGCAATGAAGAATTGTGTTGCCCAGTAACAGCCAAATAGGTGGAAAAAAATGGCAATGCCAATATGAGGGGTGTAATGGATAGTGTACCCACAACAACTGTCACAATTTACCCTTCCCAGCTTTAGATCATACGTACAGCAGTCAGCTTTGCAATCATTTTGTAAAACTTGACCAGAGCTGAAGAGATATAGTGTGGCTGAAAACCAGAACATATAGATGATTGCAAGGACGAAGTAGGGTACAACCGGAAAAATAATGAGTGCCTGGACTTCACCAATGACCTTTGCGGCTACCTACATCCAATTCATCCCAATGAGTGCTCAGAAAATACAGAGCTTACTGAGGGAAACAGTGTGCATGTGAAGCCAGTGGATTCAGCACCATACACACCTTAAGGACGGATGTCGCTATCAGTATACGCCGAACAATAGCTATTGAAGTCAGGAAAGCAATGATCATTACAACTGTCATCAAAACAGCAGCAACGTGAAGATGGTTTATTTCCTGATGAAAAGATGAATGATGAGATAACAAGAAGCTTAGCAGGATAGTGTTAAAACTATATAAATAGGAGATACAGGCATACCCGTCCACCTATGCTGACATATGGGTCACTTGGACCGATTACAACAGTTAAGGGATCATTGCCAATCCAGCCAGCTGAGTACATAAATAATCAGACTATAAGAATATGTATAAGACAATTTATGCTGATCAAGATCACATGATGCCATTTGACCAGCTATAATACTAGTAAATCTTAGTTATTACTTACGAGTCGCATGGAGCATCCTACCTTTTATATAGAAGAACATCGTGACAGATATTACAAGGACATTGAAGAGGACCACTGTTATCCATGGCATCCCAGCAACAAAGTAACGGATCAACGCTAACCATATCAACGATAGGAAAAGGGGGAGTAATCCCCCACAAACAATTAATACAGGCCAGGATTTCCGAATATCTGCAACATATCTCTGCACAATATAAAACGTATCAGCTCCAAGAATCTACATATAGACATGCAAGCATGTGCAAGGCTCTCAGTTTTTATTTATTTATTTATTTATCCACAGGATCAAATGTCTCATTTTGGATCTAACAAATGCAGCTGAATAATATTAATCCCATGTGGCTTTTTAGTTCCTTTAGCAAGACATGTGATTGCTAGTATTTCCTTGTTGTATGAACATTTAAACTTATGTAGCTTGTAGACGAAAAAAAAGTTCGTCCAACGAACAAAACTGTGCTTTCCTAATACATGGGCAGACATGCCAGGGAGTCAGAACATATTTCTTCTGAAACAGATAAATGGACTAACAGTGCAAGTAGTACTAAGACAAACCTTTAAGACAGAAGATTTATAGTTGATGGTATTGTGAATCGTCTTGTCTATTAGCATGTTTTCATCAATGCTGGCACCACCCATCTGCTGCCAATGCTTCAGAGAGACATTGGATGGCCGTGCAATAAACTGGCAGCTCCAGTAGACTGCAGTGGCAGAAAGAGACCAAATTAGCACGTCCCTGAGGAATTTGCAGCATCTTGCTAAGTATTCGAGGACCTTATATTCAAATATTCATGTCAGACTTACCATTTATACTTGGAAATATGATGGGGTAACATGGACCCTGCAACTGAAG
Source organism: Poa annua (assembly GCA_026929855.1). Classification (NCBI taxonomy): domain Eukaryota; kingdom Viridiplantae; phylum Streptophyta; class Magnoliopsida; order Poales; family Poaceae; genus Poa; species Poa annua. Next base: position 88,152,366 of record CM049437.1, on the reverse strand, counting down.
CGAAGTGTTCCTCATTTCTGGTGTGAGATACTCAAAGTAATCGTAGTCCCTGTCGATCCAATCATCGACAGAGAGCCGTATGTCACCTTCCGGGTAGTCACACACAAAGTTCAGGCCATCTTCCGCGGGGAAGGGGCATTCCATCAGGCAGATGGCCTTAGCATCAGCTAGATTAATTTTGCTATCTTTTAGCCCACTTTGGTAAACCTGGTTGGGATTCATCCAGTAACGAACATCCAGCTCACTCAAATTTGGATCAGCATGTTTACTGCCACATATGTTCCCTCTGTAGTCTAGTCCATAAGTCAGCCTACATGATCATAGCAGAAAATGTAAAATACATATAGATGACTTCACCAAAAAAGGCATTATAAATTCTAAAAGCAATTTTTAACAGTGGCAACATGAGTAACACACCAAATGGTCCCTATCTCTGTGGGGACTTGATGTTCGTAAGAACAGACAACTACATCCATAAATCTCTGCAGCTCTTTAAATGAGTTGTGCCAAAAAAAGGGGAACAACAATATATGGATGGTGGCAGTGTGAGCAACCGACCATTTTAAGGACCACTAATTTGCTTTCTTGGTGTGTGTCCTCAATTGGAGGAGGCATGCGAATCAAGATTCACCTTGTTTGGCTAAACCTCGTTTCTACAATGTATATCCAGGGGAAGAAAGCTCCACAATAGGCAACAATCGCTTCTTGCATTTTATAGGGTTTTTTTTTGCGAATATTTTAGACCGTCATTTGGATGTATCAAACATCAAAGATCCAGATGAAATAAGAGAAAAATTGACGAATGTGCCACGCATTCACCAAAGGAGTGACCCCTAAAGGCAAAAATTAATCGAGAGTAAGCGGCACCGACAGCGGCAGAAAGAGAATGCAAACAGAACCAAAAAAAAAACGTTGGGGAATGGAGAGCGACCTGAGCGGGTTGCCCTGGTTGAACCCGAAGCTGGAGTTAACAATCATGGCGACCCAGAAGGCGGCGAAGAGGACGAGGAATGGCAGGTCGCGGCACTTGCGGTCGTGGCGAATGACGCCGGTTTCGGCGTCGTCTCCTCCTCCCCCGGCTCCGGCGGCGGAGGCGTGGCGGCCAATGATGGCGCCGAGGGGCCCTCGCATTGCGCCTTCCCGGAGCTCAGCTGCTCCGGATTTGAGCAGGCTGCTGCAGCCTCCTCCTTCTTCCTCCTCGGGCTAGTTGGGGAAAGTGCTGCTGCTGCCGCCGCTGCCGCTCCCTCTTCACTGCGAGACTGAGAGAGTGATATCACAGCTAAAAGCGTATACACGGTTTTACGCAAACCGACGGCGAACACGGGGATAGTTATTATTTACGTGAGTGAGGTGGGGAAAGCGGTGGGCTGTACGTTTGCGTCACGTGAGGTGACGGCTCCTCCGGTGCAGACAGGCCACCAGATCGCGCTGCCGCCGGCGCCGGGGAGCGATGGTCAGGGCGGTGGTCGCCGACGAGGCACGCATCAAGGCCTTCGAGGAAGGCGTCGCCTCCTCCGGCGCCCCTCGGTCCCAGGTCACTCTGCCTTCCTTCCTCCTTGCGCTCTTCCAACCGCATCAAGGTGGTGTTTGATTTGATCGGTTCTTCCTTCGTGCAGGTGGGGCTGGTGGTAGGCAAGCTCAGCGCCTCCACCGATCGCGCCCTCGTCTACTCCCTGCTCCCCACGCCGCCGACCGACGCAGGCGAGCCAGCGTGCTACCTCCGGGCCGCCGCCCCCTCGGCTGGCAAGGCCAAGTCCAAGGGGGGAGGGAAAGGGGGAGCCGCAGCTTCTTCTGACGCGCCGCCGACGCTCCAGTTCGATGTCGACTGGGTCGCTGAGCACGCTCGACAGGTGAAGTCTCCCGTCATCACTTATACTCTGCACAAACCCCTCACGATACCAATATCTGCTGCTCTAGGATAACTCATAACTCATAAGTCATAACAGCACCACTCGTCAAAATTGACAACTCTAAGTCTATTTATCCTTAGATGCAGACTAAACTTACAGAGTTCGCAACAAAATCTGACTCCTACCATTACTACTGTCATAGTGTCATGTAAGTTTCAGACCTTAGGTGTTGCACACCAGCAATATGTGTCTAATGCGAGTTGTTTGGTCAACTAAATCCAAAATTGAGCCATGTTTTGATTCTTTTGCCCGAACTCATACTATGGTAGCGCGACTTTTTTTGTCATGTCAACTCAGAATAACTACGTATTCGAGATTGTTGCTCAAATGTCCTCCTGGTTTGCAGGTGTCAAGGATGCTCCTTGGAGGAATGAGTGTCATAGGTATCTATATATGGGCTTCTGAAGGCTCCTTCAAAGCGACTTCTCCTGCTGTTTTATCGCAGGTAACAATAATGTACTAATTAACTGTACTACTGTTGTTGGGCCGCTAGCGTACCTTTTAGTTTTGTATACTTGCTCGTACATGGTTTTATGTTTGTAATGAGATACACATACACACGTATTATATGGTAACAAAATAAGGTTAGAAGAAGATTATAATGGAATTCAGGTCGCAGCTATTGCCTCATAGTAGTATAGAAAGGTAAAGATTTACAAATTAGGCTTGGTGTCTTCTTCATATTAGACTTTCTGTTGACCAAAAAATATTTCTAGTAGAAGTTGATGCTGCAAATCGTTAATGCCTGTCAAATGAAATTGACATGCTCATGATTTAGACGGAAGACACACAGTGCCCGACTTTAAATTAATAAAGCCACACTGCAAGCGTCATACAACATGGAACTAAGGAGGGTTCAAGGCACATCGGCCAAACATCCAATCAAGAATAAATCCACCTATAAGGGAGAGCAAAGCAACTACTCGAAGCTAGAAAGAGTTAGTGGACCAGGGGGCACAAGCGCCATGGGCAGACACAGCTGCAGAACTAGCAGGAAAGAACTACTGGCAAGGGTTGCAGGTGGCGCTGAAGAGGGCTTTAAGCATTGCCACCAGTGCATCCAGCAGAGGGACGACCTCGGCCTTGAGCAGTGGCTTTCAGAGCAGCAAGACATGCTCATGTTGGTCCTATATCTCTTGTCTTCGAATAATGCTTGGCAATTAACCAACTTGATGTGCCTATCTGGGCCAATTATACTGTCCTACCTGGCCCAACTATCCTCCCCTACCTGGCCTAGGTGTTCTGGTCTTTGCTTCAAGAATGTTGGCCTCATCTCAACTTGAATGTAACAAGTAGGTTACCTCTACCTTGTAATTCTAACAGCCTTTTACAATCCCATAACAACCTTCTTTAGAACAACAGGTACCAATTTCTTGTTTGATTCGTTTTATGAATCATGGGGTAGGTGTACCTTCTTCTGGCATGTGTTTTAGATTGTTTTGCCAGTAGTTTTTTGAATTTTTGGGGTGTACAGCGACTTCTTGATTTTTCTGTTATTCCTTGTACCAGGGCATGCAATTGTTCAGGTTATCAACTGATATTATTTTTGTAGGTTATTAGAGTGGTTTCTCAAGCAGTTCCTTGGTATGGCAGTGACTTCGATGAGAGGCTGCTCATTCATCTCTCTTATAGCCCAAGAAGGTGCATGTATTATTTTTGTTATCTTACTTTGGTTCCCCTCCCAATAAGTTATGTGGCAGGCTGGCACCATCTTCTTAGTACATTGAATTGATCAAGTTTAGGGATCTGCCGAGCTTGGATTTCAACAATTCTTATCTGGTTTTCCTTATTATAATTGTCCTAATTTGTTGTGTCAATAATGGTTATTGCCCATGGAAATTTGTCATTGCTTAGATACATGCTGATTTCAGTTTCTTATGGAAGGAACAAATCAATAAATACAGTTAATGCAGATGTAGGTCATAACATATGAACTTTTATGTGCTACAGGTGGTCCTGCCGTATATGTGAGATGGCATCAGGAAGCTTAAGGCCGTGTGACTTCAAATTTAGCAAACTGTTAACTTCCCTTCAAACTTTCAGATGCACATACAATTTTGAGACAAGGTACTACTTTTGGAATGCTGCGTACTAGTTAGCTAAGAAATTCTTGTGCCATTTATGTTTCAAAGCTGGAAGGGTGTCATTTTAGTGAATTGGTACATAAACAAACAACTACGCTTGTCAGTTTATAGTGTTAATATTCCAATGTTACCTTTTCTTGTCACGTTCTGGACTGATTACTTACAACGCATATTGGATAGATTGGCAGTTATTCAAGCCGAGCCTTTTAAGAAAGTTATTTCGAAGGCAATCAGTCATCTCACAAAGGAAGTGCAGAATGCCAAAGCTTTAATTGACGGAGTTCTGGTAAATTACCATTCCTTGGCCTTTATTTCAGTTTGAGAAGTGCAGAAAATCCAGCGTTCATCACCCTAAAAAGTGATAGTGAATAAGCTATGAAATTTTGTTATGTCTAACCTTGTTTGTGTTTAACACCCAGTTAAGCTTATAGTGTTCTCCCTATATTTTCGTCTAGTTTTCGGATGATATGGCAATCACTTCAGAGAGCTCACACGAAGTCGATTTTCTTGTACCTTTCAAGACCAATTTGCCTGCTGGAGGTGCCTCACCTAATGCTGCTTTCTAGCTTATTTTATGACTGATTTCTCTTGATATAATTATCCGAGCCTAATAGTTATCGCCTACACTAAAGAATGCAGTTTGGAAGGAGTTTCTGGGTTGCTTCTCTTTGCTGGATCTGTCAGTGCATTGGCATATTTAGGCCCAAAGGAATCTATTTCGGAAGCTATATCTGACCTGAAGGTATCTAGAAGATAAAATTTCAACTGTTATATGCGTATCCTGAACCTTGTTTTGAGTTGCCACTTTTTTATAACATTTTCACATGCAATTGTTCAAACCATGAATTTTATGACTTAATATCAATTGAAAATAGAACTGATCATGGTGAAAAGAAAGAGCCATTTTGGTTTGCATTTCGAAACTGGATTGGGAATTTGAATAATATGTGTCTGCATGAATCTACTGAAGTTTAATGGTATTTATTGCTCTTTATTTAAGTGAACTGAATGTCCAAATAGTTAACATGATAAATCTGTCCCTGCGTTGGTTTAATTCTTATGATTCTCCCGTCAAAAAAAAAAAAAAAAAAAAAAAAAAAATTCTTATGATTCTAACTTCTTGTTTTAAAAGAGTCATTGTGAAGATTGTTAGAATTGTCCGATATATTATAATGGTCAGTAAACTAACAGTATTTGTGCTGCCTTTGTTCCTATCCTACTCCCTGTTAAGGTGGACATCATCGCTAGCCTACGAAGCAGATTGGATATCATCCTCGATGAGGCAGATGATGACTCAACGACTAATTATGTGGATAATTTACCATCCCAGAAGGCCACAGAAGTTATTTTTCATGAGTTGAGGTATTTCCTATCTTCTGGGGAAATTTTCTGTTTATTTTTCAGTTTTATGGAAGCCTCGTTTGAATTTTTTTCTCCTCTCATTAATGTATTCAAAATGATAACTATAGACATTTTTTCCTTCAATTATAAGCCTACCCCAACTTGCTTGGGAAAAAGGCTTTGTTGCTGTTGTTATATAAGCGGAAAATCGTGGACGACATTGATGTATATTATTATCCAGAGCATATCTGAATGCATGTTTTTTCTACGCAACTGATAACATCCTTCTCTTTTTTACAAACAGAGAACCTTATAGTTTCTCATTCCCTCGAAGGATTCTGATTCCTTGGTTGGCTGGTTCCTATATTTGTGACTATTTGCAACAGTCAGAGACAACAAAGGTACTTTTGTTCTCTCCTAGCTATAGTCTGAAAGCAGCAGGGATCTCGACTCTCATGTCCATAATGATTAAGCTTTTCTAGAGTATGTGAATAGCAGGCTTATGTCCTCTACATCTTGTTCCCTGGTTGGTCCGGTGGCCCATGCTTTGTCTCATCTACTGCACAAGAACATAGTATGATATGGGCTTGACGCACCCGCACCTGCTTGTTGTACCTGCAGGATGCAATGGAGCGCTGCAAGGAAGTGATATCGCTGGAAACAGGCGTGGAGGACTCTTCAATCCTAGAACCGGAAGTCGAAGCGGCGGCTTCTGCCACGCTTGAATCGTTCTGGGATGTGGTGCCTGGAGCTTCATCAAGTGCGCGCGCCGGTCCCAGTCTGAAAGATGGGCAACCTGCACAGTCAAATGGTTCGAGGAGGACACAAGGCAGCAACAGTCTCAGCATTCTAGCTGCTTTGTTTGCCCTCCTGGTGGCTCTTTTGGTTGGATTTATGTTCGCATTCTCTGCCAACTCAAAAACATAACTAATTGTGTGCCACATCAACCAGAGACCAATATGACATATTTTACATTTTCCCCAGAATTCAGCTCTGGAAGTGAAAAAGTTTGTTTTTGGCGTACATGATCCATCCTTATATGCGAACTGTTTGTAGGTGCTACGGCAGCTGCACTTACGTGATCCATCCTTTTCTGTGAGAGGAACAAATCGTATATGGAGCATTCTTTTTAGTGATGTAAGCCGTGGGGTCGTTGTCGTTGTTTGGGCATATTGAGATGTGTGATGTCTAGGCTACAGCCTACAGTAGTACTGTATGAGCCTAGAGGCGATGATCATGCTGGAGGAAGAATTCCCTCTCTTTCCAGTTTGCACCCACCAAGAGGAGAAAAAGCATCTGGCTTGCCAACGGATGGACGGCTCGTAATTAATCTTTCTCCAGCAAACTTTGCACCGAATGTGTTCTTCCTGTCTTAGCAGGTTATTGAGTTGACGCTACCACCAGTGAGTGTTGGCCTTGGGAAGTAGGCATCTGTGACTGATGATGAGAACAGCCTGAAATCAAAGTCAACCAGCAGCTGCCAATATCTGCTGGGTTCGATTTTGACATGTCAAAATATCTCTGTTTGCAGCTCCAAATAATCCAAATTTATGCCGCTGCTGCCAAGACCCGAATTTAAATAGAGCAAGGAGGGAGTGGCGTACATAGTACATGCACGCATGGCGACAGGCGCTAACTTTTGCTGCTCTGCCTGCCTCTTGGTGTGTCAATGGGCCGCCATCATCGGTTCAAGTTCAGTGTTCTCCTATTCTGTGTTAAACTGACATAGCTCAGAGTCAACTGACTCAAACATCTCCTCTCTTCATATTTTACTTGCTACGAGTTCAATATTTCATGCTTACGAATATTTTAAAAGAAAGATTTACATTATCTAGTCCGTCAACATGTAAATATGTACTAATGCACTACAGTTGCAAGCAAGCATATGCCAAGAAGAACAAGCAGCATAGACGTCACTCATGCCTCCTTCCTATAAATCCTGCGTCCCGTTTGGCACCTCAAGCTAACAACCTCACTTCCCCCACAAACAAGATGGCATCGGCACCGGCAATGGCCACCACAGCGGACCCTGAGGCGCTCACCGACTTCCACGGCGGCGCCAAGCGACCCTCCTCACTGCTCGCCCGGGCGCGGGACAACCTGACGTTCCGGTCGGCGTGGTCGGAGCTCAACGGCGCCATGGGCGACCTGGGCACCTACATCCCCATCGTGCTCTCCCTCGCGCTCTCCCGCAACCTCGACCTCGGCACCACGCTCATCTTCACGGGCATCTACAACGCCGTCACGGGCCTCGTCTACGGCGTGCCCATGCCCGTCCAGCCCATGAAGTCCATCGCCGCCGCCGCGCTCTCCGACCCGTCATTCGACATCCCCGAGATCATGGCCGCCGGCATCCTCACCGCCGCCTTCGTCCTCCTCCTCGGCGTCACCCGCCTCATGAGGCTCGTCTACTGGTTCGTCCCGCTCCCTGTCGTCCGCGGCATCCAGCTCGCGCAGGGCCTCAACTTCGCCATGGCCGCCGTCAAGTACATACGCTACGAGCAGGACCTCGGCAAGGGAAAGTCCGCGGGGAGGCGGCCCTGGGCCGGGCTCGACGGCCTCGTGCTCGCCCTCGCCGCCGTCTGCTTCATTGTACTCGTCAACGGCGCCGGCCAAGACCACGTCCAAGTGGCGCCGGCCACCATCGCCGCCGCCCAGGAGGAGGAAGGAGAAGAAGGACAGGGAAACAACAGCCGCAGGAGCTGGAGGCGGCGCTGGGCGTCGGCGATCCCGTCGGCGGTGATCGTGTTCGTGCTGGGCGTGGTGTTCGCCATCATCCGGCACCCGGCGGCGGTGAGGGAGCTCCGGGTGGGGCCGTCGAGGATGCGGGTGGTGCACATACCGAGGGAGGCCTGGAAGCAGGGGTTCATCAAGGGCGCCGTGCCGCAGATCCCGCTCTCGGTGCTCAACTCGGTGGTGGCCGTGTGCAAGCTGACGCGCGACCTGTTCCCGGAGAAGGAGGCGTCGGCGACGTCGGTGTCGGTGACCATGGGCGCCATGAACCTGGTTGGCTGCTGGTTCGGCGCCATGCCGTGCTGCCACGGCGCTGGTGGGCTGGCGGGGCAGTACAAGTTCGGCGGCCGCAGCGGCGCGTGCGTGGCGGTGCTGGGCGGGCTCAAGCTGGCGCTCGGGCTGCTCCTCGGTGGCTCCGTGTTGCGCGTGCTCACAAACTTCCCCGTCGGGCTGCTCGGCGTGCTGCTGCTCTTCGCCGGCGTGGAGCTCGCCATCGCCGCCAGGGACATGTCGTCCAAGGCTGAGGCGTTCGTCATGCTCGTCTGCACCGCCGTGTCCCTCGTCGGCTCCAGCGCCGCGCTAGGCTTTCTCTGCGGCATGGTGGCGCACGGCCTGCTGCTGCTAAGGGCTTGGCCAGTTTCTTCCATGTAAAAAGAATGCAAACTCTACTACATACATGTATACGCACCAGCAATTGTATCATATCAAATTGATCACGTGTTCATATGCTATTACACTTCATCTCTTATGCTCTCCAGAAACGATCTTAACTCTCTCGCTTTCCTCTCATGATCATCATCGTCCTCGTCAGTAGCGATAACACTAGTGTCAGCTTTGCTAATGTCTATTACATTCTTGTCATGCTCATCGTTCCTTCTTCTCCTGTCGATGACAGCCGGAGAAGGAGAACACAAATCAATGGCGTCAGCTTCTGATTCTGCTAACGAATTAATCTGTACATTACTTTGGCTACTGGATACCCATGCCCCATGGATGACTGGCGGCGATGCTTCAGCCGGGACACGGCCGGCGGCGCTTGTTCCAGCTTTACGCCTGTCATCTGAAGCGCCCGACATGCTGCTTTTCTCAGGGAGATTGCTTACATCTGTGAGAGCTCTTCGTTCAGCTTCGTTGTGGGTTGGCAAGTCTTGCAAGCTGCAAGTTCTATCAGCAACCAGAGGCAGGGGCGAGGACAGATCGATCAGGTCGTCGTCCAGGGTGAAATTCAGAGCATCACTGGACTGGGTGCTACTCTGTGACTCCAAATTCTGAGCATCACTTGACTGGCTGCTACTCTGTGACTGATTCATACCGGTAAGCAGACTTTGGCACTGCAGATCATTCCCACTCATGGTAGCTGCGGTTGATCCGATGAACCTCTGGGACTTGCAAGCCCGGAGGGGCGGGGATGGAGAAGATAGATCAACTATATCCATGCCAGGTGCCATGACACACACATCTGCTGTCTGAGTGCAGTTGCTTGCAGGTGGAAACGTGGCACACTCGGACTCGATACCGAGCAACAATTCTTGGAGCCGAGCATCAACATCTTTTACTTCAGCTTGTTGTGCTGATTTCTTGGGCCTAGCTTTCCTCTTTTGCTTCTTGTCTTCATCCTTCTTTTCCAAAAATTCAGTTATCTTTTCTGGACATGTGCTGTAATTGCACAGGTAAGGATTTCAGAAGGTTAGCAAACTAAATCCTTCTTTATGCTACGGTCGTACATTAAAAGATTGGCTGATGCAGTATAGGACAGGAGGGACAAAACTACTGATACCTTCTAATGAGATCTCCTGGAACCACTGAAGCTTGGAACCCATACATGTTTCTCCATGAAACCTCATAATACTCATTCCCATGAACTTTCCGCTGCTTCGTAATTGCCAATACAGGGCATGGTACTGGAATCTGCAATTATATGCTTAGACTTGATAAGTATAACTAGAATGTTTACTTAAAAAATGCCCTGTGCACGAAAGCTACTACCTCACTCAACGATGGTTTCATTCCTAGAGCTGAAGACGTAGAGCGAAGATTTCCAAACCTTCGAAGTTCTCTCTCAGCTATCTTAGGAAGGATGTATTCATCTGCAGACATACTCAAGTACATAAGTAAACAGTGACTGTACATTCTATGGCATACAGCTGCTCAATTCACGCATAACAGGATAGGATTTAAAATACCAGTCTTCTCTGGGGTCCATTCAAAATATTTCTCACATATCTGTTGGAACTCTGACCGACGAAATGGGTGCTGGCAGCATACCCTATGGACATACAAAAATATTAATAATCAGAAGAAAACAGTTAGCCAACCCCCTATATATGTTGTACAACATGGGCATGGGGCATGGGTCATCTCCACCCCCACACCCCAAAAAGAAGAGAAGAGAAGAGCTAGCTGAAGATGCACGGCTTCTACATCTTTTATAAACCTGATACTATAAACCAAACAAGGCAGTACATTTCTCCAATATTTAATTACCTCCGCACATCTTCGGAATCAGGTGAATGACATTTTGGCTCCAGAAATGCATTTATCACCTCATGGAATTGGACACCAGAATCTTGGCTCGTCCCAACCTCTGTAATTAAGAAAATACAGTGCATTATGCGTGTGGTACAACGAGGTAAGATCTAGCTACAAAAATACTTATTGCAAACTTGTTTACCAAAGGTACTTGTTTTTTTGCACACGTCGCCGTCACCAGTCTTGTTTTGGTTAATGCCAACTTTTTTGCCTTTACATTTCCTCGTAGCTTTTACTCCATCAGATAAAATCTGATCAAGGATGTAATCATCTCCCACGGACTTTACGAGACGACATGCTGCTTCCTGGAGCACTTAAAAGAACCATTACAGACTATAGAGTTTCAGATAGTAAAGTATAAGAACAATTGCAATACAATCACACTGTACTAAGTTATAAGTATTACACATCTAAAAAAAAAAGTTATAAGTATTACAGAGTTATATCAATCCAAAATAAACACCATGCATTTCGTACTTACCGGGCCAAAACCGCGAACTCCACTAGAATAATCACAACCAAGAAGCACTGCAAGTGATATCTGGAAAATTTGGAAGAGTTAAAACTAGTTCAAAGAAACAGATCAAATATGTACATTCTAGGAATAGAAAATAGGAAGCAATTCAAAACTCCCGATGAAGCAGAAACATGTAAAATACCAAAATATGAGTCTTTTAGCTAGTTATAGGAGGCAGGTGGCATCATGTTATTGTTGCTGAATATTTACCGGAGTGAGCACATTAGGGCACAAGTCAGATTTATTTTTTGTGCAACTTCCAATGGCCCCTAGCTAACAATGATGCCAGCTCACCGAAAAAACTGTAATATCAAAGGTAACTTTCCGTAGGACCTCTAAAACAGATCTGTTTGGTAATTATCTACTATTACTGTGCTAGTTCAACAAGATAGAACCATTCCGAATACAATTTGCTGCATCTCTTCCAAGATCGAGTGATCTTGGGGTGTATATATAAAATTTCTTGTTATTTTTGGTCATATAGCCTTTTATAGACCCCACAAAAAATATAGCCTTTTATGGAAGAGTCAAATTATCCGCTGCAAGACATCCCATATGATCAAGTCAAAGCAGGATAGATCATGCAACATACCAGTGATTTCCTGCCAAAACCAAGCTTTTTCTCTATGTCCTCCATTTCGTAGCAAATGACATAACCACCATCCCCTAATTTAAGAGTGAATATGAGCAAACCATGAGAGTTTAAGCAACACAAACAGGACCGCTTTGCAATGAAAAAGAAACAAGCAGACAATTGGAGGGTTCTTTATAATTACAGTGACATTCAACAAACCAGTAATTCTTAGAGATCAGCAGTACCTATGAAAACATCTCTGTAAACTGTCCTTGCGCCGAAAAGAAATGCATCTGAATCTGATGTAAAACAGCCTTCCTGAAATAACATAAGCCAGAAATAAGTAACATTGCAGAGGCTGGGGCTTTGCTCCAATTTCAGAAAAAAGAGATAAGTAACATACATGATATCAGATGATTAGGAAAAGTAATGTACTTACGCACGATGAGGTTAAATTCAGCAATGCACATTGTGCTTCTGCCTCCTCCACACTGTTAAAGAAAACAAGGAATACAGTTACAGGGGTTTGTTAATAATTTCAGGCCTTATTATCAATCAATAGATTAACTGGAGAAGAGATGAACCTACCCATCCAAGCAAGGGATGCCCAGGGCCAACCCAAGATGCTTCGCCTCTTTAATCATGCGTGAGAATTCTGATCCCTTATTCCGACGCAGCGAGGTCAATGGTTGCGAACTCGTCTCATCAGAATTAGCCTAAAGTGAATCAACAACTGGGTTCACACAAATGAAATTGGCCGCATCATATTGCAGCAAGTGTGGAGTTTAGTTAGATTATAACTGACCTCAGAACTGGATCCCAGCCTGCGTCTATAAGTAGCCAACTTGATTGAAGGTATTGCCCCATCTGAAGACAAGAAACACACCCAAGAACTGAATTTTATATCTGGCGCCCCATTCCATCCTATTCGCTAAATTTCCCAGCCCCAGGTGGGACTCCATTAGTAGGCTAGGGTGAGGGAGATTCCGAGATGAACCTGTGACGAAGATGAGGCTGCAATTGAGGGCGAGGAGGGCGCGGATGCGGTGGAAGAGGTTCTTGAGGTAGACCTTGTCCTTGACGAAAGCCGGCGACCGATTGGCGCTACAGAACTGCACGAGCCAGCAGGAGAGGTCTACGCACACCTTCTTGTTCCTTCCAACCATGGAGAGCACGGAATCAGCGGGGGCAGGCCGCAGGTGAGGGAGGGGGGACACGCAGGCGAGCAAGCGAGCGAGGGTTTCGGGACTCACTGGAGGTGGTTGAGCGGCAGCTTCTGCTTGCAGGAGTCGAGAATGTCCCACAGGTTCTTGACCCCCATGGCCGCTACCGCCGCAAGGCACTACCGGAGCCGGAGGAGACGCCGGCGGCGACGGCGACGACGGCGGAAAGGGGTTTGGTGGGGGGATTTGGATTTGCATTTGAGTTTCAAAAAGTGGAAACGGCTGTTTTGTGGGTAATTTTTGCGGAACGCGGTGAGCCAATGGGGACGCCTCTTACAGAAAGTTACGTAGTTTAGGAGAATACGCTTTCAACCTATTATTGTGCGGTACTAGCATGTTACATAATTTATGTCATAAGAGAGTGTATTAGTGAAAGTATGAATTCCAGTCCATTTTTAATTATAAAAAACATTTTTAACACTTTTAGAGTACTTTTATTTTCAGCCATTAATTTTTTTGAAAATACAAAAACATTTATTTTTATTGCATTTACAAACCAAAACCTCAAAAGATCATCTTTACTTGTTTTTATTATCATTGCATACTTTAGTTTTATTATTGCATTGCATTTTACTTTTGCACGTTTTTATTTCAGATTTGCTAACACTTTGTGCTTGACAACCACACGGTGAGGTTGGAGACAAAAAACAATTTACAATTATTTTATAACTTGGTTTAAAAAGGACAAGATGATAAAATAATTCTACACACATTTTCTCGAGAGTTTGATATTACCCTCGACTCACCTTGTGGGGAAGACCTCCCGTACTATAACACTCTACTCCTAGAGTCCCAACAACGAAAAAGTTTTCTGGCGCCGTTTAGGCGTTGAGGAATCATCACGTACCCTCGGCTTGGAAAGCCGAGGTCTTAACCAGTGGACTCAGTTGGAAGCGATAATCCGTTCAACCTCGTTCTCTGAGGACAATGACAACATTTCCTGGACACTGGATGCGACAAGGACTTCAGTGAATTCCATGTACAAAAAACCGTCGCAAGATCGTGGCCCACTTCCAAGAGGTTTGGACGGCCAAGATCCCTCTCAAGATCGGAATTTTCTTCTGGCAACTCATCTTAGATCGGCTCCCGTCAGGCGCCCAGGTGGCCACAAGGCAAGGCAGGGGCCTTCCGATGGCAAGTGCGTCCAGTGTGGCGAGGTGGAAGACGCCACCCATATCTTCTTTAAATGCTCTTCTGCAGTGTTTATGTGGTCTTTCATGCGTCGGGTCTTGGGGAGGACCTGGTGTTCTGTAAACGTAGCCCAATTTTTCGCTATTCTTTCAGACTTCGCGGGTCGGACGCGTAGACTTATTTGACTCCTTTTTCTCGCACAAGGTTGGGCGCTTTGGGCTGTGAGGAAAAAATAGCTATTGAGAGGAAAATTAGGAAGCATCCAGATGCACACAGAAGCAGTCGGATGCCGCAACATGTGTTTCCTGTCTTGGCTAAGCTATATGCCGCAACATTGTAACCTAAACCCTCCTGCTTTGTTAATTCAAAACTGGGCATGTGCATTTTATCTAAAAAAAAGTAGGCATAGCTGATTATGAGGCATGTAAGCTTGCCTTTGGAGAAACCGGAACAAGGCTTTCCGTGTAAGGAAGTAGGTCAAACCAACATAAATCTTCCCATGCATGCCCCAAGGTGTCTTCATTGGGCCCAAGGAACATTAGGCCATCCATATCAAATATGTTGTCTTCGTTTACAGCGTGAGCTTCCTCGTAACAATGGACGAGATAATTACCTTCTCGTATGAGAATCCCACCATTGCTAAGTGAGGCCATTGGATGGCATCGATTTGACATATTGATTATGTAACAATGGTGCCACTCCGGGTCTAAGATATCTCTCGTCATATAGATCATTACTCGTTGCAGAGACTTGCAAAAGAATGTAGCGCATAATTCACCGTCAAGCTCGTGGAGAACGACATCTTGATCTTCAACAATAGGAAACACATTGGTAAGCAATGGAGTGACACCAAACGTTTCGTGTTCAAGGCTAAAACGGACCAGCCCCCGCGGGGGGCATCGCTGATTTTCCTTATCGATGAAATAGAACAGGCACCCCTTGCAGTGAGTGGCAGTCTGCGGACACTGGATAAGGTATGGTGGATCCACCAAGGTCTCCGTCCAAGAGCTATCTTGGCCATTAATGGTGAAGACCTCCATCCCCATTGCAATAGAATCGTAGTCAAAAGAACGGTAGAAAGAGCGTGCAACCTTATAGTTGCCGGTGGAAGCATCAAGGCCAAAGCCAACGGGAAAGCAGGTGGGATAATGCAAAACATTGCGCTGGCTCTCGGGCAAAGCAATGGTATCTCTAGTGGCCGGGTTGAAAACGTAAGTGTTGGTGTTGGTTGGGAGCAACGCCAAGCCATCACAGTGGGCCATTTGGGACACCAGTCCAAACTCGCCAGCCGGGAAGTGCCTCCCGTATAGCAACGTCGCGATATCCCTCCTCCTCGTCGTCCTCCTCTTCCTCATGTCGACTTGTTGTTTTAAAGACCACTGGTAGAAGCGGATGTTGGTAGAGAAAGTGATTGAAGGATTTGGTCCCATATGAACCTGGGGGACGATGAGGAAGGAAGACGGGTTGTTATGTTGCCTCTGCTTGGAGCACTGGAGGTGCGCACGAACAAAAACAGGGTCAGAGATAATGGCGTGCCAGGCCTTGCTGACCAACTTGAACCTGGCCAGCGACTCCACGGGCAGCCTGATTAAGATCTCCCACACCATGTCGCCCAACAACTCCTCGTACATAGGCTGCAAACTCCTCACCCTTTGCTTCCTCCGTTGCACTGTCCCCGTCATTTGCTTCATCGCCGGCGGCGAGACGCACGCGTAGCCAGAAGCTCACCTAGAAGCTAAAGCAAGGTTGGTGGATCCGCACGGAACACAAACGCTAGAGGCTAGGCTAGCTTATAAGTTATCGCTGATATACACGAATCAAAGAGAGACCGGCCGGCCGGCTAACCTAGTCGATATAGAATTCTAAACCTATTCGGATACAACCTCAAATTTCAAAAAAAAAAAAAAACGCGTAGCCGCCGAAACCAGAAGAGATCCCTGCAAACTGAATCATGCCGATGTCACGCCGTGATTATTTATCTACGTGTTTTCTATCTTAATTAATCTAAACCCGGCCCCTGCATCGCGTCAGTCGTCAGATTTATTTTTGAAACACAGTCTCACATAAACGCGCGTACACACGTCCTTATAAACGCACACACATACACCCTACTCATATGAGCACATCTGAAATATTGAGCCGGTGGATCGAGTATTAAGATTGACAAAGTTACCACGGGCGTCTTGCTGTCGACGGGAACGTCGCCTCACACTGAAGAAAATTCCACGTAAATACAACACTCATATGTCAAACCTGTGGTTTGAACTCTGATAAGCTAAGGGTACCACAACCACCCGGCTAACCATCTGCGTTGAAGCTGAGCTGGAAAGGGCGTGACGTCACCCATACAGGTAGTTATAGTTGCCTATCGTGTGTGTTGCAGGATCAAACTTGATAGAAAACAGTGTAATCTTCTATTCCTGAACCCTAACTGCTACCGTCTTCTCCCGAATTCCCAATTTCCCCCTCCAATCACCTTTCTGAATTGTATCTGGATAAGTAAGGGTGTTACGTTTAGTATCAAGAGCCATCTCAGATCCGCGGCATTTGGTCCAATCGAAGTAATGTGTGAGAATATTTTCTCCTGATCGTTTGGGTCAGGATCAAAGTTCCATCCGCGAAAAGTTTCCCTTCGGAAGCACCTAGGTCGTTCGCGAGCTCTAGGACGCAATGCACACCGTTGTTGTCATCTCTATCAACGCTTCCTTCGGTTGAGGCGGAGCTCTACTGTCCACTCGTCGATCTTCTTCTAGGCTCTATGGGTGGGTTGTACGTTGGCAAATGCCTTTTGAAGTTAGGGTTGTGCTTCTGAGATGTCTACTCCGATTGTGACGCGGTCGAGTGGTTATGTTCCCTGAGCCCTCGCCATCTCGGCCGGGTTAGGCAAGGCGAGTCTTGTTGTGTGTTCTTTGGGTGTGCGTTATAAGCCGGTTGGCATCGTGTGAGTGTTGTATGATTTTTTGGTCCGGTTTCCGTCATAAACTGGACTACTCCTTTTCTAATCAATGAATTTAGCGGTTCTTATGTTCATAGGGAATTGAAGATTACTTAAACTTATACTCCAATTCTCGGGGCGCAGCACAACACAAAATCAAAATTGACTATTTAATTAACAAACTGTACATTAATACTTCAAAGACGTGCGTGGGATCGATTTAAGCAGGTGCACACAGTATAGCGTTCTGGCAGGGCAATCACAAATGAACATGGATCGACGGTAGGTTCACTTGGCGTCGTATCTGGTGGGGTCGACGTCGACGGTGGCGAGCACCACGGCGATGCCGAGGAGGAGCACGACGACGGCGGTGAAGTTGACGAGCAGCGCCTCGGCGCCGTGCTTGGCGAGGCTTAGGGGCGGGGCCTGCAGGAACGTCATCTTCTCGAGGAAGCCGAGCTGCGTGGTGCCGACGGCGAGCGCGAAGACGAGGAGCCCCAGCACGGCGTGCCACGGGACCGAGGCGCGCCTGGTCTCCGGCTTGGCGCCCGGGAAGAAGAAGGCGAGGAACCCAGCGAGCCACTGGGCGGCGTAGAGGGCGACGGTGGCGATGCCGAGCCAGGCGTGCAGCGAGTAGAGGTTCGGGATGGCGGCCTCGGCGTGGTACTTGAACACCGCGTAGAGGCCGACGAGGCCCAGGGCGAGCGCCACGGCGTGCAGCGCCAGGTGCGCCTTCTTCCGGTTGTCGCGGGTTAAGGTGGTGGCGGACGGGAGGGTGCGGTAGGCGAGGATGGCCTCCCCGCCGATGACGATGAAGCCGATGAGCATGAGCGGCGGGTGGATGTTGAAGATCTGCTGCTTGTTGTGGGAGCGGAAGGCGAGGCCGCCGCGGAAGCCGATGCACCAGAGAAGCACCAGCGCCGTCGCCGCCGCCGCCAGGAGGTGCACGGCCAGCGTCCGCGCTCCCGCCGCCCTGCCGCCGGTCGCCGCCTTCATCGTCCTGGCTCGCTCGTTCTTGGCAGCAGGCCGGACTGACAGTCCGTTGGTGCGTAACTGAATGGAACTGAAACCACGGCCAGAGGTGCACGTAGCTGCAGTACTGGTGGCCGGCGGTTACGTTTATATGGACGTGGTTGCTCTTGCCGCCGCAGCCACGCATGGCGATGGGAGGATTTGATCGATCTTTTTGTAGCTGGACTGCTTTGTTTTCTTTTGATTTTTTTGGGCAAGCTTCCTGCATGTGTCATGGTTGTCGATTGCCATGTCGATCGGGAGATGAAGGCACCCAGGACTGATCGAGTGGCTGCAGTTTGAGCCAAATCACAGGCACCGCACGTCGCGTCGCTGGTAGTAACATCATATTTATGCCTGGGCGGCCTTCACGTTCAAGCTTTAAAAGTGAAGCTACGTTGCTTCGCCGTCACATCTGCATCAGCATACATGCACGCATTTCCTTCAAATTTGTGCAGTTGCATCCGTAGTTCTAAATAACCCGCTATAGCCACAAAATAACTCCGCTATAGCTTTTGGAGCATGTTGTCGCCAAATGAATTCATTTAGTACTACCTCTGATCCAATAAACCTGTTGGGAGGTTTGTACCACCGTAATATAAACTCCCAATATACACAACTCCTGACAATTATTTTGGTTCGGAGGGAGTACAATTTTTCGCTATAGCCCATTTAATTTGGTTTTATCCCGTTATACCTCTTTTAATGGGACGTCGCTATTTGTTATAACCCACTATTTAAAACATCGGTTACATCCATCCATGTGAAACTCGATCAAGCGTGTCTAGTGCACCCACACGGCTTCATGCAGCACGGGCAACATAATTTAAAGCATTGAGGAGATAGATGTTCGGCCTGGATTTTAAGTTTTCCGTGCACCACAGGCACATGCTTATATCCATCATCGAAGTATCTGAAGAGATAGGTGTTGTGTGACCGTCTAAATGCAGGTTGATTCGTTGAACGAGATCGATGCGCAAGTTCGTTTTCAAATCTCATATGCAGTAGCAAACGCTTTGTCTTTTTTCTTCTTTTGACGGGAAGCAAACGCCCTGTTGCACAAGGCAGGCGATTGATATGTACGTACGTAATACGTGTTATTTTTTTTTGGCATGAAGTGCGATACTGGGCCGGTATTGGGCGATCAAGTGGCTCGGCCGGAATTGCAACATTAACATGAGTGTGATATTCTTTCAGATGGGCCGGCCTTTAAACATACAGTTCAACCTGAAGCACCGGGGGTAAATCCTATTTGCGCCGCCAGTCGCGGCGCGGGAGCCTCGAGCCGCACACCCGGGGACAACAACGGGCCAGCCCAATTGAGCATTTTGAGGTTTTCCCCCTCTTATATCGTTTTTCCTCTCCTTTCCATTTCTGTCCACTTCTTTTGTTTCATTTTGTTCCTTTTTCATTTAAATGTTTTTTTAGGTTTATAAAAAATTAAAGGTTTGAAAGATGTTTTAGTTTAAAAATGTCCAAATTTGAAAAAAAATGGATTAAAAGAATGCCAAATTTTAAAATGTCCAGATTAGAAAAATGGTCAAATTTTGAAACATTCACCGGTTATGAAAAAATGTTCACGTATTTAAAAAAATCTTCACGTATTTTGAAAAATATGTTCATAGATTAAAACAATGTTTTATGGATTTGAAAAAATGTTCACGGGAATTACAAAATGTCCAAAGGTTCACAATCAAGTACAATCACGAGTTTTAAAAATGTTTAGAGTATCAAAAAATATATTCATGGGAGTTTGAAAAATTGCTAACATGTTTGAATAAATGATAGTAGTTTTGAACAACATTCATGACTTGACATGTTTAAATATATGTTTCACTCAGATTACAAAGATGTTACTACATATAGAAATGTTCACATGTTCAAAAATTGTTTCACTGAGGTTTAAGCATTGTTAAGAAGTTTTTAGAAATGGTCAGTGGTTCAAAAATTTGTTCACGATGGGTATTTTTTTTAAAAGTATGTTTATATAATAAAAAATTTACTGTTAAAAACATATCCACCTTTCAGGAGTATTCACTAACAAAAGTTTAGAACAAAACATGATACTTATAAATTAAAAATTATGTTTTAAAATAGACATGTAGCAGTACATAGTTGTAGCTTTCTCGGCTAATGTACTAGTATGTCAACGACATAGCTACACAGTCGGCTCGCCTTTTTATTTGTCTGTATGATGCACACGCTAGTTCTGGTTAGTGGGCCGACTCAGAAATCGTCTTTGTTTTCTTTGTTTTAGGCGGTGCGAGTCTACTTTGCCGCAAGTGGTGTATGGATCGATTTTGGTCTCGCAATTAACAAGCTTCATTTTTTGTCGTTTGGCACCTATCATTTTTATGAAATTCATTTCAGATTCCATACCAAACATGTTCGGTTGTCATGAAATTGAAATGTTATTTTAATTGGAATTTCAAAGAATGACTATGCTATGTTAAGTCAATTCATGTTCCTAATGTTGTCATTTATCTGAATTTCATTTCATTTCATTCTGCCAAATAAAATGAAATGATGGGTGTCAAACGTGCCCTAAGATATCTAACCTCCCCGTCAGTTAATTGTATGTATTTGTGTACAAATTTGAAGCATCTACTCTAGTTATTCACACAAACAGTCACCCCCTCTGCTTTTTTTTAGTCTTTTTCACCCTGAGGGTTCATCTCCAATAAATTCTCAACTCGTGCGCCCGTGGGGCTCTTTTTGAGGGTTCATCTCCCATGAATTATGAATTGCACGTCTTGGCACTTCAGCTACTCCATGCTTTTTTAGTTCAGCTTTCACCTCAAATTTATTAACTTCGCTCTTCAACTATTGAAGAATTCTTCATCTTTGACGGTCACATCGAGGAGAACGAATACCTTGATTCAACGAGGAGGATCTACACTTCCTGTACCAGGGGATACCTTCGATGTCATGTCATTTGGATGCCCTTGGTGTGGATAGAGTGAGTCCCATCGGGTTCAGGGTGTCCGTGCACAAGGAATCAGCTGACATGGGAAACTAGGATGCCAAGCCGAGTAGCCTACCGAGTGTACACAAACCTTCGCCTTCATACACCCATCAACCTCATAACAATAACGAGACACCCACTTGGGATCCAACCACATATAAGTATATGGTTGTTATCATATGACTATGTTTCGGTGCCGGAAAATTATAAATCTGACTTCAAATGCTAGTTTCAGGATCTTCTAGACGCGCATCACCCCTTATTTTTATCATCGGTAAACTATTTGTACTTTGCTTTTGAGTATACTTGTAGTTCGTAATATTTTGATTTTCTAGTATACCTGTAATTTTTTGTGTACTTAGTTCCTATACTTCATAAGAGATTATTTTTTGTATTGCATAGTGTGTACTTAAAAATGGAAAAAACAAAACAGAACAAATACTATAAAACAGAAACACAAACACACGCTTACATGTGTGACACATGTCATCATGAGAACGGCCTTGCATGCGGGGTGGAAATTTTGGAAGGTTGGTGTCCCACTAGTGGTACCCGATTTAGCCTACTTTGTGTATCTTTTACTGTTTATTTGTTATGATGGCTGAATGCTAGGCGCAAAATGTGAAGGACTACTACTTCTATTTTTATTAAAAATCATCAATATTCATCTAAAAAGTGGTCTTTGATATTCGTTATGGGTCAATTTCTTCAATCTAATATACTTTATCTAGTCAATTGATAACTCCGATCGGCCGCAAAATTGAGTGGATTTTCTCGCGTGATGACCATATCAAATTTCTACCAACTACTTCAATTGACTAAAATTTAGTTAAATTTATTCCTTTTTATTAATTAATTAGACGGGACATGTATGTCAGCGTGGCACACGTTGTTAGCTACACAAACCTTGATGAACAATAGCCACAATCATGCACCTAGTGACACACGAGGTTAGTAGCCCTAACCTTGATTACAAAATAATCAGTCAAGTTAGGACCAATGATGTCATGTGCCTACTTTTTCAGACACTTTATATAGCTTTTAACATCCATGTTTTATGAGAATTATGGTGTCCACGATCCTACTAATCTTTCGATTAGATATATAGACTGAATAAATGATCAAGGTCGATCAGGTCGTCCGGGCAATGCACCCAAAAGCGCTTAAGGAGTGTTTCTAGAGACAAAACTTGATATAAATCAATGAAAATCCTCCCCAGATTAGAAAAGAATTCCTCCGCCAACAACTGGGTAGAAATATGTTTTTTCTAAAGCATCTCCGGCACCAACATATTGTTACATGAGCGTGGTTGACGTATATCGGTAGGTAGCCAACAAAGTAGTGTTGGCGTATATTCTAGGCTGTAGCTAGCAAGTCTCACACTCTCGCACTGATGACGCAGCCACGTACATACGATGCGACGCTGATTAAAGTAGAGAGAACAAGGAAATTATTTTTGCTTGCCAATCTGTCACACCTTGCGATGGCAAATGGAGTGATGGAGTTATACCTAGTGCCTCAACGAATTATAAGATGTGTTCGGTATTTCAGTGTGAATTATATATACAAACTGAAATGATGAACATATACACTGAAACACGACTAAGTACACACAACTTTATAAAAAATCTAAACATCTTATAATTCGAATCGGAGAGAGTACGATACACCACACTTTTTCCCCCTTTTAAAGGAGTTCACCAAATTTTCATGTACAACCAGTGGCGGAGCTTGGGCTGTCCATGTGTGTGTGTGTGTGGGGGGGGGGGGGGGGGGGGGGGGGGCAAAATGGCCAACACAAGCCTATTTTTTCTAAATCTGGAGGGGGCAAACAACCCATAAATGGGCCCATTCTTCCTTGCAAGCCCATGGGTAGCTCCGCCTCTGTGTACAACATGTATTGAGACTCCACACGAAAAGATCATTACGAACAAACAAATTAATATTGTTAAGTCGGTGGAGGCTGGTCGTCCTCGGTTAATCATAAAAAATTGGCTGCCATGGTAAGTGTCTTCACCTCCATTCGGTGGCCCCCTTCACCTCCTCTCTGTCCACTGCTCTGTTGGTGGGAGGCGAACGAACCATGGGTTCGGGTGTTCGATTTGAAATCGGGAATAAAGTTCTAGATTCTTGTGGCGGCGTCGTCTTGATAGGGGTGCTCCTGGCACATTAAACAAGGCCTCTTCGGCTCTAGGCCATTCTCGATAACGTGCCCAGCGGTATCAAGGGGCACAATGTCATTTTTTCCGTGTCAGGTCTGAGATCTGACGTGGTGGTTAATCATCTTTATCATAGGCAGGTTGCTCCTTCCAATGACGAAGATATTTCTAGTTCTGCTTGCCCCCCATGCTTCTTCCGATAGGTCAGGTGCCCCGGTTCGAGCCAACAATATGCACCTGACCACCGGTGTGGACTAGGATGATGCACCCATTGTTGATACATAGACGCAATACATACCAACACTACATCCTCTATTCTGGCTAGGTTGTCCGACACAGTTAAAGTCAGAGATAATCTAGAAGCATCGTGTCAAACGCTCTCGAGAAGCAAGTTTTAAAATGAATGACTTGAAGCAGAAAAGATCAAAACAAACCTACCCGTAAGCACAAGACTCCACTCATTCCATACGAGGACTCAAGTGTAGATGGAAGGCGCCAATAAAACCATGACGACCCTATATAAAGAGGACCCGATACTCCACGACATATATACTATATGCAAGGCAGAAGTAGGGTTGTTACCCACATCAAGGGGGTCCGAACCTTGGTCACTAGGTGTACATGTCCCATGAGTTGCATCAATTGATTTGAGCACTCTCATCAACTATAAATTTTACGTGCTCTCATGAAGTTGTGAACTCGTGACAACCCCGGGAAATTTCTACTCGACACCCACTAATATGCCTTAATCCTTCAGATTGTCGTCGTACGCGGCGGGTGGATAATACCTCGACTCCAACGAGGTTTCCTCTTCAGGTCTATGTTGACGACTAAGCCGTTGCTCTAGCTAGTCTTTTTCCCTTCTTCGTATTCCCTTTCCGCTCGATGGCGGCGACGGATTCTGTTACAATGATTTGCTTCCAAAGGATTCCTCATATTCCTATTTTTGTTTTGCAGGGGGTTTTCTGATTTTCTTTTGCGGGGATTTTCTGATTGTCCCATGTTTGGATGTCGATGTACAATTTCCCCCCTTAATTTATACATTTAGAAACAATGTAAAAGAAAGCTCCAGAACAAAAAGTGGAAACTTTGAAAAAGGTAACAAATCATTTGGACGGGGAGCATATCGTCTTTTGCCCGCTCTCTCTCTCCCTTACGAAGCCCATTAATTCGGACATATATATCAGCAATCGGCAGGCCGATTCTGCTGCATGTACACACACAGAGAAAGGGAGTCAGAGTCTCAATTCCACAGCCCTCACACTACGCGAGCTGACGACGCTTGGTCTCTCATCGACCGATGAAGAGCAGCTTGATCCCTGCGGCCGACGAGGAGGAGGGCGCGGCCTTGGTGCCGCCTCAGCCGGCAGCGGGCGAGGACGGCGCGGCGCCACGCAAGGTCGTCGGCGACGACGCTGCTCCGGCGGCTGTAGAGCGACAGTCTTCGTCGGCTTCATCCTCGTCGTCGTCGACAGCGAAGAAACCGTGGTGGTGGACGGCGCTTCTGTCGCCGACGAGGGGCGCCGTCGGGTTGGTGATCGGCGGGCTCGTGGTGCTCGCTTTGCTCGTCGGCACCGCATGGATCGACCTCGACGCTGTAAGTATACCCATGTACATGCCATTATTCCTTTGAATCGTGTTACTATACTATCATCTTCTGAAATGAATCGTATTACTATATCTTTTGAAATCAATCAATCGTTTGCAGTATCTTAGATTGCGTCAAAATTCACAACGAGCTGGCAAACTAATAACGCCAAATTAATTACTCAAGTAAATATATAGTAGTAAATAATATTTATTTCGTTCAATCGTGTTTACTACTAGTATCCCAGAGGGCATCAAGCTGCATGAATTAAGTACTCGATCCGGCCGTAGTGAATAATTTACCAGATTTTTTGTGTGGAAATAATATTTTACCAGACTAACGCAAGGAAAATGGAAAAATGCATCGATAGGTGATGAACTAATAATGATACAATGTAAAACTGTACTGGTCCGCTGGTCCGGTTCAAGTCAAGTCGTGTGCCGTTCATGACGGGTAAACTGAAATTTTCAGTGTTTCCTAGCTAGCTAGTCGTCAAATCAGTACGCTCCATCGAGCACTACCTCGCTGGACCAATAATGGCGGCAAACCAGCAACACTTTGTAGATCCATGGGCACTGATCTTCCACATTGGACTTTGAACGAAGAAAAACAGATCATGTATGTGAAAAAATAGACGAGAAAAACAGAATATGACGTAGAAAGCAAATGATGTACTCCAATTTCGGTGACGGGACAGCCGGCCTGAAGTCGTTGAAAGTCGGCGATGATACACTACGTGTCGCATCGTGTGCTCAGCAGGAAAATGCCTCACGGGATACACGCTCAGCATCCTTCTTGACGTGTTAGGACTCAGGACACGTGCATGATGCTAATCTACGCGCCATTTTCTTCAACCTAGAAGCAGTAGTAGTATCTCCTTTTGCATAGCTGACCTGCTTATTATTCTAAACTCCCAGACCAGGTTTGAATTAACCACCTCATCATGCATCAACATCAAGACCATTTTTTTGAATATTAATTTGCTTTTTTGGAGAGCACGTCAATCGGGGCTAGATCTGTGGGATTGTGATCTCTAGTTGTTGTGCCCTGGAAAGATTCAGCCAACCCGGCCATATATGCCATTATGCCTGGAAACTGAGAAACTGAACAAAGTATTCTGGAAGACATCACTAGAAAACGGCAAGAAAATTAAGCCGGCGTTCTGGGCACGACGTCAACGCGAGATCGAGCGCCCGGCGCCGTGCCCGACCTCCCCAGAGCGCGCACTTCCCCGAGTTCCTCCCCAATATTCCATTATCTTGACTCCGTGGGCTGGCCGGTGAGAGCGATGCGCCCGATGCCATGGATCCACGGAGAAGCTGCAAGAATGGTTTCTCTGCGGATGCGCCAAATGGACAGGAAGGCCACAACGTGCCCACAGATCATATAAGATTGGATTGGCTTGAATTGGATTAGATCAGATGAGCTGATTATGATATATCATTAGCAGGAAGATGGCCACATGCAATGCAAGCTGCTGAGGTGTCGAATTTTCCTTTGCGGCGAGTGAAGTAGCTAGAGCCTTAGTTAAGTCGTCTGCTTGCGTAATGTCATGTTGACTAAGAACAGGAGGGCACGTAGTATCCATGCGTGGCAGTGCAAATTGCCTCTTTATTCCGACATTACAGTCGACCGATGGCGAAGTCTGATAAAGTTTAGTATATTCGCAAACATGAGCCTTGTCAAGCATTTCTTTTTTATAGGTTTACCGATTTGTATGGTTACTGTTGCTCCCTCGATATTAAAGATCCGCCCACTATATTCATGGAAAATTGACAACATATGCATACTCCATTACTTTTGTTTTTGACTTTTGTGATCGATAGTCGTGAGAGCTACTAGCTGAGAGCGATTTGTCGACGGGAGCTCCACTTAGTATAGGGATCGAGTACCCAAATTAAAGTGCTAGCACATTTCATCCGGCCGGTGGAGCAGACGAATCAGCTACTGCGCCACTAGCAAGCACTTAAAAGTTAAACCCATTGGTATCTCTACTGGATCAGTAAGGAACTGATTCTTTCGCTAAAGAAAAATTCAGGAAGTGGATCGTAAATTAATGTAGCTGTGTGCACATGTATACCTAGCCAATCAAAAGGTCGACCCCTTTTCACTTGCAACAACTTGAAAGGCCAAAAACACTTAGCCTTGTCCCTCCGCTGGGGAGATCCGATAAAACTAGAACGGTATAGAAAAGATTAGCATGACCCCTGCGTAAGGACGAACGAGTGAGGTAAGAGACCGGCGGAACGGCACTGATCGAATGTCCAAGGATATCAGTAAAGTTCTGATGTAAGTAGCCACTCATGCCATGGACCATTGAAATTAGTTGGCTCTTTGTTCCGACATTTCGATCAATTGATGGCACGTATGCTAGCTAGCTAAGAGATCCTCTAGCCGAAGTCCTAAAATTTAGAGGAGCAAATGGCCCCTTATCCATTAGTGGAGCAAATTTGCTCGTCTAAAAAAGTGTGTTCCAATTCCGACCTCCTATATTTAGCCCCCCTATCCATTAGATTTCACTCAAACATTGTATCAAACACTTGATATGCATACATACATTGAATTAAACACTACATAAATTAACCTCTTAAGAGTTTTACATATGAAGTTAACTCGCATACTCATCACTAAACATAATTAAAGGACTAGTTCCTCATTAAGAGAGCTACTCCGAAAACAAAAACGAATCAAATAATACATTTTAGAAAGAACACAACTTCTTTCGCCGATCCTACAAGCTCTACTAATATCTTGTCCATTTCTTTATGATCATTGCCCACATCTTTGCCCTTGTCTCCCTTCGGCTTGCACACCTTCTACGTATCATCTTCTAACTTCGACGATGCGTCATCGGTAGTACCATCTCTCGCAAGTATTGCTATCGAGCAATAGATTAATGTATTCCTCTTCCCAACACCAAAACTTGCAAGTTTTTTGTGCATATTGAAACAAAATATCGAGATGAGTTTGTACCACAAGTTTTCTAAACAATTGACGCATAATTTGCAAGAACTTACTTTATCCATTACACATCGCTCCACCAACTCGCCACAATCATCACATTTGATGATTGGAAGTGGCAGGTCGACCAGCTGTTGGGCGATAGCCGAGCCCGGACGAGCAGGGACCGGCACTCCGGCTAAATTCGAGTTTCGCGGACCGTCGTACGAGCGCCGAGAAGAGGAAGACATACCAGAGGTGTGGGTGGAGCGGATGCGCGTCGGCGGCGAGGCCTGGACCGCACCACGGAGGTGCCGGAGTTGGGGGCGGAAACCATATAGGTCGCGCGGCTCGATTCAGGAGACGCGGGGGTGGCGGCGGGCCGGCGGCTGGTTGCCGGACCGGTCGCCGGACTCGAATCCGGTAAAGATGCGGCGCGGTGGGCGGTCGTGGTGGGTGGACATATTTTAGGAGCCGAGGTCGCAGCCGCCTATATTCGAGCGCTGTGGAGGCTAGTTCCTAAATTTTTTTCTCCTCTAACACCGATAGGGTTTCGGCTATAGGCGGATTAGAGGACTAAAAACCAAATTTTTGCTGCTCTAACCGGTTTTGAGGCTTCGGCTAGAGTTGCTCTAAAAGCGTTTGCACTCTACCAGAACTCAATTCATGATCGCATAAACATTGCACGTTCAGAAACAAAATAAGTACAGCCCCTAAATTCAAAAAAAATATAAGTACAGCCCCTTGTGAATTAGATTAAGCAAAAGAACAAATCTTGTATATGTACTGATCTCTTTTGCTCTTGTGTATGTGTCCTGGACGATCGAACAGTCGTTCCTGCCGGGCAACGGCCGCGGCAGCATCAGCCGGCGGGGACGCCATCCTCCTCGCCGCCAACGCTCATCGCCCCTCGTGCCCATACCGTTCAACTGCGGCAACGACACCTCATCCACGGCACGATGCCAACGCCGGGTACCACCACCGTCAGCGTCGCCGTCCCCATCGCCCGAACAACCCACGGTGCCGCCGCCGCCGCCGCCGTCGTGCCCGGACTACTTCCGGTACATCCACTCGGACCTCGAGCGGTGGAGCGTCTCCGGGATCACGCGGGAGGCGGTGGAGCGCGCGCAGCCCAAGGCGGCGTTCCGGCTCACGGTGGTGTCCGGGCGCGCGTACGTGGAGACGTACCACCGCGCGTTCCAGACCCGGGACGTGTTCACGCAGTGGGGCATCCTGCAGCTGCTCGCCCGCTACCCGGGCCGCGTCCCGGACGTCGACATCATGTTCAACCTCGAGGACATGCCCGAGCTCCGCGCCGCCGACTACCCGGACCCCTCCACCGCGCCACCGCTCTTCCGGTACTGCAAGGACGCCGCCTCGGTCGAGGTCCTCTGGCCTGACTGGTCCTTCTGGGGCTGGTCTGAGGTGAACATCCGCCCGTGGGCACCGCTCTTGGAGGAGGTTGGCAGCGAAAACGCACGCCTACCATGGCAGGACAGGGAGCCGTACGCGTTCTGGAAGGGCAACCCCGGCGTGTCGGAGGCGCGCCACGACCTCTTCCGGTGCAACAACGACTCCGCCACCGGCAAGGACTGGAACGCGCGGCTGTTCGCGCAGGACTGGGACGCCGCCATCCGGAACGGGTTCAGGGACTCGAACCTGGCGAAGCAGTGCCGGTACAGGTACAAGATCTACGTGCAGGGGCGGTCGTGGTCGGTGAGCGAGAAGTACATCCTCGCGTGCGACTCGCCCATGCTGGCCATCGACACGACCTTCAAGGACTTCTTCTCCCGGGGGCTCGTCGCCGGCCAACACTACTGGCCCATCGACCCCGCCAACAAGTGCCGCGCCGTCAAGTTCGCCGTCGACTGGGGGAACGCGCACCCGGCGCGGGCGCGGCGGATCGGCGAGGAGGGTAGCGGGTTCGCGAGGGAGGAGATGAGCATGGACTACGTCTACGACTACATGCTCCACGTGCTGACGCGCTACGCCGCCCTGCTCCGGTACAAGCCCACCGTGCCGGAAAAGGCCGTGGAGCTCTGTCCCGAGTCCTTGGCCTGCCCCGCCCAAGGTCGTGACCTAGACTTCATGATGCAGTCTAGGGAGAGGTATGTGGCGAGCTACGAGCCGTGCACGCTGCCGCCGCACTTCACCGCCGAGGAAGTTAGGCAGATGGCCGCCAGAGAAGAGAATGTGCGAAGCAAAATAGCCAAGATGGTGGGGAGGTAGCAGCTAGCTCACGGTACCAACAATGGTCAATGGTGTACCTAGACGATTTGGTTTAGGTTTTTGCTACTTCCAGTAACTATTTCTATGTCTGTGCCAAGAACCATACAATTCGAAATTAGCGAAGATAAGTGGAAATAGAGAGAGATGATCATTCTGGTCGAACGATCTTTTATTTATCAATGGGTTAACGTGTATAATGATCTTACAGACTTCTGTTAACATTTCTTGGAGGTAGAGACTTTGCAATTGCACACAAAGTTAGGTGCGCTAAATTGGTCCTCTATTTCAGTTTTATGCATTTTTTTGAGTTTTTTTATCATACAAAGAGTCATTTAACAACGAAATAAAACACAAATAAATGCCAATCACTTAAAAAATCTAAAATTATTTAAATATTGTAGAATAAAACCGTCACAAATAGTTTATGCATCATAGAAAGCTAAAGGTTCTGAACATAATAATTCATGAAAAAATCAAACGTAGCATAAGATAAACAACATCAAGTGAATTGGGAGTAATTGTTTGTTTTTCTTAAAACATATTGGGAGAAACAGGTTAATCTTTCTAGATCGAGATAAACTGATGGCTCGTATTTTCCGGGCATGGAGTTCTAATTTATTAATTGGTTGTCCAGAGTAGAGAAACTATTGATAAGCAAATTGATGTGACTTGCGAGGTACAAGAATTATTACGAAATAATCGGTATGTGCAACCCCCCTCCCCCCCCATCCCCTGACAGCACGAAACTCCGCCTCTGTCTAGTAACCTTCTTATTATTAGCCCTCTCAGATTTGTCGCATGATTCAGATTTGTGCTCGACATTCTCGGCCACCGCTGGACTCGACGAGCTACTGCAGCCACTCCTCTCTAGCAAGCTAACAAATCGTGATTAGAAACTTAAGTGCTCATTATTTCCTTGTTTCATGCACATGTTGTTTGTTTGTCGATTCCTATGCATCGAAATAGGGTGAAGATGAAATAAGATCTTATTTTGATGTAGTCTAGTCAATAAGAGAGTGCAGATGAAAACAACTACGGATGTCGTATATCCCTATTGAGAGTACTCAATATGCACTCAGTGTCGTCATCAAGCGCCAACAATTGCAGCTTGTAGGTTAGTCTACTTTTAGATGTGTTTCACATAATTCCTCCTTTCAGATGTTGGTTGAAACATTGTTTATCTTTTATGCCAGTTCTCTGACTGAGAACTAACATAGCGCTCGGTCGCTTCTTTTATTTCGTTCAATCCCTTGCCTCTTTCATTAGCTCGGGTAGTCCCCGTTCAGGTGTTTCGATGGCTCCCTTAATTTATGGCCAGGAAGTTTCTTCTGAAGGGGGCTACTCCCAAAAAATGCCCCACCGGTTATTCATTTGCCGTTGGGGATTCATTGCTCGTTTTACGGTTATAAGTAACGTAGCCAGCCTAATTTCTAGAATAGGGGTGCAGGCAGGAGGACTTTGTTTGTGAAATCTTGCTCGCAATACCTCTCCTCCAGGGAACTTGCGATCATCGTCTCTAACTGAATGCTCAAGTGAGGTCGTGTACAACAACCTTAACCGCACAAGCCTGGGCTGGGCCTATGCTCATATGAGGCGGAAGCTCCACGTACTATTTGGGGGATTAGCGATCCCTTTAGGATTAGAATTTTTTTGTATGGTGCCTATCACCCATTGCCGTGTCTGGTGGATCGTTTATTTTTGCTTTCCAGATGTTGTAGACGATTTGCTGGTGGGCTACGTGTTTTCTTTGGATGTTAGTCCCTTTTGTCTTTTTGGATTCTGTTTAGGTCCTTTTCTAGGCTAGGACCATTTATTATTTTACTTTCTTTTTACCGTCTCAGGCTTGCTTCAATAGGGAGAGGGTACTCGTCGGAGAAGGGGGACCAGAAAAGCTCAATAGTGAATTCTTCTTAAAAAATAGTGTGCAATTGCAATGATTTTTTTTCATTCGTGCATTTTTGCAATTACACATGCATTACACATTAATATTTTTTGAGCAATGTAGTTTGAAGTACTCAAGACTACCGCAATTTCTTGAAACAATATGATATTTGCGCTGTTCTTAGAGACAATATTC
This sequence comes from Poa annua, assembly GCA_026929855.1. Lineage (NCBI taxonomy): Eukaryota > Viridiplantae > Streptophyta > Magnoliopsida > Poales > Poaceae > Poa > Poa annua. The sequence goes on along the minus strand of CM049437.1, from coordinate 88,120,420 downwards.
TTGTCTTTACAAAATTATTTAGTTATGACGGATAGCTGGTCAATTTAACGAGGTATTGCCGTATCTGATGCATGTAAAATGCATACATGAACTTTGCATTGTATTACTCATATTTCATCCATATTTGCATCATATAAGGGTTATATCAATGTTTTATAATGATTTGGGGAATATTTCACACTTTCCCTTTTATTTGGAATTAACCCTGCGCTGTCAGAAAACCACTTTTTCTATATTTTAATGTTTCAGGGACCCAAACGTCGTCAAATGACCTGAAACTTCGCGAACATCATTTTTTTTGGAAGGAACAAAGCGTAGGAGCGAAGGAAGTGCAAAAGTGGAAGGCCGAGGAGCAAAAGAGGGGGGCCCACGCGGCCAAATGGCCGCGTGGGGCACCTCTTCTGGGCCCTCGAGCCTCCGATGCCGTCGATCTTCGTCTCCGTGGTTTCGTCTTGACCTAAAAACGACTATAAAAATACTCCCCTGAGCCCTTTCGGAGAGGGGTGCCGCAGAAACACAGAAATCACGAAACAGAGACCTGGAGCTGCAAATTGGAGGGGGAAAACTCCGGCGGGGCGCTGCCGGTGTGGTCTCCACCTTCTCCAACGACTTCTCCACCGTCTCCATGATGAAGAGGGAGTAGTCCACCCCTGGACTATGGGTTTGTGGAAGTAACTTATGTATCTCTCCTCTCTCTTGAGCTTCACTAATTAGTGCCATATGAGCTGCTGAACATGATTATGGTCATATATGTAATACATTTATGGTGGATCTCTTAAGTTGATATATGTTATGATGATTGCCAATATTATGTCTTTGTTATGAAAGTAGATGCATATTATGTACCCCGTTCTTGTCTATGTGTTTTGATCCAACATGTGTATGAGAGTGTGTGAGGGGGAACGTGTGCATTAGTTGGAGTAACGGGGGGTGATTTTGTGGTAAGTTGACAGCAATACCGTGATCCACTTGGGTTTTTACCTTACTTTGTTGCCTCACTAGAGATAAAAGAAATACCATGCTACCGGGGATATGTAGGTGACATTGCCACTATCACCATGACTAGATCTAGCATGTTCTTATTTAAACTTCATGTCATTGAACTTAAAGCTATACTCTGTTTATCTTAATTACTGAGGTGTTATGATTTAGTTCGCATCTTGGTGGAGTATAAGAGAGATTAATAACCAAAAGATCTCTATGTTAGGATGTGATGCCCATATTATTAATAACTTGTCTTGTTGCAATCTCATATGTCAATTCCTATGTTCCATTATCTAACACTATATAAAAGAGAGAGTGCATTTGTGAAACTGTGAACCCAGTCCATTTTTAATCATAAGAAACACCTTTCCAACACTTTTATTGCACTTTACATTTTCTGTCATTATTAAATCCGAAAATACAAAAACATCTTTACATCTTGCAAATACCATACAAACCAAAAACACATCATCCAATATCATTCATACCATCCTTGCACTTTTATTTATTATCATTGCATATTTATTTTTGCTTTGAATTTGTTATCTTTATATCTTTTACTTACACCTTATGCTTGACAACCACTTGGTGAGGTTGAGGGCACAAAACAATTTACTTTGTTTTGTAGGTTTCAGAAAGAAGGATAAGGAGACAACCGCTTTTGGTTCATTTCCCCAAGAGTTCGATATTAAACACTCGAGTCACCCTCGTGGGGAAAATTAGTCTTTTCCCTTACTATACACTTTGCACTTGGAGTCTCAACCTAACCCACATTCTTTTGACGCAGGTACTTGGTGCTCAGCAAGACTATTCTTCTGGCGCCATCGTCATCATCGTCAAGGGCCATCAAGACTATTTTCTGGCTCCGTTGCCGGCGAAGTGAGCAAGTAAAGGGTTGTCCCACAAGTATTCATCAACTGTGCAAGATATTTTCTGGTGGAGTTGCTAGACAAGTGGAAAGGATACCTCACAAACAAAGTCAACATCACCAACGTGTGCATACACCTAAGCTTGGGGAGGTTGCACCTCTGTGAGCATCATCTTACCCATCTTTTTACCTTCAAAGCATTATATTTTGTTTTGTATTTGTCATTTTTATATTTCGGTTTGTTATTTTATTTTCAGTTTTGCATTTTGTTTTGCATTTATCATTTCGGTTTACATTGTTTTAGTGTCATTTTATTTTCAGTTTTGCTTTAAAAATTAAAAATACATAAAAACTGGTGTTGCTTTTAATATGTATGCTAAGCTATGGAGGAAGGATATGTCAAAACTATGGGTTCCTACTATGAATATCGATCAAGCAAAGAAGGAAATAGAATGCTTGAATTACTTGAACATCTCAATGATATGGCTATTGAGTTTTTTGAATTACATGATATAAATACAACTTGCTGCACTAGAAAAGACTATAAACACTCTCCCTATCAATGTAAGCATAATAGCGATCCTATAATTGCTTCTTATCAAGAGTTTAAATTTGCATGCCATGATATAGAACAAGTTGAGAAATATATTACTTATGTTGCAGCCCATGAGATAAATTTTCTTATTGATATTTGATGTCTACGCACGCTTCTATTCTCGTAGACAGTGTTGGGCCTCCAAGAGCAGAGGTTTGTAGGACAGCAGCAAGTTTCCCTTAAGTGAATCACCCAAGGTTTATCGAACTCATGGAGGTAGAGGTCAAAGATATCCTTCTCAAGCAACCCTGCAATTAAGATACAAGAAGTCTCTTGTGTCCCCAACACACCCAATACACTTGTTAGATGTATAGGTGCACTAGTTCGGCGAAGAGATAGTGAAATACAAGTAATATGGATGATTATAAGTGATAACTGCAATCTGAAATAAAGATGGCAGCAAGCAAACATGTAGAAGAACAGGTTGTAAACGATGTTTCAATGCTTAGAAACAAGGCCTAGGGATCATACTTTCACTAGTGTACACTCTCAACAATGACATCAAAGCTGAATAATAAATACTACTCTCAAACACTCTCTTGTTGGATGATAAACACCATTCACTGCGTAGGGCTACAAAAGCACACCCCAAAGTCTGAGTAAACAAACACCACAGCGTCATAAAAGAATCACACACGGTGCGCACACTGTCACCTTCACAACCGTGAATAACCCCGGAGTTCATATTAAAGTAACCTTTAGAGTGCATAATAGATAAAGAGTAACATCACATATTCAACTAGATTACAAAGCTCATGATCACATAAAGATCACACCATGGGAGAGAGATAAACCACATAGCTACCAGTAGAGCCCGCAGCCTCGGGGGACAACTACTCACTTCTCATCGTAGGAGTCAGCAACGGCGATGGAGATGGCGGTGGAGTTGATAGAGATGGCTCCGGGGGCAATTCCCCGTCCCGGCAGGGTGCCGGAACAGAGACTTCTGTCCCCCGAATCTTGTCTTCGATGGCGGCGGCGCAGCGGAACTCTTCTCGGGAAAAGGCTTCGGTGGTTAGGGTTATTTTGTCGGGCGGTATATGTAGGCAAAAGGGCGAAGGCGGTGGAGCCCCGAGGGGCCCACACCATGTGGTGGCGCGGCCAGAAGTGGGGCCGCGCCACCACCAGGTGAGGCCGCCTCGGTCTCGGTCTTCGTCTCCTCTTCGGTGTTCTGGATGGTTCCGGGAAAAATATGAGTTTTGGCTTTTGTTTCGTCCAATTCCGAGAATATTTCCTTAACAGCTTTTCTGAAACCAAAAACAGCAGAAAACAGGGAACTGGCACTGTGACATCTTGTTAATAGGTTAGTCCCAGAAAATGCATAAAAACCATAGAAAGTGTATATAAAACATGTAGCAATTGGTATAATATAAGCATGGAACGTAAGAAATTATTGATACGTTTGAGACGTATCAAGCTTCCCCAAGCTTAGTTCTACTCGTCCCGAGTAGGTAAAACGATAACAACAAATAATTTCTGAAGTGACATGCTTTCACACAATCTTGATCATATAATATTGTAAGGCTCATGTTATTAATGAAGTGACGCAAGGCAATGGTCTATAGTTTGCTAACAAATAAACAAGGAGTAAACAACTACATCATATAAGTAAAAACTCTTCATGGATAGTACTTTCAAACAAGCATAAAAAATATTTGCATAAGAGTTAACTCATAAAGCAATAGTTTCTAAGTAAAAGAGCATTGAAGTAACACAAAGGAAGATATAAGTTTCAGCATTGGCTTTCAACTTTTGAACATGTATATCATATAGATAGTTGTCAACACAAAGAAGTATAACAAGTGCAATAAGTAAGCATATAAGAATTGTTGCACACAGTTGACACAAGTGTTTGCTTCTAATGTAGAAAGAAGTAGGTAAACTGAGTCAACATAAAGTAAAAGATAGGCCCTTCGCAGAGGGAAGCAGGGATACAAGCATGTGCTAGAGCTTTTTAGTTTTTATAGGTTTTTGAAATCATATAGAGAGCATAAAAGTAAGTTTTTGAGTGGTGTTTGTCGTTGTCAACGAATGGTAATGGGCACTCTACCCCCCTTGTCAACTAGACTTTCTAAGAGCGGCTCCCATGAAGGACGTTATTTCTACCCAAGGGTTTATCATCCCTCTTATCTCTTTTGTTTACACATGTATATTTTAAAAACTAGTTTGACACTCCTCCCCACCATTGCATACACAATCCATGGCTAACCGAATCCTCGGGTGCCTTCCAACAATCACATACCGTAGAGGAGTGTCTATATAAAATTGTATAACACTTTGAAGCATAAATTTTTGCAAAACCATGTGAAGAGAATGATGGTGAAAGTTGTAATTAATTGGGACTGGGCACCCCATTTGCCAGCTCTTTTTGCAAAGTTAATGGATAAGCGGATGTATATGCCACTAGTCCGGTTGTGAAAGTCCGTCTAAAAGCAAATGACAAGGTTGATATCCGTAACACCACATACTTCCTCATGAGCTAATAAACATTGACACAAATAAGTGCTGAAATATTGGGCCTTTAGCCCATTATCAATTCCTGAAAATCCCTAAGGCCCATGTTGTCATGCCATGTGGTGGGAGTTTAGTCCCATACCGCTAGTTGGATGAGATGTGCATCAGCTTATATACTGAGGCACTCTACTACTAGTATGAGTTGGTATGAGGTATGAGGAGAATGGCTGTGTACCACACGCGCGCTCCTCCTCCTCCGCCGCCCGCCTCGCCACGCCTCGCCTCGCCTCGTCACGACACGACACGTCACGACGCGCCGCGCCGCGGGTTGCGGGAATCTCGCCGAGCCGATGTATTCTTTTTGTCACGCAGGAATAAAATGTCAACGGTCACGAAACGCTCTGCGGTAATGGAGATTGATTGCTAGCTGAAACGTCGTGTCTTAAGTGCTCTTAAGTACGTGCGTTTTCAGTCTTAACGATCATTCATTACGTGCGTTTCGACTGGACCCTTTGTCTCCCGCGTCTGTGCATAAAAGGAGAGGTCGCTCCTCTCCGAATATACACCTGACAACAGAATCATCCGCCCACAGCCGCCACCATCGTTCCTCCTCGCTGTTGCTGCCTTCGTTGATCCCATCCCGTCCGCCGCGTACACGGTCGACGGGAGAGCAGGCCTCCGAAACCCCGCCTCTCCGTTTCCTGTACGGGAGAGGGGCGATTAGGTTTTTGGGGAGCGTCTCCTACGCGACTGCTCGCCAATCTTCATCCACTACGTCGGCTACTTCGCCTACTTCCTCTACGTCTGCCGCGGCGCCTTCATCATCACCATGAACACCGACGACACTACGGCTGCTGCTGCCGCCGCCGCAGCCGGTCAAGAGGCTGCCAACGCCTCTGCTGCTGCTGCCGCCTCCGCTGCTGCTGCCGCCTCTGCTGCTGCTACGGCCAACTGGCCTACCGGAGGGTACAACACGTTTATCCCTCTCCTGATTATTTCCTTGTTTGCAGTACTAGTCACATGTGTAGATGTTTCTACTATCTGTCTAGTATGTAGTTTTATCATTAGGTTTCAGCATGTCATTAGCACTGTTTATGTCATGTTCATGATTTATTATTGGATTAATTTAATCGAACAATTGCCTATATACTCAACAATCCAAAAACCTAATTTGTGTAGGCAATTTTCGGTAAATGGTTTTGCTGCTGCACTGAAACCAGTCCCGTTTACGGGGACATATTTTAAGCGTTGGCAAACCAAAACCATCTTATGGCTCACTGCGATGAACGTGTTCTGGGTCGCCGGTGTCACTCCCACTGAAACGATTACTCCTGAACAGGAGAAGGCGTTTAGGGATGCCACCGTCGTCTTCGTTGGAGCCATTCTAAGCGTGATCGGAGATAAGTTGGTTGACGCATATTTACATGTGCGGGTTGCCAAGGACTTGTGGGAGGCGCTCGAATCTAAATTCGGCGCAACTGATGCTGGAAGCGAGATGTACACTGTAGAGCAGTTCCATGATTACAAGATGGTTGATAACCGTTCTGTATTGGAACAAGCTCATGAGATACAGTGCATCGCTAAGGAGCTTGAGCTTCTGAAGTGTGTGCTACCGGGCAAGTTTGTCGCGGGATGCATAATCGCTAAGCTGCCCAACTCCTGGAGGAACTTTGCTACTACTCTGAAACATCAGAGGCGTGAATTCTCTGTTGAGGATGTCATTGGCCATCTGAGTGTTGAGCAGAATTCAAGGGCAAAGGACTCGCATGGAAAAGGCGAAGGTGCTTCTGTTGCTAATATGGTACAGAAGAACTTCAACTCCCACAAGCACAAGGGAAAAACTGTCGTCCAACAGAATACCGACTTCAAGAAGAAGGGTAACAAACCTTTCAAGAAGGATAAGAAGAAAGGTGCATGCTACACCTGTGGTTCAGAGGAACATTGGGCTCCTAAGTGCCCAAAGAAGTTCAAGAAACCAGGACAAGACCCCAAGTCTGTCAACATGATCGTGAGCAACAATGAGAACGGTGCATCCGGGTACGGTAATTTATTTACTGTATTTTCAGTTTTTCAGTCTAATGAATGGTGGATTGATACTGGTGCAAATACTCATGTGTGTGCTGACATCTCATTGTTTTCTTCTTATCAGGTCACAGGGAACGGATCCGTATTGATGGGGAATGGCGCGAGTGCTTCTGTTCTTGGTGTTGGCACGGTCGATCTGAAGTTTACTTCGGGAAGGATCGTGCAGCTCAAGAACGTTCAGCATGTCCCCGCCATCAAGAAGAATCTCGTTAGTGGCTCCCTTCTATGTAGAGAAGGGTTTAAATTGGTATTCGAGTCTAATAAAGTAGTTGTTACGAAATATGGACTATTTGTTGGAAAAGGTTATGAATGCGGAGGCATGTTCCGCTTTTCTCTTGCTGATTTCTGTAATAAAGTCGTGAACAATATTCATTCGAATGTTAATGAAGCAGAAGTTTGGCATTCACGTCTTTGTCACATTGGTTTCGGTTGTATGACGCGGCTAGCAAAACTAAGTTTAATCCCATCTTTCACTTTAGCCAAAGGTTCTAAATGTCTTTCGTGTGTTCAAGCAAAGCAACCTCGCAAGCCTCATAAAGCTGCGGAGGAAAGACACTTGGCACCGTTAGAACTTATACATTCTGATCTTTGTGAGATGAATGGTGTTTTGACTAAAGGTGGAAAGAGATACTTCATGACACTGATAGATGATTCCACTAGATTTTGCTATGTATATTTGTTAAGTACTAAAGATGAGGCTCTACACTACTTTAAAATCTATAAAGCAGAAGTTGAGAACCAACTTGAAAAGAAAATTAAACACATCCGGTCTGATCGTGGTGGAGAGTACTTCTCTAATGAGTTCGACTCTTTCTGTATGGAACATGGAATTATTCATGAGAGGACGCCTCCCTATTCTCCCCAGTCAAATGGGGTTGCCGAACGGAAAAACCGTACTCTAACTGATTTGGTTAACGCCATGTTAGATACATCGGGATTATCCAAGGCATGGTGGGGGGAGGCGCTATTGACGTCATGTCATGTCCTGAATAAGGTTCCAACAAAAGATAATGAACTCACTCCCTATGAACAATGGGAGAAGAGAAGGACAACACTCTCATACTTACGTACTTGGGGCTGTTTGGCGAAAGTCAATGTGCCGATCCCCAAAAAGCGTAAGCTTGGACCTAAGACCGTGGACTGTGTTAATTTGGGCTACGCTAAGAATAGCGTTGGCTATAGATTCTTGGTAGTGAAATCTGATGTACCTGACGTGAAGGTCGGTACGATTATGGAGTCTAAAGATGCTACTTTCTTTGAGGATGTTTTTCCTATGAGAGATATGCAAAGCACTTCTATACAGGAATCTGAAGAAACTCCTGAGCCTGCCATTCCTATGGAATATTATGAACAACAAACCCGTGATGAAAATCCTGAGAAGGATGATGAGGAAACCCTTGGTAGGGGCAAGCGACAGAGGACTGCAAAGTCCTTTGGCGATGATTTTCTCGTGTACCTTGTGGATGACACTCCCACTTCTATTTCAGAGGCTTATGCATCTTCGGATGCTGATTACTGGAAAGAAGCAGTCCGTAGCGAGATGGATTCCATCATGGCTAACGGGACATGGGAAATTACTGAACGTCCTTACGGTTGTAAACCGTTGGGATGCAAGTGGGTGTTCAAAAAGAAGCTTAGGCCCGATGGTACGATTGAAAAATACAAGGCTAGGCTTGTGGCCAAGGGCTATGCCCAGAAAGAAGAGGAAGATTTCTTTGATACTTACTCACCTGTGGCTAGACTGACCACCATACGAGTTTTACTCTCGTTGGCAGCCTCGCATGGTCTTCTTGTCCATCAAATGGATGTTAAGACGGCTTTCCTAAATGGAGAGTTAGACGAGGAAATCTATATGCAACAGCCAGATGGCTTTGTATTAGATGGTCAGGAAGGAAAGGTATGTAAGTTATTGAAATCTTTATATGGCCTGAAACAAGCGCCTAAGCAATGGCATGAGAAATTCAATACAACTCTAACCTCTGCTGGTTTTGTTGTGAATGAGGCTGACAAATGCGTATACTATCGCCATGGTGGGGGCGAAGGAGTTATACTGTGCTTGTATGTTGATGACATACTGATTTTTGGGACCAACCTCAAAGTCATTGAGGAGGTCAAGTCTTTTCTATCTCAAAACTTTGAGATGAAAGACCTTGGTGTGGCTGATGTTATTCTGAACATCAAGCTATTGAGAGATAATGAGGGTGGGATAACACTTTTGCAATCCCATTACGTTGAGAAGATTTTGAGTCGATTTGGATATTCGGACTGCAAAGCTTCTCCAACGCCTTATGATCCTAGTGTGCAGATTCGAAAGTTTACTGGCACAGCTAAGGATCAACTGAGGTACTCTCAAGTAATAGGTTCTCTCATGTATCTAGCTAGCGCGACAAGGCCTGACATCATGTTTGCGGTTTGCAAACTTAGCCGGTTTGTTTCCAATCCGGGTGATGTGCATTGGCATGCTGTCGAAAGAATTATGCGCTATCTGAAAGGTACTGAGAACTACGGACTTCACTATTCTGGAAGTCCTTCAGTGCTTGAAGGGTACTGTGATGCGAATTGGATCTCTGATGCTGATGAGATGAAAGCCACAACAGGGTATGTGTTTACCCTTGGAGGTGGTGCTGTTTCCTGGAAGTCTTGCAAGCAAACGATCCTGACGAGATCGACAATGGAAGCAGAATTAACAGCATTGGACACATCTGGTGTCGAAGCAGGATGGCTTCGAGATCTTTTGATGGACTTGCCAGTGGTTGAAAAGCCAGTTCCGGCTATCCTTATGAACTGTGATAACCAAACAGTGATTGTTAAGGTTAAGAGTTCAAAGGACAACATGCAGTCCAACAAACACATAAGAATGAGATTAAAATCTGTCAGACATTTAAGAAACTCCGGAGTTATAGCGTTGGATTATATCCAGTCGGCTAAGAATCTGGCAGATCCCTTTACTAAAGGGCTATCACGTGTTGTGATAGAAAATGCATCGAGGGAGATGGGTATGAAACCCACATGAGTTGCCATGGTAGTAACCCAACCTACGTGATCGGAGATCCCGTGAATTAGGACCTGGGAAAACAAGCTAGTGGTTAACTGAAGAGAGTAAAACCTTTACTAACCCACTTCGTTGGAGATGCAATACTCTCGGTAACTGTATGGCAGGTTGACGTATGTCTTAATGTGTTCCAAAGCTTTGCATAAGCAAGACGCTATCCTACAGAGCGATCTTTGGAGGAACACACCTATATGAACCTGACTGCTGGTCACAGTCTATGAGATTAGGGTGATCTCTAGTAAGTTTATGAATAGGTCTGGAGTGACTAATATGCTCCACCCGAGGGGTCAGCCTTCGGCAGTCTAGTACTGGTAAGACAGTTAGTGAAGCTACTTTACGCCAAACTGACAATTCAAGGCCTAGTCCATTGTCAGTTGTGAAGGAGTGTAGCTAATTGCTCTAGGTGGAGTTCAACCTTAACAGGTCTCTACTAAAAATACTGGTATATCAAAACAGTGTTTGGAACGGATGACAACTTCATGGGTCTTTGGGATCTGGTGGGGGATTGCTGAAATATTGGGCCTTTAGCCCATTATCAATTCCTGAAAATCCCTAAGGCCCATGTTGTCATGCCATGTGGTGGGAGTTTAGTCCCATACCGCTAGTTGGATGAGATGTGCATCAGCTTATATACTGAGGCACTCTACTACTAGTATGAGTTGGTATGAGGTATGAGGAGAATGGCTGTGTACCACACGCGCGCTCCTCCTCCTCCGCCGCCCGCCTCGCCACGCCTCGCCTCGCCTCGCCTCGTCACGACACGACACGTCACGACGCGCCGCGCCGCGGGTTGCGGGAATCTCGCCGAGCCGATGTATTCTTTTTGTCACGCAGGAATAAAATGTCAACGGTCACGAAACGCTCTGCGGTAATGGAGATTGATTGCTAGCTGAAACGTCGTGTCTTAAGTGCTCTTAAGTACGTGCGTTTTCAGTCTTAACGATCATTCATTACGTGCGTTTCGACTGGACCCTTTGTCTCCCGCGTCTGTGCATAAAAGGAGAGGTCGCTCCTCTCCGAATATACACCTGACAACAGAATCATCCGCCCACAGCCGCCACCATCGTTCCTCCTCGCTGTTGCTGCCTTCGTTGATCCCATCCCGTCCGCCGCGTACACGGTCGACGGGAGAGCAGGCCTCCGAAACCCCGCCTCTCCGTTTCCTGTACGGGAGAGGGGCGATTAGGTTTTTGGGGAGCGTCTCCTACGCGACTGCTCGCCAATCTTCATCCACTACGTCGGCTACTTCGCCTACTTCCTCTACGTCTGCCGCGGCGCCTTCATCATCACCATGAACACCGACGACACTACGGCTGCTGCTGCCGCCGCCGCAGCCGGTCAAGAGGCTGCCAACGCCTCTGCTGCTGCTGCCGCCTCCGCTGCTGCTGCCGCCTCTGCTGCTGCTACGGCCAACTGGCCTACCGGAGGGTACAACACGTTTATCCCTCTCCTGATTATTTCCTTGTTTGCAGTACTAGTCACATGTGTAGATGTTTCTACTATCTGTCTAGTATGTAGTTTTATCATTAGGTTTCAGCATGTCATTAGCACTGTTTATGTCATGTTCATGATTTATTATTGGATTAATTTAATCGAACAATTGCCTATATACTCAACAATAAGGGATAATAAGTTTTGAATAAAGGTAGCACATGAAGTATTTGCTTGGAATGGCAGGAAATACCATGTAGTAGGTAGGTATGGTGGACACATATGTCATGGGTTTTGGCTCAAGGTTTTGGATGCACGAGAAGCATTCCCTCTCAGTACAAGGCTTTAGCTAGCAAGGTTATTTGAAGCAAACACAAGTATAAACTATGACAACAAGACGTATATAAAAACATATTGCAAGCATTATAAAACTCTACATTGTCTTCCTTGTTGTTCAAACACCTTTACTAGAAAATATTTAGACCTTAGAGATACCAAACATGCAAACCAAATTTCAACAAGCTTTACGGTAGTTCTTCACTAATAGGTTTTAACTACATGATGTAAAAGCTTAAACATGATCTACTTGAGAGCTCAAAACAATTGCCAAGCACCACAACATGCAAGATAACAGTCCATAAGAGCATGTATATCTTTTTCATTATACCATCTACCACATTTAGAATTTTCTGTTTCCAACCAAACACCAATCAACTTATTTGAACATAAACTCTCCAAGTATTTATCAATAAGGCAAGAGAGTATAACATAAGAGAACTAACAGCTCTAAATAAGAGATACATGAAAAACAAGAGCTAAAAGTATTGAAGTAACATAGAAGAATACTCAACAAATATAAATGAAGAATACGAGTATTCATAAGAAAAAGCGGAGCGTGTCTCTCTCCCACAAAGGAATGCTAGGATCCATTTTATTCAGAGAATGAAAATAACAAAAGCAAAAATAAAAGCAAATAGACGCTTCAAGTAAAGAACATAAGATGTGACAGAATTAAAATATAGTTTCACTAGAGATGACCTGATAGTTTGTTGATGAAAAAGGGGATGCCTTGGGCATCCCCAAGCTTAGACGCTTGAGTCTTCTTGAAATATGCTTGGGTGACCCACGGGGGCATCCCCAAGCTTAGGCTCTTTCATCTTCTTGATCACATCACATCATCCTTCTCTCTTGATCCTTGAAAACTTTCTCCACACCAAACTCAAAGTAGACTTCATTAGAGGGTTAGTGCATAATCAAAAATTCTTATATTCTGCATGGACACAATTGCTACCAATGCTACTTGATATTAGCTACAGCCACTGATACTTTATGGAACAAAAAGATCCATTCAAAAATAGCAAAAGAGGCATTGCAAAATAAATGGCAGAATCTGTCAAAAACAGAATAGTCCGTAAAGACGATTTTTTTCGAGGCCCTTAACTTGCTCAAATCAGAAAACTCAAAACTAATGAAAGTTGCGTACATATCTGAGGATCACGCACAAAAAATCTCAGGTCATTTTAATTTTTCTGTGAATTCTTACGAATTAAACGGTGTACAGCAGAAAACTGTTCCTGTGCAGGAATCCTAATCTAGCATCAACTTCCTACTAGAGGCTTTACTTGACACAACAATGCGATAAAATAAAGATACAAAGGAGTTGTTGCAGAAGTAAGCAAGCTCCTTGACTCAAATAAAAGAAAAATAACAGAAATAAAAAGTGGGTTGTCTCCCATAAGCGCTTTTGTTTAAAGCCTTTTAGCTAGGCATAGTGATATTTATGATGCTCAGGTAAAGATGAGAGTTGAAACATAAAAGAGAGAATCAAGAAGCATATATAAAACATATTTAAATCTAACACACTTCCTATGCAAAGGAATCTTGTAAGAAAATAAATTAATATAGCACAAAGTGACTAGCATAGGAATGCAAAACAAGTGCAACTTCAAAAATTTCAACATAAAGAGAGGAGACTTAATATTATTGTGATGTATGAATCCATGTCTCCCTCTCTCATAATGACCAGTGGGTCTTAAAGTACCCAGAAAATAAAAACAAATCAAGAGAAGGCTCAAAACATTCATCATAAAGAGAAGAAACTTAGTAACATGAAGATCTCTATAACCATACTTTCCTCTCTCAAAATAATTTTCAGCGGCATCATGAATAGACTCAACAATATAGCTATCACCTAAAGCATTCTTATCATGATCCATAAGCATAATGATATCATTACTCTCCACATAAGCATAATCAATTTTATTAGTAATAGACTAATAGTGGGAGTAAAACTATCACATCCATCATTGTAATCATCATAAATTGGAGGCATAGAATAATCATAATTAATTTTATCCTCAATAGTAAATGGACTGAAAATATCATATTCATCATTGTAAACGTCATATATAGGAGGCATATCATAATCAACATAAACCATATCCTCAATAGTAGGTGGACCGAAAATATCACAATGACTATAATTATCATATATTGGAGGCAAAGTATCATCAAAGAAAATTTTCTCCTCAAAGCTTGGGGGACTAAAAATAACACATTCATCAACAATGGCTTCCCCAAGCTTAGACTTTTCCATAGCATTAGCAATAATGGTGTTCAAAGAATTTATACTAATAACATTACTACCACTATTATGCAAACAAACTTCCAGAGGTTTTTTAATTTTCTCTTCAAATACATCATGTCCTAACTCAAGATAAATTTCATAGAGCTCTCTATTTTTTTTGTTGTTTTCCATTAGTCCTAACTTGTGAAAATAAAAACAAGAGACAAAAAGATAAAATTGCAGAATCTAAAGGAGATACCTTCCAACGCTTACCTCCCCGGCAACGGCGCCAGAAAATAGCTTGATGTCTACGCACGCTTCTATTCTCGTAGACAGTGTTGGGCCTCCAAGAGCAGAGGTTGAAGGGGATCGCAGGCAGAAAACAAAAAAAATTCCTAACAGCGATAACCTTAAACTAGCCAGGATCTATACTATGCAGATATAGTAATACGGAGGAGATCGATATACATACCCTTGTAGACCGAAAGCGGGGATTACGCTCCCGCACAAGCATTGTCGATGAAGCCGACGAAGACGACCTCGAGGTCGTGTAGAGGAAGAAGACCTCCGAGCACCACTAGTGTGGTACCTCGCAGGGATTCACACACGTACGGTGAAGACGACGACCTCCGGGCTCCGATCCAAGAACGAGCAGCGGAAGACTGGGACCGGAAGACCAGCAGCACGGCGGCGTGCGTATGGTGGAGAGAACTCCTCCTTGGCGCAACTCCAACAAGGGAATCACGTGTTTCAAGGAGGAAGAGAGAGAGAGATCTTGGTGTGTTGAGAGGGGCTCTCTCCCCTACTATATATAGGAGAAAGGGGGCACTGCTAACCAGGCAAGGTGGGACTAAACCCCAGCCGCACCAAATAGGGGAGAGGGAGGCTGGCCCCCACATGGGCCCCTAGGGCCCATTCGGTTCCCCTTGGTGGGTTTGGCCCTTGGGGGGGAATTCGGCCCCTACATGGGCCTTCTCCCTCCCGGGAGAGCCCATTTAGTGGGCTGCATGTTTAAATACGAATTTAATCATTATAAATTCATTAAAATAATATTAATTCACTAATTAACATTAATTTAACATATATAAACAATTTCCTCTCTTCCGGAACTTTTCCGAAAACTCTCCGAACTATCTTCGGTTCTCCGATACGACTTCGGATTCTCTCCCGGGACGCTCCCGGTGTTCTCTCCTAATTTCTCTTCCGGTAAACTTGTCGACTCCCCTTAAGTGTGTTACCTTAGCGGTTCGAGATCTCGCCAGACATGATCGAGACACGCTCTCCGATCAATGACTAATTCGTGGACCGAGGATACCCACAATTAATCCCTGTGAGATAACGAATAACTTTGTCGTTCGAACCTAGACGTCTGAGTCTTAAACCTTTTGCCATGGCGATACTTAGCGTGTCCGAGACTCGTTCATAGATATCACGATACCTAGCTTGATCTCGTTACCGACACCGCTATCTTCTACTCGTCCATGATATTATGTCCTGGTGACCTAGTCACACGCTTGCAAGCTCATTTGACATAATCTCACCGAGTGGGCCCTAGAGTATCTATCCTGCTATGCGGACTGGCAAATCCCGCTCTTGATCCCTCGTCTCAACATACTCCCTTCCGACACCCGAGAGGGACACCTTTATTGTCACACTGTTAAGATATGACGTTTGATGCAATCAAAGTATCTTTCAGGAATAGCAATAAGAGTTGATCTCACGGTCAAAGGCGTAATGACTACGTCCAACAAATATTGGGTATGTCCATCACGTCATTCTCCCAATGACATGACTCCATTGTCAACTGACATCAATGTCACATGATCGGGAAACCTCGATCATCAATTGCCCAATGAACTAGTTAGATAGAGGCTACTAGGGACCTGGTTGTTTATCTACCACACGTGTATTAAAGTTTCCGCTTAATACAGTTATAGCATGGTATAAAACATATAATGAACAATTGAGATATGACGAATAAACTATCTTTATTAAGTGCCTCTAGGGCATATCTCCTTCAGTCTCCCACTTGCACTAGAGTAACACTTAATCTAGTTTACAACTTGGTAAAAGCTCAACACCCATAGCAACTTGGTGCATGCTTGTCTCGTGGAAGAGGAATACAGTCAACAGATCTCACACATTGAGACCTATATGTGCTTTGCAACACTTCTATGTCACCTAGTTTGACATCATCCCGTATCTTACGATGACGGTGAAATATATCTTAGTCGATGGGGTGAGACTCGAACCTTCGCGTAGCATGGGCCTTAAAAGTCTAAGAGATCTATTAAGGGGAACCACATATGCTCGGAAAACTGTTCAGTCCAATCACACTTGCTACTTCTGAAGTTGCCATATATTTCTATACCTATGTAGATTATGCGACAGTGCATTCATATGCGACTTCGCAAGCTAACCATGTCTTTCTTCAAAATAAAGGACACCTCCTATATGAGATTTCTAGTCGTATGGGTCAGTGTCATAACTTGCATCATCGTAACCGTTTTACGGCAAGTTGTCTTTCCACTCTTACCCTTTACCAGAAAACATATCTTTAGTTCTCACAGACACTGAAGAATATACTTAACGTTTGTTCATTGATCCACACAAGGATCACTCTAGAACCCGTTCTTCAACCAAAAACTTGGGTCACACCAAGTCGAGCTTTCAGTCTGATAGAATCTATGTCTGAGGCATAGAGAATGTCGAACATCATTTTCTTTCATTAGCTATCACTGAAAATGCCAAGATAAACTTAATATTTTACCTAGTCATACAAGCAAGAACCTTTTTCTTCGCTTGTTCTATTCTGAAACACTTCAGAATCTTAACCTAGGAAAATATTCCGACCTAATGTTATTAAGCCCCTTTTGATCTATACAATTATAGATCGGATGCCTAATACTCCTAACTTCATTCATAGAAAATTTAATCACTTAAATAATCCTTTATACTTTACTAGAGTATCTGTATCATTCTCAATATGTCGTTACATATAAAATCATGAATGACACCTAGCTCCCACTCAAATATGCCTTCCACATATAAGATCAAGAAAAGCTACTTAGCTCCCACTCACTTCTTTGCAAATGCAAGTTTCTTCGACTATTTTGGACAACTCCAAGATTCCAGCTCCGATATGCTTGCTTCAGCCCATGAATGGACAGTTGAAGTTTGCATACATGTTTAGCATCCTCGGGATCACCAAACCATTTCATTGTACTAATTACAACTCTTTCTTAATGATACCATTAAGAAACACGGTTTCCTTATCCATCTATCAATTTCTCAATTTGAAATTATAGTAATTGCTAAACGACCCCGAATAGATTTAGGCTTCGCCACTTGAGACAAAATCTCGTTGTGGTCAACTTTTAAATCTGTCGGAACTGTTTCACGACAAATCGATCCTTATCAGTGTCTACTCTCTCATAAAATTCCATATTCTATTAACAGCTTAGATGCCATCAAGAAGATCTCCCAAGTCATTACCTGGTAATCGTACATGGATTTTATCTCGGATCATATATGACTCATAGCCATTTCTCGGACTTAGGTCTACCATCTCTTCTTCGTAGTTCGTAGGTCTGTCATATTCCATTAACATGACCTTCATAACAAGATTGTCGTACCACACAGTGTGGAACACAACCTCGTACGTCTACGTTCTTAGTGTGAGCTCAGAGCATCATGATCTTTATCATCAGCTTCTTTCCAGTTGAGGAGCATAACACCGGAAACACTTTCCGTTGCGCCACTCTGATGTCTGGAGAGAAAGTTCATTAACTTCGTCTTGCTCTACTTTCTTTCCCACTTATACCCTTGGACAAGAAACTATTTCTTTTGCAAGGTATATTCCGGCAACGTTTTTGCCTATGTCGTGAGACATGTACCCAACTAATTCTTTAGGTACGGTACACTACAAAGATTTATCCATTTTAGGTTTGATCACATCGAAACACTAAATTGCTGAAACGACAATCTAGGCTAAAAGCCATGCCATCACTCATATGGTATTGTCTCCATGGATTTAAATGGTTTCCCTATTATCTAACGTGAATGTTATGTTTCTACCATATGACTCCAATGATCACAATAATTCGATAAGAGATTTATTTACCACACACTATCCGATAGAGTGCGATTACGACGTCCTAACATACCATAACACTATGGTGTTCCATGCGACGTAATTTGTGGAACTCTTCTCACAAGTCTTCCAATGATATGCCAACATTATAACTCAAATCTTTATTTCCTCGATCTGTATCGCAGGAATTTGATTTTTCTTGTTAAATTTATTTTCCTACTTCATTCTGAACTTGTTTGATCGAATCAAAATTTCCAGACTAACATTTCCTAAGTGGATATCCATATATCTACTCGGAATATT
Organism: Poa annua; assembly: GCA_026929855.1. NCBI lineage: Eukaryota > Viridiplantae > Streptophyta > Magnoliopsida > Poales > Poaceae > Poa > Poa annua. Next base: position 88,101,989 of record CM049437.1, on the reverse strand, counting down.
CATGAAGTCTATGAAATAAAGACTTCCACTATACTTTAAAGTACTTCATTGATTCACATACACCCATATGCATGATTCTCAACAAGTTATACTCAAAACATTCAGTGAAGTTTATGAAATAAAGGTCTCCACTACACGTTAATTACTTCATTGATCCACATACATCTATATGCATGATTATCAATAAGTTATATGCCCGCTTTCCGAAAACGGTGTCTTAGTTATCTTGCAAGTGTCAAAAGATCAAATCTAAGGACTTGTAGATCCATCCGTATGGAGCTTGTTCATTGACTATAACATTGACATGACTTAAATGGTAGTGCCACACGAATGTGGTGCCTTTATTAAGTTTGTATCTTTTGGCATTAATATTATGAATGTGGGAGTTTCTACCATCTAAATTCAAATCGGGTTATGATCATTACTTCATAAATATAGGATAACGATTTTGTCACTAACATATATGAACAATCGTCTCGCTAGAGGAAACACACTTATAACGATCATACTAACAGGCGATCATAAAAGAATTTATTCAAATGGTCGATCTAGAGGGAGAGTGTCTATGGCCATCACAACATTTTGTCTGCCATCATCAACACACATTGTCGCCTCATCCTTCCAAGCTACTCAAGTAGTAAATCTGGTTTTCATAAAACATGACTAGTATCAAAAACTCAGTCACTACTGCGAGTACTTGCTTAGGTAAAACATTCATAACGTGTATATCATATATACACCATCATCATTGATAACTTCCTGGCGATCTGTTTCATCTTCTTGATTCTTCCAACGCAATCAAGAACCATGAAGGTGAACGATTCCCCTTGCATGACATAGTCTATGACAAAGCATTTGCATCTGGCAACGTTGTCTGTCATCCAGTGATCGAGCTGAGCGAGGCGTCTCAATGTCATCAAGTATGACCAATGTCATCGAGTATGACCAGTGTCATCAAGTATGACTGCCACGTGCTCCTTCAATGCGTGTATTCTCTTCCATCTTGGTTGAGAAGAAAAACAGTCAACGTACTGATAAACTTCATCAACCCAACTTTAGGTGTATCCTGAGTTTAGCGATCATCTCATATGTTCGCGATCTAACAACTCGCACCCACCATTAATTCTCTATGGCAGAGATCATAGCATACACTGGACTATGATGATATTATCCGCACAAAAACTTGATAATCCAAATTATCCTTTTGTTAGCGGAATCTCCGGGTTTATCTCCTAGCGGGTATTGTATCACAAAGAGCTAATGGTTTAAACAAGGAGTATCCTCAAGCTAAAGTATAAAACTATGAAGTTTGGACCTAACCTTTTAAGTTTCTCAATCGCAGGATTGCAACTAATTTTTAAAGAAGGCTATTACATTGGTTAATATCTACAAAGGTTTTGCAAAACATAAAGACTTTGTTCATTATAAAATAGGGTTCAAGTTTTAATAAAATAAAACTACCAGAACTCCCACTCAAAACGAATATCCCTCTAATCGTTTTAGTGATTACACGATCCTCATCCATTATGCAACCCCTCATCGTCAGAGCCGGCTACATAACTTCAAAGGTAGACATCGACATGTCAATCACAACAACTCTGTGACTCATGCTTAACCTTTCGGTCACCGTGTTCAAAGGCCATGTCTGTACATGCTAGGCTCGCCATAATAACCTTCAGCGTATACGCTTGTGCAAACATGTCTTACACCCACTGTATGCGAACGACGATATGTCTGACACCCGATCGTCACGGCCTGCCTCATAACGTAGAACTTTCTTGGTGGTGCACGCCAAAGGGAGAACACTAATGGTATTTTGGAGGGATCATCTTATATTACTACCGCCGTGTAACTAATATATAATAATAATAATATATATATACACAATATAAGATGCACTCAAAACATCAATATGTAATGCGACGTGATATGGTCCTTGCGCCGATGGTCTCCTTCGCGCCCACAGTTTATAAACAATTTAATAAACCTACCTTGACCATATCACATTGCCCCTGCAAAATAAAGTTAGACGCGTTCTACTTTATCTTTTGCATATTTTATGTGGTTTGGGGCTGTCGTAAATAGAACCGCTTCATACCTACGAACCTATGACCACAACAACGATCAAATAATTGCATATTTATTCATCCCTTTCGGGCCCTCCATTGAAAATGCAAAGCCAACTAAAGAGAGAGAGACAGACACCTGCCAGCCACATATACGGTACCAGCCGTATGTCAGTAGTGGAACCAGTCTCGCGTAAGCGTACGCGTAAAGTCGGTCCGGGCCACTTCATCAACTCAATGCTGCCGACAGTGCAAGTGCACGCGAGAGGGTAGCAAATAAAAGAACGATGCCCCCGTGATAAACACGGGTTCTAAAAGCATACAGCTATATCTACGCATAGATCGGCTCTGATATCACTGAAGGGGATCGCAGGCAGAAAACAAATTTTTTCCTAACAGCGATAACCTTAAACTAGCCATGATCTATACTATGCAGATATAGTAATACGGAGGAGATCGATATACATACCCTTGTAGACCGAAAGCGGGGATTACGCTCCCGCACAAGCGTTGTCGATGAAGCCGACGAAGACGACCTCGAGGTCGTGTAGAGGAAGAAGACCTCCGAGCACCACTAGTGTGGTACCTCGCAGGGATTCACACACGTACGGTGAAGACGACGACCTCCGGGCTCCGATCCAAGGACGAGCAGCGGAAGACTGGGACCGGAAGACCAGCAGCACGGCGGCGTGCGTATGGTGGAGAGAACTCCTCCTTGGCGCAACTCCAACAAGGGAATCACGTGTTTCAAGGAGGAAGAGAGAGAGAGATCTTGGTGTGTTGAGAGGGGCTCTCTCCCCTACTATATATAGGAGAAAGGGGGCACTGCTAACCAGGCAAGGTGGGACTAAACCCCAGCCGCACCAAATAGGGGAGAGGGAGGCCGACCCCCACATGGGCCCCTAGGGCCCATTCGGTTCCCCTTGGTGGGTTTGGCCCTTGGGGGGGAATTCGGCCCCTACATGGGCCTTCTCCCTCCCGGGAGGGCCCATTTAGTGGGCTGCATGTTTAAATACGAATTTAATCATTATAAATTCATTAAAATAATATTAATTCACTAATTAACATTAATTTAACATATATAAACAATTTCCTCTCTTCCGGAACTTTTCCGAAAACTCTCCAAACTATCTTCGGTTCTCCGATACGACTTCGGATTCTCTCCCGGGACGCTCCCGGTGTTCTCTTCTAATTTCTCTTCCGGTAAACTTGTCGACTCCCCTTAAGTGTGTTACCCTAGTGGTTCGAGATCTCGCCAGACATGATCGAGACACGCTCTCCGATCAATGACTAATTCGTGAACCGAGGATACCCAGAATTAATCCCTGTGAGATAACGAATAACTTTGTCGTTCGAACCTAGACGTCTGAGTCTTAAACCTTTTGCCATGGCGATACTTAGCGTGTCCGAGATTTCTATCCCGCAAATCTTGTCTTCGATGGTGGCGGCGCAACGGAACTCTTCTCGGGAAAAGGCTTCGGTGGTTAGGGTTATTTTGTCGGGGGGTATATGTAGGCGAAAGGGCGAAGGCGGTGGAGCCCCGAGGGGCCCACACTGTGGTGGAGCGGCCAGAAGTGGGGCCGCGCCACCACCACGTGAGGCCGCCTCGGTCTCAGTCTTCGTCTCCTCTTCGGTGTTCTGGATGGTTCCGGCGAAAATAGGAGTTTTGGCTTTTGTTTCGTCCAATTCCGAGAATATTTCCTTAACAGCTTTTCTGAAACCAAAAACAGCAGAAAACTGGGAACTGGCACTGTGGCATCTTGTTAATAGGTTAGTCCCCAAAAATGCATAAAAACCATATAAAGTGTATATAAAACATGTAGCAATTGGTATAATATAAGCATGGAACGTAAGAAATTACAGATACGTTTGAGACGTATCAAGACGTATCAAGCACCCCCAAGCTTAGTTCTACTCGTCCCGAGTAGGTAAAACGATAACAACAAATAATTTCTGAAGTGACATGCTTTCACACAATCTTGATCATATAATATTGTAAGGCTCATGTTATGAATGAAGTGACTTAAGGCAATGATCTATAGTTTGTTAACAAATAGACAAGGAGTAAACAACTACATCATATAAGTAAAAATTCTTCATGGATAGTACTTTCAAACAAGCATAAAAAAGATTTGCATAAGAGTTAACTCATAAAGCAATAGTTTCTAAATAAAAGAGTGATACGTCTCAAACGTATAATTTCTTATGTTCGATGCTTATATTATGCCAATTGCTACATGTTTTATATACACTTTTATATCATTTTATGCATTTTCTGGGACTAACCTATTAACAAGATGCCACAGTGCCAGTTGCCTGTTTTCTGCTGTTTTTGGTTTTAGAAAAGTTGTTAAGGAAATATTCTCGGAATTGGACAAACGAAACGTCAAAGTGCTTATTTTCCCTGGGAGGTTCCAGAACACCGAAGAGGACATGGAGGAGGACCCCGAGGGGCCCACACCCCCTCCCGGCGCGGGTCCCCCCCTAGCCGCGCGAGCACGGGGTGTGGGGCCCTCGAGGCCCCGCCGCCTTCGCCCTTTCGCCTACATATACCCCCCCAGATATCTAAGACCTAGGACACGCACCTTTTTTCTCCACGAAGTCCAGAGCCGCCGCCGTCGTCAACCCTAGATCGGGAGGGTTCATAAGCTCCTCCCGGCACCCTGCCGGAGAGGGGAATCATCACCGGAGGGCTCTACATCACCATGCCCGCCTCCGGACTGATGTGTGAGTAGTTCATCCTTGGACTACGGGTCCATAGCAGTAGCTAGATGGTTGTCTTCTCCTCTTGTGCCACCATGTTTAGATCTTGTGAGCTGCCTAACATGATCAAGATCATCTTTATGTAATGCTACATGTTGTGTTTGCTGGGATCCGATGAATATTGAGTACTATGTTATTGCTTCATAATATATCTTGTGAGTGCGTTGTTTATGATCTTGCATGCTCTCCGTTGCTAGTAGATGCTCTGGCCAAGTAGATGCTTGTGACTCCAAGAGGGGGTATTTATGCTCGATAGTAGGTTCATGTCTCTATTTAATCTGGGGTAGTGACAGCAAGCTCTAAGATTGTAGATGTACTGTTGCTAATAGGGATAAAACAGTAGTACTTTATCTAAGGGTATTTGTATTACTTACATTACACACATTGCCTAATGCAATTATGTGTTGCTTGCAACTTAATACTGAAAGGGGTGCGGACGCTAACCGGAAGGTGGATTATTAGTCATAGATGCGGTTGGAACGGTCTATGTATATTGTTGTAATGCCCAAATGAATATCACACTAGCCATCATAACTATAGTATATGCATCATTATGCACTTCTTTATTCTGTCAATTGCCCAGCTGTAATTTGTTTACCCGCATGTATGCCAATTTTATTTATGGAGAGACACCACTAGTGAACTGTGGACCCCGGTCCTTTTTCTCTAAACTGATAAACAATCCTACTGCAATCCTGTTACTTTCATTCTCTGCAAACAAACATCATTTTCCACACATACGTTTAATCCTTTGTTACAGCAAGCCAGTGAGATTGACAACCTCACTGTTAAGTTGGGGCAAAGTATGTTGGTTGTGTTGTGTGCAGGTTCCACGTCAGCTTCAGCACCAGCACTTTTCTGGCGCCGTTGACACCTCCGGGAAACTCTAGTCTCCTACTGGTTCGATAACCTTGGTTTCACAACTGAGGGAAACTTGCTGCTGCACTACTTCAAACCTTCCTCTTGGTGTTTCCCAACAACACCTCACCGGTGCATCAAGCATTTTTCTGGCGCCGTTGCCGGGGAGTTGAAGGCACTTCTGTTCAGCAAATCTCTATCTCCCTCATCAACTAAGCACCAGATTTTTCTGGCGCCGTTGCCGGGGAGACAAGAGTTCTTCTGTTCAGCAAAGTTTAGTTTCCCCTTCGACGCCAGCATTTTTCTGGCGCCGTTGCCGGGGAAACTAAGCTCTTCTATGAGGGGAGTCTCTCACATCCAATCTTTTTATTTTGTTATTGTCTTGCTTAGTTTATTTTTATTATTGTCTTGTTTGCTTAATATCAAAAATACAAAAAAATTAGTTACTTGCATTACTATTTTTATTTCGGTTTAGTTTTTATTATTTCGGTTTGTTATTTTGTTTATTTCGGTTTTCTTTTTAATTTGCTAAAATGAGTACTGCTGAGAATACTAAGTTGTGTGATTTCACTAGCACCAATAATAATGATTTTATATGCACTCCTATTGCTCCACCTGCTTCTAAAGCAGAATTCTTTGAAATAAAACCTGCTTTGTTAAATCTTGTCATGAAAGAGCAATTTTCTGGTGTTAGTTCTGATGATGCTGCTGCCCATCTAAATAATTTTGTTGAACTTTGTGAAATGCAAAAATATAAGGATATAGATGGTGACATTATAAAACTGAAATTATTTCCTTTCTCTTTGAGAGTAAGAGCTAAAGAATGGTTGCTTTCATTGCCTAGGAATAGTATTGATTCATGGACTAAATGCAAATATGCTTTTATTGGAAAATACTATCCTCCTGCAAAGATTATTTCTCTAAGAAGTAGCATTATGAATTTTAAACAACTTGATAATGAACATGTTGCTCAAGCTTGGGAAAGAATGAAATCTTTGGTTAAAAATTGCCCTACCCATGGACTGACTACTTGGATGATCATCCAAACCTTTTATGCAGGACTGAATTTTTCTTCAAGAAACCTTCTTGATTCGGCTGCAGGAGTTACCTTTATGTCCATCACTTTGGGGGCTGCAACAAAACTCTTGGATGATATGATGGTTAATTATTCTGAGTGGCATACTGAAAGGACACCTCAAGGTAAGAAGGTAAATTCTGTTGAAGAAACCTCCTCTTTGAGTGAAAAGATTGATATTATTATGTCTATGCTTGTGAATGGTAAATCTCATGTTGATCCAAATAATGTTCCCTTAGCTTCTTTAGTTGCACAAGAAGAGCATGTTGATGTGAACTTCATTAAAAATAACAATTTCAACAACAATGCCTATAGGAACAATTATGGTAATAATAACTATAAGCCCTATCCTTCTAATAATGGTAATGGTTATGTTAATTCTTATGGTAATTCTTATGGAAAAATGCCTAGTGAGGAAAGGATTTTGGAAATTGAAAGAGCTACTAAATTTTTTAAGCAAACCCAATATGAGCAAAATAAAGTATTCACTAGGACTATGGAAGAACAATCTATTATGTTGAGAAATATTAGTCATCAAATGGAAAATTTGAACAGGGAGATTTCGGGTCTACAAGGGAAAATAACTAGTGCTGAAGCTCGTATTTCCTCTATGTCTGAAGCACAATCTTCTTTAATTAATAAAATGGCTGCTAAACCTGAAAATATTGATGATAATCCTTTTGCTACTGCTAATGCCATCCAAGTTAGAATTGATGAAAATGTTAGGATGATGGCCCAATTGCATGCTAGATGGGAAAGAGAGAAAGAACTAGCTAAGGAAGATAATATTGTTAAAGTTTTTACTATTACCACTACTGAAAATAATGTTACTTCACATGCTAGCAAGCCTCCTACTATTAATGGTAACATAGTTGGTGTTGGAAATATTTCTTCTACTTCTTCCAAAAAGTTAAAATTGCCTAAAACTGCTGAAACTGTTATTGATAAAAGTGCTGAATTTTTTTAAGAACATAGGAGATGGTGGTTCGGTTTGCTTTGATGATAATAATTTTGATTTTGATAATTGTAATATCACTGAAGTTATTAAGTTCTTGCAAAAGTTAGCCACATGTCCTAATGCTAGTGCCATGAACTTGGCATTTACAACCCATATTACAAATGCTCTCATTAAGGCTAGGGAAGAGAAATTAAAACTTGAAACTTCCATCCCTAAGAAGTTGGAAGATGGTTGGGAGCCCATCATTAAAATAAAAGTGGATAAATTTGATTGCAATGCTTTATGTGACCTTGGTGCAAGTATCTCTGTTATGCCTAAAAAGCTTTATGATATGTTTGATTTGCCACCTTTGGAACATTGTTATTTGGATGTTTTTCTTGCTGATAATGCTTCGAAGAAACCTTTGTGGAGAGTCAATGATGTTCTTATTATGGTTAACAATAACCTTGTCCCCGTTGATTTTATTGTCTTGGATATTGAATGCAACCCATCTTGTCCAATTGTGTTGGGAAGACCTTTTCTTAGAACTGTGGGTGCTATTATTGATATGAAAGAAGGAAATATTAGATACCAATTCCCACTCAAGAAAGGTATGGAACACTTCCCTAGAAAAAGAATGAAGCTACCTTTTGATTCTATCATTCGTACAAATTATGATGTTGATGCTTCATCTCTTGGAAATACTTGAATATCACTTTCTGTGCCTAGCTGAAAGGCGTTAAAGAAAAGCGCTTATGGGAGACAACCCACTTTTTATTTCTGTTATTTTATTTTGTTGAGTCAAGGAAGATGTCTACCTCTGTAGCAATTCCTTTGTATCTTTACTTTATTGCATTGTTGTGTCAAGTTAAGCCTCTAGTAGAAAGTTGATGCTAGATTTGGATTGCTGTGCTGAAACTGTTTTCTGCTGTCCACCGTTAAATTCATAACTCTTTACAGAAAAATCGGATGGACCTGGGATTTTTTGTGCGTAATACTCAGATATATATATGCAACTTTCATTAGTTTTGAGTTTTCTGATTTGAGCAAGTTAAGTGCCTCGAAAAAATTCGTCTTTAGGGACTGTTCTGTTCTTGACAGATTCTGCCATTTATTTTGCAATGCCTCTTTTACTATTTTGAATGGATCTTTTTGTTCCATAAAGTATCAGTGGCTGTAGCTAATGTCCAGTAGCATTGGTAGCAATTGTGTTCATGCAGAATATAAGAATTTTTCGTGCACTAACCCTCTAATGAAGTTTACTTTGAGTTTGGTGTGGAGTAAGTTTTCAAGGATCAAGAGAGAAGGATGATGTGATTTGATCAAGAAGATGAAAGAGCCAAAGCTTGGGGATGCCCCCGTGGGTCACCCAAGCATATTTCAAGAAGACTCAAGCGTCAAAGCTTGGGGATGCCTTGGGCATCCCCTTCTTCATCAACAAACTATCAGGTCATCTCTAGTGAAACTATATTTTAATTCCGACACATCTTATGTGCTTTACTTGAAGCGTCTGTTTTTGTTTTTGTTTTTGTTATTTTAATTTTCTGAATAAAATGGATCCTAGCATTCCTTTGTGGGAGAGAGACACGCTCCGCCTTTTCTTATGAATACTCGTATTCTTCACTTATACTTGTTGAGTATTCTTCTATAGCTACTGCAATACTATTAGCTCTTGTTTTTCATGCATCTCTTGTTGGAGCTGTTAGTTTTTCTTATGTTATACTCTCATATCTCATTGTTATATACTTGGAGAGTTTATCTTTTAAATAAGTTGATTGGTGTTTGGTTGGAAACAGAAAATGCTAAATGTGGTAGATGGTATAATGAAAAAGATATATATGCTCTTATTGATTGTTATCTTGTATGTTGTGGTGCTTGGCAATTGTTTTGAGCTCTCAAGTAGATCATGTTTAAGCTTTTACATCATGTAGTTAAAACCTATTAATGAAGAACTACCGTAAAGCTTGTTGAAATTTGGTTTGCATGTTTGGTAACTCTAAGGTCTAGATATTTTCTAGTAAAGGTGTTTGAACAACAAGGAAGACAATGTAGAGTTTTATAATGCTTGCAATATGTTTTTATATACGTCTTGTTGTCATGGTTTATACTTGTGTTTGCTTAAAATAACCTTGCTAGCCAAAGCCTTGTACTGAGAGGGAATGCTTCTCGTGCATCCAAAACCTTGAGCCAAAACCCATGCCATATGTGTCCACCATACCTACCTACTGCATGGTATTTCCTGCCATTCCAAGCAAATACTTCGTGTGCTACCTTTTATCATTCAAAACATATTATCTCTTATTTGTGTCAATGTTTATTAGCTCATGAGGAAGTATGTGGTGTTACGGATATCAACCTTGTCATTTGCTTTTAGACAGACTTTCACAACCGGACTAGTGGCATATACATCCGCTTATCCATTAACTTTGCAAAAAGAGCTGGCAAATGGGGTGCCCAGTCCCAATTAATTACAACTTTAACCGCTTCAATCTCTTCACATTTTTGCCCTGATCTAATCAGTCAAGCAATGACAACAGTTTTTAACTATATGTGTAAACAAAAGAGATAAGAGGGATGATCTACCTTGCTGGTAGAAATAACGTCCTTCATGGGAGCCGCTCTTGAAAGTCTGGTTGACAAGGGGGGTAGAGTGCCCATTACCATTCGTTGACAACAACAAACACCTCTCAAAACTTACTTTTATGCTCTCTATATGATTTCAAAAACCTATAAAACTAAAAAGCTCTAGCACATGTTTGTATCCCTGCTTCCCTCTGCGAAGGGCCTTTCTTTTACTTTATGTTGAGTCAGTTTACCTACTTCTTTCTGTCTTAGAAGCAAACACTTGTGTCAACTGTGTGCAACAATTCTTATATGCTTACTTATTGCACTTGTTATATTCCTTTGTGTTGACAACTATCTATATGATATACATGTTACAAGTTGAAAGCCAATGCTTAAACTTATATCTTCCTTTGTGTTGCTTCAATGCTCTTTTACTTAGAGACTATTGCTTTATGAGTTAACTTTCATGTGAATCATTTTGATGCTTGTTTGAAAGTACTATCCATGAAAAGTTTTTGCTTATATGATGTAGTTGTTTACTCCTTGTCTATTTGTTAGCAAACTATAAACCATTGCTTTGAATCAGTTCATTCATAACATGAGCCTTACATTATTATATGATCAAGATTGTGTGAAGCATGTCACTTCTGAAATTATTCTTGTTATCGTTTTACCTACTCGGGACGAGTAGAACTAAGCTTGGGGATGCTTGATACGTCTCAAAGGTATCTATAATTTCTTATGTTCCATGCTTATATTATGCCAATTGCTACATGTTGTATATACACTTTTATATCATTTTATGCATTTTCTGGGACTAACCTATTAACAAGATGCCATAGTGCCAGTTGCCTGTTTTCTGCTGTTTTTGGTTTCAGAAAAGTTGTTAAGGAAATATTTTCGGAATTGGACAAACGAAACGTCAAAGTGCTTATTTTCCCTGGGAGGTTCCAGAACACCGAAGAGGACACGGAGGAGGACCCCGAGGGGCCCACACCCCCTCCCGGCGCGGGTCCCCCCCTGGCCGCGCGAGCACGGGGTGTGGGGCCCTCGAGGCCCCGCCGCCTTCGCCCTTTCGCCTACATATACCCCCCAGATATCTAAGACCTAGGACACGCACCTTTTTCCTCCACGAAGTCCAGAGCCGCCGCCGTCGTCAACCCTAGATCGGGAGGGTTCAGAAGCTCTTCCCGGCACCCTGCCGGAGAGGGGAATCATCACCGGAGGGCTCTACATCACCATGCCCGCCTCCGGACTGATGTGTGAGTAGTTCATCCTTGGACTACGGGTCCATAGCAGTAGCTAGATGGTTGTCTTCTCCTCTTGTGTTACCATGTTTAGATCTTGTGAGCTGCCTAACATGATCAAGATCATCTTTATGTAATGCTACATGTTGTGTTTGCTGGGATCCGATGAATATTGAGTACTATGTTATTGCTTCATAATATATCTTGTGAGTGCGTTGTTTATGATCTTGCATGCTCTCCGTTGCTAGTAGATACTCTGGCCAAGTAGATGCTTGTGACTCCAAGACGGGGTATTTATGCTCGATAGTAGGTTCATGTCTCTATTTAATCTGGGGTAGTGACAGCAAGCTCTAAGATTGTAGATGTACTGTTGCTACTAGGGATAAAAGTCTGGATCTATTTATGTACTGTCGCAATCCTTCCAAGACGGGGTATTTATGCTCGATAGTAGGTTCATGTCTCTATTTAATCTGGGGTAGTGACAGCAAGCTCTAAGATTGTAGATGTACTGTTGCTACTAGGGATAAAACAGTAGTACTTTATCTAAGGGTATTTGTATTACTTACATTACACACATTGCCTAATGCAATTATCTGTTGCTTGCAACTTAATACTGAAAGGGGTGCGGACGCTAACCGGAAGGTGGATTATTAGTCATAGATGCGGTTGGAACGGTCTATGTATATTGTTGTAATGCCCAAATGAATATCACACTAGCCATCATAACTATAGTATATGCATCATTATGCACTTCTTTATTCTGTCAATTGCCCAGCTGTAATTTGTTTACCCGCATGTATGCTATTATTATTTATGGAGAGACACCACTAGTGAACTGTGGACCCCGGTCCTTTTTCTCTAAACTGATAAACAATCCTACTGTAATCCTGTTACTTTCATTCTCTGCAAACAAACATCATTTTTCACACATACGTTTAATCCTTTGTTACAGCAAGCCAGTGAGATTGACAACCTCACTGTTAAGTTGGGGCAAAGTATCTTGGTTGTGTTGTGTGCAGGTTCCACGTCAGCTTCAGCACCAGCACTTTTCTGGCGCCGTTGACACCTCCGGGAAACTCTAGTCTCCTACTAGTTCGATAACCTTGGTTTCACAACTGAGGGAAACTTGCTGCTGCACTACTTCATACCTTCCTCTTGGGGTTTCCCAACAACACCTCACCGGTGCTTCAAAGAGCATTGAAGCAACACAAAGGAAGATATAAGTTTCAGCTTTGGCTTTCAACTTGTAACATGTATATCATAAAGATAGTTGTCAACACAAAGAAATATAACAAGTGCAATAAGTAAGCATATAAGAGTTGTTGCACATAGTTGACACAAGTGTTTGCTTCTAAGATTAGAAACAAGTGGGTAAACTGACTCAACATAAAGTAAAAGATAGGCCCTTCGCAGAGGGAAGCAAGGATACAAGCATGTGCTAGAGCTTTTTAGTTTTTATAGGTTTTTGAAATCATAAAGAGAGCATAAAAGTAAGGTTTTGAGTGGTGTTTGTCGTTGCCAACGAATGGTAATTGGCACTCTACCCCCCTTGTCAAACAGACTTTCTATCAGCGGCTCCCATGAAGGACGTTATTTCTACCAAGGGCAGATCATCCCTCTTATCTCTTTTGTTTACACATGTATATTTTTAAAAACTGGTTTGACACTCCTCCCCACCATTGCATACACAATCCATGGCTAACCGAATCCTCGGGTGCCTTCCAACAATCACATACCATGGAGGAGTGTCTATATAAAATTGTATAACACTTTGAAGCATAATAAATTTTTGCAAAACCATGGGAAGAGAATGATGATGAAGGTTGTAATTAATTGGGACTGGGCACCCCATTTGCCAGCTCTTTTTGCAAAGTTAATGGATAAGCGGATGTATATGCCACTAGTCCGGTTGTGAAAGTCTGTCTAAAAGCAAATGACAAGGTTGATATCCGTAACACCACATACTTCCTCATGAGCTAATAAACATTGACACAAATAAGGGATAATAAGTTTTGAATAAAGGTGGCACATGAAGTATTTGCTTGGAATGGCAGGAAATACCATGTAGTAGGTAGGTATGGTGGACACAAATGGCATGGGTTTTGGCTCAAGGTTTTGGATGCACGAGAAGCATTCCCTCTCAGTACAAGGCTTTGGCTAGCAAGGTTATTTGAAGCAAACACAAGTATAAACTATGGCAACAAGACGTATATAAAAACATATTGCAAGTATTATAAAACTCTACATTGTCTTCCTTGTTGTTCAAACACCTTTACTAGAAAATATCTAGACCTTAGAGATACCAAACATGCAAACCAAATTTCAACAAGTTTTACGGTAGTTCTTCACTAATAGGTTTTAACTACATGATGTAAAAGCTTAAACATGATCTACATGAGAGCTCAAAACAATTGCCAAGCACCACAACATACAAGATAACAATCCATAAGAGCATGTATATCTTTTCATTATACCATCTACCACATTTAGCATTTTCTGTTTCCAACCAAACACCAATCAACTTATTTAAACATAAACTATCCAAGTATTTATCAATGAGACAACAGAGTATAACATAAGAGAACTAACAGCTCTAAAAAAGAGATGCATGAAAAACAAGAGCTGAAAGTATTGAAGTAACATAGAAGAATACTCAACAAATGTAAGTGAAGAATAGGAGTATTCATAAGAAAAAGCGGAGCGTGTCTCTCTGCCACAAAGGAATGCTAGGATCCATTTTATTCAGAGAATGAAAATAAAAAAAGCAAAAATAAAAACAAACCGACGCTTCAAGTAAAGCACATAAGATGTGACGGAATTAAAATATAGTTTCACTAGAGATGACCTGATAGTTTGTTGATGAAGAAGGGGATGCCTTGGGCATCCCCAAGCTTTGACGCTTGAGTCTTCTTGAAATATGCTTGGGTGACCCACGGGGCCATCCCCGAGCTTAGGATTTTTCATCTTCTTGATCACATCACATCATCCTCTCTCTTGATCCTTGAAAACTTCCTCCACACAAAACTCAAAGTAAACTCCATTAGAGGGTTAGTGCATAATCAAAAATTCTCATATTCTGCATGGACAAAATCATTACACATGCTACTGGACATTAGCTACAGCCACTGGTATTTTGTGGGGCAAAAAGATCCACTCAAAAACAGCAAAAGGAGCAATGCAAAATAAATGGCAGAATCTGTCAAAAACAAAACAGTCCGTAAAGACGAATTTTTTCGAGGCACTTAACTTGCTCAAATCAGAAAACTCAAAACTAATGAAAGTTGCGTACATATCTGAGGATCACGCACAGAAAATATCAGGTTTTTTCGAAATTTCTGTAGGGAGTTATGAATTACACGGTGGACAGCAGAAAACTGTTCCTGCGCAGAAATCCAAATCTAGCATCAACTTTCTACTAGAGGCTTCACTTGACACAATATAAAATAAAAATAACAGAAATAAAACGTGGGTTGTCTCCCATAAGCGCTTATCTTTAAAGCCTTTTAGCTAGGCAAGGAGATTTTTATGATGCTCTCATAAAATGAGAGTTGAAAAATAAAGGAGAGCATCAAGAGGTAAACATCAAACACATTTAAATCTAACCCACTTCCTATGCAAAGGAATCTTGTAATAGGATAAATTATTGAAAGATAAAGCAACTATCATGGAAAGATGAAACAAATGAAACTTCAAAACTTCCAACATAAAGATAGGTGTTTTAGTAACTTGAAAACTTTTACAACCGTATTTTCCTCTCTTATAATAATTTTCAGTAGCATCATTGATAAAATCCACAATATAACCATCACATGAAACATTCTTATTATGATGCATATGCATAAAAGTATCATTATTTCCCTCATAAGAAAAGTTCTTCTCATTAATAACAATGGGAGCAGGATCATCATAAAGAACTCGAACATGATAGACAAGTTGTATATTAAAAGGATTGGTTTGAGTAATTCCTCTATAACTATGACAAGTTTCAAGAGGATAATTGTAATTATAACCCATGTCATAGTATTCTTTATAATTATCAAAGACTGGAGGCATAGTATCATCATAAGCAATAGAATAGTTATCCTCCAAAGTGTGTTTATTTGTAAACATATCATCATTTTTACAAGAAGGAGAGGTATCAAATATATAATTATTAGTAGCAAAAAGATTTTCAAACACCTCATCCCCAAGCTCAGAGCTTTCTATATCATCATGGGGAGAAACATGGATAGTACTAATAGTATAAAAATTATTAACATCATCATTTTCAGAATTAGTATCCCATAGATCTTCAATATCAAAAGTAGTGTGATTTTCCCAATCATGATCACTAATATAAATAACAGGCATAGGTTCATCATCAAGTTCAGAATCATCGAATTCAGAATTATAAGTATCAATTGTAATAGGAGCAACATGTTTGGGAGAAGATACCGTTTCCTCTCTCCTTTTACTCCTCTTCTTCTTCTTCCTCTTTCCCTTTTTCTTCTTGTTTTCCTCTTTAGGAGGGAGAGGCTTGAAAGGAAGCTTCTCCACATAACCTGGTTTAGTATTAGAGACAATGGAAGAAACTTGGGGGGATTCCTCTCTTTCATTAATAATAACAAAACACATATTAGTCCTGTCATACTTTGGTAAAGTCGCGTCCTTTTTAATATTTTGTATGTAAGTGTTAGCATGGCAATTATTAACACAATAGAGATAACATCCATGCAACACACTATTCATATCAAGATCACTCATATCTAACAAAGAAGTTTTTCTTGATAACTCTTCACACCCAAAAAATAATGTAAGTTCATCATGTTGATTAGTAGTGATCATGTTATCACAAAAATCTCCTGCAATATCCTTATTAGAACCCGAGCATTGAAATTCGAAATGACCCTCTTCATAGCAAAGTTCACAAATAAAAGGATAGGTGGCACAAACTTTTTCACCAAGATCTCTTAGAGCCTTATACCAAGCTCTAGTTTTTTCATTCCTATGATGGATACAATATTCATCTTCGATTTGATTATTTTCACAAGGTCTATGCATTCCACAAAAATTAACAAGCTTATAAGAAA
Source organism: Poa annua (assembly GCA_026929855.1). Lineage (NCBI taxonomy): Eukaryota > Viridiplantae > Streptophyta > Magnoliopsida > Poales > Poaceae > Poa > Poa annua. The sequence continues at coordinate 88,085,409 of CM049437.1, read as the reverse complement.
TAGTATTTTCAGAAGTTTGAGCATGTTTATTGCAATCATTAACAACAATTTCATTTTCCATGCAAGTGTCTTTGAAAGGTTCATGATACACGTCCCAATTTTCTTTAGGAACATTAATATGAGAATCAAAGGTTCTAAAACAATCAACAATAATATGAGAACCAAGACCATATTTAGCACTAAGCTCTTGAAAACCAGCAGTTTCAACGAAAGACTTAATGCAATCATATTCATAGTTTATACCTGATTCTTTACCTTTGTCATTCTCCCAATCTTCAGCATTGTTTTGAATTCTTTCAAGAAGATCCCACCTAGTTTCAACCTTCTTACTTGTGAAAGAGCCCTCTGAACAGACATCTAGATAATCCTTGCAATGTCCTGAAAGTCTTGCATAAAAATTATTAACAATTATTTTCTCAGGAAGCTCATGGTTAGGACATTTGAGTATTAATGTTTTCAGCCTTCCCCAAGCTTGAGAAATGCTTTCTCCATCACGAGGCCAAAAATTAAAAATGTAATTCCTATCTAAATACAATTCATAAGGAGGATAGAATTTAGAGTAAAAGAGATATTCAAGCTCCTTCCATTCCAAATGATGAGGATCATCTAGTAGCTCATACCACTTCCTTGCTTTGTTCTTAAGTGACAGTGGAAATAATTTCTTCATGACATTTTATCTTGATAAACCTGCAAGCTTAAACAACTCACAAAATCCTTTTAGTTTCAACAAGTGATCACTTGGATGGACTGTTCCATCTCCTACATAAGGTTCATCTATAACCATTTCAACAATTTCCATAGGTATTTCAAAAGCAATACTTTCAATAGGTGGATTTAGAATATCACAAGCATCATTAGAATTATCACATATTGGACGCAAAGCATTATCAAGGCAAAATAATTCCTCCAAAGCTGAGGAGCAAAAAAGATTATTTTTATATAAAATAGCTTCCCAAGCTTAGGCTTTTCCATTGCCTTAGCAATAATGGTGTCCAAAGAATTTATACTAATAACACTACTACCACTATTACGCAAACTAACTTCCATAGGTTTTTTAATTTTCTCTTCAAAAGTATCATGTCCTAATGCAATATAAATTTAATAAAGATCTCTAATTTTTTTGTTGTTTTCCATTTAGCCTAACTAGTGAAATAAAAACAAGAGACAAAAAGATAAAATTGCAGAATCTAAAGGAGATACCTTCCAACGCTTACCTCCCCGGCAACGGCGCCAGAAAATAGCTTGATGTCTACGCACGCTTCTATTCTCGTAGACAGTGTTGGGCCTCCAAGAGCAGAGGTTTGTAGGACAGCAGCAAGTTTCCCTTAAGTGAATCACCCAAGGTTTATCGAACTTAGGGAGGTAGAGGTCAAAGATATCCCTCTCAAGCAACCCTGCAATTAAGATACAAGAAGTCTCTTGTGTCCCCAACACACCCAATACACTTGTCAGATGTATAGGTGCACTAGTTCGGCGAAGAGATAGTGAAATACAAGTAATATGGATGATTATAAGTAGTAACTGCAATCTGAAATAAAGATGGCAGCAAGCAAACATGTAGCAGAACAGGTTGTAAACGATGTTTCAATGCTTAGAAACAAGGCCTAGGGATCATACTTTCACTAGTGGACACTCTCAACAATGACATCAAAGCTGAATAATAAATACTACTCTCAAACACTCTCTTGTTGGATGATAAACACCATTCACTGCGTAGGGCTACAAAAGCACACCCCAAAGTCTGAGTAAACAAACACCACAACGTCATAAAGGAATCACACACGGTGCGCACACTGTCACCTTCACAACCGTGAATAACCCCGGAGTTCATATTAAAGTAACCTCTAGAGTGCGTAATAGATAAAGAGTAACATCACATATTCAACTAGATTACAAAGCTCATGATCACATAAAGATCACACCATGGGAGAGAGAGATAAACCACATAGCTACCGGTAGAGCCCGCAGCGCCGGGGGAGAACTACTCACTCCTCATCGTAGGAGTCAGCAACGGCGATGGAGATGGCAGTGGAGTTGATGGAGATGGCTCCGGGGGCAATTCCCCGTCCCGGCAGGGTGCCGAAACAGAGACTTCTGTCACCCGAAACTTGTCTTCGATGGCGGCGGCGCTGCAGAACTCTTCTCGGGAAAAGGCAGATTATTTTAGGGTTTTCACGTCGGGGTCTTTTTATAGGCGAAAGGGCGATGTCGGTGGGCGCCCGAGGCGCCCACACCACGTGGCCGCGTGGCTAGAGGGGGAGCCGCGTCACCACATGGTTTGGCTGCCTCGTGGGCCCCCTCCTACTCCTTTTCGGTGTTCTGGATGCTTCCGGGGAAAATAGGGACTTTGGCTTTTGTTTCGTCCAATTCCGAGAATATTTCCTTAACAACTTTTCTGAAACCAAAAACAGCAGAAAACAGGGAGCTGGCACTATGGGTTCTTGTTAATAGGTTAGTCCCAGAAAATGCATAAAAACCATATAAAGTGTATATAAAACATGTAGCGATTTGTATAATATAAGCATGGAACATAAGAAATTATAGATACGTTTGAGACGTATCAATATCTATTTTGAAACTAGTCATGAAGCTCGTGTGGTGAAAGGACACATTTCTACTATTCTCCAACTTTGCAAAGAATTTAACGATAATGTTTATGTTAAAGAAAGAATTCTTGCTGCCATGGAAAGTACTAATATCTTGCAGGAAGAGGAAGTATGTGAGGAGGACATGGAAATGGATATGTTCCAACCTAAGCTTGGGGAAGAGTTGGATCTCCCAACTTCACCTTCAACAAATGATAGTAACACTCAAACTCAAAAATCTTTTGTTATTTATGAGAACCCATGTTATGATGAGTGTGAAACTGAGAATTCTATGGTCCTATATGATAACCCATGCTATTATGATAAAACTGATAATGCTCCTTTACTTTTATATAATGCTACTAATGAGGTTATGGATGATAATGAGGAGTGTTGCTTAAATATGCTATATGATAATGCTTTAGATGATGGTCCTATGCTTATTGATAAACCTCCATGTTTAGTTGTTACTAATTTATGTGAGGATAAAAAAATATACTTGCTGTTTGTGATAGTGCTCTTATTCATTGGAGTCCTCCTTTGTTTTTGGATTCTCCTAATTACATCATAGAGGAGAAGTTTGCTTATGTTGAGAAATACTTATGTGGTTTGCCATTATCTTTAGTTTCAAATCTTTGTTGCAACCATGATATTAAACTTGATATTGATCATAATAACTATTTTGAAAGAGGGAAGCATGCTAATGAATTCCAAAAATAAATTTAATAATCATCTTTGTCGGAGAGTTACTCCCACGTAACAGGGGTAGTCTCGCCCCGAAGAGAGGTTCGAAGGGGGACTGAACACGGAGGTCAAACAACCCTCGATGCGCGCCGCGACGTTGCTCGCGGTGCCTGGAGCGGAGCTGCACGACAGAGAGTGACACCGGCCCTTACCCAGGTTCACGGCCCTCAAGATGAGGTAAAACCGCTACTCCTGCTTGTCTGAATTGCACTGTGGTGACTGCAGTACAGCGAGCCTCCGGGCGCTCAGGAGGTCCGGAGGTGGAGGACGCTATCTAATTCGGGATCCAATTCCCGGGGGGGTCTGAACACGGAAGTGCCCCCTCTCCTTAAATAGTTGCCCCGGGCCTCATCCCTGCGACCTGCGCAGTGGAAGGGTTCCCACATGGCGACGAGCGGCGGAGCGGGGTGCACCATTACTCGCTCGTCCATGGACTCGGTCCATGGTCGTAAAGCCTGCCTTCGTGGCAGGGCAGCTGTCTCCTCCGTCCTTGGACGCAGCTCCTCCGCGCTAAAGCGGCGCGTCGTGGCCGACAGGCCGCAGGCTTTGCAGAGCGGCCCGCAGATGCGGCAGAGACCATAGAGAGCGCCCGCGGTGACGTCGTCGTTGGAGCGTTGCGCCGGCCAACTGCTTTATCACCAAAGAGGTAAGCCACGTTAGCGGCGCAGGAGCCACAGAGCTTTGTTGACTCCTTTTATCACCGGGACGGCAACTGCGGCGCTGGCGCTGTCGCGCGCGCAGGCGCGCGCGTCACCCTGCGGCTGCTGCAGAGCCCATGTGCGCTCTGCAGCGCTTCCTTCGCCGCGAAGTATCCCCTCGGGGGCCTGAGGCTCTAGAGGGGGAGGGGCCGTGCTGGCTCCCCTCAGAGGGAGAGAGCCCTCAAGTGGGACGCCCTCGGGGGGAACCCCCTTCAGGCCTCCGGACGCGCCTCAAGTCCCCTCCAGGGGTTTCCGCCTCGGGGGGCTCCTCAAGCGGTCTGCTTGGTCCTTAGCCGTTTTGTAGATGCTGTCGCGGGTACGGCGAGTGGAGAGTGGGCTCTGCACACCCTAGAATCCACTGGGCCGACAGTAGCCCCCGGGCCCATGATGGGCACGGCGAGGCCCATCGGGGCTAGGCGAAGCGTCGTGGGCCCAAAACTGCAGGCCGGCCGCGGTACACGCGTCACCCGGAGGTGGACTTGTGGCGACTCGTTTTCTCCGGCGAAGACGTGCGTAGTGGGGGGGGCCACCACGTTCGCCACGTCCTCCACGATCGTGCCTCGGTAACTGCTCGGACGGGGTTAAAAGCCGTGCGCTGGTCCGAGCCGCAGTCATTACCCCGTTCTGTCTTGTCCATCCGCCCATCAGTTCTCCGCCTCCTAGACTGCCACCTCCGGCGAATCTTCCCCTCCTTCGCTCCCTCCGTGCTCCCGTCCTTCTCCGACGATGGGAGGATCCAAGGGCAAGAAAACGGCGGCCTCGGCCCGCCAAGACGCACAGGGGGAGGTGGAGTTCGGCCCCTCTCTGGTCGGGGCGCGCATCACCGCGGCGGCGCTGGACAAGATCCAGCACCTGGTCGCCGGGAAGCACAATGAGCATGGCGTCAGCGCCATTCTGCCTGCGCGGACCGGTCGCTTCCCCGCTGGCTACTTCCCCATCTTCCTCCATACACTCTACGCTGGACTGGTGCCGCCGTATTCTCCTTTCCTCGAGGCCGTCCTCGAGTTCTACCAGGTCCACCTTCTGCACCTCCACCCCAACGCCATCCTTGTCCTCTCCATTTTCGCCTTCTTGTGCGAGGCTTACTTGGGAGTGAAGCCCTCCATCGCTCTTTTCCAAAGCTTCTACGCACTGCGGAACACTGCGAAGAAGGAGCGGACGGGCTGCGTATCCTTCCGCATCGCGGACGGCATGGGAGACGTCTACATCCCCATGGCCTGGAACGGCGACAGGCCCGTGACGGCGGTGTCGAAGAAGGTGGAAGACTTCAGGCAGAAGTGGTTCCTTATCCGCGTTCCCTCGGAGAGCTCCCTCCTTGAGGTCCCCGAGGCGCCGCCCGTGAAGAACACCCACTGGAGCAAGCGTTCCCTGGAGGGGCGAGCAATAGCCGACCTCGTGGGCCACCTGAGGGCGCTTCGCGAGCACGGCCTGACCGGCCAGCTGGTGGCGGCGGAGTTCGTGAGGCGCCGCATCGCCCCCATGCAGGCGCACAAGAAGCCGATGTGGGCGTACACAGGGCCTACGGACCCGCTGCGGCTGCATCTGAGCGACCACCGCCCCGCGGTCGTCGAGACCATCCTGGGAGGCCTCTTCGTCAACCCAGAGGTGCCCGCGAGGATTCACGTGGCGATACGGCCTCTGTTTGAAGTCCCAGACAAGCGCCGGGCCACCCTGGCGCAGGCGCCCGCGTTCACCCCGCTAGGCTTGGCGGGGGATGAAGAGGAGGAGGAGCCCATGCCAGCGGACACTACCGAGTCGCCAAGCGCATCCGACTCGGAGCAGGGCGACGCGGAGACGAGGGTGGAGCCCTCTGCCGGTGTAGGAAGCTCTGCGGGCGCGGGAAGCTCTTCCGGCGTTGCGCCCCCGGCAGGGGAGGTCCACGAGCTTTCCTCCGGCGACAGCGAGGAGGCTGCGGCGGGGCGCCATGAGCCGAGGACCAAGGCGGCCCATGACAGGCCTGCCGGGGAGCCCCCGAGCGCTCCCCACAAGAGGAAAGCCGAGGAGGCCCCCGAGGCGGGGGCGCGGGCTGTGCCTTCATGGCGCTCGCCAGGCATGACGTGGGTAGACACCCGCGCCAAGAAAACCAGGTGAGATTCTTTTGCCTTTTCCTTTCCTTTCTGAGTCCAGCTTGCTCGCTCTTCTTTCTTGACCAATCTTTTCCTTTTACCTCAGCGGCCCTGATCCTGCGAAGCGCCGCAGGCTTCGCAAAGCCGCGGACGTGAAGAGGGCCGCCCCCGACGCTGCACCGGAGGTTGAGGCCAGCGAGACCGCGGCGGCGGAGGCCTCGAGGCCTGTGGTGGGGGGTACCGTAGGCTCTCAGGAGGAGATGCCTCAGGCGGAGACATTTGTGCCACCACCCGAGGAGGAGCGGGTGGAGGAACAGGTGGAGAAGATACCCACTCCACCCCGCGCAACTACCCCTCCAGCGCAGCCAGGGGCTCCCGCGGGTGCCGAATCGGCGCCGAGCCCTCCCCAGTCTCGCAGGGAGGATACTCCACCACCGCCGCCGGACACCGCGGGGGAGGAGGAAACAGCAAGGACCGGGCCTCACGCACCTGCCCCGGACGCGGACCGGGAAGTGCCGCCCGAGGGGGGAAGCACAGGAGGCCTGGGACCGAGTACGGAGGCGGAGGACCTGCCCCCGAGCCCCCAGGCCCACGTGGGGGCTTCTGCCGCCGAGCCGGACGCGGGTGCGGGACCCTCTAGGCCGCGCGGTCCGCCCCCGGGCCTCGCTCTGGGCCGCTTTGACTGGGGCCGAGGACGCCGCGACGTCGCCTTCCGCTTCGTGCGGGAGTCCCTGGAGGGGCTCGAGGCCTACCTGGCCACAGAAGACCAGGCGCTCGCCCGCCAGCGTGACGAGCTCGCCGACGCCTGGGCTGCCTTCCACGCGGCAGTAGAGGCCCGCCGCAAGAGCGACCAGGCGCTGCAAGAGGAGCGCGAGGAGGCGGCGCGCTTTGCCGAAGAGGTCCGCGAGGGGGCCTTGCGCGAAGCTGAGGAACTCCTTCAGCCCCTGAGGGCTGAGCGCCGAGCCGCTGCAAAGGACCTCGCCGCGGCCAAGGCGGAGCGGGAGGCCGTGGAGCATTCGCTGGCGGCGAAGCATGCCGAGCTCGTCGAGCTCGAGAAGAAGATCCTTGCGGATGCCGGGGTGGTGCGGACCGCCCTCGATGAGCTCCGCACGAGCCTGGAGGCCCGCGGGCGCGCTTTGAGCAAGCGCGAGGAGGATGCACGCCGGCGCGACGAGCAGCTGGCGATGAGGGAGCAGGAGCTGTCAGGACAGCGCACGGCCCTTGAGGCCCGCGAAGACAGCGTTGCCACGGCGTTCAGCAAGCTCGAGCGCGAGGTCGCCGCCCACAAGGGGAATGTGGAGCGAGCCAACGTGCGGCTTGCAGAGCGGAAGGACGAGCTCAACAAGGAGCTCCGGGAGAAGGAGAATAAGATCCGCGCCGCAGTCTCCCAGGACTATAAGGATAAATTCTCCAAACAGGAGGACCGCTTCAAGGCGAGGCTGGGGGAGAGCGGCGCCCGGATCCAAAAGCTCGAGAAGGAGAACGCCAAACTGGCTGCCAAGGTGAAGCGCGAAACCGATCGCCGCCTCGCTGCCGAGAAGGCCCGAGAGGACATATCCCAGGACCTCGCCTCCCTCATGGGGGACATAGAGGAGATGAACCGGCAGGTGGGGCCTGCTGTGGAGAAAGCAGTGGAGGCGGCGGAGAGCATCCAGGCGGCGCAGGTGCTGTCGCAGCAGCGGGAGCGCATGTTCCTGTCCTTGACGGGACGGGGCCGTGAGCTCGCCACGAAGCTGGGGGCGGAGGCGCCAAGCATTCCGGCTCAGGGCCACGCTGACGCCGCCACCTATCTCCTGTACTTCGAGCAGCTCTTCACAGCGCTCGAAGGCCCCACTGCGGAGATCCGCGACGTGGTCGAGGAGGAGTGCCGTCAGCTTCTGGCGGTGGCGGTGGACCGCATCTTCTCCAACCTCGTCCACCTCCAACCCGGGTTCGACCTCGCCACGGTGACCGAGCCACTGGAGGGGGACGCTGCGTGGAAAGCCTCCAGCTCCGTCCGCGACCAAGTGGACGACTTCTGCGGCCGCTTCAAGCGGGCCGCTGCAGAGGAAGGCGGCGAGGGGAGCGAGCCCGAGGAGGAAGAAGAGAGCGACCAGGACGACGCTGAGGCCTCCGACTAATCTCCTCCTGCAACGCGTCGCGCTTGTAGCGCTTTAGGGGCGTTTGCCCGTTAGAGAATTTCATTTTCCACCTTGTAATTTATTTCTTCACTTTGTAAACAATTTGCTATCGATTAAGTGTGCGCTTCCTTCGAGGGGTCTTTGCTTCATCTCAGTGTCTTTTTCGCTCTGCGTCGTTGGACCCTTCCCCTCGCGCTATGACTCCTGCCGCTGCGGTATGCTCGAGCAATGACTCGGCAAGGCCGGGGGGAGTTTAAGGCTTGGGGAGGTAAGAGCCCTCAAGGCGCGATGCTGAGGGCCCCCCTTTGACGCGCAAGCAGTCCACGGAGAGTAAGGAAAGAACCACTTGAGGGACGCACAGTGCTCATGAGAAAAATGCGAGGATTCCCTTGAGGTGGGCGAGAAACTTAGCTTCGCGAGGCGTTTGCCCGATGTGGGCCTTCTCTGGCGGAGTTCTCCCCTCCAGGGGCCGAGGGTTCTCCTCCGCAGGCCTGGTGGAGACTTTCGCTCTCTGTGGATGTTAGAGGGGCAAGCCGAAACGCTAGATCACAGCATTAGGGACTAATGCGCGCTTATAGGTCCCCTCAGGCGTTCCTTGCGAGGAGAGAGAGTACCAAGGTCCTTTGAAGAGATGGCGTGCTTGGGAGGGCCTGCCCTCTAGCCAGAGCTCGGATCCTTGGGTTTTGCAGTGCTGCTGGTGTGTCATTTGAGGCACTGGCACCGTACTCAGCCCCCGCTCGCGAGGTGCGCATGTGGAGAGATATAAGTGCCCATTTTCAATAAAGGAAATAATGCTGGAATAAACTCACCACCAAAATATTACATAGCGGCGCCGTAGCGCATAGTTCACTTAGGAACGAAAGTGGCGCCTGAGCGCAAAGTTCACTTGGAACGAAAATCGGTTCATTACACTTGGGTTTGCCAAGCTAACGTTCCTTCCATGTCGCGGCATGGGGGCCACCCATTAGTGGCAGAGGTTCACTGCGGCCTACGAGGGCTCATTTGCAGGAGAGCTCGGAGGGCTGGGCCTCGGGAGAAGCTTTGAGAAGCTTGGAGGTGAAGCCATGGGCTTCCCTCTAGAGACAAAAAATGCCTGGCGTGACTGCGATCACGGGTAGAACTTGCGCAGGTGCGCGATGTTCCACGGGTTCTTGACGGGGATGCCGTCTTCGGTCTCGAGGCGTACTGCGCCAGGCCTGGCGACGTGGGAGACCCTGTAGGGGCCTTCCCACATCGGGGAGAGCTTGTGGAGACCCTCCCTGGAGAGGATTCGCCTGAGGACGAGGTCGCCCGCTTCAAGGGTGCGTGAGCGCACATGACGGCTGTGGTAGCGTCGCAGGTCTTGCTGGTACCCTGCCGCCCTGAGGGCGGCCTGACGGCGCAGTCCCTCGAGAAGCAGCAGGTCGTCGTTGTGGAGGCCCTCTTGGGAGTCCTCATTGAAGGCAAGGACCCGCGGCGATCCATGCTTGATTTCTGCGGGGAGGACTGCCTCAGCTCGGTAGACCAGGGCGAACGGCGTTTCGCCTGTAGGCCTCGAGGAGGTTGTGCGTATGGACCAGAGCACTGAGGGGAGCTCGTCAATCCAGCCCTTGCCGTGGCCCTTGAGGATGTTGAAGCTCCTGGTCTTGAGGCCCTTGAGGACTTCTGCGTTTGCTCGCTCGGCTTGACCGTTGCTGCGTGGGTGAGCTACCGAGGCGAAGCAGACCTTGATACCAAGCTTGTCGCAGTAGGCTCGGAAGATGCCGCTGGTGAATTGCGAGCCGTTGTCAGTGATGATGCGGTTGGGCACGCCGAAGCGGCAGACCAAGCTCCGGATGAACTTCACCGCAGCCCCAGCTGGTATGGTGCGCACCGGCTCAACCTCGGTCCACTTGGTGAACTTGTCGATGGCCACGAAGAGGAAACGGTAGCCCCCCTGCGACTTCGGGAAGGGGCCCAGGATGTCCAGCCCCCAGACCGCGAACGGCCAGGAGAGCGGGATGGTCTGAAGCTCCAGTGCCGGCTGATGAATTTGCTTGGCGTGGAATTGGCAGGCGTCGCAGGTTTGCACAATGGCGACCGCATCTTGAAGCACCTGAGGCCAGTAGAAGCCGCTCCTGAAGACCTTGCCTGTGAGGGTGCGCGCACATGAGTGGTGGCCGCACTCCCCGCTGTGGATGTCCTTAATCAGCTCTCGGCCTTCCTCAGGAGGGACGCACTTGAGCGCGACACCATTTGGGCGCTTGCGGTAGAGGCTTTCCTCGAGGATGCAGTATGATTTCGCCTGTCGAGCGACTCGCTCTGCGTCAGCATCTTCTTCAGGGAGGATTCCTTTCACCAAGTAGTCCTTGAGCTCATCAATCCAGCCTGAGGCCTGGCGGGTTGCCGTCAGCAGCAGACGCTCCCCTGTGCTGGGACCGCAATCAGGCGCCCCAGACTCAGGAGGTGGTGGGAGCGCTTCGCCTGCGCTTGCGGCTGTGGCCTCTCCAGGCTGCTTGATGGATGCCTTGGCGAGCCTCTCTTCGAAGACACCGGCCTGCTGGGGTTGTCTCCGCGAGGCTCGCTTGGCGATGTCGTCAGCCTCTTGGTTTTCTTTCCTCGGGACGTGCATGAGCTCCATGCCCCTGAAGTGCTTCTCAAGCTTGCGGACCTCTTCGAGGTATGCGGCCATGTGGTCGTCTTTCGGCGTGTAGCTCTTGTTGGAGAAGTTGACGAGCAGCTGTGAGTCTCCCTTGACGAGTAGGTGCTTGACGCCTAGAGCGATGGCGGCCCTTAAGCCGGCGAGGAGGCCTTCGTATTCGGCGATGTTGTTGGAGATCTTGTCGATTGTAAAGCACAGCTGGACAGCGTAATATAGCTTGTCACCCTTGGGCGAGGTTAGGACGACGCCTGCTCCGCCATTGCGGCAAGCGAAGGCTCCATCGAAGTGCATGGTCCAGTGGCTGCGCGCCGCGTCTCCCGAGGGCTCGGCCTCTGCCTCACGAGGCTCCTCAGGGCTTGGGTCAGTCCATTCGGCGACGAAATCGGCCAGCGCTCTTCCTTTGATGACCCTCGTGGTGTCGAAGCGCAAGTTAAATGGCTGCAGCTCGATGTTCCATCCTGCGACGCGATCTGTGGCGTTGGGGTTGCGCAGGATCTGCTCCAGGGGGAAGGCAGTGACCACCGTGATGGGGTGGCCCTGGAAGTAGTGTCTCAACTTCCTGGAGGCGATGAGGAGCGCGACGAGGAGCTTTTGCAGCATTGGATACCGCTCGCGAGCGTCCCGCAGCACCGTGCTGACGAAGTAGACGGGGTGCTCGACGAGGGTTGTCTGAGGTGGCGCAGCATCGGCCCTCTGTGGGGGCTCTTCAGGGCTCCTGTCGAGATTTGCCTGTGGAGGCCTCTCGACAGGGGTTGTTGGAGCAGGCTCGACTTGAGGCGATGGGCCTGGCAGTGGGTCTGCGGAGGCTGCTCCTTCGACGGGGCCTTTGTCGGGGGGTTCTGGGCTTGGAGTGGCAGTGCTCTTCTTGGGGAGGACAGGCTCTTCCCTCTCGACCACCAAGACGGCGCTTGCTGTCTGAGGGGTGGCTGAGAGGTACAGCTTCAGGTGCTCGTCTGCCCTGGGGGCCACCAAGACCGGAGGGCTAGCCAGATACTTCTTTAAATCTTCGAAGGCTTTATCCGCCTCAGGGGTCCACTTGAATGTGCCCGACCTCTTCATGATCTTGAAAAATGGCAGGGCTCTCTCGCCGAATTTAGAGATGAAACGACCAAGGCTGGCCATGCAGCCCGCAAGGCGCTGCATTTCCTTGAGTCGGCGAGGAGGCTGCATTTGTTCTATGGCCTTGATCTTGTCAGGGTTTGCCTCTATGCCACGGTGGGACATGAGGAATCCGAGGAGCTTGCCTGAAGGGACCCCGAAGACGCACTTGGCGGGGTTGAGCTTGATGTTCACCTTTCTCAGGCTGGCGAAGGTTTCCTCGAGATCCCTCAAGAGGGTGTCCCCCTCTCGAGACTTGACCACGATGTCATCGACATAGGCCTCAGCATTTCTGCCCATCTGAGCCCCCAAGGCTATCCTCATGAGCCTCTGGAAGGTGGCCCCGGCGTTCTTCAGGCCAAAGGGCATGCATGTGTAGCAGTACACACCACAGGGGGTGAGGAATGCCGTCTTCTCCTCGTCCTCTTTAGCCATCTTGATCTGGTGATAACCAGAGAAGGCATCCAGAAAACAGAGGAGGTCACAGCCAGCGGTGGAGTCCACGATCTGGTCTATCCTCGGCATGGGGTATGGGTCCTTAGGGCAGGCCTTGTTGACGTCTGTGTAGTCGATGCAGAGTCGGCCTCCTCCAGCGGGCTTAGGAACAACCACGCCGTTGGAGAGCCAAGTGGGGTGCGCGACTTCGCGGACGACATTTGCCGCCTTGAGTTTCTCTACTTCCTTGACGATGAATGCTTGCTTCTCGGGGGCTTGCTTACGTGCTTTTTGCTTGACGGGGCGTGCGTCTGGACACACGGCTAAATGGTGCTCGATCACCTCCCTTGGTACACCGGACATATCTGACGGAGTCCACGCGAACATGTCAGAGTTTGCCCGAAGGAAAGCGACGAGCGCGCTTTCCTATTTGGGAGGCAAGGCAGCGCCTATGGTGACGCTAGCCCCCGAGCCTTCAGCCCCCGAGCTGGTGGTGTCCAGCGGCACCTTCTTCGTGGCGGCTTGCTCCTGAGAGAACACCTGCTTCTTCTTCTTGGGCCTCTCGAGAGGCTCCATGTCCTCGTCAGCCAGGAAAGCCATGGCGGCTGCCTTGTAGGCGCTCTCGACAGCGCGCGTGGCGTCCAGGACGTGGCCATGGAGAGCGATGGTGCCAGCGCTGCCGGGGATCTTGACCATGTTGTAGGCGTGATGCGTGACGGCCATGAACTTCGCGAGGGCGGGGTAGCCGAGGATGGCGTTGTACGGCAAACCGATGTGCGCGACGTCGAAGTCGATCAGCTCCGTGCGGTAGTTCCTCTGCGTGCCAAAGGTGACCGCGAGGCGGACTTGCCCCAGAGGCTCGATAGAACCACTGGTGACGCCCGTGAACGGCCTGGAGGGCATAAGCCACTCGTAGGGCACTTGAAGCGTCTCGAAGGTCTCGACAGAGATGACATTCAGGCCCGCTCCCCCGTCGATGAGCGTCTTGGAGACGGTGATGTTGTTGATGGTGGGGGAGCAGACCAGGGGGAGGGTTCCAACAGTCTTGGTCGACTTGGGGTGGTCCTTGGCGTCGAAGGCGATGGTGTACTGGGACCACTTGAGAGGCCTGGAGGTCTCGGTGCTCGGGAGCGCGGCGTTGAGTTCGCGGGCGAACTGCTTGAACTGATTGTTCGACTTGGGCGCTTGAGCTCCGCCGAGGATGCAGGCCATGGCGCCTCTCGGGGCCTGATAGCCTCCATCTTCCTCGTCGGGGAGGTTGTTGTTCTTTTCGGCGGCGTTGGCTTGAGTGCCCGACGGCTTCTGGTAGCCGCCTTCGCGCCTACCCCTGCCGTCTTTGCGGTAGCCGCGACCTCTGCCGCGGCTTCCGCTGCCTTCTCCTCGCTCGCGTTCCCTGCTCAGCCTCTTGAGGTCGAAGCAGTCGTCTGTGGCGTGCCCACGCCTGTTGTGGTAGACGCAGAACGGACGGTGGTCCACCTCTTTGTCGCCGCGCTCGGGAGAACCCCTGCGGGAGCCCTTCGCGTCTGGCTCTGCCGCGAGGACCGCGGTGGCCTTGCGCTTGGGCTCTTCCTTCTTCTTGTGGCTCTTGGACCCCTCGCCAGGGTCGTCCCCCCGCGCGCTCATCTTGACGAAGAGGAGTCCCTCTTCCGCCTTGGCGCACTTGTCCGCCAGATCGAACAGCTTCACCACAGAGGTGAGCTTGTCGTGGATGCCGAGCTTCTCGAGCATCCTGCGGTTCGTGACGCCCTCGCGGAAGGCAGCGATCACCTGGGTGTCGGGGATGTTTGGAATCTTGTTCCGCACCTGGCTGAAGCGCTGGATGTACTTGCGAAGAGTTTCACCCTTCTTCTGCACCACAGCGCGCAAGTCATTGTGGGTGAGTGCGCGCTCGTACGTGCCCTTGAAGTTGGCGACGAACTGCCTGCAGAGCTCCTCCCAGGAGTCGATGGAGTCCTCCGGCAGGTTGAGAAGCCAGGACAGCGCGGAGTCCCTGAGGGCGTGGGAGAACCAGTTGGCCATGACCTTGTCGTCGCCCCCTGCGGCCTGGATGGAAGTGGTGTAGAGCTGCAGGAACTCGAGAGGGTTGGTGGACCCGTCGAAGCCCTTGGGGAGCGCTGGCCTGAACTTCTGCGGCCAGACCACACGACGCAGGGCGCGCGTGAAGGCCATGCAGCCTGAGGCATAGGTGGCCGTTCCTCCCTGGAGGGCCCTGCGGTTTTGCTGCCCCGCCTGACCGAGCTCCTCGACGAGGCGGTTCTGGAGGTCGCGACGTCGCTCCATGCCCACACGCGCGTCAGGTGCGGTGCGCTGCACGATTTGGCAGTCGTGCGGCGAGGAAGCATGGGAGGGAGCCCGCTGTGCCGCGGCCGGAGGCGGTCCCAGCGGCGGCGGTGGCGCACCTGGCGCGGCCGTCCCTGCAGGGCCGGAAGGCACGATGGAGCGCGACGGAGCAGGGCGCGTGGTTGCGATGTCGACGAGGTGGTGGAGGCGGTCCAGCCACTGGTCGTGCGCCTCGGCACTTGGCCGGTAGCGGAGGAGCTCCTGAGCCATGAGTAGCGCGGTGTGCGGGGCGGGCTCTTGATGCCCCCGCGTGGACACGCTCTGGCGCCGGGACGGGTGTGAGGACTCAGCGTCCTCGCGGCGCCCTGAGTGGTCCTCGTCGTCACGCTGGTCTCCTTCGCGGTGCTCCTCGCTCTCCGGCTCCTCCACGCGTGGGCCGGTGCCAGCGCGCTCGGCCGCGCGAGGGCGACCACGGCGGCCGCGGGTGGGGGCAGTGCCGGGCTCGGTGTGAGCTCTCTCAGAGGTGCGCCGGTTGGCGCGCGTCGCGCGGGTGTCCATCATGGCGCGGAGTTCGGAGGTTGAAGACGCGCCTCAGTCCCCCTACCTGGCGCGCCAAATGTCGGAGAGTTACTCCCACGTAACAGGGGTAGTCTCGCCCCGAAGAGAGGTTCGAAGGGGGACTGAACACGGAGGTCAAACAACCCTCGATGCGCGCCGCGACGTTGCTCGCGGTGCCTGGAGCGGAGCTGCACGACAGAGAGTGACACCGGCCCTTACCCAGGTTCACGGCCCTCAAGATGAGGTAAAACCGCTACTCCTGCTTGTCTGAATTGCACTGTGGTGACTGCAGTACAGCGAGCCTCCGGGCGCTCAGGAGGTCCGGAGGTGGAGGACGCTATCTAATTCGGGATCCAATTCCCGGGGGGGTCTGAACACGGAAGTGCCCCCTCTCCTTAAATAGTTGCCCCGGGCCTCATCCCTGCGACCTGCGCAGTGGAAGGGTTCCCACATGGCGACGAGCGGCGGAGCGGGGTGCACCATTACTCGCTCGTCCATGGACTCGGTCCATGGTCGTAAAGCCTGCCTTCGTGGCAGGGCAGCTGTCTCCTCCGTCCTTGGACGCAGCTCCTCCGCGCTAAAGCGGCGCGTCGTGGCCGACAGGCCGCAGGCTTTGCAGAGCGGCCCGCAGATGCGGCAGAGACCATAGAGAGCGCCCGCGGTGACGTCGTCGTTGGAGCGTTGCGCCGGCCAACTGCTTTATCACCAAAGAGGTAAGTCACGTTAGCGGCGCAGGAGCCACAGAGCTTTGTTGACTCCTTTTATCACCGGGACGGCAACTGTGGCGCTGGCGCTGTCGCGCGCGCAGGCGCGCGCGTCACCCTGCGGCTGCTGCAGAGCCCATGTGCGCTCTGCAGCGCTTCCTTCGCCGCGAAGTATCCCCTCGGGGGCCTGAGGCTCTAGAGGGGGAGGGGCCGTGCTGGCTCCCCTCAGAGGGAGAGAGCCCTCAAGTGGGACGCCCTCGGGGGGAACCCCCTTCAGGCCTCCGGACGCGCCTCAAGTCCCCTCCAGGGGTTTCCGCCTCGGGGGGCTCCTCAAGCGGTCTGCTTGGTCCTTAGCCGTTTTGTAGATGCTGTCGCGGGTACGGCGAGTGGAGAGTGGGCTCTGCACACCCTAGAATCCACTGGGCCGACAATCTTTATGTGCCTATATTATCTAAGTTGAAAGTATTGAAATTGCTCTTGTTTTATCTTCCTATGCTACTTGCTTTGTATTTCAATGATGTATTTTCTTACAAAATACCAATGCATAGAAAGGAAGTTAGACTTCGTTGTTATTACTTTTGTGTTTTGTTTTTCTCTCTACCAGGTTTCAACTTCTCTATTATTTTGATTGGTTTGAGAGCACCATGGGACCCTGGTATAATCCATGGAGCACTTTCCAAGGAAGAGGGAAACATCAAAGTTCAAGCTCCTTCATGAGCTTCGTCCACTATAAATATCAAGTAAGAAGCCTAGCTATATGGCTATAAAGAAAACGCTTTATGGGAGGCAACCCGGTTATTTTTATTTGAGATTTTCTTTGAGTCCTCTTGCTGTACTAAGAGACTTTGTTTTTAGTTTAGGTTCTGGAATTTTTAATAAAGTGCCAAGTTTTACCCATTTGGGTTTTGAAAGTTGCTTTTTCCATTCGGAGATTTTATTCCAGCACGAATCTGTGCACGGTATGATTTTTAATTCCTATTTTGTAACTCCGAATGAGCTGAAATTTGAACTGTAGTTGCAACTTTTCATCCTCTGTAAGCGTGAATGTTTTCAGATTTTTTTCGACATATTTAAGTGGGGTAAAAAATATGTTTTGCTGCTGCTGTTTTTCTGGACAGATTTTGTCCCATTTTGTTTTGGGATATTTAATTCTGTGCCCCTCGTTCCTTAGTACTACTCAGTTTTCCCCACGCTCCAAACTTGTGCTCACTTTTCCCCACTTCCTTAGCTGAAACTCTCACAATGCTCATAGCCGGACGTTTGCCGTCTTGACCGTGCATTGACCGTTAACTCTGACTAGTGGAGCCCGCGCTCGGCTAAGCTGTTGCGGTCTTGACCCCTGTGTGGGGTCGGCGCGTGGGGTTGGCGCGTGGGGTCGACGCGTGGGGTCAGCGTGGGTCAGTTATGGTTTCCCCGCCCTCCCCCGCCGCGGCTAATAAAAGGGGGTCGCCGGCCCTCGCCGGAGAAACGCCCATTTTCTCTCCCTCTCTCCCCCCTCTCCCTTGAAAATGTGGTGGAGCACGCCCTCGCCACAGAGCCCCAACTCGCCGATGCCGGACTCGGAGCTCTACTCGCCTGAGGAAATGCACGACATGCAGGATATGGAGCGAGAGGAGCGGCTAGCGGAGGAGAACCTTCGCCGGAAGCAGAAAGGGCTCTCCCCTCTGCGCGAGAAGAAAGAGCAACCATACGAAGTGGCGCGTGGAGATCTTCCGCCGCAATCCCCAGTCTACGAGTACGGAGCATCGGAGTATTCGGACGAGCCCTACTCCGACGAGGAGCGCGGGCCTACTGTCGTGGACCAACCGCCCGCGCCCGTCGTCATTGCGCCCATTGCCGAGCCCAATGTTGTCGTCGAGGACATCTCTGGCGAGGGGAACTCCGACGACATGGACAACTCCGACGATGAGGATGACATGGATGAATCCGACGCCTCCTACTCCGACGACGAGGACAAATCCGACGCCTCCGAGGCCTCTGATGTAACCGTAAGTCTACCGCAGCACCCATGAAGAAGAAGAAGAAGAAGAAGAAGAAGAAGAAGAAGAAGTAGAAGTAGTAGTAATATTAGTAGTAGTATTAGTAGTAGTTCTTGTTTTAAGGTAGTAACTGATTGTGTTATATGGAGATAATCGTTTGTTTCTATGGACGTAAATATTTATTCTGATCGTCTATCTTGTTTGACAAATGCATTTACACCGTGATTGGACATGACGGCTAGGCTAGGCTAGCGGTGGTGAGGAAGCAGTTCTGCGACGCGTTCAATGGCCATGCCTATCCGTGCACGCTACATAGACGGCAGGGTGGACTACGGCATGCCACGCACGTATTCAATGTGCACGCAGTGCCACGAACTGGAAGGCTCTCAGATGTGTCTCATCGTACGACTCGTAAAAATAGATTTGCTTCGGAAACATGAAGGTAACCCAAACATGAACGAATACGTGCCATTACTGCCGTCTAGACCGCTACACCGTCCAGACCGCAGATGGCTTTAAAAGGAGCCATCTCCTTGCCCATTGCGCTCACAAATCCCCTCTTCCTCTCCTCGACACCTTCGCCCAGTCCACCATTTTTGCTTAGAGATGGAGCCGTTTACCCTACCTTTCTAGCTCATTTCAAACAGCGAGTCCACTAGTCAGCGGGTAAAGCCCTGGTCCACTCGTCAGCGGGATATAGCTGTGATGCGACATAGGATAGGCTACAGACCAGCATGCAAAGGGCGGCTGCGTGGAAAATAGCTGTTGTGCTACGAAGCACACGAAGTCAGACTTACGTACGCTCGTTCCATGCACCGCGTCATTCTGGGTCGCCGGATCTTATTGTAACGGCCGAGATTGATCGTATTTACGGACCAGCCAAACAGGATGCGGAACCAGCGTCGCGCGGATCCCCCCTCGAAACCTGATCGGACGGGTGGAGGTTAGCGCTAGGGTACGATCCGACGGCGGACGTTCGACGCTAGGGTTATTAGGGTTTGACCGAACATTCAAATGACCATAACTAAATTTAAAAAAATCGAAAAAATAGAAATCCAACGTAGTTCATCAGTTTATAAGACACCGTTATGAGAAAAAAATATAAACCTGGGTTTGGTCATTTTCATGAAAAATGGTTCGCACAAATGAGCACGTACAAAGAGTTATAGAGGTCGTAGGAGTGAGAGAGGGTTTCGGTTTCGATAAAATCAAAATAAATCACAAAAATCACAAAAGCTTCATTTCATTGTTACTAAGAAGGATCTGCACTTCGTTTTTCATTTTCATATTTTAAACTTCTTTTGGAGACGCTCAAAGTGCGTTTGACCGAGTTTGACCAGACATTCAAATGAGCATAAATAATTCAAAAAAAAATGTGAAACCAGCGCACATTGTCGTATTATGTGACATAGTTATGAGAAAAAAAAATATAAACCTGGGTTTGGTCAGTTTCATGAAAAATGGTTCGCACAAATGAGTTATCACGTACAAAGAGTTATAGAGTTCGTAGGAGTGAGAGAGGGTTTCGGTTTCGATAAAATCAAAATAAATCACAAAAATCAGAAAAGCTTCATTTCATTGTTACTAAGAAGGATCTGCACTTCGTTTTTCATTTTCATATTTTAAACTTCTTTTGGAGACGCTCAAAGTGCGTTTGACCGGGTTTGACCAGACATTCAAATGAGCATAAATAACTCAAAAAAAAATCAAAAAAATGTGAAACCAGCGCACATTGTCGTATTATGTGACATAGTTATGAGAAAAAAATATAAACCTGGGTTTGGTCATTTTCAAGAAAAATGGTTCGCACAAATGAGCTATCACGTACAAAGAGTTATAGAGTTCGTAGGTGTGAGAGAGGGTTTCGGTTTCGATAAAATCAAAATAAATCAAAAAAATCAGAAAAGCTTCATTTCATTGTTACTAAGAAGGATCTGCACTTCGTTTTCCATTTTCATATTTTAAACTTCTTTTGGAGATGCTTAAAGTGCGTTTGACCGGGTTTGACCAGATATTCAAATGAGCATAAATAATTCAAAAAAAATCGAAAATATGTGAAACCAGCGCACATTGTCGTATTATGTGACATAGTTATAAGAAAAAAAATACAAACCTGGGTTTGGTCATTTTCATGAAAAATGGTTCGCACAAATGAGTTATCACGTACAAAGAGTTATAGAGTTCGTAGGAGTGAGAGAGGGTTTCGGTTTCGATAAAATCAAAATAAATCACAAAAATCAGAAAAACATTATTTCATTGTTACTAACAAGGATCTGCACTTCGTTTTTCATTTTCATATTTTAAACTTCTTTTGGAGACGCTCAAAGTGCGTTTGACCGGGTTTGACCAAACATTCAAATGAGCATAAATAATTAAAAAAAAAATCGAAAAAATGTGAAACCAGCGCACATTGTCGTATTATGTGACATAGTTATGAGAAAATAATATAAACCTGGGTTTGGTCATTTTCATGAAAAATGGTTCGCACAAATGAGCTAAAAATAAGGTGTTCGACCAAAATACATCCAACTAAAATACAACTCATAGTAATATTAATCAGTCTCTTCTTTGACGTCGTGAAAGCCGGACATCATATCGTCAACCCACTGCTCGATCTCTTCGCTGGTGTCGCTGATCTCGTCGCTGGGGTCACTGGAGTCGTCCGACTGCTCGATGTCATCGTCGGGCCCCTCGACTTCTTCGCTGACCTTCTCAAATGTCAGCTCGATGTACTCCTCCCTGAAGATCACCTTGATAACGTAGAGATCACCAAAGCGAATCGGCAGTTGCTCCCAGAATAGATCCCAGTTCTCCGTGAACTCGATGTAAACCTCGTCGTTGACCACTCGATATGATCCAAAAATCTCGACATCGTCTCTCGCCAAAAGACGAGAATTGCCGTGAACTTGACGTAATATGAGATCACGCGATGGAATAATATCGTAGCCATCTAGTACCTGAATCTTGAGATGCTATCAAAATAACATGAGCATCATATCAGAATAGTTCAAATGACAGAACTGAGTGATCATTCAAATGACAGAACATGAGCATCGTATCAGAATACCAGAGAAACAACATCTAGAGAATCATTCTCAATCCTGCGCACGTAGAACTGAGGGATATCTTCCAACTCCTCCGTGGCATCTTTGAATAAAGCGAGAGATATCGCATTCATTTCTGAATAGGTGACATCTCTCGGTTCGTGAAATATGCTCGACAGGAGGGCTGGCTTGCAGCATCCGTCAATCTGTTTAAACTCTGATCAAAGAGAGGAAGACATTCAGAAAACTTGTAAACTACTCAATGTGTAAGAAAAGGAACACAAACCAGCATACCCGTGTGTTGCACAAAAGGTTTTGCAGCATTGTGCTCGTTAGTCACTTCAACATTGAACAAATGCTGATCTTCATTCCAAGTGAATTTGACAACATCGCCCTCCTCGATGCCGTAGCATTCACATAGTGCTCTCCACTGCGTTCCACAGATCTTCGTGTAGATATGGGTGTTCAGGCTACCACTTAGCCGCTTACAGAGATATGTCTGATCCGTGTCAGTTTCAGTTACCCACCTATCCAGGTAGAAGAAGTACTGGTCTCCGTTCGAACACCTTGCCTCCATCCAGTGCTTATGAGGCCCAATTGCCCGGCTCTGATCTAGAAGATATCTTAAAGGGCATGGCAGAATCTACATGTAATACAAAACCGGAGAAACTATGAAGACACTCATTGAAGGAAAAACAAATGACATTCCCTCGAATTTGAAAGGCAATACTTACAACGGCCGTTTTGTAACTGTGTTCCATCGGGACTTTGAAAGTATTGGAACGACGAGTTAGTGTGCGATAGAAAGTTGCTTCGTGAAGGCACATAGCACAGTGATCGACGCCATCGCTATCGCTACCGGAATCCTATTTTAACAAATGAAATTTAGAACCAGATAAACAGGCGGGACCTGGGATTTTTCCCCATTCCGCAAGCCAAATAGAAAATCAAATCTACTCACATATAATGCACCATTCGGGAACTCAAACAGGAGAATGAAACATGTAGAGAAGATAGCACTGACCATCGGAAGCTGGAACCGTCGGCGACCAAAAAACCCCAAACGGCGAAGGCGGCCGTACAATGGCGATGGCGATGGAGCTCCTTGCTTGTCCCTCCTTCTCGACGGGCAAAGGGAGACGGGCGGGCGACGGCAATGGCGATGGCGATGGAGCTCCTTTGCGCCTTCAATCACCCTGCTCTCCGCCCTCAATCCAACTCCTATTGCTCTGTTCTGGGGGTTCCTCGGGGTTCTCTCGGCGGCACCAGTGAGCCAGGGAAGAAAGACCACGTGGGCCCCATCAGCGGTATCCCTTGATTAAACAAGTGCCCGGCCCCACTGGATGCGATTCCAGCCGAGCATCAGTCAACAAAGTAAACGCGGCCCCACTCGTCAGGTCCGGCCCCACTGGATGCGATGCCAACCGAGCATCAGTCAACAGATTCGAACGCGGCCCCACTCGTCAGGTCCAACGAGCGAGTCAACACAGTCCAACGCGGCCCCACTCGTCAGACTTGACGGTCAAGACGGCAAACGACCGCTATGAGCATTGTGAGAGTTTCGGCTAAGGAAGTGGGGAAAAGTGAGCAGAAGTTTGGAGCATGGGGAAAAGTGAGCACAAATTACGACTTGGGGGCACAGGAGGAATAAGCCCTTTTGTTTTATGCATTCTTTAAGCTTTTAACTTAAATCTTTTTGATCCAATTGAGTTTATTAGAAGGAATACAACATTATACACTTTCTAGACATGTTTCTTATGTTTGTCTAAGGATTTCATACAGCAAGTAATTATATTGTTTTGTGCCTACTAATGTCACCCAACAGAAAATAAATGTGAGAAACGGTGTTTTGAAGTTTTTTCACAGGGATTAGAAGAGATTCACCAAGAGCTATCCAAGGATAGTGAAGACCATAAGCTTGGGGATGTGAAGACAACCCCACTGAACCTACATACTCTTGGTTTGCACACGTCTAACTTCTGTTTTTCGTTCATTACACTTTATCATATAAACTTAGAGCGTTTTTGTTCTTTTTGTTATTTCGGTTTGGTTTTTTGTTTGAGACCACCACTTTTTATTTATGTTATGAGAGAGCTACTGGAAGTTTGGGTTTAATTAAGTTGGATGCTATAAAAATATTGGGAAGAGGATGTTTGAGTTGATTTAAAAGAATACATATAGTTGCATGATTCATGTGCTTTGTTAATGAATATTAATATGCAAGTGTCTTGTCTAGAGTTATTTCTTATTCATGTTTTATATGCTGAATGATGCTTTACTTTGTTTAATATGAAATGGTTAGCTCTATGGACACTTATGCATGCATTTAGATGGTCAACTTTCTCCCTCTTGCTAGCCCAAAAACTCCAACAAGTAAAAAGCTTGTTTTCCAACACCTTCAACGAAGTTTTTCCAGTATGTTTACCATGTTATATTGTTTTATCTATGCTTCCAAATTAAGATGCTTATGTTATTGGGATTGTCATGGGTTAAGTTGGTTTAAAAGCTCTCACGAACTTGATGCACACATTGCTTTTCATGCACTTAATAAACATGACCCATTGTGATTAAGATTATGATGTTTTGGTCTTGACAAAGGTCTTTGGTTAGGAGCTAGCTCATACGTGCTGACACGTGGAAAGCTTTCAACATTGCACTTTTTCTTTATAAAAGTTGATATCATGTTCCTTTGGTGATGGATGCCTAACATTGCGTGAAATAAAGATGGAAACTTAGTAAGTTCGGGTGAGTGATATTATTGGCTAGAGAGACACCTGTGGCGGCTAACCTAAGCCATGTGGACCATGGTGGCAATTTGCAACATAACCATAGTGGAGGAATCCATGACACATCTCATAACAGAAAAAGCATTTACAGGAAAAAAAGCATGAGTAAAGAAAGAGATGTAGAGATGTCCACTGTTTGCTTGGTTTGTCATTTGGACATGTGCCCACTTCCATGTCCTGGGGCAAAGGGTACCCGGGGTGAAACTCTCTATGATGCCACTTTTATTCACGATGACTGTAACCTTCACTTGCTTTGTGGCCCAAGTTGAGTAGCCAGTCGGAGAGGTTTTTGTTTTCAACGGGCATGAGGCTTTTTGACCCATACTTTGTCAAGCACATAACTCATATCTGCTTTCACATTCAACTATTAATCACTAAAGATGCTATGATAGGGGCAATGAGAACTTCACACCAATGGGCACTACATGGCAAACATTAGCTTAAGTTGAAGCATTTGGAAGCTAGATAATACTCTTGCATGTTATTCCTCTACTTATTTATCTATCTTTTCAAAGTGTCCACCTTTTATATTCAGATTTCTATAACAATACTCTATGACCAACCTAGGATATCTTTTGCTTTTCATTTATGCATTCATTTGGTCCATAGAACTTTTCTCTCATGTTACACTTTGTGAATTATCATTGAACATCTTTACCTTGAATATTTGATATCTCTTGATAATATGTCTTGTATGTTGCTACTCTTTATTAAAGAATGAATCATTTGACTCTATGTAGCAATCATCTTTGATATCCGTTGTTAAGTAATAAAATGCCAAGTTCATGTTTAGTTTTATCACCTTCATACTCGAGGACGAGTATAGGTTAAGCTTGGGGATGTTGATGCATGTAAAATGCATACATGAACTTTGCATTGTATTACTCATATTTCATCCATATTTGCATCATATAAGGGTTATATCAATGTTTTATAATGATTTTGGGAATATTTCACACTTTCCCTATTTATTTGGAATTAACCCTGCGCTGTCAGAAAACCCCCTTTTCTATATTTTAATGTTTCAGGGACCCAAACGTCGTTCAAATGACCTGAAACTTCGCGAACATCATTTTTTTGGAAGGAACAAAGCGTAGGAGCGAAGGAAGTGCAAAAGTGGAAGGCCGAGGAGCAAAAGAGGGGGGCCCACGCGGCCAGATTCCTTGGCCGCGTGGGGCACCTCTTCTGGGCCCTCGAGCCTCCGATGCCGTCGATCTTCGTCTCCGTGGCTTTGTCTTGACCTAAAAACGACTATAAAAATACTCCCCCGAGCCCTTTCGGAGAGGGGCGCCGCAGAAACACAGAAACCACGAAACAGAGACCTGGAGCTGCAGATTGGAGGGGGAAAACTCCGGCGGGGCGCTGCCGGTGTGGTCTCCACCTTCTCCAACGACTTCTCCACCGTATCCATGGTGAAGAGGGAGTTGTCCACCCCTGGACTATGGGTTTGTGGAAGTAACTTATGTATCCCTCCTCTCTCTTGAGCTTCACTAATTAGTGCCATATGAGCTGCTGAACATGATTATGGGCATATATGTAATACATTTATGGTGGATCTCTTAAGTTGATATATGTTATGATGATTGCCAATATTATGTCTTTGTTATGAAAGTAGATGCATATTATGTACCCCGTTCTTGTCTATGTGTTTTGATCCAACATGTGTATGAGAGCGTGTGAGGGGGAACATGTGCATTAGTTGGAGTAACGGGGGGTGGTTTTGTGGTAAGTTGACAGCAATACCGTGATCCACTTGGGTTTTTACCTTACTTTGTTGCCTCACTAGGAATAAAGGAAATACCATGCTACCGGGGATATGTGGGTGACATTGCCACTATCACCATGACTAGATCTAGCATGTTCTTATTTAAACTTCATGTCATTGAACTTAAAGCTATACTCTGTTTATCTTAATTACTGAGGTGTTATGATTTAGTTCGCATCTTGGTGGAGTATAAGAGAGATTAATAACCAAAAGATCTCTATGTTAGGATGTGATGCCCATATTATTAAAAACTTGTCTTGTTGCAATCCCATATGTCAATTCCTATGTTCCATTATCTACCACTATATAAAAGAGAGAGTGCATTTATGAAACTATGAACCCCAGTCCATTTTTAATCATAAGAAACACCTTTCCAACACTTTTATTGCACATTACATTTTCTGTCATTATTAAATCCGAAAATACAAAAACATCTTTACATCTTGCAAACACCATACAAATCACAAACACATCATCCAATATCATTCATACCATCCTTGCACTTTTATTTATTATCATTGCATATTTATTTTTGCTTTGCATTTGTTATCTTTATATCTTTTACTTACACCTTGTGCTTGGCAACCACTTGGTGAGGTTGAGGGCACAAAACAATTTACTTTATTTTGTAGGTTTCATGAAGAAGGATAAGGAGACAACAGTTTTTGGTTCATTTCCCCGAGAGTTCGATAGTAAACCCTCGAGTCACCCTCATGGAGAAAATTAGTCTTTTCCCTTACTATACACTTTGCACTTAGAGTCTCAACCTAACCCACATTCTTTTGACGCAGGTACTTGGTGCTCAGCAAGACTATCTTCTGGCGCCATCGTCATCATCGTCAGGGGCCATCAGTATCGGTACACAACATTAATTGGTTATTTTTTTTTTAGAAACACAGTACAATGCAATCGCTCATATACACGCGCACACACTCACCCCTATGAATGCACGCACGCACATCCTACCCCTATGAGCATCTCCGAGAGACTGAGCCGACGGATCAGGTCTTGAGATTGATGAAGTCACCACAGACGCCTCGCTGTCGACGGGAACGTCGCCTCCCACTGAAGAATATTCCGCCTAAATGAGAAACACCGGCATCAAATCTGGAATTTGAACTCCGATGGGTTGGGGGTACAACCACCCACCTAACCATCTTGCCACAGGCAAGTTCTCATTAATTGGTTCCTTTGTTAGCCCAAGCAAATGCAAAAGGTTATACTTTTGATAGATTTCAAATGCTCAATTTGTTAACCCATGTGTACGAGGTTAGATTGTCCATTCATTTTTGCATGGCATTAAGTGGACCCAGGTAACACTATTTTAAGCACTTACCAAATTAAAATATATCTATAATGAAAGAACCAAACGCCTAAGCTAACCTTAATTCCTTAAGCTATTGGTCAATTGCAATTGTGGGAAAGTTTCCCCTTCCTAGCGAAACAAGGCGAGTACTCGTTCCGAACATGCAGAAAGTTAATTATTGTCCTGAATATATTTGAATTATTGAATATCTTTAAATTATGTTCATCTAGGAAAAAATATACCACCATCTTCTGGTTCATGTGCTTGAAGCCGCCGCACTCCAACTCCTAGATTGTAACACTCCCCTCTCTCCATTCTGAAACCTAGACTGCAACACACCCATCCCCATCACTAAAGAGTTGTAGGTTTTCCTCATCTTGTCCTGCCTGATACGTGCACAAGCCATGCTGAAGTCCTTCATTGACATTCCCATCTTGTAGGTATGTTCTTTATCCTTCTAAATATTTTGTATTGTTCGTCTTTCTCTTCTTAATCACACTTAAAAAAAAGGACAGTGATATGCTACATGAGTTAATTGCACTGGCGGTCAATGAACTCGTCACTCATGTGCACTTAAGTCACGCTATTGGAAAACAGAATTATTTGGTCACTGAACTTGACATTCGTGTGCACGTAGGTCCAAAACCCCACCCGTCAGTCTGTTTTCCGCTGCGGGGAGTCACGTGTGGCACACATGTTCACTGGCAATTACTGTTCTTGAGTTGACCGGCAATGGAGGAGGCGACCGATGACGGCGGTGTGGCGGTCGCTGGTGCGGCTCCCGATAGCGGTGTTTCCGCCGACGGAGGCGCCGCGCCTGGTGTGTCTGTTGGTTCCTCCGTGCTGGGGAAGGATGCGTGGAAATTCAGTGCAGATCCGAATGTTGTTGATGCGGGCGATGTCGGTGTGGCGGCCGTCTCCGGCGCCGTCATTGCTTTGGAAGCTGCCTCTGCCGTGCAGGCGGAGGAGGAGGAGGTCGAAGAAGATCCACCCGTGCAGGCGAAGGAGGTGGAGGAGGCGACCTCCTGCGCAGTGGGTGATTCTGTTGCGCCGAGTTCGTCAGCGCCGACGTCTACGGAGCCCACAAAGGTTGGTCCTCCTCTTCTACGAATTGAAGCCAGGGAAGCACCAGTCCACGTTTTTTCTGTAGGACTAGAATCAGTAAAATTCAGCAATAAAGTTCACCATCACGGTTCTCTTGTCGGAAACGGCATGAATGTGAGCTATTTGGATGGGAAAGTTGCTTGGTTTGACTACCTGGACAGAACCTTTTTCACAAATGGAGTGCTTGACTATATGATGCAGAAGTTAGGCTATTCTAATAATGAGCTAGTAATTGTATTGTGGTGTCCACTAGGAAAATCCATAAATGAGCTTGTACAAATTAACTTGATAGAGGATGTGCAAAGGATGGTTGAGGTATCGGTTGAGAACACGGTGCTAGTTGTTTTTTTAATCATGTGCAAAGGAAACAGGAGGAAACAGTTCGATAAGTGAACACGTGTGCCGCACGTGACTGTCCGTAACGGAAAACGGACTGACAGGTGGGGTTTTGGACCTGCGTGCACACAGAAGTTGCCGTTTTGGACCTGCGTGCACACAGAAACGGCCTTGGCCGAGCCTCCTCCAATGGTGCTCAATGAGATCTTGCCGAAGTTGATTAGCAGATGGGGCATTCTCAATTGTACGATATGTTTCAAGAAATGCGGCAATTGTATCCGGGTTTCTTGTTGGTTTGACCCGGGTGCCAACGTTGTCAAAGAAAATGTGACAGTTTCACATACCTCAGTGACGGTGAGCTTCCGCGACGGAAGGAATCCGCAGTTGATTCGTCGGAATTCGCGGTCGAATCGAGAGCTTCGAAGGGGAACTGGGTCGCTGGTGAGGCGGGCGCGTTTCTGCCGGGCAGATTCGAGGGGGAGGGCTTGTAGCGGCCGGGATCTGAGGCGGCGCGTGATGACCCACAAGTATAGGGGGTGTATCGCAGTACTTTTGATAAATAAGAGTGTCGAACCCAACGAGGAGCAGAAGGTGTTGACAAGTGGTTTTGATGAGGGTTTCACTGTAAACACTAGCAGACAAGTTTTCAGTAGACTTTGATATGACAGATAAATAAAGTGCGAGTAAATAGAGCGCGGCAATTATAATTGCAGCGAGTGGCCCAATCCTTTTTAGAGCAAAGGACAAGCCGGTTTGTTTACTTATGATGACCAAACGTTCTTGAGGACACACGGGAATTCTGTCTAGTGCTTTCGCTTCATATTGATGATTAATCTTTAGTGTTTGGATAAGTGTCGTGTGGGTGAACCTATGCTAATGCACCGCCCTTCCTAGGACTAATACATACTTATGATTATACCCCTTGCAAGCATCCGCAAATACAAGAAAGTAATTAAGATAAATCTAACCATAGCTTTAAACTCTGAGATCCTGCTATCCCTCATGCATCGGAATATCAACGGGGGTTTAGGTTTCTGTCACTCCGGCAACCCCACAATTAATAACCGAGTACACGATGCATTCCCCTAGGCCCATAAAGGTGAAGTGTCATGTAGTCGACGTTCACATGACACCACTAGAAGAATGGCACCACAACTTAAATATCAAAACATTAAATATTACTCAACATAGTTCACTACTAACATCTAGACTTCTCCCATGTCCTCAAGAACTTAACGAACTACTCACAACACATCATATGGTACATGATCAGAGATGATATAATGATGGATAACAATCTGAACATAAACCCTAATTCAACGGTTTCACTCAATAGCATCAATAACAAGAGTAATCAACACCGGGAGAGTTTCCCCTATCAAATACACAAGGTTTAGCCCTAGATGTTACAGCGGGAACGGAGTGGACCGATGGAGATGACGGCGTCGGCGGTGGAGATGGTGGTGTTGGCGATGGTGGTGGAGTGCAGCTCGATGACGGTGACGATGGCGACGATTTCCCCCCTCCGGGAGGGAATTTCCCCGGCGGCAACGCAGCCTGCCGGAGAGCTTTTCTCTCTCTGTCTTCTCCGCCTCGTGGTGGCGGCGAAGAGGATTTCTGAACACACCCCAGGTCTTAGGTTTTCGGGGGGATGAAGTACGCGAAAGGGCACGCCTGGTGGTGGGCCAGGGCGGCCCCACCACATGCTCGCGCGGCCAGCCTCCCAGCCGCGCCTGGGCATGGTGTGGGCCCCCTGGGCCCCACCTCAGGCTCCCCTTTTGGCCTCCTTCGTGATCTGGTGAAAAAATAATTCCCAGGTGTTTCGTTTGATCTTCTGAGCTTCGCAAATATTGTATCTCGATGACGCTTTTTCCAGCAGAATTCAGGACTCCGGAGTTCCATCCCCCAATGATCATCAATCATGCAAAATAGATGAAATAACATAAGTATCATCTCTAAATACGAAATTTATCAATGAATAGCAGTAAATTATGATATAAAATAGTGATGCAAAATGGACGTATCAACTCCCCCCAAGCTTAGACCTCGCTTGTCCCCAAGCGAAAGCTGAACTCGGTAAACATGACCACAGGTTTATGGAGTGAAGTGTCGATATAAAATATACGGACAAGAAGCATCACATGTATAAATGCACAAGTCATCCTAGATATCAACTCCGTTCATATAAATCAACTTGTAACAAGTAGAGGAAAACCACAATAAGGTACATAGAGAAAACCTTAGTTGGTGTTGGCAAACTTAGTCCTTGGTCAGAGGACAATGAACATATTGAGCTTAGTTTATAAAACAGCCCTCTTTATTAGTTGATAACTCCAAAAATCAAATTCATTAGATGCCAACAAAGTGCTAAGCAAGAAAGAATAAAAGACATGATCAACAATACTAACGTATAACTGGTTGAATCACAATCAACTCAAATGCTTGCTTAAGATAGAAGGAGATAGGTTTACTGACTCAACATAAAGTAAAAGATAGGCCCTTCGCAGAGGGAAGCAGAGATACAAGCATGTGCTAGAGCTTTTGGTTTTATAGGTTTTCGAAATCATATAGAGAGCATAAAAGTAAGTTTTTGAGCGGTGTTTGTTGTTGTCAACGAATGGTAATAGAGTTCTTGTCATCTTCCATACTAAGCAAGTTAAGGGTGGTTCCGATTTATTTTAAAAAACAAGCCTTTATGATATTCATCTTCTTTTTCCTTTACTTTCACAGCCTTGACACTCCTCCCCACCTTTCTAACACAACCATGGCTAACCGAATCCTCGGGTGCTCACCAATCAATCTCAAACCATGGAGGAGTGCCTATATTTTAAAATCTCAACCTTTCATATTACAGTGGTCTGACCACCCCTTTGCAATATTAATGACGAGCAGATGTAGCATGCAAGTCAAGGGTTACTTAATTAGTATGGAAGATAACAAACCCAACTATTATTTCCTCATGAGCTAGTGAACATTGACACAAATAAGGGATAATAATTTTGAATAAAGATAGCACAAGAAGTATTTACTTGGAGTGGCGCAAAATACCACATAGTAGGTAGATATGGTGGACACAAATGGCAGGGGTTTCGGTTCATGGTTTGGATGTATGAGAAGCATTCCCTCTCGATACAGGTCTTTGGCTAGCAAGGTTGGGTAGCAAGCATAAGAGTTGATGGATACAAACAAACATACATGTAGTAAAGACAATCATGCAAATCTTACTTGAAGGCACACACAATTTTAAGTTTGTGAATACTAAGCTTATAATCTACAAGTGAGAAAGATTAATGAATTCTATATTCTACATGTAATTCCTTTTTCCACTTAAGTCTCAAAGTATTGTAGCTACTGACCAATGCTAAGTTTGCCAAAGCAAAAAGATTTACTATATGCTCCCAAAGTGATTACCAATACTAATGACAAGATCAATCATACATGATAAAAGTTGCAAACTAAAATAAAGTGTGCAGAAAATAAAAGATAACACTTCTCATTAATATTCCATAACGGCAACTCACACCAAGGGATACATAGACAGCCAACTAAAAGAGAGATACTTCCACACTGCAAACCATCATATAAGATAACTTCCCTACTCATGATATGACTCTACTAAAAGGTAAAAGATGAAAGATAATGGTGATACCGCGGCACTCCCCCCAAGCTTGGAACAAGCTAAGAGAGATGCCAATACCGATGATGAATTACTCCTTCGGTGGCGATGGTGATGAGTCCTCTTGATCAAGCTTCCAAGGTAAGGGCTCTCCATCAACAAATGACGACTGGGTCTCGATAATCCTGAAACTCGCAGCAGCACTTATGCGTTTAAACCTGATTTCATACTCACAGTTCTGGTTCTGAACATCATAGAGTTGCGCCTGAAGAGTGTTGGTAGTCTTGTGGAGTGAGAGGATGTCCTCCCAGAGCTTCGAAGTCTCTTCTTTATGCTTAGCCATAAGTTCAGAGACGATCCGGTGAACAATGTCCACCTCACGCTCTGCCATCTTCTTGTACTTGAAAACTTCTTGCTCCAGACTCTTCATCCTATCCTCTATGCTTCCTTCTCCTTGGGGGCCTTGAACATCTTCAACTTGTACCTTCCCTTGCTTGAGAGACAACTCTTTGGGATGCATCTTCAACTCGTTCATGTACGGGTTGACGACGTTCGCAAAGAAACTGTCCTTGGAGGGCTCGGATGAAGACATGATGGCTCTAGATCCACGGCTAAAATCTGGCAGAAACAGCTCGAAACAAGAACACGTCGAAAACACGATATACGGACCTCGGGGGATCCGGGTGAATATATAGCAAAAATTTACGAAATAAAAGGAAGGCAACAAGGCGAAACCGAGTAGGAGAGGAGCTCCGAGGCTCCCCCACCTGGTGCTCGCGCGGCCAGCAAGGGCCCCGCGCCACCACGTGGTGTGGGCGCCTCGGACTTCGTGTCCTGCTCGTTTTCGTCTCGTATTTTTCCATATTTTCCAAAAATAAATAATAGGTAGCTCAAAATTAAATTCGCGAACTTTTTCTTACCGAAACTGCACCTTTTCGAAATCAGGTTCTGCAGACTCAGAAATATTTTCCTTAATATAATCTTCCGGAGTAATTGCTTGAATAATATCAACATCTTCATTATAAGAATCTCCAGAAATATAATGCTTGAGTCTTTGTCCATTTACCACTTGTGTAGAGTCATCCTTGAGCGAAGCAATTTTTATCGCACCCGAACGAAACACCTCCACAATGACATATGGTCCTTCCCACTTGGAGAGCAATTTTCCTGCAAAGAATCTAAGACGAGAGCTATACAATAGAACTTTCTCACCAACATGAAACTCTCTCTTAAGGATTCTCCTATCATGCCATCTCTTAACTTTCTCTTTAAATAGTTTAGCATTTTCATAAGCTTCACTTCTCCATTCATCTAAAGAACTTAAATTAAGTAATCTTTTCTCACCAGCAAGTTTAAAATCTCTATTTAGTTCTCTCACTGCCCAATAAGCTTTGTGTTCTAATTCTAAAGGCAAGTGACAAGCTTTTCCATAAACCATTTTATAAGGAGACATACCCATGGGATTTTTATAAGCAGTTCTATAAGCCCACAATGCATCATTTAATTTACTAGCCCAATTCTTCCTCGTCCTATTAACAGTCTTTTGCAAGATAGATTTAATTTCTCTATTTGATAGTTCTACTTGCCCACTAGTTTGAGGATGATAAGCTGAAGCAATTCTATGATTAACACCATATTTAGCAAGAACTTTTCTAAACCCACCATGAATAAAATGAGAACCTCCATCAGTCATAAGATATCTAGGAACACCAAACCTAGGAAAAATAATATCTCGAAGCATTTTTAATGATGTCTCACCATCAGCACTTTTAGTAGGTATAGCTTCTACCCATTTAGTAACATAATCAACAGCAACAAGTATATGAGTATTACCTTCTGAAGAAGGGAAAGGACCCATAAAGTCAAATCCCCAACAATCAAACGGTTCAATAACAAGAGAATAATTCATAGGCATTTCATTCCGTCTAGAGATATTACCAACTCTTTGACATTCATCACAAGATAAAATAAACTTTCTTGCATCTTTAAAAAGAGTAGGCCAATAAAAACATGATTGTAAAACCTTTTGTGCGGTTCTATCTCCAGCGTGATGTCCTCCATAAGCACTACTATGGCACTTTCTCAATATCTCTTTTTGTTCATACTCCGGAACACATCTTCGCATAATACCATCAACTCCTTCTTTATATAAGTGTGGGTCATCCCAGAAATAATGCCTTAAGTCATAAAAGAATTTTCTTCTTTGTTGAGCTGAAAAGGTTGGAGGCAAATACTTCGAAACAATAAAGTTAGCATAATCTGCATACCAAGGACTATCTCGTGAACTCACCCTTATTGCAGCCAATTGTTCATTTGGAAAACTATCATTAACAGGTATAGGATCATAAGCAATGTTTTCCAATCTAGACAAATTATCAGCAACAGGATTTTCAGCACCCTTCCTATCCACAATATGCAAATCGAATTCTTGCAAAAGTAACACCCACCTGATAAGCCTAGGCTTTGCATCTTTCTTTTCCATAAGGTATTTAATTGCAGCATGATCAGTGTGAATAATAACTTTAGAATCAACAATGTATTGTCTAAATTTATCACAAGCAAAGACAACAGCTAGAAATTCTTTTTCAGTTGTAGCATAATTCTTTTGAGCAGCATCAAGAGTCTTACTAGCATAATGAATAACATTTAACTTTTTATCCACTCTTTGCCCAAGGACAGCACCAACAGCAAAATCACTAGCATCACACATAATTTCAAATGGTAAATTCCAATCAGGTGGTTGAACAATAGGAGCATTTATTAAAGCTTTCTTAAGAGTTTCAAAAGCTTCCTTACAATCATCATCAAAAACAAATGGTATATCTTTTTGCAAGAGATTAGTAAGAGGCTTTGATACCTTAGCAAAGTCTTTGATAAACCTTCTATAGAAACCAGCATGACCAAGAATACTACGAATACCTTTAACATCTCTAGGGCAAGGCATTTTCTCAATTGCTTCCACTTTGGCTCTATCAACTTCAATACCTCTTTCAGAAATTTATGTCCAAGAACAATCCCTTCATTAACCATAAAGTGGCATTTCTACCAATTAAGAACAAGATTAGTTTCTTCACATCTCTGCAAAACTTTATCAAGATTGTGCAAGCAATTATCAAAGGAAGTGCCATAGACGGAGAAATCGTCCATGAACACCTCCACAATTTCCTCACAAAAACCATGAAAGATAGCAGACATACATCTTTGAAAAGTAGCAGGAGCATTACATAAACCAAAAGGCATACGTTTATAAGCATAAGTACCATAAGGACAGGTAAATGTGGTTTTCTCTTGATCTTGAGTTTTAACAGCAATTTGAGAGAAACCAGAATAACCATCAAGAAAGCAAAAATGAGTTTTATTGGCTAATCTCTCCAACATTTGATCAATAAAAGGTAATGGATAATGATCTTTCTTAGTAACTTTATTAACCTTCCTAAAATCAATGCACATTCTATAACCAACAACTACTCTTTGAGGAATAAGCTCATCATGATCATTAGGTACAACAGTAATTCCACCTTTCTTAGGGACACAGTGCACAAGACTAAGCCATCTACTATCAGCAATAGGATAAATAATACCAGCATCAAGAAGTTTTAATACCTCATTTCTTACCACTTCCTTCATCTTAGGTATTAAACGGCGTTGATGTTCAACAACTGGCTTTGCATCAGGCTCCATATTAATAGAATGTTGACATATAGTAGGAGAAATCCCTCTCAAATCATCCAAAGTATAACTCATAGCTCCACGGTGTTTCTTCAATATTTCCAACAATCTTTCTTCTTCTTTACCTGAAAGGTTAGCACTAATAATAATAGGATATATTTTCTTATCATCAAGATGAGCATACTTAAGATTATCAGGCAAAGGTTTTAAATCAAAGACATGATCCTCTTTAGGTGGAAGTGTTTTACCCAAGTCTTGCACCTTTAAATTATGTTTAAGAATAGGTTGACGAAGGAATATGTCCTCAAGTTCATTCCTTTGTTCCATAAAATCTTCACTCTCATGATCTTCCATAAATTGCTGAATATAATTACTAGGCGCAAGAGCAATAGAAGAAAGTTGTTCTACTCTAAAATCCTCATTAGGCAATTCGGTTTCATAAGGAGCTTTAGCAAATTTCGAAAAATTGAATTCATATGAATCACCAGCAAATTTAGTAAGGATTTTCTCTTTCTTACAATCTATAACAGCACCACAAGTATTTAGAAAAGGTCTACCAAAAATGATAGGACAAGTCTTACTAGCAGCAGAACCAAGTACGAGGAAATCAGCAGGATATTTAGTCTTACCACATAGAACTTCAACATCTCTGACAATACCAATGGGAGAGATAGTTTCTCTATTGGCAAGTTGAATAACCACATCAATCTCTTCAAGTTCACTAGGACCAATCTCATGCATAATTTCTTTATAAAGATCATAAGGAATAGCACTTGAACTTGCACCAATATCACATAAACCATAATAGCAATGATCACCAATTTTAACAGATAACACAGGAACACTAGCCTTCCTTGGCTTTGCAGGATGAGAAACAACATTAGAAGCATCATCACAAAATATAATATACTCTTCTCCCACATTTTCAGAAACAAGCTCTTTAACTATAGCCACAGAAGGTTCAACTTTAATTTGTTCATTAGGTTCCTTAGCTTTCTTATCACTTTTATTAACCACACTAGCCATAATAGAATGTTCTTTCACTTTAACAGGAAAAGGAATTTTATCAATATAAGGCTCAGGAATGATATGATCAACAATATTAACTTCAATGCTTTTAGCTAAAGGAGCAATAGATTTATCTTTATAAGGTTCATGATATTTTTCAAACCCCTTCTTGGGCAAACCGAAATAGACAGCAAAGGATTTATAATAATTTGCAACAACTTGAGAGTCAAGACCATAAGCACTATTAATATTTCGAAATGCATCAGTATTCATGAAAGTCTTAATGCATTCAAAGTCATATTTTATACCTGGCTCCCTACCTTTGTCGTTCTCCCATGCTTCAGTATTTTCTTCAATACGATCAAGAAGATCCCATTTAAACTCCTTCTTATTACGAGTGAATGATCCAGCACAAGAAGTATCCAATAATGTTTTATCTTCAAAGGAGAGTCTTGCATAGAAGTTATCAACAATAATATTACCAGGAAGCTCATGAATGGGGCATTTGAGTATTAATGCCTTCAATCTCCCCCAAGCTTGGGCAATACTTTCTCCATCATGAGGCCAGAAATTATATATAGAATTCCGATCTTGGTGAATTTTACTTGGAGGATAAAATTTAGAATAAAAGAGAGGTACAATTTCCTCCCATCCAAGAGAATCCCTGTTCTTCAGCAGTTTATACCAATGCGCAGCTCTCCCACCGAGTGATATGGAGAATAATTTCTTCCTGACTTCGTCCATTGTAATACCTGCACACTTGAACAACTCGCATAATTCATGTAAATACAGTAAATGATCACCGGGGTGGACAGTTCCATCTCCAACATAGCGGTTATTCATAACACGTTCAATAATTTTCATAGGTATTTTAAATGGCATAATATCATCAGATGGCGCCTCATGTTCTACCTCAGCAGCGGTAGAAGACTTCCCAAACAGGAAAGCAACATTTCCTCTCTCCATTATTAAGCAAATAAGGAGACAGAAATAAAAACAACACTTACAGCTAAAGTTTTCCTTACCAATTCCACTTACCAATAGCGCTTCACTCCCCGGCAAAGGCGCCAGAAAATAGTCTTGATGACCCACAAGTATAGGGGGTGTATCGCAGTACTTTCGATAAATAAGAGTGTCGAACCCAACGAGGAGCAGAAGGTGTTGACAAGTGGTTTTGATGAGGGTTTCACTGTAAACACTAGCAGACAAGTTTTCAGTAGACTTTGATATGACAGATAAATAAAGTGCGAGTAAATAGAGCGCGGCAATTATAATTGCAGCGAGTGGCCCAATCCTTCAAAGGACAAGCCGGTTTGTTTACTTATGATGACCAAACGTTCTTGAGGACACACGGGAATTCTGTCTAGTGCTTTCGCTTCATATTGATGATTAATCTTTAGTGTTTGGATAAGTGTCGTGTGGGTGAACCTATGCTAATGCACCGCCCTTCCTAGGACTAATACATACTTATGATTATACCCCTTGCAAGCATCCGCAAATACAAGAAAGTAATTAAGATAAATCTAACCATAGCTTTAAACTCTGAGATCCTGCTATCCCTCATGCATCGGAATATCAACGGGGGTTTAGGTTTCTGTCACTCCGGCAACCCCACAATTAATAACCGAGTACACGATGCATTCCCCTAGGCCCATAAAGGTGAAGTGTCATGTAGTCGACGTTCACATGACACCAATAGAAGAATGGCACCACAACTTAAATATCAAAACATTAAATATTACTCAACATAGTTCACTACTAACATCTAGACTTCTCCCATGTCCTCAAGAACTTAACGAACTACTCACAACACATCATATGGTACATGATCAGAGATGATATAATGATGGATAACAATCTGAACATAAACCCTAATTCAACGGTTTCACTCAATAGCATCAATAACAAGAGTAATCAACACCGGGAGAGTTTCCCCTATCAAATACACAAGGTTTAGCCCTAGATGTTACAGCGGGAACGGAGTGGACCGATGGAGATGACGGCGTCGGCGGTGGAGATGGTGGTGTTGGCGATGGTGGTGGAGTGCAGCTCGATGACGGTGACGATGGCGATGATTTCCCCCCTCCGGGAGGGAATTTCCCCGGCGGCAACGCAGCCTGCCGGAGAGCTTTTCTCTCTCTGTCTTCTCCGCCTCGTGGTGGCGGCGAAGAGGATTTCTGAACACACCCCAGGTCTTAGGTTTTCGGGGGGATGAAGTACGCGAAAGGGCACGCCAGGTGGTGGGCCAGGGCGGCCCCACCACATGCTCGCGCGGCCAGCCTCCCTGCCGCGCCTGGGCATGGTGTGGGCCCCCTGGGCCCCATCTCAGGCTCCTCTTTTGGCCTCCTTCGTGATCTGGTGAGAAAATAATTCCCAGGTGTTTCGTTTGATCTTCTGAGCTTCGCAAATATTGTATCTCGATGACGCTTTTTCCAGCAGAATTCAGGACTCCGGAGTTCCATCCCCCCAATGATCATCAATCATGCAAAATAGATGAAATAACATAAGTATCATCTCCAAATACGAAATATATCAATGAATAGCAGTAAATTATGATATAAAATAGTGATGCAAAATGGACGTATCAGCGCGCGGCAGTGGCGAAGCAGGAGAGCAAGAGAAGAAGGGGGAAATGTCCTTAGCGCCAACTGATTTCAGCGGATGGGGATCGCGCTCGGAAGGGTTGGAAAACTGTGAATATGCTCGGAGTCGCGTACCCGGATGGTCTGCAAAATATTTTCGATTTGCGGTTCCGAAGCGGGATCTAATCTGCACGTTTTTCACAACCGAAAAGTAAATTGGCGGTTATTATACGGGCGGGGCGGATGCGGGAGCAAAACGGGATTAACAACCGTCCCGCTGCTGCCTCTCCGTGTGGATCCCACGAGCAAAAGAAGGAGCAGTTCATTCATACTACCTCGAAGTCTCGCTAGGCGTGCCCGAAAGTGAAGAAGAAGCCTGTCCTCAGCCGAAAAAGGAGTTTGAAGGAGTTGAACAAGAACAAGTCCGCGCCTGCCGCCCACCGCACTAACCGCGCCGGCGCCGCGCACGACTTCTTCAGGCGTCAACCTCCACCCAGCAGAGCTGCCTTTCAGTTCGGATTCTCCTCGCGCGATTCATTCACCTCCTCGCCAGAGCCTCAGCTCAGATCCATCCGCGCGCGAAAACCATTGTTTTGTACCCACACCTACTACCTCAGTACCTCTGCTCCTCCGATCCGTCCGAGAATGGGCGCGCGGCCGTGGAGGCTGCTGTGCTGCTGCTGCTGCTGCCGCGAGTCCGGTCGTACGGCGGTCGACGACGTCAAGCTCCAGCCCGACGCCGCCGGTGCGTTGAGTGCGTGTCCCCCATTCGATTTCGGTCTTTGAATG
Organism: Poa annua; assembly: GCA_026929855.1. NCBI lineage: Eukaryota > Viridiplantae > Streptophyta > Magnoliopsida > Poales > Poaceae > Poa > Poa annua. The sequence goes on along the minus strand of CM049437.1, from coordinate 88,045,517 downwards.
TCGTGCTGACCGAGGATTTTTTCGCAGATGGGGCGGCGGCGGCGGCGGGGGACGCGTACGACCTCCCGCCGTTCCAGGAGTTCACCTTCCAGCAGCTGCGCCTCGCCACCGCGGGCTTCGCCGCCGACAACATCGTCTCCGAGAGCGGCGACAAGGCGCCCAACGTCGTCTACAAGGGCAGGCTCGACGCCCAGCGCCGCATCGCCGTCAAGCGCTTCAAACGCTCTGCCTGGCCCGACGCGCGCCAGTTCATGGTCGGTATCCCCATTCCTCGAGTACTCATATACTTTCTTAGTTTTCTAGGCCATCCTGAAATAGAGGCATCTAATTCCACACACTTGGATGGTTTGGGAATCACTCGTCTTTCTTTTGTTTTCCCTGGAGTTGATTGCTTCTTCAAATTTCGCAAATGGCCTGGTAAAATATTCAGAACCGATGACTGAAACCCTGGGGAATGAATGTTTCTGTGCTTTCAGGAAGAAGCGAAGGCTGTTGGCCAGCTCCGGAACAAAAGATTTGTAAATTTGCTTGGTTGTTGCTGCGAAGCTGACGAAAGATTGCTTGTTGCTGAGTACATGCCCAACGACACGCTGGCAAAGCATCTGTTCCATTGTGAGTTTATCTCCTGATGTTGTAGCTATGAAGTTTGTTAACTTCATCTATTGCCCATTATTTTCACTGAAGCCGTTGTTCAGAATGTTTCTGCGCGAGACATTTGTAGACTGTGCCACGAGTAAATTTGGCAGTTTGCACAGTCTTGTGTTGAAAATGTTAATTAAATGAACATGTGCATAACAATTGCAGTTTATAGAAGTGATTATGCTAATGCTCTTACTGTGTATTTCTAGAATATCTCTCGTTGTAATAATATGCCCATAAAAAGAAGCTTTTTTTTTAATTGTGAAGTGCACAACTTCTTCAGAACATGCTATTTAACCACATGCCTTTCTCTCCTCTCTGTAAGATGCAAAGCTGAGCCAGATATCCAGACCAATCCATTCACAATCGATAGTATAATGACTATTATGCAGCACTACCTATGTGTTCCTGAGTTACTCCTTTTATGATTATAAATATGCGATTTATTCTCACATCATAATTTCCATTTCACAGGGGAATCACAGGCAATGGTATGGCCCATGAGATTACGGGTTCTTCTGTATCTCGTCGACGCTTTAGACTTCTGCATAAGCAAGGGCCGGGATCTCTATCATGATCTTAATGCCTATAGAGTTTTGTTTGATGATGTGAGTATCATATAGTATATATATTGTCATTGAAATGTTGACATCACCTGCCACTCTCAGTATGGTTTGTAATTTTTTAGATTGTTAACACTGGACACCCTACAGGACTGCAACCCCAGGCTTTCATGTTTCGGTTTAATGAAGAACAGTCGGGATGGCAAAAGTTACAGCACCAATCTGGCATTTACTCCTCCAGAATATATGAGGACTGGTTAGTCCTTAATTTCCAAAATGTGCTAAACTAGCTGGGTATAGTCTTTGATGTTTTAAAGCCTGGTTATAGTCTTGTGACCTTTGTTTATATCTAGATATGGCCAGCCACTAACTATGTTCTACCTTATTAGCTCTAGAAAGATATCCTGCATGTTGCAAAGTAAATCTCATTTAAAAACTCTATTTTGTAAATGAAAGAGTATAAGACGCATGAAACAGTAATATGCAAGATTGAATTGTTCACAGTATTCGGGAGGGAGGGTAAATTTAATTAACGTGGCATGGTTGTGTATTTGACTAAGTAAGGTCATCAAGGTTTAGGAATATGCTTGATTGATGTTCCATGCAGATTATTTAAAGTAGAAAATAAGATGAAATCAATTTGCAGCTGTACATAAGATGAAATCAATGTCCTGCAGAAACTGTTGAAGTGGATAGCTTGCAAGAAGAAATGTCTGCGTGTTGACACATAAATTTTTCATATAGATTCGAATAGTTGCTACATTATTTTCATCATCGAATAATATTGTAAAAAAATAGATAGTTGGCTGATACGATTAACAATGGGTCTATTTGTGGAGGACTCCATTTTCACATTATTTAATTGTGTAATTGCATAACGTAACACTGTGATCTTATTAATCGGACGTCTAGAAAAAGGATGACATGGACAATTCCATGGCCGGAAAAATGGATGATGGAGATATCTTGCAAAAAGAGATAAACTATCATTAATACCATAAATGTTAGTGGAGTTTCACATGGACAATTGGATGACTCAAATAATAGATATGTGGATAGCTTGCTGTAGTCTGTAGAGATGCTATCAAGTGACCACGATGATCGTCGGCAACGGTCTTACGTCACTATTTTGTGAGGAATGATCGGTCGGTGTCTGTTCTATTAGTGAGATTGTGCCACAGCTTTATGCTTGCATCCCCAAGCGGCCGAAGATCATGAAGCGTCTCTGAAGATCACGAAGCGTCGTCAAAGATCACGAACGAACTGCTGGGCACGGGGTATCCACGGGGTTCTGGGCATTCAGGAGATCGGACAATATCTCCAGCTGTGGCTAACCATTACTCCCTCGATCCTCACAACTGAGCATGCGCCTCATCTGGAAGTGGACATGGAGTGGCACATATTCGGAGCAATCTTGCTACCAGGCCACCTTCGACGGATCATCCTCGTGCAGAGCTTGGAAACTAACATGGAAGAATTGGGTGCCGCCACGTGTGAAGTTTTTCCACTGGCTTGCCAAACTTGATCGCTGCTGGACGGCCGATTGCCTTGCACGACATGGCCTCCGACACCACGCCACGTGTGCCCTCTCTGCAGACTGGCACCTAGACTGGCACCTGAGACGACAATAGCCTGGGTATAGTCTTGTGACCGATTTATTTCTATGGAGATATGACTGGCCACTAATTACGTGCTACCTTTTTTTATTATAACTAGAAAGATACCCCGTGCATTTCAGTATTTAAAAAAAAAACTCTATGTGTGTAAATGAAAGAGTATAAGACACATGAAACAGGAATATCCAAGATTGATTTGGTCACAGTAGTCGAGCTCGTAAACTTAGTTAACATGGGATGGTTGTCTATTAGACTAATCAAGGTTCTGAAGGTTTAGTAATATACTCGATGTTGCATGTAGATTATTTAAAGCCGCAAATAAGATGAAATCATTTTAAAGCCGTAGATAAGAGGAAATCAATATCCTGCAGAAACCGATTTGGAAATTGAAAGCCGTGGGTAGCTTGCAAGAAGAGATGTCTGCATATTGCCGCAACAATCATTTGGAAATGGTTACATTAAAGAGCACATAGATTCAAATAGTTGTTACATGATTTTCATCGTTGAAAAAGATTGGTGAAAAGATAAACGGTTGGCTAACGATGGTACTATTTGTGAGGCCTCCATTAGCACATGAATTGTGTAATTGAATAAGAGAAAAATGTGATCTTATTAATGGGACAGCTAAAAAAGGATGACATAGACAATTCGATGGCTGAAAGAATGGATGATGGAAATATGTTGCATGTAGAGATAGACTATCATTAATATTCTAAATGCTAGTAGGTTTGACATAGACAATTGGATGGCTCAAAGAATAGATGATGTTTTTTTTTGAGAAAGCGCAAAAGACTTTTGCGCTTTATTATATTGGATAGATAGGGTTTTTGGATCCTCCTAAGAGGTTACAGCAAGGAAGTAAAAATACATCAGTGCACGTGCCAGGTCTGTGGGAGGATGGCACGGAGGCCCAGGGCACCAGCGCGTGCCCACAGCGCGGCTTCGTCCTTGATTCTAGCGACTAAGGTGGCGATCGAGGGCGTCATAGCGTTGAAGACGCAGTCGTTGCGGTGTTTCCAGATCATCCATGGGATCAGGAGTGTCGCTGAGGCGAGTTCCTTGTGCAATGCCTTGGGTGTATGTTGTCTCGCCGAATGCCACCAGATCGACAGGGTATCTTCGTTGGCGGGAACACGGCAGGTGAGGCGGAGCCAGGAGAGGACTTCGTGCCATACCTGCTTGGAGAAAGGGCACTCCAGGAGCAGGTGCTGGATCGTCTTTGGGGCTTGGTCGCAGAGTGGGCATCGTGGCGGATGCGGCAGGCCGCGTCGGGCGAGTCGATCGGCAGTCCAACATCTGCCCAGATTGGCAAGCCAGTGGAAGAATTTGACACGCGGGGGTGCCCAACTCTTCCAGGTGAGTTTCCATGCCGGGCACGACGTCGATCCCTGGAAGGTGGCGAGGTATGCGGACTGGGCGGTGTACGTTCCGGACGCGGTCCAGTTCCAGTGTAGGCGATCCGGCGCGTCCGTGAGGGTGATGTGCTCTAGCCTACGCCACAGCAATAGGTATTGGCCAATTTCCTGTAGGCCTAGTGTGCCGTGGATGTCCGTCGCCCACAGATGAGCCAGCAGGCCATCGGCGACCGTCCTTATCTTGCGGCGGCGCTTAGGGATGAGGGCGTAGAGGCTCGGAGCGATCTCGGCGATCGACTGGCCATTGAGCCATCGGTCTTCCCTTAAGCGTGCCCTCTGTCCATTGCCCAGCTGTGTGATCGTGGAGGTGAAGAAGAAGGCGCGTTCCTCCATGGTGAATTGGAGGTCTAAGCCGCTCCAAGCCCTGTCCTCGCCCATGTAGCTGAACCAGAGCCATCGGGTGCGTAGAGCGAGGCCGGTGCGTTCAAGGTCTCGTACTCCAAGCGCACCTAGATGAATCGGTCGGCAGACTCGGCGCCAGTTAACGTGGCAATTGCCACCATTGGCGTCAGCGCGGGCAGCCCAGAGAAAGCCTCTTTGTATCTTCTCGCAGAGTTTGAGGATCTTCTTTGGAGGGGCAAGCACGAGCAGCTGGTGGATTGGTATCGCGCTTAGGACTGCTTTGACGAAGGCTAGGTGTCCAGCCTTGTTCATGAGGTGGGCTTTCCTAGTAGGTAGCTTCCCTGCCATCTTGTCGACGAGGGGTTGTAGCTGCGCAGTGGTGGGGCGTCGTAGCGTTAGCGGGATGCCTAGGTAGGTGATCGGCAGCTCAACAATTGGGCAGCCCAGGCTCGCCGTGACTGGCGCTGCGATCGCATCAGCATCATCGCATCTGATCAACGTGGCCGTGCTCTTTTGGAAGTTGGCTTGTAGCCCAGACGCACGGCCGAAGAGCTTCAGGATCTCTCTGACAGCGGTTGTGTCGCTCGTCGAGGGGTGGCAAAACAGGATCACGTCGTCGGCATACAAGGAGATGACGGGGATCATGCGTCGCGGGTGCAGCGGCTGGAGAACATGTACCTCGATCGCGCGCCGGAATAAGCGTCCCATCGTGTCGACTTCAAGCACGAATAGCTGCGGGGACAATGGGTCGCCTTGGCGAAGTCCTCGGCGATGCCAAATTTGTGGCCCCGGCACGCCATTGAGGAGAACCTTGGTGCTCGCCGAGGTGACTAGGACGGCGAGCCAGCCTAGGAACCGTTCCCCAAAGCCATAGCAGCGCAGCACCTCGAATAGGAACGCCCACGACACGGAGTCGAAGGCTTTGGCCAGATCGAGTTTTAACAGAACTCGCGGGGCGCCTAGTTGGTGCAGGAGGCGTGCTGATTGTCTTACGAGCACGAAGTTGTCGTGGAGGCTGCGGCCGTGGATGAAGGCGTTTTGGACTGGGCTGACGAGCTCGTTCAAACGCGGCGCAAGACGTAGCGATAGCGTCTTGGCGAACACCTTAGCGACGAGGTGGATTAGGCTTATGGGCCTGTAGTCGCCGAGTGCGCTTGCATCAGGTCACTTGGGGATCAGGATTAGTAGCGCTTGGTTTAGCCTGCTGAAACCCCTGCCATGTAGATGGAACAGCTGCTGGAACACAGCGACGAAGTCGTGCTTGATGACAGGCCAGCAGGAGCGCAGGAATTCGGCGTTGAAGCCGTCTGGTCCTGGCGCTTTGCGTGACGGTAGCCTCTTCACAGCCTGCCAAATTTCGTCCTCGCTGAAGGGAGTCTCGAGGTCCTCGAGGTTGGCAGGCTCGATCAGGTCTTGCAGGTCAATGGAACAGTCGCGTGGAAGGTCGGTCCCAAGTAGGGAGTCGAAGTGCGCGAAGGCTGCCGCCGCCATGTCGCTGGGGTTGGTGAGCATGGTGTCGTCCACGATGAGGGAGTGGATCTTGTTCTTCTGCTTGCGGTAGGTGCATTGGCGATGGAAGAACGATGTGTTAGCGTCTCCATCCTTGAGGAACGCGATGCGCGCTCGTTGTCGCGCGAAAGTTCGCTCCAGCGAGGCGAGGCCGAGATAGGATAGCTTGATCTGCTTGCGTAGCCAGGACTCATGCGGTGTCAGCGTCCTTTGTTCCTGGGCCGTGTCAAATCGCAGCAGCAGCTCGCGTGAGATCGCGAGTTGGTCCCTGAGGTTGCCCACGGTCCGTGCACTCCAGCTTGTGAGCTTCCGCGCCGTGGCTTGCAGGCGTCGTGCAATGCGACGGAAAGGGTCAGCGTCATCAACCGAGCCCCACGCCGCCGCAACCACGTCTAGGTATCCATTGATCCGCGTCCAGTACTCTTCGAATTGGAAGCGGCGCTGGGCAATTGGCGTGGGCGAGCAATCCAGTATGAGGGGGCTATGGTCAGAGACGACAGAGGCCAAACAGTGGAGGTGGCATTCGCCATGCTGCGCTTCCCAATCGGTGGTGCAGAGGACGCGATCAAGATGGACGAGGGTGGGCGGGTCCTGCTCGTTGGACCAGGTATATCGACGGCCATTGAGGTAGACTTCCTTGAGGGCCAAGTCGTTAATGACATGCCGGAACCTTCCCATCATCCTTCTGTTCAGGTTCCCATTATTCTTGTCTTCGTCGCGGTAGATCAGGTTAAAATCGCCACAGAGCATCCACGGGCCAAGGCAGGCCGCGCGGACGTCGCGGATTTCCTGAAGGAACGCGATCTTGTCGCTGTCAAGCTGTGGGCCGTAGACGATGGTGAGCCACCATGGAGTTGCAGCAGTGGACGCCGTCGCGACTTGGGCCGAGAGCGTGTTGGTGGTGAACGATTGGTTCGAGATCGCCACCTCGCTGCTTTTCCAGGCCAGCAAGATCCCTCCCCGCGTGCCGATCGCGGGTAGGTAGACAGTCGTCAAAATCCGAGCCTAATGCTTCGAGGATGGTGGCGAGGTAGATTGATTCCATCTTTGTTTCCTGGAAACAGATGATGGAGGCGTCTGTGGTGGCGATCAGCGATCGTATCGCGATGCGGCGCGCGCGAGAATTCAAGCCACGCACGCTCCAGATGATGATTTTCAGGTTGTGATCCATGAAAAACAATTTCGACAGGGTACAACAGCCAGCTGGGGCTATGCCTCGATCGGGCTACCCGCGATCACCGTAGCGATAGGCGTGATGGCGGGATCGGCGGGCAACACACGACCGACCAGAGCAGCCATGGCCTGTAAGACAGCGACAGGGATGGGTACAGCGAACACGCCCTCGTAGGCCTTCATTGCTTCTGCCGTGATCAATTGATCAACGCCGACGATGCCGAGGGTGCGTAGGAGCTGGACCTGCGCGCGGCGCTCTGCGGTTGGCCTAGCCGTAGTGGTGGCGCTGTTCGTGGCGGAGCGGCCACGGCGCGGGACAGAGAAGTCCAGCAGCTGACGGCGTTGCTTGCGTCCTGGCGTGGGCAGAAGCGGGCAGAGCGGCTTGGTGGCCGCAGTCAAGAATTCGCCCAAGGTCATAAGGCTTGGCGTGGCAGCACTTGTGCGAGGCCGGGGGCGTCGCATGGTGATCGGCGGCGAGGCGAAACGCGCAGGGTCGCGGTTCAGAGTCGGGGCGGTCGTCTGATTCCTCCCGACGGAGGTGGACGTGCCTGGCGTCGTGGGCGCGGTCATGGAGGTGGGCTCTGCGCTTGGTGACCTTGTCGTACTCGGTTCGTTGGGCGACGCGGGCCTCTACAGGATTCTGGGCTGTTCGCGGGTTGGAGGCCCATTTGGGATTGGGCCCCGTTCCGCGTGGCCAGCATCAGTGTTGGGCGCGTGAATTTGAAATGGTGTGTCCTGTTCCCGCGCCATGGTTGGTGCAGCTGGCGTGGCAGGGTCTGGCGAGCGGTCCCCCGACAGCAGATCGTTCTCGGAGGCAATGTGATGCACGTCTGGCTGCAAGTCTGGCTGCGAGTCAGGAACCTCGCTGGTAGGAGACTGGCTGCTCAGATCCCGGGGCGCGCTCTGATAGGACGGCGTCGAAGGTACACTGCTAGTCTTGTCTCCCAGATCGGTAGGCGACAGAATGGGCGTGGAGGTGGTGGGCTCAGCTGCGGTAGTGGAAGGAGGACCGTCCAATCCGGTTGCGCCAGTTGTTGGAGAGACGTGCGCATCTGCCCGTTGGGGCGGGCTGGTCTGCTCGGGATCAGCGGCAGCAGCAGCAGCTTTGGCTAAGGCTGCCTCAATCCGAGCCCGCTTTAGCTTTCCTCCACGCTTTCTTCTTTTGGCTTGGCGCCGAGGGCCGGCCTGTCCCGTGGGCCAGGGTGCCATGCAGCGGTCAGCAGGCTGTACGGACGGCGGCGCGGAAACTTGTGCGGCGGCGCGGGAGTGCGTCCAGCCGGCGTTGATGGAGACGCCGTCGGCACGCTGGCGACCTTTGGGCAGGGCCCAGTTTAGGTCATCCATCGCCATGCCATCGGCGCGTCCATCAGGAGCCTTGTTCGTGCGGTGGCGCTTGCGGCCGCGACGTTGTTGCTGCTGGCGGCGAGGCGCAGAGGGGTCATCGCCGTCGCCGGCGTGGTCATCCGCGTCGGCGTCGTCTCCGCTCGGGCCCGGTTCGTTCCCCTGAGCACGGCAAGCTTGGTCTCGGTCGAGCTCCACCCGAGCAAGCGAGATACGGATGGGGTAGGTGAGGATCCCGATCGTCGGGGCGGAGGAGTAGTAGGGGCCGGGAACTTGCTCAACAATCTCCAAGATGGCGTCACGGCGGATGGACGAGGGGTCGTGCGTGTGGCCGGCGAGCCGGAACGTGGCGAGGTCGGCACGGGAGCGCGTCTGCGGGTGGAGGCGCTCGATCCAGACGCTTGCGCCCAGGATGTGCTCTGCCGTCGCTAGGTGCCAGGCTTGGGCAGGGATGCCGCGGAGCTCGAGCTCGACGCGGTGTTCGAACCCACCGGAGCCAGCGTGGGCTAGTTTGCACCACGGGCGGAGCGACAGCGTGAAGCGCGTGCAGCGCACGAAGTGGTCGCCGCTGATGTGGTCCATGGATACGCGTGAGCCGAATAGATGATGTGGATAGCTTATTTCAGAGGTAGACTATCATTAATGAATGTAAGTGGGGTTTTTGTTGTTAAAATATATATTCATGGCTGAAAGAATGGATGATGCCCATATCTTGCATCTAGAGATAGACTATCAATTACGTTGGTGGGTTTGACATGGACAATTGGATGGCTCAAAGAATAGATGATGTGTATAGCTTGTATATAGATATAAGCTATCATTACTGCATGTTAGTGGGGTTTTGGTTTATAAGATATTAGATTACATTTAAGATGTTAGGATTATCGGAAACTTGGTTTTTTGCACCTCAATTGGTGTATTCCTCATATATCTAATTAATGTGTGAAATTAGCTTGCGCCTATGTAGTGTATTTGCCATAGATATTTATAGCTTTCTTCACACATAAAAGAGGTACAAACTCTAATCTGGTTAGGGCATTTCTTTTGAATCTTATTATGAATTTTATTTTATTAGTGCGATATAGACCGGAGACTGCAGTGAATGGAACTTTCATTTTCTAACTTGTATTGTCTTGGCCTGCACATGTGAAGATCCATTTTAGTCGCTGAGCTTATAAATCTGAAGTTTGCCTTACACTTCGGTTTAACCTGCAGGAAGAATAACTCCAGAAAGTGTCATATACAGCTTTGGCACATTGCTGTTGGATGTCCTTAGTGGGAAGCATATTCCTCCTAGCCATGTAAGTGTATATCTGTGCGTCTTAGTTCTTTCATAATCATGTATTTTTTCTGCTCTACATCAATGTGGTAGGACGAGTTTTATCTTAATCCTGTTACATGCAGAGTGAACTTTGCTTCCTGTTGTTTTATTGCTTCATTGATTTTATAATTAATTGGATAAAATTAAAGAACACACATAATTTGATATATTTTTGCTACGATTATTTCAACTGATTTACTGCAATTATTTCCAGGCCCTTGATCTGATTCGTGATCGTAACTTCAGTATGCTCATCGACTCCTGTTTAGAGGGCCAATTTTCAAATGAGGAAGGAACAGAACTGCTGCGTTTAGCTTCAAGATGCCTGCATTATGAACCGCGGGAACGGCCTAATGTAAGATCTTTGGTTCTTGCACTGGTTTCTCTTCAGAAGGATGTTGAGGTAAATATATATCTTACAATAAATCTCCAGCATCCATAAAGCATGTTCCTGTTCCTTTATTTGCGTCCGTACGTTTTGGAGTATCATCTTGAGGATAATTGGATTATATTGTATACTTTGCAGTCCCCATCGTATGATTTGATGGATATGCCCCGTGCTGGTGCATTTACCCTTCAATCAATGCATCTTTCTCCTCTCGCTGAAGCTTGCTCCAGAAAGGATCTTACTGCAATACATGAAATTCTAGAATCCGCTGGCTATAAAGCTGATGAGGGAACAGCAAACGAGGTAAGCTGAACCTACTGGTGTGTGCCATATATTGTTACAAACTAAATTTGTTTGAGTGTTAAATAATTAAACAACAATGTATTAGTGTTAAGTGGTCATTTAACATTTCTGTTAAAATCTCTTTGATTTATCTTTTTTCTTCTTGGTGGCAGCTCTCATTTCAGATGTGGACTAATCAAATGCAAACTACGATGGACTCAAAGAAAAAGGGCGATAATGCATTTCGACAAAAAGATTTCAGCATGGCCATAGATAGCTACTCTCAGGTAGCCTTTCATCTGCCTATTCAGTTTCTCTTAAGTTGTCATTTGATTCAATTGGATCATAGCTAATCTATGAGACCATGTATGATTCGTATGAAACAGATTAGATTTTGTTTTCTGCAACGACCTTAACTAAGTTGCTTGACTTATATGATCTTTCTTTGGCACAAATGTAGCTTTAAACTTTTTGTGTTGGATCACAAGTTTCTATTCCTGGAGGTCAATTTTGATTATTATTTTAATTGCTGTGCAGTTCATTGATGTTGGTACCATGCTTTCGCCAACAATCTATGCCAGGCGCTGCTTGTCATATCTCATGAATGATAAGCCACAACAAGCTCTGAATGATGCAGTGCAAGCTCTGGTGATATTTCCTACATGGCCGACTGCATTTTATCTTCAGGCTGCAGCTCTATTTTCGCTGGGAAAAGAAAAGGAAGCTCGAGAAGCGCTCAGGGATGGTTCAGGTGTAGAGACAAGGAGTAGGGGGCATTAAAGATGGATAGCTCAGGTACCCCCCCCCCCCCCCCCCCCGCTGTCTGCTAGCCTGGTAAGTTAGTTAGCTAGGGGTACTAGATTATGTACAATAAGAAAACACGCCTCAGTTTATACAAATGGTTAGATAATTAGGGGACTTTCATAAGTCGGCGTCGCATCTAATTTAGTACCCCGTACAATTTTGTGTGAATTGTAGTCTGAGCTTGTTGTCCTCGGCATATAATAACAAATATAAATTTCAAACGCAACACCAGCACATACTGCTTTTGTTAGGATTGAAACCAAGGCAAACAGCCTTTGCAATCAGTGTTTGAGTTTTGGTCGAAGGAACTTTGAAACACGTATCATCTTTCGGATATTGAGTTTCCTCATCATTATTCCACTGAAAATCTTACACGTTATTGTTCAGGTGCTCTTCACTTGGACAGAATTCGCCGGAGACAGCAGCAGGTGTTAATTTGGCTTAGGAGCAGAAGGCTGTCAGTTGGCCTCGTGATATATTTATAGATATATAATTTGTGATGTATATATGAAAAACACATGTAGATAGAATAGACCGCAGAGAGAGGAGGGTACAGGAGATACCAGTGGTGAATAAACCTATCCTGCACGGAGAGTCACAAAGGGTAAGGAGGAGTGCATGTTCATCCAGGTCACTCTGCCGCATGCAAGAGGAGACAGCAATGAAGAAAAGGAGCTGCGATGCATCTGATCTTCTGTCAACCATCATCGTCAGATCATGTTATGATGGCGGTAGATGGTAGGGTTTGTAGAGCAAGTGTTGTTTGGTCTTTTTGCTCTTGCCCTGGTTCTCAGCTCAGCTGGGCACACAGTGATTTGTTTGTCCGGTATTAGTCGACAGAAGATTTGCTGAATTCTCCTGCAACGATTCGGTTTTGTGTACAGTGTGAGCTTTGTGTGTATGTGAGAAGTCTCTATTCGGAACAGATCATGTGCTACTATATTGTATTGGTCCCATAAGCCGTGAAATGGCAAGTACTAGCATACAATGCGTTTTTTTTGGTCTGTTGTGATCTGTTAGGGGATCTTTTTGAAGGTGCATTGGCATATTAATTATCGTTAAAACGGATGTAAGTGCGTGGCGGAGTTTGTGTTATTTTTGCACTTGCATTTGTAAGTTACCTGGTATTTTTTACTCTCTCCGTTTTTTAATATAAGATGTTTTAGCTATTACACATGTTGTCTAAATACACACCAAAATGAGTGAATGTGAACACTAAAACATGTCTATATACAAGTTTGGACATATACATGTGGCAAAAGGCTAAGACATCTTATATTAAAAAATGGAGAGAATAGTTGACAAAATTAGTCACTCTAGTTCTGTAACTACTGAGTTCGGTTACCGCATTGTCTTGTTGCACTCATGTTCCCCGGATCCAAATATAAGATCGAATTAATTAGAAAAAAACTCAGTACGGCATCATGATACGGCGTGAGAAGGCAGAGGAAAAAAAAAAGGATAAGTCGAGAAAACCGTGAATAGAAAAGCAGTAGTCGACGGCAGTACGGCACGGCGCCGCTCGAAATCCCCAAACCCCACCACCACTTCCTCGACCCCAATTATACGTCTTCTTCCTCGACCCAAGGCCAGATCAGATCAGGTCAGGCTCAGGCCGCCTCCGCTTCCAAAGTTCCAGTTTTGATCCCCTCCTCGCGACCTCGGCCGAGCCAGGGCGCAAGAGATGGCGATCGTGTACGCCCTCGTGGCGCGGGGCACGGTGGTGCTGGCCGAGTTCGCCGCCGTCTCCGGCAACGCCGGCGCGGTCGCCCGCCGCATCCTCGAGAAGCTCCCCGCCGAGGCCGAGGCGCGCCTCTGCTTCGCGCAGGACCGCTACATCTTCCACGTCCTCCGCTCCCCCGCCGACGGGCTCACCTTCCTCTGCATGGCCAGCGACACGTTCGGAAGTCAGTTCCCCCTTTTCTTGCTCCTCCTCCTCCTCCTCCTCCAGTCTCTTCTGCTTACTCAGCCGAGCTCTACCTACCTAGATGATTATTCTTCTCCTCTCCGTGATATGATCTCAGATGTTGGGCTAGAATTGCACGCTCTCTTAGTCTGTTCAATGTAGATTATAGTGCTATCAGTGTTTTATACTGCAGCATAGATTACTACTACATCTTGGCAACGGCAAACAAGTTATCTGCATTCATCCTGCTCAGTGTCCACTGTTAACTCTTTACCATGCCATTTGTTCATGATGCAGGGAGAATTCCCTTCATATATCTGGAGGACATCCAGATGAGGTTCATGAAGAACTACGGCAGGGTCGCCCACTCCGCGCTGGCCTACGCCATGAACGATGAGTTTGCCAGGGTGCTCCATCAGCAGATGGAGTTCTTCTCTAGTAACCCCAGCGCCGACACGCTCAACCGCCTCCGCGGTGAAGTCAGCGAGGTGAGTGTAGCACAGAATGTTTCGCATCTAGGACAGTTCCGTTTTTATGACATTAGGCTGCTGAGCTTTTGCTTTGGAACATCTTCAGATACACACTGTCATGGTTGACAACATAGACAAGATTCTGGACAGAGGCGACCGCATTTCGCTTCTCGTGGACAAGACCTCCACCATGCAGGACGGCACTTTTCACTTCCGCAAGCAATCCAAGAGGCTTAGGAGAGCTCTTTGGATGAAGAACGCCAAACTTCTGTGAGTGCTGCACATCTACATCTTCCATGATTTACCATCTTTCCCTTGTTATTTTTTCGAGGATATTAGCGTCGTATGGATCAATTGTGTGGTCATTGATTCTAAAGTTTCTCTACAATAGTTTACTATACCGTGAGGAAGTCCCCTTTGCCTCCACAAAACACTTCCAGATCTGTTATCTGCAAAAAAATCCTGCCAGTTATAATTTTCCATGTCCCCAGATTCAATATGGTAGGGAACTTGTCATTCTGAACAAAAAAATTATATAGAAATGTGAGACGGTGTGTGCTTTGGCTTAATAAAATATGGGGAGATGATATGGTTACGCGTAAATTACTCATAAAAGGGTTGGTCAGACAACGGGTGTACATATAGAGACACTTTTGTATTTTGAACTATATACCCAAACTGCCTAGAAATAAGCCTTATCCAAAAATCCCTTACTCATTTTGAATGGTTTAAGCTGATGTGCTGTGTCATGGCTGCAAATGGTCAAACCCCTGTGCCTTGACGGGGAAATCTAGTAACTGGTGACTATTTGCAGGTGCACTAACTAATGGCTGTTTATAACATTAGATTTCTTGTTTGTGATTTCTACATGTAGATTTTTAAATTGTTTGGCAGCTTCTGAGACGTTTCTTATCCTGTGGTTAATGCAGAGCGGTGTTGACTGTTGTCATTGTGCTGCTACTTTACTTGCTCATTGCTGCTTTCTGCGGAGGCCTGTCCCTTTCATCATGCAGATCATAGAACACTACGGATCTACCTCAGTTGGAGCTCCTGCTCAACTTCTAAAGCTAAAACCTGATGTTTGGAGCAACGGAGCGTTTTCCATTGTGTGTTTTACTCATACAAGTCAATATGAAATCCTTGTACAAAATGGAATCTGCATGTACAGTATGTCGTTTGCTGAGTCGGGACCTGACAACAATGGTGCGGGTTTATGCTATGCTGTAGTTATCTCTTTGATGTGGTTTTCCTGTAGATGAATTGTATATCTTCCTTTATACTTATCATTTGCTGCAATTATGCTTCTGGATGATTTGGGTATCTTGTGGCGCTGGTTATGAATGCTCAATGCACTGGTTCATGGAAGTTTAATGTTGTATGGTACTCTTTCCGTAAAATATATAAATGTGCTATAGTTTCTCCGTTCTGTTTTATCATTGTATAGGCAATTATTAAATATAATGAGATGGAGTCTCCGAACTAACATATCAATTAGTAATAACGCTTGTACATGACAGATCAAAATACTTGTGTTTATGTTAACGGATTTGCTAAGTCTCAGCTGATTGATTTTTTCTTAAGGCTCAGTCACTTTTTAAAATAGTGCAGTCGCAGTTCAAAGAAATGTGCAATTGCACTTTTTTGTCCAGAAATGTGCAACCGGACCAGCTGGGAATGGACTACTTTTATACTTTTCTGAGATGGCTGAGTCTCAGATGCCGAGACATATGCACTCCCTTAGGTTAATAATGAATTTTGAAATATTATCCTTTGAGAACGCATGCCGCTCCATTATCTTGTGATATGAAAGGATATTCTCCACTCATCTGAATGTGAAGTTCTGGAATATATGAAGGGTGGTGAAAGTGCCATGGGTCTGAGAAATCAGAATGAAGTTCTGCTTGGTTCCTGGGGAAAATGAGTGATGTTCTAGTCCAGTTGCTGGAAACTGTAGGAGTTGTGCTACATCGTTGCACAGCCAATCAACTTCGTTGACGATCGGTTCTGCTATACTAGATGATATGCGTGAGGACATTGTCTTTTTAGTTGAACTGCTCTTGGTTGTGTCCTGTTCCAACATCTGTGAAATGCAGAGCAGTTAGAAAAGCAAATTCCAGCGACATAAGCAACCACTCTCCTGCAAGCCCAACCACACTACTACCTCTCAGTTCTTTCACAACTAAGCCCTTCAATCATCCATCCAACAATTCCATTACCTCCACAACTGAGCTGCATATGTATATATACTTCATTGCATGCTGATCTCTATGCAACAGGCAATCTTCATCTCCTATCCCAAGTAAGCAGCAACTTACCTGAGCAGAGCAGCTAGTTACCTTAGCTAGCCATCATGAGCAGCACCAACGAGGCCACCGTCATCCACGTGGACGACACCACCGGCAAGGCCCCGGTTACAGCTGCTCCGCCTCCGCCACCAGCAGCAGCCCCAACCGCGCCGGTGCAGCAGAAGTCTCGTGGCGGTGTGCCGTTTCTCCTGCGCGGCGGCGCCGAGGGCTTCCGTCGCTGCATGGCCTTCGTGGACCTTCTGCTGAGGGTTGTCGCCTTGGGGCCGACGCTCGCGGCCGCCATCTCCACGGGTACCTCCGACGAGACGCTCTCCGTCTTCACCGAGCACTTCCAGTTCCGGGCCAGGTTCGACGACTTCCCGACCTTCGTTTTCTTCCTGGTCGCCAACGCGATCGCGGCGGGGTACCTGGTGCTCTCGCTCCCCTTCTCCGTCGTGGGGATTATCCGGCCCAAGGCGACGGGCGTCAGGCTGCTGCTGCTCATCGGCGACACGATAATGGTGGTGCTCGTGACGGCGGCTGCGTCCGCGGCGGCGGCGATCGTGTACGTGGCGCACGAGGGGAACCGGCGCGCCAACTGGGTGCCCATCTGCATGAACTTCCACGGCTTCTGCGAGCGCACCAGCGGCGCCGTCGTCGCCTCCTTCCTCGCCGTCCTCGTCTTCATCCTCCTCGTCCTCCTTTCCGCATGCGCCATCCGGCGCCGCCGACAATGCTAGGCTACGACCCATCGATCGACCGAGCTTGATCAGTGCTTTCAAAAAATCTCATAATTGTGCTATCTACTTTACTTTTACTTGGTCGTGCATGAAACTGTGCCATCTCATGTATTCCTCTTCTCTGGTGTTGTAAGGTGTTCGATCGTCGATCACTCTATAATGTAAGTGTGTACAATTAATCATTTCAACATTTTCGATCAATCCCCAATCGATGCCAACCAAAACCAGGAAGAAAAGAAAAAGGAGGAAAGAAATGCACAAATGGATGACGATGGGTCACTGCTTCTGGTTTTGCCTGCTGCGGTAGTACGCCATGCCCCGGATGCCGTCGGGGTCCATGGCGAACCCGAGAGGGCGGTAGAACCCCACCACCCTGGGCTCGGCGTAGAGCACGATGTTGCCGACGCCCTTGCGCCGGAGCTCCGCCACGAGCCGCTCCATGACGGCGCGGCCGAGCCCGAGGCCCTGGCACGACGGCTCCACCACCACGTCCCACACCACGGCGTTGAACACCCCGTCCCCGGCCGCGCGCGCGAACGCCACGGGACGCCCCGTCGCCTCCGACGCCAGCCAGGCCACCTCGCTGTGCTCCAGCGCGCGCCGGAGCCGCTCCTCCTGCCGCTGCGGGAACCCCACGCGGGCGAACACCTGGTTGAGGGCGGCGACGTCCAGGCCCTCCGCCGTGCGCCGCACGGCGAAGCCGCGGGATGCTAGCTCGGCGTCGGACACCGTCAGCTGGACGCCCGCGCCGGACGCGGCCGGAGGGTGTGGGAGGAATGGGTTCCTAGGCTTGAACGTGACGCCGGTGTGGAGGAATCCGCGGGCACTGGAGCTGGGCTGCAGCTGCGGTCGTAGCATGGCTGATGCGATGATGGCTTCACACTCCAGTGGCCATGGATTGCTTGCTTATCCTTTCCATCTCTTCCTTCCCGCCACTAGTTCACTTACACAAATTATCGAGGTATGTAATACCGTTTCAAATTAGATGATTTTCATTTATTAAAAATGATTTACGTAGACACATTATAAGTCTAAATACATACACTTTTTAAAAATAAAAGTCATCTAATATAAAACGGAGGGTATTTACAAACACCGGCAAGTAAAGGGCCGTCCTAGGCGTGTCATGTGGGATAATTCTCCCCGATCTCCCGCCTCCAGATACTAACACGTGTCCAATTTCCCTCCCAAACCTCGCAAATAATTCTATAGAACAAAAAAGTTATTTTCGTAGCAATTATATGAAACAATATTACAACAATTTGAAAACATCAATGCAGCAAAATCGCCTCAGCTTTGAACGATGGTAGCATCGCCGTCCGCCTTTGGCAGCAACGCCGGACGTCGCTGGAAGCATCTGCCATAGTCGATGGAAGCATATTGCCGTAACCGGTGGAAAGCACTTCCGTCGCCGATGGGCGGCATCGTCTCCACTGGCTCGCAGCACTCCGTCGTAATCGGTCGAAGCACAACATGGATGTCGGTGCGCTGGAGCTAGTAGAGGAAACGAGGTCGGGATCGCCCGAGGGAGCTGGCTAGGGGCGTGTGCTGTGCTCGCACTAGTACAGAGTAAAAAGGACGTGACTGACACTCATACGACTGAAAATTGGCGACATCATCAAATCTTACTTTGCAACCCATGTGGCAACTCTTGATTAGCATGAATCATGAACTACAATTCATAATATTTTTTCTCAACTACAACTCATGACTTGCAAAGATCACAAAGAAAATCTAGCGGTATGGGGTATTTCTTAGATATAACCTAACTTATACTTGAAAAATCTCAGTTACTTCTTAATTTATACTTCCTTCGTTCTGAATTAGATGATTTTCATTGTAGATGCACCTATACAAACATGTTTAAATACGTTCACATATAAATAAAATAAAATTCATTCAATTTAAAACGATGGAAGTCATCTAATTTGAAATGGAGAGAGTAGCTCACCGTGTACGAATTACAGTTGAACAATGAACACTAGCTGAGAACTAGCGAGACCGAAGTAAAAAACCTCATATTGTAGGAGAGAGGGTGATTGGGCTGTCTTTGGGCCGGGATGGGCGACAATTGGGCCGCCACTCCTCCGTACCCTGGTTGTCCCTTCTCCTTCACTAAAAAAAAGTTGTCGCTTCTCCCTTTCCCCCATCTCGCCGCCGGTAGCGTCGCCATGGCCGATCCCGCCGACGAGGAAGAGCCCCCCGTCCTGCTCGACCGCGCGGCGCGCGCCACTCGAGGCAAGAGGTGACATCCCTGCCCTCCTGGCTCCCCTTCGCCCCACACTTCCCTAATTCTTACGCTGGCCGCCGCTCCCGATTGCGCAGGATAACCAAGCTAGTCGAGGAGGAGGTAGAGCATGACGAGGCTTTCTGGGGCCAGGCAGCCCTCAAGGAGGTCCGTCGGTTGTAAAACCAGAATCATTTCATCCTCTTCTTCTGGATTCATCCTTCATTGTTCTCGAACGACCCCCGTTTCCTCTTTCTTGCAGGAAGATGAGGATGATAATTATCAGGAAGAGCAGGATGCTGGTGACGAGTTCGACAGTGATTTTAGTGAACGTGTGAGTTCCCTCCTTCTGCCTCTCCCAGTCTGCTAAATTGCTTGCTTTTCATAGGTTTCGTTGGTCTTCCCTTTGTCCGTAGTAAACTTTCTCAGTGCTTGGGCTAACCAACTCCTTTTTCCAGGAATCTGAACCTGATGGCGACCCAGAGAAGGAAGTGAGTGAGAGGTACACATGTTAATTCACATGAGCATAATCAGAATGCAGTCGTCCGCTGTGTAATTAGTCACCTATATATGCTACTCATGCCCCCCCAACTATGGACCAGGTTACCTATTAAGAAGCGATTATTTTTCCCTGGGAAGACCATGAAAAGGATGAAAGCCAAGAAGAAGAAAAAGTTGAAGAAGGCCATCAAACTAGAAGATGAAGGTGTAATTGAAGAGACTCCTGACAGGACTACTACATCCAAACAATCAGAATTTCATGAAGACTTGGAGTCTGAGAAGACCACCAGGAAATCAACCAGAACATCTGTCGTCGTGAGACAAGCTGAAAGAGAAGCAATACGTGCTGAAAAGCAAGCGACCGCTAGGGTTTGTATCTATTCATCAACGCTCCACTTCTTGCAATTGCATTTTATGCTGTTACTGTTAGTATGCATGGACAGTTGAACTTGTGCCTAGCAGAAGGGATTTTGAGGTTAATTGATTGTTTGCCTTATTTATACTGCTCCAGCCGATTAAGAAGAGAAAAGAGGGAGAAGAAAAACGCATGACACAAGAAGAGATGCTTTTAGAAGCAGCTGAAACAGGTCTGGCCGTTTTTCCTGTCTACCCTTTTCCAAAGATATAGCTGGAAACTAGGAGTGATGATCAAGTATTTTAGTTATTACATATTTCTATACTTTTAGAGATCATGAACATGAGAAATCTTGAACGTGTACTGGCAAGAGAGGAGGAGGTAAAGAAAAAGGCTGTTGTTCAGAAAGCCGTTTATGAAGGTCCTACAGTCCGGTTTTACTCAAAAGATGGTAACTCCTCTATACATATCTCCTTACATGTAATTAGTGAACTTAGCAGCTACTCCTTTTTGCTCTTTCTGTTACCATTGTAGCGATCTATATGCTACATCTGCTGATTACTTATTATGGTCCATGCTGAATAAGGGCAATCACATCTGGAATTTATTAATGGGGCATCATTTGGGTCTGAACTTTGTGCGACTTCAACTCCTTGTAAGTGTTGGAGTCTCGTCGGTGGTGTATCTTTTATCTTCCTCTGGCATTTACTATAAAAATGCATGTATACATGTATGTCAGTTTGAATTCAAAGTACCATTGTATTAATCTTTGTTATTGCAGATCCAGAGAAACCTGTTTGTGCTGTAACAGGCCTTCCTGCCAAGTATGCTTTCTGTACACTGATTTTACCTTGTTCCTGTTCATTTTTCTTGAATATGAAGTTGGAGTTTCTTCCCATGTTTATACAAGTACATTTTTCACCTGACTGAAATTATGCACAGAAGTTCCTTCTGTTTAATAGCTGCATGTTTTTACAGTTGAGTGTTGCATTGTTGGTCTGTAGTAGTTTGTTTTACTAGAATGTACTTTGTTAGCTGCTTAGAGACTGCTAGATTATGTAATATCTTAAAATCCCTTACAAATTTCATTGCTTGAATTATGTTTGTGCACCTCCTCGTTTGAGCTATTTTGAGTGTACTCTGTCGCGATGAAATAGTAGCAAATTTGCTTGATTCGGTGATTTGAAATGATCACACTCCTACAGTAGAACACCTCAACTGTATATTGTGTTACGTGCTGAGACTGTTATGTCTCCATGATTTAGATCTTATTTGAGGTTTTACTTGTTATAGATACCGTGATCCAAAGACAGGATTGCCTTATGCAACAATGGCAGCATTTAAAATCATCCGAGAGAGGTACCTTTTGTTGCTTTCCTTGAAGTAGACACTTTCTGGGTGGATTTGTTTCCTAAATGAGACAGTGTATGAATGTAGACTTGTAACATGTTAACATTTTCTGTGGATGCATGGGTCCAGTTTCCTGAAAGAGGAACCTGATAAGAAGAGGCCCAACATGTCAAGTATGGGAGAACTCTTCGAATCAGTAACTGTCGAACATTCTACACCTAAGAAGAGAAGAATTGAGGCAAGATCACCAATATCAGGAGACCTAAGAAACGGTGGACGCTTCAGACGAATACCTGCTCTTGATATGTTGGACGAGGACTGACAAGATATCTACCCGCTGACAGTGTGTTGTTCCATAGGATGCCAAAGCCACTGTAACATGAGGACTGTCCAGAGATATCTGACGGCTTGGTTGCATAAAAATGCTGTCAGTGTTTTAGCATTAGGAATGGCAGTGGCACGCTATGTTCTTAATGCAGCTTGTAAAATAGTCGCCAATGGCATGTTGTAGAACTAGTTTTATTAGTTCATGGCTTCTTGTATTAGATTCCCAGATTTGTAAGCATCTGCTTCTCATGATCATCTTCAGTGAACTATTTCTGCCCTCTTTGATGTCCGCCATTATGATCTATAAACAAATTCATTTGCTGTGTCTGAAACCATGATAACCAACAGCTAGCATATTATTACTACCTCCTGTCGTTAATACATGTCAGTCCTAGAGAGCAAATTACTACTACTTCCGGTTGTAATTACATGTCGTCTTACAATGTGTGCAGTCAAACTTGTGTTACTAATGTACTCCCTCCGAACCGAATTACAACACATTTTGCATATTTGAATGTGGACTACATGTGGAATAATATGAGAAAACATACAGACTAAAGCGCGACTATATACATGCGATTCAGCAAAAGGAAAGATATTTTCTAATTCAGAATAGAGGGAATATTATACTTCCTTCATAAGGAAATAAGTTGCAAAGTGTTCACAACAGTATGTTAGAGCGAAACAAATGGACTAACTTTGTTACTGAATATACAAATAGACTTGTAACCTACGTTTGTTTTTGTTGATATAAAGGGACTTTTAGTAACTTGAAAGTTGCATCAAAACGATACAAACAAAAGAGTTTTACAGCCGCGTGCTTGACTGATCAGTGATTATTGAACACTAAACCGACTGGCACTAGTTGCAGGACCAATTGATTAATTGCTGGTCAGCTTGAAAGAGAAAACTGGCCGAAGACAAGGACGCAGTTGACTTGACTCCACCGCATACTGCTGGTACTGCGATTATTGATCACAAGACATTGACTCCACCTGGGATTGTCTTTTTACACCGGCCACAAGAAATGTCTTTTTTCCACGAATTTTTTTCATACAAACATAGAATGTTTATATATATATAGCCGAAATTTTAGTTCGAATTTTTTTTACATTTTGAAATTTGGTTGTTGGAAAGTGGGAGCATACGGTCCTACTCCCTCCGTTTTTTAATATAAGATGTTTTAGCTATTGCACATGTTGTCTAGATACACACTAAAATGAGTGAATATGAACACTAAAACATGTCTAGATACAAGTTTGGACATATGCATGTGACAAAAGGGTAAAATGTCTTATATTAAAAAACGGAGGCAATATGAGATAAAACAGATTTCTTAACCGGTTCTTCCTTCCCCCCCTCACCCTAGATTTCTTCCCTGCCTATTCTCCTCGACCTCTCCACAGTTCCACTTTTGTTTTGAAAAAATCATCGATAATATTTTACCAATATATTTACTGAATATTTATAGATCTTTTATAAACTTGTACTAGCTTCCTCATGAGCTTGCAGCATTGCAGTGTCACTGTGCCCGAGCTCCAGGGACCCCTTAAAAGAAATACATTTATAAGTCTCAGAAAAAACAAAACCAAAATTCTAGGTGTAGATAATGTCATACTCTACCATCATACAAAATCTCAATTCGAAATTCGTATTATTTTTGGCTACATAAATATGACAAACCTGGCAAATTTCAAGTTATTAAAATGTGTACTGTTCATGGATCCAAATCCACCCATTTGTCATTTTTGCACAGCCTAAAATATTTTTTAAATTTCGGATTGATTGATCGCACATATGTAAATCATATTATTGCCTACATCTAGATTTTTTTTGCAATTTCCTGAATCTTCAAACTGAGGATTTTGAACTTTTCAAATACCAAGCTCCATGGAGCTCTGCCTCCAAAACGCCGCACTCCACTGGGTGACTCCTGCTCTACTTTTCTACCTTCGCCATCAGATTGCAGAATTGCAGTGTCACTGGTTGGCTCAGGTTTCACTCTTCCATCTCCTTCGTCAGGTTGCAGCATTACAGTGTCGATGGATGGATCTTGTATTGTTTCTGCTAGCTCCATGTGGACATCAGAATGATGAGTTTCCCCGTGCACTCTAGCTTCATCCCTTTCCACATCAAGGGCTTCGTCATTCTTCTTAATGAATTTCTTCTGGTTCCATTGATTCTTGAAACCACCATTTTTAGCTTTCAGTGCTTTTGGAGTTTCAATTGTCTTTTTCTCTGTCTCCTTACCTTGCCTTTTTCCAGGCACAAGAATATATTTTGTTTTACCATTTGCACAACCCTCTGATTGGCCTGCAACAAATCAAGGATGTGAATGATCCAATGTCCAACACCCAAAAGAGGAAAGCAGTACAAACTCGACAGTGAACAGGTACAATTTGTTGGTTAGATCTGTCAGTTTTAACAGATAAAGAAGACAGAGTCAAATAAACGTTACAACAAGAAAAAGAAAGAAAAGAAAGAAAGAAAAGGAGAGGCCCATGAACCAACGTCCGTGGCTCTTTTTCTGTTGCTTTTCTGTTGTAACAGAACGCCCTGATCGGGGGCACCCTAACCGACTAATGGTTCTGGCCCCCCGTTTGCATGCGCACAATATAAAGGGGGGAGTCCGGCGGCTGGTTATTCTACCCACGTTAGTTTCCAGCCTGCGGCTCCCCTAAATTCGAGTCCACTCCGATCGTGGCTTGCGCACAGCATCGGGAAGAGCTGGAACCCCGGCGTGCCGTCCCCGGACAGTGCCGCTGGAGACCGGAGGGGATCCGCACCTTCCCGCAACTCTCGTCGACCTCTGCTACAACTACGTCAACCCTCAACCTCGCCTGCACCGAGCAGGCGACGATGTCTTCAATAGCTGGAGCTTGTAATGATCTCCAAACCCTCTCTGTTTTTGTTTGTTTTGGTGTTCTAGTTCGCTGTCAATTATTCATCTAGTTGTTCCTAGATGAGTTTTTAGATCTAACATTGGTATCAGACGCCAAGTTTGATAGCTATAGAACCCTAAACATGATCTGTAGATCAAATTTGAGTTAATTGTGTTCATGTTTTAGGCAATTAAGTTCATAATTAAGGTTCGGATTAGCCAAATTGACTTCTAAACATGCACTGTTAAGGTTAACGATCAACTTTTAGTTTCGGTCAATTAATTGATTGGTTAATTAGTCATGTTGAAGCATTTAGGAGGAGGGGAGTAAGCAATTTTGGCACGAAAATAAGAAAATCCCCTTCTGCCGAACCAAACCCTAAAAAAAAAAAAAAATCCCCAATTCGGCAATGCAAGAATATGCAAAAGAGTGGATCGGCAACTAACCGAGAACGACGCCGGACCACCGCCTCCACCCTTCGGGTCCGTGCAGCATCACCGCTGCACGAGGGCGCTGGCCCCGCGACGCCGTTCCCTCCCATCGGAGAGGACGCGCGGTAGACGCGCTTGCCGCGGTTGGGGACGCAATAGTACGCCGTCGCGTCGTCTTCTTTCCCTTCGGGGCCGAGGACGAGGATGGCGCGCCGCCGCTCTCTCCCGTCGGAGGAGCGCGCGGATGGACGCACCGCAAGGTGCGGAACGGACGCACGCGACCCCGGCCTCCACGCCGGACGCCTTGTCGTCGTCACCCAGGAATGGCCGCCGCATCGCCGGCGTGCACCATCTCCTCGCCGCCCGCATGAAAACGACGCCGGCAGCCATGCTCAACGAACGAGCGCGCGGGCTATTGCCAAACGCACGCTCCTCCGCTGAGCACAGCCACCGCGTCGGACGTCAAGGGGGAGGGCGGCGCGCCGCCGTCGTCTCTCTCTCACGGGCGCGCCTCGCCGGAATCGGCGCTGCGCAGCGCTGCTGTTTCTGGTCGCCGTCGCGCGTGAGAAACGGGGGATAGAGGAGAGAAGGGATTAGGGTTAGGGTATCGTGACTCGGGTCCGTTTTAGCCCGACCGGGGAACATCTCGGCCGTCCGTTCAGATCGGACGGTGCAGAAGCTCCGGGTAGTTTTGGGCTTAGGTCCGTTTGTGGGCTTCAGAGATGGGCTGCCGTCCAGGAATTGTTTTTTTTTTTTCCCTGGGCTGTGTTTTTTGTCCGAATTCCTGTTTAGTTTCTGTTTTATTTCAGTGCATTAT
This sequence comes from Poa annua, assembly GCA_026929855.1. Lineage (NCBI taxonomy): Eukaryota > Viridiplantae > Streptophyta > Magnoliopsida > Poales > Poaceae > Poa > Poa annua. The sequence continues at coordinate 88,019,833 of CM049437.1, read as the reverse complement.
AAGTTTTACTATTCAGTTTCATGCACTGTTTTAAAATACAGAAAGTTATTGCCTAAAATATGAATTGAAATATGCTATTATTCTGAATGAAAATAAACCAACGAGAATTTTTGTTTAGAATATTTAGCATGTTTAAATGATGTATTATCAAATTAGACATCATATGAAGTTTTATCCTTTTAAGTATAAATTTGATGTCTAATTTGAGAAGATTTATGACAGTAAAATTAAATCTGACCAACGTTGTTTTAATTTTACGAGTCATTTCACTAAAGTGTTTTCTAATTTTATGACATTACTGCCCAACGGTGTTTTGACATAGAATTGGAATTTTAGAAATCATGGCATGTTTATTCTTTTTACCGACGTAAATTTTATATTCATACCATACTTATGAGCGTCCATTTAAATTTCAGCTTCCGCTCCGTTTAGACCAGATACTGTCGAACATTTGACAGGAAGTAACTTCCCTCGTTGGAAGAATGCTATGGAACTCTGCCTGGCTTTCAATGAATTTGATTACGCCTTGCGGGAGGACAAACCTGTGGCACCACCTGTCGGTGCCACGGGGTATGATGAATTAAAGAAAGCCTATGATTCCAAACTGGAAAAATGGGAAAAGACAAATCACGTTGCAATGCTCGTGATGAAGTCGTCGATATCTCCAGATATCATTGGGGCTCTACCCAAGAAGGACAATGCCAAGGAGTTCATGGCAGCTTTGGAGGAGCAGTTCAAGGGCTCCGAAAAAGTTTATGCCCAAGAGCTGTTTCATAAGCTCCTTGTAAAATATAATAATGATGGAGATGTTAGGTCTCATATTCTGAGGATGGTGAATGCTTCCAACAAACTGAAAGCTTTACAGTGTGAGCTTAGTGATAACCTCCTTCTGATTATGATACTAGAGTCCCTCCCTTCAGAGTTTGAGCAGTTTAAGATAAACTACAACTCTCTAAAAGAAAAATGGTCACTCACTGAGTTATCCCCACGACTCGTTGAGGAAGAAGAGAGGATTAAGAGGCAAAACAAGGATCAAGTCTTTCATGTTGGATCTGCCAAGAGAAAACATGATGGACCAAGTTCCTCCAAGCCTGCAAAGAAGCCTTTCAAGAACAACGCACCAAAGTCAGTTAAGGGAAAGGACAAGGTTCCTGATGAGTCTTTCGACAACAAGTGTCTCTTCTGTTCAAAAGAAGGGCATTTTAAGAAGGACTGCCCAGACTTTCTGAGATGGCTCAATAAGAAAGGTACAGATGAAATTACATTTGTTGATGAAAGTTTTTATGTTAATTTCTCTAGTACCGAATGGTGGATTGATTCAGGTGCAACTGCTCATGTTGCTAATTCCATGCAGGGATTAAATATGATCCAAACTATAAGAGAGGGGGCAAGAAGACTTAAAGTCGCGAATGGAGTTGAGGTCGATGTCGAAGCTGTAGGGTCACTCACCTTGGAACTCCACACCGGCTTCCGGCTTCATTTGAATAATGTTCTTTATGTACCTACTTTAAGTAGGAATTTGATTTCAGTTTCTTGCCTAGATGATAACATGTTTGAGTGCAAGTTTGGCAACAAACAATTTGAGTTAAATTTTTGTAATAAGAATGTTGGTCTCGGTGTCAGACGAGGCAAATTATATATGTTATCAATGATTGATTCAATTCTGCATGTGAGTGATGTTCCTAAAGTTGAGAAGAAATGGAAGGGTACTAGTACTTCTTCGAAATTGTGGCACTGTCGTTTGGGTCACATTTCGAGGGGGAGAATAGAAAGACTCATTAAAAATGACGTACTTCTTCCATTAGACTTCTCTGATGCAGACAAATGTATTGACTGCATCAAAGGGAAATACGCAAAAACAATTAAGAAAGGAGCAGTAAGATCTACGGGTGTCCTAGAACTTATTCATACTGACATTTGTGGACCCCTTAACGTTAAGTCTATAGATGGTTTTGATTCATTCATCACCTTTACAGACGACTATTCCCGATACGGGTATATTTACCCGATACGTGATCGTTCGGAAGCTTTGGAAAAATTCAAAATATTCAAATCCGAAGTTGAGAACCAACTGAATGTTAAAATAAAAGTTGTACGATCTGATCGCGGGGGAGAGTATTATGGTAGACATGCTCCTTATGGGCAAATTCCAGGACCTTTTGCCAAGTTCCTAGCTGAGAATGGAATTGTTGCCCAATATTCAATGCCTGGCGAACCTCAGCAAAATGGTGTGGCTGAGCGTCGAAATCGCACACTTATGGACATGGTGCGAAGTATGCTTAGTTATGCAAGTTTGCCAGTAAGCCTATGGATGGAGGCATTAAAGACAGCCGCACATATTATAAATCTTGCTCCTACTAAGTCAGCACCGAGCACACCTTACGAGATGTGGACGGGAAGAAAACCGAGCTTGAATTATTTGCGTGTATGGGGTTGTCGTGCTGAAGCTAGAATATTCAATCCACAACTTAAGAAATTGGATCCAAAAACAGTAAGCTGTTTCTTTATTGGATACCCTCATAGGGGAAAGGGATATCGCTTTTATTGTCCGAATCATACCACCAAGTTTGTGGAGACTAGGCAAGCGATATTTTTTGAGGACAATGAAGTCACCGAATTAAGAAAGATCGACCTTGAGGAAAAACGGGTGTGTGTTTCATTCCCAACTCCGATTGAGCTCGTTCTGCCAACACGAAGAAAGGTGACTCGTGGTTTCGGTTCTGAATCTTTTGGTTCAGATCCCGAGCCCAATGTTGATCCTGAAAATAATAATGAAAATCCAGAAAGTGAAGAGGATCACCATACAGAGAATGAAGGGGATCATCAAAATAATGATGTTCCTCCGCCTCCTGTGAGAAGATCACAGCGAGACAAAAAGAAAGCCATTTCAGACGACTATGTCACTTACATGAGTGAGGATATAAATGACGTAGGAAAGGTGGAGGATCCAACCTCATATAAAGAAGCCATTAAAAGTGAGAATTCGTCCAAGTGGCAAGTTGCCATGGAAGACGAGTTAAAATCTATGGGCTCAAATAATGTTTGGGACTTAGTAGAAATTCTCAAAGGTGCTAAAAGAGTAGGCTGCAAATGGGTCTACAAAACCAAGTTCGATTCCAAAGGGAACATCGAAAGGTTCAAAGCAAGACTTGTGGCAAAAGGCTTCACGCAGAGAGAAGGAATCGATTATAATGAGACCTTTTCTCCTGTGTCAAGTAAAGATTCTTTTAGGATCGTCATGGCTCTAGTGGCTCATTTCGATCTAGAGTTACACCAAATGGACGTTAAAACGGCATTTCTAAATGGTGACCTTAATGAAAATGTTTACATGACTCAGCCGCAAGGTTTTGTCGTGGAAGGAAAGGAACATTTAGCGTGTCGGTTGAACAAATCCATCTATGGCTTGAAGCAAGCTTCAAGACAGTGGTACCTCAAGTTCGATAAAATTATTCGAACTTTTGGTTTTGAAGAGAATGTGAAGGACAACTGCATTTATGTTAAATTTAAAGGCAGTAGGTTCACAATCTTAGTCCTATATGTGGATGACATATTGTTGGCCAGCAGCGATAAGGATATGCTGTATGAGACCAAGAATTTTCCGTCTTCCAATTTTGATATGAAGGATCTCGGTGAAGCCTCATATGTCCTTGGCATTGAGATTCATCGAGATAGGTCTAAGGGGGTGTTAGGACTATCCCAAAAGTCATACTGTGAGAGAGTACTGAAGAAATACAATTTGCATAAGTGCTCTCCCACACCTGCTCCTATAGTTAAGGGCGATAAGTTTGGGACATTTCAATGTCCGAGGAACCAAATAGAAACTGATCAGATGAAGTCGGTTCCTTATGCTTCAGCTGTCGGAAGCATCATGTATGCACAAGTGTGTACACGCCCTGACTTAGCTTTTGTAACGGGAATGCTTGGCAGATTCCAATCAAATCCAGGAAAAGACCACTGGAATGCCGCAAAGAAAGTTTTGCGTTATATGCAAGGTACGAAAGATTACATGCTTACGTATAGAAGGTCTGATAACCTCGAAGTTGTAGGTTATTCAGATGCTGATTATGCTGGCTGTGTGGATAGTAGGAAATCCACATCAGGTTACATATTCACACTGGCCGGAGGAGCTATATCGTGGAAAAGCTCCAAACAAACGATAACTGCTTCGTCTACGATGCAGGCAGAATTTATAGCATGTTTTGAGGCTACTGGGCAGGCTGTATGGCTAAAGAATTTCATTCCCGGGTTAAAAGTGGTTGACAGCATTTCGAAACCGCTTTTACTATACTGCGATAATGAACCCGCAGTTTTCTATACGAGTAACAACAAGTCAAGTGCTGCTGCCAAGCACATTGACATTAAGTTCAGTGTTGTGAAAGATAGAATCCAGGATCAAACAATTGAGGTAAAGCATATAAGTACGACACGTATGCTTGCGGATCCGCTAACGAAAGGCTTACCACCCAGTATTTTCCAAAAGCATGTTGCCGGCATGGGTTTACTGGGAGCCTTATGATTCTGGAATAAGAGGACCACAATAAAGAACCACTCCCATTAAGAAGAATGTTTTCCATTTCGAAATAGGCTGTGTACTATAAGTGTTGGAGTTCAACAACATTTCATTGGTTGTTGTAACGCCTCACTTTGGTATATTATTCCTATGAAGAATGGGCGTAAGAAGTTAAACCTAACGATCTAGGGGGAGAATGTTGGTTAGATCTGTCAGTTTTAACAGATAAAGAAGACAGAGTCAAATAAACGTTACAACAAGAAAAAGAAAGAAAAGAAAGAAAGAAAAGGAGAGGCCCATGAACCAACGTCCGTGGCTCTTTTTCTGTTGCTTTTCTGTTGTAACAGAACGCCCTGATCGGGGGCACCCTAACCGACTAATGGTTCTGGCCCCCCGTTTGCATGCGCACAATATAAAGGGGGGAGTCCGGCGGCTGGTTATTCTACCCACGTTAGTTTCCAGCCTGCGGCTCCCCTAAATTCGAGTCCACTCCGATCGTGGCTTGCGCACAGCATCGGGAAGAGCTGGAACCCCGGCGTGCCGTCCCCGGACAGTGCCGCTGGAGACCGGAGGGGATCCGCACCTTCCCGCAACTCTCGTCGACCTCTGCTACAACTACGTCAACCCTCAACCTCGCCTGCACCGAGCAGGCGACGATGTCTTCAATAGCTGGAGCTTGTAACGATCTCCAAACCCTCTCTGTTTTTGTTTGTTTTGGTGTTCTAGTTCGCTGTCAATTATTCATCTAGTTGTTCCTAGATGAGTTTTTAGATCTAACACAATTGAATAAGAAAAACAACTCTTTCAAAATGAAAAGAACATACAAAATACCTTGGATGGCAAGAAGAGCAGCTCGGGCAGCTTTTATCTCTGCCTGTTTCTTTGTACGTGATGTAGCACCGATGTATTGTATTCCACCAGTCTCTACGGTGCAACTGAAAGGACGTACCCTTGAAATTTGTTTGTTGCAAATATAAGATGGCAAAGCATAATTCATCTTCTGAGCATACTCCTGAAGAAGAATCTTGCACCCGGCAGTTTCTAGCTGGAAACATAGTAATATGTGTGAAGAAAGCACAGCATCCAGTAAAGGGACTAAACTGATATTATAATTTAGAGCATCTCTAACAGATCCCTTAAAATGGGAACCTCAAAATAAGTTTACAGTTCGACTTTTTTGTCAAATCTCATCGCAACTGCTCGCTCACGATAGCAGAAACCTCAAACGGATCTGTAAAAGGGCGAATTTGGGCGCGAACGATCTAGTTCATCACCAAATCACACGTAATGTACATATACTCCAAAAGTAATCTACTCCTAACTCGTCGCCGCCCTACCCTACTGCCAAAACTTGGCGCACCAGAGCCTCAGTCCTCGTCGCGGGCGAGGCTCTGCTCTGCCTTCTTCTTCTCCTTCCGTAGCAGGACGATCTCGCCTTTCTGCTTGTACTTCTTGATCAGCCGCTTGCGACCGGCGTCGGCACGGACGAGAACCTTCCGATTCGCGTCGGAGAAATCGCCGAATCGGTCGCCGCGCCCCCGCAGATTCGACCGCGCCCTCTTCGGTGCCATCACGCGGCGGCGGCGGCGGCCGATCTACGTCACCGGCCGCGGATTGCTCGTCGGAGTAGAAGGTTGCGGGGGGCGGTGGATAGGGTTTTCGCACCGCGAAATGAGGGGATCCCAGCATATATACCGGTCCGCGTAGGAAATCTACGGGCGCCCTTATCGCGTTTACAGGCCGCGCGGAGTTTACAGGCTCTGCTATGGCGCAAAAAAAGCCTCGGCCCGTTAACTCGCCGGTGTTTTACGGTTTTCCGCGTGTTTTAGGGCTCTGTTACAGATGCTCTTAGCCATTCTCCTAAGAATTAAGAAAACTCAATCCTATAAAGCATGCCCTTAGGCCTGACAGAAAAAATCTGACAATTGGACTGTAAGGCGTGCATCCTAATGAGGGAAACCACCCAATTGCATAGTTCAGATCAGAAACCCTGGGAATAGAAGTCTGTGCATATTCATTACTAACTCAATACTACATTTAGCGAAGACACTAGGACAATGTGGAGCTTGAATAAATAGGAGCAATTTCCTTCAGAAATAAACACAAACGAATGAGAATAAACGACGCTAGTGTGAAACTTGGGGAAGTCATGAAATAAGCACATCTTTCCTGTGCACTTTAAGATACTACAATCAAACTATTTTAATACTTACAACTTCAAGGACTAAGTAACATCAATGGGGGTTTCATCGCAACTTCATTGTGAAGCATGTCTCTCATATTCAATAAAGCATGTAAATGTTGTAGGCAACAGAACAGGTGTGATTCCACCACATCAGTGAGGTGGACCAGATGGTCAGTTTCTCCCAGCCACATAAGGGGCCGAACATAGATCGTCACTCATCCACTTACTAGCTTCTTTATTAGACACAAAATTCTTTATAACCATATAATTTGCAAAAAAAAAATCTAATCATTTCACATAAGCAAAGACAAATTGAGAAAAAACGCAATAATCAACTTATGACTGCAGAGATGCTCACATTGGTTGGTAACACCACAGATTTGCCTATTTCCATGATGAAAGTGCATTCTTTGCATTTCTTTGTTTTTGGTGACTAATGACAACACAAAAGGTGGGTTTAATGTTTGTGATGATCTTTGCAGATTTTATAAGAGGTGTGATAATGTGTTTGAACACATTCTGCTTATTTCAGTATTGGACTCTTATTTATTTCAGTCGGAAATCCTTCGGGTGCCCGGAAATTTCCGAGTCGTCGAAGATTTTTCACCAAGTCCAAATTGTCAAGCAGTACTGCTTCCCAGAGCTTCTCAGTCGGAATTTCAGCCCGGAAATTTCCGACGGGAGTCCGGAAATTTCCGAGCTGTAAGATCAAGTTCATCACCAAGTCAGAAGCTGAACTCGTACTGCCTTCAGTCGAAGATCCGTCGGAACTCCTCGCGGAGATTTCCGTAACCCGGAAATTTCCGGTGGCCAGTCCGGAAATTTCCGAACTTAACTCGGAAATTTCCGAACTGGCGGCTGCACAACGGTCAGAATTCGGGGAGGGGTATAAATATCCCTCCACCTACCTCCAGCAGATCAGCTCTCCGATCCAAATCGCCCTCATTGCTGCTGAAGCTCATTTCTCATGTATCTTCATATCTAGCCAACCAAATCCATTAATATTTGGAGATCCGAAGGAGAAGGCCCCGATCTACATCGTCACCGAAGGGATTTCACTTTCCCCTCTATTTCTTGAGGGGACACGAATCTAGGCCTACATTTGTGGATAGCTAGATTCATACTATACTAGTTTATTTGTGGATCCTTTGTGGAATTGATCTCTTGTGGTCTTGGTGAGAGCCCCCAATTCAGTTGTGGGTGTGTGCCTCACGGATTTGTACGGGATCTTCTCCGCCCTTAGGTGTGTTCGTTTTTAGAACTGGGTGGAATGGAATGGAACCAGTCATGGAACCGTTCCATTCCTGTGTTCGTTTTGGATAAAAAATTGTCACGGAACCGTTCCATTCTTGTGTTCTTTTCTAGGATGGGGTGGAATGGAATGGAATGAGAACGGCATCAAACTCGATTAATTATTTTCCTAATCTTGATTAATTATTGCTAAGCTTAATTAATTATTGCTAAACTTGATTAATTATTTCTAATCTTAATTAATTATTGCTAAACTTGATTAAATTAGAGTTAATCGCCCAATATTACTGTGCCGTTCCACCTCGTCCGGCCGAATCGGCCGGACCGGTCGGTTCCGCATATTGAGGGAATATTCCCTTTTCTGGAACCACTACATTCCACCCCATTCCACTCCATCCCAAAAAAGAACACAAGAACGGGCTCACGGAATGGAACCGTTCCGGTTGGTTCCAGAAACGAACACACCCTAAATGAGTCCTTAGTGGAAGGGTGGATTCGGACCTTGGTGGTCGAATTTACCGGAGAATAGGGTGATGCCTTTGTGGCGTTGAGATGACCTTTGTGGTTGCTCACACCCCTCCAACAAGACGTACACCTATGTGGTGGAACTCGGGATAAAATCGCCGTCTCCGAGTGTTCCCTTGGTTGTCTCGTTGCACTCTCCTTTACTGCCTTATCTTTTTATCTTTCTTGCATTGTTATCTTTTGTCTAGCACCTTTTTTCACTTAGTAGCACATCTAGACAATTTACTTTTGCAAGCCTAAAACTGAAAATTTTATAAAAATTGGTCACCACCTATTCACACACACACCCCCCCACCAGGTGGTCAACTTCCATTCACACGAGCGCGACCTCGGCAGCGGATTCCTCCGCAGAATTGCAGCTGAAGAACCCTGCCAGAGACTCATACTTGGCGTTGTTGATGAGCACTGTGGACTTGAAAATTGGCTCATGGGAAGGCCCCTTCCTGAGGGTTTGGAACTCCGGCATCATTAGGCCGGCTTTCTGTGCATCATTAGGCCGGCTTTCTGTGCGTACTTATGCAGCATGCGCTTGAAGACGTAGCGATTCGCAACCCCTGCGCCAAATCAAGCATGCCGAAGCTCAGGAAACGACACCGTGACATTATTGCATTACGAAAATTGAGGTTTTATTTTTGGAACAATTGTATGCTAACATCCTACAACAAGTTCCAATTTTGCTTTGAAAAAATCATCGATATATTTTACCAATGTATTTACTGAATATTTATAGATCTTTTATAAACTTGTACTAGCTTCCTCATGAGCTTGCAGCATTGCAGTGTCACTGGGTGATGGAAACCCAAATGGAGCCCGAGCTCCAGGGATCCCTTAAAAGAAATACATTTATTTAGTCTAAGAAAAAACCAAAACCAAAATTCTAGGTGTAGATAATGTCATACTCCACCATCATACAAAATCCCAATTCGAAATTCGTATTATTTTTGGCTACATAAATATGACAAACCTGGCAAATTTCAAGTTATTAAAATGTGTACTGTTCATGGATCCAAATCCACCTATTTGCCATTTTTGCACAGCCTAAAATATTTTTTAAATTTCGGATTGATTGATCGCACACTTGTAAATCATATTATTGCCTACATCTAGAATTTTTTTGCAGTTTCCTTAATCTTCAAACTGAGGATTTTGAACTTTTCAAATACCAAGCTCCATGGAGCTCGGCCTCCAAAACGCCGCACTCCACTGAGTGACTCCTGCTCTACTTTTCTACCTACGCCATCAGATTGCAGAATTGCAGTGTCACTGGTTGGATCAGGTTTCACTCTTCCATCTCCTTCGTCAGGTTGCAGCATTACAGTGTCGATGGATGGATCTTGTATTGTTTCTGCTAGCTCCATGTGGACATCAGAATGATGAGTTTCCTCATGCACTCTAGCTTCATCCCTTTCCACATCAAGTGCTTCGTCATTCTTCTTAATGAAATTCTTCTGGTTCCATTGATTCTTGAAACCACCATTTTTAGCCTTCAGTGCTTTTGGAGTTTCAATTGTCTTTTTCTCTGTCTCCTTACCTTGCCTTTTTCCAGGCACAACAATATATTTTGTGTCACCATTTGCACAACCCTCTGATTGGCCTGCAACAAATCAAGGATGTGAATGATCCAATGTCCAACCCCAACACCCAAAGGAGGAAAGCAGTACAAACTCGACAGTGAACAGGTACAATTGAATAAGAAAAACAACTCTTTCAAAATGAAAAGAACATACAAAATACCTTGGATGGCAAGAAGAGCAATTCGGGCAGCTTTTATCTCTGCCTGTTTCTTTGTACATGATGTAGCACCGATGTATTGTATTCCACCAATCTCTACGGTGCATCTGAAAGGACGTACTCTTGAAATTTGTTTGTTGCAAATATAAGATGGCAAAGCATAATTCATCTTCTGAGCATACTCCTCAAGAAGAATCTTGCACCGGCCATTTTCTAGCTGGAAACATAGTAAGATGTGTGAAGAAAGCACATCATCCAGTAAAGGGACTAAACTGATATTATAATATTTAGCCATTCTCCTAAGAATTAAGAAAACTCAATCCTATAAAGCATGCCCTTAGGCCTGACAGAAAAAATGTGACAATTGTACTGTAAGGTGTGCATCCTAATGAGGGAAACCACTCAATTGCATAGTTCAGATCAGAAACCCTGGGAATAGAAGTCTGTGCCTATTCATTACTAACTCAATACTACATTTAGCGAAGACACTAGGACAATGTGGAGCTTGAATAAATAGGAGCAATTTCCCTCAGAAATAAACATAAACGAATGAGAATAAACGGCGCTACTGTCAAACTTGGGGAAGTCATGAAATAAGCACATCTTTCCTGTGCACTTTAAGATACTACAATCAAACTATTTTATACTTACAACTTCAACGACTAAGTAACATCAATGGGGGTTTCATCGCAACTTCATTGTGAAGCATGTCTCTCATATTCAATAAAGCATGTAAATGTTGTAGGCAGCAGAACAGGTGTGATTCCACCACATCAGTGAGGTGGACCAGATGGTTAGTTTCTCCCAGCCACAGAAGGGGACGAACATAGATCGTCACCCATCCACTTACTAGCTTCTTTATTAGACCAAAAATTCTTTATAACCATATAATTTGCAAAAACAAATCTAATCATTTCACATAAGCAAAGAAAAATTGAGAAAAAACGCAATAATCAACTTATGACTGCAGGGGTGCTCACATTGGTTGGTAACATCACAGATTTGCCTATTTCCATGAGCGCAACCTCGGCAGCGGATTCCTCCACAGAATTCCAGCTGAAGGACCCTGGCAGAGACTCATACTTGGCGTTGTTGATGAGCACTGTGGACTTGAAAATTGGCTCATGGGAAGGCCCCTCCCTGAGGGTTTGGAACTCCGGCATCATTAGGCCAGCTTTCTGTGCGTACTTATGCAGCATGCGCTTGAAGACGTAGCGATTCGCAACCCCTGCCCCAAATCAAGCATGTCGAAGCTCAGGAAACGACACCGTGGCATTGTTGCGTTACGAAAATTGAGGTTTTATTTTTGGAACAATTGTATGCTAACATCCTACAACAAGTTGAGATAAGACACGCAGTAGCAGGAAGTTTGGTGCAAGAAGAGAAGATATCTGTAAACTCCCATCCGGAATCGCCGCTAGGAAATAACACATTATGGGAGGAAGAACTGATACCGCCGCATCCGCTTGTGTTGGTCGCAGGTGAGGTGTTGGCGGACTCCGGCGCCACCGTCATGCCAACCCCGTCCAGGTCCACCAAGTGGCGTTGCATGCCTGACTTTAGCATTTGTGCGACAATGGCAAACGCAGTCTTACCATCTCCAGCCACGCGGAGCACGAAGATCATCGTGTTCCAAACAATAATGTCCCTCTCTCTCATCTGCTGGAACACGAGCCATGCATCCCATGTGCTCCCACACTTGGCATACATACTGATGAGAGCAGTCCCTAGAACTGGGTTGTTGAGAAACTCATCCCAGTCCACCACCCGCACAACTTGCTGTCCCAGATCGAGTGCACCCAACCGCTTACATGCTGTGAGCGCACCAGCTACTGTGTGGCAATCTGGCCTCACTCCCTGAGTCTGCATTGCAAAGAAGAGCTCCACAGCCTCTCGGGAATACCCGTTGGAAGCGTATCCCTTGACCATAACACCCCAAGCCAGTGCATACTTGCGCGGCATGTTGTCAAACACCTCCCTCGCCTTGGCCATCTCACCGCACTTGGCATACAAATTTAGCGCCGCAGTTGCCACTACCAATTTGGTCGAGATCCCGTCACGCTCTGCCGCCCTCCACGCTGCCTCCCCGGTGTCCAAGTCGAGGACCCCGGCGCATGCCCTTAGGACACGTATGGCCGTGAAGCAGTCCAGACGAAGCATTCCAGTCGCGAACGCGTCCCTCGCAGCGGCGACGGCTTCCTTGTGGAGCCCCGCGTCGATGTACGCGTTGATGAGCGCGGAGCAGGAGAGCGTGCCGGGGCAGCGCATTTCGTCGAACACCGCCCGCGCGCGGTCCAGGAGGCCGCATGCTGCGTAGAGGTTGAGGAGGGAGTTGAGGACGTGGGGGTTGGAGTGGGAGGGGAGCTTGAGGGAGCTGGCGTGGAGCTGCTCGCCGACGGGGAGAGCGTTGGGGAGGCGGGAGGCGGACTTGAGGGCGAACGGCAAGGTCAAGTGGGAAGGGTCGGGAAAGAGGGAATGCAGGGAGAGGGCGTGGAGGTGGAGCCCGGAGGAGGAGAGCGCGCGGAGGAGGAGGCTGTCAGGGATTAGTATTGGTATGTGAGAGACTAGTAGTGGCATGGAATTGTAGTATGTTGGTAGCTCTGAGGGCATATTAGTTATTTCACATATGAGGCCACCCTGTAGCTCCTAGCTCTATATAAGAGTAGCATTGTATCCTGTGATCAAACCAAGAAATGAAACCCTAATATTATCATTTATTTCCTGCAATTTACCTTTTATTTAGTTATGCAATTTACCAGCTTTTATCCTATATTTTTCTGAAATCCCTGTTCTTCTTGATCCTCCCCATGTCAGATCCATCGGGATCCTGACAGAGGCCTGAGAGATGGGCGAGGAGGTCGAGCCGGAGGAGGCGGCCGTGAAGCAGTCTCACGGTGAGGGGTGGGAGGGGATTGCCGAGGCCGCTGATGAGGACTTGGCGGATTGAAGCGGCGGCGGCGGGCACATGCTGATGGATCATGGATGTGGACACTGGATCTGCAAGCGCCGCAGCGTTATCTGTGGCGGCGGCGGCGCCGGCTCCTCCGTGTAGATTGGGTGGAGCGAGGAGCAGAGCATCGGGTGCGTGATCACCATAGATCGTTAGCAAAGTCCTTTTTTTTTAGAGAGAATCGTTACCAAAGTCCTTGTGCTCACTTGCGGTTCATCGGAGCAGATTGGCAAGATGTTGGGACATCATGTTTCAATGCATTCATTATTTGCATGTAGACCATATTTATTTTTGTTTTGTGTGTATGCTGAGATCCAAAGTTGATTCATTGTCGATTTCTAAGAGCAAGTTCAATAATATAGGCAGCAGCTGGTTATAAGAACCTGCCATGTCATATATATCCAACCTTATATTTAACATGTATAATAGGTGAAACATAAATATGTGATATTTTATTAAAACATGGCCCACCTCCCACTCTCACATAGTGCATAGGAGCACGTGCTATAGTTAGCTCTTGCATAAAAGCCCACCTCCTTTCTCTCTCCTCTTCTCACTCCTCCATGTAAGCACAAATATAATATTTAAACCCTTATAGCCAGCTGACTGGACTGCTCTAAGTAGTATGAGAATTAAGTAAATCTCGGTCGTCTCCCTTACCGTTGGATTTATATCATGATTTGTGCTGGTATAAGAGTTGTACTACATGGTTTCCACATATGTGTAACTGATTGACATTAAGTTAATTCTTAGTCGACGGCTTAAACATTTTATGTGCATAGTGATTCGTGTTCAATTGGGAATTGCACATGAGATGTAATTATGGTGGAGCTCAGGCAGCCAGGCGACAGCCTCGGGCGTGAACAATGGAGTCGAGAGCTCGGACATCCGGGGTCAAGGAAGGCTAGGTGGAGCCGGAGCAACGACGTGTCTAACAATTTTCACAAATGAGTTTTTAAAAAACGGAGGCGGATGTTTAACAAAATATTTATGTCCCACTGCAAGGCAAAGAGAAGCGTTCAACTTTCAAGTGAAAGTTTCTAAGAAAAAATTGTTTAGGAGTATATTAAAATTCTTAAGATTTTTTAATATTTATTTCCCACTTATTAATTTAATCAAATTTTGAATTATGTGGTTCTCTTGTATATAAACTTGTTTACATGTGAAAGCGCAATGAATTACTAGGCCATGGCAACAAGCGAGCTGTCTATTATTGAATATAAAAAATAAATATACCAAAAGTGAACAAATCGATATTCATGAAAGATTAAATACAAATGTTATTTGTTTACTATTTATACATTACTTGAATCTATCGGTTGATATTCAGGCAAAATTTGAGTCAAACCGGCTCTTATTGCATGAGGAAAAATTCACGAAGATGAAGAAGAAAAAGGAGGCACAGAGATTAATTCCACAGTTTTTTGTTTGCCTCCCCTGCACTAGCCCCACATCAAAGACGGTCAGATTTGATGGGAATTTGTTGGCGAGAGTCTAGGTGTCGCCAATGTTAAAGGAAATGATTATGCGTTTAAACAACATGTTTTTTCTCTCCCATAGCAACGCCCGGGTTTTTCTTACTAGTATGTACTCAACCCTATTAAAAAATTCTGTATATTTCCTACGGTATAAGCAAACAACACATTTTACTGATTCCTGCATTTTTAGTTCCCGTAAAATTTCAAAGGTCATGCCATCCTAGTCATGTGTTTTTCAAATCTTGCGAATCAAAGAGATCCTTATTATTTGTTGGCGTACGCTTTGGAGCACGTCGGGTTTTCTTCTCTCTGGTGGTACACTTGCTCATAATTTTCATTCTATACAACAACAAAAAAAAGTACTCTCACCATGCATCTAGTCTAGATGTCAACACACGGGTCTCATTTGAGTTGTAATAATTGGCATCGCATCACGGGGCCTGCAGATGGCCCCTTCCCAAGTTTTCTATCCTGATACCCTTCGCCAGGCCAATCCAAGAAAATCCTCCAAATTTAGCCTTTCTTTCTACTACTAGCTAACTTGAGTTTGTGGGTGGAGGGAGGAGTATCCCAATCCCAAACTAACAATTAAAAGGTGCATCAAACCTGTGATTTGATGTATTCAACACCATCATGCATGTACCAAATCGTATCAGTCCCCATCTCACCAAGCATCACGGAACTCGATTGCCATGGAGATTTTTGTTTTTGTTTTTGTAGGAGGCCTTGACTACATTGTCACTGTCGTCTTCCCAACGTACGACCTGCGTGTCTCGTTAATGGCGACACCTTTGTTTCCTCCTCGTTATCAAAACCCCCTCGATAGTTGTAGATTCTTTTAAAAAGATAGGGATAATCACCGTTGAATAGTATACGTAACGAACTCGGAATTGCATGTGAGCTAGAATATGCTCCCGGAATATTATCTACAGTATTATATCTCCACCCAATTGTAAACCGGAACAACAAACAATGGCAACCCGTTAAGTTCCCAGTAAAATCCGCAACAACTACTGAACGGATTCCTTATTCTGAACGGCTAAGCCCCCAGGAACCTGGAGTCTATTTGAGCCTGCGCTCAGGGCTGGGATCGATCGATCGGGCTAAACAACAGACCTTCTCTTCTCGACAGAGACTCTCGGCAGGCCGATCGAGCTCTCGATCGATCTCGGCGATGGCGCGGGAGCAGCTGGAGGTGCTGTCGGCGCTCGACGCCGCCAAGACGCAGTGGTACCACTTCACGGCGATCGTGATCGCCGGCATGGGCTTCTTCACCGACGCCTACGACCTCTTCTGCATCTCGCTCGTCACCAAGCTCCTCGGCCGCGTCTACTACTACCGCGCCGGCTCCCCGGACCCGGGCTCGCTCCCGCCCAACGTCGCCGCCGCCGTCAACGGGGTCGCCTTCTGCGGCACGCTCTCGGGCCAGCTCTTCTTCGGATGGCTCGGCGACCGGATGGGACGCAAGCGGGTCTACGGCATGACCCTCATGTGCATGGTGCTCTGCTCCCTCGCCTCGGGGCTCTCCTTCGGCTCCACGCCGCAGAGCGTCATGGCCACGCTCTGCTTCTTCAGGTTCTGGCTCGGCTTCGGCATCGGCGGCGACTACCCGCTCTCCGCCACCATCATGTCCGAGTACGCCAACAAGAAGACGCGCGGCGCGTTCATCGCAGCCGTGTTCGCAATGCAGGGGTTCGGGATCCTCACGGGCGGCGTGGTCACCCTCGCCGTCTCCGCAGCCTTCCGCGCCGCCTTCGACGCCCCGGCGTACCAGGATGGCGCCGTCGCGTCCACGCCGCCGCAGGCCGACTACGTGTGGCGCGTCATCCTCATGTTCGGCGCCGTCCCGGCGCTGCTCACCTACTACTGGCGGATGAAGATGCCCGAGACGGCTCGCTACACCGCGCTCGTCGCCAACAACGCCAAGCAGGCCGCCGCCGACATGTCCAGGGTCCTCCAGGTCGACATCACCTCCCCTGAAGATGACAAGGAAGCCGCCGACGTCGGAGATCCTCGAAACAAGTTCGGCCTGTTCTCCGGCGAGTTCATGCGCCGCCACGGCCTGCACCTGCTCGGCACCGCCACCTGCTGGTTCCTGCTCGACATCGCCTTCTACTCGCAGAACCTCTTCCAAAAGGACATCTTCACGGCGATCCACTGGATCCCCAAGGCCAAGACCATGAGCGCCCTCGAGGAGGTCCACCGCATCGCGCGCGCGCAGACCCTGATCGCCCTCTGCGGCACGGTGCCGGGGTACTGGTTCACGGTGGCGCTCATCGACAGGATCGGGCGGTTCTGGATCCAGCTGTGCGGCTTCCTCTTCATGGCCGCCTTCATGCTGGGGCTCGCCTTCCCGTACCACCACTGGACCACCCCGGGCAACCACATCGGCTTCGTCGTCCTCTACGCGCTCACCTTCTTCTTCGCCAACTTCGGGCCCAACTCCACCACCTTCATCGTGCCCGCCGAGATCTTCCCGGCGAGGCTCCGGTCGACGTGCCACGGGATCTCGGCCGCGGCGGGAAAGCTCGGCGCCATCATCGGGTCGTTCGGGTTCCTCTACCTCGCGCAGAACCAGGACGAGAGGCTGGTGGACCACGGGTACAAGGCCGGGATCGGGGTCAGGAACTCGCTGTTCATCCTGGCGGCGTGCAACTTTCTGGGGATGGGATTCACGTTCCTCGCGCCGGAGTCCAACGGCAAGTCGCTCGAGGAGCTCTCTCGCGAGAACGACGACGAGACGGCCAGTGTGCCGGCGTACGCCAGGACGGTGCCCGTGTGAGAAGATCGTATCGGTTAGTTTCGTGTCTGCTTGGAGTAGAGTCCAACGAGGAGTGTATAATAATTTTCCAGAGTTAATTAGCTAGAGTTATTGGGTAACCGAGTAGCAGCGCATCAAAATTGTGTTAGTAGATCGATGCTGTCAGTCACTCAGTCTGTAGTTGTGTTAGTAGATGGATGGACGTAATTTTGTCTCCGCCATGCATTTGGCCAGTGTCAAGAAACTATTTTGTTCTACTCCCAGTTCTACCTACCTATCTTCATGGTTTAATTTCTTTTTATTTTATAATCAGTGAGGTTACATTGTATGTTCTCTCTGTTAATCTTCAGCAAAAAAATAACCAAGTTGGAGCACAAAAGAAACTATATTGCATTTTGCCTACATGCATATGTGCCGTACTCCCTTGGTACTTAAATAAGTGTACTTCTAGTTTTGTTCTAAATTAAAAACTACTTTTTAAAAAGTTGACCTACTTTTATAAAAAAAACACCAATATTTATGACACTACATTAGTATATTATGAAACTACATTCCAAAATGCATCTAATGGTGTTAATTTGATATATTGTAAACACTACTATATTTTTCTATAAAATTGGACAAAACTTAAAAAGTTTAAGTAGACTTATTTACTTCCTTCGTATCAAATATTTTTACACAAGAATGTCATGTGGACATATCTTGAGCTAAAATTTATATTTTGATGCGGAGGGAATTTATAACTGGAGTTCGCTTTTTCACCATCGATCACGAGATGGAATGGTCTCCTGGCTGGCGTTGGTTGGGATCACGGAATACCTTGTGTTTTACATGATCACGGAATAACTGAGGCTGAGAGACACTGCTGGTGTTTGAAAAATCTCGCCTCCCGATTGCTCGATGCGAGCGATAGAACAGCGTACAAGGGAGGGACTGCTACAACTGAGTGATACAGTAGGATATATCGTTGAATTCCGAATGCATGGACAGATTAACCACTGGTTGGACTCTTCAGTCCGCATGCATACTTGTCCATCACACCAGGCACGACGGCGACGCCAGCTCGTCGGCATACCGACGTTGAACTCCAACTCAAATCAGCTGCTGCTGCTGCCGGCCGGTCAAACTCACACATGTTGTCCCCTCCATGTCGTTCTTGTACCATGATGGTTCAGTAGGTACAGTGTGCTATAGTAGTACATACGCAAGGTGCCGACTTGCCACTGCCTCACAAATGCAATCACGGAAAATATCGAGTGAGTCCATCAGCTAAACGTAACTAGTGTCTCTCAACTACAGCAACTAAGTACTCCACTGTCCACTCAACAAAAATACTCTCTAGCTACTGATGTACTGACAGAACTACTTCACTTTTGTACTACTCCGTTCCGTAACGCTGTATGTGCATGCAAAGAAGCATACTACCTCCATGTCATAATATAAGATATTTTTTGTATTCCAGTACGGACTTTATACGGAGCTAAATGAGTGAATCTACACACTAGATTATTTCTATATGCCGTATATTGTCTGTATTGAAATAACTAAAACATCTTATATTATGGTACAGAGGGAGTAGAGAGTACTTGTGTAAACAGGGCAGGCTTAGCCCTGCTGCCTGCTACCGCGAAAATATGTATTAGTCAAAACCTCAAGCAATACTAACACAAAACATGAAGTTTTTGTGACTGAGCAATAAACTCATCCCCCTGGGCAAACCCAGTTATGCAGTTGTACTTGGCCAGTATTTCTTAGTACAGCGTGGCGTTTCATCCATACATATAACACGGTAGCACACTGCTGCCCATGATGATTATGCAGATAGGCCTTCCACTTCATCCTACCAGTACAACAAAAATGAAAGAAATAACACACAGCAAAAATTACAGCCAAAATTCCTCGTGTGCAGAAGAAACAATGTTTTTGCCTAGCAGAATTTGAAGCCACTCTCGTTGGCTGGAGAACAAAGAGTAAATTTTGAAATTACAGGTCTATCTGCTGTGGAAAGCTTTAGCTTGTCATCCTGGTGTATAGCTCTTCTAACTAGGCATGCGAGCTCCTCCTCGATACTAATACACGAAACCCAGATCTAGCCTATGCACCCTTGACTTTACGTGACGGAGGCCGTCGGAATATGTTAATGAGATCGTCGAGGCCCTGTTCAAGAGAAGAAGAAAAATGTGATCTCAGATTCTCAGTTACAGGAAAAGAAAACTTCGGAATATGCTGACACAAATGATTCGATCCATACCCGTGTAGTGATTACAAGGAAACTGAAGAGGACAATGAGATAGGAACCAAGCACCAGAAGGAACAACAGATCAAAAGTAACACTTGCAACCTGTGGGTCAGAGAATCAGAGGCTGAATGAGGCAACTTCAATGCGGTGACATCTCACGTAAGCAATTTATAAAGTTGCACAAAACTTGGATTATGAAGCAAGTAATCAGGATTCAGTGGAAGAACACATCACAAGGCATATACAAAAGAACTTGCAAATGCTCCATACACTTCTATGTTATACTTCATTCTGAAATTATATGACAGTACCCAGACATGAAGCTTAGACCCTTACCTGATATACGTTTAGAGTTGATTTTGTTGCATCGTAGAAAGTGAACATGCCATCAAGGACATCATTTTGAACATGCACATCAGCAGTATGCTCCGATAGTTCCTGCAACAGAACATGGTGTCATGGCTTCCGATGAAACTGTGAACAAGGTGAAGTAGATGAAAACAGGTACGCCACCTTTTTAAGTGCTGCGATAAAGGGGTCATTCTTCTGAAGAAAAGGTGCAACCCGTGGTGTCCGTGAAAAAAGATCCAGCCAGGACTGGATGTAGTGAGGACTGATGGCTAAGCTGCTGTCCTCAGCGAAAACATCAATGTTCCTTCCTCTTAATCCATAGATGTGTCTCTGCAGAGAGGTATTATTAGTATATCAGACTTCGTCTAATTATAGAAGTCCTGGGTCAGAAAGAGCAAGACACAGCCAGTAGCTTCAGTTCTTCCAATCACTAACCGTGGCAATATTGTATATCAAATGATATTTTGCATCACATTCAAACACGCTACCTAAATAACATGAAACCATTGTAACAGGAGTAAATGACAGTCTTCTAAACTGTTATCTACTCAGCTAGAAATTTGAATGCATCAAAATAACACGAACTTCTCTGTTGACATAAAACTTCACCAAAAAAGAGAAGCTTCATGCTAAGTGTAAAAACAGTTAAACAGTTATGTCCTACATAGATGCTACCGCCGTGGATTTATAAACCAAATTTGTAAGTCAAATATTAAATTGGTTCGTACTAACACATTTCCAAGACAAATAAATTCTGAACGAGTATTTGTTGTAGCACAGAATAGAGACGTATAACAGAAGTGGCCCCTTGCCAGCTTTGGAGATTCTTACATGGAATAAAAACATGTCTAACTCTGAAGAAACTATTACTTCATCAACATTATCTAACTATAGTGTACAAAAGGAATGAATAATTTCCGACGCACACGAATTTAGCTTACCGCAAGACTCTCAGAAACTAATCTGACAGTTCTCGTTATTGACTCAACATCTGCTGATTCTCTGCAACAACAAAACATACAAGTAAAGTATTAAACCTACAACAGTGAAAGAGAATTAGGATGCATTCGCAGTGACTTTACCTAGTGTCATAGAGACCACCAGTGCTTTCCAAAAATTCAGGAGGGGTAGACAATCCCGAAAGAGTCAGTGCAGTCACCCTAAACCTCGAGAACTGCTCATGTTCCCATGCTACCTACAAGAATGCGAGCATGACATTTCAGCAATAAATAATCAAATTACATCATGCTAGGGCAGATGATAGTTCGATGCGACACTGATCATCTGAAATATTAATGGGATACAAAGTTAATGATGGATGGTATATACAATCCTTCAAAAAGCAAGAAGAACATACTCTAGAATTTGACACATTAATCTTCTTGTGCTTGATGCCAACTGAAATGCCCATTTCCTTGGAGACATCTGAAAAATCCTGAAAGCAAACAAATTTGGAGTTGTAAATGACTTTTGCAGACAACTAAGGTTATGTACCAAAAAGCTTGAAACAGTCATCATACTTCAAAGATTTGCTTGATGTAGGGATTCTCTGGGGGCTTTGATACATGCATCCAGAGATCACTGCTCCAGGAACCAACACTATTCAAGCAAATTGCATAGTCGATGCTCTCGCGTACACGCTGATCAAAACTTCTAAGCCACTGTACCGGAATTCGAAAAAAGATACAGCTGTGAGTTGACAAAAAAATATGCAACAGAAGACTTCCATCATGGCACAACATGAGCACTAACCTTGCTAGTTCCATTGTAATTGTAGGGTCCACCAGATGTTAATCCAAAAAGAATATTAAACTTGCCTCTGGTCTTAGGATTTGAATAAAGGCGTGAAAAAATTCGTGAAATTTCTAGGAGAGCCACAGCTCCACTTCCATTGCTATCGCTTCCCACGGAAAGCGCCTGAGAAAAATATGTATTATGAAAAATATCTAAAAGAATATGAAAGAAGATTCTCGAGAAAAAATGGGTGACATACAGGTGCAGCACCAAAAGTATCATAGTTTGCAACTATGGCAATGGTTGGAAGCTGTTCAGCGTCGCCCTCTCCTTTCAATCCAGGCAACCATCCCTGCAACTCAAAGATATTCAACTCAGGCATGTTGACATCCCATGAAACAGCATGAAACACATTACTATTTCTTAAGCCAGATATCACGCGTGTAACAATCACTTCTAGCATACAGCCAGCCAATCATTGTGGTCTATTTCGTTCCCTAAAGAAAACATATCTATAAGATGTTACAGTGAATTATTATATTATAAAGTAAATAAAGTCAACTTTGATAAATGCTGAAGTTGGGAGTAATTTCATATTCGAGTGCCTACCTGAATATTTGAAATGGTTGGAGATGAAACCTTTTTAGGTTCCGCCGATGGCACTATAAGCTTGTATCTACAAGTCCATACGAAGACAATTGAGACCATGCAGGAGACTGACAAATTAAGTAAGTGTTACCTGCTAATAGACTATAATCAGTTTTGCTTGCAAGTATTACCCTCCTGTCGATGCAGAGGCCGGCTGACCAGAAGAGGCAATTTTACGGATATCTTCCAATAAGCTATCCATATTTTCATCATGGAAAGCGAAATACACTGGAAACTGCATGGAGTAATGCACATGATTTAGGCAACAAAAGTAAATCACTGAGAAAAGAGGGAGACGTGACATATTTAGACTGGAAACAACACATAACATGAGCAAATCCGAAATATAAATCATGATATACAAAAATAACATTATATGATAAAGGGTACCAAAGTTGTTGATGATGTACCAATAGCATATTAAAGGGTGCATGTTTCAAAACAAAAGACAAATTTTGGTTAACAGCTAAAAGTACCAGTCAAGGTTTCAAATGCAACTACAATATAAAGTATATTGAGCGGTGTAGCCAATTGCCACACAGATTGCAGAAGCTGAATGCACATTTATTGCGTTAAAACAGTCTGTTGCAGGTTGAAGTGCTATAGGGCTATGTGACACAACTAACTAGCTATTGAATAAGGACCGGAACATATATATATTTCAAGCAAAGATAGAGACATGAACGCCTGAGAAATCTACAGCTTACTGGCACTTCTTCATGCATGAGCAATTTTTCCAGCTCAGCTAGCACACTCTTTGCTTGCCCCTTGTCATCGTTATTCCCCTCACCATTCTTAGCACTGAGTTTAGTCGGGAGTAGAATGAGCAACCCTCCAAGATGCTTTTTCTCTGCCAGGTACTCTGAGAAGTAGGCAATGAAACAACAGTCTCTCAGTTGTCGCCAATACATACAGAAACCATTAATTTAATCAGATTTTACATGCCAAACAATCAACATTGTAGCCCAACAGTTGAAAGAACATGCTATCTTTCAGATGGCTAATACATGACTGAGTCATGATTGTTGATGCTCAGATGTCATGATTCGAGAGTTTGTAATGTCACACGAGTGAGTGCGTCATTTTTTTTTTTAAGGATACACCCTGAAAGCAGGGTGCATCAATTTCATAGAAGAAGAGGCCAAGACGGCCGAACAACGCCGGAAAGGCACACGATACAAACACAACACCACACGGATACAACACAACCCACACCGGTCGAACAACACGACTCGACTTGTATCTTCTCCAACCCTGAAAGGAGGAGATACACCGAGCTTCTAAGCCGCGTCACTACCGAAGACCGGAACAAGAGACCGAGACCAACACCAAGATGGCACAAGCCAAGCACCGCCCGCCCATAAGCGCCAAAGAGAGAGTCGGCGAGGGGACGGCGGACTGAACCAAACCGGATGAGGGGTCGACCAAGAAGCACCGGCGACGAAGTACATAGCGCCCCGAAAGCTCGCGCTCTGAGCGGCGGCCAACAACGACTCCAACTGGCGACCCGAGGACTCCACGAACCACCTAGACGACGCCTTCAAGAAGGGAACGACGCTGCCGCGTCGCCGCCGCCCGAACCAAAGGCTGGCTCTAGGGTTTCCCCGGTGTTCGAGGCGGGGAAGCATGTACAGCGCCATGACGACGCCTCCAAGAAGGTGATAACTAACTAACTTGGCAAGAGAGTAAGTAGCAAACAAGCAAGATGATAACTAACTAAAGGCACACTTGAAATTTGGTAAAAGCTCATCATCCGGTTGCTGTAACTGAACGAGCAGAATGTAGCAACACGAAACTAACCAAAAGGTACCAACACACACCAGAATCTTACAAGATCGGACAGGATATCGCCAACGAACGCCACACGTGCCGGTCCAGCAGGTAGGTCTCTAGGCAATGCGAAATGGCGCACAGATCGAGCGCAATTCTAGCTAGAGCCGTGGAAGAGCTCATCTACTACAGTGTTCTAATCTGGTACAACGAGGAGCCGAGGAGTAGTACCTCGGAGGAAGGATAGCGGGAGTTCGAGCAGCGGCGCGACGAGCGCGGAGCGGGAGAGGTCGGCCCCCGCGGGGAGCGGGAGCGCGGCGGCGTGGTGGTTGAGCGCGGCGGCGCGCGAGCCGAGCGGGGCGCCCGCGAGGTCGTACTGGATGAGGCGGTAGACGCCGACGGCGGCGGCGGCGTCGCCGAGCTCGACGCAGGCGAGGAGGACGAGCAGGACGGCGAGCGCGGAGGAGACGGAGGCGAGCACCTCGCCGGAGGGAGGCATGGTGGCCGGCGCTGGCGCTGTGGGGTTTTGGAAGCTGGGCGGAGATGCAGATGCAGCCGCTGCCGATCTGATTGGTACTACTATCAGGTTCAACGTGGTCTCGGTTGGAATTTTGTTCGGCTTTTCTGGGTTCTTCTGCATAATAAGCTTTATTTACCATGTGCGTTCTGATCGTGGATTTTTTGTATTAATAACATGGAAATTTTGGATACATGATCCAAGAAGTCGTGTGCCATAATTAAGGTGCTTCAGTTAATTGTTGCTTTGTATTTTCATTACTACTCTATTTAAAATAAGATAATATGCAGATCGCATTGAGTCGTTGATTGATGTTGTCTTTAGCTGCATTCTCGATTTTGACTAAGAGGAAGCCCCGATCGGATGCTTTTTGTCTCTCTGATATCTCTGATGTTGTGTTTGTCATGACAATTGTCGCGTGTGGTCCAACAAATCTAAACATTCCCCGTGTTGGATAGGGTTGCACCGCAATTGTTCGTGTTATCTTTATGTCCACGACATGGGTAGGACTATAAACAGAATTGAAATGGGCGTAAACCATTCACAGTGACAACAAATGTTTTAGAAACTAAAAGAAAATGCAAATGCACTCTGTTGAAAATTTTCTACATGGTCCATATGGGATAAACCATGTCACACAACTTTTCAGCATTATTTAAAAAAAAACATATTCAAAATGTGTGTTTTATTCGTATTCGTACATGAAGTTTAAAGCACTTTTGTGTAAGGTTTACAAAAAGTTATTCCATGAATTAGTGAATTCATATCTAATTAACTAAATTGGTTTGTTTAAATAAATACCTACTATAACGCCCCAAACCTAGTGCCATTCTACAAGTTATGGAGTAAATTAATTAATGAGTAAATATATACATTGATAAGCATACTTAACAACCTATTTTGAATGCATGTTTTTTAAAAAATATAGTGATGAAAAACAAGTAGAATTGTGAGGCCATGGCTTGTGGAATGATACAAGAAACATATTACAAAATTAACTATTTGAATGCTCTAAGAAATTTGTAATAATTAGAAGAGAAAGAGAATATCAATGTGAGGCACGAAAGATATTCAAATAATATAAAATAAAACACATGAGCTAAATCAAAAAAATCTCGAGGTTTCCTAGGAAACACTCATATGGAATCAAATAATATATTCCTATAAAATCCAACAATCCAAAGGTGCCTTAACAAAAAAAATAGCAAAATGGATATTTAATAAAAATCATGTTTTTGCTCAGGCATGGATGCATATATATTTTGTGTTCGTGTCTTAAGGAACAATTGGTCACAAGGCATCAATACAGCTATGAAAGACCAAACAATATGTATAAATTTATCAAAACTTACATGTAATTTGGATTGAAGGAACACCAAAGAAATTATATGATCATGAACCAGATAACTTTTCCACCGAGACCCGCTGACCAAAAAGAATGAGACCATCGAATTTTGTGTGGATTTTACTTTTCTACACTTGCATTCTATTATCATTCTTGATACGAGGTTAGATTTTGAAAGAAAAAAATGTGTCTACCCCTTTTGTCCCAATTGCTGTGGCATCTAAGTTTTTCGTGTTTTAAGTTTAGTCATTATTCTTTACCAATTATACATGTATCGCTTGCTGTAAAATTTATATGATTAAAAAATTATTCACATCAAATTTAACCGTATACCATGATACCACGGCGACCAGCCCCGCCGCAATTCTCGGTTGGGTCTCCAAAGGAGGCGCCGCCGGAGGTCGGCCCGTGGCTGATGGGAGACGAGGTAGGCCTTGAGATGCGGCGATGCATGGCCTTGAGACGACGGAGGCCCCATTCCGCAAGGTGGCTCTTTACCGCTCTCTCTCTCTCTCTCTCACGGTTTGGATCTTAAGTGTCAATCCATCTACCTTAATTTTTTTCCAGTGACACCTAATAGTAATTTAGTATCATTGTATTGAGTGTGTGCTGAACGGGAGCAATTATCGCCAAATACAACTAGCATAGCCATGCGATCCATGTAGTATGTTTCTGTCCCGCTTAGGTTATGCTGATATTAACTTTGTTCAGGATGCTTTTTAAATTTGTCGGAAGCAATTCTGTGAGTTTAGTTGTGAGTTGTGACCATATGGGGAGGAAGATCGATGTGATCGGATGCTGGCAATGCTGTTACCATTTATATCTGTAAAAATAAATAAGAAGCCTTGGGGTTCTAGAGAGGACTAGAAAGAGGCAATGTGCCCATATGGTTAACCTTAAAAGAGGGCGACGTCCAACACCAAATACTTTCATATGAAAATCGATGGTAGAAGGAGGAACTTCATTCTTAGACTGAAATCCGGCATGGGATGGGTGACCAAACATGAGGAAATGGAACAAACTATTCACTCCCACTTCTCCGAAGCATTGAAAAGAGGCCAAACCCGGGTGCGCGACTTCAATTGGGGGAATATACCTCTCCCAAATTGTGACCTCTCAAGCCTTGCCGATGACTTCCCGGAGAAGGAGGTCTTGGAAGCGATCAAAGCTCTCCCCTCCGACAAGGCACCGGGGCCGGATGGGTTCACCGGTCTATTCTTCAAATCTTGTTGGAGCATTGTCAAGGAAGATCTCATGAAGGTCATTGGCATCTTCTCACCTTCACTCCGAGAACTTTCATTGGCTTAACTCGGCCAATGTTGTGCTTCTACCAAAAAAAGAGGGAGCTGAAGGCATTTTGGCCTATAGGCCTATTAGCCTAATTCACGTCGTGGCAAAGATCATTGCCAAAGTAATGTCTTCTAGATTGGCTCCATTCATGAACGACATTATCTCCCGAACACAAAGCGCCTTCATCAAGTCGAGGAGCATTAATGACAACTTTATGTATGTCCGGAATTTTGCAAGAAGGCTTCACAAAGCTAGGACTCCGGTCCTCCTCTTCAAGCTAGACATCAAGAAGGCATTTGACTCCGTGAGATGCGACTACCTCATTGACCTTCTCCAAAGACTTGGGTTCCCTCCACGTTTTCGGAATTGGGTGGTGGCACTACTTGCCTCCGCATCTTCGAGAGTACTTTTGAATGGGATACCGGGACCGCCAATTGCCCATGGTAGAGGACTACGTCAAGGAGACCCACTAGCCCTGCTACTTTTCGTCCTTGCCATCGACCCTCTACAAGCTATTCTTGAAAAGGCTATGGAGAACGGCGATCTACACCGTCTTAGGGGACGCACCGCTAGAGTTTGAACCTCCCTCTATGCCGATGATGCGGCCATCTTCTTGGCCCCAATAAAGGCGGATGTGGACACCATGTCTCGAATTCCTGCTAACTTCGGAGAAGTCACCGGTCTAGTCACCAATGTACATAAAAGTGTGGTGGCTCCCATACGTTGCTCTACGGTGGATTTGGAGCACATCTTGCATGACTTCCCCGCCGTCTGTGTCACATTCCCTATTCGATACTTGGGGCTACCGCTATCGGTTTATCGTCTTAGGGGCGTCGACTTTCAATTCATTGTGGACAAAATGGCAACCAAGCTTCCAAAAGGACAACGAAAATTCATCAACGTCACCGGAAGAACCGCCCTTATCAAATCAATTACCACTTCCCAAGCGATCTACCCTCTCACGGTGTTGGCACCACCAAAGAGCACCTTGACCGCAATGCGCAAGATTGAGAGAGGGTTCCTTTGGGCGGCCGCGGAAAAAGTGTCCGGAGGAAAGTGTAAGGTTCGGTGGGACTTTGTATGCTGGCCTAAGGATAGAGGTGGACTTGGGGTCATCGATCTAAGTTTAGTAGAGCTTTGAAACTACGTTGGCCATGGCTTGAGTGGACCGAGCCAAACTGAACATGGGTTGAGTTGGGGAACCCTTGTGACACCAAGGACATGGATCTTTTCTATTCCTCCATTACGATCACCATTGGCAATGGAGAAATTGCCAACTTTTGGCATGCACCTTGGCTTGACGGTTTAAAACCGCAAGAGATGGCACCCTCCATATTCTCCATATCAAAAAAGAAGAATTTCACCGTCCACAAGGTTTTGAACCATGACTTTTGGATTCAAAACCTCTCCTTCGAGGGAGGCATTTCGGTGATGCACATCCAAGAATTCTTAGGCCTTTTCGAGAAGCTTCGAGACATTCATCTTGCCCAAGATTCGTTGGACACTATTACATGGAAGCTTACCAACTCCGGTGTTTACTCCGCGGCCTCGGCTTATTTGGTACAATTTGAGGAACCTCCTACCTCCTCCCTCCAACCGGCGGTGTGGGACAATTGGGCTCCACCAAAATACAAATTCTTTGCATGGCTTGTCCTCCAAAACAAGGTGTGGACGGCAGACCGACTACAACGGAGGGCGTGGCCAAATTGTGGTTTATGCCAACTTTGCAAGAGGGTACCCGAGACCGCGGCGCACCTAATGATTCATTGTAGGTACTCCATGCGCATATGGATAGGCCTTGTGGAGTGGCTAGGTGTGGATTGCTTGGATTTGGACAATTGGAGCACCTACAACTCTGTCCATGATTGAGGGTGTGCAATAGCGGGGGTCAATGGGCAACGGAGAAAGGGACTATCTTCCTTGCTCCTACTCACCGCGTGGGAGATATGGAATGAGAGGAGTGCACTAGTCTTCAAAAAATTCTCTACAATGCCTAATAATGTCCTCTTATCGATTAAGAAGAATGACGCCTTATGGGGTATTGCGGGTGCAAAACATTTGAGTGCACTAATGCCGCGAGAGTAATCCCTTTATTGTATAAGAGCATTTTTGCTCAGTTATGTAACTTGTCTTAATTAAACTCTCTTTAATTAATGAAATAGGCAAAACTTTTGCCTTGTTTCAAAAAAAATAAGACTGGTATTTATACGATGTAAATGTGATCGATCAAGACATGATAGAATTTAGATGCCAGTTTCTGCTAATATCCCGTACCACGTATTTCAGACGGACATGTATCATGTATGCAGTGCAAGACATTTGTTTGAGTGCAGCAGGTGGTCGTTACTTGCTTATATTTGCTGAAGTTGCGTGCTCCCAGAGTGCCAGTGCAATAGGTAAACGAAATCAACCCTGAAACTTTTCTAAATCCTACATATTGGTGACACGTCACATTGGCCTGAAACAGGTGCACTAACAGATACCTTATCGATTTTATTTTCAATATCTTTCAGCCCGAAGCATATATACTTCTTTAGTTTAAAAATATTCTAAGATGCCTGTTGCTCGTTTGAGGATGCTATCTCTTCCAGTTCTTGCACCTGATTTTATATGCTACTTAACTCCTAGCTTAATAGTATGGCATGTGCTCCACACCAAACCTTAAAACCAACCAAACATCAGTGGGCTGTGCCCATAGGTAAGCCAGTAGCTCCATGGCTTTGATGCCACATGGTTATTGTTAGGCTTAGACATAAACAGTAATTGGTTCGCACCAGACACTTAGAGATGCATTCCCTGTATATGAATAATCAAATGATGCACGGAAGACATACCTGTTTTTTCAGTTACATCAGTTACTACTTACTAGTAAGTTGTAACCGGCTTCAGTCAATACTTTTTGCAGAAGTTCTTTCCTGTGAAGGCACCATATAGAGTTTTCATTGCTATGTAAGCGCCACAGCTCTCTTTTTTTTTCTGAGGATTTCACTAGAGGACACTTTAGCAATTAGGCACAACATGCATGGTTCCAGGGTCTTTGGTTTGGTTTTTTTTGTCCAGCCAAGCTATTTATTTTTATCACAATCCATATATCATTATGTTTACAAATTACATAAGTTATTCGTTCAGTCAGTTTTTTTAACTATCACATCTGTTTCTCTGTGATTCAGTTGACAATTAGAAAGGCTCTGTTCAAATCTCAGGGCTCCAGAGTCACTAGAGTACTAGTTACTGTGTTGAGTGAGCTTTCCTTCAATTTTAGGTGATCATTCTCTCGTAGAATGAATATTTTAATGACACAGTACAATGGTAAAATGCTGTTGTGTATGCACTTAGGCTGATTAAAGGAGAATTTCCCTCTAAACTAGGTCCAATCGCATATATTTTCTTATAACCGTAACCATTCTCTCATTCAAGGGTTAGGTATGTACTAGTACAACAGTCTCAATCAAAGAATCTTAATGTGAACTCTCTCTAATAGACTAGATGCCATTAGTGTTTTTCTTGCAAGTCCAGATTTCTTTCGGTGTTTTGTATGCTCTCAGAAACGTTTTGTTAGTAAAGGTGTACCAACTGCTAACTTTTTCTAGAACACTAGGGTGCGTGCTATCCTTCGTCACTACTACATGCATTTGAATGCTCAAATCCCCCCCCCCCCCCCCCCCCCCCCCCCGAAGTGATGTTACCAGATTACAGAACCGATGCTATCTGCTCTGCATCCTCCATTGTACATACATAGCCTCTAGCTCCATTTAATCCTTGGTCACAGGACAAAACAGTGTCTCATTTATGCTTTTTTGTTGCTAAGTTGGTTTCACTTTGATTTTCTTTCTTCTCCTCCACGCACACCTTAAATTCTTGCAAGGAAACTTCACCTCAGCTGCAGTGATTTTGACCTGTGGTTTAATCTCTTCTCTGCTTAAAGAAATCTAAGAAATTTCGATTCTGGGATGTCCTCTTCCCTTCGAAGCCATTATATAATGTTCTGGCAGTGAGAGGTGCACCAAAGGCCACAGTTCTGACACACCACAGACCAGACATACAGGAGCTCTCTTTCTCTTCCCTCTAGCCGCTTACACTGCATACAAGCTAGCTTGACACTACTTAGGCAACCAAGCATGAGCCAGACAACAAGCAGCACTGAAGTGTCCATGGACTCGCCGGCGATCTCGTGCGTGTCGTCGGATGAGGAGGAGGAAAAACCTATGGTGGTTGCTGGGTGCCCTCGGTGCCTCATGTACGTGATGCTCTTGGGGTCGGAGGAGGAGGAGAAGCAGCCCAAGTGCCCCAGGTGCAAGAGCCCCGTGCTGCTGCACTTCCACAAGTATAGTGACACCAAGAACAAGGCCTAAACTGCCAAACATCTGGAGATTCTGTGCGTACATGAGCGTAGATAAACATAGATCCACATATATGTATGCAGCTAGCCTTTGGTGTTTGCTAGCTTATGGAAGGTTGAGAGGGTGTTTCTTCTCATCTCTGTTTGTCCTCTCAATCATGAACTAGTTTGACAAACTTCCATGCATACCCTACTCCCTAGCTTGTGACTGAGATCATGTATGGGGTAGTACATACCGGTTCTTCTTCTTCAGCGGAGCATATTCCTCTCCCTCTCTCTTTCTTATTAACGATTCATATTTCTCTCTTTGGTTGTCCATACCTAATATTTTGTTCTTGTGTTATTTTTTTTTTTTTTTTTTTTTTTTTGAGGCTTAAAGCGGTCGAATCCGCCGTCCGATTAGATAGAATAGATGGTTATGTACAGTTTATTTTATTTCACTATAAAGTATAGTATTCATTTACATATAAGAGCCAACTCTCCTTGTACTACCTGTAGATCATAATTCTTGAGCATTGCTCAGCAAGCTTCCTGCCAACAACAGATAGAGACTCCACTTAAAGCCCAGTCTTGTGGAAATAATTGTTACTTTCCAGTGAAGTGACTAATCAACCTCCAGTTTCTCTATATCATAAAATGGGAGATCATACAGGTACCGAACTTTTGCCCCCTCTTAATTAGATGCATGAAATAGAAGAGAACCAACAGCTCCTGCGGTCCAATCTAATCCTGATGTGTTGTCACTAGTCACTACCGAATCTGCTCTATCATAGAGTTTTTCTTCTTTTTTCTTTTTTGAGGAATGGGTGATTTACGTACTGCAGAAAAAAAGGTCCCCATTAATTTTATGTTCAAATTACTTTGTGTGGACACCGGTTTTCCATCAAGCCAAATTTATATACAGTCTTTCATCTCCATCTTTACTTCTCTTGCTCTGCAGAACTACAAGCTATCAGATTGTTTTCCGTCAATATTAATGTTGTACTTGGTGATGCTGATGTTAACAACTAATTTATAAAATCCATTGAAGCAGTTAAGGTGTTCTCTTAGGTTTAAATCTGGAGTGACACCTTTCAAAATATGTCACATGTGTTGAACATTGTGTTTCTCGGTCCGTCTCCAATGATGTGAGTAGGATACTTACCAATTAAACAGTGGGCTTTCTTCAACCGATTGGCCCCATAATTATGTAGCCCGACATTTAGGCCCAACAGGCCTATCTATCTGCACCCAGAAAAAAGCCAGGTAAGAGTGACATCATATTGCCTATGTTATTATTAGTGTTCACCGTTCAAAGGTAATACTACTAGTTAAAGAGGAGGCTAAGCCCCTTCTGCTTAATTGACTGGATTCTTCCACTTAGTTTCCTCTATTTTCAGTTAGTTATAGCGCTAACTGTTTTGAGTTCTCAAAATAAGTGAAGTGAAAAAAAATCTGCTGTCAGACAAAAGTGCCAGTTATCACTTCATATTTCTGAAAAGTTGTCTTTTCCTGCTGTTGTCAGAACCAGCAAGGCTTCACTGTATGCATCCATATGCAGCTAACATGCTTGAGAAGAAACTGAGGCTAATTCAAGCATTCCCTAAGAAGAGGCACTTTTCACAGGTAAACACTAAAACAATATATTCGTGAACTGCTTGAGTTTGATGAACCCTGTATGGGATGGTTCATCCCCTTTTGAGCCAACTTTTGAAGTATCTAATCATATAATTTTATTACACAAAGCTTTCCTGACCATGTTGTGCTTGATGCAAAGTTGAAACATTAGACTAGCGATGATCAGAATCAGATAAGATCTGAAGAGAGCAGTATGCTAATTATCTACCCTTGTGCGGGTTAGGTACTGCTGTTGGTTCTTTCGCTCAGGATTACTCCAACGCGCCGATGCATTGAGTCCGCGCGTGTACGTTTGGGTCGCGGCGGACCAAAACACGGCCCAACGTGGTGACACAAAACTGGCGTGTGGTCCGCCGCGTGTCTGCCTCGATGCATTCTTGGCCCAAATCTGGGCCGGGTTTTCGTCAAACCGGACGCGTGGCGGACTGACCGTGTGTCCGCGTGGTGTCCTCCCCGGGCCCATCTGGCAGCGACCCAGCGACACGCTCTCCCGTGGCAGTCGTTTTTAATGCCAGGGCCAGTGGGGATAGGGAGGGCCAGCTCCCACCCCACTTCACTGCCCCAACTCGCTCCCCCACCGACGACCAAACCCTAGCCACCTCCCCCATGTCGCTCCGGTGGCTGTTATATGGCAAGGACAAGAACGACTGTCCTTAGGCGCCCCGACTCCATCGCCACCTGCATCTCTGGTTCTCCCCGCGACGTTCTCCATTGCGTCGAGGTCGCGCAGCGCAACCGCGTGTACGTCCGCTTCGAGGACTGCTGGTGGTACTGGAACCACGTAGTCTAAGTGCTGTGGCCAGACCACTGGTACTTGAACCTGCAGCAAATCCCAGTGACTCCCATCCCGTAGAGCCGCCGCGCACGGGAGCCGGAGATCGAGCGCCACCGCATGCGCCTCCCAGCGGAGTACCGATGCGACGCTACGTTCTCGGTGCGATCCCCCCACTCCCACACGTGGTTTCGTGAGGAGCACAACTTGCGACAGGCAGTCTTCAGTTCTTCACGTAGGCCCCCACGCCGCCCAGCGGCCATTGGTCACTACCGTCGCACCTGCGGCCACGTGGCTCACCACCACCGCCGCCACCGGGGGTGAAGATGGAGGAGGACGATGCCGAGCTCTTGGCCGCATTGGAGGATTCCAAGCGCAGCATGGCTGCCGACGAGGCCAGGAGGTAGGAGTGGGTGCTAGAAGATGTCGTCCGGCACCAGGAGGTCGCCCGACAGCACCAAGAGGTCGACCGACATCTGCAGGAGGCGTAGCAGGCGCCGCGGCCATGGTGGGAGACCATGTAGGATGACCGGCCTCCGACGCCTCCCCTCCCTCCAGGGGTGGTCGGCCGGTCCTGGTTGTGGACTGGCCGCCTCCCCATGCTCTAGCTGTTGTCGGAGCAGGAGCAGCCACCGACGCCGCCAGGCAGTGTTCCACTGGCGCACCTCTGGTAGGTGCCGGACTACATCGTCCTCTCCGAGGATGACGAGTAGAAGCCCTTGGGGCAAATTATTTTACTACCTCCGATCCGAATTATCCGTCGTGAAAGGTGTACAGCCGTAGCCTCCTGCAGGCGCCGCGGCCATGGTGGGAGACCATGTAGGATGACCGGCCTCCGACGCCTCCCCTCCCTCCAGGGGTGGTCGGCCGGTCCTGGTTGTGGACTGGCCGCCTCCCCATGCTCTAGCCGTTGTCGGAGCAGGAGCAGCCACCGACGCCGCCAGGCAGTGTTCCACTGGCGCACCTCTGGTAGGTGCCGGACTACATCGTCCTCTCCGAGGATGACGAGTAGAAGCCCTTGGGGCAAATTATTTTACTACCTCCGATCCGATCCGAATTATCCGTCGTGAAAGGTGTACAGCCGTAGTGCAAATTAGTATAGAGCTGGCGACAGTTAATACGGATCAGAGGAGTACTAGTTTTTTTAATACATATGTACCAGGTTGTTTGTGGCCCACCCCTGCATTAAAGAAAACAACCCATATATGGTCTGGTTTAAGAAAAAGACAAGAAAAAGCGATGCATCACGTAGTTGGGTGCAGTGGCTTGCACAGCGGACACACACTGTTTGGGCGACCCAAACAGACAAAACACGGACATATGGCCTGTCCGTTTGCGTCAGCGTGTTGGAGTCATCCTAAGACCTTATAATAATAGGAAAATACTTATAGGATCGTATTTTCATAAGAACCAACAACAGCTGGCACTATGGCTGTGGACCTGCCCAGCGACTAACACATTTAGCTTATCTGCACTGAGGCTAATTTTTTTCATGCCTCATGGCCTAATCTCTTGTGGGTTCGTATTGTATGACATATGACTATAGGCCGAATATGAAGTATATTCAATTCAATTGGCGAGTCCAAAAGATTTATAACCGTATATACTTAATCTGTAGATTGCAGTACAAAAATAATTATCTGAGCATGTTTAATTTATCGACATCATTTATGTAGATACATCTTTATATTATTAGTACCTTTGAACATTTTATACCAATTTTTTCTGTAAACTATTTGGAAGCAACCCCAATAAGAAAATACATTTTATTGAACTTGGAACGTGACTTATATCACAGAAAATAAAAAAACACAGAATTCTGTTGATTCCAATTGTATGCTAGCTAGCTGAAGGGTTCAAATTAAGAATGTTATCTGCTTCTTTTTTTGGCTTTAATAATTCATATATTGTTGGAGGGAGCTTTTGTTCTGTGCTATTAAACTGTTGAGAAATCTTCCAGTTTTGGCGTATTCATTTCGATCCAATAGTGAATCTTATATTCTTATATGCAAACACTTCTTGTACCTATATAATTTGATTCCCATATATATGTGTGTATCCTACAACTGTTGAATGGGGTCTTCTTGTTTGTCCGTCTTTGGAGACAAAATCAAAGAGTTGCTGTTACGCATACTGCACGAATACTGTAGTATTCGATCTGCAGCTTTATTCATTTTTTCATTTCAACCATTTCATACGTATTTACTATTTAGAAATGATAAAAAAGTACGATGAGTAAAAATACAAAGTAATACCCCACGGAATATTTAATGCATGAAATGTAGGCAGTCACAATCCCTGCAAATTTACGAGAACTGTAACTCATTAGCTCAATCTGCCAGGCTTATACAATGATCATGATCTCAGTTTACTTGGTAGCTTTTGGGCATGGTAAGGGACTTCAGATATTGCGGTAAGAGTGTTGTTCTTGTCGACCGAGTAATCTTTCCGCGGAAACATTCACAAACTCTTGGATACAGCCACTGAACTTGGGAAAATACATTTGTTTATATTGTGACATGTATTAAATCAAAGAAAATCGTAAAAATACAGAATTATGTTGATTCCAATTGTATGCTACCTAGCTGAAGGGTTAATATTAAGTGAGAATTTTCTAGGGGACACCATTATTTTCTAGCGTTTGCCCAATTTTGCCTTTGTCAAGTACCATTAAAATTGAGTGTCACATTTGCCACAACACCGAACGGCCAAGAACGGAAAGTTGACTTTTCTCGTCAGAAATTATTAGCTTAATCCTTGGAAAATGTGCCTAGAATTTTCCAAGTCTATCTTTCGAAGCGTTCATCTCTTCCGTGCAGTCTTGCATCGACAATAATCGATCAAGGGGATGGACCTTCATCGAGCAAGGACGAACCCTAGCAGACATTGTCGCCATCTCATTGGCCACCCTGAAGTCGTCGCTGTCCCCGTCCCACTAGACATGTCCTTGTCCCCATCCCACGTCGCCGGCCACGCCCTAATGGCGACCGGATTAACAAGGTCCTTCAACTGAAAATATGGTTCAAAGTTAGTACTAAGTGATAAGTACAGACTGCCTTTGGCACAAATTTGAATTAGGATTTTTTTTGTTTAAAACTGCACATAGAATGGTCATCCCAAGCAAAAATATCACACTTTCAGTTTTAGGCCGCTCGCTATGTTGCGGTAGATGTGACAAGAAAGTTTAATGGTACCTGGCAAAGCCAAAATTGACCGGTGTTTTAGCAAACGCCAGAAATAACGGTGTCCTGTAGCAGATTTTCCCAATTAAGAATGTTATCTGGCCTCTTAATTTATTTATTTATTTTGGCTTTAACAATTCATAAATTCTTGGAGGAAGCTTTTGTTTTGAGCTATTCCACTGTTCAGAAATCTTCCAATTTTGGTATATTCATTCAATTCAATGGTGAATCTTTATATGCAAACAATAAGTATTCTACACCCGGGTCAGTCTATCGAGCCAAACGGCCATCTGGTTCCACCGAACCTTCTTACCCCATGTGACCTGTCGTAAAAAAAAATCTTATTTCTTGCCTGGCGTATATGGTGTCCCGAAAGGGATGGAAGAACATCAAACGATAATCATAAGAGCAAGCAAGGAGGTGAGGTAGAGAATCGGGGATGAACTGAGATGAGATTTCAGAGGATGGGAGAGGTTCAGAGTTTAGATACAACACACCCCCACACGCTGGCGACACATGCCTATTAAAACAACTCACACACACCCACGCCACAGCATCTCGGCTTCCTTGCCCCGCACGAAGGTGCCAACGTCACTGCACGTGGGTCCCACCGCCGCTCACCAGATCCTTCTTTGGTGACTCGTTGTCCACCAACTCCTGATCAGGTGGAGATGGTGTGACATGTCCCCCTCCTTGAGTGCGATCCTCTTCCCACATTGGTGCCGATGGAAAACGTCGTTGAAGCGAGTGGTAATCCTCCCAGGTTGCATGATCTTCATCCAGACCATCCCACTGCACCAGAATTTGAGTAACAGCTTTGTATCCATGGCGAACCAAACGACGCTCCAGAATACGCGCTGGGCCGATGTCGACGGTTCCCAGATCAGGTGTCGGAGGCAGGTCTTGGAATACTGGAGTGTAATTGGCAGTGAACGGCTTAAGCTGTGAAACATGAAAAATCGGATGCACCTGAGCTGATGTAGGTAAATCCAGCTTGTATGCCACTTCTCCAATCTTCTGCAACACAGTGTAGGGTCCAAAGTACTTGCAAGACAGTTTTGGGTACGACCTGTTGACCACCGACTTCTGAGCATACTTCTGCAGTTTCAACAGCACTTGCTCGCCGACTGCAAATTGCCTTTCAGTTCTGTTCTTGTCCGCATGCTTCTTCATGCGCACTTGAGCTTGTCGCAGTTTAGAACGTAGCAATTCGGTGTACTGTTCATGATCCAGCAGAGCTTCAGCCGCTATATCACTGTCATCCACTGTTATATTAGGCAAACCACCGAAGTTAGGTTCCGTTCGATACAATGCTTTGAAAGGGGAACAGCCCAAGGTTGAATGGTAGCTGGTATTGTACCAGAATTCAGCCATTGGTAACATCTTGCGCCAGGTTTTCGGGTTGTCTTGGACTGCACAGCGCAAATATTGCTCCAGGCACTGGTTAACCCGTTCGCTCTGACCGTCTGTCTGTGGGTCATAAGCAGTGCTGTAGTGCAGCTTAGTGCCCACCGCCTTGATCATCTCCTTCCAAAATGCACTGGTGAACACACGATCACGATCAGAGATAATGGATAACGGCACTCCATGTAACTTCACAATGTTATCCATATAAACCTTAGCCACTGAAGTTGCTGTATAAGGATGTTTCAGTGGTAGGAAGTGGCTATATTTTGTGAGACGATCAACTACCACAAGGATCACGTCAGCATTGCCAGACAGAGGTAGTCCCTCGATAAAATCCATTGTGATTGTGATCTCCTGCCAAGCGCCCTATGGAGGTGGTAGAGGTTGTAACAGGCCAGCTGGTTTCATATTGCTGTGCTTAGCCATTTGACAAATTCCACACTGCCTAACAAACAATTCCACAGCTAATTTCATGCCTGGCCAATAGTACAGTTTTTAACTCGCTGGTATGTTGCTTGAATACCTGAGTGCCCACCCACTGGTGAATCATGCAATGCTGAGATTAGTTTAGTTTGCAAAGCAGTATTAGCCCCAATAACAATACGGCCTTTCTATTTGATCAGGCCCTTTTCCAAATAAAACCCCTTGGAGTCTGGTGATTCAATTGCCAGTTGTTGTAGCAACAGAGCCATGTCACTGTCAGCGGTGTAGGAATTTGTGACCTCTAACACCCAATCTGGTTGACAGTGAGATATTTCCATAAGATGACCAACTCGGGATAATGCATCGGCAGCACAATTATCAATACCCTTGCGATATTTGAATTGGAACTGTAGCCCGACCAATTTTGCCATTGCCTTTTTCTGTAATTCAGTTGTGAGGTGTTGATCACTGAGACTGCACAGGCTTTTGTGATCTGTGATAATTAAAAATGGACCACGTTGTAGGTATTGCCTCCATTTATCCACAGCCATCATCACAGCCAAGAATTCCTTTTCATAAATGGATAACTTTATGTTCATTACTCCCAGTGCCTTACTCATATATGCAATAGGGTGCCCTTGTTGCATAAGTACAGCCCCTACTCCTGTGTCACAAGCATCAGTTTCAATCACAAAGGGTAGGTTGAAATCCGGCAATGCAAGTACTGGTGCCTTTGTCATTGCATCTTTCAGTGCCTGAAATGCTACAGTAGCCTTGTCTGTCCACTCAAAGTGCTTGAGTGTCAGCAACTGAGTTAATGGCTTTGCCAGCCACCCAAAATGCTCAATGAA
Source organism: Poa annua (assembly GCA_026929855.1). Lineage (NCBI taxonomy): Eukaryota > Viridiplantae > Streptophyta > Magnoliopsida > Poales > Poaceae > Poa > Poa annua. The sequence goes on along the minus strand of CM049437.1, from coordinate 87,979,957 downwards.
TTTTCTGTAATATCCTGTGCAACCCAAAAATGCTCTCAGTTCAGTAAATGACAAGGGAATTGGCCAATCTTTCATAACTTGTATTTTCTCAGGATCTGTGGCCACTCCAGCATCTGAAATAATATGACCCAAATAATGAATACTGGTCTGTCCAAAATCACACTTGGACAACTTAGCATACAGTTGATGTTCCTGTAGCTTTTCAAGGACAAGTTTGAGATGTTTCAGGTGTGATTCCCAATCTGGACTGTAGACAAGTATGTCATCCAAAAAGACAATGACAAACTTTCTCAAGAATGGTGCAAATATAGCATTCATCACACATTGGAATGTAGCTGGAGCATTGGACAGGCCAAAGGGCATTACTCTGAACTGAAAATGACCATGATGAGTTTTAAAAGCAGTTTTCTCTTCATCTTCAGGTCTCATTCTGATCTGGTGATATCCAGCACGCAGATCCAGTTTGGAAAAGAACTTTGTGCTAGCTAACTCATCCAGTAGCTCATCCACAATAGGCAAGGGAAACTTGTTCTTAATTGTCAGGGCATTTAACTTTCTATAATCCACCCAAAACCTCCAAGTTCCATCCTTCTTTTTCACCAATAAGACCGGTGAGGCATAGGGGCTCATGCTAGGAGATACCACTCCAGCTTTGATCATCTCTGCCACTTGCCTTTCAATTTCATCTTTCTGCAGAGGTGAGTATCTATAAGGCCTTGAGTTCACTGGGTTCGAATTGTTCTCCAGAGTAATGGCATGGTCCAAAGCTCGACGAGGTGGTACCCTTCTGGTTCAGAGAACACTGTTGCAAATTCAGACAACAGTTCGGTCTGGAGCTACTGCCTGGTGTGTTATCTCAGCATTTTTATCCAACACAGCCATCACTACTGGAATCTGCGTCGCCGCCTGGTGGTAAATAGACTCGGCGACAGGGAAATCACCCTCGGGAAATCGATACACCTGGTGTGACACTCGGCACAATGTACCTCGGCGAATCATCTTCGCCGAGTGTATTATGTCGCGATTCTTGGCGAAGATTTCGCCGAGTGTTTTTTCCGACACTCGGCACGTAAAAGTAAATCACGGCAGTCTGTGGTCAAACGGCCATCAAATGTTTTGCCGAGTGCTTTTCAAATATACTCGGCAAACTGGTTAAGTAAAATTTAAAAAAAAAACGCCGCCGGCTGCCGGAGAACGGCGCCGTCGTTCCCATCCCCTCCAACGCCGGAAAGCAGCTCAACAATGATGTTCACGCTGCTGCCACACCCGCACGCCGCCCCGTCGCCCCCAGCCCGCACGCCGTTGCTACCTACCTCTGCCGCAAGCCACGTCGGCTACCGGATAACGACCTCGCCGTCTTCACGTTGGACGGCTGCGCCGACACGTACTCCCTCGAGGGTCGGTCTTCGGAGGTCGCCATGGCGCCGTTGGGCCGTGGGGACGCGGCCGGCATCACCGCGCCTTGGCCTAATCTCCGGCGCTCGCGAGGATGGAAGTCGGGGCCGGCGTTCGCGGGTGAAAGCCGGGGTCGGAGCTCGCGGGTGGAGGTCGGGGGAGGCGCGCCGCAGGTGGAGGCCGGTGGCGGCGCTTGCCGGAGGTAGGAGAGGAGCATGTGCCGGCCGGAGTTTGCGCTCGTACTTGTGCTGACCGCCCATGGCCTTTGCGCTCCACTCGTTTCTTTTTTTGAAATTTAAACCACCTCATATATTAGGTCCGCAAGCCGCCTCATTAAAAACCTTCCAGCCCCCTCAGGTACCCTGGTATGGAAAAGAGTGCGTCTGGAACTTGCGGCCTGTCAATCAAATAATAGTTACATGATCTAGAAGAGTTTGAAGAATAAAGCTAGGGGGTTCATCGACCCAAATATACGAATTAAGAGAATTAAAACAAGTCCTAGCTATCTCATGGGCCACTTTATTTGCTTCTCGACGACAATGAAGGAACATGACCCTCCCAATTTGTCCCGCTTGGGCAATGATATCCGCATAAATGGCAGTTGCTTCATTCCAAATTCGGTCCGAACCAGAGCAAAGGTTAATTACTTCCAGAGCATCCGATTCAGCCTCCAAATCTGAATATCCTAGTTCTCTAGCCAATATCAGTCCTTGCTGCATTGCTAAAACCTCCGCAAACGAAGCTGATGGTACATGCGGTATAAACTTTGAAGACGCTGCAATGAACACACCATGCTTGTCCCTGATTACAGCTCCAGTTGCACCCGTTTTAGTCACAGAATCAAAAGCGGCATCAACATTTAGTTTCACTGCATTAGCTAACGGTCCCTCCCACCGTATCTTATGTCCAGCCGTGGTCAATCTGCCCTTAGCAGAATTAGCAGTAATTGCTTTAATAGAGTTTAGGCATTGTGTTTCAGGCGGAATTTGCTCACCGTGGGTTTGTCTCCGCCGACGGCAACTGCAATAATATCAATCACATTTATCAGATCATATCCTGGGAGTATAGTCTTCGGAGCCTTTAGCATGGACTCAAAAATTTGAGGTCCAGTTCTGTCCGTTATTGTATGTGAGTGCACAAAAGCTTCCAATCCGAGGCCCTTCCAAATACCTGCAGCTCGAGGGCAAGTAAACACCATATGCTTCCAATCTTCCGGTTCATTATTACAAATCGGGCAGATATTATCTGTGCCAATGTGCCGCTTAAAAAGGATATCTTTTAGAGGTAAAACCCCATGAAGAGATCTCCAGCAAAAAATCTTAACTTTAGCCGGGGTATTGAGCTTCCACAAGATTTTCCATGTCGGATTATTGATAGAAGTTCCAGAAATGAGGGAACGGCAAGTAACCCCATTAAACTGATGTTTCCACTCCACATGGTACGCGGAACGTACAGAAAATACTCCCGTGGTTGTGTGATGCCAGGAGATAAAGTCTTCAAAAGAGTTCTGGCTGAGAGGAATTTGTAATATACGCTGAGCATCGATCGCATGGAAATTAGAGGTAATTAACTCAGAATCCCAACTTCCAGTAGTTGGATCAATTAACTCTGAAACTTTTCTAAGGATACAATTCCCCCGAGGTGTCATTACTACGATCAGGACTGGAGGGGATCCATGGATCTTTCCAAATTTCAATTGCCTCACCATCGCCAACACGCCAGATGTACCCTCGTTTAAATGTTGAAAGTGCATTCTTTGCACTCCTCGTTTTTGGTGACTAATGACAACACAAAAGGTGGGATTAATGTTTGTGATGATCTATGCAGGTTTTAGAACAAGTGTACTAGTGTGTTTGATCACACTATGTTTTTAAGTGTCTGGAATTATCAGTACTGCATCCTTCAGATTTCAACCGGAAATCTAGGAGGAGATTTCCGGGGTCCGAAAATTTCCGGTCCCAATTCGGAAATTTCCGGCCAACTCAAGTTCTTCGCTAAGTCAAGAAATATAGCCAGTACTGGACTCAAGAACTTTTCGTTCGGAAATCCTTCAGGAAATTTGCCCGGAAATTTCCAGCCCGTGTCCGGAAATTTTCGAGTCGCCGAAGATTTTTCACCAAGTCCAGATTGTCAAGCGGTACTGCCTCTCAATGCCTTTCAGTCGGAATTTCAGGCGGAAATTTCAGGTGCCCGGAAATTTCCGATGGGAGTCCGGAAATTTCCGAGCTGCAAGATCAAGTTCATCGCCAAGTCAGAAGCTGAACTCGTACTGCCTTCAGTCGAAGATCCGTCGGAACTCCTCGCGGAGATTTCCGTAGCCCGGAAATTTCCGGTGGCCAGTCCGGAAATTTCCGGTCTTCAGTCTGGAAATTTCCGAACTCAACTCGGAAATTTCCGAGCTGGCGGCTGCACAACGGTCAGAATTCGGGGAGGGGTATAAATACCCCTCCACCTACCTCCAGCAGATTAGCTCTCAGATCCAGAACGCCCCCATTGCTGCTGAAGCTCATTTCTCATGTATCTTCGCATCTAGCCAACCAAATCCATTGATACTTGGAGATCCGAAGGAGAAGCCACCGATCTACATCGTCACCGAAGGGATTTCATTTCCCCCTCTATTTTTTGAGGGGATTCGAATCTAGGCCTACCTTTGTGGTTAGCTAGATTCATACATGTTGCTCTAGTTCCTTTGTGGATCCTTTGTGGATTTGACCTCTTGTGGTCTTGGTGAGAGTCCCCGATTCAGTTGTGGGTGTGTGCCTCACGGATTTGTACGGGACCTTCTCCGCCCTTAAAGGAGTCCTTAGTGGAAGGGTGGATTCGGACCTTGGTGGTCGAATTCACCGGAGAATAGGGTGAGGCCTTTGTGGCGTTGAGCTGACCTTTGTGGTTGCTCACACCCCTCCAACGGGACGTACACCCATGTGGTGGAACTCGGGATAAAATCGCCGTCTCCGTGTTCCCTTGGTTGTCTCGTTCCACTCTCCTCTACTGTGTTACTTGTTTTTCCTTATTGCATTGTTTCCTTTTGTCTAGCACCTTGTTTCACCTAGTAGCACATCTAGACAATTTACCCCCCCTCTAGGTGGATAACTTCCGTTCAAATGTCTGTATTCCTGCAACCAGACTTTGCCGAGTAAAGGAGGACCCAGCTTTCGGCCTAGCCTTTAGAATATCACCATCCGGATAGTATTTTGCCCGCAAAATTTGTGCACACACTGAGTTAGGCTTATCAATTAGCCTCCATACTTGCTTAGCTAGCATAGCAAGATTGAAAGAGTGCAAATCTCTAAACCCCATCCCACCTTCCGATTTTGGAAAGCAAAGCTTCCACCAAGCATACCAGTGCATCTTCTTCCCTTGTGCATTGTCACCCCACCAATACTGAGCTATGACATCTGTAATCTTCTTACAAATATTTTTGGGTAGCAGAAACACAGACATTGCGTAGACCGGAATGGCTTGAGCCACCGCTTTAAGGAGTATTTCTTTGCCACCAATTGATAGAAGTTTTTCCATCCATCCTTTTATTCTCTGCATAACCCTTTCAACGAAGTGTAAGAAACAATCACTTCGATCAGCACCAACTAAGGCCGGGAGCCCCAAGTATTTATCCGAGAGGGCTTCAGTGTTAATGTTTAGAGCATTGCAAATCTCAACCTTCACATCAACATTTGTGTTAAGACTAAAAAATATACTTGATTTAGCCACACTTACCAACTGTCCCGAATTTGCGCAGTAGGTGTCTAGCACTTGTTTCAACGAGATTGCATTGTTCAAATCTGCCTTCAAGAGAATCAAAGAATCATCAGCAAATAGTAGGTGTGATACTGATGGTGCATTTCTGCACACCTTGATCCCTTCAATGCCACCAATCTCCTCCGCATGTAACAAGCAACTTGATAATCCTTCTGCACATAAAAGAAACAAGTAGGGAGATAAAGGATCCCCCTGCCGAATACCTCTCGTGGGTTTAAACTCCTCAGAGAGCTCCGAGTTAACTCTAATAGAGTAGGAAACCGAAGTAACACACTCCATGATTAACTCAACCCATTGACTATCGAAACCCAATCTCAACATCATCTGTTTCAGAAAATTCCACTCTACCAAAACATTATCCGTAATTAGCCTTCCAGGGACGAAGGCACTTTGTGTAGGAGCAATAATATCAGGTAACAAGATCTTCAGTCTCGCTGCCAACATCTTGGATATGATTTTATACACCACATTACATAGGGAAATAGGCCGAAATTGTGAAACCTCTTCAGGCACATCCACTTTCGGAATTAAGACCACCACTGTCTCGTTCCAACCATCCGGAATTTTCTTTTTGTTTATAGCTTTCAGAACCGCAGCAGTAATTTCATTTCCTACCCGATGCCAGAATCTTTTGTAAAATAAGGCATGCAAGCCATCCGGCCCTGGAGCTTTTAGATCACCTATACTATGTAGTGCCTTTTTAACATCCTCTGCAATGTATGGAGCCAGCAGCCTTTCATTTATATCAGTAGTTACTCTAGGTACCACTTTCTCAAGAAATCCAGAATCAACAATCATATTGTCCGAGGAAAACAAGTTAGTGAAATAATTAAGAATGAGAGGTTTAACATGGTCCGTACCTTCCACAAAAGCACCCGTTGGGTCTTTCAATTGTTTAATCAAATTTCTTTTCCTCCTGGCCGTGGCATAATTGTGGAAAAAGCTTGTATTTTTATCTCCATTCTGGAGCCAGTTTGCGCGGGATCGCTGACACCATTTAATCTCCTCTTGTTCAAGCAAATTTTCAATTAAGCGAGCTATTTCAAACTTTTTTTGATCCTCATTTGGATTAATTGGGCCACGCATCAGCCTTTCCAATTCCTGTTGGGCTTGTCGTAACCTTTTTTTAGGCCCTTGAAGAATGGTTCTGTCCCAAGCATGCAACCCCTCATGCATCAATTTCAGCCGATCAAGGACAGGAAGTTGAACAGACGCTGATGTATTCCACTTGTCCTCGACAATTTCACGAAATCCATCTTCCTTAAACCACTTTGCTTCGAACTGACGTTGTTTTCTCCCTGGTACATGTGTAGGCATGGAATAGTAATCAGTATCCAACAACAAGGGTCTGTGATCCGAGTGATTGTACTCGAGGTGTAGAGTGGCAGGATTCGGATGCATTTGGTTCCAACTCGCATTTGCCAGACCTCTGTCCAATCTCTCCCTCATCGCACCTCTATGCCAGGTGAAACAGTCCCCAACAAAACCAGTATCCATTAGCTGACAATCATCTAGGGTATCACGGAAAGCTTTCATGAACCTTTCCGGTCTAACCCTTCCTCCTTCCTTCTCCGATGCATACAAAATTTCATTAAGGTTACCCATCAAAAGCCATGGTAGGGTATTAGACTGATGAATTGATCGGATCCTCTCCCAAGTTTTATATTTCTCCTCCCATTTAAATTCACCGTACATACCCGTAAATCTCCACTCCTTACTAGCATCCTCTACAATCCGCACATCAATATAATTAGGGCAAGCGAATATCTGGTAGACCTTGACCTCTTTTTTCCAAACCATAAGAACTCCACCTTTCCTTCCATCACTGGATTGTACAATAAGAAAATCCATTCCCATTTGACGACGAAGACACTCAGCTGGGTAACGATCAAGATGTGTTTCCGAGAGAAAGATCACATCCGGTTTTTGGCGCCTCAGGACATCCATCAGCGCTCGAATTGCCGCAGCGTTACCCAAGCCGCGGCAATTCCATACTAAGATCCTCATTGCGACCGGACAGGCTCTTCTCGAGAGCCTGCCGATCCTAGTGAAGAGGAGTCAGCTCCAGTCTTCGATCTTTTGTTCCTTTCTTTGTCACTTATCATTTTTTGGATTCCCTTCGGACATACTACAGGTGACTCGGTAACCATAGGAGTTTGTTCACCGTTTCCTGCATCTTCCATAGCAACATTCACATCAGCATTAAAATCGCCTAATAAATTTCTTTCAGAGCCCGAGTTAGCCGCACTCCTATCCTCCATGCTGACATCGGCCCCTTTCAAAGGACTAGTAGCGGTGTCTTTTAACTCATCTGAAATCACTTTACCATCCACATATGCTAGGGCATTGTGCCTCCAACTAGTTGTATTCGGATCCAACCGGCCACTAGAATCCACTCCTCTTCCTCTCGCAAAGGTCCCAATATTCTCAGCAAAACGACCACCGCGAGGACCCCTGCCTCTTCCACAGAAACTAGACCTGCCTCGTCCGTGCCATGTTTCCCAATCAGCTTTAAGCCAATCTCCCCATTTCAAATTCTCCTCCACGTGCTCCCCCGTCCCACATTCCAGGTGAGAGTGTCCGATATACCCACAAGCTGCACAGAAACGTGGCATTTTTTCATATTTCAGAAGGAATACTTCCCTCTTACCACCTCTGATCATGGAAACAAATCTCTCTAGCACCTTGCGGACATCCAACCTAACCTTTACTCTGACAAAGTTTCCTGCCCCTTGCACATCAGTTTGGGTCTCAATAACTTTACCCATCTTCGTCTCCACCAGATTGGTTAGTAGGGCATTATTCCGATACCCTACAGGCACCTTATGAATTTGGATCCACATTGAGAAGAAATTCAGGTCCATCGTATTCACATCAGACAGTCCATCATATTGTTCTATGCAAACAATTGATTGTCTAAACAACCACGGTCCTCCCTTTTCAACCTTTAACCAATCACCTAAGCAAAAACATTGGACAGTAAATAGATTATCCTCAAGATGTTGGAAGGTCACCTCACGGGCTGGACTCCATGCCACATTCATATGTTGCTCGAAGGTGGAGTGGCTGAAGGGATTTTCTGTATGAACCCTAGCTAAAGCCATCCACTTGATACCCTCTTTCGGAGCCCCCTCTACCTCTTCAAACACGATGTCATCAAACTCCTCTTCCTCAATTCCCAGCCGCTTCAACAGGTCATCAATCGCCTCCGCTTGTTTTGGTTCTGTTCCGCCACGCCAATTGCCTGAGCTTGCCGAAGACGCCGCCATCAGACCCACGAAATCAAAACCCTAGCCCTTGACAAAACCGGCGAGTAGTGCTTTGAGATCTTTCCGCCTTCTTGATCCGATCCTAAAAACCCACCCGGTCGTGGGGAGAGATTACAAATCGGGGTGAAACTCCTCTCCGGATCGGATCCAGAGATGGAGGCCAAAACCCTAGTCGCCTCCGCTTTCGCGAGAGCGCCAGGTCCTTTCGCGAGCTCGCTCCACTCGTTTCTTGGCTGCTGGCTGCGGGAGTGAAGGGATAAGGAGAGAGGGTGAAGGGATACGGAGAGAGAGAGGAAGAGATGGGTTTGGGATTGAGGCCATTAGATTTTAAAGTATCCAACGGTGGAGAGGTCCGATCCTGGAGAGGTCCGATCCGGGGACTCCGATTTTGACCAATGAAAACGCACATGACTTTGTGCTTTTAGGATATGAAGGGAAGTTGTCCACCTAGAGGGGGGGGGGGGGGGGGTGAATAGGTGGTGACCAAATTTTATAGCTTTTTCAGTTTTAAGCTTGCAAAAGTAAATTTACTAAAAGAGATACTAGATGAAGCAAGGTGCAGGACAAAGAAAAACAAAGCAATAAAGATAAGCAAATAACACAAGGAGGATAATGGAACGAGACAACCTAGGGAACAAGGAGACATCGATTTTATCCCGAGTTCCACCACATGGGTGTACGTCTCGTTGGAGGGGTGTGAGCAACCACCAAGGTTAGCTCAACGCCACAAAGGCCTCACCCTATTCTCCGGTGTATTCGACCACCAAGGTCCGAATCCACTCTTCCACTAAGGACTCCTTTAAGGGCGGAGAAGGTCCCGTACAAATTCGTGAGGCACACACCCACAACTGAATTGGGGGCTCTCACCAAGACCACAACAGGTCAATTCCACAAAGGATCCACAAAGGAGTAAGAAACAACAAGGTAGAATCTAGCTATCCACAAAGGAAACCCTAGATTCGTGTCCCCTCAAGATAGGGAGGGGGAAAGTGAAATTCCTTCGGTGGCGATGTAGATCGGGGTCTTCTCCTTCGGATCTCCAACTATCATTGGATTTGGTTGGCTAGATAGGGAGATCCATGGAAAATGAGCTCCAGCAGCAATGGGGTGATTTGGATCTTGGAGAGCTGAAGTGCTGGAGGTAGGTGGAGGGGTATTTATACCCCTCCCCGAGATCTGACCGTTTGCAGCCGCCAGCTCGGAAATTTCCGGGTCAAGTTCGGAAATTTCCGGACTGAAGACCGGAAATTTCCGGACTGACACCCGGAAATTTCCGGGCATCGGAAATCTCCGGCGAGGGGTTCAGCTTCTGACTTGGCGATGATCTTGATCGAGCAGCTCGGAAATTTCCGGACCTCCATCGGAAATTTCCGGGCACCTGAAATTTCCGCCTGAAATTCCGACTGTGAGGTTCTGGGAGGCAGTACTGCTTGACAATCTGGACTTGGTGAAAAATCTTCGGTGACTCGGAAATCTCCGGACACCATCCGGAAATTTCCGGACACAGAAGCATTTCCGACTGAAAAACTCTGAATGCCAGTACTGCTTCAAATAAGGACTTGGTGAAGAATTCTTCAGTGACTCGGAAATTTCCGGGTGAAGCCCGGAAATTTCCGGGTACCTGAAATTTCCTGTAGGATTTCCGACTGAATAAATAAGGATCCAGTACTAAAATATATACCTGTTCTAGAACCTGCATAAGACATCACAAACATTAAATCCACCTTTTGTGTTGTCACTTGTCACCAAAAAACAGGAAGTGCAAAGAATGCACTTTCAATCTCCCCCTTTTTGGTGAATGATGACAACACAAAAAGAGAGCGGATTTGCAAAATATAGACGGGCTCCCCCTAAGCGTGTGCATTATCTTTGGGATGTTCTTGAATACAAAATGCACACAACTTAGGATCACTGCTCCCCCTAGATTTTACAAACCACGCAAGCAACGAAAATATACCCACAAATACAAAGTAGCATGCAAAGTTTACCAAATTTAACTAGCTATTACAATAGGAGTTTAAGAGTTCCGCATGTCTCACAAACATGAAACTAAAGAAGTCCAAATGATAAGAATAGGGAGCACTCGAACAAAGCATCCGAGAAAAAGGAAGATGTGCTCCCTCCCAAGCAAATCCCGTGAGTCCTATGAGATACTTCTCCCCCTTTGGCATCAAGATACCAAAAAGGGAAGAAGTAGCTACTAGCGTCCCGAGACTCAAGAGTCGGAATCTGAACTGTGCTCCTCCTCCTCAACATCATCAGCTGCTGGATCCACCTCGATATCCTCAGGCACTATGGTGTCCCATGTGAATCCAACGGAGTCTTCAGAATTCCACTCAGCATATGGTACTATGGGCCTCAGTGGTCTCTTTGGAGGTGGCATCTGCAAATGAGCTCGAATTTCTTCCTGCTGCTTGAGAATGCGGTGGTTCTGCTGGTAGATGGCATAGTTCTCACTGTGAATGCAGCAGTTCATGTTCAAAACCTTCTCCATGGCTCGAACAATCCAAGGGCGACTCTTCTTTTCAGCTTTCTTGATGTTGTGGCGGCGTGGTTGGCGAGTGGGACCACCAAACACATCATCCTCATCGATCTCTTGAAGTGTAGCTTGCTTTTGTACCACATGAGCTTTCTTTTGAACAAGGTTGGCAGCTGTGTGGGGAATGCATCCAAGAGCACTATCCATATCGCCGCCATCTTCCTCAGATAACTGGTACTTGCGCTTGATGAGAAGCATCACATATGGAGCATAGGGGGGAACTTTCCTCTCAAAGATGGCTTGACTCATTTCTTGAAAAATGAAATCCATGATATCAATCTTGTACTCTTCCTTGTCCAGCTCATACTCTCCAACAAAGGCTTCATGAGCTTTGGCCATCAAGTTCACGAGACCGCCAGCGATGTTGTCAGCATTGCCTGCAATGGGAGCAATGGTGTGGCGGAACATGCGAAGGAGAATATCATACGTTGGCAGCAAACCATGCTGCGAGCCAATCTCTCCACCAGGCATATATAGATCAGACATGGCGTTCTTGTTGTAGGCCACGCCCTGAAGATGCATCCTTTCGCCAGCTGCCACAGAGCTCCCACTGAAGGGACAGCCAAGAATCCTGGCAAACTCTCGGAAAGAGGAGGTCAAGCGCTGTGTGCCAGTCATCCATGTCATGCCAATATCTTCTGAATTGTCAAAAACAACGGTCGCATAGAACTGATGAATGATGGACACGTTGTAGCTGCACTCAGTCTCCATGAGATGCTCCAAACCCAGCACCCTGTAAACCTGAACAGCTCCCCCAAAGTAATCTGCCTTCTTCATGAGCTTGTCGAAGTTGATCCATCTCATCGGGCAAACTGGCGCTTTACTAGAGAACTTGAGATATACCTCACGATACAGCCACGCCATCTCTGTGCAGAAGAACTTGGGATCATCCTGGTCAGCCCCATAGGACAGCTCACTGCGCCACTTGCGAAAGCTAGCCTTGTTGAAATCTGAAAGTTGAAGCTCGGGCTTCTTCTTCTTGTTAGCCCCAGTTGATTTTCTGAGCTGTGCAGCAGGAGGGAGCTCACTCTCATCACTTGAAGGATCACTAGGTGGCCGAGAGTGAACCCCTTTCGGACGACTAGCCATGGACTTGATGCGACCTCCTCGTGTAGAAGAACCTGCAAACAAACAGCATAGAGCAGGTAGAAAGCAAGTGGGATAAGCACTCATGTCCAGGAAGGCGTAGGAAAAAGTACACGAGCCGTTAAAAATTCACAGAACTTGTCTGTTTTTCAGAATTTTGGACAGGCCGGAGATTTCCGAGTCAGGTCCGGAAATTCGGAAATTTCCGAGTCTGAACCGGAAATTTCCGGTCTGCACGAAATTTTTGAAAAACTGAACCAAATCTGTGAACGAAAAACAGATCTGTGCACGAGGAAGGTAGATCAAGCCTAGAGGAGCAGTTCTACCAAAGGAAACCAGCAACAACCTCCTAAATCGGCTAGGTTAAACGAAAATAGATCTCGTCCTAGATTTGAAATAAGAGGAGTTACCGGTAGACATGGTGAAAACCGTGCGGATGAAAGCGATCCCCGCGGCGAGGAGAAGCAGATCCGGCAAAGAACCGGAAAGATCGACGGAGAAACGGCCCGGGGGTGGATCGAGGAAGATCTTCTTCTCAGGCTAGGAGAGAGAACGAAGGGACACGGGGTGGATGAACTGTTCTGTTCGAACAGCCCACCCGTGCCCTATTTATAGCCGGAGAAGTTTGAGTCGGAAATTTCCGGACCTAGGTTCGGAAATTTCCGGACCCCGGAAATTTCCGGCACTATTTCCGGTTCAAAACACGATATATCCAGTACCGAGTTTGGAAACGGACTTAGTGCGGAAATTGACAGAGTCATCGGAAATTTTCGGACTTGGTTCGGAAATTTCCGGGCCCCGGAAATTTCCGGCTCTATTTCCGGTTCAAATTCAGCAGAGTGCAGTGCCGAATTTGAAAAGGACTTTGGCGCCGAGAAATTTCAGGGACCGGATATTTCCGAGTCACACTCGGAAATTTCCGGTCACCGGAAATTTCAGAGACTATTTCCGGTCAAAATCCAGCAAGGTGCAGTGCTGAGTTTTGAAAGGACTTAGTGTCGAAAATTTCTAGTAATTCGGAAATTTCCGAGGGTGGCTCGGAGATTTCCGCCCAACAAAACAGCAAAAGGATACAAATGGACATGAGTGAGAATTAAGCAAGTCTTGAGAGGGAGAAAGGCTTGGGATAGAGAAGCAAACTGTCGATGGTACTTCACACTCAAATTGCAAAACCAATAAAACACAAGAACTACCAACTTGAGTGTGTTTTCCACAAGAGCCCAAAAAGCAAATGAAATCCAAGAATAAAAACCAAATGAAATCCAACTCTTCCAAAGGAGGAGGTGGTGGCCGAAGCCACCGTGTATGAGATTATAGCATGGCACCGCGAAGATGTATCTTGGGTCCATAACTACTACTCATCATTTAAGCTCACAAATTATGGATTAATTTGAAGTTTATCAATGATTCATTGCTATATGCATAATAGGGGGAGGAAGAATCCAATGTATTAGGAAAATACTCCCCCTAAGTCCATGCGTACATCTACACCTAATAGAGCATTAAACGTTGATGTGTGTGCACCATTATCAGGCCAAAGTCCGAGAATCCACGATATTTAACTCATTCCTCAAGTAACAAAACCGGGCTTCGTCAAGGGGCTTCGTGAAGATATCTGCCAATTGATCCTTTGTCCCAACATAAGAGAGGTCGATGTCTCCTCTTGCCACGTGATCTCGAATGAAGTGGTGGCGAATCTCAATATGCTTGGTCCTTGAGTGTTGCACCGGATTATAGGCGATCTTGATGGCACTCTCATTATCACAGAGGAGCGGCACTTTGTCCAAATGGACCCCGTAATCCTTTAAAGTTTGCCGCATCCAAAGGAGTTGAGTACACCCACTTGCGGCGGCGACATATTCGGCCTCCGCGGTGGAGAGAGAGATGCAATTTTGCTTCTTCGAGGACCAACTCACCAATGATCTTCCAATGAATTGACAAGTTCCCGAGGTAGACTTTCTATCATCCTTGTCACCCGCCCAATCGGAGTCGGTGTACCCACAAAGAGACAAGGTGCCATCTTTGGGGTACCACAACTCATAGCTTGGAGTATGAATCAAATACCGGAAGATTCTCTTGATAGCCACTTGGTGACTTTCCTTAGGCGCGGCTTGGTAACGTGCACACATGAACGGACAGATGTCGCCTAGAGGGGGGGGGGGGGGGGGGGGTGAATAGGCGATTAAAAACTTTTTCCGGGGAGCCGGAATTTCCGAGCCAAGATGGACCGGAAATTCCGGTATGCTTGATAAAGGCGGAATAAAACTAGTGTTTTACTTTAGCAAGCATACAACCTAAATATACTAGGTTCACCTATGTGCACCAACAACTTATGCTAAGCAATACAAGTAACAAGGTGATAGCAAGATATATATATGACTTCAAGCACGAAGGCTATCACAATGTAAAGTGCATAAGTAAAGAGCTCGGGTATAGAAATAACCGAGGCACGCGGAGACGAGGATGTATTCCCGAGTTCCACCCAAAGGGTGTACGTCTCGTTGGAGAGGTGTGCGCAACCACAACAGGTTAGCCGCAACGCCACCAAGGCTCACCTTCTTCTCCTGATGAACTCAACCACAAAAGGTTGCGAGTTCACCTTCCACTATTGATCCCCTTTTGGGCGGAGATCGAATCCCTTACAACAATCTTGAGGCACACACCCACAACTTAATTGGGGGCTCCCAAGTCTTGAGGCACACACCCACAACTTAATTGGGGGCTCTCAAGTGACCACAAAAGGTCTTGACCACAAAAGGTCTTGGCCACAAAAGGCCGGCCACAAAAGGCGTCTAGGGTCCAATGACCCAAGAGTAACAAGCTCACAAGTATCACCACCACGAATCCTCGTGGAGGGCTCAAACCGATGCAAATGCAATGGCAAGAGCACACGAAGTGCTCAAGTCCTTCACTCTCAAATTCCAACAAAGCAACAAATGCTTATGGGGGAATAAGAGAGGAAGAACACAAGAAACCACAAAGGAGTCAAATCCTTCACTCCCAAATCCCACCAAAAGCAACTAATGCTTATGGGGGGAGAAGAGAGGAAGAACAAAGAGAAGAACCACAAAGGAACTCCAAGATCTAGATCCACTAGGTTCCCCTCACTTAGAGGAGAGATGGATTGGTAGGATTGTAGATCTAGATCTCCTCTCAACTTTCCCTAAAGAATATGCAAGAATCTATGGAGGGATTGAGAGGGAAGTGAGCTTTCCAAGGTCAACAATGGAGTAGGAGAGAGGGGAAAGTCGTGCTGCCTTGGATTTGCTGAGGAAGAAGAAGGGGAGGGGTATTTATACCTCTCCAGGAAATATAGCCGTTGGCTGTTTCGAAACTCGGAAATTCCGGTATAAGTGAGACTCGGAAATTCCGGTCAACCGGAAATTCCGAGTCCATGAAATTTCCGAGCTGAAATTCCGGCTGGAGTCAGAACCAAAACCAAACTTTCCTTAGCCGTTTTCGCGAGGCTCTTTGAGGGCAACTCGGAAATTCCGGGTCATCAAAATATCCGACCACAATTTCCGGTTGAGTCCAGCACCTCTTTTCCTTCTTTCCTTAGCCGATTTCTTGGACGAGTTGGGGAACCGGAAATTCCGGTGGAACGAAATATCCGGCCCCAATAATCCGGTTCAGAACAGCCAAACTAAAACCGCTATAACTTTTGCAAATGAACTCCGAATGAGGTGAAACCAACTTTGTTGGAAAGATAGCGACGAGCACAGGGCTATTGCATCCCATAAATAGAGCAAAGTCACCACACATGGCAAGGTGTGGGACTTTCCTCATGGTCGAACCGGCAATATTTCCGCCACCGAAAACGCAAGAAGTTTGCCAAAGTAAAACCGTTTTCGAAGCACTTGGGCTTGTCATGAGGAACACGACAAGCACCAAAACCCAACATCCAAAATACAACAAGATGAACGAATGAAATCCCGATTTGGATGATCTAGAGCTTGGCATGAAGATGAACCAAGCTCTAATTCCTCACATGGATAAAAGCCAAATAAGAACCAAGAAATATGATATGCCAAGTATGCAAAGGTTTGAGCTCTCCACAAATATGCGATCAAGTTACTCACTCGAGAGCCCCTCTTGATAGTACGCCTATCTATCCTATAACCCGGTCTCCACAAACTACATGAGACCGGTAGAAAAGAAAACCTATCAAGATCATACCTTTGCCTTGAGCATTCCACTTGAGCTAGATGATGACTATCTTGATCTCTTCAAGTGGATCTTCTTTCTTGATTGCGCGTCCAAGCACATGCTTGATGAAGACTTCTCCAAATACTCCCCCATACACATAATGGGAGAGTCTCGCTAAGCTCCGTCTTCATGTATCCATCGCAAGCACCAAGCATAGGATATCTTCAAGAGTCTTCTCTTGGTCTTGCACATCTCAACTTCAACACATGACCATCCACCATATACATCATGGAATGGAACCTTGGTCATCAAATAAGCTTCAAGAGTCCAACACATGAACTCCACTATTCTCATGGACACGATCTATAAGATATCTCAATGCAAGCATTAGTCCATAGAGATTGTCATATAATTACCAAAACCACACATGAGGGAAAATGCTCTTTCAATCTCCCCCATTTTGGTAATTGATGACAATCTCTTTTGAGAGGGTTAATAATATGGAATTTAACGAACAAGAGTGGTTGTACTAACATCAAATACTACAAAGGTATGTGATGTTAGTCCATCCACATATATAGTGCAAACTCCCCCATAATTTATGCACGTGTGTATGAACATGAATTCATTGCATATATTGTCAACCATTACCGATGGTGGAGTTTCCACTATATATAAAACCAAGCAACGAATGCAAAGGCCAATAGCAAAGTACAAAGCCAATTCCATACAACCCTCCAAAACTTCTCCCCCATTGGCAACGATTGCCGAAATGGGCGAAAAGATTTAGAAGGACAACATAATAAGATCTCCTTCATAAAGTGTGCATTTCTCATAATGTGAGTGAAATCAAATGCACATATCCAATGACGAATAGATGGAGGGGGTCAAACTATATTGAGGATCCAACGATTGCACAAGAAAGATAACAATTGAAATCCACTAGAAGGATACCAATTGCAAAAGAAAAGATGCATTCACAAAGAAGCAAGCAATCAAAGGATCCAAGAAAAACAATTGAGCACAAGAAGATATTATGATAAGATCAACCAAGTGTTCTAAAAATAAAGAGGGAACTCCCCAAGGTACATGCACAATGAAAGATTTGTATTTCAATATAGTGTGCATAACATGGAATCCTCACTCCCTCCTAGATAATTTTGAACACAGACAAATGTTGAGCAACAAGAGAAAGAAGTGATAAATGAAGACTTGCTCAAACAAGAAAGGATGGGTGTGACATGGAAATACATTTTAGGAGACTAAAACAAGGATGAGCTAAGGCATCACTATAGTCTTTCAAAATATGAGGCACATAGTGCATATCATGTATTTCGCATACAATGCACACCAAAGAGGATACATCACATAGGACCACAAGCTTATTAAGAGGCAATGTGATTCCAATAGAAAAACAAAGCTTGTGCCTTTTAGCGATCACCAAAGAATCAAGAAAGTAATAAAAGGTGATCACTAAAGATTTTGAATACCAATTAAAGACGTAACTACTCTCATGTGTATAAGTTTCTAGGTAGACACTAAGTCAATCAAAGAAACATGCACACACAAAACTAGGTACAA
Source organism: Poa annua (assembly GCA_026929855.1). Lineage (NCBI taxonomy): Eukaryota > Viridiplantae > Streptophyta > Magnoliopsida > Poales > Poaceae > Poa > Poa annua. The sequence continues at coordinate 87,962,182 of CM049437.1, read as the reverse complement.
GGTAAAAACATGATATCCAAGAGGAAGTCATAAACACACCGATAAGATTTTTGCTTAAAAGCAAAGCACATAGCTCAAATTAATCTTAAAGGGTATAGATGAACTTCCAACACCAAATTCTCAAAGCATCACAAATACCCACATAGGATAAGTGATAGTTGGGATGCTTCGAGAAAGATAACAAATATCACATAAGGCAAATGATTTTGAGAATTCATCAATATTGCACATGAGAGACTTTGAAGAAGATTTGCTAGATTAACATATTGGGGATCGGTGAATCATGAAAATGATTATATATATTCCCCTTGATGTGTAATCATCCCGGCTTACTCACATTTGCAATGACGATGTTTTTGAAAGGAACTTTGCAAAAACCATATCAAATGCAACCTAGAGATACTCATGCCAAAGAGCAACCTACACAAGGTTTGAGAGCTAGAACTATATGCATGAGTTAGATACTTGTTACCGAGATAGCATTGACGGTGTAGAAGATGAGAGTTCACAATCATCCAAGCTTGGCTCCAAGAAGCACATGGTGAAGACATCTTCTTTAATATGAGACAAGCTTCCAATGCATCTCCCATGTACCTAAAACAAGTCAAGTACACTATGGTACCCAAACTAATTGAGTCCAAAGTAGTTAGACCAACTACAATACATAGGACAAACTCCACATAAATATGTGCACATTGATATGAAATAGAATTTCATGCACATTTTAGCCATTTAGGATTTGATGGAGTTTATCCTATATATTGGATCAAGGAAAGTAAGCATGCCACAAGATATACAAATAGTAAATATGCATGCACAAAACTTTCAAGAACCAAATGAGATACAATTTGGACAAAACACCAATTAAATCAAGAAGCTACACATGAGTGTGGCAAGAGAAAGATTTGTCCACATTATATCAAAGACTCAAATCAACATATGATTGGAGAAACCAATTTGAAAAGATATCAAATGAAAACAAGGTCAAGGCTAAACCAATGAGCATAAGAAATAAATTAAACAAACATGCTCGAAGGTTTATCTCATCCAAGAAGGTAGACTAAGGACCATGGGATGAGATAGCCAACTCCACAAAGAAGAGTAAGGTTCCAACAAATAACCAAGCCCTCTACACTTTTCATGATGGCACAAAGTACCAAGACGAAAAATGTTTGTCTTTCAAAGAGACATGTCATCGGGATCAAATACCAATTGAAGATAACTAATGTTATAAAGCATATAGGATTGCTCCCCCAAGATTCGTGCATTCTTTATGATCTTGTATATGAATACAAAATGCACACAAATGAGATCATCACTCTCCATATACATTGTTAAAACATTAGTCATGTTCAAGAAGAGCAATAAGATACCAAACCAATTTTAAAGAATGGTGTTCTAAAGAGTATAGAGTAGCTTCCCCATGATTAGTGCATTTTTAAGATCTTGTATGTAAATACAGAATGCACACGAGTGGGATCATTACCCTCCATATATCTTTTTGAACACAAAGTTCAAGAAAATCAATAAGACCCGATATCAAATAAAAGGATGATGATCTACTCAATGTAGGATAGCTTCCCCAAGAATAGTGCATTACTTAGAATTAAGACTTTTTGAGTGTAAATGCACAAGAATGGGATCCTTGCTTTTCCTAACTCAAGAAAGCACAACACAAATTATGAGTAGAGCAACAAACGATCCAAAGGTAAATGACAAAAGGGTGGTTAGACCAAAACAAGATTTGACGATAAAATAAGACAATTTAGGAACAATAGCCAATGTGAAGATGATCAATAAATTTACCACAAATAAAATTATCACTTGTCAAGGACAATGATTGTATGGAGATAGTTCTCGGTGGTACATGACATATATGTATTCAAGATCATATTCACAAAACATAAGCATGTGGCAAAATAAAAGAATTGAAAAACATGCTTATTTAGAGATTCTTGATGGCTTCAAATAATCGATGATCATACTAAGTATCAAGAAACTCTCTCACAAACAAGATACCAAAAGATGGGTGAACAAAAAGCATTTAAGCAAATATGGAACTTGTTTGAGTACCATGCCACCTAGGAACAAGATAATCAAAATATCAACTCTAGGTGACACTACCTCACATGTTCACATTTTCTAGGCTTGTAATATGCACATAGCTTATTACTCCCCCATAATGTGATAATCCATTCTTTTTAACAAGAGGCAAACGAAATCTAAGAGATAATTAATGGACATTAGAAATTGAATTTCTCATGAGTGAGACGTACCACAAAGAGAGTAGATAACATTGATATATCACCACTAAGTGGTAGTCCTCATGAATACACATTTTAGGATAGTGAGTTACCAAAAAGCACATCACTCCCCCAAAATGGGATAGTCCATTAATATCCTTATAAGAGCCAATTAAGATGAAAGCAAATAGACAAGAGGCTCAAAACATACATGGTGTGCAAACCAACATACACAAGCTTGATTACTCAACATAAGTAAGTATAGTGCACATCACATACAAACACAAGTAAGGTACAAAACCAAACACATGCAAGGGTGCAAATAACTTTCAATATATATATATGAATTAAATACAAGTTACCGCAAGGAGGAGCATTGGATATATGCTAAGACAATATAATCCACTTGACTTGACTTGAGATAATATGGATGATGAAGATCCCTTAATTCTTCATGATGTAGTCAAGTCTCCAATGTCCTCCACGAACACCTATTGATCAAGTTTTAGCTTGTTGGTCCCCAACCAAGTTGGGTCCTAAGAGGTTAGTCACAATAGGCTTGGCAACCCAAATGGTTCTTTTCTTGACACCATTTTGAGTACCAACAAATTTGGCAAACACATTGCCAACCTTATCCTTCCTAAGAGAATGAACATGATCAATTATAGTGGGGTTGGATAAGGTACCGTGAGTGCATGAAGAAGCAAAGTGATCCTTCCCCCGACAATTGTAGCAAAGTCGGCTTTTACCTTTCTTCTTGGGAAGGGGAGGTTCTTCAACTTGGGAAGCTTGAGTTTGGACTTGAGGTAGCTTCCCTTGTTGCTTCTTGCTAAGAGGCTTCTTCTTCAATGGGCAAGATCTAACATGGTGCCCTTCAACCTTGCACTTGAAGCACACAATCTTGGCCGAATCACTAACTTGTTCTTGGCCCTTCTTCTTGATGAACTTGTGCTTCAACTTGACATTGGACTTGTTCTTGTTATTGGAGTTGAATCCAAGTCCACTCTTGTCATGAGGAAGTTGTTGCACTCTCAACATGTTGTCGAGGGTGGACTTACCTTCATGACACTTCTTCAAGTCTTTCTTCAAAGAAGTGACTTGTGCCTTGAGCTCTTTGAGTTCCTCTACATGGTTAGTTTCAACACACATACTAGAGGAAGTAGATGCTACATTGTTAGAGCAACAAGGCAAGGAGTGTAATTCATCACAAGATTTAGCAATAGTATGTGATGTAGAATTACTAGTACTAGCACATTGCAATAAAGCATTAGTAGTAGACGTTGTGCTAGTGTCCTCAAGAGCCTCACAAGATGTTACCTTCATAGTGACCGCCTCATGAGCTAACTTTAGCCTAGCATGGGATGCTAGAAGATCCTCATTAGAGCTAAAAAGCTTTTCATGAGTTTCTTCCAACTTCCCATACTTACTTGTTAGCAAATCAAGTTGAGCCCTTAGCTCAACATTCTCCTTCAAAATAGATGCTTCACATGAAGTGGAGTTAGTAGCACAAGCATCATTAACATTAGAAATGGAAGAAGACAACATGACAAGCTTATTATTTAACTTAGCATTTTCTTTACTAAGCACATTACATTTAGCAATAGCATGGTCATGTTCTTTAGTGAGTTTAGCAATTATGGAGTTATGAGACTCCATGATAGTTTCAAGTTGCTCTTGAAGGTGAGCATTAGTTTCTTGTTCATCTTCTAGAGATGATTGAAGAGATACCTTTTCATGGGCATCTTCTCTCTCAATCTCACCTTTTAGCTCAAGAACATCCTCAAGCTCACCTATACGGCTCATAAGAAGGCCAAAGTGTTTCTTGCCAACTCCTTGCAAGTTAGTCATGAAATTATCAAATGCAATAATTTCTTGTTTGATTTCAAGACTAGTATCATCATCATCATCATCATCCTCATCATCATCATGAGATGTATTGGAATTCAAGTTAGGAGATACCTTAGACTCCTTAGCCATAAGGCAAATGAGAGTAGTGGATGAAGATAATGAAGAGTTACTTGAAACACCATTGAGGTCCATGTCTTGTTCCAACAATTGTTGGGATTCCTTTACATTGTTAGCCAAACAAGTACTAGAGGAAATAGAAACATTTTGATCATGGCAACAAGACAAGGAAAGCATATCATCATGAGATTTAGTTAAGCAACTACTACATGATATGCAAGGACTATCAACACTAGCATTTATGACATTTGAAGTGCTAGAGGTGTTTAAGTCCAAAGATAGAGCATTGCAATAAGATGGGTAAGAAGTATAGTTAATAGTGGATTCACCATCAAGAATGCAATTTCTATCACCACTCACCATATCATTACCTTGTGGCAAACCACATGTCGGTGAAGCGGAGGAAGACGTGAGCTCATCACGTCCGGATGTGGAAGGAAGACAATCATCCTTGGAAATGTTGGACACCTCATATATATCTTGAAGTTTTGTCCATAATTCATGAGCGCTCCGAAAAGGCATGATTGACGCAAGGACTACATCGCTCAAAGCACATATGAGACCATTAGATGCTAGAGTATCGAGATAAGAGTTTTTCTCATCCTCTAAAGATAATTCTTGTGAATCCTTTGGAGGAGAAAAACCCATATCTACAATACTCTCTAAATTTGAACCCATGTCTCTAAAAAGATTAAGCATGCGAATTTTCCAAACATCATAATTTGTGCCATCGAATCTATAAGTGGGATTGTGCACTAGATCTCTAAACGACATCTTTATCTCTAGGCGGTTAGTCCTAATAATGAGATAACCTGGCTCTGATACCAATTGAACGGACAGATGTCGCCTAGAGGGGGGGGGGGGGGGGGTGAATAGGCAATTAAAAACTTTTTCCGGGGAGCCGGAATTTCCGAGCCAAGATGGACCGGAAATTCCGGTATGCTTGATAAAGGCGGAATAAAACTAGTGTTTTACTTTAGCAAGCATACAACCTAAATATACTAGGTTCACCTATGTGCACCAACAACTTATGCTAAGCAATACAAGTAACAAGGTGATAGCAAGATATATATATGACTTCAAGCACGAAGGCTATCACAATGTAAAGTGCATAAGTAAAGAGCTCGGGTATAGAAATAACCGAGGCACGCGGAGACGAGGATGTATTCCCGAGTTCCACCCAAAGGGTGTACGTCTCGTTGGAGAGGTGTGCGCAACCACAACAGGTTAGCCGCAACGCCACCAAGGCTCACCTTCTTCTCCTGATGAACTCAACCACAAAAGGTTGCGAGTTCACCTTCCACTATTGATCCCCTTTTGGGCGGAGATCGAATCCCTTACAACAATCTTGAGGCACACACCCACAACTTAATTGGGGGCTCCCAAGTCTTGAGGCACACACCCACAACTTAATTGGGGGCTCTCAAGTGACCACAAAAGGTCTTGACCACAAAAGGTCTTGGCCACAAAAGGCCGGCCACAAAAGGCGTCTAGGGTCCAATGACCCAAGAGTAACAAGCTCACAAGTATCACCACCACGAATCCTCGTGGAGGGCTCAAACCGATGCAAATGCAATGGCAAGAGCACACGAAGTGCTCAAGTCCTTCACTCTCAAATTCCAACAAAGCAACAAATGCTTATGGGGGAATAAGAGAGGAAGAACACAAGAAACCACAAAGGAGTCAAATCCTTCACTCCCAAATCCCACCAAAAGCAACTAATGCTTATGGGGGGAGAAGAGAGGAAGAACAAAGAGAAGAACCACAAAGGAACTCCAAGATCTAGATCCACTAGGTTCCCCTCACTTAGAGGAGAGATGGATTGGTAGGATTGTAGATCTAGATCTCCTCTCAACTTTCCCTAAAGAATATGCAAGAATCTATGGAGGGATTGAGAGGGAAGTGAGCTTTCCAAGGTCAACAATGGAGTAGGAGAGAGGGGAAAGTCGTGCTGCCTTGGATTTGCTGAGGAAGAAGAAGGGGAGGGGTATTTATACCTCTCCAGGAAATATAGCCGTTGGCTGTTTCGAAACTCGGAAATTCCGGTATAAGTGAGACTCGGAAATTCCGGTCAACCGGAAATTCCGAGTCCATGAAATTTCCGAGCTGAAATTCCGGCTGGAGTCAGAACCAAAACCAAACTTTCCTTAGCCGTTTTCGCGAGGCTCTTTGAGGGCAACTCGGAAATTCCGGGTCATCAAAATATCCGACCACAATTTCCGGTTGAGTCCAGCACCTCTTTTCCTTCTTTCCTTAGCCGATTTCTTGGACGAGTTGGGGAACCGGAAATTCCGGTGGAACGAAATATCCGGCCCCAATAATCCGGTTCAGAACAGCCAAACTAAAACCGCTATAACTTTTGCAAATGAACTCCGAATGAGGTGAAACCAACTTTGTTGGAAAGATAGCGACGAGCACAGGGCTATTGCATCCCATAAATAGAGCAAAGTCACCACACATGGCAAGGTGTGGGACTTTCCTCATGGTCGAACCGGCAATATTTCCGCCACCGAAAACGCAAGAAGTTTGCCAAAGTAAAACCGTTTTCGAAGCACTTGGGCTTGTCATGAGGAACACGACAAGCACCAAAACCCAACATCCAAAATACAACAAGATGAACGAATGAAATCCCGATTTGGATGATCTAGAGCTTGGCATGAAGATGAACCAAGCTCTAATTCCTCACATGGATAAAAGCCAAATAAGAACCAAGAAATATGATATGCCAAGTATGCAAAGGTTTGAGCTCTCCACAAATATGCGATCAAGTTACTCACTCGAGAGCCCCTCTTGATAGTACGCCTATCTATCCTATAACCCGGTCTCCACAAACTACATGAGACCGGTAGAAAAGAAAACCTATCAAGATCATACCTTTGCCTTGAGCATTCCACTTGAGCTAGATGATGACTATCTTGATCTCTTCAAGTGGATCTTCTTTCTTGATTGCGCGTCCAAGCACATGCTTGATGAAGACTTCTCCAAATACTCCCCCATACACATAATGGGAGAGTCTCGCTAAGCTCCGTCTTCATGTATCCATCGCAAGCACCAAGCATAGGATATCTTCAAGAGTCTTCTCTTGGTCTTGCACATCTCAACTTCAACACATGACCATCCACCATATACATCATGGAATGGAACCTTGGTCATCAAATAAGCTTCAAGAGTCCAACACATGAACTCCACTATTCTCATGGACACGATCTATAAGATATCTCAATGCAAGCATTAGTCCATAGAGATTGTCATATAATTACCAAAACCACACATGAGGGAAAATGCTCTTTCAACACACTCCAACGCTTAACACTATATCCGGCCTAGATGCACAAAGGTAAAGAAGAGACCCAATCATAGATCGATATACCTTTTGGTCTACCTCTTTACCATTAGGGTTAAGCTCGAGGTGGCACTTGGTTTGCATAGGAGTAGCGGCGCCCTTTAGATCGAGGAGCTTGAATCTCTTGAGCATATCTTGAATGTACTTGGCTTGACAAATAAATGTTCCTTCTCTCAATTGCTTGATCTCAAAACCAAGAAAGAAGCTAAGTTCACCCATCATAGACATCTCGAACTTGTCGGTCATAAGCTTGGCGAACTCTTCATTAAAAGAGAGATTAGTAGAACCGAAGATAATATCATCAACATATAATTGACAAATGAAGAGTGAAGGGAATATGCCCTAGAGGCACTTAATAAAGATAGTTTATTGGTTATATTCCAATTGTTCATTATATGTTTTATACCATGCTATAACTGTATTAAGCGGAAACATTAATACACGTGTGGTAGATAAACAACCAGGTCCCTAGTTGCCTCTGCTGAGACTAGTTTCATTGCGCGATTGATGATCGAGGTTTCCCGATCATGAGACATGGCGTCTGTCGGCAATGGAGTCATATCGTTAGGTGGAACGATGTGATGGACTTACCCACAATTTGTAGGACATAGTCATTATGCCTTTGACCGTGAGACCAACTCTTATTGTTATTCCTGGAAGATACTTTGATCGCACCAAACGTCATATCTTATAGAGTGTGACAATAACGGTGATACTTTTGGGTATCGGAAAGGGGTAGTTGAGACGAGGGGTCAAGAGCTGGATTTGTCAGTCCGTATAGCCGGATAGATACTCTAGGGCCCACTCGGTGAGATTATGTCAAATGAGTTTGCAAACATGTGACTAGGTCACCAGCTGACATAATATCATAGACGAGTAGAAGATAGTGTTGTCGGTAACGAGATCATGCTAGGTATGGAGATATCTATGAACGATGCTCGGACACACTAAGTATCGCTATGGCAAAAGGTTTAAGACTAGACGTCCAGGTTTGATAGATGAAAGTCATTCGTTATATCACAGGGGTTAATTCATGGGGTCCAGGCCTACGAGTTAATCATTGATCGGAGAGGAGTCTCGATCATGTCTGTTATTATATCGAACCGCTAGGGTAACACACTTAAGGGGTTTCGACAAGACAACCGGAAAGGAAAGAGATCACCGGGAACGTCCCGGGAATGGTCCGATGGAGATCGGGCAGCGACGAAATAGTTTTCGGAGCTAGAATAAATTATATATAATATGTTTGATATTAATTAGTGTAATTAATATTTAAATATGATTTTATATATTTATTTTCGAATTTTTAAAGGCTGATTTCCCTAAATGGGCCTTCTGGTGGAAAGAAGGCCCATGAGGGGGGGAAAGTCCCCCCAGGGCTTCGGATTGGGGGAGGGCCGGCCTAGGTGGGCCAAATGGGGCCCACCTAGGGCCGGCGGCTGTCCTTGGCCGAACCAGGCATGTGGGATAGTCCCACATTGCCTGGCTGGCAAGGTTGGCTCCCCCCGGGAGCCTTTATATAGAGGGGCACCCCTGGCCTTTTAATTCAACCAATTAATTCCCGAATTCTCTCTCGATAACGTGATTCCCTTTGTCGGAGTTGCGCCGAGGAGGATGAGGGGATCTCTCCACCATAGCCCGCTGCCGCGCTGCTGGTGTTCCGGTCCAAGTCTTCCGCTGCTCGTCCTGGACTGGAGCTTCGGAGGCCGTCGTCTCCACCGTATGTGTGTAACACCCTGCGAGGTGCTGCGCTAGCGGTACTCGGAGGCCTACTTCCTCCACCCGACCTCGAGGTCATCTTCATCGTCTTCGTCGCGCCGAGTTCTTCGCGACCTAGAGGTCGGCTACGTCGTCTTCGTGGTCAACGCTTGTGCGGGAGCGTAATCCCCGCTTTTCGGTCTACGAGGGTATGTATTCCGATATCCGCCGTACTTCTATATCTGCATAGTATAGATCCTGGCTGTTTTAAGGATATCGCCGATAGGAAATTTTTTGTTTTCTGCCTGCGATCCCCTTCAGTGGTATCAGAGCCGATCTATCGTAGATATAGCCGTACGCTGTTAGAACCCGTGTTCTGCACGGGGGCACCGTTCCTGTTATTTGCTACCCTCTAGCGTGCACTTGTGATTCCAGCGGCATCGAGTTGATGAAGCGGCCCGGACCGACTTTACGCGTACGCTTACGCGAGACTGGTTCCACTACTGACATACGGCTTGTACCGTATCTGTGGCTGGCGGGTGTCAGTTTCTCTCTCTTTAGTTGGCTTTGCATTTTCAATGGAGGGCCCGAAAGGGATGCTTAAACATGCAATTATTGGATCGTTGTTGTGGTCATAAGTTCGTAGGTAAGAAGCGGTTCTTTTTACGACAGCCCCAAGCCACGTAAAATATGCAAAAGATAAAGTAGAAGCGTCTAACTTTATTTTGCAGGGGCAATGTGATATGGTCAAGGTAGGTTTATTAAATTGTTTATGAACTGCGGGCGCCAAGAAGACCATGGCGCAATGGACTATATCACATCGCATTACATTTGATGTTTTGTGTGCATCTTACATTGTGTGATTATATATATTAGAATATATTAGTTACACGGCGGTAGAAATATAAGATGATCCCTTCAAAAATACCACTAGTGTTCTTCCTCCAACAAGCACCACCAAGAAAGTTCTACGTTATGAGGCAGGCCGTGACGATCGGGTGTCAGACATATCGTCGTTCGCATACAGTGGGTGTAAGCCATGTTGCACAAGCGTTACGTGGAGGTTATTGTGGCGAGCCTAGCATATGCAGATATGGCCTCGGAACACGGAGGCCGAAAGGTCGAGCATGAGTCACAGAGTTGTTGTGATTGACAATTGTCTACCCTTGAAGTTGTGCTGCCGGCTCTGACGATGAGGGATTGTGCAATGGATGGGGGTCGTGTAATCGCTTAAACGACCAGGAGGGATGTTCGTTTGAGTGGGAGTTCGGATAGTTATTTTCTAAAATACTAGAACTCAAAATATAATGAACAAAGTCTGTTTTGCAAACCTTTGTAGATATTAACCATTGTAATAGCATTTTTTAAAATTAGGCGCATTCCTACGATTGAGAAACTTAAAAGGTTGGGTCCAAACTTCATAGTTTTATACTTTAGCTTGAGGATACTCCTTGTTTAAACCGTTAGCTCTTTGTGATACAATACCCGCTAGGAGATAAACCCGGAGATTCCGCTAACAAAAGATAATTTGGATTATCAGGTTTTGTGCGGATGATGTCATCATAGTCCAGTGTATGCTATGATCTCTGCCATAGAGAACCAACGATGGGTACGAGTTATTAGATCGCGAACATATGAGATGGTCGCTAAACTCGGGGTACCCCTAAAGTTGGGTTGATGAAGTTTATCAGTACGTTGACTGATTGTCTTCTCAACCAAGATGGAAGAGAATACACACATTGAAGGAGCACGTGGCAGTCATACTTGATGACATATGGTCATACTTGATGAACATTGAGATGCCTCGCTCAGCTCGATCACTGGATGACAGACGACGTTGCCAAGTGCAAATGCTATGTCATAGACTATGTCATGCAAGGGGAATCGTTCACCTTCATGGTTCTTGATTACGTTGGAAGTATCAAGAAGATGAAACAGATCGCCGGAAGTCATCAATGATGATGGTGTATATATGATATACATGTTATGAATGTTTTAGCTAAGCAAGTACTCGCAGTAGTGACTAAGTTTTGATACTAGTCATGTTTTATGAAAACCAGGTTTACTGCTTGAGTGGCTTGAAAGGATGAGGCGACATTGCGTGTTGATAATGGCAGACAAATTGTTGTGATGGCCATAGACACTCTCCCTCTAGATCTACCATTTGAATAAATTCTTTATGATCGCCTGTTAGTATGATCGTTATAAGTGTGTCTCCTCTAGCGAGACAATTGTTCATATATATTAGTGACAAATTCGTTGTCCTATATTTATGAAGTAATGATCATATGCCGATTTGAATTTAGATGGTAGAAGCTCCCACGTTCATAATATTAATGCCAAAGGATACAAACTTAATAAAAACACCACATATGTGTGGCACTACCGTTTAATTCATGTCAATGTTATAGTCAATGAATTAGCTCCATACCGGATGGATCTACAAGTCCTTAGATTTGATCTTTTGACACTTGCAAAATAACTAAGACACCGTTTTCGAAAAACGGGCATATAACTTATTGATAGTCATGCATATAGATGTATGTGGTTCAATGAAGTAATTGACGGGTAGTGGAGACCTTTATTTCGTGAACTTCGCTGAACGTTTTGAGTATGACTTGTTGAGAATCATGCATATGGGTGTATGTGAATCAATGAAGTACTTTAACGTAAAGTGGAAGTGTTTATTTCGTAGACTTCATGAATATTCCGAGTAGATATATGAATATCCACTCAGGGAATGTTGGCCTGAAAATTTTGATTCGATCAAACAAGTTCAGAATGAAGTAGGAAATAAACTTAACAAGAAAATCAAATTCCCGCGATACAGATCGAGGAAATGAAGATTTGAGTTATAATGTTGGCATATCATTGGAAGACTTGTGAGAAGGGTTCCACAAATTACGTCGCATGGAATACCATAGTGTTATGGTATGTTAGGACGTCGTAATCGCACCCTATCGGATAGTGTGTGGTAAATAAATCTCTTACCGAATTATTGTGATCATTAGAGTCGTATGGTAGAAACGTAACACTCACGTTAGATAATAGGGAAACCATTTAAATCCATGGAGACAATACCATATTAGTGATGGCATGGCTTTTAGCCTAGATTGTCGTTTCAGCAATTTAGTGTTTTGATGTGATCAAACCTAAAATGGATTAATCTTTGTAGTGTACCTAAAGAGTTAGTTGGGTACATGTCTCACGACATAGGCAAAATCGTTGCCGGAATATGCCTTGCGAAAGAAATAGTTTCTTGTCCAAGGGTATAAGTGGGAAAGAAAGTAGAGCAAGGAAAAGTTGATGAACTTTCTCTCCAGACATCAGAGTGGCGCAAACGAAAGTGTTTTCGGTGTCATGCTCCACAGCTTGAAAGAAGCTGATGATACAAGATCATGATGCTCTGAGCTCATACTAAGAACGTAGGCGTACGAGGTTGTGTTTCACACTGTGTGTTACGACAATCTTGTTATGAAGGTCATATTAATGGAATATGACAGACCTACGAACTACGAAGAAGAGATGGTAGACCTAAGTCCGAGAAATGGCTATGAGTCATATATGATCCGAAATAAAATCCATGTACGATTACCAGGTATTGACTTGGGAGATCTTCTTGATGGCATCTAGGATGTTAACAGAATATGGAATTTTATGAGAGAGTAGACACTGATAAGGATCGATTTGTCGTGAAACAGTTCCGATAGATTCAAAAGTTGACCACAATGAGATTTTGTCTCAAGTGGCGAAGCCTAAATCTATTCTGGGTCGTTTAGCAATTACTATAATTTCGAATGAGAAATTGATAGAAGGATAAGGAAACCATGTTTCTTAATAGTGTCATTAAGAAAGAGTTGTAATCAGTACAATAATGGTTTGATGATCCTGAGGATGCTAAACATGTATGCAAACTTCAGTTGTCCATCCATGGGCTGAAGCAAGCATATCGGAGCTGGAATCTTCACTTTGATATTGTGATCAAAGGATTTTGGAGTTGTCCAAAATAGTTGAAGAGACTTGCATTTGCAAAGAAGTGAGTGGGAGCTAAGTAGCTTTCCTTGATCTTATATGCGGAAGGCATATTTGAGTGGGAGCTAGGTGTCATTCATGATTTTGTATGTGACGACATATTGAATGACACAGATCCTGTAGTAGAGTGTAAAGGATTATTTAAGTGATTAAATTTTCTATGAAAGAAGTTAGGAGTATTAGGCATCCAATCTATAATTGTATAGATCGTAAGGGGCTTAATAACATTAGGTCGGAATATTTCCTAAGTTAAGATTCTGAAGTGTTTCAGAATAGAACAAGCGAAGAAAATGGTTCTTACTTTTATGACTAGGTGAAATATTAAGTTTATCTTGGCATTTTCAGTGATAGCAAATGATGTTCGACATTCTCTATGTATCAGACATAGATGCTATCAGATTGAAAGCTCGACTTAGTGTGACCCAAGTTCTTGGTTGAAGAACGGGTTCTAGAGTGATCCTTGTGTGGATCAATGAACAAACGTTAAGTATATTTTTCAGTGTCTGTGAGAACTGAAGATATGTTTTCTGGTAAAGGGAAAGAGTGAAAGACAACTTGCCGTAAAGAGGTTACGATGATGCAAGTTATTACACTGGCCCATACAACTAGAAATCTCATATAGGAGATGTCCTTTATTTTGAAGAAAGACATGGTTAGTTTGCGAAGTCGCATATGAATGCACTGTTGCATAATCTACATAGGTATAGAAATATATGGCAACTTCAGAAGTAGCAAGTGTGATTGGACTGAGCAGTTTTCCGAGCGTATGTGGTCCCCTTAATAGATCTCTTAGACTTTTAAGGCCCATGCTACGCGAATGTTCGAGTCTCACTCCATCCACTAGGATATATTTCACCGTCATCGTAAGATACGGGATGATGTCAAACTAGGTGACATAGAAGTGTTGCACAGCACATATAGGTCTCAATGTGTGAGATCTGTTGACTGTATTCCTCTTCCACGAGACAAGCATGCACCAAGATGCTATGGGTGCTGAGCTTTTACCAAGTTGTAAACTAGATTAAGTGTTACTCTAGTGCAAGTGGGAGACTGAAGGGAATATGCCCTAGAGGCACTTAATAAAGATAGTTTATTGGTTATATTCCAATTGTTCATTATATGTTTTATACCATGCTATAACTGTATTAAGCGGAAACATTAATACACGTGTGGTAGATAAACAACCAGGTCCCTAGTTGCCTCTGCTGAGACTAGTTTCATTGCGCGATTGATGATCGAGGTTTCCCGATCATGAGACATGGCGTCTGTCGGCAATGGAGTCATATCGTTAGGTGGAACGATGTGATGGACTTACCCACAATTTGTAGGACATAGTCATTACGCCTTTGACCGTGAGACCAACTCTTATTGTTATTCCTGGAAGATACTTTGATCGCACCAAACGTCATATCTTATAGAGTGTGACAATAACGGTGATACTTTTGGGTATCGGAAAGGGGTAGTTGAGACGAGGGGTCAAGAGCGGGATTTGTCAGTCCGTATAGCCGGATAGATACTCTAGGGCCCACTCGGTGAGATTATGTCAAATGAGTTTGCAAACATGTGACTAGGTCACCAGCTGACATAATATCATAGACGAGTAGAAGATAGTGTTGTCGGTAACGAGATCATGCTAGGTATGGAGATATCTATGAACGATGCTCGGACACACTAAGTATCGCTATGGCAAAAGGTTTAAGACTAGACGTCCAGGTTTGATAGATGAAAGTCATTCGTTATATCACAGGGGTTAATTCATGGGGTCCAGGCCTACGAGTTAATCATTGATCGGAGAGGAGTCTCGATCATGTCTGTTATTATATCGAACCGCTAGGGTAACACACTTAAGGGGTTTCGACAAGACAACCGGAAAGGAAAGAGATCACCGGGAACGTCCCGGGAATGGTCCGATGGAGATCGGGCAGCGACGAAATAGTTTTCGGAGCTAGAATAAATTATATATAATATGTTTGATATTAATTAGTGTAATTAATATTTAAATATGATTTTATATATTTATTTTCGAATTTTTAAAGGCTGATTTCCCTAAATGGGCCTTCTGGTGGAAAGAAGGCCCATGAGGGGGGGAAAGTCCCCCCAGGGCTTCGGATTGGGGGAGGGCCGGCCTAGGTGGGCCAAATGGGGCCCACCTAGGGCCGGCGGCTGTCCTTGGCCGAACCAGGCATGTGGGATAGTCCCACATTGCCTGGCTGGCAAGGTTGGCTCCCCCCGGGAGCCTTTATATAGAGGGGCACCCCTGGCCTTTTAATTCAACCAATTAATTCCCGAATTCTCTCTCGATAACGTGATTTCCTTTGTCGGAGTTGCGCCGAGGAGGATGAGGGGATCTCTCCACCATAGCCCGCTGCCGCGCTGCTGGTGTTCCGGTCCAAGTCTTCCGCTGCTCGTCCTGGACTGGAGCTTCGGAGGCCGTCGTCTCCACCGTATGTGTGTAACACCCTGCGAGGTGCTGCGCTAGCGGTACTCGGAGGCCTACTTCCTCCACCCGACCTCGAGGTCATCTTCATCGTCTTCGTCGCGCCGAGTTCTTCGCGACCTAGAGGTCGGCTACGTCGTCTTCGTCGTCAACGCTTGTGCGGGAGCGTAATCCCCGCTTTTCGGTCTACGAGGGTATGTATTCCGATATCCGCCGTACTTCTATATCTGCATAGTATAGATCCTGGCTGTTTTAAGGATATCGCCGATAGGAAAAATTTTGTTTTCTGCCTGCTATCCCCTTCAAAGAGTTCCCCATTAACTTTCTTTGTAAAAAGAGTGGGATCGATCACCCCGACTTCGAATCCACGGTCTAACAGGAACTCCCGAAGGTGTTCATACCATGCTCTAGGTGCTTGTTTAAGCCCATAGAGAGCTTTATCCAACACGTAGACGTGGTTCGGGAAGTCGCGGTTCTCGAAACCCGGAGGTTGTTTAACATAGACAAGTTCATTAAGTGGGCCATTTAGGAAAGCACTTTTAATGTCCATTTGTTGTAATTTAAAACCATGATGAGATGCAAAGGCAATGAGAATACGTATCGACTCGAGGCGTGCAACCGGCGCGTAGGTTTCACCAAAGTCGATGCCTTCAACTTGAGAAAAGCCTTGGGCCACCAAACGCGCCTTGTTCCTCACAACGATGCCGTGTTCATCTTGCTTGTTCTTGAAGATCCACTTGGTGCCGATAACATTGCGGCAACTATTTGGCTTCTCTACTAGTCTCCACACCTTGTTACGCTCGAAGTTGTTGAGCTCTTCGTGCATTGCTTCAAGCCAATCGGGGTCTTCAAGGGCATCGAATACTTTCTTGGGTTCCACCATGGAGATGTGTGCTTGATGCTCACTAAAGTTGGCCAATTGACTCCTTGTGGACACCCTTCTTCTCACATCACCGATGACCTTGTCAAGGGAAAGAGCCCTTAGTTCCAAAGATCTTCCAACTCTTGCTTGGCGGCGAGTTTCGATTGCCTCTCTAGATGAAGAGGGAACCTCTTGATCAACTTGATCTTGTGGATCCTCGCCTTGACCATAATGAGTGCCTTCATCACCATGAGTTGTTTCTTCACTTGAGTGTGAGGGGTGATCTTGCACATGAGAGGAACTTGCACTCGAGATACTAGCTTCATTTGACTTGGATGGGGACCCAATATCTTCTTGAGGATGGAGAACTTGTAGGAGCGGTCCTTGCGATGGATTATCTTGTTGAGGAAGAGGTTGTTCTTCTTGTGAAGTTACTTGTGGACGATCTTGAGATGGTTCATCATTTGCTTCGGGTGAGGTATCAAGAGATTCTTGTGATGGTGAGTGCTCTTCATGTGAAGAGCTTGTTTCGTCTTGATCAACTCCTTGATGTACTTCAATGGGACGATGGAAGCCTATTCCCATTCTCCTTATTGCATCTTGGGGTTGATCATCACCTACATCACTTATTCCAACTTGCTCCACTTGGGAGCCGTCATTCTCATCGAATTCCACACTACAAGATTCTATGACGATCCTTGAGGATTTGTCATAGATCCTATAGGTGTGGGATTCAATGCCATAACCAACAAATATGCCTTCAAGAGTTTTAGAGTGAAACTTACCCAACCGGGTGCCCTTTACGAGGTAGTAGCATTTGCAACCGAAGACTCGGAAGTAAGATATGTTGGGCTTGTTGCCGGTGAGAACTTCATAAGGTGTCTTCTTGAGGCCTTTGCGGAAAAAGAGGCGATTTGATGAATGACACGCCGTAGCAATAGCCTCCGCCCGAAAGTTGATTGGGGACTTGAACTCGGCCAACATAGATCTTGCCATGTCGATGAGAGTACGATTCTTCCTCTCCGCAACGCCATTTTGTTGCGGAGTGTATGCAGCGGAATATTGATGACGAATGCCTTCGTCACTTAGGAAGTCGTTGAGCGTGTAGTTCTTGAATTCCGACCCGTTGTCGCTTCGAATCACCAATATGGGAAGGTTGTGTTGGCGTTGAACCTCCTTAGAGAAGTCGATGAAGACTTGTTGAGTCTCATCCTTGGTCTTGAAGAAATATACCCATGTATACCTTGAGTAGTCATCCACGATCACCAAACAATATTTCTTGCCACCAAGACTTATTTCCGGTATTGGACCAAAAAGATCAACATGAAGTAGTTCCAATATCAGGGTAGAGGAGATGATTGTCTTGCTTGGATGATGAATATCATGCATCTTTCCCTCCACACATGCCCTACACACTCGATCTCTGTAAAAAGTAACATGATCTTTTAGTCCAAGGATGTGGCCCCCTTTGTGGAGACTTTGCAAAGTCCTCATGTTTACGTGGGCTAGTCGGCGATGCCAAAGCCAACCCACGTCGGCCTTTCCGAAGAGGCACATCTCATGAGTAGTGGTGACTCCGGAGAAATCAACCACGTAAAGCTCATGTTCGACATGCCCCACGAAGGCCACTCGAAGGGACTTGCTCCACAAGAGGACCACGATGTTCGGCTCAAAGAAAGTTGAGATACCCAACTTTGCTAAAGCACGAACCGACATCAAATTATAGCCAAGAGAATCAACAAGCATGACATTGACAAGAGTAATATCGGGGGCAACTACCACTTTGCCAAGCCCGGTTACCTTAGACCTTGACTTGTCACCAAACGAGACGGTTACTTGATCAACATTAGGCCTCATCTCCATGACAAGCTCCTTGCTCCCGGTCATATGACTTGTACACCCACTATCAATTATCCATTTCGAACCGCCGGGAGCAAGACCCTACAAAAGATTAATTCTTGACTTTAGGTACCCATTGCTTAACAATGGGTGCCTTAAGGTTAGCCACAAGGGTTTTGGGAACCCAAATAGAGTAAGCAATAAAACCATCAAAAGGACCAATATAGCGAGCACAAACATTTCCATAGTAATTCACATAGAGTGCATAGTTTGGGTTAGTGTCTCCCGCAAAGTCATTGCGAGTAGGCTTGCCCCTTGTGGCATTCCCACTTGCAATGTTGTTCACCTTTGCTTGGGCGGGAATGGTCTTCTTGGCACCAACCTTGCCCGGCCTCACATAACCAAGACCTTCCTTCCCTTTGCGAGATTGAGGCTCATAGATGGGAGTCTCAACAACATTCTTACCCTTGAGAAGGATGATCTTAGCGGAGGAGGCCTTTGCAATTTCTTCCTTCAACCTAACATTTTCATTCATAATATTTGCATGATCACAAGTGCAAATAGGAGTGGATGTGCTTGGTTTCTCAAGATTAGTTAGCCGAGTTTGTAGTTGATCATGTGACTTCTTAAGAAGTTCATGTTCACTCTCCAATGCCGCATGGACATTGACGAGCTTCTCCATGTCTTCAACAAGACTCACATGGCCAGCCACAAAATCGGCCTTATATTTTTGTGCCAACTTGTTCTTAGCAAAATAGAGGTCACGTTCTTTAACAAGTTTAGAATGCATAGAGTTATGAGATTCCTCCATGTTCTCAAGTTCTTCTTCTAGACGAACATGAGACTCTTCAATATCTCGGAGAGAGGATTGAAGATGTGCTATGGTGATAGCATCCTCTCTCTCAATCTTACCCTTTTTCTCAATGAGGTGTTTGAGCTCGCCAATGCGACTCATAAGGGCTCCCACATGTTTCTTGCTATCTCCTTGCAAGTTAGCCATAAAAGAGTCAAAAGCAACAAGCTCCTCCTTTATTTGGAGGCTAGCGGCATCATCAAGCTCATTCATATCATTCAAGGAAGTGGAGGATGAAGGTACCTCGGATGCCTTGGCCATAAGGCATCTCACACTCTTGTTGGGGGAGTTCTCGTTGGGTGAGTCAAAGAGTGAGCTTGAAGATGAATTCACCGTAGCTCTTGGCTTGGAAGTAGTAGCGTTAGGCGACGGGGATGGAGTTCTTGGTGTTGAGGAAGTAGCATGATGGGTCGTGGTAGTAGTTGAAGTAGTGGCAATAGCCGCCACTTCATTCGGAGTTTCTTCTTCTTCCGACTCATCTTCATCTTCGGTGGGATACTCCTCTTGAGTCATCAACACAATCCGAGGTGCCTTCTTCTTGAAGAAAGCCCTCTTATTCTTGACATAGGCCTTCTTGGGAGGCATCTTGGACTTGTCCTTGAGAATGAGTCTTCCACCATTATCTTCCCTCTTTTCATATGGGCACTCGGCAACGAAGTGAAACTTGTCTTGACAATTGTAGCAAGTCCTAGCCTTGGAGATGTCCCTCTTTCCACCTTGTGGAGATCCAACAAGGGGATGCCGGTAGAATTGAGCTCTTGCCTTTGAAGGATTCTCCCAAAAGCCTTTTGCCGCAAGAGCAAGATGCTCATTGTATGCGAGCTTGAGACCTTCATTGGATAACAAAGAGGAACTCTCAAAGTCATCTTCACTTCCACCTTCAACCGTTGCCTTCAATGCAAGGTTTACTCCCTTTTGCATCCCAATGGCTCTTGCCCTAGCATCTTCGGCATTCTTGGTAGCAACCTTGAAGGATGTCATCTCTTGCATGACTTGATTTGAGGTCATGAGGTCATAGTTGTGTCTTCCTTGCAAAGTCTTCAAGTCCGTGCCCTCAAAAGGCATGAGGGAGCTCACGTACTTCCTCTTGATCCAAGCATCATCAATATAGGTTGCACCGAGGTCACGAAAGCTTGTGGCAATAGAAACCAATCTCCGGTACATCTCTTCATGATCTTCACCATCCAACTTATAGAAACCTTCCGCCTCATTGCTTAAGGCATCGTAGCGATTTCTCTTCATGCTCTCATTTCCAACAAATAAGTCGGAGAGAGCGTCCCATGTCTCCTTGGCGGTGGAGAAGGGTTGGATGAGAGGCATGTCCTTGGGGCCCACGGCATGTTGAATCATGTTGAGGGCGGTGGCGTTGAGTTGAGCATCCACAACCTCTCTCCTTGTCAAGTTGTTCGGGTCATGTGGCTTGAATCCAACTTGAATAATTCTCCATAGTTCGATCGAAGAGCTGCACACATGGGATTTCATTAAGAATTGCCATTGTGAAAAGGAATGATCTTTAATTTTAGGGGGATCATTTCTAATAGTGATATGAGGATGAGGAATGGGAGGATCGGGAGAGTAATGATTGGGTGGTGGCACATTGCCATATTTGTTAGACTCTCCATCCTTAGAGGTGGAAGAGTCTTTAGCTTTAGAAGAGTTATCATTATCACCCTTTCCATCCATGCCCTTAGACATTTCGGGATCCGTACCACTCGATTCACTCGGAGGGGTTGGAGGAGATGAGGGCGATGCATTCTTTGGATTCCTTGAATTCATGAGAGCCTCAAGCATGTCATGAATCTTTTGGAATTGAGCTTCCATGGACGATGTCAACTTTGTTTCCAAAGCGTTGATATCGGCCATGGTAGCTCCTTTGGATTGCATCGCTGCCATCGCCTTTGCGGCCTCTTCGGTGTGAACTTCCTTTGTCATGGTATATCTCAAGCGGTAAAGCTTTTAAGAGATAACCTGGCTCTGATACCAATTGAAGGGAAGTTGTCCACCTAGAGGGGGGGGGGGGGGGGTGAATAGGTGGTGACCAAATTTTATAGCTTTTTCAGTTTTAAGCTTGCAAAAGTAAATTTACTAAAAGAGATACTAGATGAAGCAAGGTGCAGGACAAAGAAAAACAAAGCAATAAAGATAAGCAAATAACACAAGGAGGATAATGGAACGAGACAACCTAGGGAACAAGGAGACAGCGATTTTATCCCGAGTTCCACCACATGGGTGTACGTCTCGTTGGAGGGGTGTGAGCAACCACCAAGGTTAGCTCAACGCCACAAAGGCCTCACCCTATTCTCCGGTGTATTCGACCACCAAGGTCCGAATCCACTCTTCCACTAAGGACTCCTTTAAGGGCGGAGAAGGTCCCGTACAAATTCGTGAGGCACACACCCACAACTGAATTGGGGGCTCTCACCAAGACCACAACAGGTCAATTCCACAAAGGATCCACAAAGGAGTAAGAAACAACAAGGTAGAATCTAGCTATCCACAAAGGAAACCCTAGATTCGTGTCCCCTCAAGATAGGGAGGGGGAAAGTGAAATTCCTTCGGTGGCGATGTAGATCGGGGTCTTCTCCTTCGGATCTCCAACTATCATTGGATTTGGTTGGCTAGATAGGGAGATCCATGGAAAATGAGCTCCAGCAGCAATGGGGTGATTTGGATCTTGGAGAGCTGAAGTGCTGGAGGTAGGTGGAGGGGTATTTATACCCCTCCCCGAGATCTGACCGTTTGCAGCCGCCAGCTCGGAAATTTCCGGGTCAAGTTCGGAAATTTCCGGACTGAAGACCGGAAATTTCCGGACTGACACCCGGAAATTTCCGGGCAACGGAAATCTCCGGCGAGGGGTTCAGCTTCTGACTTGGCGATGATCTTGATCGAGCAGCTCGGAAATTTCCGGACCTCCATCGGAAATTTCCGGGCACCTGAAATTTCCGCCTGAAATTCCGACTGTGAGGTTCTGGGAGGCAGTACTGCTTGGCAATCTGGACTTGGTGAAAAATCTTCGGTGACTCGGAAATCTCCGGACACCATCCGGAAATTTCCGGAAGCATTTCCGACTGAAAAACTCTGAATGCCAGTACTGCTTCAAATAAGGACTTGGTGAAGAATTCTTCAGTGACTCGGAAATTTCCGGGTGAGGGTACCTGAAATTTCCTGTAGGATTTCCGACTGAATAAATAAGGATCCAGTACTAAAATATATACCTGTTCTAGAACCTGCATAAGACATCACAAACATTAAATCCACCTTTTGTGTTGTCACTTGTCACCAAAAAACAGGAAGTGCAAAGAATGCACTTTCAGGATAGACCTTTTTGTGAAGTAAATTGTGGATAGTTTATTGAAAATCAAGTTTATCATTTTTCTTAGCCACTATTACACATAAAATAACTCCACGCGAAAGGATTTCTTTTTTCGCATACTTTTTCACTTTCTTTGACTTTTTTGAAAAAACAGTCAAAATGACCACCATTGATATTCATTGAAAGGGATCATATTTTTTAAAACCATCGACAGTTCTGTGATATAATCACTACTTGTTTAACATAAAATGGTATTTAAAAAAAAATCAGAGCAAACTATCACATACATGTAGTTCAAATTTGAAATACTTTCGGAAAATCAACATAAAGTTATTTAAATAGGCGAAACTAGGTAGAAAGTGAGAAAATCCTAATACTTGGGGATTATCCATCATGTGTGGACTACTTTGTGTGAAAATTGGATGGGAGCCATTTCGCACGATATTTGTTGTACTCGCTTCACAAAAAAAATCATTTTTGACACTTACAAAAATGGAAAATGATGTTTTTTTTTTGAAAAACGGTTTGGCGCTATTGTTTCCCATACCAAGATAGTTCTATGTGTCAAATATGGGGCCTTTATCATAAACTATGGCACGAGAATGGCCATATCTAGGTCATTTGGTTCGAAACTTATACATGTTTATAGACGGTAGACATTTTTGTGAAGGATTATTTTGAAAATTTTGTCCAAACTCAAGTTTATCATTTTTCCTAGCCACTATCACACATAAAAGGACTCCGTGCGAAAGGATTTCTTTTTTCGCATACTTTTTCACATTATTTGACTTTTTTGAAAAAACGGTCAAAATGACCACCATTGATATTCATTGAAAGGGGTCATATTTTTTAAAACCATTGACAGTTATGTGATATAATCACTACTCGTGTATGTTAAAATGATTTTTTCAAAAAAATCAGAGCAAACTATCACACACATGTAGTTCAAATTTGAATTACTTTTGGAAAATCAGCATAAAGTTATTTAAATAGGTGAAACTAGCTAGAAAGTGATAAAAATTATAATACTTGTGGATTATCCATCATATGTGGGCTACTTTGTGTGAAAATTGGATGGGAGCCATTTCGCACCATCTTGTTGTACTCGCTTCACAAAAAAGGTCATTTTTGACACTTATAAAAATTGAAAATGATTTTTTTTTAAAACGGTTTAACGCCATTGTTTCCCATACTAAGGTAGTTCTATGTGTCAAATATGGGGCCTTTATCATAAACTATTGCACGAGAATGGCCATACCTAGGTCATTTGGCTCGAAACTTATACTTGTTTATAGACGATAGACCTTTTTGTGAAGGATTTTTTTAAATTTTTATCCAAACTCAAGTTTATCATTTTTCCTATCCACTA
This sequence comes from Poa annua, assembly GCA_026929855.1. NCBI lineage: Eukaryota > Viridiplantae > Streptophyta > Magnoliopsida > Poales > Poaceae > Poa > Poa annua. The sequence continues at coordinate 87,938,228 of CM049437.1, read as the reverse complement.
TTACACATAAAAAGACTCCATGCGAAATGATTTCTTTTTTTCATACCTTTTCACTTTATTTGTCTTTTTTTTTTAATGGTCAAAATGGCCACCATTGCTATTCATCGAAAGGGATCATATTTTTCAAAACCATCGACGGTTCTGTGATATAATCACTACTTGAGTATCTTAAAATTATTTTTGTAAAAAAACAAAGTAAACTATCACACACGTCTAGTTCAAATTTGAGTTACTTTCGGAAAATCGACATAAAGTTATTTAAATAGGAGAAACTAGGTAGAAAGTGAGAAAATGACCGACACTTGGGGATTATCCATCATATTTCGACTACTTTGTGTGTAAAATGGATGTGTGCCATTTCGCACCATATTTATTGTACTCGCTTCGCAAAACAATCATTTTGACACTTAGAAAATGGAAACTCATTTTTATATACTTCGCCGAGTGTCTGCACTCGGCAAAGGTGGATGTCCGTCATGGCGCCGTCGGCCGGGCTGTCAAAACAGACATGGGCCCATTAGTTCGCCATTAGTTCGCCGAGTGGTGTTGTTTGCCGAGTGTTTTTTGCATTCTTCGCCGAGTGTCACATCTTTGCCGAGTGCTTTTCTATTCTAGACCAGGCAAAGTGTGTGTTCGCCGAGTGGTGTACTCATTGCCGAGTGTTTTGCGTTAATACACGGCGTATCACTGCTTTGCCGAGTGTCCCGCGATTTGACACTAGGCAAAGCAGTAGACACTCGGCAAAGGCGTGGATTCTGGTAGTGCATTGCCCAAATTTCATTTGATTGAATCAACTCATTCAGTTGTTGTACAGATAGCTCCTGAATCTCCAAAGGTGTGGTTGAGAATAATCCTTGCATCCGCACTTCTTTTCCTTTGTGCATGAACTGCAATGTTTTCCGGGACCAGTCACACATCATTGGGCTGCATTTAGTAAGCCAATCCATACCATGTATAGCATCGTATGCTCCCACATCTAGAATTCGCATTGTGTCCTCAAACACATGCTCCTCATAATTCCACACCAAGTTCTCAACCTGAGCATCACATTGCATTATCTGCCCATTGGCCACCTTAACTGACACTGGTGGTGCACTGGATATTGTGAAACCCGCGCATTCAGCAAATGCTCGAGTTACAAAAGCGTGTGAACAACCAGAATCAACCAACAGAATCATCCTCTGAGTGCCCACACGAGCCTGCACCCTAACTGTATTTGCCTTCTCAGTGCCTGCAAGTGCTTCCAGAGATAACTGACAGCAAGTGCCATTAGCTTCAGTTTCTTGTAGTAATTCCAGAGCTTGCACGGCGTCATCTGACAGAACTTCGCCAAACTCTCCCACTTCGATCGTCAGCAGCTGTCCTGACCTCTTGCATTGGTGTTCCTTGGAGTATTTGTCTCCACACTTAAAACACAATCCATTAGCCCGACGAAAATCTCGCAGTTGCCGTTCTCGATTGAAATCGTCGTTGCCCTGTTTGCGTGGCCAGTCACCTCGAGTTACTGCCACTGTTGTTGTATTGGGTGGATGTTTTGTTGGAGCAAAAGGCCGTGCCCTGGGTCTGAGATGCTCGCCTTCTTCTTCCTGGATGCGCGCTAGTGAGGCAGCGCGTGTAATGCTGGTAGGTCCTGCAACCGTACCGCAGTTCTAATATCATCTCTCAAGCCAAACACAAACTGAGACACAAACCACCGTGTGCTGAGTGTTTCATCCACTGCTAACAGATGATACATGCATTCCTCGAATTCCCTTTTGTAATCACTAACTGTGCCCACTTGTTTTAACTGCATTAGCTTGTTCATCTGGCCGTCGTACTCATCCTGACCGAACTCCTCCAAAATGGCAGACATGAACTGATCCCAAGTTACCTTGTCGTTGCGTCGTTTGTACGATTGGTACCACAACGCAGCATGCCCTTCTAAGTACAATGAAGCCATGCCGGTCCATTGGTGACCCGCAACTTTGAACATCTCAAAATACGTGAGGCACTGATCGATCCACAACAGAGGAGTCGCACCACTGAATTTGGGGAAATCATGTCGAGGCGCACGTACCCCGATCTCCTCAGACTCATGTGGCGAGGACGGCGCGGTGTGGAAACCAGCCCCAGCCCCGGACGATGACGGCGGTGTCTCCAGGATCGGCAGACCGTTGTTGGCGAGGCCCTTGTTCCGCTGCGGCACCTCCAACCGGATCGGCATGCCGGGACGCTCACCATCCACCAGTTTGCGCTTGATCCCATCTAGATCTGCGCCGTAGTCCTCCATCTGCTTGCGGAAGGACTGCATCTCGTCCGACACCGAGCCCACGCGAGCGAGAAGATCCTCGAGTGATTTCTGCACCGCGTCCATCTTGTCGAGGACGAAATTGGTCTGCGCCGACGGCACCGAAGGCTTTGCGGGCGCCGTTGCGACTCGCCCTGAATCAGACCCAACCTCGCGGAGGATTTTGGGCTAATTCACCGAAGTGATTCAGCACCTGACGCGGTGGAATTTTTCGGGTCCGATCTCGGGAATATTGAGCGCAAACGGAGCGGAGCCGAGGCTCTGATACCAAGTTGTGGTGTCCCGAAAGGGATGGAAGAACATCAAACGATAATCATAACAGCAAGCAAGGAGGTGAGGTAGAGAATCGGGGATGAGGGGATGAACTGAGATGAGATTTCAGAGGAAAGGTTGGGAGAGGTTCAAAGTTTAGATACAACACACCCCCACACGCTGGCGACACATGCCTATTAAAACAACTCACACACACCCATGCCACAGCATCTCGGCTTCCTTGCCCTGCACGAAGGTGCCAACGTCACTGCACGTGGGTCCCACCGTCGCTCACCAGATCCTTCTCTTGTGACTCGTTGTCCACCAACTCCTGATCAGGTGGAGATGGTGTGACAACCTAGTCACCCCATAATTTCCCATCGTGCTTTCCAATTCAACCCAGACGGCCCCAGACAATGGTGAGCAGCTGAACGGCCGACGAGGGCCTGGTCGGCGCAAGTGGAGGGTGTGCTCTACACTATGGGTGCCCGCGGCCAGCGCGAGTGGTGGAATCGACGATGCGCGCGAGTGGTGGAATCGACGATGCCATGGTCAGGTGTCTTGAGACAAGGCAATGGCAACATGGTGCCGCGCCGCAGGCGGCCACAATATCCTGATCAGGTATTGCGGCTGTGGTGGTTGCGGGCCGAATCTGATCGTCATCGGACGGTTGGTGGTGGTTCAGGTAAGCATCAGCAACAAGGCGCACGTCGGACGACCGGTGGTGGTTCAGGTTAAAATCGTAGGTAGACTTAGATTCACTCTTATTGCTCTGAACCCTTTTTTTGTTTTAATCTAATACACGTATTTGATTTGTGTTGGTAACATTTCTATCCGATCCACCTTTTATGGAGTATTTTTTTGCAATGTACCTAGCGAGTAGCTCTGATCAATTAGGGCTACTCATTTTCTGATCAGTCACCGATGCACACATATTTTTTGGAGATGTAATTTTCTTTTTTTGATTTCGGTGGTGCTGATTGCTTCTCTATTTTTGGAGATTCTGATTTGTTGCTTTCTTTTCATTACAGAGAGATGAGGGTTACAGGCAAAACTACTGATAAGCTTAAAAAACATTTTACAAGGGAGTCCGGATTCATCTCCTTTTCACTTTGATGACTCTTAGGGTCCTCCAAAGGATTGTATTTGGTTCCATGTTGAAGGTACTTCTGCTGCTGCTGAAGCTGCAACGTCGTTTGTTGCTCGTGAGACTTCGGTCTCTTTCTCTCTACCTCCTCAGCGAGCTCCACCACGGCCATCAAATGATAATAGAAAGAGAAGGTAGATTGTCGTCTTTGGGTGACGATGATTTTGTTAGAGTTCCTCGAAGAACATCAACCACTTTCTCCAAGCCTACTAGAGCTGCAGTTCGGAAGGTCAAAAAGTCTAAACCACCACTTGTTGTACCCCAACATTCCGAGGTAATCTATGATGCATTTGTTTTGACATATATTGCTTACTTTCTCTTAGGTTCATATATCATAAACGTTGTATTATTATGATGAAGTAAGTTTATTAATGTCTTAATATAGTGAGACGTCGAGCAAGGTATAACCTACAACCATTGTAATTAATATAGACATACTAACAATCATACGAATTTGTGGATGGTAAATGTGATGGCTTAGCGTGTGAGTCTTGAATTTTCCATTTATTGTGAGTATATTTTCATGGTCGAATGAGAACTCATCAACACATATGACCTCCGGATATACAAACATTGCAGACTGAGAGGTGAGAGGAAAACGTCATTTTTTTTAAAAAACGAGACCAGCCAGGAGTAGCCCTGGTGGCTTACTTTTATAGAAGAATCCCACCCGGGTGAGATGCCAAATATTCGATCCAGACAGGATTCGAACTCTGGCCAGGATGCACCACCGTGCCTCCTACCACTAGGCCTCTGCCTAGTTCTCAAAAAACGTCATTTTTTAATGACATTCTTACAAGTTAGGATTGTATTATTATTTATAATAACATGATTGCGATATGTTACATTCTCAGCCACCTAAATCAATTCCATGTCTTTTTGGTGCTTTCTGAATCACCTCGGTGTTCGGTCAAGGTGATTCAGAAAGCACCTGAAGGACATGGAATTGGTTTAGTTTGCTAAGAAAACAACATATCATAGTCATGTTGTTATAAATAGTAGTTTAATTATGTCATTCAGAAAAAATGACGTTTTACCCTCATCTCCAGTCTTCAATGTTTGTAAGTATCCCGAGTTCATATGTGTCGATTAGTTCTCATTGGACCATGAGAATATACTAACAATACATGTAAAATTCAAGACTCAAATGGTAAGTCGTCACATTTATCATCCACTAAAGTCGTACGATTCTTAGTATGTTGGGTATTAATTACAATGGTTGTAGGTTATACCTTGCTTGTTTGGGGAACACTTCTTAGTGTATTAACAACTTAATAAACTTACTTAATAATACTATGACTTCTATGATATATGAACATAAGCAATATAGGTCAAAACAAATGCATCATAAATTACCTGAGAATATTGGGGTAAAACGTGGTGGTTTAGACTTTTTGACCATTCGAACTGAAGAGCTGGTATGCTTGGAGCAAGTGGCTGATGTTTTTGGAGGAACCCGACAAAATCATCGTCAGTCAAAGACGCTACACTCTACTTTCTCTTTCTATTATCATTTGATGGCCTTGGAGGACGTAGATAGAAAGAACATGCAGTCTCACGAGACGACAATGCAGCTTCAGCATCAACAGAAGTACCTTCAACATGAACCAAATACAATCCTTTGGAGGATCCTGAGAGTCATCAAAGTGAAAAGTAAATGAATTCCGACTCCCTTGTAAAATGATTTTTTTAAAGCTTATCAGGAGTTTTGCCTGTGACCCTTATCTCTCTGTAATGAAAAGAAAGCAACAAATCGAAATCTCATGAAGAAAGGATATCATAACTAAAGAATTCACGGCACCAGAAAAATGATTTGATTTCATAATTCCTTCCCAGTATGGATTCCATAATGCGAAATCATAACTCGAATTTGGTACTTTCACATTAAAACTAGCTGAGCATTCATAATTGGACATAACATTGCACGGAGCGACTTACATACCTTATGAAAACAAACCTGTATCAAGTTTTTTTACAGCAAAATAAATATGGTGAGTAAAACTAAAAAAATGTGAACCAAAATGATGCACGATATGAGATTAAAAAATACGACACCTACTCATTTAGATTGGTTGAAATGGGGAGGTACGGGTGCCAGGGGAATTAGAGAAGCAGCCAGCACCACCAAAAAAAAAAAGGAAATTACAAGTCCCAAAATATGTGTACATCTGTGACTGATCAGAAAATGAGTAGCCCTAATTGATCAGAGCTACTCGCCGGTACAATTGTAAAAAATACAGTGAATCTAATCCAAGTCTACCTAAAAGCAGTACGATTTTAACCTGAACCACCACCACCGGCCGTTCGACGTGTGCCTCGTTGCCGATCCTTACCTGAACCACCACCGGTAGTCCGGTGATGATGTAGATTCGGCCCGCAACCACCACCAGCCGCAATACCCGATCAGGATGTTATGGCCGCCCGTAGCACGGACCACCCTCTCAGCATGCTGCCATATCTCCACCCCAGACAACGACACCGTCAATTCCGCCACTCACGCCGGCCGCCATCCTCGCGCCGGCGGTCTGCAAGCCCCTCGCCGCCGTCTGGGTAGAACTGGAAAGCACGAGAGGAAGTTATATAGTGACTGGGTTAGTGTGCAGCTTCAAAAAGCCCACGCCCAAATTAAGAGAAATAAATGGGGCAAGAAATAAGAAAGAAAATTATGACAAGTCGTGTTTGGTAAGAAGGTTCGGTGGAACCAGATGGCCGTTCGGCTCGGTAGACTGACCCGGGTGCATACTTATTCTGCACTCTATTCAACTGTTTAGAAATCTTCCAGTTTTGGCATATTCATTTCGATTCAATGGTGAATATTTATATGCAAACACTGGTTACTCCTAAATACTTAGATTGCCATATATATGTGTGTATCCTACAACTGTTGAATGGGATCTTCTTGTTTGTCCGTTTTTGGAGACAAAATCTAAGAGATGCTGTTACACATACTGCACGGACGCAGTAGTATTCGATCTGTAGCTTTAATCATTTCTGGATTTAGACAATTTCATACATATAATACGTATTTAGAAATGATAAAAGGGAACGGCGACTAAAAATACAAAGTAATACCCCGTGGAAAGTTGAAAGCATGAAATGTAGGTAGTCATACTCTCTGCAAATTTATGAGTATTGGACATTAGCTTAACCTGCCAGGCTTATACAAAGATCATGACCTCAGTTTTGTGAGGAAGGCTACTTATTAGTACTACCCCCGTTTCTAAATATTATACGTTTTGCAAGCTTAAACTGAACGGACTGAACTTCTTCTATTTTGGAACATAAGTAATAGCTTTTGGGCATGGTCGAGACTTGAGAGATTAAGGTGACAGTGTTGTTCTAGTCGACCCAGTAATCTTTCTGTGGAAACATTCAGAAGCTCTTGGATACAGCCACTGAACTTGGGATTTCCATTCCTCAAGCAGTTAGATAGTTCAGAGCTGAAACTCAAACAAGACCTCTCGACCTTTATAGCAGTATATACAAATTTTGGATGAAGACCCAGGTGCAGCAATTACAGTTTGGCAAGCGTCACCCTTTCTCTGGCTATTGCTAGTTTTGTTTGCCATCACCACGCATGAGTGAAGAGTAGGCCAGGACATGAGCTCTGCATTATTGCAGCTGCATGCATGGCCATTTGCACTTCGCCCACTTAAAAGTCACGAAACCCAGAGGCACAACCTTGGTGAGCTCCCAACTGTTTGCTGGCCTGGGAAGGATGATAGCAACAACACAACGCAGGTCAGCGTCTACGATGTCTAGCCCTCTTATGTATTACCAATTATGTTATGAGCAGCTAACAGGCAATCAAATCCTGCGGTTGATGCTGCATGTTCAGGAACAGTGGATCTGTTAGCGAGCAGACAGGGACTGGTCCTTGGAACTGTCCACTCTTTGTGCGGTCCTGCATTAACCAGTTACCTCCCAGTTTGAAATTACACCAACCTACGGCGTAGTACTTGTTGCAGTAGATTCGTTAAGGCCAGAAAATATAGCGGGTACTCCCACAGTACTGTAAGAGCTGCTGCAAATTCAAGTGTGTGGGATATGCTCTGCGTGGTTAGACTGCAGTGATACTGCTCCACGCAGCAGCAGTGAAGATACAGGCCACGGGGATCATCCTATCCTATCCTTCAGTGGTAATTGCACCAGCTTTTATCCCTGACTGCGAGTATGGCTGCATGAGCGCAGTCACGCGTATTAATGTTGACAGGACTAGCAGGGAGGCTCTGCTAAGCAGATTCAGCGTACAGCGTACTAATATGGGTTGAACAGATCAATAGATGATTAGAGCTAATTAATCAGCAGCATGGGCTTTTTAGTTATGAGCTATTTTGGAAACATTTTCGGTTGACTGATTATCTCATATACAATTCTTTCTGTCGCCAGCTTCACCATGGTACTGAGTTACTGACTTGTATAATTAGGTGTTGCGTAGTGCATCCTACATTAACCCTGGTAACACTTCATGGTTACCTTGATCATGAGTTCATGACACCATTACCGGTACAGATCAGCAATCTATCACTACTTCGCTAGTAGTAGTACCTATCCTGGATTCCCGTGGACCAAAGGGGGGTCCTGAAAAGGACCAGGCAGCGAATCAGGAAATATTTGAATCAACAATGTTTTGATTGGGTCTTGTTCTCCCAATCACCTTACCACGTATATATATGTATGCACTAGAGTCATTGGAAAAATTGGCAACTCTAGATGCATCACCATATTGGAAAGACGAACTCAATAAGTGTGTCACAGGTTTCCTGCCTCTATATAGGAGCCTTGATTTCATGCCTGATGATGTGGAGATGTTGAATGGGAGCTACGTAAGAAAGGGTGAAGGGCAAAGATGCCACACAGAGGTGAGTGCAATAAATTTGGTCTCATGTTTAGCCAGAGTCGTATAAATGCTCAAGAATCGTACACGCACTTTGATTAGCACAAGGTTCAGAACAGGTGAAATGGCAACACAGAGAATATTTGCAACAACCAGTCAGCACCATTTCATTTATTTCTTATCTAACATTTTTGTCTTGGATCTTTGTGTCTTAACTTCAGTATAGTTAGGCTTCAGTGCAACTCACTGTATTTTACCTTCATTTGTTACTTTCTTCTTTTAGTGATTTTTTATGGGCGCATACAGAAATTTGCTGTTCATTCTTATGATCCTGTCAGTTCTCACACTATGCTCCATCATTTGTTTTGATTAGCTGTAAAATGTACAATAGTTTCTGCTGTACTGTGTTGCTCTTTTTTTGACAGTTATACATTTACTGCTAAAGCTGCAGCCAGCATGGAAATAGTGTCGGACAAAACTGAAACAACTGTGGAAATTTCCCCTCTGTGTTGCGAAGGCGCCTGCACTTATAGGGCCTAGGATGATTTTAAATTCTATAGCGGTCGGACCATGGTATTTTCCCCTTGTTATTACTTTGTTAACATACTGTTCGTCGGGATTATTCATTTTCACATACTGTTCGTCGGGATCCATCAACATTTTTTATGGCAGCTCCCGGGGAGAATGAGAATCTGTAGCATGCCACTAGCAGCCTAACAAACGATTCCAATCTCTCACTCAGCTGTGAAAGATTAAGATTACTTTGCAGGGAAACGAAACCTATCCTGAGACATGACAGATGGACTGATGGAGTGCTAGGCGCACTGCGACGGTTACTAGTATACTAAAAACAATTCAAGGATGTTTCTCTCTTGTTTTCATTTCATTGTTTTCTTGGTATGCTTCTCTCTCCACTATCTGCACTAACTTGTATACGGTGTTCTGAAACTGATCTAATTTGTTTGTACTCAGCCTGCAGATTAAAGCACGCCACCGGCTCTCAACTCTGCCTGCACTGCACCCAAAAATTAATGGTCGCCGCATGTGAAGATCATTTATCTTTGGACAAAATGGATGGGCGGCCCCTATGTACATTAATCAAATTAAATCAAATCGCAACAAGGTACTAGTACCTACCAATTAAACGGTCTGTTCAGCCTGTAGCTAGCTACTGATCATGCATGTGTCTTGTTCTAGGTACGTACAAGTGCGAGGCTCCACGTGGATGTCCAAATTAACAAAGAGCCATAGCACTCCACCCAAGTGATTAGCATGCATTATATCTGCACAAATTGCACGCCACCATCCATGGCATCTTCCTTTCTCCCCTCCTGAAAATAAGAGCAACTGGTCTCTCTGCTAATTAATTAGGCGACCTACTCTGATTACTCTTTTGATTACTACAGTACTATTATGCTCCTTGTTAATTATACACCATGTACAATCCCTGCTCTAAACATAAGCCATATACACCACCTCCCTCACTCTCTCTAATTAGGTACTGCTAGTAGTAGCCCAGAGCCCCAGGCCAAGTAGGCAGAGCAGAACTCCATAGCCAGATACCTTCCAGCTCCTGCCTCTTGTACATCGTCCTGTTCAATTGCTCCTTGAGATCAGATTAAAACCAGCCATGGTTAAGAAGCTTGGCCTCACATCTCTCATGTTCACCAGCAGAAGCAACAACAAGAAGGTGGACAGTGCCAGTGCTGCACCTTCCTCCATGGCCTCTTCTTCTTCCATGTCTGCCACCTCGTGGCAATGGCCGTCCTGCAAGCAGCCAAGGACACTCTCCTTCAGGCAGCAGGAGCAGCAGACGGCGTACAAGACCATGAACTCCGCCTACTTGCCCGATTCTGGCGCCGACTCCTGTTTCTCCAACTCCTTCGCCTCAGTCGACGACAGCCTCTCCACGGCGTCCGAGGCCGCCTCCGGGCTCGTGGAGGCCACTGAGCGCGAGACCGTCATCCGGGCGCTGCGCTCTGACCGCCTCTTCTTCGAGCCTCACGCATCGCCGGCCACCTCTTCCATAGTACTCAAGAAGGCCAAGCTGAAGGTGAAGGACGGCAAGGGCTCCACCTGCTGTGGCGCCAGCAGTACGGACAAGCAGATGGCGGCATTCAGTGGAGCGACGGCGATGACCATGGACTCATCGAACCCGTACAGCGACTTCCGGGCGTCCATGGAGGAGATGGTGATGAGCCACGGCACGAAGGACTGGCGGTGGCTGGAGGAGATGCTGCGGTGGTACCTCAGAGCCAACGGCAAGAGCACCCACTGCCTCATCGTCGGTGCCTTCGTCGACCTGCTCGTTGCACTCAGCGACACCGCCTCGCCGTCCTCTCCGACCACTGCCAGCACCAACCACTCCTCCTTCAGCGGCACCGATGAGATCAAGGAAGAAGGTTGCACAGAGAGCAGTTAATGGAGATGCAAGAATGACCAAGATGGATGAAGTAGCGATTAGTTTGAGCTAATCGCTTCATGAATGATCGCATCAGGAGCTGGTGATTCCCAGTCGGCCGGATGCTGGGCTGATCAAGTGAGAAGCTGGTATTGAATTTTTATCTCTTATTACCCCGGAAGGCTAATGTGATTATGTGAGACAGTTCACTCCTCGTGCGTGCATGCACTACCTAACTATTTGTTTGCTACTGTGAGTAGTAGTTTCCTTTTTCCGGTTTTGATTTGTGTCCACAGTCCACAGTCCGGATTCTGTAATTTATTTTTCACAAAAAATCAAATAAAAATGTAAAAGATGTATAGACTCTGGACTCTCTGTAACGCACGAATTTCACTCGAATTTGGTACTACTTTCCCAAGTTTCACTGTGGCGAACAAATTAAATTTCTCAAAGTTCCACGGATCTAAATATTTTTATTCTTATTTTTCGTGTGAGCCTGAGCAGTTGTTGCCCTATATCACAGTGCGAGTCAGAGACCTTTTTGGCTCTGATCGAGTGCCGTACGCAGTGCACATCATAGATACATGGATAGTGAATTGACAGGTGCAGCTCAGTTTTGCATCAAGAATCTTCATCCCGATCTAGGTTGGAGCTACTAAATTGACATTATTTAAAGCGATTTCGTTTCTCACGTAATTTGGAGTTAAAAGAAAACCATGTGTGGCGATCGTGTGCTAGTTAGTTCTTTTGAAAGCCACCAGTCACCCATGCAGCGTGCATGTCTTGTCTGTTGAGAAATCAGCACACTTATAACGTGATCTGAAAAATGCGCATAATAAGTTGTATAACTTCAGGCTTCAGCATCACTCATGTACTAACTTCACCGATCGTTTAGTTAATCCTGGAAGGAAACATATAGTACATCAAACGTATACATGGAGTAGATAGCATACTTCTTAGCTCACACTCATGGGGAGGCTGTCTTCCCTATCTCAGAAAAGTAGTAACGAATCGAGACACTAAACATTTTACATGGTAAACTGTCAACTTTAGGAAAAAAACCACGGGGCGTGTGAGCGTGACCACCCAAATAATTTTCCACTATTATCAAGCATGGAACAAAAAAGATCTTGTCTAAAGAGCGCCGGAAGCTCTAATACATTAAGATATCACAAATCTTGATACATTAATAAGATTTAGGGCAACGGGGTTAGCTATTGAAGCAACCTCGTTAAGGATGGTGGAACCACAGACTAAAAGAGAGAAGATAGTGTGTTTGGACTTTAGAATTGTTGTTTTATGGTGATCCAAATTCATATGACGATATGGAGTGAACGGCTAACTTCGGAGCGAAGCACAGGCCCGTCGCCGGAGGTGCGGTACGGTTCGGATCGTGTCCGAGTCGGATCGCAACCGACTTAGGGTTTTGCCCTCTATAAATACATCTTGTAAGCCGCCGGTTGGGGTAAGCCATACATTGTAAACCCACGGCGTTTGTAACCTCACCCCGATATAGTGAAGTATTGCTGGCTGGCGCCCGTGGTTTTTTCCTCTCCTTTTATTTGAAGGGGTTTTCCACGTTAAATCTCGTGTCCCCGTTGGTTTGATCTTTCCACTCTTCATCGTTTTCGTGCTATCTTTTGTAACAAGAATGTGAGGAACACCGATGCTTAATCTTAAAGTCATTCGTTAAAAGAGAGAAGATAGTGTGTTTGGACTTCAGAATGTGAGGAACACCGATGCTTAATCTTGAACTCCTTCGTTAATTTCTTCTTCTTCTTCTCCTCTCCTGATTTTCTTGCTTTCTTCTCCAAATGAGCCTTACCTGAGATTTTCGTCATTCTACCTTGTGGTGGCTGGATGCGAGACTTTTACCCTAATGTAGCCGTTTGCATTTGTTCACAGCTCATGTGTGGGATAACATGTTGGATATCGATACCCAACAACATTGCCGAGGATTGAACAGACAAGATGCTAAACCTGAAATTAATCCTCCATCCGTGCGCAATAACTATAGTTTTAGTACAGTACTTAGTACTACACCGGGCCTATATATCATCTTGATCAGTTGCTCACAGAAACAATATCTCTGCGCATCGATCCAATACCGTGGCAAGCAGCAGCAGCACGTAGGCCGGGACAAATTAAACGCGCAACTAGCTTGCCTGCATTCACGACATGTGCATTGATTTGGAGTTTGTTAATCGGTCTCGGTCGATATCGCCATCAGCGACACTGTTTACTCTCTCTTGCCCCCAGTACACAGCCTGGCTACGTACGTACTGTATGCAGTGTACACGTTACATACGTACACTCTATATCGATGGAAGCAACCTAATTTTAGCTGATCTGAATTAATGGATCATGCTTGACGAACGTGTAGTACTGCAAGATCCAAGAATCATATATATGCAGATAATCCAAGCCATGGACTAATAATTCACGATCATGTGGAACCCCGGAAGGATTAGTGATGAACTCGTGAATCTTCCTCTTGACAACGTGGATCGTATTACCTTCGAAATTAGTAGTACTGTATATGATATCGTACTTTCAGTTATCGAAAAGGAAAGTGGATCGATTGCCCTAGAATTACAACTACATAGAGGGTCTCCACAAGTCTATAGAGAAGTGCAAAAAAATTGATCGGTAGTAGTCCGGTCGCACCCAAACAATAATATTCCAGAGGGAAATGCACCTATGATAAAAATCGGGCCCCAAACAAACAAAAGAGAATGAGAGAAATGAGAAAGAAATGTTTCCCCTTCTACACATTTCTGCACCTTCCCTTTGCCTTATGGGATCCTCGATCATACTCTTTTCTGAGAGCTAGAAAAGAATGAATGCCACGCTAGATTTTCTTTCTAAGATAACTCAAAAGTTTTCGAACCATTTCCTATACTTAAAAGGAGTTAGATCTTTTTCACGATACTTAAAAGGTGGAATAGGGATTTTTGAACCATTTCCAATAAGAGAATGGTTTCATATTCTATAGTACTCGGTTCTTCTGTTCGATGAGTTCTAAGCTTGCTTTCTCTCCCGCTGAGAGACAAAGAAAAGGTCGCGAGAAATCTTTCTCTATGTCAATTCAAAACAAAACAAACGGACGAAGCATCAAACATTTCCGATGAGATCCATGGAACTATTCTGAGATAGCAATAAGCTTACTAATTGAATGCATGGGAACCCTATAGTTTGACCAGCCTGGGAAGAGTAGTCAGAGGCACAGATTTATCAGTTTTGATCAGATTTCTTGGTAAGATGATAGTGAAAAGAAAAGGGAAATCTGCTGACTCTTTAGGATGTGGTCTGCCGACCTAAGGTTCAGGGTGGGGTGGGTGTTCACGAGTTTCAAGTAAAAAAAACAACACTCCTAGGTTAACGGCTATATAAGCTTCTTCCAGTGATGAGGTTTGGCAAACCCTTCTAAAAGGGAAGCATATGACCTCAAAAGCTTCTTCACATGTTTATTGGAAACCAGATGATTCTCTTTTTTTTTTTGGCTGGTCCTAGTAACAAAAAAGTATTTGTTTCGTTATGTTTTTTTCCAATTAAGAATGACTTGGAGATTAGATTCTGAGAGAATAAGTGGTTAGAAAAATATCATACTCCGGAATCAATAACTAGCTTTATACAATATTATCCGCATCAACTCACAAGAGCAATATGATTTCTACGGTGTTGGAGACATCTCCGCCCAATATGACGTTCCGACGGGATTGAATCGGTCCCAGACTCATGGCATAGAATGCTTTGTTAGGGCGGCATGCTCTGGTCCAGTTATCACAAGGGTCCGATGAATTCAAAAATGAAGGCACCGCTTAAAATAAAAATCTTTGCATGGCACCTTCACAAAGTGGCAATCCTTACCAAGCATAAGCTTGTAAAACACAACTGTCATAGGAGCATAAAATGGGCCTTTTTTCATCAAGATGACACAACAAAGTAATTGTTTTTCCAATGTACGTTTTCCTGTTCAATATGGTCAGTTATCCGGGAAACGAGTTTTGGATAGTACGAGCATATGATCCCACTAACTAAATATCGTATTTTAAAATGTCAGAAAATTCGAAACAAGAATTTCCTATATGCATCCAAACATTTTATGTCCATACATAAAGTTTTAACATAGTGTTGCAAATAATTTTTGGCAACTCGCTACAATGGTATAAATCGCAAGTATAGAAGTATTCTTAGATGGAAGCGCTTGCCGTAATACGGTCGCTTTGACTACGTAGAAATGATAAATTTTTAATAATACTTATACGGTTC
Source organism: Poa annua (assembly GCA_026929855.1). NCBI lineage: Eukaryota > Viridiplantae > Streptophyta > Magnoliopsida > Poales > Poaceae > Poa > Poa annua. Next base: position 87,923,032 of record CM049437.1, on the reverse strand, counting down.
ATCTACGCATATGCTTCGTTCATGGCTTTACAACACATCTAGATTCGAGATCTTTTCACGGACAAGATGTCTACACAGTGAAAAAATATTTTGTGCAGGCATAATATTCGGATTGGCTCTCCAATTCCATAGGCGGTCGATGAACTCTCTTTGATTCTTATGCATCACACTTTATACTACTTTTTTATTTTTTCACTTGTTTTTGGCTGTTGTGCATCCTATCTATACAGAAAGACCGGGCATAAGTACATTGTACCCTCGCGCTAATAAAATGAATTTATCGAAAAAAGAATCATAATTAAGTACAAAATAACCTAGGGTGGATAATTAATTAAGATGACTGGCAGCAGGCGGCTAGTTAATCAACTACAGTAGTAATCTCGACCTAGGAGTCTAATGATCTTGATCGACCAACCGATGGATGGATGGATGGATCGGATCAGGATTCAGGAGTTCATAATCAGAACCAGACGCGGCATTCGGTGGCGTGGAACTCGGGCGGCGCGGCGCCGGGTGGCGCCGATACGTTCCTTCGCTGGATGGTGAGCGGGCAGTCGATCCTGGGATTAGGGCCGGGAACCCTGAACGCCCACACCTTGAGCCTCATCTTGGCGGTGACCTTGACGTCGACGGAGAAACGCGCCTGCTCGACGGCGTCCTTCCGGAACGCCGCGGCCGCCACCCCGCCCTCCAGCGGGTGCTCCCCGGCGAACGCCGCGGCCACCACCGTGGTCTCGCCGGTGTCCTGGTACACGTCCGGGAGGTCGGCGCGCGCGAAGCGCTGGCCCTGGTAGTAGGCCTCGGCGGCGAGGGAGTGGTAGTGGATGCCGATGCGCGTGTTCGGGTTGCGGAGGGACAGCGCCAGGGAGAGGTTGTAGCGGAGGATCCAGGTGCGCGGGGTGAGGGTGAAGCCGGCGAGGTCGGCGGTGGCGGCCGTGGCGTGGACGAGGTGCGGCCGGAAGAGGAGGTAGAGGGCGATGGCGACGAGGCCGGCGACAACGAGGACGCAGGCGACGACGCTGAAGATGCAGCTCATCAGGCCGCAGAAGACGCACCGGCACGGGCAGCACAGCCACGACGACACGGTGCTCGTCTTCCCCATCGGTTTCGATCGGTCGATTGATTCCGATCGATCCGGCGGCCGGGCAACTCGACGATCGATGGGTCCTGTAATCCCTAGGCAGCTACTCTAGCTAGCTGGGGAGGAAGTTAAGGAGAGAATGTTTCATGGCGCGGGATCGAGTGATCTAGGACAGATCGAGACAGGTAGTAGCTAGTGGTCGGAGACACACTCGTTGATCGCCATTTTTGTAGGAGAGGAGTGTACGTGTGATCATGCATGCGAGACCGAGAGACAAGAGAGGTTTCACAGCTTGCGTTGGCCGGGTCTTCGGTCCCAGCTGCATGCCCTCGCGCTGTCTCTTTTTTTTAAAGAAGATTTTGCTTTTATCATCTGAGTGGACAGGCGCGCTATCCCTTAGGTGGGCCTGTTAATAGATGGATGAAACCCAAGTTCACCCCCAAAACCAAAAGATAGAACCCAACTACCCAAGTAGGCTGACAACTGAATTGCATTTCAGTCCCCAACACACCTTTCCTCTAAAATGGTCTCCCTTTATTTTTTGTATTTTTGCATATCACATATATCAACGAAGTTATTTAAGTGAGAGGCAACATCTTCACCACTAGAATAAAAAATTATTCTTTCATGACAAGATTCAATAAAGCATGTTTAATTTCAGCATGTTTAATTTCATAAAATTCTGCCTTGGAGGCGGGTGAAGTAATAGCAGTGCATATAAAATCATTATTGTTGGTGCTTGTAAAGTCACACAACTTAGTAGTGTTCTCAGCGGTACCCATTTTAGCAAGATAAAGTAAAGTAAACTAACAAGATAAATAAAATACAATGTACTGATTTTTTGGGGGTTTTGTGTTTTAACAAAAGCAAAAATAAACTAAGGAAGCATATAAAAAATTAAAAAGTAGAAAGCTTGAAACTCCCCTCGCTATAGCTTCCAGTTTTCCTGGCAACAGCGTCAGAAAACACACTTGATGGCTGCGAAACACAGTCGTTGGGTAACGCCAAGCCGAAGATGATGCACATAATGGAATAATTCGCTACCACCCATACCGTAAGAATTATAGTATCTCCACCGGTAGCCCCCAAAGGCCGTTCAGTAGAGGCGCCGGCTACATGGTTGGGGGCTGGAGCCCAAACTGCCAGCAGTTTGGGAGCCGCTCGCCGCACCGATAGACCCCAACAATCCGCTCCCCAACGATCACGCCTTGGATCTCACGATCCGACCCCCAAAAAATATGTATAGATCAAATTTGTGAAGCCAAAATTTTTTAAATTGATTACAACAAATCAAATGTTTGAATAGAAATAGTTTATTACAATACACTGTTGAAATAAAAAAATGGAAACTGAAACCAGGGGTCCTATGAGATCCCACATATGCTGGACAAGATATGCATGTAACTAATCTCGTACCATGGATTCATGCATAAATAGGACAGCACATAAATCATCTGTCACGTCGTGGTCGACCTCATCTAGAGGGCCCCTGCTTTCATAGGGCAATGGATCAGCCACCGATGCATCGCACTCACTCTCGATGATCATATTATGCATGATCACGTAGACTAACAGCAGATCGCACATCTGTGAGGTTGACCAAGTAAGAGCAAGGTAACTGACAATTGCGAAACAAGTTTGGAGGACGCCGCTCGACATCCTTCCTGACACTCTCCTGGTACTTGGCGAACCACACATTTGCAAGGGTAGCACAACGAGGATAAACACCATCGGCTAGGTAGACTTTGGTGTATTAATGCCCGTTGACCATAAAGTTTACCTCTGGGGCTTGGCCCTCTACAAGTCTGCCGAACACTGGAGATCGCTGCAGCATGTTGAGGTCATTGTGAGACCCAGCCATGCCAAAAAAGGCATACCAAATTCACAAGTCCTGATTAGCCACGACCTTTGTAGATGCCCTGCCAATCAAATGGGTAATTCTTCCATCCCAATGCATGCAGTCGATGCTCCCAGGCATCCCGGGCCTATACGAGCCGTGTCTTCTTCATTTGGTGCACTGATGTCAACGCACGCTTCTATTCTCGTAGACAGTGTTGGGCCTCCAAGAGCCGAGGTTTGTAGAACAGCAGCAAGTTTCTCTTAAGTGAATCACCCAAGGTTTATCGAACTCAGGGAGGGAAAGGTCAAAGATATCCCTCTCAAGCAACCCTGCAATTAAGATACAAGAAGTCTCTTGTGTCCCCAACACACCCAATACACTTGTCAGATGTATAGGTGCACTAGTTCGGCGAAGAGATAGTGAAATACAAGTAATATGGATGATTATAAGTGGTAATTGCAATCTGAAATAAAAATGGCAGCAAGCAAACATGTAGCAGAACTGGTTGTAAATGGTGTTTCAATGCTTAGAAACAAGGCCTAGGGATCATACTTTCACTAGTGGACACTCTCAACAATGACCTCATAATTGAATAAATAAATACTACTCTCAAACACTCTCTTGTTGGATGACAAACACCATTCATTGCGTAGGGCTATAAAAGCACACCTCAAAGTCTGAGTAAACAAACACCACAACGTCATAAAGGAGTCACACACGATGCGCACACTGTCAACTTCACACCGTGGAGAGTAACTCCGGAGTTCATATTAAAGTAACCTCTAGAATGGCATAATAGATAGAGAGTAATATCTACTTATTCAACTAGATTACAAAGCTCATGATCACATAAAGATCACACCATGGGAGAGAGAGATAAACCACACAGCTACCGATAGAGCCCTCGGCCTCGGGGGAGAAGTACTCCCTCCTCATCATGGGAGTCAGCAACGGCGATGAAGATGGTGGTGGAGTCGATGGAGATGGCTCCGGGGGCAATTCCCCGTCCCGGCAGGGTGCCGAAACAGAGACTTTTGTCCCCCGAATTAGGGTTTTTGGTGGGGGCGGAACTTCGAAACTCTTCTCGGGAAAACGACGATTGATTTAAGGTTTTCGGGGCAGAGGCATTATATAGGCGAAAGGGCGGCGCGAGGGGGTGGACGAGTCGCCCACACCATGTGGTGGCGCCACCCCCCCTGGCCGCGCGGCCGCATGGTGTGGAGGTTGTGGGCCTCCCCCAGTTCTGCCCTTCTGGCTTCATGTACGTGTTTGGAAAATAGGAAGATTGGCTTTTGTTTCGTCCAATTCCGAGCACTTTTGTTTTCGGGCCTTTTCTGCGATACACAGACATAATAAACAGAAACTGGCACTGTGGCATCTTGTTAATAGGTTAGTCCAATAAGTGTCATAATATGATATAAAGTGTATATAAAACATGTGATGATTGGTATAATATAAGCATGGAACAACAGAAATTATAGATACGTTTGAGACGTATCAAGCATCCCCAAGCTTAGTTCTACTCGTCCCGAGTAGGTAAAACGATAACAATAAATAATTTCTGTAGTGACATGCTTCACACAATCTTGATCAAATAATATTGTAAGGCTCATGTTATGAATGAAGTGACTCAAGGCAATGGTCTATAGTTTTCTAACACATAGACAAGGAGTAAACAACTGAATCATATAAGTAAAAACTTTTCATGGATAGTACTTTCAAGACAAGCATCAAAAAGTTTTGCATAAGAGTTAACTCATAAAGCAATAGTTTCTAAGTAAAAGAGCATTGAAGCAACACATGGGAAGATTTAAGTTTCAGCATTGGCTTTCAACTTGTAACATGTATATCATATAGATAGTTGTCAACACAAAGAAATATAATAAGTGCAATAAGTAAGCATATAAGAATTGTTGCACACAAAGTTGACACAAGTGTTTGCTTCTAAGACAGAAAGAAGTAGGTAAACTGACTCAACATAAAGTAAAAGAAATGCGCTTCATAGAGGGAAGCAGGGATACAGGCATGTGCTAGAGCTTTTTAGTTTTTATAGGTTTTTGGAATCATATAGATAGCATAAAAGTAAGTTTTTGAGCGGTGTTTGCTGTTGTCAACGAATGGTAGTGGGCACTTCTACCCCCCTTGTCAACCAGACTTTCAAGAGCGGCTCCCATTGAAGGACTATATCATCCTTCTTGTTCTCTTTTATTTACACATGCAGTTTTAGAAACTGGTATTATTGCTTGACTGATTGGATCAGGGCAAAAATGTGAAGATAATTAAGCGGTTAAAGTTGTAATTAATTGGGACCGGGCACCCCATTTGCCAGCTCTTTTTGCAAAATTATTGGATAAGTGGATGTGCCACCAGTCCATTGGTGAAAGTCTGTCATAAGCAAATAACAGGTTGATATCGAAAATACCACATACTTCCTCATGAGCTAATAAACATTGACACAAATAAGGGATAATAAGTTTTGAATAAAGGTAGCACATGAAGTATTTGCTTGGATTGACAAAAAATACCACGTAGTAGGTAGGTATAGTGGACACAAATGGCATGGGTTTTGGGTTTTGGATGCATGAGAAGAATTCCTCTCTATACAAGGCTTTGGCTAGCAAGGTTGTTTGAAGCAAACACAAGATGAAAACTGGCACAACAAGACTTACATAAAAACATATTGCAAGCATTATAGAACTCTACATTGTCTTACTTGTTGTTCAAACACTTTTACTAGAAAATATCTAGACCTTAGAGATACCAAACATGCAAACCAAATTTCAACAAGCTCTACGGTAGTTCTTCACTAATAGGTTTTTAACTACATGATGCAAGAGTTTAAACATGATCTACTTGAGAGCTCAAAACAATTGCCAAGCACCACAACATGCAAGATAATGATCTACAAGAACATGTATATCTTTTCATTATACCATCTGCCACATGTAGCATTTTCTATTTCAAACCAAACACCAATCAACTTATTTAAACATAAACTCTCCAAGTAATTAACAATGAGATAAGAGAGTATTTCATAACTGCTGCGGCTTTCAGCTTTCGCCATAAACATAAAACAATAAGTGATGCGGCTTTCAGCTTTCGCCATAAACATAAAAGATAAGTGCTGAGGCTTTTAGCTTTCGCCATAAACATAAAAGAATGCTAGGATCCAATTTATTCAGAAAATTAAAATAACAAAGCAAAAAATAAAAGCAAACTGACGCTTCAAGTAAAGCACATAAGATGTGAAAGAATTAAAATATAGTTTCCCTAGAGATGACCTGATAGTTTGTTGATGAAGAAGGGGATGCCTTGGGCATCCCCAAGTTTAGACGCTCGAGTCTTCCTGAAATATGCTTGGGTGACCCACGGGGGCATCTCCAAGATTAGGCTTTTCACTCTTCTAGATCACATCATATCATCCTCTCTCTTGATTCTTGAAAACTTCCTTCACACCAAACTCAAAGTAATCTTCATTAGAGGGTTAGTGCATAATAAAAAATTCACATGTTCTGCATGGACACAATCATAACCAATGCTACTGGACATTAGCTACAGCCAATGGTATTTTGTGGAGCAAAAATATCCACTCAAAAACAGTAAAAGAGGCAATGCAAAATAAATGGCAGAATCTGTCAAAAACAGAACAGTCCGTAAAGACGATTTTTTCGAGGCGCTTAACTTGCTCAGATCGGAAAACTGAAAACTAATGAATGTTGCGTACATATCTGAGGATCATGCACAAAAAATCTCAGGTCATTTTGATTTTTCTGGAAATTCTTACGAATTAAACGGTGGACAGCAGAAAATCTGTTCCTGTGCAGAAATCCAAATCTAGCATCAACTTCCTACTAGAGGCTTTACTTGACACAACAATGCGATAAAATAAAGATACAAAGGAGTTGTTACAGAGGTAAGCATGCTCCTTTACTCAAATAAAAGAAAAATAACAGAAATAAAACATGGGTTGTCTCCCATAAGCGTTTTTCTTTAAAGCCTTTTAGCCAGGCAAGGAGATTTTTATGATCCTCTCATAAAAATGATAGTTGGAAAAAAAAGAGAGCATCAAGAGGCAAACATCAGACACATTTAAGTCTAACCCACTTCCTATGCAAAGGAATCTTGTAATAGAATAAATTCTTGAAACATAAAGCAACTAGCATAGAAAGATGAAACAAATGCAACTTCAAAACTTCCAACATAAAGAGAGGTTTTTTTAGTAACTTGAAAATTTTTACAACCGTATTTTCCTCTCTCATAATAACTTTCAGTAGCATCATTGATAGAATCCACAATATAACCATCACATAAAACGTTCTTATCATGATCCATATGCATAAAAGTATCATTATTTCCCTCATAAGAAAAGTTCTTCTCATTAATAACAATGGGAGCAGGATCATCATAAAGAACTCAAACATGATAGACAAGTTGTATATTAAAAGGATGGGTTTGAGTAATTCCTCTATAACTATGACAAGTTTCAAGAGGATGATTGTAATTATAACCTATGTCATAGTATTCTTTATAATTATCAAAGACTGGAGGCATAGTATCATCATAAGCAATAGAGTAGTTATCTTCCAAAGTGTATTCATTTGTAAACATATCATCATTTTTACTAGAAGGATAGGTCTCAAATATATAATCATTAGTAGCAAAAGGATTTTCAAACACCTCATCCCCAAGCTCAGAGCTTTCTATATCATCATTGGAAGAAACATGGATAGTACTAATAGTATAGCAATTATTAACATCATCATTTTCAGAATTAGTATCCCAGAGATTTTCAATATCAAAAGTAATGTGCTTTTCCCAATCATGATCACTAATATAAATAACAGGCATAGGTTCATCATCGAGTTCAGAATTATAAGTATCAATCATAATAGGAGCAACATGTTTGGGAGAAGATACCGTTTCCTCTCTCCTTTTACTCCTCTTCTTCTTCTTCTTCCTCTTTCCCTTTTTCTTCTTCTTTTCCACTTTAGGAGGGAGAGGCTTGAAAGGAAGCTCCTCCGCATAACCTGGTTTAGTATTAGAGACAATGGAAGAAACTTGGGGGGTTCCTCTCTTTCATTAATGAGAACAAAACACATATTAGTCCTGTCATATTTTGGTAAAGTCCCATCGTTTATAATATTTTGTATGTAGGTGTTAGCATGGCAATTATTAACACAATGGAGATAACGTCCATGCAACACACTATTCATATCAAGAGCACTCATATCTAACAAAGAGGTTTTTCTTGATAACGCTTCACACCCCAAAAATAATGTAAGTTCATCATGTTGGTTAAGAGTGATCATGTCATCACAATACAAACTTGCAGTACTCATTGGATTCGAAAGGCTATTATCATGACCTGAACATTGAAAATTAAAATGACCCACTTCATAGCAAAGTTCACAAATAAAAGGATGGAGGGCACAAACTTTTTCACCAAGATCTCTTAGAGCCTTGTACCACGTTCTAGTTTTTTCATTCCTATGATGGATACAATAATCATCTTCGATTTGATTATTTTCACAAGGTCTATGTACTCCACAAAAACTAACATGCTTATAAGAAATAGTATTTTCAGAAGTTTGAGCATGTTTATTGCAATCATTAACAACAATTTCATTTCCCATGCATGTGTCTTTGAAAGGTTCATGATACACGTCCCAATTTTCTTTAGGAACATTAATATGAGAAGCAAAGGTTCTACAACAATCAACAATAATTTGAGAATCAAGATCATATTTAGGACTAAGCTCTTGAAAACCAGCAGTTTCAACGAAAGACTTAATGCAATCATATTCATAGTTTATACCTGATCCTTTACCTTTGTCGTTCTCCTAATCTTCAGCATTGTTTTGAATTCTTTCAAGAAGATCCCATCTAGTTTCAACCTTCTTACTTGTGAAAGAACCCTCTGAACAGGCATCTAGATAATCCTTGCAATGACCTGAAAGTCTTGCATAAAAATTATTAACAATTATTTTCTCAGGAAGCTCATGGTTAGGACATTTGAGTATTAATGTTTTCAGCCCTCCCCAAGTTTGAGCAATGCTTTCTCCATCACAAGGCCAAAAATTAAAAATGTAATTCCTATCTAAATACAATTCATAAGGAGGATACAATTTAGAGTAAAAGAGATATTCAAGCTCCTTCCATTCCAAATGATGAGGATCATCTAGTAGCTCATACCACTCCCTTGATTTGTCCTTAAGTGACAATGGAAATAATTTCTTCATGGCATTTTCTCTTGATAAACCTGCAACCTTAAACAACTCACAAAGTCCTTTAAGTTTCAACAAGTGGTCACTTGGATGGACTGTTCTATCCCCTACATAGGGTTCATCTATAACCATTTCAACAATTTCCATAGGTATTTCAAAAGCAACACTTTCAGTAGGTGGATTTGGAATATCACAAGCATCATTAGAATTATCACATATGGGAGACAAAGCATTATTAAGGCAAAACATTTCCTCCAAAGCTGAGGAGCAAAAAAGATTATTTTTATATAAACTAGCTTCCCCAAGCTTAGGCTTTTCCATAGCATTAGCAATAATGGTGTTCAAAGAATTTATACTAATAACATTACTACCACTATTACGCAAACAAACTTCCATAGGTTTTTTAATTTTCTCTTCAAAAGTATCATGTCCTAATTCAATATAAATTTCATAAAGATCCCTAATTTTGTTGTTGTTTTCCATTTAGCCTAACTAGTGAAATAAAAACAAGAGACAAAAAGATAAAATTGCAGAATCTAAAGGAGATACCTTCCAACGCTTACCTCCCCGGCAACGGCGCCAGAAAATAGCTTGATGTCTACGCACGCTTCTATTCTCGTAGACAGTGTTGGGCCTCCAAGAGCAGAGGTTTGTAGAACAACAGCAAGTTTCCCTTAAGTCAATCACCCAAGGTTTATCGAACTCAAGGAGGTAAAGGTCAAAGATATCCCTCTCAAGCAACCCTGCAATTAAGATACAAGAAGTCTCTTGTGTCCCCAACACACCTAATACACTTGTTAGATGTATAGGTGCACTAGTTCGGCGAAGAGATAGTGAAATACAAGTAATATGGATGATTATAAGTGGTAATTGCAATCTGAAATAAAAATGACAGCAAGCAAACATGTAGCAGAACTGGTTGTAAACGGTGTTTCAATGCTTAGAAACACGGCCTAGGGATCATACTTTCACTAGTGGACACTCTCAACAATGACCTCATAATTGAATAAATAAATACTACTCTCAAACACTCTCTTGTTGGATGACAAACACCATTCATTGCGTAGGGCTATAAAAGCACACCTCAAAGTCTGAGTAAACAAACACCACAGCGTCATAAATGAGTCACACATGATGCACACACTGTCAACTTCACACCGTGGAGAGTAACTCTGGAGTTCATATTAAAGTACCTAGAGTGGCATAATAGATAGAGAGTAACATCTACTTATTCAACTAGATTACAAAGCTCATGATCACATAAAGATCACACCATGGGAGAGAGAGATAAACCACATAGCTACCGGTAGAGCCCTGAGCCTCGGGGGAGAACTACTCCTTCCTCATCATGGGAGTCAGCAACGGCGATGAAGATGGCGGTGGAGTCGATGGAGATGGTTCCGGGGGCAATGCCCCGTCCCGGCAGGGTGCTGATGCATGTAAAATGCATACATGAACTTTACATTTTATTACTTGATATTTCAACTTATTTGCATCATATATGGGTTATATTTATGTTATATAATGATTTTGGGGGATAATTCACACTTTCCCCATTTATTTGGAATTAACCCCGCAGAACCAGAAAACCCCCTTTTCCATGTTTTTGACTTTCAGGGAGCATACGACGTCCAAATGACCTAAGATTTCACGGAGCTCATTTTTTGGAAGGAATAAAGCATAGGAGCGAAGGAAGCGCAAAAGTGGAAACCCGAGGAGGAAAATAGGGGGTCCCATGCGGCTAGATTCCTTGGCCGTGTGGGACCACCTCGTTTCCCCCTCGTGGCTCCGATGCCGTCCGTTTTCGTCTCCGTGGCTTCGTCTTGACCTAAAAACGTCTATAAAAATAGTCCCCCGAAGAGTTTCGGAAGGAGGTGGCGGAGAAACACGAAACCAAGAAACAGAGAGTCAGAAGGCTGCCGCCGGAGAAGATTGGAGGGGGGAAACGCCGCCGGATCACCTCCGGAAGGCTCCTCCATCCCCCCCTCCGGAGTCTCCATCAACACCACCGTCAAGACCAGCACCATCTCCATCACCATCTCCATGATCCACTTCATCCCCCTCATAGTTTGAGATTGTTCGAACCCTAGCTATTGTCTAAGTACTGTTCTACATGTGTGTGAATTGCTACTTGTCATTGTTTTGTGGGGAGATTATATTTTCAGATTGTGTTGTCCCACTTATGCCATTGAATCATATCATGTCTTCGCGTTGTGAGTAGTTCTCTCATGTTCCTGGGGCATAGGATGGATTGGCAATGATTTCACTAAACATGTTTGAGTATTTGGTCAAGTCTTTATCTTTGATGATTGTCTTATTGTACAATATATGAGTGCACGCATATGTTGAGGAATGCATGAGGTGATCACACTATGTAATGGATTGGGTAGGACCTGGGAGTTGACAACTAAACCTGTGGTCTAATACATGAAGTTCTATTAGGAGGGGATTAATATCGGGGACCTTAGAGTTTATGGCTATGGTGGGACTCTATGTCTTAATAGCACTTGTGCAGTCATTTACTTGGCCACAAGACCCATCAGAAGAGGTTTAGTATATTTATTTAGCTACACCTAATTATGGCTCCGTCCAAAGAAGATTAAAACTTGACAAAATATTTACCTTGTTGTTCTAGAAATATCTATGCCATGAAATCCATGTAGCCCTTGGGAACGTTTTTCACACATACGAAACAAACACTTGAGCTTGTCCTCTTGCTGCATAGAGGACTGGGCTTTCTCTCTTTGAGAGCTTTCACTTGTCATATTTTATTTTCAGCTTTTACTTTATTGCAAACTCTACACCAAAAACCCAAAACACTTGCATCATTTTACTTTGTCTAGTGCATAGATAATAAGAATAGTGACACTCTTATTTGAAAGGATAAAAACTTATACCTTCTACTCCTCGTGGGATCAATACTTTACTTACACATCGAAGATTTCAACGATCCCCTATACTTGTGGGCATCAAGACATTTTTTGGCGCCGTTGCCGGGGAGTGTAGCGCTTAAATTTTTATTCTTGTTTGCACTAGATATTTATTTTCAGTTTTTCATATACTCTAGTTTACTTTCAGTTTTGCATTTAGTTTAGTTTTACTTTCAGTTATACATATATCGAAAACAAAAAAAAATTATAAAATGGAAAATACCAAGAAAACTTCTAGTAAGGAATGGATGGATAATTACTTATCTAGGTACAATGAAGCTTATTATATTGCTAAGGAATTTAGAGAGTCAAAAGAAGGGATAATACTAAAAGGTTTCATGGAAAGATTAGAATATATTGCTGAAAAGTGGCTTTTATTCCATAATTTTTTTTTTGCTTGAAACAAAGAAATAGACACTTTTTCTTTCAATGTAGGTTCCATACAGAAAGTGTCATAGCATCTTACAATAGAAATGATTATTCTCATTTAGGGATGGAACAAGTAGAGGAATTTGTTGCTAATTATGCATCTTTTGAATTGGCTCTTTTTGCTCTTGAAAATGAAACTAGCCCTATAGTTATAAAATTTCAACAAGAGGTTGCTTCTATTCTTGAGTATTGCAGAGTCAAGTTCTCTAAAAATATTTATCTTGTTGACTATAGAGAGAGGAACACCGCTTCCCAAGAAAGTACTGATGTTTTGCAGGAAGAAGAAGATGAAAACATAAGCTTGGAAGAGGAAAAATGTGAAGAAGAGGATAAAAACCTAAGCTTGGGGATGCCCATGCAACCCCAAGAAGATGATGAAGATGATGAACAACTAGAGAATGAAGAGAGGGAACTTCCACCTTCACCACCTATGGATGAGGGTAACACTCAATATATTGCTCATGATACACTTTGCTTTTGTGATTCTGATGATGATGAGGAATATGGTTTAGACATGTTTTATGATAGTAACACTCAAACTGAAAAATATGTTGTTATTTATGAGAACCCATGTTATGATGAGTGTGAAACTAAAAATTCCATGATCCTATATGACAACCCATGCTATTATGATGAAACTAATAATGCTCCTTTACTTTTTAATAATGCTACTAGTGAACTTATGGATGATAATGAGGAGTGTTGCTTGAATATGCTATATGATAACGCTTTAGATGATGGTCCTATGCTTATTGATAATTCTCCATGTTTAGAACTTGTTGTTACTTTATTTGAGGATAAAAATGATATACTTGCTGCTTGTGACAATAATCTCACTCATGAGAGTCCTACTTTATGTTTGAGTTCTCCTATTCACACCATGGAGGAGAAGTTTTTATATGTTGAAAAATACTTGTGTGGGCTGGAATTATCTTGCACTAATAACCATTCCACCCACAACCACCACGTTTATGGTGCTTCTTGCAATTATTATGAGAGGGGAAAACATGATTCTAAACATTTCAATATTATTACGTCACCTCTCTTTAAATTGAAAGTCTTGAAATTGTTCTTGTTTTATCTTCCTATGCTACTTGCTTTGTGTTCTAATGATTTATTTTCTTACAAGATCCCAATGCATAGGAAATGGGTTAGACTCAAATATGTTTCATATTTTCCCCTTGATGCTCTCTTTTGCGTTTCAATTATTATTCCTATGTGAGCATCATTAAAACTATCATGGCTGTCCAGAAAACAGATTCCTGATCTTCGCTGCGAAAAATGTTAAACATCACAGAAAAGGAATTTTGAGCTGATCTTTCACGACAGCAATATTCAGTTATTATTACACATTTCATTAGTTCAAAGTTTTCTGATTTGAGCAACGTAAGTGCCCCTAAAAATTCACTCTTTACAGGCTATCCAGTTTTTGACAGATTTTGTCTTTATTTTACATTGCTCTCATTACTTGTGTTTTGTGTGGTTCTGTTGATCAAGGAGCAATGCACAACCGTAGTAACAGTAGCTAATGTTTAGAATCAACTCATGATATGTCTTTGTTGTACTTATGTGGATTTAATTTATGGAGACACTAACCTCTCTAATCAAGTTTTATGATGAGTTTTGTGTAAAGAGAATTTTCAAGTGGAAGAGTTGAGGGAGATGAACAAAGATCAGGAGGGACAAACACTCAAGCTTGGGGATGCATCCCCTAGGCTCACCCTACATATATCAAGTAAGTGCAAGAATTCAAGCTTGGGGATGCCAAGCCACCTCACTCCAACCATCTTGATACCAAGTAAGTAAGCCTAGCTATATGGTTATAAAGAAAGCGCTTTACGGGAGGCACCCGGTTGTTTTATTTTTGATTTTCTTTGTGTCCTCTTGCTGTAACAAGAGACTTAGTTTTTAGTTTAGTTTCTGGAATTTTCAATAAAGTGCCAAGTTTTACCCATTTTGGCTTGAAAAGGTTGCTTTTTGTATTCGGAGATTTTATTCCAGCACGAATCTGTGCACGGTATGATTTTTCATTCCTATTCTGTAACTCCGAATGAGCTTAAATTCGAACTGTAGTTGCAACTTTTCATCCTCTGTAAGCGTGAATTTTTTAAGATTTTTTCGACATATCTAAATGGGGTAAAATAATGTTTTTTGCTGCTGCTGTTTTTTTGGACAGATTCTGTTCCATTTTGTTTTATGCATTCTTTGAACTTTTAAGTTGAATCTTTTTGATACAATTGAGTTTATGAGAAGGAATAGAACATTATACATTTTCTGGACATGTTTTACACTTTTGTTTAAGGGTTTCATGCAGCAAGCAATTCAATTGTTTTGTGCCTACTAATGTCACCCCACAGAAAAGAGATGGGAGAAAATTTTGTGTTGAAAGTTTTTCACAGGGAGTAGAGGAGATGCACCAAGAGCTATCTAAGGATGGTGAAAACCATAAGCTTGGGGATGTCAAGGCACCCCACTGGACCAAACACTCTCGGTTTGCACACGTCTATTTTCTGTTTTCTATCAACGCATTACTATCGTATAAACTTGGAGCGTCTTTTTATTGTTTTTATGTTTGTTTTGTTTTTAATAAGATCATCATTATCATTTATGTTATGAGAGAGGTGCTGAAAACTCTAGGTGAATTAAATTGGATGCTATTAAAAATATTGGGAAGAGGATGTTTGAGTTGATTTAAAAAGATACCTATAGTTGCATGGTTCATGTGCTTTTTAATGAGTATTAATATGCAAGTGTCTTACTAAGAGTTATTTCTTATTCATGTTTTATATGCTGAATGATACTTTAGTTTGTTTAACATGGAATGGTTAGCTCTATGGACACTTATGCATGCATTTAGACGGTCAACTTTTCTCCCTCTTGCTAGCCCAAAAACTCCAACAAGTAAAAAGCTTGTTTTCCAACACGTTCAACCAAAAAATTTCCAGTGAGTCCACCATATCTACCTATTAGCTAATATGCTATTCCAAGTATGTTTACCATGTTATATTGTTTTATCTATGCTTCCAAATTAAGATGCTTATGTTATTGGGATTGTCATGGGTTAAGTTGGTTTAAAAGCTCTCACGAACGTGATGCCCACATTACTTTTCATGCACTTAATAAACATGACCCATTGTGATTAAGATTATGATGTTTTGGGCTTGACAAAGGTCTTTGGTTAGGAGCTAGCTGATACGTGCTTACACGTGGAAAGCTTTCAACATTGCACTTTATTCTTTATGAAAGTTGATATCATGTTCCTTTGGTGATGGATGCCTAACATTGCGTGAAATGAAGATGGAAACTTAGTAAGTTCGGGCGAGTGATATTATTGGCTAGAGAGACACCTGTGGCGGCTAACCTAAGCCATGTGGATCATGGTGGAAATTTGCAACATAACCATAGTGGAGGAATCCATGACACATCTCATAACAGAAAAAGCATTTACAAGAAAAAAGCATGAGTAAAGAAAGAGATATAGAGATGTCCACTGTTTGCTTGCTTTGTCTTTTAGACATGTGCCCACTTACATGTCCTGGGGCAAAGGGTACCCGGGGTGATACTCTCTATGATGCCACTTTTATTCACGATGACTGTAACCTTCACTTGCTTTGTGGCCCAAGTTGAGTAGCCAGTTGGAGAGGTTTTTGTTTTCAACGGGCATGAGGCTTTTTGACCCATACTTTGTCAAGCACATAACTCATATTTGCTTTCACTTTCAACTATTAATCACTAAAGATGCTATGATAGGGGTAATGAGAACTTCACACCAATGGAAACTACATGGCAAACATTAACCTAAGTTGAAGCATTTGGAAGCTAGATGATACTCTTGCATGTTATTCCTCTACTTATTTATCTATCTTTCCAAAGTGTCCACCTTTCATATTCAGATTTCTATAAGAATACTCTATGACCAATATAGGATATCTTTTTACTTTTCATTTATGCATTCATTTGGTCCATAGAACTTTTCTTCTATGTTACACTTTGTGAATTACCATTAAACATCTTTAACTTGTATATTTGATATCTCTTGATAATATGTCTTGTATGTTGCTACTCTTTATTAAAGAATGAATCATTTGACTCTATGTAGCAATCATCTTTGATATCCTTTGATAGTAATAAAATGCCAAGTCCACGTTAGTTTTATCACCTTCATACTCGAGGACGAGTATTGGTTAAGCTTGGGGATGTTGATGCATGTAAAATGCATACATGAACTTTACATTTTATTACTTGATATTTCAACTTATTTGCATTATATATGGGTTATATTTATGTTATATAATGATTTTGGGGGATAATTCACACTTTCCCCATTTATTTGGAATTAACCCTGCAGAACCAGAAAACCCATTTTTCCATGTTTTTGACTTTCAGGGAGCATACGACGTCCAAATGACCTAAGATTTCACGGAGCTCATTTTTTGGAAGGAACAAAGCATAGGAGCGAAGGAAGCGCAAAAGTGGAAACCCGAGGAGGAAAATAGGGGGTCCCACACGGCTAGATTCCTTAGCCGTGTGGGACCACCACGTTTCCCCCTCGTGGCTCCGATGCCGTCCGTTTTCGTCTCCGTGGCTTCGTCTTGACCTAAAAATGTTTATAAAAATAGTCCCCCGAAGAGTTTCGGAAGGAGGCGGCGGAGAAACACGAAACCAAGAAACAGAGAGTCAGAAGGCTGCCGCCGGAGAAGATTGGAGGGGGGAAACGCCGCCGGATCACCTCCGGAAGGCTCCTCCATCCCCCCTCCGGAGTCTCCATCAACACCACCGTCAAGACCAGCACCATCTCCATCACCATCTCCGTGATCCACTTCATCCCCCTCATAGTTTGAGATTGTTCGAATCCTAGCCATTGTCTAAGTACTGTTCTACATGTGTGTGAATTGCTACTTGTCTTTGTTTTGTGGGGAGATTATATTTTCAGATTGTGTTGTACCACTTATGCCATTGAATCATATCATGTCTTCGCGTTGTGAGTAGTTCTCTCATGTTCCTGGGGGCTGATACGTCTCTAACGTCTCTATAATTTTTTATGTTCCATTCTTATATTATACCCATTGCTACATGTTTTATATGCACTTTATATGGTTTTTATGCATTTTCTGGGACTAACCTATTAACAAGATGCCACAGTGCCAGTTCCATGTTTTCTGCTGTTTTTGGTTTCAGAAAAACTGTTAAGGAAATATTCTCGGAATTGCACGAAACAAAGGCCAATATCCCTATTTCCCCCCGAAGCATCCAGAACATCGAAGAGGATACGGAGGAGGGCCACGAGGCGGCCACACCTGTTGGTGGCGCGACTCCCTCCTTGGCCGCGCCACCACGTGGTCTGGGCCCCTCGGGGCCCCACCTCCTTCGCCCTTTCGCCTATAAAGACCCCCCGACGGGAAAAACCTAAACACCCGAACACTTTTCCAGAAAACATTACGGAGCCGCCGTCGTCGTCGACCCTAGTTCGGGAGGGTTCAGAAGCTCTTCCCGGCACCCTGCCGGAGAGGGGAATCATCACCAGAGGGCTCTACATCACCATGCCCGCCTCCGGGCTGATGCGTGAGTAGTTCATCCTTGGACTACGGGTCCATAGCAGTAGCTAGATGGTTGTCTTCTCCTATTGTGCCATCATGTTTAGATCTTGTGAGCTGCCTATCATGATCAAGATCATCCTTATGTAATGCTATATGTTGTGTTTGTTGCGATCCGATGAATATTGAGTACTATGTCATTTGCTTCATAATATATTATGTGTGTGTTATTTATGATCTTGCATGCTCTCCGTTGCTAGTAGATGCTCTGGCCAAGTAGATGCTTGTGACTCCAAGAGGGGGTATTTATGCTCGATATTGGGTTCATGTCTTCATTTAATCTGGGGGAGTGACAGCAACCTCTAAGATTGTGAATGTACTGTTGCTACTAGGGATAAAACAGTAGTGCTTTGTCTAAAGATAATTGTATTACTTACATTACACACTTTGCCTAATGCAATAATCTGTTGCTTGCAACTTAATACTGAAAGGTGTTGTGGATGCTATCCGGAAAGTGGACTATTAGTCATAGATGCAGTTGGATAACGGTCTATGTATCATGTTGTAATGCCCAAATGAATCTCACACTAGACACCATGACTAGTATATGCATCATTATGCAGTTCTTATTTTGTCAATTGCCCAGCTGTAATTTGTTTACCCTCATGTATGCTATTATTATTTATGGAGAGACACCACTAGCGAACTGTGGACCCCGGTCCTTTTTCTTTACATTGATAATACAACCTACTGCAAACTGTTACTTTCATTCTCTGCAAACAAACATCATTTTCCACACCATACGTTTAACCCTTTGTTTACAGCAAGCCAGTGAGATTGACAACCTCACTGTTAAGTTGGGGCGAAGTATCTTGATTGTGTTGTGTGCAGGTTCCGCGTTGGTTATCGTAAACGGCGCCGCCAACAACCTTCAGAAGAATCTTCATCTCCTACTGGATTAATAACCTTGGTTTCATAACTGAGGGAAATTTGCTGCTGCACTACTTCACACCTTCCTCTTGGGGTTTCCCAACAACACCACATCGGTGCATCAGGGGCATAGGATGGATTGGCAATGATTTCACTAAACATGTTTGAGTATTTGGTCAAGTCTTTATCTTTGATGATTGTCTTATTGTACAATATATGAGTGCACGCATATGTTGAGGAATGCATGAGGTGATCACACTATGTAATGGATTGGGTAGGACCTGGGAGTTGACAACTAAACCTGTGGTCTAATACATGAAGTTCTATTAGGAGGGGATTAATATCGGGGACCTTAGAGTTTATGGCTATGGTGGGACTCTATGTCTTAATAGCACTTGTGCAGTCATTTACTTGGCCACAAGACCCATCAGAAGAGGTTTAGTATATTTATTTAGCTACACCTAATTATGGCTCCGTCCAAAGAAGATTAAAACTTGACAAAATATTTACCTTGTTGTTCTAGAAATATCTATGCCATGAAATCCATGTAGACCTTGGGAACGTTTTTCACACATACGAAACAAACACTTGAGCTTGTCCTCTTGCTGCATAGAGGACTGGGCATTCTCTCTTTGAGAGCTTTCACTTGTCATATTTAATTTTCAGCTTTTACTTTATTGCGAACTCTACACCAAAAACCCAAAACACCTTCATCATTTTACTTTGTCTAGTGCATAGATAATAAGAATAGTGACACTCTTATTTGAAAGGATAAACACTTATACATTCTACTCCTCGTGGGATCGATACTTTACTTATACATCGAAGATTTCAACGATCCCCTATACTTGTGGGCATCAGGTGCCGAAACAGATACTTCTGTCCCCCGAATTAGGGTTTTTGGTGGCGGCGGAGCTTCGGGACTCTTCTCGGGAAAACGACGATTGATTTAGGGTTTTCGGGGCAGAGGCATTATATAGGCGAAAGGGCGGCGCGAGGGGGTGGACGAGTCGCCCACACCATGTGGTGGCGCCACCCCCTGGCCGCGCGGCCACATGGTGTGAAGGCTGTGGGCCTCTCCTAGGTCTGCCCTTCTGGCTCCGTGTACGTGTCGGGAAAATAGGAAGATTGGCTTTTGTTTCGTCCAATTCCGATCACTTTGGTTTTCGGGCCTTTTCTGCGATACACAGACATAATAAATAGAAACTGGCACTGTGGCATCTTGTTAATAGGTTAGTGATATCCCCCAAGAGCAAGGGATCACTGTAGTACCTCTCAATGTGGAAGTAGGGTATCGATCTGCAGGAGCAAGAGGGATAAGTTGTCTGTTCCTTACAACTAAAGTGTCACAAGTTTTAGTTGATTATGCACTAAACAAGTTTAAAGAACAAGATGGTTGTTTTAATGAATGGAAGTTTAATGTAACAAAACAAGAATGCAAAAAGTGTCCCAATCCTCTTCAATGCAAGAGGACAAGACAAAGGTTTTCTCTTATAGGAACAATGGACATGGGTTCATGGGTTCACTCAATCCTCTCTCTCCCATCTATGGTGATTATCATGTTATAGATAAAGTACACACAATTGTCATGTTTTAATGGTAGCTTTTATGACGGCTATATGTCCTAAAACACATAGTTGAAAGAAATACTCATTTATGTTGCTAGTGTCACCCTCGTAAGGCTAGCGTGGTTGCTGTCACACCCACATCATACTTCTCCCTTTTTACCCCCAGATAAAGGATGTTGGACGGTACTGTGTCACTCAATACCTATGCCTTCTGTCACATTGGCCATCCCGTACCCACATACATCATACTTCATAATGGATAATATTCTAAACACTAGTGTAATGATTCATATTTCGTGTGCATGACCACAACTCTCTCATCTATCTACACTTGGTGGTGTCAATCACCTCATGACAAGGATAAACAAGACATTATGCATAACTCAAACCATCACATGCATCATAGAATATCTCCAAAGTATGACAAGCCATAAAAGATCCAACACAACGATAAATGCATAACTAATATCATCTCACACCATAATATCCACCATAGGAATTACATAGATAGATCCATAATCATGCAAGGCACATCATATGGACTTCAACAATGATCATACATAGAGAGATTAGATCAAGTTACCACCACAAACCCAAAGTTCAAGGGGTGGACTACTCCCCCCTCATCATGATGTTGATGATGAACACGCCGGAGGGGGGTGGAGCCCTCCGGAGGTGATTCCGGCAGCGTTTCCCCCCTCCGATCTTCTCCGGCGGCAGCCTTCTGCCTCTCTGTTTTGTGGTTTTGTGTTCCTCCGCCGCCGTGATGCGAAACTCCTCGGGGGACTATTTTTATAGTCGGTTTTAGGTCAAGACGAAGCCACGGAGACGAAAACGGACGGCATCGGAGCCACGAGCCGCCAGATGGGGTGCTCCACGCGGCCTGGCCGCATGGGCCCACCTCTTTTGGCCCTCGGGCTTCCACTTTTGCGCTTCCTTCGCTCCTACGCTTTGTTCCTTCCAAAAACTGAGCCCCGTCAAATCTTAGGTCATTTGGACGTCGTATGCTCCATGAAAGTCAAAAACATGGAAAAAAGGGGTTTTTCTGGTTCTGCAGGGTTAATTCCAAATAAATGGGGAGAGTGTGAATTATTCCCAAAATCAATATAAAACAATGATATAACCCTTATATGATGCAAATATGATTGAAATATGAGTAATACAATGCAAAGTTCTGTTTGACACGAAAAATAACAAACTACACGATACGGCAGATTATTATCTTTCTAACGCGCCGGGAAAAATAAAATATACGGGCGTGCCAGTGTACAAAGTACACAAATAAAAATACAGGGAAACTTGCATTTTATTAATCTCTCAATGGAGAAACAAAAGTACATGATCCCTTTACAATACACGCTTTGTGGCCTGCTAGTGCGGCCGATATGACTTGGGCGATTATGAAGTTCTGGTTCACGGGCCTCGGAAGGCTCCCGCTTAATTACGTCTGTGAGTCGAAGTCACGGACCACCTCCGATTAAGCTGCTGCAATGGTCGTCATCTTCAAATCTCGTCTTCTCCATACGCTTGGTGCAGATGATGATGGCGATGCGATGGTGAAGTGAAGGTGGAGCGGTACATCCGTCGCTCCGGCGATGCTTAGTCGCATCCCTCCGACTTGTCGATCTCCGATGATGAAGATGTCTGGCTTCGTCAGCTCAGACAGGTAGGCGGCCTTCGCCTCGTCGGTGCCCGGCCTGGTGGTGTCCGCCTCGTCGGTCGGACCTGATGGCTTGCCTTCGCCTCGTCGGTGCCCGGCAAGAAATGGTTTGCTTCATCGGAAGAAGACATGTCAGTGGAGTGGCCTCGCGTCGTCGGTGTGTGGACGATGTCGGGGAAGAATGTTGGTGTAGAAGTCGAAGTTGACTTGAGTGTCGAAGTAGCGCCGCAGCGTGACTTGATGATGATGGTATATGAATTTGGCGATGTAGATCTTGTAGCGTTGAAGACGTGCGTGATTCTTGGAGAGCTTGGTACGTCGTGATGGCATAATTCAACTGGAGTAGATGGTTGATGTAGACAAACTGCAGCGTGCCAGTGTCGGGGAACCGTCGATGAAGATGGTCGTCACGTCGATGTAGCTGACCTCTGCATTGGTTGGTTGTGATGGTGTCCTGCCTTAGCGCCGGAACCGACTCCGGGGTATCCATGAGGCGATCTCCAGCAGGTGGTGTGATGACGTTCCATATGATGCTCTCCTTAATCCATTCCCTACATAAGAACAAGAGACACGCACGTAATGAAATAATAAAATTAATATTCACGTACCTTGATCTTGATGCATGCAGTGGTGAAGAAGGCAATGTGCCACGTCTTGGCGACAAGGTTTGCATGTCGACGGTGTTTGGCATCACCCGGAACGCGCCGGCAGGCTGCGCACGGGCAGCTCTGATGGAGACGTTCTTGTCAAGGAAGATGATGATCTTGTTGATGGTGCTGTGGGCTCGACATGGACATGGACGACATGAGCTCCGCAATCGCCGTGAGCTCCATCGGCTACACTTCAGATGTACATCATGGCGGTGAAGCCGCCGGCGGGCTGCGTGGACACGGGCAGCTCCGATGGCGATGTTCTTGTTGAAGAAGTTCACCACCAACTTTGATGGCCTGGACGAAGAGTATCTTGACAAATAAAATCGACGTTACTGAAGTGATGACCTCCGCAAATGCATCTTGGCGCGTCGTGGTGCCGCTGCCACCCGCCGTTTCGCGGAGTTGGCGATGACACCGGGTTGTATGTGCTTGAGGATGTTGTCATGTAGATGAAGATGACGCCGAACCATGTGCCGGCCGTCGGGACGTTGTCTTGACATTGGAGATGTCGCCGTGCTGTTCGTCGGCAGCTCCGCCGACATCCTCGTAGAGATGGAGATGATACCGCGACATATGCCTCGGCTTCGTCATCTTGGTTGGTGATGAAGGCGGCTTCAAGACTACACGCCGGCAGCACCTCGGCGTCGGCAGGCTGCACGTAGGCAGCTCCTCAGCCTCGTTGCCTTGGTCATTGGCGGTGGAGACGGCTCCAAACTACACGCCGGCAGCGACTCGATGTCGGCCAGCTACATTGCCTTCTGCTCCCGCCCTGCTAGATAAGAGAGAAGAAGCGAGAGATCATAGCAGGCGTAATAGATCATTAGACAGACATATGCATGTATCGCCGCCATGGACACGTGATGTAGCATGTTGGTGTTGATGAGAAAGGCGAGGCGGTTGATCTGCTCGCGGATGTAAGCGCTAGCTAGCTCGGATGAAGAAAGGATCGCCGGTCGTTCCTCGGCGCGCGCCCGCCGTCGCCATGCATGGCATGTCCAGGACACCGCGGCCGCCGCCTCGAGGGCGTGTCCTCAATGAGCACCGCTGGGTGCTAGCACCCACAGCCCTGGCGGGCGTGTCATGTGCTGCTACTTGAATGACTGA
The DNA here is from genome assembly GCA_026929855.1 of Poa annua. NCBI lineage: Eukaryota > Viridiplantae > Streptophyta > Magnoliopsida > Poales > Poaceae > Poa > Poa annua. The sequence goes on along the minus strand of CM049437.1, from coordinate 87,899,079 downwards.
TCCGAGTCTTCCGAGTTCCTTCTCCCCTCCCTTGTGTGTTTGTTCAGGTCCTTTTATAGACGAGTCCCCAGCAGGAATGGATCGCAGCCTGCTATGCGGGCGCGGTTGCAGAGTTGTTATGCCGTTGCTCTTTTTGGGCTCAGCTCAACGTGCTTATCTTATCTCTGCGTCTGGATTAGCATGAAAGAAATATTGTTCGGCCCGCCGAATATCCATCGTCAGGAGTCTGCGCCTAAGACGTGATCGACGCGAGCCTAGCACCGATCAGGCCGTGTATGTGGGCGTGAGCTCCATGGACTCCTGCATGCAAATAGAGCTAGCTACTAGAGCTCAAGTTAATTAAGCGTGGGCCTAAACCGATGCAACTGCATGGACTCGAATCCATCCATGCACGTACGAGGACCCAAATCAACTCCTATCTGCATGCATGAAGAGTTTAATAAAACCAAATGATTAGCACAAGCAACTCCATTGATTGCACGGCCACTTTGATATCTTTTTTTTAACATAAATCTTAATCCTTAATTAGTGACATATATGTGTTCTGTACTTATACAAAAATTACGTGATCTTATTTTACTTAGTACAAAAATACGTCAAACAAATGCCCCTTCAACGAGTCGAGTTCAAGCACGAAGCAAATTGGACTCGAGTCGGTGAAAAAGAAGAGTCCGGATAAATAAAGAGGCGCATCAGTGAGATGATTGCTGCCGGAATTTTTTATGTACTGTACCGTGGCTAACCTGGACGTTGCAGACTTTATACCTCTTTAATTAAACAACTTAGATATCCGGATCATTTAAACAGCTATATCTTCTTGACGCCGTGTACTCCCAACTGGCTTGTTACTTTTTTTTTTAATTTCCGTAGCATGTACCGCCCGCAAGAAACGCCACAAGTATGTAGCATAATGGGCGTCGTGCACTTTTTTTTTAACTTGCTCTCAAGGGAGGAATCAAGAAAGAATAAAAGATCAATATGCATTTCCATTCAATCCAGGATGGTTGATCTGCTTCTCAATGCTTCCTGCTGCCAGCTTGTTCCGGCATCAACGCCAAGGAAGAGGAGGCGTGCAGGAGCAGTTATAAGGTAAGTAGATACATAACCATGGGTATGCACATACTTCTCCGTTCCCTCCTGGTTTGCTTTCTCAGGGATACACGTATAGGTATCCCTTCACTAGCACGAGGAAGGGAGGCCATGACGTTGCATAGCATTTGCTCCGGTGATTATACTTGCCTCGGCGACGACCGGAACCACTATTGGGCATGATGCAGACGATGCCCCTAGCATCAAGGTATCGTCGGAGTCTACCAGGGCAGCTTGGGCCGGACCAGCACATGTACTTGCAGTAATTAGGATACCTGTATGTCTGTGCGCCGCACAGCGGCTGCACTATTTTTGAGCTTGCCAGCATGATTCATGAGGTCAGAACATGCTGTGTAAGATGACCATGCACCAATGCATAGGAGGGTCTTCACTTGACGGATGGCTGGCCTGCAAAGGCGACGGTGTAGAAGATCAATGCCGGGAAGCCGTCGGCTATGTAGACGACTGAAGGATGGTGTTGCCCCAGTGTCATTGTCGTTGAAGATGAAGCGCCGGAGTGCCATGGGCGTCATAGAAATAAGAGTGTTGTTGGCTCATGTTATGTGTTGATGTAGATGATAAGATGTTGGGATGCCATCAGCGAAGTCTCGGACATGCTAGTGTTACTCTCTCCAGTACGCCAAGTATAGGTTGGAGAAGATGTGGACATGCGGGTGTTGCTGCCCCATTGTCCATACACGATCTAGGTTGGTGTAGAAGATCAATGCCGGGAAGCCGTCGGCGATGTCATGGCGCACAGGTTTTGCTGCCCACAAAAGCCCATTATGTTGGTTGGAGTAGAAGATCAAATGCCGGGATGCCGTCGGCGATGTCATGGCGCACAGGTTTTGCTGCCCACAGAAGCCCATTATGTTGTCGGTGAAGAAAGATGAACCGCCGAGAAGCCATCGGCGATGTCAAGGCCCACGAATGTCGTGGTCCGATTAGCCATCTTAGCGCAGGTTCAACATGTGCGCCATAACAAAGAGGATGGCTGCACTAAGTGTGAAAAACAATGCATATGTATATTGTGTATCATTAGGAAAAAAAAGATTTGAAAATACTGCATGTGTATATTAGCCCTATTGTAGATCATGATGCGTAGATCTATAATCAGAAAAGGCTACAAAAGGACTTGTCATTGGGAACCGTCCGAGGATTATGGCGGCTGTAACTCAATATTGAATTTCATTTGGCGTGTGTGTGTGGAGACGCCATGCTTCATGAATGCTTCTGAGAGGAAGCATAAATTCATACTCTAGCCCATCGGAGAAATAAGTAACCCCACATCGCCACCATGCTCCCTTCTGTGCCCCAAGAACACCAAAGCATGGGTGAGGAAAAATCAGGGTAGTTGGTTTTGGGATAACGGCTTTGTAAAACTTTGTCATGCCTTTATGGCAATCGACTTTTTTTTTTAGGGGTGGCGAATGACTACCTCCCGCCTTCTTTCCAGTGATTCCCTTACTGCTCCGAACTGCTGGACTTGATTATTCACTTCATGGAGATTTTCTTCTTGCAACGGCGACTTTGACGGACAATTTAGTTGTCCCTTGACTTCACGAGATTTTTTTTTTGGAGGATTGCTTGCACTTGCTTGGATATTGCTTTTTGTTTTAGCTCTTGTTTCGACGATTGATCAAACTTGCTTGGAGATACTTGACGCTTCCTCGCGGAACCCCCTTGAGAACTTGGAAGGCAGCCATTCACCTTGTTCACCTAAAACCCTCAGGCATATTATGTAGAGCTTTTGGTGGTACGCCCTAGAGTTGCCAAGTAGCTACGCACCACGTCCAACTTTTGTTGAACGGGGCAGCCCTCTCTTGATCTTTTTCCTAGAGTCTTCCCCGGGGCGTGGCGCCTCGGTGAACCTGAAACACATCCAGAAGCAAAGGGGTGTGGGGTCTCATTACTCTGAAGTAACCCAAGTAATCTTCTCCGCAGCCTCCAGAAGCATACAATTGGCACATGTTGTGCATTAAGAGTGTGTCCCAAGGTAGCCAAATCTTCAAACATTGACATGAATTTTCAAGAAAAATCATTATTTATACTTAAGCATGGCATTAATTTATGCAAAGAGGTGAAATAATGTGATGAACGTATGGTGCAATTTTCAAAAGAAATGCCGTATGTGAAGGCTATATCCATTATAGCTCTTCGACAAGAACCTGCGCTTGGTGAAGGTGTCACCTTGAATTTTCGCCATCACATCTAGGCACCTGTAGGTTGGAAGAGATGGGGCCAGCATGAGCGTACGCTTTTAGTGGGCACTTCCTTGATTCAAAGAGTGCCCCAGCATACCAAGCATGAAGTCGATTTTGACAATTCCCGTAAAAATGCATGGATATATAGGTACTTGGCCACCAATAATGTCTCCTGAATAACAGCAGCAGCACCTTGAGCCCTTGAGATGAATTGAGACACCTCCTTGACATGGCCACTCCAGAGAATATGGAAACCACGATCAAGGCAAACTGAAATTGCACCCGTGGATCCCCAGTACAACAAGTGATCAAAGATTGGATCGCCAAAGGAACTAGTAATTAACTGAAAACACCGTTAAAGATAGGACTTCGCCAAGAAATAGCCACACCATCTTGTAAATTGGAGAAGAGCCATAAGACGAATTCGACGACCATTGTTGCGCAGCAAAGATGGGAGGAGAACCATGTCCCACCGGGCGTGCCATTTTGTTTGACACGAAAAATAACAAACTACAAGATACGGCAGATTATTATCTTTCTAACGCGCCGGGAAAAATAAAATATGCGGGCGTGCCAGTGTACAAAGTACACAAATAAAAATACAGGGAAACTTGCATTTTATTAATCTCTCAACGGAGAAACAAAAGTACATGATCCCTTTACAATACACGCTCCGTGGCCTGCTAGTGCGGCCGATATGACTTGGGCGATTATGAAGTTCTGGTTCACGGGCCTCGGAAGGCTCCCGCTTAATTACGTCCGTGAGTCGAAGTCACGGACCACCTCCGATTAAGCTGCTGCAATGGTCGTCATCTTCAAATCTCGTCTTCTCCATACGCTTGGTGCAGATGATGATGGCGATGCGATGGTGAAGTGAAGGTGGAGCGGTACGTCCGTCGCTCCGGCGATGCTTAGTCGCATCCCTCCGACTTGTCGATCTCCGATGATGAAGATGTCTGGCTTCGTCAGCTCAGACAGGTAGGCGGCCTTCGCCTCGTCGGTGCCCGGCCTGGTGGTGTCCGCCTCGTCGGTCGGACCTGATGGCTTGCCTTCGCCTCGTCGGTGCCCGGCAAGAAATGGTTTGCTTCATCGGAAGAAGACATGTCAGTGGAGTGGCCTCGCGTCGTCGGTGTGTGGACGATGTCGGGGAAGAATGTTGGTGTAGAAGTCGAAGTTGACTTGAGTGTCGAAGTAGCGCCGCAGCGTGACTTGATGATGATGGTATATGAACTTGGCGATGTAGATCTTGTAGCGTTGAAGACGTGCGTGATTCTTGGAGAGCTTGGTACGTCGTGATGGCATAATTCAACTGGAGTAGATGGTTGATGTAGACAAACTGCAGCGTGCCAGTGTCGGGGAACCGTCGATGAAGATGGTCGTCACGTCGATGTAGCTGACCTCTGCATTGGTTGGTTGTGATGGTGTCCTGCCTTAGCGCCGGAACCGACTCCGGGGTATCCATGAGGCGATCTCCAGCAGGTGGTGTGATGACGTTCCATATGATGCTCTCCTTAATCCATTCCCTACATAAGAACAAGAGACACGCACGTAATGAAATAATAAAATTAATATTCACGTACCTTGATCTTGATGCATGCAGTGGTGAAGAAGGCAATGTGCCACGTCTTGGCGACAAGGTTTGCATGTCGACGGTGTCTGGCATCACCCGGAACGCGCCGGCAGGCTGCGCACGGGCAGCTCTGATGGAGACGTTCTTGTCAAGGAAGATGATGATCTTGTTGATGGTGCTGTGGGCTCGACATGGACATGGACGACATGAGCTCCGCAATCGCCGTGAGCTCCATCGGCTACACTTCAGATGTACATCATGGCGGTGAAGCCGCCGGCGGGCTGCGTGGACACGGGCAGCTCCGATGGCGATGTTCTTGTCGAAGAAGTTCACCACCAACTTTGATGGCCTGGACGAAGAGTATCTTGACAAATAAAATCGACGTTACTGACGTGATGACCTCCGCAAATGCATCTTGGCGCGTCGTGGTGCCGCTGCCACCCGCCGTTTCGCGGAGTTGGCGATGACACCGGGTTGTATGTGCTTGACGATGTTGTCATGTAGATGAAGATGACGCCGAACCATGTGCCGGCCGTCGGGACGTTGTCTTGACATTGGAGATGTCGCCGTGCTGTTCGACGGCAGCTCCGCCGACATCCTCGTAGAGATGGAGATGATACCGCGACATAAGCCTCGGCTTCGTCATCTTGGTTGGTGATGAAGGCGGCTTCAAGACTACACGCCGGCAGCACCTCGGCGTCGGCAGGCTGCACGTAGGCAGCTCCTCAGCCTCGTTGCCTTGGTCATTGGCGGTGGAGACGGCTCCGAACTACACGCCGGCAGCGACTCGATGTCGGCCAGCTACGTTGCCTTCTGCTCCCGCCCTGCTAGATAAGAGAGAAGAAGCGAGAGATCATAGCAGGCGTAATAGATCATTAGACATATGCATGTATCGCCGCCATGGACACGTGATGTAGCATGTTGGTGTTGATGAGAAAGGCGAGGCGGTTGATCTGCTCGCGGATGTAAGAGCTAGCTAGCTCGGATGAAGAAAGGATCGCCGGTCGTTCCTCGGCGCGCGCCCGCCGTCGCCATGCATGGCATGTCCAGGACACCGCGGCCGCCTCGAGGGCGTGTCCTCAATGAGCACCGCTGGGTGCTAGCACCCACAGCCCTGGCGGGCGTGTCATGTGCTGCTATTTGAATGACTGATCCGAGTCTTCCGAGTTCCTTCTCCCCTCCCTTATGTGTTTGTTCAGGTCCTTTTATAGACGAGTCCCCAGCAGGAATGGATCGCAGCCTGCTATGCGGGCGCGGTTGCAGAGTTGTTATGCCGTTGCTCTTTTTGGGCTCAGCTCAACGTGCTTATCTTATCTCTGCGTCTGGATTAGCATGAAAGAAATATTGTTCGGCCCGCCGAATATCCATCGTCAGGAGTCTGCGCCTAAGACGTGATCGACGCGAGCCTAGCACCGATCAGGCCGTGTATGTGGGCGTGAGCTCCATGGACTCCTGCATGCAAATAGAGCTAGCTACTAGAGCTCAAGTTAATTAAGCGTGGGCCTAAACCGATGCAACTGCATGGACTCGAATCCATCCATGCACGTACGAAGACCCAAATCAACTCCTATCTGCATGCATGAAGAGTTTAATAAAACCAAATGATTAGCACAAGCAACTCCATTGATTGCACGGCCACTTTGATATCTTTTTTTTAACATAAATCTTAATCCTTAATTAGTGACATATATGTGTTCTGTACTTATACAAAAATTACGTGATCTTATTTTACTTAGTACAAAAATACGTCAAACAAATGCCCCTTCAACGAGTCGAGTTCAAGCACGAAGCAAATTGGACTCGAGTCGGTGAAAAAGAAGAGTCCGGATAAATAAAGAGGCGCATCAGTGAGATGATTGCTGCCGGAATTTTTTATGTACTGTACCGTGGCTAACCTGGACGTTGCAGACTTTATACCTCTTTAATTAAACAACTTAGATATCCGGATCATTTAAACATCTTCTTGACGCCGTGTACTCCCAACTGGCTTGTTACTTTTTTTTAAAATTTCCGTAGCATGTACCGCCCGCAAGAAACGCCACAAGTAAGTACTTCCTCCGTTCCAAATTAATTGATTTTCATTTGCCCACATAATATACACATATGTGGGTAAATAGAAATTAATTAATTTGTAACGGAGGGAGTAGCATAATGGGCGTCGTGCACTTTTTTTTAACTTGCTCTCAAGGGAGGAATCAAGAAAGAATAAAAGATCAATATGCATTTCCATTCAATCCAGGATGGTTGATCTGCTTCTCAATGCTTCCTGCTGCCAGCTTGTTCCGGCATCAACGCCAAGGAAGAGGAGGCGTGCAGGAGCAGTTATAAGCACTACTAGAAAACGGGGCTTAGGATCCCCCCTTTAGTTCCCAATAAAAATCGGAGCGGGACTAAACGGGTGCGAGCCCTCAGGTTGAATTTGGGAGGGACTTTTAGTCCCGGTTCGTGATAGGAACCGGGACAAAAGAGGTCAGCGCATGCGGGCGCAGAGGCGGGGCCCAGCGCCAGAACCCTTTAGTCCCGGTTCCTTACACGAACCGGGACTAAATCTACCACCCTATATCACCTTCTTCCTCCCCGAGAGCTAGCTCCATTTTTCAGCCCGAGCTAGCTCCATTTTCTCCTCCTTTTCCTCTCCCCAAAATCAATTTATCCGCATTATTTTACACCATTTGGAAAGATTGAAGACACCCCACGGTTAGCAGCTTCATCCTCTTTCCGGCATTGCTTCTTTAGCTCATTTTGCTCATTTCAAATTTCTAGTGCAAGCTAGGTGTTTGATGAAATGCCTAAGTTAGGATTTCATTTGTTTATATGTGCAATTTGTGCTCAAACTAATTTATGATTTATGTGTTTTAGCGTCGTCCCCGTCCTTACCGCCGTCGATCGCCTGCGCCGTCCCGTCACCGGCACCATCTCGGTGAGCCTCGTGTTTTTATTTTATTTTTAAAAACATAGCTTTATGGTTTAGATGCATAGTTATTACTTGTATAATTTTCTAACTTGTATTATATGTATAGTGTCATGGTTCTGATATCCGTCCCCGTCGGTCCTCGTCCGGTCTATGATTCGGATGTGGTATATTTTCAAAACTATTTGTTTCATTTTGTGTTTCTGGCAATTATGGCGACCAACTTGACATAGGTTTATTTTTATCTAGGAGGTAGTTGAACCGGAAATTGAAACTGACCCTATTATCGAGTTTTTGGATAAAGAAAACAATGATTTGAAAGCAAAACTGAAAAGAAGTGAAGATCTTTATCTCCAATGCTTAGAAGATAAGATGAAATTAGAGCTCAAGCTTGCTGACGTGGTCGATGGTAACGAGATCAAGATGGATGCAATGCGCTTGAAGATTAAAAGGATTAGAAAATATGCCATTAATCAGGAGGCTTGGTATCATTATGCTGTTGGTTCAATATTTACCTTAGTTGCGATTTTGATCGCATTTGTTGTTGGATTTAAATTCTTTAGATAGTTTTTATATTTGTTTCAATTAATGTATGTTTTATGAGAACTATGTATTACGAGCTGTCACTACTCTAGTTTGCTTTTAATGGGATGAACTTATATTAATTAATTTGGTCTTGCATTTTATTCATGACTGTAGTGTAATAATGGGGTTCGATATACTTTTATGTAATACAGATGAACCGGCAATGGATGTACGGTGACCGATGTTGTCCAGAGTTCATTGATGGCATGCATAATTTTCTCCATGTGGCTGAGGCAAACAAGCGGGAGAAGGGTTTTATTCGTTGTCCATGTAATGTCTGCAAGAATATGAGTGATCACTCTACCTCAAAAGTCATTCACTCCCACCTGTTGCAGAATAGTTTTATGCCTGGTTATTATTGTTGTACCAAGCACAGAGAATCAGGGGTTATAATGGAAGAAAATGAAGAAGAGGAGGATAATGACAACTATCCTTGGTTCAGTGATACTACAATGGAAGAAGACGAAGCTGAAGAAGATCCCAATATTGATGAGCATGACGATGATCTTCGTAGGGCCATTCGTGATGCACAAATGGACTGTGGAAGTGAAAATGAAAGGTTGAAATTGGAGCGCATGTTAGCTGATCACGCAAAATTGTTGTACCCAACTTGCGAAAATGACCAGAAAAAGCTGGGTACCACACTTGAATTGCTACAATGGAAGGCAGAGAATGGTACTTCTGACAAGGGATTTGAATTTTTTTTGAAAATAATTAAGAAGATGCTTCCAAATGATAACGAATTGCCCTCTAGTACGTACGAAGCAAAGAAGGTGGTATGCCCTCTAGGATTAGAGGTGCAGAAAATACATGCATGCATTAACGATTGCATCCTATACCGCGGTGAGCACGAAAATTTGAATGCATGTCCTGTATGCGGTGCATTGCGGTATAAGATCGGACGAGATGACCCTGGTGATGTTGAGTGCGAGCCGCGCCCCAGGAAGAGGATTCCTGCAAAGGTGATGTGGTATGCTACTATAATACCACGGTTGAAACGTTTGTTCAGCAACAGAGAGCATGCCAAGTTGTTGCGATGGCATAAAGAAGACCGTAAAAAAGACTTGATGTTGAGACACCCCGCTGATGGGTCCCAGTGGAGAAAGATTGACAGAGAGTTCCCGAAATTTTCAGATGACGCAAGGAACTTAAGATTTGGTCTAAGTACAGATGGCTTTAATCCTTTTGGAGAGCAGAGCTCCAGTCATAGCACTTGGCCCGTGACTCTATGTATCTATAACCTTCCTCCTTGGTTGTGCATGAAGCGGAAGTACATTATGATGCCAGTGCTCATTCAAGGCCCGAAGCAACTTGGCAACGACATTGATGTGTACCTCAGGCCATTAGTTGAAGAACTTTTAAAGTTGTGGCGTGAAGAAGGTGTACGTGTGTGGGATGAGCACGAACAGGAGGAATTTGATCAACGAGCTTTGCTTTTTGTAACCATCAATGATTGGCCTGCTCTTGGTAACATTTCAGGACAGTCAAACAAGGGATACAATGCATGCACGCACTGCTTAGCTGAGACTGATAGTATACATTTAGGTAACAAGAATGTGTACCTGGGCCATCGTCGGTTTCTTCCACCCAAGCATCCCTTAAGGAAGAAAGGCAAATATTACAAATGTGAGGCAGATCATCGGCCGAGGCCTACCCGCCCTTCTAGTTCTGTTATACATGATATGGTCAAGGATTTAAAAGTAATCTTTGGAAAGGGTCCTGGCGGACTCACTGTTCCGAATGACGCAAACAACCACGTACCCATGTGGAAGAAAAAATCTATATTTTGGGAGCTGCCCTATTGGATAATGCTAGAGATTCAATCTGCAATCGACGTGATGCACGTGACAAAGAACATTTGCTGCAACCTGCTAAATTTCTTGGGCGTGTATGGGAAGTCAAAAGATGGGAAGTCAAAAAAAGGGAAGTCAAAAGATTCACCGAAAGGAAGGCAGGCCCATCAACGTATGAGCGAAGAGATGCATCGAGACGACACTCATTTAGAGAATCATCCAGGTCCTGCAAGCTATGCTCTTACGAAAGAAGAGAAGAAAATATTTTTTGAATGTCTTCGCAGTATGAAGGTTCCATCTGGCTTCTCGTCGAATATAAAGGGAATAATAAACATGGCAGAGCAAAAATTTCAAAACCTAAAGTCTCATGACTGCCACGTGATTATGACACAATTACTTCCGGTTGCATTGAGGGGGCTTCTACCGGAAAATGTTCGAGAACCCATTGTGAAGCTATGTGCATTTCTCAATGCAATTTCTCAGAAGGTTATCAATCCACTAACGCTAAAAAGTTTAGAGAAGGATGTGGTCCAATGTCTTGTCAGCTTCGAGTTGGTGTTCCCACCAACCTTCTTCAATATTATGACACACCTCGTGGTTCACTTAGTTGAAGAGATTTCTGTTCTCGGTCCTGTATTTCTACACAACATGTTCCCCTTTGAGAGGTTCATGGGAATCTTAAAGAAATACGTTCATAACCGTGCTAGGCCAGAAGGAAGCATCGCCAAGGGCTATGGAACAGGGGAGGTCATTGAGTTTTGTGTAGACTTTATTCCTGATCTGAAGCCGATCGGTGTTCCTAAATCGCGCTATGAGGGGAGACTACATGGAAAAGGCACCCTAGGAAAGAAATCAACAATATGTCAAGACGAAAATTCTTTCACTCGAGCACAGGACACAGTTCTACATAATTCCAGCTTGGTGGCTCCGTATATTGAGGAACACAAGAATGTTTTACGCTCCATATACCCGGAGCAATCTGAAGATGGTATTGATGGAGAACACATGAACACTTTCAGCAGTTGGTTAAAAAAACGTCTCATTAATGACACCAATGTTGGAGAACAGCTATACTTGTTAGCCCAGTCACCATCTTCGACTATATTGACTTTTCAAGGGTACGAGATAAATGGAAATACATTTTACACAGCCAACCAAGATAAAAAGAGCACCAACCAAAACAGTGGTGTCCGCTTTGATGCAACAAACTGCAATGGGAAAAAGGTCACATATTATGGTTACATAGAGGAGATATGGGAACTTGACTATGGACCTACTTTTAAGGTCCCTTTGTTCAAGTGCAAATGGTTCAACCTACGAGGCGGGGTAGAGGTAGACCCACGGTACGGAATGACTACAGTGGATCTCAAGAATCTTGAATACGAGAACGAACCATTCGTCCTAGCCAGTGAAGTGGCTCAGGTTTTCTATGTGAAGGACATGTCTACCCTACCGAGAAAAAGAAAAGATAAGCAACCGAGTACATCACATGATGAGCCAAAGCGCCACATAGTTCTTTCAGGGAAAAGAGTAATCGTGGGAGTGGAGGACAAGACAGACATGTCAGAAGATTACGATAAGTTTCATGACATTCCGCCCTTCAAAGTGAACACTGACCCAAGTATCAAGTTAAATGAAGAAGATTGTCCATGGTTACGGCGCAATCAGAAGAACAAGTGAACACTAGATATTTTGTATTCGGTCGATGAACTGAAGTATTTTGTAGATGCATGGAACAAAACACACGGTTTCCCCTGCATACAGCCCAACAGTGGCTCGTGAGTGCCCGCATATCAAATGCACTGTTGGGCGTATGCAGGGAATCCGAATGCTTTGTATATCAAATGAACTACACTAAGTGTTGACATAGTTTAGACATGTCTGCTTCCTCCTCCTACCTCACAAGAGAATGCTTCTAAACCCAGCCTCTCGAAGATGTCCTAAGTATGCTCACAAGGACATCTTCGAGAAGCTGGTTCCTAGAGGAGTCCTCTGTCTTTGCCCCGGTTGGTGGCTCAACCCAGAAGGTCTGGGCACCTATTTATAGCATCGCCAGGGGGAGGCATCTTTAGTCCCGGTTGGTGGCTCAACCCGGGACAGAAGAAACACTCCTGATCTAACGGCTCACAAGTGCTTGAAAGAAACACACGATCCGTGTGCTTCTTTAGTCCCGGTTGGTGGCAAGGTTGTTTCTTAAAAAATGGAAAATAATACTTATGAAGATAATTTTAAGATTTCCTTTGGCAAAGTTGTTTCTTATACCAAGATACATCTATTTGTGGGATATGAGATATTTATCACAAACTATGTCGTGGAAATGACGATAACTTGGTCATTTGTCTTGAAACTTCTAGATGTTCATACATGATAGACCTTTTTGTGAAGACTTTTTTTGCACATTTTGTCAAAAATCAAGTTTATCATTTTTCATAGCAACTAGTACACATATAAGGAGCCCATGCCAAAGGATTTCATTTTTTGAGATGTTTATCAATTTATTTCATTTTTTCGTAAAAGCGATCAAAACGGTCGCGATGACTATTCGTAGAAAGAGGTAATATTTTCTAGAATTATCAGTGTTTCTGTGATATAACCACTAGTTGTGTACCTCAAAATGATTTTTCCAAGAAATTCAGAACAAACTATCAAACAGTTGTAGTTCAAATTTGAATTACTTTCGATAAATCAACATAAACTCATTTAACTAGGGGAAATTAGTTAGAAATTAAGGAAAAACCTAATACTTGGGGATTATCCATCATATGTGTACTAGTTTCCATGAAAATTAAATGGGTCCCATTTTGCATCATATTTTTGGTACTTTATTCACAAAAAAAGTCATTTTTTGCAACTCGGGAGAAAAAGAAAAAAGTCATTTAAATAGGCAAAATCAGAGAATATAAAACAAAACAAACAAAGAAACTAGAAACAAAACAATTAAAAAAAAGTAAACCAAAGTATATAAAAGAAAACAGAAACAAAAACCATTCAAAAGTAAAAGAAAAAGAAAAAGAAACATGGAAACAAAAAAAAACAGCATTTGTCCCGGTTGGTAAAACCAACCGAGACTAAAGGGCCGCTGGGCTTCGCGCGCAATTTTTCGCGGCCCAGCCAGACCTTTAGTCCCGGTTGGTGTTACCAACCGGGACTAAAGACCCTTTAGTCCCGGTTCATGGCTAGAACCGGGACTAAAGGTCCTTTTCCGCGGCGTTTTGTGTGGTCGCGGCCGAAATTTTTCGCATTCTTCCCCAAATCGACAAAGCTCTGCTCCCGCGAAACCGCCGCCGCCACCACCGTTCCTCTGCGCGACGCCCCTCGCTGTCTGCCGCTCGTCGATTCCGGTACGGAGCTCCGCCGCCATCTCTTCCCCCGTCCGATTTAAACTCTAACCTACCACCGGTTCTCCATTCGCAGAAACCCTAGGTTGTCCGCCGCCGGCGAGCACGATTTCGGTCGTCTCCGTCGCTCCTCATCGCCGCGCCGTCACCACAAGGCCACGCCGCCAGCACGAAGCACGCCGCCACGAGGCCGCCGCCCCTCTACCTCGATATCCAGCTTCGAGGACCTCGACCTCCAGCTGCTGCTTTGGCCGCCGCTTGCCGCGCTTGCTCCGGTCGCCTTCCGGCCTCACCACCCTCCCTCAACTTCACCCGCGTGTTCCCGGTGAGCCTACGGTTCTTTTGGACCTCTTCGTTAGCCTCCCCGCGCAGGACGTCGTCAACCGCCGCAACCATCGCCGCCGAGCTTGCTCCGGCGACCCGTAATGGGCGGCGCCGCCACGGGGTAGTACCGCAAGGCCGTGCGCACCCCACGCGCCCATTCTCGCCCCCTCTCCGCCCTGGAATCAGCGATTCCGTGCGCTGCGCATAAGCCCAAATCCATTGCCGACGTCACAGTGACATCATGCTGAATTTCATATCTTTTGTTCTGTAATTACAGTCACAGTGACAAATCCTATCTATTCATGTCAAATTCATGCACGTTTAAACAACTTTTAACCATGTTTATCTAGGATGATTAAATAACCCATTATGTTGATTTACGAAGTGTTTAGGTACTGTTTAGAAATATATGCTAGATAATGTACATATATTTGCTAAATTTGCTACATATATGAAATGCTAGATAATGTACCTTAGATATGGTAGGATTTGTACCTTAGATTGAAAATTTGCTAGATATGAAATGCTAGATAATGTGCAACTTTTTATAAATTATAGTTATTTGACTACGGTTGGATATAATTGGTTCTTGCCAACATGTGAAAGAAATATTTTGTGACTTCATTGTGCCATTTCAAAATTTATTCTATGTGAAATGTATTCTTTTGTACATAGACCACATTGTACTTAGTATAATTTGTGGGAGTATATTTATGAGCATATTTATGAAATACAAGTCATTCAAAGATTTTAACCCGTAGCAACGCACGGGCAATTAGCTAGTGTGAGAGTTATATGTGAGAGTTATACGATCTATTAAAAAATAGTGAGAGTTATATGTGATGTGATGAAAATTTGTAATAGTGAATTATGTATATGCATAGTATTACTAGTGAACCATTTTGATACTTGCATAGTACTTTGTGTGAATTATATATGCGCATAGTACTACTAGGAACTGTATATGAATTATTGTGTGAATTTTATAGCAAGGTGACAATGTAATTTTATATGATTATTTTGATATTTGCATAGTACTTTGTGTGAATTTTATAGCAAGGTGACAATGTAATTTTATAGGATTGCATACTTGTATGTTTTACATATGCAAATTACATTGTTTTACTATGCATACTTGTATGTTTTACATATGCAACTTTTTTGATTGCAGGTACATTTGAGGTATGGAGCACTTGCGAGACGAGCAGAGAGAAGACCTACTTCAACGAGACGAGGAGAGAGAAGACCAAATGGAGCAGATCATTTATAACGAGGCCCGGGGTGGAGGAGATGTCGAAGATGATGATTTCTCACAATTTTTGAACGACTATGGTGATGGAATGGAGTCAGCAGATGTGGCCATAACAAACTCCGGCGGAGAGGTGTATATGTGTATATAATAGGGCGATATGTTGGTGATCACTAGATGCATTACTTGATTTTGTATTGCACTTATTAACGACTCACTTTTCTTTTAGCCCTCCGGATCGAGCAAATCAGCCAAAAAACCAGCATATGCTCCTCGAGGCATGGCAAAAAGAATGAAGAGCGAGGATCCAAAGTTACCGATTGAGGAAATTGCAGATTCCGGCGAACCGCTCGAACCAAAACAGAACCGCAACAAATTTATAAGTCAAGCTGGAGTTATTGTTAGGGACATGATCCCGATCAGCATACGTGAATGGAATAAGCCGGCGGCCGCAGATAAGGAGGACCCATGTTATGTCCACGACGTTCTTAAGGATTTGGTCTATAACACGCTCTTGACACATTTCAACCTCCCGCCAAATCTCTCTAAAGTCAAGAGCGACAACCTCAAGAAGTGGACTCTTAAGAAGATGGCGGAACAATTCCGGAACTGGAAGAAAAGGTTATGGAATCAGTATGAAGAAACAAAAGAAGATCCAGATTTCAGTGGAGCACTAAAAAAGTTAGAACCTGACTGGGAGGCGTTTAAGGCGTATAGGAAATCAACTACGGCTGTGACCCGATCGGAGAAAAATAAGTTGAATGCTCAGCAGAAGGAATACCACCATAAATTGGGGACAGGTGGCTACAAGAGCGCCATTACTAAGTGGTTAGCCTTTGAAGAAAAACTGCTTCTATCAGGGGTCCGTCCACAGACACTTGACTGGCCCGGGAGGTCAAAATTCTGGTTGTTTGCGCATGGGGCAGGGTTGGACCCAGTGACAGGAAAGATTGTTGCACGAGGAAAATGGAAGGACAAAATCATAATAGTCACAAAGAAGCTTGAAGATGCAATAAGAGATGTTCGCAATGGTACTTTCATACCCAATAGAGAGGATGACGAGCTGACACGGGCCCTGGGGAATCATGAACATGTTGGACGAGCTCGAGGCTTTCCCGGCGGTACTACGTTTAAGAGTGCGTGGCCGGATTGCGCTGACACTTATAGAAGCCGTAGTAGAAGTAAGAAGAAGGAGGCCGACCGGTTATCAGAATTGGAACGTGCGGTGAAGGAGACACGGGAGGAACTGAAAGCATTGAAAGAGCAAAGAAGGGAACCTGAAGAGCGGCTACAAGTAGAGCATCAAGCAGCCGATGCCGCCCCATCTCAGCGTAGAAGCAGCGTGGGTTCCACGCATCAAGACGATGGTCCCTACCCCGTGGATGACATCACCGAGCCGACAAGTTGTGAGCTACATATATCAATGAGAAACATAACTTTGAAGGTGGCGGTGGGCGTTGCTTTAGTAATTGAACCTGGAGAACTCTACCATTGTAGTGACATTCCAGCTGGCTATGCTCGTGTCGGGGTGGACGAAATTATGCCGGGATTTGAAACCTTGGACCTTGAGATTCCTGGAGGTGACGAGGAGAAGACATTGGCAGACGTCAGGCGTGGCTTCGCCCTGTGGAACAAGAAATACATCATCTTTCCAGACCCCTTGCCAAGTCCACCTCATCAGCAAAGCCCACACCTCCCCGAGAGGGACCCCAGCCCGAGTCCATCTCCACCTCATCAGCAAAGCCCACACCTCCCCGAGAGGGAGCCCAGCGCGAGGCCATCTCAGTCTTCACCGCCCAGTAAGTTGCTCTCGAGGAAGCGCCAGTCCGGTTCTCCTATTAGGAAGAAACCTAGAAAGCAGAAAACACCGCCGCCTCCTCCAAAGTTACCTTGGGACAGAACCGTCGAGGAAAACAGTATTGCCTGCAAAGAAAATACGGATGCGTGGCTTGCTGGCGTGAAAGAGAAAGCGAGAGCGAAGCAATTGCCTCCTCCAAAATTTACTGCCGGAATTCCTAAGGAGAAAATTTGGCATTGCCTTGATAACCTATATAACCCTCCACCGCCGCCGCCAACAGACTATGCTCGTTCAATTGATAAGTCATATGAAGAAGAGATGGAAACTCGATCGAAAAAAGGGAAACAAGTTGCCCAGCTCGGAGATCAAGAGGTACAATCGGTCCCCCCGCTCAAGGTGTTTGGCGATAATGTTCTCAAAAACATCAATGTGCGGGAGCTGGTATATTCGGGAGCTGATTTCCCCGTCGCTGATGTTGTTGCTACTTATGTTCACGGGGAAAATTTATTCGAGGGCGACTCACCAACAAGAATGCGTCAGTTGCATGACTGGTACAAGAATGCCGCAAAGGACGGGTACTTCAGTCTCATGTTGGCAGTTAGGAAAGAGCACTATTTCCAAGAGTACGCTATTATCATTGACTTCAGCGAACTTTTTCAGTTATACAATCTTCGGGCCCTCGACAAATCTGTCATCAGTTCCTATTGTCTGTATGTGATCTATTTCTGTAATTTAAGTCTTTAGCTCAGCTCGTTCATTGTCTATGATTATCCTCACTATAATATTTTGGGCGCTGTATTATGCAGAATGAAGATGCTCGAATGCAAAAAGGATAAAATCAAGCACATTGGGTTCATTGACCCCGATATAATGCATGAAAAGACCATAGAAGATCCAAAACTTAACAAGGATACACCGGCGAATTTGCTAATGTTTTTCAAGCGACAAGCTGACAAAACATATATATTATGGCCTTACAACTTCAAGTGAGTGTTACTGTTTATTACACTTTCTATTTTTCTCACCCGATGTTACGTTTAACTAATGAGTTATGCATGACTATTTATAAACGTGCGCAGGTACCACTTCATTCTTCTCGTCATTAAATTGCGGGAAGGAGAAATTCTTGTCCTTGACTCGTTAAGGAGATGCCCCAAACAATACAAGTCATGTTTTGATTTGGTGACAAAGTAATTTCATTTCTTATCGCTTTTTTTGTTCATTTTCTGATATCAAAAAATTTATGACTAATTTGTTCATTTTCTTTGTTGGGCAGCGTTTGGCGAACGTTTATCGCGGAAGATCCGACCGGTGGATGGCCAGAGAAGCTGCTATGGCGTAGAAACAACGTAAGTAGTACTACACGTACCTAGACCCATGCACCATTATCATACTTGATTATTGTTTGATTAAATTCTATTGTTCTATAGACTTGCCTTACACAACCACCGGCGACTGATTTATGTGGATTCTACGTTTGCGAGTACATGCACACTGTGGTCAACGAAAGTTTGAAGAGCAAAAGAAGTCAAGAAGTACGTAATTATTCACAACATTATTTTTATACCATGAATCGTGATGAGTTTTATTCATATCATATATATATACACACAATTCATGTATTCATTCTGATATCATTCTTTTACAGTTGGCAAGAAAGCGCAACGAGATACCAATAAATGCCCGCTTCAGAGCAATTGCGGAGGAGTTGGCGGGATTTTACCTTGCGCATGTCATACCGGCCTCCGGAGAGTACCACTATAAAAATCCTGAGTAGCAGGCGTATATGTAATAGCGATCTCCATGTAACTAAGTACCTCGAACTTGGAACCGGGAAACGTGATCTTCATGTAACATATGCATGTCATACCGGCCTCCGGAGTGTATATGTGTCATCAACATGAATTGTATCTATGCATCATATGCAACTATAGTATAGATCTAGTTTCGTATAGTAATTTATACCTGTTTTTGGCGCATCGACGTGTGGTACCATACGAAACCCCTACCCTGAAATTGGTCGAAATTAAAATAGAAAAAGCAAAACCCTAAAAACCTAAAAATTGGTCGGAAAAAAAAAAGGAAAACCCTAGTCCCGGTTCGTAGCACGAACCAGGACTAAAGGGCAGACCCCCGCGCGCTCTGCCCTGGCCACGTGTGGCGCGCTCATTGGGGCGGGGCTCTGGTCCCGGTTCGTATTGAACCGAGACCAAAGGTGGGGGGGGCTCTAGTCCCGCTTTGGTAGTCCCGGTTGCATAACCGGGACTACAGGCACTCTGGAACCGGGACTAGAGCCCCGATCTCCAGTAGTGAAGGTACTCCCTCCGTTCCAAATTAATTGAGCATAATAGATAAAGAGGGAGTACCTTCACTACCGGAACCACTATTGGGCATGATGCAGACGATGCCCCTAGCATCAAGGTATCGTCGGAGTCTACCAGGGCAGCTTGGGCCGGACCAGCACATGTACTTGCAGTAATTAGGATACATGTACGTCTGTGCGCCACACAGCGGCTGCACTATTTTTGAGCTTGCCAGCATGATTCATGAGGTCAGAACATGCTGTGTAAGATGACCATGCACCAATGCATAGGAGGGTCTTCACTTGACGGATGACTGGCCTGCAAAGGCGACGGTGTAGAAGATCAATGCCGGGAAGCCGTCGGCTATGTAGACGACTGAAGGATGGTGTTGCCCCAGTGTCATTGTCGTTGAAGATGAAGCGCCGGAGTGCCATGGGCGTCATAGAAATAAGAGTGTTGTTGGCTCATGTTATGTGTTGATGTAGATGATAAGATGCTGGGATGCCATCAGCAAAGTCTCGGACATGCTAGTGTTACTCTCTCCAGTACGCCTAGTATAGGTTGGAGAAGATGTGGACATGCGGGTGTTGCTGCCCCATTGTCCATACACGATCTAGGTTGGTGTAGAAGATCAATGCCGGGAAGCCGTCGGCGATGTCATGGCGCACAGGTTTTGCTGCCCACAGAAGCCCATTATGTTGGTTGGAGTAGAAGATCAAATGCCGGGATGCCGTCGGCGATGTCATGGCGCACAGGTTTTGCTGCCCACAGAAGCCCATTATGTTGTCGGTGAAGAAAGATGAATCGCCGAGAAGTCATCGGCGATGTCAAGGCCCACGAATGTCGTGGTCCGATTAGCCATCTTAGCGCAGGTTCAACATGTGCGCCATAACAAAGAGGATGGCTGCACTAAGTGTGAAAAACAATGCATATGTATATTGTGTATCATTAGGAAAAAAAAGATTTGAAAATACTGCATGTGTATATTAGCCCTATTGTAGATCATGATGCGTAGATCTATAATCAGAAAAGGCTACAAAAGGACTTGTCATTGGGAACCGTCCGAGGATTATGGCGGCTGTAACTCAATATTGAATTTCATTTGGCGTGTGTGTGGAGACGCCATGCTTCATGAATGCTTCTGAGAGGAAGCATAAATTCATACTCTAGCCCATCAGAGAAATAAGTAACCCCACATCGCCACCATGCTCCCTTCTGTGCCCCAAGAACACCAAAGCATGGGTGAGGAAAAATCAGGGTAGTTAGTTTTGGGATAACGGCTTTGTAAAACTTTGTCATGCCTTTATGGCAATCGACTTTTTTTTTTGAGGGGTGGCGAATGACTACCTCCCGCCTTCTTTCCAGTGATTCCCTTACTGCTCCGAACTGCTGGACTTGATTATTCACTTCATGGAGATTTTCTTCTTGCAACGGCGACTTTGACGGACAATTTAGTTGTCCCTTGACTTCACGAGATACAAAAATACGTCGAACAAGTTCATGTATGCATTTTACATGCATCAGTTAGTCCAATAAGTGTCATAATATGATATAAATTGTATATAAAACATATGATAATTGGTATAATACAAGCATGGAACAACATAAATTATAGATACGTTTCAGACGTATCATGCACTCAGGATATGTTGGCCCAAATCTGCCCAGCATAGCACGACAAAACCTGTAGACACACTTTTGAGCTATGGACTTGCCCATGCGTGTATAGTCGTCTTGCGTATCCGGTGAAACACTATACGCAAGACATCGAAAGGAAGTCGTGCACTTTTGAATAGCAAACAAACTGGTGCAGTCCCTCTTGCAAATGAAATACGGATCAAACTTTCGCACTCTGAAAACAATCCTCTGGAGCAGCTCCTTGTTCATCCTCAACCGGCGGCGGAAAATAGCCGGGTCATGGCCCCCTTCATCGAAATAATCTATATGCAACACAAGTGCACCAGCCATCCGTTGCCGGTCTCGGTTCGGGCTTCTTCCCCTTCCGGGACCCTCCCCGGCGAGGAGGCCGGTTCGCGACATGTAGCCTGATCAGCCGTCGATGATCATGATGTGCTCGCTCTATTCAGCCTGAGTGTCGGTCTCCTCTTCAAGGAGTTGTGTCGTTGTAAGCTCATCCTCGCTATCCATGTGAGCATACAGGCGACAATTTTCAGACGACCGAATCAAAGCAAATGAAGATTTTCACCGGCGGCCAAATTTGTTTACCTTGGCGAAACATCGAACATGTTGCGCGAGGCGAGGATGGACGGTTCGCGCCAAGTTGGCAGCGCCGCCTAGCTCGCGAGTGCTCACGAGGACAACCCCGCTGCCGATGGCACTCGCTGGGTGCTCACGAGGGCGTCTTCTGGCCAGTGCAGTTGCATGCCGTCCTGCAATACCCGTCCATGGCGGCGCCCAATCCATGAAGATACAGTGGTGGCAGCAAGTTGGGAGACTTCCAAGGGATGGCAACATGATATGGGGGAGACAGTGGGCGGAGGCGGCCGGCTGTAGCTGGGAAATGTGCGGCGGCGACAACGATTCGCGGGGTGGAGGGTGGGATCCAAAGCACGGGGACGGGCCAGGGTGGAGGGGTGGGAGGGAAAAAGGCTTGTGCTATGATGTCTACGCACGCTTCTATTCTCGTAGACAGTGTTGGGCCTCCAAGAGCAGAGGTTTGTAGAACAGCAGCAAGTTTCCCTTAAGTGAATCACCCAAGGTTTATCGAACTCAGGGAGGTAGAGGTCAAAGATATCCCTCTCAAACAACCCTGCAATTAAGATACAAGAAGTCTCTTGTGTCCCCAACACACCCAATACACTTGTCAGATGTATAGGTGCACTAGTTCGGCGAAGAGATAGTGAAATACAAGTAATATGGATGATTATAAGTAGTAATTGCAATCTGAAATAAAAATGGCAGCAAGCAAACATGTAGCGGAACTTGTTGTAAACGGTGTTTCAATGCTTAGAAACAAGGCCTAGGGATCATACTTTCACTAGTGGACACTCTCAACAATGACATCAAAGCTGAATAATAAATACTACTCTCAAACACTCTCTTGTTGGATGATAAACACCATTCATTGTGTAGGGCTACAAAAGCACTCCCAAAGCCAGATTAAACTAACACCACAACGTCATAAAGGAATCATACACGGTGCGCACACTGTCACTTTCACAACCGTGAATAACCCCGGAGTTCATATTAAAGTAACCTCTAGAGTGCATAATAGATAAAGAGTAACATCACATATTCAACTAGATTACAAAGCTCATGATCACAAAAAGATCACACCATGGGAGAGAGAGAGATAAACCACATAGCTACCGGTAGAGCCCGCAGCTCCGGGGGAGAACTACTCACTCCTCATCGTAGGAGTCAGCAACGGCGATGGAGATGGCGGTGGAGTTGATGGAGATGGCTCCGGGGGCAATTCCCCGTCCCGGCAGGGTGCCGGAACAGAGACTTCTGTCTCCCGAAACTTGTCTTCGATGGCGGCGGCGCAGCGGAACTCTTCTCGGGAAAAGGCTTCGGTATCTAGGGTTATTTTGTCGGGGGGTATATGTAGGCGAAAGGGTGATGTCGGTGGGCGCCCGAGGTGCCCACACCACGTGGCCGCGCGGCCAGGAAGGGAGCCGCGCCACCACATGGTGTGGCTGCCTCGTGGCCCCTCTCCGTCTCCTCTTCGGTGTTCTGGAAGCTCCCGAGAAAAATAGGGACTTTGGCTTTTGATTCGTCCAATTACGAGAATATTTCTTTAACTGCTTTTCTGAAACCAAAAACAGCAGAAAACAGGGAACTGGCACTGTGGCATCTTGTTAATAGGTTAGTCCCAGAAAATGCATAAAAACCATATAAAGTGTATATAAAACATGTAGCAATTGGTTTAATATAAGCATGGAACATAAGAAATTATCGATACGTTGGAGACCTATCAAGCATCCCCAAGCTTAGTTCTACTCGTCCCGAGTAGGTAAAACGATAACAAGAATAATTTCTGAAGTGACATGCTTTCACACAATCTTGATCATATAATAATGTAATGCATGTAAATTGAGATCAAATAAATAAAAGCTGTAGTTTATATTGATATCAAATTAGTAATGAGTAAACAAGTAGGAAGAACAAAGTAAAACTTTTAATGAATCAATACTAGAGAACAATCAACCGTGCAAAGTAGATATTAAAGATGATTTAAGCTTCAAGAACAACAATATAATCATCTAATGCATCCAACACTCATGACAACTTTGTGAAAGGAGCAAGTCAAGCAATAATAATATGCACGTAGAAAATCATCTCTCTATTTGTTCACTTAAAAACAAGTAAGCGTTCAGCGTTGGTTCCTGGCACCAGGATGTTGTGGCTAAAAGAATGATAGGGGGGGTTTGGAAGGCCAACAGAAGAAAGTCTCACACAGCTGAAAGTGATCATTAGACAAGAGTAAGTCTTATAATCGAAGCTATGCAAGGAGTAGTGATTGCCACACAACGGATACACATAGAGCTATAAGTGTACGAAAGTTCTCCAATGGAACTAGTGGGGGTGCATCCAACTTGCTTGCTCATGAAGACCTATAGCACTTTTGAGGAGCCTCATCATTGGAATATACAAGCCAAGTTCTATAATGTAAAGTTTCCCAAATAGTTATGCAAGTAAAACATGAAAACTCTCTCATATGGAGTAAAGGTGCTAAACATGAGCACAAATGATGACTATGAATACTACAGGTGCTATAACATGAGCACAAGTGTGGATAAAGAGTAGTAATGTTGTCCCTTTTTTATTTTTCTCTTTCTCTTTTTTTTCTCTTTTTCTCTTTTTTTTTTTTTTTGCTTTTTCTGTTTCTCTTTTCGATGGCCTCCATGGCTCTTTTCACTTTTAGGGGCAAACATTCTAATATGACAACACACTTTTGATACAAGTAACTCATAAGGAATAAAACATAGTGTATGAAACGGTGCCTCTGCCAGTGTAGCAGGATATGCAATGATTTAGCGTAACATGGGTAAAACCACACATCAGCTGTAAAGAATCATGCAATGCAATATATAAATGATAAATGACAACAAGTCATGTAATGTAACATGGAAGTTGCATGGCAATATATCTCGGAACAGCTATGGAAATGTTGTAGTAGGTAGGTATGGTGGGTGTTTTGAGGAAGATATTTGGCTTATGTGTAGGAGAACATGATGAAGATCTCCCACGAGTTTTGGATGTACCCGCGAAGTATGCACCAACTCTTAATGTGAGAAAGGGCAATGCAAAGTACCGAAGAGGCTAGCAAATATGGTGGTGGAAGTGCCATGAAAACCGCAGCTTAGAACTCACAAGAAAAAGATTCCAACTAGAAATATGATCTTTCAAGGCATAATGAAAATCACTCCATGAGGGACTGTGGCAAATGAACAAGTCACTGTTGGGACCCCGACCGTAGCGCATAACACAAAGTCATTACGGTTGTTTTTAACATTAGAAGTCATATATCATCATGCTATCAACTTGATATTTAAGTGTGGCACAGCTTCAAGTTTTCTAGACCAACCATCATTCCACTTTACTAAACCATCATGTTTACCATTAAGCATATTAATATCATACCATCTACCACATTACTAAAACAACATCAATGATTCAAGTGACACAATTTAATGATCTACAAGATTATGTATCATTTCATCATACCATCTACCACATTAAACATTTTCTGTTCTTAACCAAACACCAATCAACTTATCTAAAAATAAACTCTCCAAGTATTTAACAATGAGATATGAGAGTATAATATAAGAAAACTAACAGCTCTAACTAGAGATGCATGAAAAACAAGAGCTAATAGTATTGAAGTAACATAGAAGAATACTCAACAAATAATAGTGAAGAATACGAGTATTCATAAGAAAAAGCGGAGCGTGTCTCTCTCCCACAAAGGAATGCTAGGATCCATTTTATTCAGAGAATGAAAATAACAAAAATAAAAACAAACAGACGCTTCAAGTAAAGCACATAAGATGTGTTGGAATTAAAATATAGTTTCACTAGAGAGGACCTGATAGTTTGTTGATGAAGAAGGGGATGCCTTGGGCATCCCCAAGCTTAGACGCTTGAGTCTTCTTGAAATATACTTGGGTGACCCACGGGGGCATCCCCAAGCTTAGGCTCTTTCATCTTCTTGATCTCATCATATCATCCTTCTCTCTTGATCCTTGAAAACTTTCTCCACACCAAACTCAAAGTAGACTTCATTAGAGGGTTAGTGCATAATCAAAAATTCTTATATTCTGCATGGACACAATTGCTACCAATGCTACTGGATATTAGCTATAGCCACTGATACTTTATGGAATAAAAAGATTCATTCAAAAACAGCAAAAGAGGCATTGCAAAATAAATGGCAGAATCTGTCAAAAACAGAACAGTCCGTAAAGACGAATTTTTTCGAGGCACTTAACTTGCTCAAATCAGAAAAATCAAAACTAATGAAAGTTGCATATATATCTGAGGATCACGTACAAAAAATCTCAGGTCATTTTGATTTTTCTGTGGATTCTTACGAATTAAACGGTGGACAGCAGAAAAACTGTTCCTGCGCAGGAATCCAAATCTAGCATCAACTTTCTACTAGAGGTTTAACTTGACACAACAATGCGATAAAATAAAGATACAAAAGAATTGCTACAGAGGTGAGCATGTTCCTTGACACAACAAAATAAAATAACAGAAATAAAAAGTGGGTTGTCTCCCATAAGCGCTTTTCTTTAGCGCCTTTTAGCTAGGCAAGGAGATTCGTATGATGCTCTCATAAAAATGAGAGTTGAAAAACATAGGAGAGCATCAAGAGGTAAACATCAAACACATTTAAGTCTAACCCACTTCCTATGCAAAAGAATTTTGTAATAGGATAAATTATTAAAGCATAAAGCAACTATCATAGAAAGATGAAACAAATGCAACTTCAAAGCTTCCAACATAAAGAGAGGTGTTTTAGTAACTTGAAAACTTTTACAACCATATTTTCCTCTCTCATAATAACTTTCAGTAGCATCATTGATAAAATCCACAATATAACCATCACATGAAACATTCTTATCATGATCCATATGCATAAAAGTATCATTATTTCCCTCACAAGAAAAGTTTTTCTCATTAATAACAAGGGGAGCAGGATCATAAAGAACTTGAACATGATAGACAAGTTGTATATTAAAAGGATTGGTTTGAGTAATTCCTCTATAACTATGACAAGTTTCAAGAGGATAATTGTAATTATAACCCATGTCATAGTATTCTTTATAATTATCAAAGACTGGAGGCATAGTATCATCATAAGCAATAGAATAGTTGTCCTCCAAAGTGTGTTTATTTGTAAACATATCATCATTTTTACTAGATGGAGAGGTCTCAAATATATAATCATTAGTAGCAAAAGGATTTTCAAACACCTCATCCCCGAGCTCAGAGCTTTCTATATCATCATGGGAAGAAACATGGATAGTACTAATAGTATAGCAATTATTAACATCATCATTTTCAGAATTAGTGTCCCAGAGATCTTCAATATCAAAATAAGTGTGCTTTTCCCAATCATGATCACTAATATAAATAATAGGCATAGGTTCATCATCAAGTTCAGAATCATCGAATTCAGAATTATAAGTATTAATTGTAACAGGAGCAACAAGTTTGGGAGAAGATACCGTTTCCTCTCTCCTTTTACTCCTCTTCTTCTTCTTCTTCTTCCTCTTTCCCTTTTTCTTCTTCTTTTCCTCTTTAGGAGGGAGAGGCTTGAAAGGAAGCTTCTCCACATAACCTGGTTTAGTATTAGAGACAATGGAAGAAACTTGGGGGAATTCCTCTCTTTCATTAATAAGCTCAAAACACACATTAGTCCTGTCATACTTTGGTAAAGTCTCATGCTTTATAATATTTTGTATGTAGGTATTAGCATGGCAATTATTAACACAATAGAGATAACATCCATGCAACACATCATTCATATCAATATCACTCATATTTAACAAAGAAGTTTTTCTTGATAACTCTTCACACCCCAAAAATAATGTAAGTTCATCATGTTGATTAGGAGTGATCATGTTATCACAAAAGTCTCCTGCAATATCCTTATTAGAACCTGAGCATTGAAATTCGAAATGACCCTCTTCATAGCAAAGTTCACAAATAAAAGGATAGATGGCACAAACTTTTTCACCAAGATCTCTTAGAACCTTATACCAAGCTCTAGTTTCTTCATTCCTATGATGGATACAATATTCATCTTCGATTTGATTAATTCCACAAGGTCTATGCATTCCACAAAAATTAACATGCTTATAAGAAATAGTATTTTCAGAAGTTTGAGCATGTTTATTGCAATCATTAACAACAATTTCGTTTTCCATGCGAGTGTCTTTGAAAGGTTCATGATACACGTCCCAATTTTCTTTAGGAACATTAATATGAGAAGCAAAGGTTCTAGAACAATCAACAATAATATGAGAATCAAGATCATATTTAGCACTAAGCTCTTGAAAACCAGCAGTTTCAACGAAAGACTTAATGCAATCATATTCATAGTTTATACCTGATTCCTTACCTTTGTCATTCTCCCAATCTTCAGCATTGTTTTGAATTCTTTCAAGAAGATCCCATCTAGCTTCAACCTTCTTACTTGTGAAAGAGCCCTCTGAACAGGTATCTAGATAATCCTTGCAATGTCCTGAAAGCCTTGCATAAAAATTATTATCAATTATTTTATCAGGAAGCTCATGGTTAGGACATTTGAGTATTAATGTTTTCAGCCTTCCCCAGGCTTGAGCAATGCTTTCTCCTTCATGAGGCCAGAAATTATATATAGAATTCCGATCTTGGTGAATCTCACTTGGAGGATAAAATTTAGAATAAAAGAGAGATACACTTTCCTCCCATCCAAGAGAGTGCCTATTCTTCAACAATTTATACCAATGCGCAGCTCTTCCACCAAGTGACATAGAAAATAATTTCTTCTTAACTTTGTCCATTGAAATACCTGCACACTTGAACAACTCGCATAATTCATGTAAGAATAGCAAATTATCACCAGGATGGACAGTTCCATCCCCTACATAGCGGTTATCCATAACACTAATTTTCATAGGTATTTTAAATGGCACTATTTCTTCAGGTGGCTTTAGAATATCACAAGCATCATTAGAATTATCACATATTGGAGGCAAAGCATTATCAAGGTAAAATAATTCCTCCAAAGCTGAGGAGCAAAAAAGATTATTTTTATATAAACTAGCATCCCCAAGCTTAGGCTATTCCATAGCCTTAGCAATAATGGTGTCCACAGAATTTATACTAATAACATTACTACCACTATTATGCAAACTAACTTCCATAGGTTTTTTAATTTTCTCTTCAAAAATATCATGTCCTAATGCAATATAAACTTCACAGAGATCTCTAATTTTGTTGTTGTTTTCCATTTAGCCTAACTAGTGAAATAAAAACAAGAAACAAAAAGTAATAACTGCAGAATCTAAAGGAGATACCTTCAAGCACTCACCTCCCCGGCAACGGCGCCAGAAAATAGCTTGATGTCTACGCACGCTTCTATTCTCGTAAACAGTGTTGGGCCTCCAAAAGCAGAGGTTTGTAGAACAGCAGCAAGTTTCCCTTAAGTGAATCTTCCAAGGTTTATCGAACTCAGGGAGGTAGAGGTCAAAGATATCCCTCTCAAACAACCCTGCAATTAAGATACAAGAAGTCTCTTGTGTCCCCAACACACCTAATACACTTGTCAGATGTATAGGTGCACTAGTTCGGCGAAGAGATAGTGAAATACAAGTAATATGGATGATTATAAGTAGTAATTGCAATCTGAAATAAAAATGGCAGCAAGCAAACATGTAGCAGAACTTGTTGTAAACGGTGTTTCAATGCTTAGAAACAAGGCCTAGGGATCATACTTTCACTAGTGGACACTCTGAACAATGACATCAAAGCTGAATAATAAATACTACTCTCAAACACTCTCTTGTTGGATAATAAACATCATTCATTGTGTAGGGCTACAAAAGCACCCCCAAAGTCAGAGTAAACTAACACCACAACGTCATAAAGGAATCACACACGGTGCGCACACTGTCACCTTCACAACCGTGAATAACCCCGGAGTTCATATTAAAGTAACCTCTAGAGTGCATAATAGATAAAGAGTAACATCATATATTCAACTAGATTACAAAGCTCATGATCACATAAAGATCACACCATGGGAGAGAGAGATAAACCACATAGCTACTGGTAGAGCCCGCAGCCCCGAGGGAGAACTACTCACTCCTCATCGTAGGAGTCAGCAACGGCGATGGAGATGGCGGTGGAGTTGATGGAGATGGCTCCGGGGGCAATTCCCCGTCCCGGCAGGGTGCCGGAATAGAGACTTCTGTCCCCCGAAACTTGTTTTCGATGGCGGCGGCGCAGCGGAACTCTTCTCGGGAAAAGGCTTCGGTATCTAGGGTTATTTTGTCGGGGGGTATATGTAGGCGAAAGGGCGATGTCGGTGGGCGCCCGAGGTGCCCACACCACGTGGCCGCGCGGCCAGGAAGGGAGCCGCGCCACCACATGGTGTGGCTGCCTCGTGGCCCCTCTCTGTCTCCTCTTCGGTGTTCTAGAAGCTTCCGAGAAAAATAGGGACTTTGGATTTTGATTCGTCCAATTCCGAGAATATTTCCTTAACAGCTTTTCTGAAACCAAAAACAGCAGAAAACAGGGAACTGGCACTGTGGCAAGTCTCCTCTTCGGTGTTCTGGAAGCTTCCGAGAAAAATAGGGACTTTGGATTTTGATTCGTCCAATTCCGAGAATATTTCCTTAACAGCTTTTCTGAAACCAAAAACAGCAGAAAACAGGGAACTGGCACTGTGGCATCTTGTTAATAGGTTAGTCCCAGAAAATGCATAAAAACCATATAAAGTGTATATAAAACATGTAGCAATTGGTATAATATAAGCATGGAACATACGAAATTATAGATACGTTGGAGACGTATCATGCTACTGCCAAGAGGATTGCTTGGCTCGATCTTTCCAGCGCGGCGCTCGTTGTCGCACGTTGCCAGCATCCCCAAAGCGACCCCTAGTTGTCAGGGCTGGATAGGGGGTGCCGGACAGAGTGGGGCGGCCCAATCTGCCGACAGTGTTTAGGGTGCGTTGGTGCAGACTGATTTTTGGCCCCCAACCCCTAAACCGGTTAGAGGCCGGTTTAGGAGCCACCGGTAGAGATGGTGTTATGATGCTAGGGAGAGAACCTAGAACTTGGTGCAAGAGTCTGGATCACCAAAATATACGTCTTGGTGAATGTCATCTTGTTCAGAAATGGAGACAACCAAGCAATAGTACGAGAACACAGCGCTAACATGAATCCCACTATGTAGAGTCACTGACGCTACTCGTGATGGCGGCAGTGACCCGTACACCTCCGTAAAGCTGGACAATTTGCTCAGAGAACTTCTCTCGACTTCCCCAAAGTAAAAGTGCCAAGCCTTACACAACTAAATTCCAATTACTCTCCCTAGCAATGGTGCAGTGACCACACATGTCTAAGAACAAGTCCGGCCACCTTGCGACTTGTAAGTATGTTAGCAGCTCCACTGCTAACGGGCCACAAGACCAGGAGGCCACAGGCCCAGCACAAGTGGTGGCCCGACACGCAAGCAAAAGAGCACGCAAGGCGAACCCTCGAGTAGCGGGTGACGACTGGACGAGGTGATGTTATAAACTGGCGTGCGATCAAAGAAGAGGGCATCGGGGCTTCGATCACAGAAACGGCGGCGGCGGCGGCGGTGACACCCAAACTACCTACTACCTTCTTCCCTATTCGGCACACTGTGGTTGTAATCGATGATTGAACTACCCCGAACCTTGTAGCGAATCTACAAACTACGATCGTCTATACAATTCCTCCCGAGTAGGTAACAAAGTACAATTTTCGTTCCTTCCAAATTAAAAAGTACAATCTTGGAATCTCGCCTTGCTCAATTAAAGGAAATAGGAACGAACTTTCCCGGTGTGAAAGCTTGGCGGCAGCATCAAACTAGCTACTAGGTGTCGATATATATTTATGCACGTGGTCGATGACACATTCAGCTGGCGGAATATTATTTTTTCTGGATCGAGCCCGGCCCCTTTTTTCTGAGCTGAGCCCCGGCAAGTTGATCTTTCAGCAGCGTTTAATTTCCCCCTCCTGGAACTGATAGCTACGTGCACTTGACCGGACATCGTCTTCCACCTAACTTCATCCGGGCTAAAAACCCACATGCTCCTCATTGATGCCACTAGCTTAACTAGAAACCAAACCAAACAAACTTTCCAAGCACACATCAGACAAGCGACGACCTACATATACAACATGTGCGCATGACTACAAACAAACACGTCCCTTTATTTTCCTGCAAAAAATTATTAACAAACATGTGGATTTCATTAAAGTCCGTCTGTCAAGTTCACAGTTCCGTTCCGGGACCGATTTCGGTCCCACATCGAGGTCACCCATATTCTCGACAAAAAAGAATTCAGCTAATAGAGTTTGTTTGAATGTGATATCTAGTTGTCGTTAATGGATATCTAGACATGGTTTCGTGGTGCTAGGTACATCCGATTCAGCGACAGTTAATATAGATCGAAAACAATATTTGAATCAAGGTGGAGATCTCAAAGTTTCATTGGAATCTCAACTTTTATTATTTGTGCGAGGCAATTGCACTCATGTGTGTGTGTATCCGTTTCATATGATCATCATATGGACAGTTACAAAGTGCATGTACAGCTAGAAGAGAACATATAGTGTACCGCACACAATATTCTTTGCTTTTTGTACACGTGTGTTATAACCACTAGATAGTTAATGGATTTTTCCAGCTGTTGCTGCGTCGTCATGCCGGCCGTGGCGTGCGGTCTCCTCCCTCCTCCTCACCGTCACGTTGAGCCCGCCGGCCATGTGCGAGGTGAGCAGCGGCAGGAACACCGGCGTGCGGCCCTCGTCCACGGGCCGGAGATCGAACCGGCGGAGCACGGCGCAGGCGACGAACTTCATCTGCGCGAAGGCCATCTCCCTGCCGAGGCACGTCCGCGGCCCGCCCTGGAACACCGGGTACTTGAAGGGGGACACGCCGCCGTCGGCCGGCAGCGTCAGCCACCTGTCGAGGCTGAATTCGCGCGCGTCGGAGCCCCAGATGGCCTCCATTCTCCCCATGCCGTACTGGAAGTAGGTGACCCGGTCGCCGCGGCCCACGCGGGTGCCGTCCGGCAGCACGTCCGCCGCCGCCGCGTGCTTGGAGTCCCACGCCACCGGCGGGTACAGCCGCATCGTCTCGCTCAGCGCGGCGTGGAGCACCCGCATCCTGCGGTAGGCGTCGAGGCCGAAGCCTTCGCCGGCGCTGTTGCTGTTGCTGCTGGCGCATTGCTGCCTCATGCTTGTGATCTCCTCCAGGACATCCCGCTCGACGTCGCGGTGGCGCGTGAGCAGCCAGAAGAACCACGTCAGCGCCGACGAAGTCGTGTCGCGGCCGGCCATGATGAAGCTGATCACCATGTCCCGGATCTCGTCGTCCGCGTAGCCGCATTCGATCATCCGCGACAGCAGGTCGTTCCTCTCGGCGCCGTTGACCAGGAACCGCTCCTTCTTGCGGGTCCGGATGAGGTCCATGACAGCGTCGTGGATGACCTTGACCTCCTCGCGTAGCCGCCGCTCGGAGCCGATGTCCAGCGCGCGCTTGATCTTCCACACGGCGGCCACCGGCGCGGCGCCACGCCTGGCGATGATCCCGGCGGCGGCGTCGAAAGCGGTTGCCAGCCTCGGCGCGGGCAATGCCGGATCGAGGCATCCAGGGTCAACGCCCAGCGAGACGCGGCAGATGACGTCGAAGGCGAAGCGGCGGAGGATGTCCTGCATGTCCACGGCGCCGCCGCCCGGCCGCGCGGCGGCCTCCAGAGCCGGCACCAGGCGGTCGAGCGCCTCGGCCTCGAGCACAGCGACCTCCAGGTCCCGGAGCGTGCGCGCCGAGAACTCGTGGCTCACCAGCTTCCGCTGCGCGAACCACATCTCGCCGTCGACGTTGAAGATGCCCTTGCCGAGCAGGTCGCCGAGCACGTCGGTGAAGGGCTTCCCCTTGGGGTAGTTGCCGAAGTTGCCCTTGAGGATGTGCTCGACGTTGACCGGGTTGGCGGTTACGACGGTCCGCCGCGCGCCCAGCCGGTCAACGACGATCGTCTGCGTCGGGGACGCCGACAGCATCTCGGTGTACCAATCCAGGAGCCGCCGCCGGTTCTCGTAGAAGGCAACCAGGCAGCCGATCACCGGGTAGCTTCTTGGGCCATGCCCAGGGCTGCTAGTAGACCTAAATCGAAGAGAGTAGAGCAGGAGCAAGAAGCAACATGCCACAAATTGGAAGCACATCATGTAGCTTCCAGGTATCATATTGTGGACCCGATATATTGATTCTTCTAACTAGTGAGAGATCGAGGGGAGGTAGAGGAAGGATGTGTGCGACAATACACAGTGATCGGCGACATATATATATCTGCACAAGTGTGGATATATATTGGGGTAGAGAGGGAGAGACCGGTGCGAGGTCGGCAGGGGCGCCATTGGAGTCCATGCCTGCTCTTGCTCTGGCCTCTGGGGTCATTTTAAATACGCACGTTTTAGTGGAGGGAGGGGGCCGCCCTTATTTTCCATCTCTTCGGGGGGATCATGACCAAAGCAATCCCAAAATATACTACTGTACTACTGTAGAAAAATGACACTTCCTAGTAAAAAATGTGCACCTATTCCTTGCGCTTCCGTTTTTCTTGTGGTTGAACATCTTAAAGTTTTGTGGAGTGTTGGACTTTCATACTCTAACACTTATCTTTCGAGTCTTACCATAAAATTCTACTTTGACCATGCCAAAGCGATTTGTATCTTTCTACGCAGCAATTGAACCTTCTGAGGCCTACCCGTAAAAATGGGATCGAGTGGCACGCAAAAGAGATTCCTATACTATTAGGATTTTCTTCATAAATTTCCCATTTGCAAGCAGGATTAATGAGGTTGTCATCTACTCACTCTGTTTCATATTAGATGATCTCCATTTATATAAGAGTGGATGTATCTAGACTTGTAACATGACTAGATGCATTCACTTTTGTACAAATAAACTCATTTAATTTGAAACAGAGGGGGTCTGGCTTTGTCAATTTAAGAGGGGCTCATGTCAAATTAAGCAATGGTCAGATGAAACTCTTGCATTTGGAAAATGGATATGGTCTAGGTTACAGCAAAAAAGAGTTCCAAAATATCGAACTTTCACAGTTTGTATGAACTTTCACAGTTTGTCAATTTAAGAGGGGTGCGGCTCATGTCAAATTAAGCAATGGTAAAATGAAACTCTTGCAGTTGAAAAATGGATATGGTCTGGGTTACAGCAAAAAGAGTTCCAAAATCTCAAACTTTCACAATTTGTGTGAAGTGGGATTAACCCTGAGGCAAGTTGTAGAACTTGCCATGAAAACCTTCAAGAAAACTGGTGTTATGAGGATTTGTGTGGGTGTAGTTAATAACAAAAAGATTCATCTTGTGACTGAACTTACTGCCAAAACACTTTTGTTCTACTACATCTATTTCCAAGTGGAGGAGGCGGTAGAGGAAGGGTGGCTCAAGCAAGAGAAGGAATATATATACTTCTTATATGACAAAACTCTACGAACATGTATTACATTAGTCTATCTCTACACATAAAGTGTCCACTACTTGAGCCATTCATTTATCCATGTCATTCCACATTTATTAATAAGAATATATTCATACAAGAAGTCAGTCGAGTTCACTTCGTTTGGGAAGTGGATGTACACCCAGCCATTCAGGTTCAAGTCCTCACTAATGCAAATTTAGGTTTCTATTATTTTAAAACAAATGTTGTAGGGGCTTCCCCTACCAAATTTCCTTTCAAAAAAATCAAACATGCAATTTATTCACATTATTAATTATTTTAAGCATACAATTTCCACATAATCAACTATGTCATCACCTGAAAGAGCGTAATCCCAAAACCGTTCACCTTGGTAGACTTGTTTTGCCGCAACCCACAATAGCGGTAAAATATACAAACATTTCACGGTGATTAAATTCTTGACAACTGGGGCAAATCAAATCCTCCATATTCCCCAAAACAAATATTTCATTCTTCACATATCCTTTCTTTTATAATACAATTCTTTTAAAAAATAAAAGCCCCGTTGAAACGCACGTGGTATCTTTCTAATATTTAAAACTTTGATGATATGAAAGAAAACTTATCTCAGTAATTTGGGGATAGAAATGCACAAAACAACCATAGAAGAAACTGGTCAATGAGTATTTCAGATACAGGCAAGTGCAAGAACAAGCAAAGCCTTGGAGGAAAATGGAGCTGGAACTCAAAGAACAAGATGCCATTGTTGTGAAGATGTTTGGGAAAAGAAGGTCCATGTTTTGGTGAACTTAATGTTGAAGACTTGTGAGAAAATGGAGTTGATGGATGCAGTAACAAGCAGATGGACACATATATCGTGGAAGGAAGAAGAGACAATGAGAAACAAAGCATGAAGTGAACACATGGATACTCAAGCAAGCACATACATAGTGGACCTATCTGGGAAAGATTAGGGGGGGTGGGGGGGGGGTGGGGGGGCTTCAAACTCTTATTCCTCTGTGAGTTTTGGATCCAACCTAAAAAATGTCCATGAGGGTAAAACTGTCAAGCAAGCTAGTGATCTTGGGGTCCTGACTGAAGGAGAAGAGACAAATGCTACCAGATACAGTCCATGCTAGCTACAAAGGGTGACGGTGATATTCCTAGACATAACCGAGAACCTAATCAAGACCAAGAACTTGAGTAAAATTGAGGTACCAACATACCTACAGTCTTAAACTCTTGTGATACTTGCATTTTAGATATTGGGAGGTGGATTGTGATCGATTTGGGTGCGTTGATCTAGCTGAATATAATCTTTGTTTGTTGAGAGAAAATAATGTACTAGATTAAAAAAACAATTGTAAGAATATTGTAGTTGGACATGTGCTAATACCTGACATACTAGAACATGAGGTTGTTGATGAAGTGTTGTTGGAATTTTTGTAGCTTCCAAATTCAGGTTCTGGGGAGTTAAGTGACAATAAATTGGATCGATGTCCTTATGTACCGGTAGCAAGGAAGTTTGTACGTGACACTTCTAGGTGACGATCTTGTAGGGTGCCAATCAAGACTCCTGATAAAACAATACTAGGCAAGAATTGTGGGCCTAAACAAAAAAGGAAGGATTGGTGACTTAAAGTTGGAATAGATGACGGGTAGAAGACATAGAGAAACACCTTTTATTATAGATAATATTGTTGCACATGAACTTGATTTTGTATGCATCCAAGAAACAGAGAGACAAGATTACCCCCACTGAATTTTTATCAGAAATCAGTGGGGGTTAAGATTTCATCTAGGATGCGATACCTACGCAAGGAAAATCTAGGGGGATTTTGGTGGGGGTAAATAAGAACACTTACTATTATGTTGTTGAGAAAAGCTTTGTGGACTACATTGTTGGATTTCCTGTGACTAGTAAGATGGACAATTTTAACTGGAATTTGGTGTTGGTCGATGGAGTTGTACACCAAACTTGAACAGCCCGGTTCCATGTGCTCTCCATGGGCTAATTTGATTGTTGGAGATTTTTAATTTAACTAGCAGGGACAGTGATGAAAACAAGCCTAAAGGGTACAATAGATGGAGCCTCTCTTTAATGCTATTATTGAGCAGACTGGCCTTGTGAAAATTGCGCTAACCAGTAGGAAATATACCTAGAGGAATTATCATACATATCTGAATTATGCTATGTTATATATGGTTATTGTCTTTGGTCTACAAATTTTCTTAAATCTGGAGATAAGGTAATGACACCACCAACCTTTTATTTGGAGAATTGTTCGTTTCAAAGGCCTGACTTGAAAGATTTAACTAAAAGAATTTGGAGGAAAATTATAAGGGTTCAAATCTAGAAAGATGGTAGGAGTGATTTAGGCGTCTAGGAAAAACTTTGAAGGTGTGGGTTAGGAATATTCAAGGGGAGTATAGGAGGAATATGAATACCATTGCAAATAAATTGGATGATTTAGATAAAAAGGATAGATGTTTGGGCTTAGAGTATGGCTGACAAAGCCCAAGAAGTATAGCTTTAAATGCAACTGAGGGATATAATACTTATAAAATAGGAACTTAAATGGCCTTAAAGGTCAAAGGAGAGTGATTTCTTGCGAGGAGATAATAATATAAACTATATCATGCTAAGCCTGGCTGGAGATGAAACTTGAAAGCTGTGGGCGATAGGGTTTTCTATACACCGATGAATTGTTTGGATATTGATAAGGGGTGGCCCGATCTTCTCAGTGAGCGATGGGTAGATGGATGATGGTGGAAGATAACTTGCGAGAATCCGACGAACTCTCCGGCTGTTCCCCCATTGCCAATGCAACAGCTCTTCAACCCAATGGATATTCGCGACGCCTCACACCGATGCAACGTAGCCGCCGACCACGAAGCGGTTTTGCAATCTACTAATTCCCAGTGGAACAACAGATCACACTCAAACTTCGGATAATAATCTCCAGAGCGCAACACAGTGGAGAGGTTGAATTCCTGAGCGCAACACAGAGGAACTCGAATATAGATGAATGCTTAGCAATCCAATCTAGGGTTTATGTTTAAACGTGGTCTTAACCTAAAAGCCACGAAATTACAAGCCTTATAAAGGCTGTGGACGTCCAACATTGTGTTGGAGTCAAAACCTAACTTTCCTAACTTTAACGGACTCTGTTTGGAAACAGGAAGAAAACAACTCGTGACTTGTTGCAGTCACCGCGCCCAGTACGAGCCGAACCGGGGCATGGGGCTGGACCCATTGGAAAGCCCTTCAAATTGCCTTTTCAGATTGTGCTTCTTTGCTCTATTTGGAGTCCGTATAAAGAATCCACGCCCGTTTCAAATTCAGGACTTCTGTCAGTCCGAACCGAATCTGAACAAATCTTGAATCCGAATTGGAAAGGATCTTTCTTTGTTTGCAGCATCCCTTCTTCGCGTGATGGCTCCACTTCCTCCCTCGCCTCCCTCGTGCTAGCCACCTTGATGTTTGTCAACAGCCTCCATTGCTTTGCCCACATCTTCTTCTCCATTCGCCATTATCTCCATTAACTCAAACCTAATGATACATAAACATAATAACTTAGGCAGTATAACATTCTTATAATTCATGGGATCATATCCAACTAGGAATGAGTTCACCTTATAATAATCATCGATCATGTTTAGTATTTCCTTCCAACTTAAACATGGATAATCATCATAATCCATAGATATATCCTCATCATCCTCCCTTTCTTCAAGAAAAGCCGTCCGCGGCTTTGGATAAGCTGAAAGTGGAAGAAACAAAAAGAACAACGTGTATGCAAAGTATATGTATATATAGCAGGTTGTATCATGGTTGTAAATAGTATGAATATTCTCAAATGACAAAATGCAACTAAAATTGCAAGCATAGCACATATAATTGTCATAATGGAACCAAGAAAATCTCAGGAATAAGCAATCAGAATTGCAAGTATAAGTGAAGTTCATAGAATCATGATCAAAATGATAGACACAAATATATAAAATCTTGTGATTCCGTATTAAATCCAATGTCCTCACAGAAGATCGGTGATCAAATTTCATGCTATCATGGCAAAACCAATTCAACATATGCAAATCTGTTGGATACCATACGTTAACTACGCTACTCTGATGTTTAGAACAAAGTAATGACCATGCAGTAGCACAACTAAATATAAGTCCATGATCATCACTCCCGGTATTGAAGATGTAACTCAATTTGCAGATATAAGTGAAGTATAAGTCAGTTTGGGACAAACAAAACGTATGTGCATAAGCATATTCAAATCTAGCAAGACCAGAATAGTTCAACAAAGGTAAAGCTACCTTTGTTCGCTGTAATACATCAACTAGACTAGAATATATCATATTATCATGAGAATTAGGTATCGTCCCAAAGAAAAAAGATTCCGGCACATAGCATATATGACTGAAAACAGCATGTTTCAGTTCAGCAATTTTATCATAGGTAATGCATGTGTGATCCACCGAAAAATTCTCGTTCGTGCTATAGTCACCAATTAAATAGAATCGAAAACAATTGGCATATGTGCTAGAATTTACATATGAAATTTCAGAAATCTTATTCATAGCACAACTCATGGTAAGAGGTTTTTCTAGCATGATATAATACAAAACATTAGTCGGTGGTATTTCAGCAAGGATCTCTTTATGTGTAATCAGTACCACATGATCAAAATTTGAATTCAGCAAGTTATCACATGGTTCTGAAATATGTTTGCATATCAAATCACAAGAATCATCCAGTAAAGAATTATACTCACAAAGTGGCGCGCTTGCTGGCAGCAGCTCCAAATCAGTACCTATGTCAATGGCAATCTCCTCAGATGTAGTAGGTACTGGAACATCTTCCTCTTGTGGTGATGCAGGTTGTAGACTTGACGCCTCCCTTTCTTCAAAAGCAACCTGCATATCATAAGAAACAACACTAGAAGTAGAGATAGTTACATTAGCAGAAATATCCTCACATGTCCTATCATCTACTACACTCATGTTGTATTGTTCTCTCATACTCTCAAAGTGTATGCACTCAACCTCACGTTTAGTGGAGTCACACAAGTCACTTTTTATAACACTCTCACTCAATTTGGCTATGTGGCTCTCATTCTCACATGGGATTTGATGCACAATGTGGTCAAGATGACATATAATGGATCTGTCACCGTCCATGATAACCTTGTACCTAGCGGACAAGCTGAATTCTTTTCTCCTCTCCTTATGAAGAAGATGATACTCATGAAAATCATTGGCTGAACTCCGCAACAGTCCACCCCGCGTCTTGTTCCATATGAATGAAATATTCTTGACCTTTGGGCGGGCTTGAACTTGAAACTTCTTGCACCATGGACCTCCCAAAAGGACATGACAAGAATCAAGTGGCACTGGGGATACATCACACCACACCAGCTCGGTATAATTGCCGAAGGTAAAAGGAACTTCAGCAGTGTGGGAAATCATCAATGTGCCATATGATGAGCGTAAAAGGTATGGCTTCGAACGGGCACATTTATGTAGCTGCAATTTGTCTACAACCTCAATGCTAACCAGATTGAGATTAGAGGATCCGTCAACGGTGGCGGCAGCACATCGCTCACCAAGTTGCACACAATGGTGGAATAGGCCATCACCATCAAAAGTACCACATTCTTCCTCCCAAAAAGTATCACTACAATATTTATGGCGGAGGAAGTGATATCGGTGTGTGTCCAAAGTATCCGTAGCCTTGTCTGCCATGATTAGTGAACAACACGAATATGTATATGTGGAAAAACTCTCAACTCACTCAAAACCGAAAGAAATTATGTATCTTACCGTTCCAAAGTGAATAGTAAAGCTTACCACTCGTAGGGCAGTACGTGCACGGATGGGGTGAAGCGAATATTATGGGTCTCAAAGTGTCACACAACAAAACCAGGGTATTTTAGTGGAGCTTGGTAGGGGTACCTAACAACACACCGATTCACAAAGCCTAGTGCTGATTGTATGACACAAGAGACACTCGGAAACGCACACGGTGGAGATAAATGGGGTAATTGCAACTCTGAAAATGAGCTAAGAATGATATATGTCGGAATAATGCTCGTGTTGCAATGCACAGGAGAGACGCTAGCAAAAGCTCAATACTGAGGGCACAAGATTGCTCAATTCTACTAGTACAAGGCAGGAATATAATTCGCAAACAATGCTCCAAACAGACTGATATGAGTAAAATTCTGGCATCTTTTTTCTTTTTCGCTCGGTACTGTATGTACAGTAATTTCGGAACTTTCTTTTTCTCTTCTTTTTTTTTCCTCCGTTTTTCTCTGTTTAACTAGGCCACACAAATATTTCACAGGAGCAAATAAAATAGACTGCCAAAATAATGCACTTTCCAACCTATATGAGCAGCCCAAAGAGCAAATAATTTACTAGTCTCGTAGGAAAGTTCTAAACACAAAAAGATAGACAGGCTTTTACCTAAGGCTTAGCAAAAGGAAGACTCGGATTAACGGGATCAGGGAATTTAATGGACGGACAAGAACAGAAACCTAATCAATCTAAATTCGGACTCTAATCAGACATGGAAACAGCAGCACACATATGCGGCATGGAAACCAAAAGAAAAACAGCAACGAAGATTGATTCAAACATGTCTTTCCTTGTCCTTTGCTGCTTGGATACACGTGCAGGAAAATTCTTTGCTCAAACAAAAACCTCACGAGACAGGTATTTAAGCAAAGCAATTTTATATGGCGCAGCAGCGATTCGGCTGACTTCCGATTGGACAAACACGTAACAGACCAGCACTCCGACGACAAGAAAAACAGACGAAAAGAAACAGAGACCTAGACTCTAGGACGACTCAGATCGGAAGAAAAAGTAACGCGAAAAGACACGATCAGCAGCTAGACTCGATGAAACGATGCGATCTAAGGCTATGGTAAATATTTTTGTGGGGCTTTTTCTTGATAGGACGAAAAATAGTAAAATCTACGGGGATGGATATGTGGATGCTCACCGAGTAAAACGCTGGAAATCTGATACCAAGATGATAAGGGGTGGCCCGATCTTCTCAGTGAGCGATGGGTAGATGGATGATGGTGGAAGATAACTTGCGAGAATCCGACGAACTCTCCGGCTGTTCCCCCATTGCCAATGCAACAGCTCTTCAACCCAATGGATATTCGCGACGCCTCACACCGATGCAACGTAGCCGCCGACCACGAAGCGGTTTTGCAATCTACTAATTCCCAGTGGAACAACAGATCACACTCAAACTTCGGATAATAATCTCCAGAGCGCAACACAGTGGAGAGGTTGAATTCCTGAGCGCAACACAGAGGAACTCGAATATAGATGAATGCTTAGCAATCCAATCTAGGGTTTATGTTTAAACGTGGTCTTAACCTAAAAGCCACGAAATTACAAGCCTTATAAAGGCTGTGGACGTCCAACATTGTGTTGGAGTCAAAACCTAACTTTCCTAACTTTAACGGACTCTGTTTGGAAACAGGAAGAAAACAACTCGTGACTTGTTGCAGTCACCGCGCCCAGTACGAGCCGAACCGGGGCATGGGGCTGGACCCATTGGAAAGCCCTTCAAATTGCCTTTTCAGATTGTGCTTCTTTGCTCTATTTGGAGTCCGTATAAAGAATCCACGCCCGTTTCAAATTCAGGACTTCTGTCAGTCCGAACCGAATCTGAACAAATCTTGAATCCGAATTGGAAAGGATCTTTCTTTGTTTGCAGCATCCCTTCTTCGCGTGATGGCTCCACTTCCTCCCTCGCCTCCCTCGTGCTAGCCACCTTGATGTTTGTCAACAGTCTCCATTGCTTGCCCACATCTTCTTCTCCATTCGCCATTATCTCCATTAACTCAAACCTAATGATACATAAACATAATAACTTAGGCAGTATAACATTCTTATAATTCATGGGATCATATCCAACTAGGAATGAGTTCACCTTATAATAATCATCGATCATGTTTAGTATTTCCTTCCAACTTAAACATGGATAATCATCATAATCCATAGATATATCCTCATCAGATATGTCTTTGTATATTACAAAATTTAGAGTATCCTGCGTTGCGGAGTTGAATTAAGATAGTTAGACGCTATTTGTTGTGAGACCGAGCAAAAAACAAATTTGTCCGACTAGTTTGCATTGGAACCAAAATCATGTGTATACACTAATCTGGAGGTTCAGTGTATGATTTTGACAAAAGTAAACCACATGAATCTAAATGAATAACTAGTTATTTCACTAGTCTCAGTCCAGAGGACAAAGAGCATGAAAGAGGACCATAAGATCGTGTGCACTTGAACTAAAAAACAAGATACACAAGCTGGGATTGATTTGTTCAGGACAGATGGCCGGAGGATTGGAATGATTGGCCTCCAAGATAACGTGCATTCCTTTTTCTGGTAGTGAATCGTACTTGGCGTCATTTTTTTGTTAACGGGTACACGATGCACCAGTTGCGTGGGCCACACCGGTAACTTACCGCTTCGCTTAACAGGTCCATCTTCTTTCTCATGCATACCATATTCCCCAAAGACGTGAAAAGCTAATCGCGTGGTATACGTGATTAGCTACTTCAAACAATCAAACCAATCATATTTAAAAGAAAAATGTCAAAAAAAAAGACGTGAAAAGCACAAGCATGCATTCCAACCTCCAGATCCATGGCGAAACACAATATATATCTAAGATTTCGGGGCCTGTGCGGTTGCTCACCTCGCACTCCCTCAAGGGCGGTCCTGCCTAATCACTAGTGGAAAAGCGGGCTTTGGTTCACCCCTTTAGCCCGGATTTTAAATTGAACCGAGACTAAAGGGGTGCAACCCCGCGGGGCGATTTTGCGAGGGACCTTTAGTCCCGGTTCGTGTTAGGAACCGGGACTAAAGGTCCACTGCATGCGGCAGCAGAGGCGGGTCCCAGCGCCAGAAACCTTTAGTCCCGGTTCGTTTCACGAACCGGGACTAAAGGTCCTCACTTTATCAGCTTCTTCCACCCCTGCTCACTCCATTTTTCCCACCGAGCCCGAGCTCAAAACCATTTCCTCTCCATTTCTTCTCCATTTCCTCTCCCCAAGACTAAATAATCCATAATATTTTACACCATTTGGCAAGATTGAAGGCACCCCACGGTTAGCCGCTTCATCCTCTTTCCGGCATTGCTTATTTAGCTCATTTTGCCCATTTCAAATTTTTTGTGCAAACAAGGTGTTTGATGAAATGCCTAAGTTAGGATTTCATTTGTTTCATATGTGCAATTTATGCTCAAACTAAATAATGATTTATGTGTTTTAGTGTCGTGAGGAGCCTTATCGACGTCGATCGCCCGCGCCGTCCCGTCACCGGCACCACCTCGGTGAGCCTCTATAGTTTATTTTATTTGATTTTTAAAAACATAGCTTTTATGATTTAGATGCATAGTTACTACTTGTATAATTTTCTAACTTGTATTATATGTATAGTGTCATGGTTCTGATATCCGTCCTCGTCGGTCCTCGTCCGGTCTATGATTCGGATGTGGTATATTTTCAAAACTATTTATTTCATTCTGTGTTTCTGGCAATTATGGAGACCTACTTGACATAGATTTATTTTTATCTAGGAGGTAGTTGAACCAGAAATTGAACCTGACCCTATTGTCGAGTTTTTGGATAAAGAAAACAATGATTTGAAAGCAAAATTGAAAAGAAGTGAAGATCTTTATCTTCAATGCTTAGAAGATAAGATGAAATTAGAGCTCAAACTTGCCGACGTGGTCGATGGTAACGAGATCAAGATGGATGCAATGCGCTTGAAGATAAAAAGGATTAGAAAATATGCCATTAATCGGGAGGCTTGGTATCATTATGCTGTGGGTTCAGTATTTACCTTAGTTGCGATTTTGATCGCATTTGTTGTTGGATTTAAATTCTTTAGATAATTTTTATATTTGTTTCAGTTAATGTATGTTTTATG
This sequence comes from Poa annua, assembly GCA_026929855.1. Taxonomy (NCBI): domain Eukaryota; kingdom Viridiplantae; phylum Streptophyta; class Magnoliopsida; order Poales; family Poaceae; genus Poa; species Poa annua. Next base: position 87,854,238 of record CM049437.1, on the reverse strand, counting down.
AGAACTATGTATTACCAGTTGTCACTACTTTACTCTTATTTTAATGGATGACCTTGTATTAATTAATTTGCTCTTACATATTATTCATGACAGTAGTGTAATAATGGGGTTCGATATACTTTTATGTAATACAGATGAACCGACAATGGATGTACGGTGACCGATGTTGTTCTGAGTTCATTGATGGCATGCATAATTTTCTCCATGTGGCTGAGGCAAACAAGCCGAAGAATGGTTTTATTCGTTGTCCATGTAGTGCCTGCAAGAATATGAGTGATCACTCTACCTCAAAAGTCATTCACTCCCACCTCTTGCATAATGGTTTTATGCCTGGTTATTATTGTTGGACCAAACACGGAGAAACAGGGGTTATGATGGAAGAAAATGAACAAGAGGAGGATAATGACAAGTATCCTTGGTTCAGTGATACAACAATGGGAGAAGACGAAACTGAAGAAGATCCCATTATTGATGAGCCCGACGATGATCTTCGTCGGGCCATTCGTGATGCACAAATGGACTGTGGAAGTGAAAACGAAAGGTTGAAGTTGGAGCGTATGTTAGCTGATCACGCCAAATTGTTGTACCCAACTTGTCAAAATGACCAGAAAAAACTGGGTACCACACTTGAATTGCTGCAATGGAAGGCAGAGAATGGTACTTCTGACAAGGGATTTGAAAATTTGTTGAAAATAGTTAAGAAGATGCTTCCAAAGGATAACGAATTGCCCTCTAGTACGTACGAAGCAAAGAAGGTGGTATGCCCTCTAGGATTAGAGGTGCATAAGATACACGCATGCATTAACGACTGCATCCTCTACCGCGGTGAGCACGAAAAACTGAATGCATGTCCTGTATGTGGTGCTTTGCGGTATAAGATCGGGCGAGATGACCCTGGTGATGTTGAGGGCGAGCCGCGCCCCAGGAAGAGGATTCCTGCAAAGGTGATGTGGTATGCTCCTATAATACCACGGTTGAAACGTTTGTTCAGCAACAGAGAGCATGCCAAGTTGTTGCGATGGCACAAAGAAGATCGTAAAAAAGACTTGATGTTGAGACACCCCGCGGATGGGTCCCAGTGGAGAAAAATTGACAGAGAGTTCCCGACATTTTCAGATGACGCAAGGAACTTAAGATTTGGTCTAAGTACGGATGGCTTTAATCCTTTTGGAGAGCAGAGCTCCAGTCACAGCACTTGGCCCGTGACTCTATGTATCTATAACCTTCCTCCTTGGTTGTGTATGAAGCGGAAGTACATTATGATGCCAGTGCTCATTCAAGGCCCGAAGCAACCTGGCAACGACATTGATGTGTACCTCAGGCCATTAGTTGAAGAACTTTTGCAGTTGTGGCGTGAAGAAGGTGTACGTGTGTGGGATGAGCACAAACTAGAGGAATTTGATCTACGAGCTTTGCTTTTTGTAACCATCAATGATTGGCCTGCTCTTGGCAACATTTCAGGACAGTCAAACAAGGGATACAATGCATGCACGCACTGTTTAGCTGAGACTGATAGTATACATTTAGGTAACAAGAATGTGTACCTGGGTCATCGTCGGTTTCTTGTACCCAAGCATCCGTTAAGGAAGAAAGGCAAGCATTACAAATGTGAGGAAGATCATCGGCCGAGGCCTACCCGCCCTTCTAGTTCTGTTATACATGATATGGTCAAGGATTTAAGTGTAATATTTGGAAAGGGTCCTGGCGGACTCACTGTTCCGAATGACTCAAACAACCACGTACCCATGTGGAAGAAGAAATCTATATTTTGGGAGCTGCCCTATTGGATAATGCTAGAGATTCACTCTGCAATCGACGTGATGCACGTGACAAAGAACATTTGCTGCAACCTGCTAAACTTCTTGGGCGTGTATGGGAAGTCAAAAGATGGGAAGTCAAAAAAAGGTACACCGAAAGGAAGGCAGGCCCATCAACGTATGAGCGAAGAGATGCATCGAGACGATACTCATTCAGAGAATCAGCCAGGTCCTGCAAGCTACGCTCTTACTAAAGAAGAGAAGAAAATATTTTTTGAGTGCCTTCGCAGTATGAAGGTTCCATCTGGCTTCTCATCAAATATAAAGGGAATAATAAACATGGCAGAGCAAAAATTTCAGAACCTAAAGTCTCATGACTGTCACGTGATTATGACACAATTACTTCCGGTTGCACTGAGAGGGCTTCTACCGGAAAATGTTCGAGAACCCATTGTGAAGCTATGTGCATTTCTCAATGCAATTTCTCAGAAGGTCATCAATCCACTAACTCTAAAAAATTTAGAGAAGGATGTGGTCCAATGTCTTGTCAGCTTCGAGTTGGTGTTCCCACCAACCTTCTTCAATATTATGACGCACCTTGTAGTCCACCTAGTCGAAGAGATTTCTGTTCTCGGTCCTGTATTTCTACACAACATGTTCCCCTTTGAGAGGTTCATGGGAGTCTTAAAAAAATATGTGCATAACCGGGCTAGGCCAGAAGGAAGCATCGAGGGTTATGGAACAGAGGAGGTCATTGAGTTTTGTGTAGATTTTATTCCTGATCTGAAGCCGATCGGTGTTCCTGAATCACGTCATGAGGGGAGACTGCATGGAAAAGGCACCCTAGGAAAGAAAGCAACAATATGTCAAGACGGGGATTCTTTCACTCAAGCACACGACACCGTTCTACATAATTCCAGTTTGGTGGGTCCGTATGTCGAGGAACACAAGAATGTTTTACGCTCCAAATACCCGGAGAAAACTGAAGATTGTATTGATGGAGAACACATGAAGACTTTCAGCAGTTGGTTAAAAAGACGTCTCATTAATGACACCAATGTTGAAGAACAGCTATACTTGTTGGCCACATCACCAGCTTCAACTATATTGACTTTTCAAGGGTACGAGATAAATGGAAATATATTTTACACAGCCAACCAAGATAAAAAGAGCACAAACCAAAACAGTGGAGTCCGCTTTGATGCAACAAACTGCAACGGGACAAAGGACACATATTATGGTTACATAGAGGATATGGGAACTTGACTATGGACCTACTTTTAAGGTCCCTTTGTTCAAGTGCAAATGGTTCAACCTACGAGGCGGGGTAGAGGTAGACCCACGATACGGAATGACTACAGTGGATCTCAAGAATCTTTCGTACGAGAACGAACCATTCGTCCTAGCCAGTGAAGTCGCTCAGGTTTTCTATGTGAAGGACATGTCTACCCAACCGAAAAAAAGAAAAGATAAGCAAGCGAGTACATCACACGATGAGCCAAAGCGCCACATAGTTCTTTCAGGGAAAAGAGTCATTGTGGGAGTGGAGGACAAGACAGACATGTCAGAAGATTACGATAAGTTTCATGACATTCCGCCCTTCAAAGTGAACACTGATCCAAGTATCAAGTTAAATGAAGAAGATTGTCCGTGGTTACGACGCAATCAGAAGAACAAGTAAACACTAGATAGGGATATTATTGTTGATGTGTAATATCCGAATGCTTTGTATCAGAAGAACAAGTGAACTGAAGTATTTTGTAGATGCATGGAACAAAACACACGATTTCACCTGCATACAGCCCAACGGTGGCTCGTGAGTGCCTGCATATCAAATGCACCGTTGGGCGTATGCAGGGAATCCGAATGCTTTGTATTCGGTCGATGAACTGAAGTATTATGTAGATAGAACCGTCCGGTGGCAAGACATCTCTGATGATCTACAACCGTCCGGCAAGACATCGCTGATGATCTGCAACCGTTTGGAACGGTCGCAGATCATCAGCGACGTCTTGCCGCTGGTTGCCCAAAGATGTCTTCACTGAGTGCTCTCTGCTACCCGCCGAGGGGAGGGGGGCTATATATAGGGTACGTGTGCTTCTTTAGTCCCGGTTGGTAACAACAACCGGGATCTAACGGCTCACAAGTGCTTGAAAGAAACACACTCCTGATCTAACGGCTCACAAGTGCTTGAAAGAAACACACTCCTGATCTAACGGCTCACAAGTGCTTGAAAGAAACACACGATCCGTGTGCTTCTTTAGTCCCGGTTGGTGGCTCAACCCATGCCAAAGGATTTGATTTTTTGAGGTGTTTATCACTTTATTACATTTTTTCTTAAAAACGATCAAAACGGTCGCTATGACAAATCATCGGAAGAGGTGATATTTTCTAGAACTATCAATGTTTCTGTGATATAACCACTAGTTTTGTACCTTAAAATGATTTTTCCAAAAGTTTCAGACCAAACTATCAAACAGTTGTAGTTCAAATTTGAATTACTTTCGATAAATCAACATAAACTCAATTAACTAGGGGAAATTAGTTAGAATTCAAAGAAAAAACTCATACCTGGGGATCATCCATCATATGTGCACCACTCTTAGTGAAAATTAGTTGGGTGCCATTTGGAGTCATATTTTCTGTACTTACTTCACAAAAAACCTCATTTTTTCCACTTAAAAAAAGGAAAATGATATTTATGAAAATAATTTGAAGAATCCCTTTGGCAAGGTTGTTTAATATACCAATATGCACCTATGTGTGGAGTATGAGATCTTTATCACAAACTATGCCGTGGAAATGACCATAACTTGGTCATTTGTCTTGAAACTTCTAGATGTTCATACATGATAGACCTTTTTGTGAAGACTTTTTTTGCAAAAGTTGGCAAAAATCAAGTTTATCATTTTTCATAGCAACTAGTACACATATAAGGATCCCATGCCAAAGGATTTGATTTTTTGAGGTGTTTATCACTTTATTACATTTTTTCTTAAAAACGATCAAAACGGTCGCTATGACAAATCATCGGAAGAGGTGATATTTTCTAGAACTATCAATGTTTCTGTGATATAACCACTAGTTGTGTACCTTAAAATGATTTTTCCAAAAGTTTCAGACCAAACTATCAAACAGTTGTAGTTCAAATTTGAATTACTTTCGATAAATCAACATAAACTCAATTAACTAGGGGAAATTAGTTAGAATTCAAAGAAAAAACTCATACCTGGGGATCATCCATCATATGTGCACCACTCTTAGTGAAAATTAGTTGGGTGCCATTTGGAGTCATATTTTCTGTACGTCCTTCACAAAAAACCTCATTTTTTCCACTTAAAAAAAGGAAAATGATATTTATGAAAATAATTTGAAGAATCCCTTTGGCAAGGTTGTTTAATATACCAATATGCACCTATGTGTGGAGTATGAGATCTTTATCACAAACTATGCCGTGGAAATGACCATAACTTGGTCATTTGTCTTGAAACTTCTAGATGTTCATACATGATAGACCTTTTTGTGAAGACTTTTTTTGCAAAAGTTGGCAAAAATCAAGTTTATCATTTTTCATAGCAACTAGTACACATATAAGGATCCCATGCCAAAGGATTTGATTTTTTGAGGTGTTTATCACTTTATTACATTTTTTCTTAAAAACGATCAAAACGGTCGCTATGACAAATCATCGGAAGAGGTGATATTTTCTAGAACTATCAATGTTTCTATGATATAACCACTAGTTGTGTACCTTAAAATGATTTTTCCAAAAGTTTCAGACCAAACTATCAAACAGTTGTAGTTCAAATTTGAATTACTTTCGATAAATCAACATAAACTCAATTAACTAGGGGAAATTAGTTAGAATTCAAAGAAAAAACTCATACCTGGGGATCATCCATCATATGTGCACCACTCTTAGTGAAAATTAGTTGGGTGCCATTTGGAGTCATATTTTCTGTACGTCCTTCACAAAAAACCTCATTTTTTCCACTTAAAAAAAGGAAAATGATATTTATGAAAATAATTTGAAGAATCCCTTTGGCAAGGTTGTTTAATATACCAATATGCACCTATGTGTGGAGTATGAGATCTTTATCACAAACTATGCCGTGGAAATGACCATAACTTGGTCATTTGTCTTGAAACTTCTAGATGTTCATACATGATAGACCTTTTTGTGAAGACTTTTTTTGCAAAAGTTGGCAAAAATCAAGTTTATCATTTTTCATAGCAACTAGTACACATATAAGGATCCCATGCCAAAGGATTTGATTTTTTGAGGTGTTTATCACTTTATTACATTTTTTCTTAAAAACGATCAAAACGGTCGCTATGACAAATCATCGGAAGAGGTGATATTTTCTAGAACTATCAATGTTTCTGTGATATAACCACTAGTTGTGTACCTTAAAATGATTTTTCCAAAAGTTTCAGACCAAACTATCAAACAGTTGTAGTTCAAATTTGAATTACTTTCGATAAATCAACATAAACTCAATTAACTAGGGGAAATTAGTTAGAATTCAAAGAAAAAACTCATACCTGGGGATCATCCATCATATGTGCACCACTCTTAGTGAAAATTAGTTGGGTGCCATTTGGAGTCATATTTTCTGTACGTCCTTCACAAAAAACCTCATTTTTTCCACTTAAAAAAAGGAAAAAACGGTAGCGATGACTATTCATCGAAAGAGGTAATATTTTTTAGAATCATCAATGCTTCAGTGATATAACCACTAGTTGTGTACCTTAAAATGATTTTTCCCAAAATTTCAGAACAAACTATTAAACAGTTGTAGTTCAAATTTGAATTAATTTAAAAAATTCAACATAAACTCATTTAACTAGGCAAAACTAATTTAAAAAATCAGTTTGGAATCTTTAAATCAAAGAATATAAAACAAAACAGAAAAGGAAACTAGAAACAAAATAATTCAAAAAAAAGTAAACCAAAGTATATAAAAGAAAACAGAAACAAAAACCATTCAAAAGAAAAAGAAAAAGAAAAAGAAACATGGAAACAAAAAAAAACAGCATTTGTCCCGGTTGGTAAAACCAACCGAGACTAAAGGGCCGCTGGGCTTCGCGCGCAATTTTTCGCGGCTCAGACAGTCCTTTAGTCCCGGTTCGTGGCTAGAACCGGGACTAAAGGCTTGTTTCAAGCACTTTAGTGCGGTTTCGCTTCGAAAATTTTCAGTCTCTCCCCCAAATCGACGCCTCATCCTGCCGCCTCCGACGCCGTTGCCGCCGTCTGCCGCGCCGCCGCTGTGCCCTGCCGCTGCGCCTCGCCGTCGCTCTGCCGGTCCACCTCGCCGTCTCTCCGCTCCACCTCGCCGTCGATCTGCTCCACCTCGTCGTCGCCGGTAAGCCTCCTCCCCTCCCTCCCTCGGCCTCCTCTAGTTCTTTGCTCCGGCCGCTGCCAGCCATCTCCGGCGCCGCCGTGCCCTGCCGCTGCTCCGCTCCTACCTCCGACGCCCCCGAGGTCCGCCGTGCCCTGCCGCTGCTCCGCTCCATCTCCGGTGCCGCCGCGAACCCTAGCCGACATGCTCGGTTCGTCGAAGCTCCTCCCCGGGTTCCAGCGCCTCCACGCCCTCTGCTGCGCCGCCTCGTCGGACCTCTGTCGCCTCATCTGGTTCCTGCTCGAGCACGTCGCCTCGGCCTCCACTTTGGATATGAAATTTGCTAGAAATATATGCTAGATAATGTACATATATTTGCTAAATTTGCTACATATATGAAATGCTAGATAATGTACCTTAGATATGGTAGGATTTGTACCTTAGATTGAAAATTTGCTAGATAATGTGCAACTTTTTATAAATTATAGTTATTTGACTACAGTTGAATATAATTGGTTCTTGCCAACATGTGAAAGAAATATTTTGTGACTTGATTGTGCCATTTCAAAATTTATTCTCTGTGAGAACACGTGAAAGAAATATTTTGTAACTTGATTGTGCCATTTCAAAATTTATTCTATGTGAGAACATGTGAAAGAAATATTTTGTAACTTCATTGTGCCATTTCAAAATTTATTCTATGTGAAATGTATTCTTTTGTACATAGACCACATTGTACTTAGTATAATTTGTGGGAGTATATTTATGAGCATATTTATGAAATACAAGTCATTCAAATATTTTAACCCGTAGCAACGCACGGGCAATTAGCTAGTGTGAGAGTTATATGTGAGAGTTATACGATCTATTAAAAAATAGTGAGAGTTATATGTGATGTGATGAAAATTTGTAAATGTGAATTATGTATATGCATAGTATTACTAGTGAACCATTTTGATACTTGCATAGGTTTAATAATAAGTTACCACAGATGGTAACTTCAATGAAAAAACCGTTGACACATAGATCTGTTGTTGAAGTTCCCGTCGAAATATCCAAAAAAAAAAGGTGTGAAATCTTTGAGTTTAATACAATTTTGAATATGAGCAATTTGTGCACCTTATTTTGCATTTGTATATTTTTGGCATTTGTGTATGCATACGAACATAATACTCAAACGTGTTTATGCTCACTTTATGTGAATTATATGTATGCATATATTCGTGAATTTAACGTGTTTATGTTTCAGTCATAATTTATATTCTTTGAATAGATTGTTGTAAAATAGATTGTGGTAAATGATTACAGGTAAATTTGAGCTATGGAGCACTTTCGAGAGGAGCCGATGGAAGAAATACTATTTGGACGAGATGAGCAGATTGAAGACCAAATGGAGCAGCTAATTTATAACAATGCCCGAGCTGGAGGAGATGTGAATGATGATGATTTCGAACAATTCTTGAACGACTTCGAGATTGGAATGGAGTCACAAGATGTGACCGCAACAAACTCCGGTGGAGAGGTGTAACTGTGTATATAATAGGGCGATATGTTATTTGTTAACTACATGCATTAATTTATTTGTGTTGCATTTATTAACGACTCATTTTTATTTTAGCCATCCGCATCGAGCAAATCTGCCAAAAAACAGCCAGCATCTGCTCCTCGAGGCAAGGCAAAAAGAATGACGAGCGAGGATCCAAAGTTACCCATTGAGGAAATTGCTGATAATGGCGAACCGCTCGAACCAAAACGGAACCGCAGCAAATTTATAAGTCAAGCTGGAGTTATTGTTAGGGACATGATCCCAATCAGCATACGTGAATGGAATAAGCCGGCGGCCGCAGATGTGGAGGACCCATGTTATGTTCACCAAGTTCTTAAGGATTTGGTTTATGACACGCTGTTATCACATTTCACCCTCCCGCAAGATCTCTCTAAAATGAAGAAAGATAACCTCAAGAAGTGGACTCTTATGAAGATGGCAGAACAATTCCGTAACTGGAAGAAAAAGTTATGGAATCAATATGAAGAAACAAAAGAAGACCCAGATTTCACTGGAGCACAAGGGAAGAAGTTAGAACCTGAATGGGCGGCGTTTAAGGCGTATAGGCAATCAGATATGGCTATTTCCCGATCGGAGGTAAATAAGGAGAATGCTAAGTTGAAGATATATCACCATAGTTTGGGGACAGGTGGCTACAAGAGCGCCATTCCTAAGTGGTTAGCATATGAAGAAAAACTGCTTCGATCAGGGGTCCGTCCACAGACACTTGACTGGCCCGAGAGATCAAAATTCTGGTTGTTCGCGCATGGGGCAGTGTTGGACCCAGTTACTGGAGAGATTGTTGGAAAAGGAAAATGGAAGGATTTAGTTGACAAAATCAAAAAGAAGCTTGAAGATGCAATTCGCGATGTTCGCAATGGTACGTTCATACCCGATAGAGAGGATGACGAGCTGACCCGGGCCCTGGGTAATCCAGAACATGTTGGACGAGCTCGAGGCTATCCCGGCGGTACTACGTTTAAGACTGCGTGGCCGGATTCCGCTAACACTTATAGAAGCCGCAACAGAAGTAAGAAGAATGAGGCCGACCGGATATCAGAACTGGAACGTGGTCTGAAGGAGACACGGGAAATGCTGCAAGCATTGAAGGAGCAAAGAACGGAACCTCAGCAGCGGGTGGAATTAGATCCTCAAGCCGATGTCGCCCCATCTCGAGGTAGGAGCAGCGTTGGTTCCACGCGTCAAGTCGATGGTCCCTACCCTGTGGATGACATCACAGAGCCTACAAGTTGTGAGCTACATATAGCAATGAGAAACATAACTTTGAAGGTGGCGGTGGGCCTTGCTTTAGTAATCCAACCTGGAGAACTCTACCATTGTGGTGAAATTCCAGATGGCTATGCTCGTGTCGGGGTGGATGAAATTATGCCGGGATTTGAAACCTTGGACCTTGAGATTCCTGGAGGTGACGAAGAGAAGACATTGGCAGACGTCAAGCGTGGCTTCGCCCTGTGGCCCAAGAAATACATCGTCTTTCCAGAACACCAGCCAAGGCCACCGTCTCCTCGTTCTAGGAGTCCACCTCATCAGCAAAGTCCACTCTTCCTCGAGAGGGACCCCAGACCGAGTCCATCTCCCCCTCATCAGCAAAGCCCACACCTCCCCGATAGGGACCCCAGCCCGAGTCCATCTCCAACTCATCAGCAAAGCCCACCGCTCTCCGAGAGGGTCCCCAGCGCGAGGCCATCTCAGTCTTTGCCGCCTGTTAAGTCGTTCTCGAGGAAGCGCCAGTCCGGTTCTCCTGTTAGGAGGCAGAAACCTAGAAAGCAGAAAACACCGCCGCCTACTCCAAAGTTACCTTGGGAGAAAACCGCCGAGGAAAACAAGATCGCCTGCAAAGAACATACGGATGCCTGGCTTGAGCGCGTGAAACAGAAAGCGTTAGCGAAACAATTGCCTCCTCCAAAATTTACTGCCGGAATTCCTCAGGAGAAAATTGACCGTTGCCTCGACGCCCTATACAATCCTCCACCGCCGCTTCCAACAGACTATGCTCGCTCGATTGAGAAGTCGTATGAAGAAGAGATGGAAAATCGATCGAAAAAAGGGAAACAAGTTGCTCAGCTCGGAGAACAAGACGCACAGTCGGCCCCCCCGCTTAAGGTGGATAACGATAATGTTCTCAAAAACATCAAGGTGCGGGACCTGGTATATACGCATGATCCAGGAGATGATATTCCCTTTGCTGATATTGTTGCTAATTATGTTCCCGGGGAGAATTTACTCGACGGCGACTTACCCACAAGAATGCGGCAACTTCAAGCCTGGTACAAGAATGCCGTAAAGGAGGGGAAAGATGCTCTCATGTTGGATGTTAAGGAAGAGCATTATTTCCAAGAGTACAGTATCATCATTTACTTCTCCGAATTCTTTCAGTTATACAATCTCCGGGCCCTCGACAAATCAATCATCAGTGCCTATTGTCTGTAAGTGATCTATTTCAGTAATTTTAGTCTTTAACTCAACTCGTTCATTGTCTGTGATAATCCTCTCTATAATATTTTGTGCGCTGTGTATTACGCAGAAAGAAGATGCAAGACTGCAAGAAGCAGAAAATCAAGGACATTGGGTTCATTGACCCCCATATAATGCATGAAGATAACATAATTGATCCAAATGTGAACAAGCATACACCGGGGAATTTGCTAATGTTTTTCAAGCGACAAGCTTACAAAAAATATATATTATGGCCTTACAATTTCAAGTGAGTGTTACTGTTTATTACTATTTCTATTTTTCTCACCCGATCTTAAGTTTAATTGATAAGTTATGCATGACTATTTATAAACGTGCGCAGATACCATTACATTCTTCTCGTTATTAACTTGCGGAAAGGAGAAATTGTTACCCTTGACTCGTCAAGGAGATGCCCTACAGAATACAAGACATTATTTGATTTGGTGACAAGGTAATTTCATTTCTTATTGCCTCTTTCGTTCATTTCCTAGTATCAACAAATTTAGGACTCATTTTTATTCATTTTATTTGTCGGGCAGCGTTTGGGAAACGTTCATCGCGGAAGATCCGACCAGTGGATAGCCAAAGAAGCTGGTGTGGCGTCCTAACACAGTAAGTATAGTACTATAACTAGTCCCATGCACCATTATCACACTTTATTATTATTTGATTATATTCTATTCTTCTATAGACTTGCCTAAGACAGCCAACCAGGACTGACTTATGTGGATTCTTCGTCTGCGAGTACATGCACAATGTGGTGAACGAGAGTTTGACGAGCAAAAGAAGTCGTGAATACGTAAAGCTCTAGTCACAACATTATTTTTATACCATCAATCGTGCTTCATATCTCATGTATTCATTGTGATATCATTATTTTACAGTTGGCAAGAAAGCGCAGCGAGTTACCACTAAATACCCGCTTCAAAGCAATTGCAGAGGAGTTGGCGGGATTTTTCCTCGACCATGTCATACCGGTCACCGGAGAGTTCCACCATTTTGACTAGTATGCGCACATGTAATATTGATCTCCATGTAAAAAAGTTCCTGGAACCGGACAACGTGATCTCGATTTACCACGTATTTAATTGTGTATGTGTTATCAACGTGATCTTTATGTAATTGTGTATACGCATGATGCAACTTCACACGCTTCGTACAATATTTTTTACGTGTTTTGTGCGCATGAAGCAAACTGCTCGAAACGAAAAACTGGTCGAAACCCCTACCCTGAAAACTGCTCGAAACGAAAAAAAGCAAAACCCTAAAAATTGGTCGAAATTCAAAAAAAAAAGCAAACTGCTAGTCCCGGTTCGTGTTACGAACCGGGACTAAAGGGGTCGACCTCCCCGCGCACAGCCGCGTCCACGTGCTTGCCTCTCATTGGGGGAGGGCTCTAGTCCCGGTTCGGTTTAACACACGACAAAAGGGGGGGTGGGGCTCTAGTCCCGCTTTGGTAGTCCCGGTTGCTACACCGGGACTAGAGCCCCTCTGGAACCGGGACTACAGCCCCGGATTCCACTAGTGAATGGTAGGAAAAAAGAAAACTTATGTGATTAGACTTTACCTAGATGGGGGTTTATTGACGGCAAACTGCAACTGTATTATCTAATAACTGGCTTTTACAGGAGTCATTATTTGACACCTCGACAACTTACCTTGCATATTTCAGTGGGGTTTTTTGAGGTCATTGATAGAGCAAGAAGGCATTGTTTATGGAGGAACAAATATAAATAAAAAGTTAAATCCCTTGCACCATGGGACATGGTATGTAGGCAAAATAAGAAACGAGGACTTGGTGTCAGAATGCGGGAGTGCTTCTCAAGCACCTCCATACATTTTTCCTTCATATTCCTACAAGTACTCCTTCCTGCTGGATTTTTGGAAATGCAAATGTTAATCTAAACACAAGTTCTTTGCATGGCTTATTCTTCACGACAGAATAAATATACAGGAAATGTTGATCAGATGACATTGGAATGTGTCCGATAATTCCAATTGTGTGTTGTGCCCAGCCCATGAGATGGAAGTTTGGAGACATGTTTTCTTCAATTGTATGTTCAGCACGACAGTTTTGAATTACCTACAAATTCTCTTAAATCCTGGAGTTTCTTCAATGCAAGTTTTGACTGAGGCTAAGAAAGTTTTTCATGGGCCTTGTTTCACTGAATTAGTAATTGTACCTTGCTGGGGCATTTGGAAACAAAGGAATAATGATTGGATTTTCAAGAACATAAAACCTACTTTTATAGAGGATGGAGAACTTGCTATGTGCAAGAGGTTACCCTAGTAAAGAGTACTGACATTTCTAATATGTCAATATGGCTTGACAATTGTAACATCACAAAAATTTGGAATGTTTAAAAATCACTAAAACTTAAATTTTTGTTGTTACTATAATAAAATCATCAATATCCAAGAAATTCAAATGAAAAAGTTTATTATGGCTTATTCAAAGTATTATGATATTAATTGAATCAAATAATCTTTTGTTTTCAATGTTGAAGTTTGAGCTATAAAGAAATATTTTAGATATTAATTAAACCTTAAAACCATATTTACAAAGTTCTTTTAATTATAGAAAGTATGCCTATTTTGTAAAATGGTTTTTGTTAAATTATATAATTTTAAAATGTTATATTTGGGTGATCAAGAAACCCTAAAACAAAATTTATAAAGTCTTTACACTAATTAGAGCATGCTCTATTTTAAAATGTGGTTTTGATTCAAATGTTTGATTTTGAAAATGGGTCTTAAAAACCTTATTTTCAATATACGTATTTGTGGTATTTTGAAAGCCCATGCAAACCTTCCCAACTTTCCCTTTTGTCAACTAAACTATAAATAAGCCCTCCTCTTCCTAAGGTTAGGGTTATACACGCTATGTTTTTTAGTTGCTGAGATGTGCTCCTTCTTTCCCAATGTGGAAACCCAAGGCCTCCCTGATGGAGATGAATCAAGACCTCTTCTTGTAGTTTTTACTTGCCAATATTTCCCTTTTGAGATTTTATTGGACCGGCAAACCGATGGGTGAGAGAAACTATTTCACTTGAGAGTAAGATTGGTTTTTTCTTAAGAATGAGGGCTACCCTCATAGCCGGTTACCGATTGATCTTTCTTTGCAGGTTTTGCTAGTTATCCCCATGTTTGCCCCTTGTGTTTCCCCTCTTTTGCCCCTTGTGTTTCCCATCGTTTTCCCCTTGAGTTCTTCGTATGTTCTTTGCGTTTATTCCTTCACGACCCCAATCCATGAAGATTGGGACCCTACCCGCATCACAATGCATTGCTTGGCTGAATGGTTTTGGGAGGAAAAAAATCTAATGACAGTGGGTATCGCTTCTATTAGTTGTAGTATTTGGACAACTAGTAATGCCTCTTGTTTCCAAGGTTAATGGCCTGATGAAATATGTTTTGTTATATTCAAAATGAGTGATGGAATTCAATGGTGGAGGGTTTTGTAGATGGAGTATACACCACAGAGGACAAACTCAAGTTCTACACTAAACTACTGCAGCACATGGCAAGGTAAGTTTTTGGTGCTAGGAGAAGTTGGTCAATCTGGACTCCGAGACTGACGATGTAGAATAAAAAGAGCAGAAACATATATTCAGAAGATGTCGGAGATAGTGGGAGGAAGACACTTGAAAATGTGTCGATACATAGTTGTCTTTCTAAAAGATGGTTGCATCATCATGTAATGTGGATCAGGGAAAATGTCTTTTAAAACCTCCCCATTTTTTTCTATTTCTTCTTAAAAAGTTATATTGTGAGGATTGTGGAACTTTGTAGTGTGTGGTTTTGTTATGGGGGTCACCCCCGAAAAAAAGTGAACCTTCAAGAAAAGTATTCATTTCTTCTACGAAAATAGATATTTGAACATGTTTTTTTTTCTATTTGTAGCACTAATAAAAGCACAAGTTTAGTTTGGACCGATATGATCTCGATGGTCCACCCCTTTTATGGATTCCCTCGACCACATGATGAGCTTTATAGAGATTTTCTGCGCATTTTCAAACTCTAAGTGCGATAGAAAAGGGGGGGGGGATGGGACAAATGAGATATTTTGCGCATTATCCCTGACCAGGTTTACATTCAATTTCATCCATTTTAGTTTGATATATTTTATTTAGATTTCAGTTTTTATTTATTTTATCTTCTACCTAAGGCCATGGGTTACCAATCTAGAGGTTTCCCGGAGTTCGTCCAACGAGCCTCTGTAGTCGTAAGAGCATCTCTAGCAGTGATAAAAAAAAGATGTAAAACTGAAAATTTCGACGGGTTTACAGTTTCGGAGTAGTTTTTTCTCCGGAACAGAAACTGAAAACGTTTGCGAAGCTAAAAACAATTTTGAGACGCCTGAAAATCCCCATGGCCGAACCAAAAAAGTAGCGGTCGGGGGCCATTTTTCGGGCCATAGCCCGTGTTTCTCCACTGTCGACAACGAGCAATCCCTCTGCCACCGTCCGCGCTCCGACGTGAAATCCACCTCCGCCGCCACCAGATCCATCCTAGCCGCGCGCCGCCATGCCGCCGAAGAAGACGACGTCGAAGCGTCGGCCCACAAACGGCCACACGGATTTGTCCGAGGCGGCGAGGAAACGAGCAGCGTTGCACTATGTGCGCAACGGCCTTCCAGTGCCGTAGGCGTACAACTTCCGTGCCATCGAGAAGTTTGACCTCCTCCGCACTGAAGCAGTCAGGTGCGACGTGGGCAGATCCTTCGGCGCGAGCTCCTGCGAAGCAACGGTGCAACGACAGAGGCGCGAGGCGCTGCCAGAGGAGGTGTTGTTGTAGTACGACCCCGCCGCGTTAGGGTTGGCGTTGGAGCGCGAGGAGTTCATCCTCGACGAGGCACCGCAGTCCATCGTGGCGACAGTCTGCAAGCGGTCCGTCGCCGAGGAGGAGTTCATCCTCGATGAGGCACCGCAGTCCATCGTGGCCGACAGACTGCAAGCGGTCACCCCGAGATGAGGAGCTCAACCGAAACTTCCTTGAGTAAAGCCTCGAGGCCGAGCTTCTCCAGATGGAGGCCGACAAGTGGCTCTGCGTCGCCATCGAGAAGGGGGTCGAGTTCGTTGACCTTGTCTCTGACGAGGATTGAGCGGCGCTGCGCCGTATCCGTCCCTGGTCGGTTAGGGTTAGGGTTTAGTTGTATTTTGATCCGACTCCCATGATCACCACCGGCGCATTTTAACTGTTCTGGTGATTATCGTCGCTTGTATATCCGCATGTTCGCACGAATGAAAAACATTAAATCTCCTATTCGATTTGCGTTTATGTTCATCACCGATCAAACTGGAACTGAAAAAGGGGCGGAACTTCGGTACACGTTTTTTCATCGCTGCTAGAGATGCTAACATCACCGGTCGAAAATCGTAAAAGTGGCGGAAAGATTTTTTTAAGCGTTTAGCGGCGGAAAGAACTGGATCGTCTGCGAGATCGTGCAACAACGTACTGGAACTGGACTCTTTGGGCAGTACCATCTCGGCAGCCCAAGCGAGGGCTCGACCCGCAGGACTTGCTTCTTCGTCTCTTTCGAGCTCGTCTGGTCCAGTGCCTTGGCGTGGTGCTGGACAGGATCTGCTCTGCGCCTTCGGCAAGCTTCCATGGTGGAGGTTTGGTGGGAGGCGTTGGGTGGAGGCTTCGTTCAATAACCGCCACATATGTCTTCTCTGCATCGGGAGTTTGTCTGCTTTGCCGACCGTGGTGGCGAGGAGATGGGGAAGATGGATGCGGTGGACATCTGTTGTGTAGTTGGTCGGGTGATGCGTGGCACTGCGAGTTCTTGGAATTCATCCTCGGTAGCCCTTGTTTGGCTGCCGACTCAACATGCTGGCGGGCAGCAACTCCTTTCCCTGATGCCGGCGTTGCGTCAGGCGGTCTGCAACCTCCTTCACATGCCCTTTTCTGATCTAGCGGCGACGTTCATCTCCCCAGCTTCACCAAGTGGTCCTGTCCCCGGTGGGATTGGCGGAGGCCGTGGCTTAAGGTCATCGTTCGTCGATGGCGGTGGAGGACCCAATTACGTTTCTTGCTTTTCTTGTAGGGTCCGTTCTGTAATTGCTAGGGGCCTTTTCCGCATTGGTTCCTTTGTGGACGTCCTTCTTGTAATTTATACCGCTCTTGAGTTTTAATGCAGTATTTCTGGCCCTTCTGGGCCTATCCCCTTTCAAAAAACAAGTTGCTTTCATATTATAAAATATAAATGAATTAATTTTATTAAAAGTGAATGTTTCTAGATATGAAACAAGTCAAGATATATCCACTTTTAACCAAACTTGAAACAATCATTTTAAAATGGAGTGGGCATTTAATTTTTCTTTTCTGTTTATGTTCCTTTTTTCTTTTTCTTTTTTCTTTTCGTTTTTTCCTCACTCTATTTTTTTATATGCTTCTTTTTTCGTTCTTATTTTATGTTTTTTAAATATTATTTCTAATTTCGTTTTGTTTTCATATTTATATCTAAGTTATGCTTCATTGTTTACTTCTTTTCTATTTTTCTCTTTATTTTACACTTTAAATATTAATAATTTTCCTTAAAAATGTTTTATTAGATCAATAAAGGAGATAAATCTTCTTGGTTATATTTCTAACTATTAAAAAATTGTTCACCGATATTTTCTTAACACTTTTTAAAATCGTTCTAATATAGTTTTTTATCACTATTTCTTAAATTGTTTAAAAATAGATTCCATACTTATTTTGCTAAATTTTAAAAGTTGTTTAAAAATAAATTTCGTTCATAGACTTTTTCTATGCATTTTTTCAATAAATTGTACATAAATAGTTTCCGTTCAAATACCTATTTCGTCACTTTCCAAAAATCGTTCAAAAATAATTTGTGTTCATAGACTTTTTCTGTTCACTTTTATAATCGTTAAAAAATAGTTTTCGTTCATAGATTTTTCTGTTCATTTTTAGAATCATTCAAAAATAAATTTCGTTTATCGACCTTTTCTTTTCACTTTTATAATAGTCTGAAAATAATTTCCGTTCAACACAATTTTTGTTCACTTCTTAAAACCGTCCAAAAAAAGTTTTCTTCACTGCTATGTTGTGTTCACTTTATAAAACCGTTCAAACGAGGTAAATGTTCGAATTGAAAGTTCAATTAAAATATATGTTCTTTGAATGGATTGAGTTTTCCAAAATAATATAAGCGTTATTCATTGAAATAGAGGTAGTATATGTTTAGGGTTGAAATTAGACCTTTCCCTTTCCTAATGGACTACGATAAACGCTGAGTTGGAGCTCCTACACATTGCTGCGCCAGAGCGATCTGAAAGCAGAAAGGATCGAGATTCGTTTGGATGCAAAATCGGGACCGAGTCCCTCCTACTCCTATTCGTAGCTATTCTAAATTTCTTTTTTTGAAGTCTTCATCTCCGAGGAGGCAAGGGAATGATAATTTTTGTACCATACGATGAATGAACTGGATTCGTCTATGCTGCAAAAAACCAAGCATTTTCTTACACTGCTGCGCGATTCGAAGAACATTATCTCACATTCCTAACATTCTCTTCCATTGCTCTATCCAAAGCCATAACCAGTTGGACATAAACGACATATCCTGAACGTCCACTTCATTTAGATTTATGTCGTTATTTTATGGTCAAACCCTTTAACTTGTCTTGGAGCCCCTAATAATTTTCAAAAGAAATTTCTAGTTTAGGATGCATTAACAAAAAATTCGGACCACACATTAAAAATCAGATTATGAATAGCAAATAAATGGACGCATGGACAAATTTTTAGATCATGCATTAATAAAAAAACAAATTATGCACTAACAAAAATTCGGATCATTGTATTAACAAAAAACAGATTCTGCAGTAACAAAAAATTGGATCACACATGAATAAATAATTAACAAGGAAACTATCCTATAAGAAAACAAAGGTACAACGTATGAGATAGTTATAAAACTGTTAAAAGTGGAGCTAGCCGTTAGAACTAAGGGTCGTTTGACACCTATCATTTTTATGAAATTAATTTCAGATTTCATACCCAAACATGTTTGACCGTCATGAAATTAAATGTCATTTCTTGGAATTTCAAAGAATGCATATACCATGTCAGGTTAATTCCTGTCCCTAATGCTGTCATTTTCCTGAAATTCATTTTATTTTACCAAATCAAATGAAACGATTGGTGCCAAACAAGGCCTAAACATAAAAAGTATGACCTGCCACCATGGGATGCTGATTGAATGGCTAAAGAGTTCGTGCACGTTCAATTATTTGTGGCAAAACCGCGGTGCTCAATCCAAAAACATTACAGCAAAAGATCCCTAATGTAGTACAAGGGCCTTCTTCCTGGTAATAACTCCGTCTCTATAAACAAGTACAATGATGGATACACCAGTAGAAACAACTTAACCCCCCTGAAGGCCTGAATCGAATGGACTATATAATTATTTGATTGTTTTCCCATAAACAAAGTAAAAAAAGAGCATCAAAATAAAACAACATTAATCCATTCTATAAGTATTTACCCAGAGCAGAGCTTAATTAGTTTCCAGGGACGGCCCATCAGACCCAAAAAGAAGCTTCGGTTTAATACTGTTGGCAGATGACACCAAACGGTTGAGCTCAGACGTCGACGACGCATGGCGCGGCGCGCTGGAAGTGGAAGTACCCGTTCGCTCCGCCGCCGGCGATGGAGCCGTAGCTCCCCTGCCCTCCGTTGACGGTGAGCAGCGCGGGGCACCTGACCCTGAGGTGGTAGTGCCCCGAGACGAACGCGCCCGGCTTAAACCTCACCCACCCGTCGACGCGCACCGTGAGCAGCACGTACCCGGCCGTCTCGTCCTGCGCCAGCGACACGGCGAGGTACGGCGGCAGCGGCACGTTCGCCCCGACGAGGAACGGCGACCACACGGACACGTCGAGGTGGCCCTGGTACACCACGGGCAGCGCCGTCGGGACGGTGACCTGCATGCCCTTGTACTCGGCGTAGGCGTCGGCGCGGTCGTAGTAGATGCCGACGCGGGAGTTGGGGTTGCGGGCGGCGAGCGTGGCCTGCAGCGTGACGGTGAGGTAGGAGGCCGGCGAGGAGGTGGCGTTGAGGCAGGCGACGGTGAGGTCGTTGAGGTAGAAGCGTGGCTTGGTGGGGCGGAGGACGAGCCAGACGATGAGGACGATGAGGAGGACGAGGAGGATGACGGCCACCAGGGCGGCGCAGAACTGCCGGTACAGCCGCCGCCGCTCGCAGTCGTGCTTGTCACAGTGCTTGATCGACATCTTCTTCTTCTTCTTCTTCTTGCTGCTGTTCTGCTGTAGTGCAGAGGAGACAGCTGGGAGAAGAGAAAGCTTCAACTAGTTTGGTGGGGAATTAAGTGAGAGGGAGTGTATATACACAAGTCCGACGTGTGGAGCTGCCATGATCGATCGGATTGATTAACGCAAGTAAGTTTGTCTTACTTTCACCAAGAAGAAGCACAACTTTTAGGTGTAGCAACCAACAGTCGATGGTTGAAATGAGAGAAAAGAGTGAGGAGTGGGGCGTCAGGTAAGGTGTCCATATCGAGCTATCAGCTTCAGTCCCAGAGCAGGCCATGGATTTCACCATCAAAAACATGTAAAGGAAAGGAAGAAGAGGCCGACACGCACGCACCTTTCCGACTTCTTCTTTCCAGTACGCATCCCCATCACCTTGAAACTGAAACGAGATGAAATCCAGTTGAAACTTGCATGTGCCTGGTTTCATCGCTGGTGAGCACGGATACTGTGACTTACTGTCGCGCTCGGCTGCATGACTGCATATCCATGCTTGCTTGGTCCGAAGGAACTCGCAGATCGATCTGACCAATCAAAATCACAACGCAATTTTCACAGTATTGACTCAAGTCGAGCAATCGAAGTATGCATCGATCAACTAATTAACCAACACTCTCAGATGATAGATAAACTAACAGATTCAGATATAGACACTGTGACTTGACACACACTTCAACCCGGCCCCTTTAGATATGATTTGACACGCCAACTTCTCCCCCAATAGTTTCAGGAACAACGCACTAAGTGCTGATGCACTAGACCTCACCCCCACGTATGAATGAACTCATTGCAGCAATCGATCGGAGACAAGTGCAGTCGAGCTACCTGTACTTCTTCTCTCTTTTGCTGGAACAAACATTAGTTCCTACTCGGTGCAGCCACCAAACATGGATTCCATAAAACTACACAGAATGTGTTAAAGCATTACAGTGGCTTAGTTTGATGGCAACAAAAATCAAAATGGTGGGGGCATACGCTTGACACTCTTCTCTGATCAGGTCGGGTCAATAAGAAGATGCACAAACCATCATCGCACTTTCTAACCCACTACTCTATAAAGCATGCTCGCTATATATATGTAGTAACAGCGAGTCATCTTTTCTTCGATCAACTTCTGGTTCTGAAGCACCAAAAGAGCATGATGAAGACACACTAGCGTATGCGATTACTCCACCACCAACAATACTAGTAGTAAGTAGTACCTATGGTCTTTAGGATGAGGGTGCAGGTTCAATGGAGTGTTCTAGTGAAGGACGGAATCAAATCTCTTGTGTTCTATTTGTCTGGTCCACAGATCAACACAAGCATGACATCAGAGATAGAATGTATGTACATGTCTGGTCTGGTGGAGCCAGATATTAATTAATTAAAGCATCAGGTATATCCCAAGAAAACTTTGGTGCGAAACCCTTAAAAGGATTAATTATCAAGAGACAGAAAGGGAGCTCGAAGATAACCAAGAAAGTGGCTGGCTCTGATAAATACCAAGAATATATGACCTTGCATATAAAAAAGAGAGAAAGAAAAGTGCAGCAGAAAGATGGAGCTAGGTTGCAGGAAAGTAAATCCAAGTATATCCCAAACGTAGCTAGCAAGAGGAATATCAATCTCAATCGGAAACAAAGGGGAGAATATCACAAAGAGACTGCAGCCACAAAAGTGTCATCTTTCTGATTTTTATTTTTTTATTTTTTAGAAAAGGGTCACCCCAGCCTCTGCATCAAAATGATGCATACAGCCGCTTTATTTCTTTTATTCAACAATACGTGGCTAAAAGCCTTACAACAATCGATCATACAAATCGAAGCCAACCAAAACATTGAAACACCACAACAAGCACAAATGAAAGAGTAAAAACAGGGCCTTGTGCCCCGGCCACAGCTATCATCGGCTCCCTGGCCAACTCCAGAGGTAGTGCCTTGTGCACATATCTCCGGATGTCGCCTCCACCATCTTCCGCCAACCCAACTCCATCAGTAGATCGAAGAGAAAGCTCCAGCCATGCCTGCCGTCGATGCCACCATGGCACCAGACCGCGCCCCCACCCTGCACGAGTCCACCCTGTCACGATCGTCGTCGAGTCCTCGCTGCACCACGCCGCCATGACCCATCGTCGTTGTCGTCATAGATGAAACTCCGCTCCACCGAAAGACCCCTCCAGAAATCTCGTGTTCCAGGACGATGCCCACAAGAGGGAGTGCCACACCGAGGATGTCGCCATCATCCGATCTGCGACCAGATCTAGGGTTTCCCCCGGAACTCTTGGAGAAGGGTGATTCGCGGCGACGACACCTTCAACAAGGTAACGACACCCATTGGTGCCGCTGTCGTCGGCTCAGACGAGCCCGGATTACACCGGCCGACCTCCACATCCCAGACGGGCCACAACCATGGCCGAGCCGCCGGAAAAGGAGGTCATCACGCCGTCTACCGCCGATCTGCTGGAGTAGCCCTCCACGAACTGCAGGCTGCTCCGGAACCAAGGGCCGCCGGAGCCGACCCGCCAGCGATGTTGCCACCGCCACCTGCAGCCGCGGGCACGCCTCGCCGCGACCGGGTCACCGCGCCGATTTGGAAGACGACGAGCGCCTCCGCCGCGTTCCAAATCGCCGCTGCCGCGGCGCCAAGGATCCCCGCCGCCGCCACGCCGCACGGACCTTGCCCGGGGACGCCTTTGGCGGCGGCGAGTGGAAGGGGAGGGAGTAGGGGAGGGCTGTGCTCGTCGGCGTTGGGCGCTCCGGTGCAGCCCAGGCGCGGCCGCACGGGAGCGGAGGGCGGCGAGAGGAGGAGAGGGCGCGGCGAGGGAGTCGGTGGTGGCGGCGAGGGAAGTGTCATCTTTCTGATGAGTCCACATAAGGATTCTTATCCACAAATTAAAAGACCAAAGTGCAAATGCTTAATTGGGAGATGATATTTTATTCTCACTAAATGCATAATTCACTATACTGAAAAAAAACATTAATCAAATGGTTAGGGCATACAAAACTAGTGCCAACTAAGACACATGGTGGATTTGGGAGAGCCGTGGAGTTTATTCCTCTAGGTCAACATACCGCGCCATGTTCTTGGGACGCATTGAGATGAAAGGCGCCATTCAGATCTGACGCTCTCGCGCCCCTGCAAAATGTAAAATCTTCCTTTGGCTGGCTATCAGAGGTAGATGTTGGACTGCGGACCGTCTAAGCCGTAGAGGTCTGCCCCACCCAGCGGCGTGCCCCTTCTGCGACCAAGGTGGCGAGGACATAAACCACCTGCTTCTCGGGTGTGTGTTCGCCCGGGAAGTCTGGACGGCCACTATGCGGCTCTGGGGCACCTTGGCAGCCCCACCTGACCCAGACACGACGTTAGTGGACTGGTTGACGAGACCGTGCTCGGAGCGGGACATGTGGATAGCTACTGCCCTCATCTGCTGGTGTTTGTGGAGGCACCGTAACGATATTGTGTTCGAAGGTGCGCGTCCGTCCATAGCGGTAGCTAGAACACGCATAGCGGAAGAAGCGGAGAATTGGTGTTTGGCCAAGCTCTTTCGAGGTAGTCTAGCGCTAGTGGATAAGTGGAGATGTCTCGAGTAATCCTTTTTTGTTTCTTGTGTGGGGCGAGCAAGGCGCATGTGCCAAGCCGCGTGGAGTTGTAACACGGCCGCTTGGCCGCTTCTTCTATGTATTTCGATACACCTTTCCATGGTGTATCCTTGAAAAAAACTAAGACACATGGCGCCTGATCCAGAATAGGAAGTTGTCTTAATTAACTGAGTTGTACAGAATTGCAGGCACGAAAGAAGAATAAATATTTGCCATGTTGGACAAGGGGACTCTATTTGCCATATTGGACAAGGGGACTCGTGATGATATTATTGAAAACAAAGTGGGGCATGATAAGACAAAAACAGACATATAATTGAGGATCCATGTATAATATTACCATTTGCACACGAGTTGCTGGTCGTAGGAGTAACGAAAATTTATGGGGGAAATGTGTATGTATGCATCAGGTTATCTAACACGGCTACATGAACAGTTTTTTTCGAAAAGGGGAACCAAT
The DNA here is from genome assembly GCA_026929855.1 of Poa annua. Taxonomy (NCBI): domain Eukaryota; kingdom Viridiplantae; phylum Streptophyta; class Magnoliopsida; order Poales; family Poaceae; genus Poa; species Poa annua. Next base: position 87,829,796 of record CM049437.1, on the reverse strand, counting down.
ATCCGGCCTCTGCATTGTAACGAGGTAAATAGCCCTTTGCTAAAGAAACAGTGATACACGATCAGTCGCCTCTAACGGGTAGAAAATACGCAGTCGGCAGTTGGCAACACCGCACAGATGACAGATCTTGGAACAAGAGTATAATAATGAGTGCGGACTAATGGAGCCCGAGCTTGAGGTAGCCCTTTAATTCGAAAATTAAAAAGTCGTATTTTAAAGTTAATAAAAACTGAAAGAAATCCTAAATATATACAATGTTGTATTCTATCAACGTATAAAATCTCAATCATCTTATATTTTAAGCCGCACAAAAATGACAAAATATGACCTTTGAAAGTAGTGGAAAGTGCAAAATTTCAGCTCACCCAAATCTGTCAGGTTTTGTTATTTTTGTTGTAGCTTATATATGAATTATTTTTGGTTGACATTTTGCATGTTGGTAAAAGGAATCATTGTCTACATTCAGAATTAGTTTTAGATTTTTGTGGAACTTGAAAATACAATATTCAAAATAAAAAGCCCCCAGGAATTCGGCCTCCGTTTATGGTTTCCGGTATAATAATGAGCTATAAAGTTTCTTACATGACACTTGTACTTATGGGGGATGAGAGAGACAAAGTGACCCCTAGCATGGTTAACAGTACATCCAAAAGCCATCTACATGTAGTTGTCACTCATTTATAGCCAATCTTATAACCCTCCATGTAATAGTTATAGTCATAATTAGTTGATATGTCATTAATATTTGACAATTTAATTCTCCCTTAAAGGGCGTTCGAGCTCGTGATAGAGTTGGCTACTCCCTCTGCGTACGTGTATTAGGCAATTGTTCCAAAAAAATAAGGAATAAGGCCCCAATCAATTAATTAGGCTAATAAATTGGTGGACCATGACCAATGCATGTAGATAATTACCGGTGTATGTACATATGATTCCCGTGCCACCAATGCATGTAACAAAATAGAAAATTGATTGTAACCAGTAGAAACCAATCTTGGTCACAGTGCAATTCATTAGGGGCCTAATACACCTAAACAGAGGAAGTATAAGTTTGCAATTTTTATATATCCCTCCAACTAAGTAAAAATCATGTGTGGAATCTCTTACATCCCGCCTGCATCACCCTGTTGTACTTGCTCTCATGCAAGACCTAATCTCTACACGTGCTCCTAGTAAAGGAGAAAAGTGAAAAAGATAAGTGAAAAGGAGAAGTGAAAAAATATAACTAACCTGGTATAGCCGCATGGCTCTTGATGACATGACGATTCACTTTCTCACTAAAAAGGTGAAGTCGAAACTTTACTTATGAGGATTATGTTGGTTCGGTGGAACATTCGGATAGAAAAATCGATTTCAATAACGGTGTGTTCACTTGTATTTCAGATTCAAAGGGAACACATTGGTGTTTCTTTGTTGGGTTCAAATCCTCATAGGCTTTGCTATTTGTATTTCGTTTACCTTGCATTTTCCAGTTGTTCCTCATGTTCTTCATTTCGTCGCGCAATTCTTTGGCTCATGTCAAATAATGAAGATTGAAACCCTCCCATATCAGTTAGCGTACTTTTAACTATTCGTTCATGTCATATGGTTTGTGGTGGGTGTGTGGAGAATCTATCCTAAGGTGGATCATCTTGGATGGCCTCAATTTTTTTCAATTTGTGGTTTTGCTAGACATTGTTGAATAATTTATGATAGATGTATGCACCAATCGGAGGTATGGGTCATGCCCCTTTAAAAACATAGAGGAACCATCAATGCATGTCCGAAAAGAAATAGCGTGTACAATTTCGAATGTACAAATTAAGTGGCATCCAAAATGACTTCAATAAGGTTCATCTACCGCTAATGAATTACAAAGTAACACAATACGCCATGTAAGTCGGTGGCGCCGATTTGATGGGGGTGGTGGAGATGTAGATGCTAGGAAAGGGGACAACCTATTTGCCTCTCTTAGTAAGAAATGGGTACATGTTGTCGCCAAAGGGACAAGAAGGGTCAAGCATACACTTTTATTTTACTTTTTAACAACATTTTATTTTTCTAATGCAGATTGGCAAAACATATTTAAGAAAGAAACGTTAAAAATTACTTTCATTGGTGAAACAAAGGTTTGTGTGTTGATTCTTCATATAGTCTGCATGAATTTTTGTGAGAAAAACTGTGGGAAGGCTCGGGAGTGATTTTGTTGAAAGAAGCATGACCTCAAATAATGTCACTTCAGACATAAACCCAGAAGGCGGGGTTGCATTCTCTAACCATGTGAGTTAGGAAAAACTCTGATATGAGAATGTATATCAAATATAAAGTACCGGCTATTCTAAAAAAAAAATCCATGGACTGAACATATGATGCCATACAAGAAAATCTATTTATTTCTAACAAATATTCATGACTTTATAAAATGATCATCTATCTCAAAAAACATGTTATTATATGTAAGAAAAAATCTTCTATTTGTTGAAAAGGAAATAAATAAAGTAAAAGCGAAACCAGATAAAAAACAGAAAAGTGTTAAAGCTTCTTAAAAAAAACAGGAGAGCAAAACAAATGAGAAACACCCTTCCTATTGGGCTGCCCCACTGACGTAAAGGGTCGCACATAGGGCGGCAAATAGATTTTGCTTATGGCATTTGCCAGTTGGGTGAGGGCAGGGAGCGGGCAGATGCCACGAACTCAGAGTGTCCTATGTAGCCCATTAATTCAGCTAGAATGGATCGATATCAACATATCGTGGCCTAGCCCATTCAGACCTTGTTTACTTCAAGGTTTTTTTTAGAGGATGGGAAGAGTGGGGATAGGAAGGGATTTGGTGAACACCCAATCCCCACACATCCCCACAAATACTCTTCCCCAACAATACACTAGTCTATGCTAGAGTTTTTGTTTTGTGTAAAAATGAGGTGGTTGGTGGGGATATTTGGGGATTATCCCCTCCCATCCCTTAAAATACACTGGGAGTAAACAGACTAGTGGGGATTTTCTGGGATTTGGGATAATCCCCTCCCATCCCCTAAAATACACTTGAGGTAAACAAGGCCTCAAGTGGGCTGGGTTTACTAGGCTGGAGTTTCTTGCCTTCCTTTGTACTATACACGTTAACTTGGCTAGGTTTTCTAGAAAAGATAACTGGGTTAGCAAATATGTTCCCTCTTGACCTAAGTAAAGAAGACGTTGAAAGATCTAAGATGACTTTAACGGGCCAACCCAAATAGACAGACCTTTTGTCCGATTTTTGTCCGTTCGGATCGTCAAACGGGCAGTATTCGGCCAATATCCGCTCTTTTCTGCCCACCGCCCCCAATGGACCGACACATCAAGTCCACCTAGTCTTGTTTTTTTATCATTTTTGTTTTTTTTTCTTATTTCCAAATTTCCAATGATTTACATACATTGAGCCTGGCCACCGCTGGCGAGTTTACTCCCGGATTTAATATCTCCTAAACCCTAACTAGGGAACTAGGCCTAAAATGCAATAAAAATTAACAACCGCCCGTCAAAGTTGGACATTCGGTCGGAAAACGGGAGGAAAGGAGGAGCGCCGACAACGGTCTTTAGGACCGTGTAGCCCTTGTTAGACCCCGTCCACCGCGGACTTGCTCGCTCTTCCTACTTCGTGACCGGGGACGGAGCTGGACTAGCTGGCTCCTCCTCCTATCTTCTTTCGGAGCTATGAAACATGTAGCGACAGCGGCTTTATAGGGAACTTTGTCGCGCATGGCATCAATGGGAGCCTCCTGCTCCGGAGCTGGCCTCCTTGGCCACCCCTTTGTCGCGATGTCGTTTGCGCCGAGCTGCGCGCGCCGCGGACTACACCGCCATGCGTGCATCCTCCATCTCGGCCTCCATCACCGTGTCGACACAGGCACGCGCGGCGGACAAGAAACCGACCGCCTCTACCGGTTCAGCGCCATGTGGGACGCCTACAACGCGTCATCCACGGAGCTGTGGACGACATGCACGCCCTCCTCCAACCCACCGCCCCAAACTCCGGCAGCGTACACCTCCTCGTCGTGGTCGATGGAGTCGGAGTATGCGACCTCCATGCCCGCCCTTGCCTTCTCCGAAAGCCGCGACCAAGGCGCTTAGAGAATCATTCCGGTCCACGCCGGGCTCATAACCATCCAGCGGATAAGCTGCCGCGGTAGCGGTGGCATATGAGCGCCCCCGCTCGACCTGGTCGAGCAGATCTTGCGGTGGCATCGGTGGCTGCCGCGGATCCATGTTGCGGTGACCTCGATCTACAACTGGATATGCGATATGGTGGCCGCCGTGGTTGGAGACAAAGGGGCGGGGCTAGGGTTTGTGCTCTAGGGTTTGGCCACCGACGTCTTTTAAGAGCTCCACCACCCACAGTTAATGGGGTAGGTGGCGGCTGGAGCCAATGACACGTGGGTCAGGGGAGGACACGGGGCGAACACAGAGACGGACCGCACGCACCGGCGGCCGACGCAATCGAGACCCAAAGTTAGTCTGAGAATGGGTCTCGGCGGATTTCCGTTTACGTTGCCCCGCCCCGTTGGCTCTTGAATTTGACTCGTGCGGATAGGATCGGACGCGAACGGACTCGACGGGTTGGTCCGGCCCCGTTAGAGTCATCCTTATATACTCCACTAAAAAATTATATACGTTCAAAAAAATCTATATTATATTCAGTTTTGGAGAACAGGCAACCAATGGTTGGGCGTATTTTCCTTAAACATATCTTAAAGTTACTGCTACTAGTAAATCTAGCAGGTTACTCATTCATCGCTGATTAAGAATTTTCATCTATATTACCTATGGCATCTGATGATCAGGTGACAACAATGTTGTTCATGTTATATTACCTATGACAAGTGCGGAATGATACCAGGGAATCAAAGCGGGAGTCGGACCCGGCGACGGTTCCGAGACGTGCTATTGCGGAAGCACAGGGGTGGTTGGAGCTGCCTCATAAGCCATCACCGGAACTAGGCATGGCGAAGCCTAGAGAGCGCTGGAAACCTCCGGAACAGTCCTGGAGGAAGGTGAACGCGGATGGAGCTTTCTGTTCGGTGTCGGGCATTGGAGGGGGTGGTGTGGTCGTCCGCGACCACCATGGTTACTGCATCGCTGCAGAATGCCATTTTTTCCCCAGGTTGCGGATGCTGGACACTCGGAGCTGCTAGCTTGCAGAAGGGCGATGATGTTGGCCAAGGATATGGGGCTGGAGAAGGTGATATTGGAGACTGACAGTACGGGAGTGGCGGCAAAACTGACTAAGGAGGAGATGGATCAGTCAGCATATGGTATGTTGGTCGAGGAGATCAAACACCTCCTGGAAGGTTTTCAAGAAACTCGAGTACGTACGGTGCGGCGTTCGGCTAACGGCGTAGCACATGGTTTGGCGAAGGAAGGATGCGATAATAAGCGTAGTAATGTCTGGCTAGGAAACTTCCCTGCTTTTGTGATAGACTCTGTAAGTTATTCTCAAAAAAAAAAAAAGTTTCAGCTTAAGTAGCAGCTGGCTGCGGCTAGCCTTCTACTGCCTACTGCAGCTCAGCAGCTGGAAGTGGTATGTACTACTCGGTCGTCAGATGGTTCGAGAAATCGATCGATCGGTGAAGGATTCAGTCACCAAAAGCGAGGAGCTCATACATATGTCCCGACGTCCGTACGACTGCGTCGCCTACCTCTGAATACCGGTCGACCGGCTGCCACCTCTCTTGACTATCTCTCTCTGTGTCTCTTTTTCTCTAGCGATTCATGGTAGTGTTATGTTGTTGTCAAAAAAATATTACTCGGGCGAACCTCTACGTTAAGTAATTATTATCGTCGTTTAGATAGATTTTAACATGCATGTCCGCGAACCATCAGTCCATCACATATCAGACAGGTCGTTCTCTGATGAATTGGTCCAACTCAATCTCTCTGGTAAGACCCGGAAGGGAATTCATACATAGCTACAGAACGAAGATTAAATGATAGATAATACTACTACCAAACTTGGTCTGTGTAACTACGTACATGTTGCTATCTTTCATGGTTATCGATTAATAACAGTAGCTAGCAGCAAGGGTTGACACTATCAAAACCTGCCAAAAGTCGGGGTTCTTGAATGCAGTCCAACTAAATAACGCCCTACCAGACCGTAGACATATGTGTATATAGTCAAGACAAGACTTGCTCGATCAAGTCAGAATCGGGTATAGATCCCTCGATTTAGATTCCAGAAGATCAAATATATTCAAACGCCTTCAATTCGAACCTCGAATATAATTGATCAAAGGGATTAGGTTAATTTAAAATTAACACACGCATGACCAAGATCAGTATCACCAAAAAAAAATGTTAATTCCGAGTTAAGCAAATGAAGTTTGCACCTCGTCACATGCATCAACCACCGATAATAATTTATGTACTATATAATTCTACCTTTAATTTGTTGAGAACGTCCACGTGACTAATGCAAGAAACTAAGATTAGCCTTACAAAGTGATCAGCGCGAGCGTATCTAGTAGCTAGGAGTTGAATTAGGAAGCTTCTTCTCTTGTATAAGCTTGAAAACGACCGAGCAACTAGCCGTAATACTTCCCGCAAAAAAAAAAGGGAAAGAGCTAGCCGCAGTACAACGAGATCTCTGACCTGGTTCTCGGGTCAGTTGATAGTCAAATCTCAGACAGGCAAGAAACAGAAGACGATTGCACCGAAGAATTGGCGCCATCGATCCAATGCATGCATGCGTCACCTCCGTCACCTTTGGCTGCCCTGCTTGGACGTGTTCAAACCCATCTGAGATCTAGAGAAATACTTTCTTCGGTCGCTTTATATGATATTGCAATCGAGTGCTTTCTTGACCAGATCATCCAAGTGAATCCGGCTACCTGCCTTTTCCACCTAGCAGAGCTAGCTCCTCCTTATTGCATCCCCTAAATAGCATCCCGAACTCGGTCTTCACTGATTTGCTTTCCGCCGCCACCTCTATATATACATGGCTCGACTAGATGGGAGACACGTACGTACTGCTGCTCCTTCATTCTGACACTTGAGAACGAGACTCTCTACTTCGATCAAATCAACGCCGGCCGCCGATCGACGTCGATCAGCTACAGCTTAATTTATTAGCTCGATCGTGGCATCGATCGAACGATCATGGAGCAATCCTCATGTGCCACGGCGACGACCACTTCCTCCTCGCCGCATCGCGGTGGTGGCAGGGAGCTGCAGGGCCCGCGCCCGGCGCCGCTCAGGGTCCACAAGGATTCGCATAGGATCAGGAAGCCTCCGGCGGCGCAGGTGCGGCAGCCGGTCATCATCTACACGGTGTCGCCCAAGGTCGTGCACGCCGACCCCGCCGAGTTCATGTCCGTCGTGCAGCGCCTCACCGGCGCCTCCTCCACGCCGCCGCCGCCGCCGCCAGCGTCCTCGCTCCCCTTCCCGTTATTCCCGCACCAGTCGTCCTCCTCCTCCATGCTCCCGCCGGCGCTGCCGTTCCCGTTCCACGTCCAAGCAGCAGCTGCGGTGGCACAGCCGCACCAGGGCGCGCTGTACCAGCTCCAGCACTCGCCCGCCGCGCGCCTCGCCGCCATCGAGCAGGCGTCGGCGCAGCCAGCCGCACGGAGCGCCGGCGTTCATCGTGGGGGTCTGCCGCCGTTGCCGAGCATCCTGTCTCCCGTGCCGGGGTCCCTCCCGGCGATCCCGCCAGGCTTCTTCTCGCCGCCTTCCGGCAGCGCAGGAGGCAGCGGTGGCATCAACCTGTTCGGCGAGCTGATCAGCCCGGCATTCCTTGGCGGCCACGGTGCGTTATCAGGTGCAGCTCCTCCTCCAATGTCGTCGTCGTTACAGTATTTCCCAGCTGCGGCTGCGCCGTCGCCGTCGACGCCATACTACTGGGATCTCTTCAACAACCACCCATGAATGCATCACCGTCTGCAGGGTTGACCAAATTACTAGCCATACATGTATACATTTGGCATTGATGAGATGTGATAGGAGGAGAGCAAGGAAATTAAGAGTGAGTTAGCTAGATAGCATATATAAGTCAGCTGTTACGAGCACTGCCCATTAGCTGTATGTTAGCTGCAAACGAAGCTTCATCCGAGCTAGCTCGATCGTGTCTACTACGAGCTCGTAGTAGTAACTGCTTAATTGCACCCCAATTTGGAGGTGATCGATGATAGGGAAGATAATATGTATGGAGGACTCTTGATCGGTTTATATATTCTTTATTTTATATATGCATAGGCATATACACAATGTTCAATGCTCTTCCAGCCTGCCATACATGCACTACTCATATGTATGACATATCATAATTGACATGTTTTGGTTAATTTGACATGTTGTCTTATTTTATAATCACTTTGCAATGATAACGGACCTGATCATTTCCTATCATTATCCCTAGTTTCGTGTGTGGTTATGATTGATTTATATTGGTTTACAACTAGACAATGAGCTAATTGAACTTCCTAAACGAAGAAAAAATACAATCAGGATCATAAGCATCAAAATTATTTCCAAACCTACGGCCGAAATCAGTCGTAGTTGCAGTGATGCGGAGGCTGTAGAAGCAACGGAAAAACACCACCGGCGGCTCCACACCCGAGAATGTCTCGCAGAGGTAGGCAAAGATGGAGCGGATGACAACGGAGTTGGGATGGAGGTGCAGAGCATGAATCCAAAATGGCACGGAAGAAGTAGAGAAGGGGGGATCAGTTCCCCCTCCCCCCTCCCTCCCCCCCCCCCCCCCCCCCCCCTCCCCAAAGAGAGTGTGGAGGAAGAACGGATACTCCATCGCTGAGAACTTCACAATGGAATAGCCGCCGTGGCGGACAAGGGTTGCCTTGTGCTCATTCGTCTTGTCGGCCAAGATGTACCGGAGCTGGTCCACTGCGCCCGGGTTGTTCAGCCGAGATCTGCCTAGGGCTCCCGGCTGGCCGGTCACGACCAGCTTCTTCCCCCTCGCCGCCGCAGAGGTTTTGCCTCCAGTCATCGCCGCTGAAACTTCCGCAGAGAACGGAGAAGACGAGATCGCCGGAGAAGAGGAGAAGCTGAATCTGGAGACGCGAAGGGCGAAGAGCAATAACTCGCCCGTGAGCACTGACACACACGCTTTATAGGAGGGGCGGTTCCCCAAGCGCCGCGGGGAAGTGGGCTACGCCACACACAACTGCTTGCCACGACTCAACAGTCATCATCACACATCGGTTTCGACCGTTTGTTGACCACATATCGCTTCGTCCCATGCAGGTCCGTGCGCGCCATGGGGGCCCGGGGGCTATTGTCGGCCTAGTGGAAACCAGGGTACCTTGGGCCGTCCACCTTCGGCCTCGATGTCGTCGTGGTGAACAGACAGATGCCTACGGGTAGGCTAATTTGTGGGGCCGGATGGACGCTAGAGGATTCGGGGAGGGATAGCGCGCTGAGAAGCACACACAGATGAACACATGGACGCGGGGATTTACCCTGCTTCGGGGCTCTCGTGAGGAGATAAAACCCCTACTGCAGCATCTAGCCTATTTGGTGTATTTCTTCTCTCCGCATATGCTGTGTACAGGATGCTCCATGAGCTGAACCGAGTTACCTCTAAGAGGCTTTGGGGGAGAAAGAGAGCAAGGGGGGAAGAGAGCAGCTCGTGGCTTGGCCGGCCGTGGCCATCGATGTGTGTGTGTGTCCCTCTTTGGCCTTCCCCCTGGTGCTCTTATATAGGAGGAGCCCAGGGGACAAGAGGTGGCCCACGTGACACTATTACGGCACTGTAGCTGACATGACTACTGGGGTCTTGTCAATACTATTCCCTGCATCATGAGTTGTACTCTAGTCACATCAGGGGATGGGCTTGTCATGTCTTGTCTGTCCTTTGTCCTGTAGCGCTTGGCATGGCATCTTCTCCGCATAACCCGGCATGGATATGCCGGATAACTTGGCGACTCCTCTCCTGTGCAACCCGGCATGGATATGCCGGATTCCACCTCTCAACCCGGCGTGGGTATGCCGGATAATCTGCTTCTCCCGAGACCCGGCATGGTTATGCCGGATTACCCTTCATAAACCGTTCTTCCTGCACATCAGAATAACACAATGCATACCGACATAGATATGTCGGGTAAAATCTGATTAAGTCGGTTAGAGTATGTCGGGCTGCACCAATATCATATCCCGGTCCCTTCCGACCCGGGCATATGTCGGTCAGCAAGTATGTCGGTTCCGTCTTGGACGTAGCTTTTACCATATCTTTACCCTACCCGGGGGTAACCCCCCGACACTAGTCCCCGAGGCTGCGGGGGACTCGCAGAGTCGCGCGCAGACTTAGAAAAAATTACAACACCACCATCTTTACCTACTCCACCGTGTACCTGCAAAAATACAATCATATGCCGGTTCCTTAGCCACTCTGGGCGTTTTACCGACATAGATGTCTTCGGCCACTGCCGGCTTGACATAAACATACAACACATGCCGGCATGTAGCCACTCTGGGCGTATACCGACACGGACGTCTCATGTGCCGGCCTTTAGCCACTCTGGGCGTATACCGACACAGAGTCTCATGTGCCGGCGTTTAGCCACTCTGGGCGTATACCGACACAGACGTCTCATGTGCCGGCCTTTAGCCACTCTGGGCGTATACCGACACAGAGTCTCATGTGCCGGCGTTTAGCCACTCTGGGCGTATACCGACACAGACGTCTCCAACCTCTTTGTTTTGTCATAAGAGTATCTCGTGTGTCTCGAATGTCCGGTAGCCCCTCTGGGCACATACCGACGCAGATGTCTCCAGACTCTGCTGGTTTGACATAAGGGTGTCTCGTATGCTGCTCTTGGCTAACTCTGGAAAACCGAAACAAACGGCGATATGGAAATATTGCATGATGCCGCGATACAGGGGCAAACCGACATAAACGGTGATCTGGAAATAACCAATACCTCGACTTGAGCCACCTGCATGCCAGATTTTAACAATATAAGTCGGATCATAACCTCATCTCGGAATTTGCAAATTCAACTCGGATTTTGGATAAGTCGGATTTCAGGATAACAAGGATTTCAGAGATAACTCGGATTCCAGGGTAAGTCGGATTTCAGGGATAACTCGGATTCCAGGGTAAGTCGGATTTCAGGATAAGTCGGTAACAATTACTTTTTTAGCAGAATCAATATCACCTTTCAATGTTAGTCCAAACATACACATATTTAACAAGGACAATAACTCTATTTTAACGGATCAAAGTAAGTCTTAGCACAGTATAGAAAGCAATTCTAGCAGCGAAACTACACAACAGGAGGCAGACTCGGTTTCCATCGAGTCCCCGAGTTACTCTAGAGATTTAGCAGAAAGAATAGAACGGACTGGCGAGCCAGTCCCCGGGTCAAGACATCTTGCCCCCGGGGAAAACACAGACAACGTATGTCGAATTACTTTTCAGACCGAGTTCCCGAGTTTACTTCGTGTTTACCATACTTAGTGATTTCTGCTCTTGTCTACCATGTTGGTGTTCGACAGTCGAGTCACAAAATCAGAACCATAGTATACAGTACTCGTAAACCTCTGAGGTAAGGCTTAAAGTTATCCGACATACAGAAAACATAATGAGGGAACCTGCTTAACAAAATAACACATGCCGAATTGCTTTTTAGACCGAGTCCCCGAGTTTGTTTTCATGTTTACCACTCTCCACAACCTCTGCTCTTGACTACCATTCTAGGCGTTCGTCAGTCGAGTCACAAGATCATCTCGGATAGCATACATTACTTTAACTTTGAAACACGGTTATAAGTTTATTCGGCACACAAACGACACAGACACCGCGCATCAAGATAAAGCAATCCCCGAAATTCATCTCGGTGTGCCAACACAGCAATAACTTAGGAAAACAGACACGAACCACATGCATACAGGTAAATTAATTTCCGAGTTACTCTACCGACTTAGGAGAAAACACAACTGACCGGTAAGCCAGTCCCCGGGTCAAGACATCTTGCCCCCGGGGAAAATGTACAGATAACACAACATGGCAGTCCCCGGGTTACAACCTCTCGCTCCCGGGTTAACAACTAAATTAGGCACGAAGGGGTTGTCCCCGAGTTACTCTCAAGACAGGCCAACTGCATGATACAGACGAAGATACTCACGGAGCACTGGTGCGGTCGGGATCGACGGAACCGACATGACCCGGGCAACTGTCGGGGAGTTACCCGGAATCTGTCGACGGCGAGCGCTGGTGTAGGTCGGAACGGCCTCTGCGTGCGGCAGCAAGTCGGGGCGTGGAGACCATGGTGATGTCGAGTCCCCGAGTTGATGAAGAAGGTCCCGTCCGAAATTAGTCCAGCAAGCGCCACTGATGCCCCACGGTGGGTGCCAACTGTCGTCGTGGTGAACAGACAGATGCCTACGGGTAGGCTAATTTGTGGGGCCGGATGGACGCTAGAGGATTCGGGGAGGGATAGCGCGCTGAGAAGCACACACAGATGAACACATGGACGCGGGGATTTACCCTGCTTCGGGGCTCTCGTGAGGAGATAAAACCCCTACTGCAGCATCTAGCCTATTTGGTGTATTTCTTCTCTCCGCATATGCTGTGTACAGGATGCTCCATGAGCTGAACCGAGTTACCTCTAAGAGGCTTTGGGGGAGAAAGAGAGCAAGGGGGGAAGAGAGCAGCTCGTGGCTTGGCCGGCCGTGGCCATCGATGTGTGTGTGTGTCCCTCTTTGGCCTTCCCCCTGGTGCTCCTTATATAGGAGGAGCCCAGGGGACAAGAGGTGGCCCACGTGACACTATTCCGGCACTGTAGCTGACATGACTACTGGGGTCTTGTCAATACTATTCCCTGCATCATGAGTTGTACTCTAGTCCTTTGTCCTGTAGCGCTTGGCATGGCATCTTCTCCGCATAACCCGGCATGGATATGCCGGATAACTTGGCGACTCCTCTCCTGTGCAACCCGGCATGGATATGCCGGATTCCACCTCTCAACCCGGCGTGGGTATGCCGGATAATCTGCTTCTCCCGAGACCCGGCATGGTTATGCCGGATTACCCTTCATAAACCGTTCTTCCTGCACATCAGAATAACACAATGCATACCGACATAGATATGTCGGGTAAAATCTGATTAAGTCGGTTAGAGTATGTCGGGCTGCACCAATATCATATCCCGGTCCCTTCCGACCCGGGCATATGTCGGTCAGCAAGTATGTCGGTTCCGTCTTGGACGTAGCTTTTACCATATCTTTACCCTACCCGGGGGTAACCCCCCGACACTCGAAGATGTCGGTCAAAGGAGCCCAGTCAAACTTCATGCGATATATGTCATCGCCCCGCAAGGATCCGCCTCGCGGGTACCCTCCTCCCGAGTGGGACGATAGACAAAGCATACAAGGGGCTGCACCGAGCCAAGGCAGGCCTCCCGAGGTCTCCCTCGCGAGGAAAAGCACCCAACTCCAACCCGTGATTCCCGACAAGGCATGTGTTGCCGTGTTGTCCCCTCCACCAGCTCCAAAGCCAACCGCTTTGGTGCAAGGGGCCCAAGACCAGTGCTGCATACCAGAAGAGACAACGCCACCACCACTAGTGCGCACCTCATCTTCTGCCACGAACGGTGGCCTATTCAGCTTAGGACAGTGAGCCGACTCCCTCCTTTGTCACATTCTGGCTACCCTTTCCCACCATGGATTTGGGGACTGTGGAGCCAGCGCGTCTATAAAAGGGGAGGGGCATCTACCTTGCAAAGGGTTCGCACTTGTGTTCCCGGAACCCTAATTCCATCCTGCACACTTCACTGTAACCTTGCGAAGCTGTACAAGCAATACCACAAAGCAGGAGTAGGGTGTTACACCTTCAAGGTGGCCTGAACCTGGGTAGCTCGTGTGTCACTCTTTGTCATGTTTCTCCTAGCCCGTCGAGCTTTCTGAGGTCCTTTGACGTTGCTTCAAAACCCCCATTGTTTGATCCTCTTCTAGCATAGTCCCTTGCGACTATTCTATGAAAAATGCTACCCAACTACAACACCAAAATACCGAACGTGGTGCTTTCCCTAGGAGTCGAGGTGTCCACCTCATGGATATGTTGCACGAGCATATCCATGAACATCAGCCTACGAACACCATGATGTGGACCGGCAGCTGGTCGGAGTCGAAGACAAGGATGAAATCGGTGGAGGTTCAGGTCGAGGTTGCTCCCGTGAAGGTGCCGACCATGAACTTCCCCAAGCGGGGCGGCATGAGAAGGGATGACAAGTGCCTCGACGTCCAAGCCTCGAGGACGACGATTTTCTGGGAGGCGTCTGCGTACTCTTGCATGAGGGTGATGGGCGGCAAGACGGGGAGTGGAAACGTGAGTCCGTTGGGGAGGCGCTGATGTCGGAGTCCTCATCGAATATAAAGGCGCCTAGGGTTAGCCCTAGCCCCGTGTGGGGGCGGAATAGCGAGGCCATGATGGATGTTGGAAATTGAAGAATAGGGGGGAATCCGATAACATCAATCAACGACGGAGGTTGGCAGCGATGGAGAGCGTGAGACAAAGGAGATGGGGAAGGAAGACGAGTTCGAGGGAGTTGGACGCAAAAAGGAGGGTGACGACGCAGGAGAATGGCGGAAAACATGTTTGGGTGGGTATGTCGGACGAAGCACTCTGCCACACGGACGAAGGAACCAAACTTTTCTTTTAGGTACTCCTTCCGTTCCATATTACTCCCTCTGTCCCAAAATAACTGTCTCAGATTTGCCAAAAAGTGGATGTATCTAGACATAAAACTTGTTAAGATACATCCACTTCTGATCAAATTTGAGACACTTATTTCTAGACGGAGGGAGTATATGACTTCTATTTATTTAAAAATGGATATATATCTAGATTTATATCTAATTTGGAATGGAACTGAGGGAGTAGTAGAGAACGGTTGATTTTGGTAATTCTTGAAGCGACGGCCTGGACGCGGAGAGAGACCGTGCGCTACTAGTCTTGGGCCGGCGGCCCATATGAGCGTGCTACAGAGTCTCTACATATCGACCCCCACCCTTGACCTCCTCCTCTGCTTATCTCTTTCTCTCGCCCACGGAAAGCAGAGAGATTCCAACTAAAACCTCTCGCGGCCGACGACCTAGCTCCGAGACCTAACCTAGGTAATAATCCGCCGCCTCGTCTCGCTACTCGCTCCGTCAATCTCTTTGTTTATTTTGCCAGCCAGAGTTCTAGGTCTAGATCTGCGATTTGCGCCGCCGCAGATCCATCTTTCGTCTCTTCGATTATACCCTCTGATAATAATCTAGTAGTGTAATAGATATAGGGTTTCCTCACGATTCGCGGAACTTTGCTCGCCCTGGCCGTTATGCGGGTGGCCATCCTTTTCGGTTCGATTACGTGGGCTGATTCGCGTGGATTTTAGGTCTGGCTGTCTCGGGGCTTGCAGCCAAGCTTGTTCTGATGATTCGTTGCGGAGGACTATTTTTTAGATTTTAATATGCAGCGGTAGATTGGGTTGCCAATTTTCCGTGAAAATATTTCCCCTCGCGATTGCAAAAGGCAGGAAGAACAAGCCAATTACGTACTCAGTACATCATAAGGTTCATCTAGGTTACGTCTGCTGGTAGATTGGATCCCTTCAACTGATGCGAAGGGCTATGGTCCATCTTGTTACTTCGGACTATTGATCTGCCTTAGTTTCCTAGATTCATTGATCACGGGGTGGTGGTACAAGGGGAAGCATAGGCAATTAACTCAATTTCTTATCAACGTTGTTACCTTTTATTAGCCTGAGCCTCTTCATGCAGTGCTGCTTCCACTGTTATAGCTACTGACACTTGTGTTTTCCAGTCGCCAGATGTCGGAAGCGGATGATTACCGTTGCTTCGTTGGGAGCCTCTCGTGGTCAACAACAGACGTGGATCTGAAGGATGCTTTTGGCAAATTTGGTCGTGTCACTGAGACCAAGGTATTATTTTTCTTTTCATGGGACTCGAGTTCTAAGATTTTGTGTGGGTGAATATATGCATGTTCGCTTTAGACTATCGAATAACGAAGATATTTTACTTATTCGTACTGTCTTATTGGTAATTACTCTGAATTTCACGACTAAGATATCCAGTTGGTGAATTCGTCCATGATTTTTTTATAATTAGGTATGAACCTGCAATAGGTTCTGCAAAGATCCTTTTGTACTTGGTCAAGTGCATTGTAGCAGATCATTTGTTGGTGTGGTACGACAGGATTCACTTTTGCCTTGCCACTTTAGCTTTAAATATATTTGGCATGAAAGATTGAACTTGTTCAAAATTTAAATCGTGGGGAAAATGATACATAATGGTCGTTATTTCATGCCACTGATTTGCACCCAATATTAATAGGTCGTTGACTCACCATTTCTAGCTTCTGCAAGTCAGTGGTTCATGTGGTTTGCTACCGCTGTCTTTCTGTTTTTATGGCTCTTTATGTTAACTCTTACTAACAGGATTCATTTACCACGTGTATAAATTTGCAGGTGGTTCTTGACAAGTTCTCTGGCCGATCACGTGGCTTTGGGTTTGTGACTTTTGATGACAAAAGATCTATGGAAGAAGCTGTGGAGGGTATGAATGGAATTGATCTGGATGGAAGGAATATCACTGTCGAAAGAGCACAGCCCCAAGGTTCAAGCAGGGACCGCGATGGAGATCGAGACTATAGAGGTGGTGGTGACCGTGACCGCTACGGCGGTGGCCGTGATTTTGGAGGTGGTCGTGGTGGTGGGGGTCGTGGTGGTGGAGGCGATTGTTACAAATGTGGCAAGCCTGGCCATTTTGCAAGGGAGTGCCCTTCTGGTGATGGTGGGGACAGGTATGGTGGCAGGGATGACAGGTATAGTAGCAGGGATAGTGGCAGGGATGACAGGTATAGTAGCCGGGATGGTGGCAGGGATGACAGGTATGGTGGTAGCAATGGCAGCAGCCGCTATGGGCCTGAACGTGGTGGCGATCGCTATTCTGGGAGCCGTGATGGAGGAAGCCGCAGTGGTGGTGGTGGCGATCGATACAGCCGTGACAGGTCTGGACCATATGAACGCCGTGGCCGAGATGAATACTGATCTTGATGATGGTGATTCTGTCTCAGGTATGAAAGCTATTGGATAAACTAGTGGTATGTTTGCTTTATGTTATATAAAGCAGCAAATGGTTTGCTGTTATGTACTCTTATGGGAAGTTTGATGCTTTTGTTACTCGTGCTGACTAGTGCCTCGTTTACCCAATGTTCCTATCTGGATTTGGCTTGTAACCGGTTCTTTGGGAGCTTCAGTGGATTGCCTTATTTCTGTCTGAGTTATATTTGGGATCCATGTTCTGTGTTGCTCTGATGGTAAATTCATGTCATGGTACTGGCCTTTGGTTCTATTCCTGTATTGCATCGCTTGTGGTTTTCGTTGGAATCATGGTCTCAGTGTAAAGGATATTGAAGAACTACAGCTCGTTGTTTAGTCTTATTGCGGTCGGTCTTGAGGAAAATATCCCTTCAGAAACTAGTACGAGGAAACAAGGGTAAAATCTTGAGTTATCTTGACAGGAATAGATTTTGTTTGAATTATTCATTCTAAATAATAAGATATGATTCTCACAATAATTTTTCGCAGGCATTTGGCCTTTGTGTTCCAGTTGGTCTGCTTGGCTTAGTTAATTTGCTGTTCAACCATGGGTCTGAATGGTCGCTCTAGTCTGTTCTATGGCACTTCTGCTCTCAGTTAGAACAACATAAGATCCCTGAACCACTTGTTTCACTGGCCCGCTTTGAAGTGTCGTTTGTTGAGTTCAGCCCTTCGTTGTCCTCGTGAGAACTGCTCGGCAGGATGCAATCTTGTTTAGTTTCATGGAATGCCGGCATGGATCACTTGCTTTCTTCAACATATGTTCCTTTGGGCTCCTGCTATATGCATCAACCTGGAAAAGGTGATTGCTTCGTTGGGATGGGCTCTCTTACCTTCATTCCTGCCATAATCCAAGTCCAAGGGGCCTTAAGAAAGTTCTAGAATCCCCCATCCATTGTTCAGGGAGACCCTTGGTTGCTGATCTGAGGAAACTGTTTCTTTGATGAGCTTCTTCAAAGAGGAATCTGTTTCTTTGATGAGCTTCTTCAAAGAGGAAACTCATTCTTTGACAGCAAAAGGTTGTCTTCAACAGCGAGACTTGTGCACTTACATAGAAACCTCTTGTCATGCGAGTCACCACTCACCAGGAGGTGTAGTCCATATTTTTATTTGTCTTTTAGACTTAAAGTTTTTAATTTTCAGTGCCTATGGCTCTCATTTCCTGACAGAGGAGCTTTTATGAAACCAGCCGATTCACTTTTTCTAATTGCACGTCCCATTTTGTTGCAGTTTTTTGTTTGTAATTTGTCAGACGGTTAATTTGCCAGCTGCTGTGAAGTTGACTGTGACATATAACTCTTAAAAGGGAAATTATCTATATATGTGCATTGCTTTGGTCTCTGCCTTTGTCAGGGCCGCCGTGTTCCCGTGTTGGCTCTGTCCTGGCAGTGTTTTTTTACTATGTACATCCGTAGGCATACACATTATAGTACGAGCTCAGGGTTGAGACGAAAACAAGTACTCCCTTCATAAAAGATACCTTAAGTTTGTCTAAATTAGCATGCATCTACACACATTTAGTATGTCTATACATGCAAGTTTGGACAAACTTGAGAACGGAGGGAGTAACAACTAGGAGAATGCTAACACTTAGGCCTCGCTTGGAAAGCCGTTTGATTTTTCGGCTCCGTAATTCCACACCGGTCCGCAGGTCCGTATTCTCTCCCGACGCTTTCCGGCAGAAAACGCCCATCCAAGCGGGGCCTTATGGTGCATCATACTGTCATCGCCGCAACTTATCAAGCACCCACGGCTTTGTATGTCTATACATGCAAGTTTGGACAGCTAGAACGGAGGGAGTAACAACTAGGAGAATACAAATACTTAATAGTGCAGCATACTGTGATCACCGCAACTTATCAAGCACCCACGGCTTTTGCCGTCGCCTTGGTCCACATGACGTTGAAGCATTAACGATTTTGGATAAAGAACATTGGAGGAGCTCTTTGAGTGTCTGTAACGTGCATTTGGGGTCAACTCCACACTACCTTCCAACAGGCGGTCCACCACCGTCTTTCGTAGATCCGCAGCAGTCATCACTGTTGTCACTTCCAACGAGCAGGAGCATGGGCTGAAAGTGCATTATTCATACTGGCACCATCGATATTAGCCTATCATGATGCTGACAAAGGAAACTCAAAAATCTAAAGCCTTAGGACGAAAACACACGCACAAGAGCCGAAACTCCTCTCTCCCTCATGCCGCCAAGGCGGCGAACGGAGCTCCCTCATGCCGCAAGGCGGGGAACAGAGGGAAAGGAGAGCCATGGATTAAAGGAGAGCCATGGATCACCGGCGAGTCCAACGAGCAGGAGCATGGGCAGAAAGTGCATTATTCATACTAGCACCATGCATTATTCATACTAGCACCATCGATATTAGCCTATCATGATAGTGACGGAGGAAACTCGCAAGCACAAGAGTCGAAACTCCTCTCTTACTCATGCCGCCAAAGCGGCGAACGGAGCTCCCTCATGTCGCAAGGCGGGGAATGGAGGGAAAGGAGAGCCATGGATCGCCGGCGAGAAGATTTCGGTCTGGGAACCGTCTCCCGATCGCCTCGAGCGGTTGAGACGTCATGGCAGTGTTTTATTGTATTCTATTCTCAATTTTTCTTCTAGTATTCAAGTTTGGGGGCGTGTGGCATTGATTTTTTTTATTAGGCAATGCTCGGCATTGCATCGGACATTCCTCATCAGGACTCGCGGCGCTAGACTCAGCAAACTCGCAGTCCCGAACGTGGAATGCTGATTCCAAACCGAAGCAAAGTGATAAGCCTCTAGTCTCCACCATTCAGTTCGTGACTTCCTCCAAGCCCAATCCAATCCCAATCCCAATCGCGCACTTGTGCAGGCATCAATTTGGTCGCTAATGTATCAATTTCACAAGACGAGCTGAGTTCAACACAAGGGTTCCGTGGTCTGTTTATTTGGGCTATCAGCTGTCCCAGTAAGATGAAGATCATCCTCTGGCGGATGGTCCAGGATTGTCTCCCGACTGGACATAATCAAATTCAACGCCATATCCCTGCTGATGAAAGGTGTTTCTTCTGCGGAAGGATAGAGCATGTTGATCATCTTTTTTTAACCTGTCCGTTTGCATCTGCTGTTTGGAGTTCAGTCGAAGAGGACACATTTTTGGAAGCTAGCCAAGAAGTCTCTCCTCACATATGAAAGAAGGGGTTTTCGACTTCCTTGAAAGAGCTTCTCCTGTGCAGGCCATAACCTTGGCAGTCACTTGCTGGCATATTTGGGAAGCGCAGGAATGACCCAAGGAATGGAAAGGGCCATGTGTTACGTTGATCATATCATTCAGTTCTTGTTACAAACCAAAGGTGGTTAAAAGGTGTGAATCTTCCTCTCCTTAACGCTGGACTCCACCACCGCCCGCCTCGGTTTACATCAATGTCAATGCGGCTATCTTGGCAGCTGATCGCCGAATGGGTCGAGGGATGGTAATTCGGGACCATTCAGGTGCAGTAAATTGACATTGTATGGAAGGCATTGCTGGCATCACCTCCCCTGAATTAGCTGAAGGTTTTGCTTAAAGGCATGCGCTACAGATCGTTAGAGAATAGTTTCAGGCATGCCATTCTTCTGGCTTCAGACTGTCTCAGCATGATTTAGCGGATCTGCTCACCGGTTCAGGATCGGTCTTTTTTTTTTTTTGCACTCAACCTAGGTATCTTTATTGAATAATAGACAAACGCTTACAATCAGCCATCAGGCTGCTCACAAGAAACGGCGGACAAGCACCAAGCCAACTATCTGAACCTGGGAGCAGTCCACTTCCAATATCACATGTGAAAAACCCCTGAGCTGAGCGAAGATTACACCTTCACGCAGTGCCAAGGCCTCAGTGATTAGCGGATCGGTAACACCAGGGAAAGGTTTGCACCATGCGCCAATAAAGGATACATGTGACCGCGCAACACCTCCACCTCCTCCAGTTCGAGCTGAAGCATCCACTGAACCATCTGTGTTGATTTTGATCCATCCTGGATCAGGTGGCTGCCAGCAGTGACCGACGTTTGCCGAGCTCCTGTTACGGGGAAAGTGCAACAAGCAGAGACCCTCTCTCACCCGCTTAACATGAAGACGGGGATCAAAGCACTCCTGATCACGAGTCAGCCGATTCCGTGCATTCCAAATGGCATGCATGACCGTAATAATCTTGCTTCGCTGTTCTTCTGTGAACATACTGTCTTGAACAATATCCTTCGCCCAGGTATTTGGATGAAGCCTAGGTAGTTTCAGATCAAGCAACTCCCGGGCAGCAGTCCAGTATTTTTGAGCAAACGAGCAAGTGACAAGCGCATGCTGAAGATCTTCAGTCATAGCTTGACAGAGATCACATCTAGCCAGCTGCTTGATGTGTCGATAGTTGAGAGAGGCATTGTCAGGAAGAATCCCTCGCAGGACCCTCCACCAGAACACCCTGACTCTCGTTATAACCTTGAGTTTCCAAAGTGCAGACCATAGCTCTGTATTTGACGATGAGGTCCCCATGATCGCCCCTTCCTCTAGAGCACGTTGCTCGTTATGAGTCATGAGAGCGCGATATGCTGATTTCACAGAGTATAAACCATTCCTTTCAAGAGCCCAAGTTAACCTGTCATCTCCACCTGATGCACGTAGAGGGATATTTCAGAATTGCTTCAGCATCAGGTGTCAGAAAATTCCGCCGCACCTTCTCCACATTCCAAGTGCCATTGTAGCTGTTAATCAAGTCAGAAACCCAGGAGATAGGTTCACTTCCGATACGTCTCATGGGAATGTGAGTTAGAGAAGATGGAATCCAGCGATCAGTCCAGGCCGCAATGGTTGTACCGCTGCCTACCTGTTTGATCAGCCCTTTCTCAAGGGATGTTCTGCCTGAAATGATATCCCGCCAAGTCGCTGACGCCGAGGACGGACAAGATGCATGCATAAAATCACCTTCTGGGAAATATTTCCCTTTCAGTACTTGTGAGCACAGGGATTCTGGATGGGTCATAAGGCGCCATCCATGCTTGCCTAGCAGAGCTATATTGAAGAGTTCGAGATCTCTGAATCCCATGCCACCCTTACTCTTTGGTTCAACTAGTTTGTCCCAAGATAACCAGTGAAGGGACCTCTTATCAATTGAGCTGCCCCAAAAGAACCTTGCCATATAAGAAATCAGTTGCTTGCGAACCTTTTTAGTTAGCTTGAAGCAACACATGCTGAAGACAGGTATTGATTGAATCACCGATTTGAGGAGCATCTCCCTACCTGCGCATGCCAACCATTTTTCCGACCAGCCTTGCATTTTCCCCCGGCATCTCTCACCAATATGGCAAAAGGTGTCACTGGTGATCCTGCCTACTGCTGTCGGTAATCCGAGGTATTTCTCCGTAAAAGCCTCCACTTCAATACCCAATAATTGTTTCAGCTCCACTCGCACAGGCTGCGCGGTGTTTGGACTGAAGTAGATGGCAGTTTTCTCGCGGTTGACAGCCTGACCCGAGCAGGCTGCATATATGTCGAGAATTCCATTTAGCCTGATCGCACTAGCCTGCTTAGCACTCATGAAAATCAAGCTATCGTCAGCAAACAGGAGGTGGCTGACCCAAGGTGACCGTATGCTCACATGTATACCACGGTCGATGTATGGGGCACCATAGTGGTTCATAAGAGCGGTCAGACCTTGAGAACATATGAGGAACAAGAACGGGGACATAGGATCGCCTTGCCGCAAGCCTCTCGAAGGTGAGAAAAACGGAAGAAGAACCCCATTCACCTTGACCGCAAACCGGACAGAAGTCACACACTTCATAACCAGTCGCACAAACTTCTCTCCAAAGCCCAATCTGGTCAACATAGCTTCCAAATAATGCCATTCAACACGGTCATAGGCCTTGAGCATATCTAATTTAACTGCACACACTGCGTTTTTTCCTTTCTTCCGACGTCGCATAGCATGAACACTTTCAAATGCTACTAGAATATTATCGGTAATTAACCGGCCCGGAACAAAGGCACTTTGCTCGACACCAATTATCTCATCCATCAGACTCCTCAGCCTATTAGTGCAAGCCTTGGCTGCAATCTTGTAAAGTACAGGGCATAAGGCAATGGGCCGATATTGGGAAATCTTTTGTGGGTTACGCACCTTGGGTATAAGGGTAATGGCAGTATCATTTAAACCCATAGGAAGCTCACCACCACTTAGGAAGTCAAGGGTGGCCTTGACAATATCATCTCCGAGGACCTCCCAGTGGCGTTGGAAAAACCCGGCAGTAAATCCATCTACTCCTGGAGCTTTCGAGGGTGCCATCTGAAACAAGGCAACCTTCACTTCCTCGGCAGAAAAATCTTTGTCCAGAACCTCATTCATTGGCTCGGTAACTTTAGGATCAACGACATTTAACAGATTGCTCATATCATTATATCCTTGTGAGAGATAGAGACCCTGATAGAAAGATTGAATCTCCTGTCTAATGTCATCAGGGTTTTCACACAAACCGCCATCTCCCTTTTGCAAAGAAGAGATGCGGTTAATTCGTTTTCGATGTGCAGCGTGAGAGTGAAAATACTTGGTATTACGGTCACCTTCTCGAAGCCACTGCACACGCGATCTCTGTTGCATCCAAATTTCCTCTTGCCGCAAAGCCTCCCTGAGTTGGGCCGCCACGGCTTTCTCCTCATCTGATGGCCCACGACCCATGGACACACTCCTCAAGCTCTCATATTTCTTCTGAAGCTTCCGGACTTTCTTATTCATATTTCCAAACTCGCGTTCACCCCAGGAACCGAGACTTTCTTGAACCGAGGTGAGGGCATTTAGCACCCCATTTAAACCCTCATTACCAGAACCTGTCTGCCAAACACGTTTAACTAGATCATCATATTCACTATGGGATTGCCACATATTTTCATACCTGAAAGTGCGTTGTGCTCGTGGCCAAGCGTTGGCAGGACTTGATCTCATCTCTGTCAACATGTAGCAGTGATCAGAGACAGCCGAACTAATGTGTTCCACACTTGTGAACTCGAACAGGGCCAAGAAGGATGCATTTGCCAAAGCTCGGTCCAATCTCGCCTTTACATTTGCCTCTCCTTGCTGTTTGTTATCCCAGGTGAAAGGAATACCTCTCCATCCCAAATCCTGGAAAGAGCAGAAGTCAACAGCCTCACGGAAGGCTCTCATCTGGTTTTTAGGGCGCGCATGGGTACCAAAGTGTTCATCCGCATGAAGCGTCTCGTTAAAATCTCCCATACACAACCAGCCATCATGTGGAATTCCATGTAGTGTCCTTAGGAAATCCCAACTCTGATGTCTATTTTCAGCACGTGGTTCCCCGTAGAAACCCGTGAACCGCCATGGTGGAAGATCACGGTCCTTCCACCTCACCGTCGTATCAATGTGCGCAAGGCTAAAGTTCTTGAGATCGACATCAACATCATGACTCCAGAACAGTCCAATGCCACCACTTAAGCCGTCACTATCAACAGCAAAACAGCCAGCAAACCCAAGAGTGGTTCGCAAGGCTTCAACTCTCTTACCACTAATCTTCGTCTCCATAACAAAGAGTAGTGAGGGCCTTTCCTGCCTCGCAATATTGCAAAGCTCTCGAACTGTCGCGAGGTTCCCAAGCCCCTGACAGTTCAAACTCATGGCATTCATTGGGACGGGCAGGGCTGCGGAGCAGCCTTTGCCGAAACTTCTGAACCCGTTGGGGTGGGACGGTTCTTCTTATTCACTCTAGCATCAATGCTAGTATCAGCTACCACAGTCAAATCTTCCACAGAAGGCATTGGATCTTGGGCATGGTGATGAGGAACATTAGCCAACAACAAAGGTTTAACCACCTTCCTGTACTCCTTAGGTGTCTGGTCCACCTTACGCTTGAGAGGTTTCTTCTTGATCGGAGAGATGACCTCCGATCCCTTTTCAACATGAGTGCTTGACTGCCTTGTGTCTCCTCTCTTTGGCTGAGAAAAAGAATAGTCCTTTGTGGGGTTTTCATTAGAAGCTGAGGACGGCTTCTTCCTCTCATCCATTGGTCTCAACTCTGGGCCAAAAGGCCAATTCCCATCAGCATCCCTAGTCCCAGGTGTTGGACACATCATATCAGCATGTCCGATCCGACCGCAAGAGAAACAGAAGTGGGGGATCTGTTCATACTGAACTTCGTACATATCAACACTCTGCCTCTTTGCCGAGTCGATCAGAATCCATCTTCGTAGAGGTTTAGCAACCTCCAAGGTTACGCTTGCACGTAGATAGCCACCCACATGATCAAACTCTGCAATAGTGGCGGTATTATCTATCTGCTTAGCAATCTGCTTACACCTATCTGCCGTCCTTAGATTGAAAGGAAGGTTTAACACCCTTGCCCAGACTTGCAGCTGATCAAAACGAAGATCAGAAGGCCTCATGCAGTCTGAAAATCCGGACAAGATTACAACATGTTTGCTAACGTGGCCATGGGGATCCATCCCATACACGATCTCGATCTCGCTGATTCTCAAACTCAGCAACAAACACGTTCTCGCCAAAAGATCTGAACACCAAGCCCCTTGGATTTCCCCAAGCCGGCCGCAGCGCACTGGAGATTGTCTGGATGTGGAAGATACTACGGTGAAGGATTTTACCAGCCAGCATCCACTTCTGCTCAGCACCTGCATCTCGATCATCGATTACCAGAGGGGTCGCCTCTTCTTCGGTGATGTCCAGTTTGCCCAGCGCTTCCTCCAGGCGAGCCCGCGACACCTCTGCCGCGGACACACCTTCCTTGCCCTTGCCTGATCCAGATGGCGAGGCCATCTTCCGAGCAGAGCACCAGTGTCGCCCTGCCGATTGGATCTGCGGGCGCCGCCTTGCCGCCGAACCCTAATCGCCTAATTGCCAGAGAGGAGAGGAGGTGAAGGGGTACGCGTATGGAGATATCAAGGAGCTCGCCGTAGGGTTTTCCACCATTTCCTTTAAGCATTTTTATAAAGAGTTTATTTCTTAAAAAGTTTTAAGCATTACATCCGGACTTTACATAGCTAAGATGCACACGTCCATCACAAATTCAACAGTACAAAAAGAAATAAAAAGTGAATTACATATCACGATGAGAAATTATAAAAACGTCTATGGTGATGGAGGGCCGATCCATAAATTATGCTGCCATTCATGTTAAGATAAAAAGTCACTCATTGTATCCTCTAGTCTTATACACACCTCCCTCTAATTTTATACACACCTCCGTAAACAGGTCGCGGTACTCTACACATTGCAACGGTGTTCAGCTATACACGTGTAGAATAACCTGAATGAGAGAAGAATTTATATCATTAAAACATTATCATTTCTACACAGCCAAAGTGAACATATAACGACAAGTGTTGTCATCCTGATAAGTCGTTTAAACCTACAATCCCCATCATTCAGACAATTGCCCAAAACATTAGCAATGCTTTTTTGTGGGTATAACGTAGAACCTATCTCGATGATTGACCAAATAGAACCAGCAAATTTACACTCGAAAAATCAGTGATTAATAGTCTCGTCTTTACAGAGTATACACATTTTTACTTCCACGACCAATTGTGTTTTGCAAGGTTATCTTTAGTAAGAATTAGCCCTCGACAAAGATACCACACAAAGACATTGTTTTTAGCGGAATCTTCATCTTTCAGATTTTCTTTTTATTATCTACTGATTGGATTAGAGTTGTGTACATAAAGTCCACCGATAATTTACCACCCTTATGCAAATTCCAATGAAAATCATAGATCCCCCGCTTAGATTGACTAAAGACAATCGTTGTGGCAACTTATTCCAAGATGCTAGCCGGGGGGGACAACAATATTTCTTCCGAACGTCTCATTTTGTGGATTATTTTCCAACACATGAGCGAGCATATCGTTTTTGTGACGTCCAAAAACAATGTTGTATAAAGCAGGATATTGATCCCGGAGTGTGGTAGTACCTAGCCACCTATCCTCTCAAAACCTTATCTCTCAACCATCCTTAATGGAAAAAGAATCATACGCGAAGAAGAATTTCTTCGTCGCCATCAGGTCGGGCCAGAAGTGTGCCTGTGATACCGCATTTGAGCCAATATACTTCCTCCTTAGAAGATTTTGTCACACCCCATCAAAAGTAAGAAGCTTGAACATCCATTTACATAGAAGACTATTTGGGGCGGCACATTACATTCTATTTAGTCAGTAGACATTTATTGCTCTCATTGTACCTTACCAAAATAATCTTGATCAAAAGTAATGCATATCCAATCGATGCAAGACTCACTTGGATAATTGGAAGAGGGAAATATTTACTTAAGACCGAATCTATGAGAAAAAAAATCTACCACAGAGGACAAGGACAATCATTTTCCTTTCCAATCTACAACCAAGAATCTTGATCGAAAGTCAACCTTTTTTGGAGTCTTTCCTCAACATGCTTCCATCGAGCAATTGTAAGCTTACTGAAATGAATCGGTATGACTAGGTAACTGATTGAAAACTGATCTTGCCCACAGTCAAATAACTCAGCATCATTTTGAGCCTCGTCTAAACAAAACATTTCACTTTTATGGAAGTTAATCTTTAGGTCGGAAAACTGCTCAAACGCTGATAAAATTAATTTCAGGTTTCTCGTCTTTTTCATGTCATGTTCCATACAAAGAATCGTACCACCAACATATTGAATAATATATAACTCACTATCCACTAGATGTGGGACTAGACCTTCAATTTGGCCATCTAATTTTGCACGCTCAATAATTATGGCTAACATATCATCAATTATATTAAATAGTATAGTGATAATGAATCGCCTTGTCGTAATCTTTTTGTTTGGAACCAACGAGTCATCATTGACTTTGATGGCAACACTTCCTTCTGAAACAAAATTATGGATCAGACAACTCCATTCATCAGAAAAACTTTTCAGTTTGAGTGTCTGCCGAAGGAAAGACAACTTGACTTTATTATAAGCCTTTTCGAAGTCGATCTTCAGTATTACACCATTCAGCTTTTTCCGATGCAACTCATAAATTGTTTCATATAAAACCGCAACCCATCAAAGGACATTTGCGACCTTGCATAAAAGACGTCCTAGTCGGGCGCACAACATGATCAGACGCCGAATTAAGCCTAATAGTAGTGGTTTTAGTGAAAATTTTTAATTAAGCCTAATAGTAGTGGTTTTAGTGAAAATTTTGAAACTAACATTTAGAAGACAGATATGCCTATATTGCTGGATCCTTTCTGCTACATTAACCTTTGACAACTAAATTATCTCACCGAAATTTAGGCACAATCTTTTGAGTCGTCCAGCATGCAAAGCATGGAATAACTCGTGCAAGTACGTTTTGATTATCTCTAAAACTTCTGATAAAACTTAGCTAGGAAACCATCCAGACCAAGGCTTTGTCATGTTCCATTTGGAAGACCGCATTTTTATCTCCTCAGGATAAGGAGGAGTATGATGGGCGTTCTCTCCATCATAAACTTGCGGAATGTCATTTGTTCGGGTTTCATCCAGCGAGAAGTTACCCTTGCCCCACTCGTCAAAAAAATTCTTATAATACTTTGTGATGTACGATTTGAGTTGCTCATGGCCTTCAGTTCGTACCATCATCTTGAATAAGAGAATAAAAGAATGAATGAGTTTCTTCCGGTGCCTGTCATTAGCCAGATTATGAAAATATCTCCTATTTGAATCTTCCTCCAAAATGAATTGGGGTTTTAGTCGTTGATACTATTTGAGCTCCTCTTCATGAAGAAGACCAGTCATCTCTGTATTGGATTGACTTTAATTCAATCTCTTACATGGAAAGACCTCTAGAAAAGCCTTTGATTCATTAACAATAGATGACAAGCAGAGCTTTTCTTTTTTTAATTGGCCGATCATATGTCTAGCCCAATCATACAGATATTTTATTAAAACATGTATTTTATTGTTCCACCTTTAAACACTACTAGACAACTTGGCGCGGCGACACGCCGCACCCGTGTGGTTATTTTTTGTAAATATAAATTAGTGAAAATATTGATATTACTTTGAAGTCAATTTTTTGTGCTGAAAGAAATTGAAACTTAAAATTTTGTAGACATTTTACTGCTGCTCTAAAACCTGTGTAACATGAGCTGACATGTAATTTATTAGTTTTGCCCGGTTTGTGTGGTATACAACCTGAAGCAAAAAAATGACAATTGAAGTTTGACATGCCCATCTAAATACAATATTTTTATAATTTTAGACACTCTAATTTAACTAATCTGTTGGAAAAAG
The DNA here is from genome assembly GCA_026929855.1 of Poa annua. Taxonomy (NCBI): domain Eukaryota; kingdom Viridiplantae; phylum Streptophyta; class Magnoliopsida; order Poales; family Poaceae; genus Poa; species Poa annua. The sequence continues at coordinate 87,800,474 of CM049437.1, read as the reverse complement.
CAGCTAAGTTTTCTTCATAGTATGGTCATCAACAGGTGAGTATCATATAAGACAGAAACAACACTAAACCATCGCTATATAGTTATACAGAAACTACAGAAATAAACTCTCAAGTGGCAGAGAGACCAGCGTGATGAAGAGGTTGTTCATGACTTGTTGCAACGAAATGGAGGCAAAGAAAACATGAAACATGTGAAGGAGAGGTGATCACTGATTTGGAGATTAAAAAGAAGTAGCAGCTCACCTAAAGCTTGGATCTGGGTATTTGAGGTCAACATGCAGGGAGATCTTTCACAACCGGGCTACGAGGGTAGTATTTCTGATCTCGGTCGCTGGCTGCACCTTGCAGTTCATTGGCAGCCACAACATGGAGCATTGGTGCGGCCTCAACGATTATGTTCCAGGGTCACAGTCATTGGATTCCCTGCACATATGTCATCACAAGAATCTGAAAGCTACAAACATAAGAACTTGATCATAACTCATCTATACAGCTTAGGTAACATCAAATCTGAACTAAACCCCATAAACCCTTCTTACCTATAATTTCTAACCGAGGTCACATAAACAGAATCATGTGAATAGCACAATACAAAAACTACTACTCCGACTACATTACCATTACCAAGTGAGTGCACTAAATATCAGTCAAACATCCTTCCGAGATAAGACGTTCCTAATTTTGCACCATCACAAATTCGTCCAATCTTGGAAGGAACATTGATTATACTAAAACCTTAAAGCGATTTCAAACCTCTAGTAATGATCAATAAAGAAGGAAAGTCATATTCTTTCAATCTCAGATGCGAGTGTTACTAAGTGAAATTGTCAACTGTAATTAGTTCAAGAATAAAGCCACAAGGTGACATGCTGAGTGCACTCAACTGGCAGGTAAACGTAGTAGAAATCCTGTCTATTCTCTATAGGATATATTATGAGTACTCAAGTTTCCATGCATCTGAGATATCTTATCATGAGTACAACAACAACAACAAAAATATGAATTTATACATCAAATTCATGTCCTGGTTGACATACTTCTCAGTATTCTTTGGTTGATACAGGGTATGCTACAATTAGAATCAACGATATTTGTGCCAGCCTTTTCTTCTCGATCTACACCTACAACATTTGATAGAAAATAAAAATTTATGGAACTCTTCACCATTCTTGTATTGGGGAAGATGCATGCCTTTTGTTTGCATCTATTTATATAGAGCAAGAATAAGAAATTCTTCCTTCTCTGAAATCATGAACATACCAAAACATATGATAATGCAATTATAGTTTTAGTGGATGAACTACAGTTCTAAGATGGATACCTATATATATGATACATTTATCCTTTGTTCAACAGAATAACATGGTTCGTGCTCCTGACATCTAAATTCTATTGTAGCACCTAATTGATTTCCACACGCAGAGTGCTGCAAACACATTGGGTTAAGAATCATTCACAACTTTACTGATCATTACTAAATACATAATTAAGGGCTGATGAATATGCTAAATCCTTGACATAAAAAAAGATGATCTAAATCTGGATTAATACAAAAGGCTGGGACAACAGATAACCATTGTAGACTAAGTTAATACAAACTATTGAAATATTGAAGGTAATTAGGCCTACACTTGTTCGAGTTAACAGGTTTCAAAATCTGTGAATGACAGCCTGAATCCAACTTCAGAAATGATGTGTTTCTTAATTTTGTGTGATACATACACTGCTCATTCCAATCAAGCGAACGGAGCTGGCAGAAATACATGCATCGGAAAGTAATTCTAACCCCTTTGAATCAATGGAACCTTCTGCCTGCGGCCCGACTCAATGGAACTAAATTGCTTCATCTTGCTGTTCGTTACCCAGTGTCCATCCTAGCCAGCCACGAATCAGCCTTCGCGGCACGGCGTGCTCGCGGAGCCTCGCACACCTTTCTAGTGCTAAACGGCCCTTCTCGCAGCTGGCCACCCAATGCTCCTGCACACCAGCCTCCCTCATGCCGCAGCCGTGATGCTCTCGGCCGGAAATCACATCCTGGTAAATCAGATTTGGTGTGCGTGTTTTATCCATAGCTTTAACCGCCTGTATATGGTGCATAAATCAATCAGTGTGAAAATTGGAACATATTTTACAATTTTATTGATGATATTCTTGTCCAATCAAAACATGTGGACCACACAAACATAAGCCACATCTCTGGACATGTTGCAAACAGCTAGATGAACAATAGCCGTTGATATGTGAAAGTAAAACATGACAGGATATAGTTGCAAAATAGTTTTTGTTCAAACAAAAAAAAACTTGCACTATGGTTCTAATTCTAAGTTGGCCTAAAAATAACCTGCTCGAACAGGAGATTAGTACTGAGAAATGGCATGCCAAATTCCATTCATATTCATGTAAGAATATTAAAATATATATATACATCAGACTGCAATTCCCATGGTCGAAACACAACATGATTAATCACAATAGATTCATTAGCACACATTTAATTTTACAAATGGAAATGGTAAGAGTCTAGTTTTTCTAAATGGAAGCATTAGGAAAAATGTTTAGTTATCTTCAGTGGAAGCACGATGAATGTATATCTATTCTAGATTTGAGAATCGGAGAGTTCAGGATTGCAGATAATATGCAAGGGAATTACACACTCAAAAGAAAACAAAGATGGGAGTTTGACTTTAAAAAAATCCCTTACGGATAAAGTCCAAAGCTGCAAGCAGACTCACGTGATGTTGTCCATGAACCTGCAAATTTGTAGTAGGTGAGTTCTCGCGAGGCCCAGAAAGAAGAAAAAACAGGAACTTCAGATTCAGACAGACCACACGCACAAGGAGAGGAGACGGAGCATCGGTTAGCGGGCGAACCTTGGTCCAGAAGGCCGGCGAGCTGATCGCCAGCGTCGTCGCCGGCGGCTCCCATGGTGAGTGGCCGATTTGGCGCGGATTTGGAGGGCCGGCCGATCCGGGAAAGATTGAAGGAGGCGCGGTGGGAAATTTGGGAAGGAAGAACGTTCCGCACCGCGACGACCTGGAGCCAATCATCACCGCTCACGTCGTCATCGCGGCTGCCCCCTTCATCTTCGCGTCCACCTGCGTTACATCAGCAAATCGACCGTTAGCCATGTACTTGAGCAAGATCTGGAGAAGGTGGAGCCGAGTTGTGGCTGGAGGTAGCAGGAGAGATCGAGGCGGCGACGACGACGTCGAGGTGATGGCGGCGCGACGTCCGTCCCTGCCTGCTCGGGACGCCGCGTCCGTCGATCTGAACGGGGAGGTGCTTAGCGGCGGGGCTGCGGGGCAGCGGCGGCGACTTCCGCGCCGTACGGGGGAGAGAAAGGAGAGAAAGGAGAGAGGGGATTGTGTGGAATGTTTTTTAAGAAAAGTCCGTGGGGTTTTACGTATTTTCACATATGTTCTTCGAAGCGTAAAGTGGTGGACTGCGGGGCAGTGATTTGTTTTGCGAGTGGCTTTTCTGCAAAATAGGCACGGTGGAACCGGAGGCGACCGGGCGACATGGCGTGATGTGATTGGAAGAAACTCCGGTGCTACAATACCGCGCGATTTGGGGTGGACGTGGAAGCAGCTGAGCCGTCCGTCGCGCCGATCAGACGGCTGGTGGGAAAAGGGCGACATGGATAGCTGTTTGGAGGGTGAACTAGACGCAGCTGGGCCGTCCGTCGCGCCGATCGGACGGCTGGTGGGAAAAGGGCAACGTGGATAGCTGTTTGGAGGGTGAACCCTTCCAACTTTTATATATTGGTATATATATATGGGCGTAAGTAGAATGTAGTGCCGCATATTTTAACTTGTTGTAGTGAGTCTCTAGTTGTAATCTTTCTTCTTCTGTGTCGCGGTTCTCTTTTAACAAAAGGGTTCCGTTGTCCGTCTGATTGGTAAACAAACTAACAATTCTGTTAGTATCTCAACCATCACAAGATGAAGAAGTATGCGACTCCGTGTATGACTATTGATCATAGTTCCTTGCTGTTACTACCAATGCTCGGTTGCACGCGTGTGAACCACCAAATCATGAGGAAACAAGTCTCTCGTAGCATCTCAGATTGATTTGAGCCCTATAAAGAAAACTCCCACGCATAGTATTAGTATGTTAGGATTTGTGATTCGTAATGCCACATCCGTTTAAATCAAGATATGAGTCATCATAAGAAATCATCAATCTAGAGTTGTTCAAATAACATTATTAAAATGATAATGTTCCAATAAACATTATGCGAGCGTGAGTTTACTAGGTATGATTCTTAATACATCCAATCCAATTGCTATGTAAAATATTTTTTCATATAAGATGTCTACACTGTAGACATATTATATTTTGATACGGAGGGATTATATATTACAAGTATTTGTTTGTTCAATTTTTCTGGCTTTGGCCCTGTTCTCGATTTGTAAAGGAAACACACGTTAATCAACCCAAATAAGTACTTCTCGGTGTTGCTACAAGGCAGCGAAGAAAAACAATATTTTTACCTCTTATTGTCAAATACGATTTGTAAAGTAAGAACACATGTTAATAAATCCAAATACGTACTTCTTCGGGTTGCTGCAAGACATCGAGCAAAATTTAACTCTAGACGCCAGAGTTTGCCAAAACAAAAACAAATACGAGTTGGAAGTAAGAACACATGTTAATAAATCAAAATACGTACTCCTTCGGGTTGCTGCAAGACATGTAGCAAAATTTAACTCTAGACGCCAGAGTTTGCCAAAACAAAAACAAAAAAACTCTAGACGCGGGAGATTTTGATAAGTACAAAAAAAGGAAAAATGTTAATAAATCCAAATACGTACTCCTTCGGGTTGCTGCAAGACATGGAGCAAAATTTAAAACAAAAACCTCTAGACGCGGGAGATTTGATAAGTACAAAAATAAGAAAAAATCCGACCTACCGGATTCGAACCAGTGACCTAAGGATTTATCTGCAACACTACAGTCCTCCGCTCTACCAACTGAGCTAAGGTCGGGTTGTTGGGTTATATCACCAAAAGTTTTAGATAACAGCATCTCAGTAATCAGTTATTGCCCAAAATCATCTGGTGCTTCTCTCAATAATAATGTAATTTCTCCATTAAACCGAGTGATTCGGAATTCGGAGTACCAGTTGCACGTATCATTATTTTATATATCTACAAAAGAGAGTCACATGTGGCTACCCCAAAATGAAGCCCCTGGTGCTTTCTTCAGCTTCAGCATATACAAACTATATATATACATCGTCTTACATGGAAAGAGTTACCACACGTTGCTAAACATTGTTACAAACACTAATTTTATTACAGGCACAGGCGAAGTGGCGAACGGAAAGTGAGAGGACATTCTGACCCTACCACAGCGCTCCCTCCACTCCAGGCGTCTACCACCAAGCAACGGCAACCTTTTGGAAGTTGGGGAGACGCCAGAAGCTACTAAGGCATTCTTTTGTATCTTTCCCCCCTCTGTATTGCTAATATTTCTTTTGCATCTTCGCTTTACAACGTCGCTGACCTCCCATTGGCGCCTGCAGTAAACAATGCTCGAGTCAAAAGACCGATTGTTCGTACAAAATTTGGTTTGGAAAACTGCCTGAATTCTAGCTCTACCTGAACTTGCTGCAAGATGTCCTCGAGTTGTATGGTGATCTCCGAAAAGACCGGTCGTACATCAGGATCCTCGTCCCAGCACTGTTCAATTAGTCTCGACAATCCCGGGTGCGTACCTGGTGGGATCTCCAAGCGGAATCCCTATTGGAAGGTCAGCAGAGCGTAAGAAGAAATGATAGGGGCCTTTGAAAGACTAAGACCTCAATTAAAGATGAGACCTGAGTTCACTCAGGGATATCCGACAACACAGATGTACCTGCCTTACGCCCAATGCAGCTTGCAAGGGTGTCATGTTATCATAAGGGACCTATAGCATAATTAAGAGTACATTATTTGCCTTCAACTAACATAGTACAAAAGTGTCAACAACTCAGATGTAAGTTCAAGATGTATTTGACACCAGGGCACACCTTTAACGTAATCATTTCCCACAGAACGATAGCAAAGCTGAATACATCTGCTTTGTGATCATAGGGCTTATGGTTAATAATCTGTTAAGAGTAACAACAGCTATGAGCTTCTCGCAAAAACAATCTTAGGAGCAAACTCTAAAAAAATGTTCTCAGTTCAGGCAGGTATAATTCGAAGTTGCACATTTTCCCCCTGAAACTATTCGTTTAATTGGTAAGGGAGAGATTTGATTAGATGGGTGAGAAAATGACCGTTGCGCTCTCATGCTCTCGCGTGGCGAAAAGGAGGCGACCAAGGAGAAGCCGTGCCGGCGCCATCTCTCCCAGCTATTCCTTTAGTTGTACTCTTGGCTTAAATAAATGAAATAAATGCTATATGCATCGATCGATGCAGAGGCTGGGGTTCTACCCCTTTTCGAAAAAAAACGTGCAGGGGAGGATCCCGTTTCTGGGCGCTTGTCGGCAGTCTTCCTGGGTGGGTACCTCAATAGAGCTTGGAGGCTCATGTGGGCACCTCGACAAGGGGAGCTCGCTGGCGACGCGATGCTTAGAACTTTGCTTCTTCTGTTGCCTGTGCCCCTCGTGGAAGTTTGTAAAACGCTAAGCTAGTATCCACAACATTACCTTGTCCGTGTGGCCGTTTGGGATCTATTAATTATAAAGCCGGGCACGTGGTGCTTTCCATCTAAAAAGAGAAAGAGATTTGTCATGTTTAACAGTTTATTTTATCAATGTCATGTTTAACAGTTGTCTCAATTCAAGAAGAACGAATTTCAAATGCCCAAACTGCACTGTTTGACCTAAAACCTCTCAATCTGATCCCATATAAAACCATTTTTCTGACGCCTGCACAGGATAAAGTTTGACATGCAACAATTACATTAGCACTGGAAGATTCATCATTCCTTTACAGAGAAGTTGCAGAAGTAAGAATCCCTTATCGAGTTTTACATTATTGGCCAATCCCAGTTTGCTACTAGGATTTGATAGGTCTCCCCATCGCCGAACTGGGCCATTGTGAATACATATCGCGTGTGTAGTATAATTTTATAACGACTAGAAATTTGATAGCAAGGCAAAGTGAGGCATATTATATTCTGGTGAGAACATGGCCCAAACACCCATGGAACTTACCATGAGAAAAGTAAGGGACCAAGAGAAAGCAAAATATTGTCTGGAAGTTTTGGAACAGAAGATAACAATGAAGTACCAGGTAGACTAAAAAATTAAATATTCCAAGCTTCTTAAAATAGAAGAAAATCGAACGATTTCAAAACGCTAAAGGAAATAAAAGATTCAACCCTACCTCGGGTGCCATCCATCTGTAAGTTCCAGTTTCAGCAGTCATTTGTCCCTCCTGATCACCAAGTCGAGCCACACCAAAGTCTGCAATCTTCACAACCTATTTCCAGGAGTGCATTCACAACTTAATAGGTAATGGCTAAGCAGGTGAGCTTACTTCAAATAAATCATCACTTTCTTAAGTAAGCCTCAACAAGGAGGAGACTTATAGGCTTAGGGGCACAAAAGTTAAGTTTGTGACATAAAATAATCGAAATTTACATTCTAAAAGACCAATTTTTTTTGAAGGCCAAGTAATTTGTCTAAAAGAATACAAACATAATTATCTGGTGATAAATTTTATTGAATTCTTTAACTATTTTTTTCTCAATGCAGGTAGATTTCCCTTTTCTGTATAGATTTTATGAATTTATTCAAGCTTTAAAGCATTATCTGCCATTGTTAGTTTGTAAGATGTTAATGTTTTCTTTAAGTGTTTACAAAAGGATCATCCAAACAAAGCAGCACAATGACTAAAAACCAAATCAACTGTTTCAATGCTTATATATGCTTTCCAGGTTTCATACCACATATTAGAAAAGCAGAAGAAATGGATGCTCGGATTCTGAGAACCAATAGCTTCAATAGTTTAAATAAGTATGCATACTTGATTGTGCAGCCCTATGAGAATATTTGCAGTCTTCAGGTCTCTATGGATTATGCTATTCTGGTGCAGATATTCCATTCCTTTCGAGATTTGGATGGCAATCTTTAGAATCAGAAGGAGGCCTAAAACATCATTTTGCTTGTGTATAAAGTTGTATAAATTCCCTCCAGGCATGTATTCTGAAAGAAACAGAATCAACCGCCACAGAAAAAGGTAAGCTAACTAGGTGAGAACTCATCGCTTTGTGTATTTGAGAAAAAAGGGGTGAGCTTACTAGATAGAGCAGGCTACATTGAAATTGCAAAACAAACTAATTCAAGAAACAATAAATAAATAAACACGAGTCTAAGACATAATCATGCACAGTGTTATAAAAAGCAGGCTACATGACTGCTAAGGTGTCCAGTTGCTGCGATTTTATGAAAAAAACCTAGAAGTGATGGTCTCTAATGGAATTTTTTATTTGAATAAATAGAGGGCCCTACAGTATCGAAAATCACATAATTCTGTAAAGAAACTATACAGGAGAGAGAAACTATCATAAATGGATTCAGCACAAAACATTCAATTACCCAGTTTAATACAATAACAGAACATTTGTTTTTCCTGCCCATCAAATTAGCAAGTTATGACCTATGGTAACTTGGCAGGAGTACCAGCAAATCAGAACCTGTTAAGCATACAGTAGGAGTAAATAGAAGTCATCTGCATGATTCTAGTTTCATGTGGGTTAAATATTCAAACAATGAAATCTCACAATTTTCAATCAGAACTTGCATGACATATATGACCAAGATGTACATCACCTGACTGCAGATTCAACCATAAGTTACAATCTAAATGGCAAACTTAATTCATAAAACAGTCAAAGCAATGCATTCGCTGATGTCATAGGTGCATGACAATGGTTTTGTTCTGTATAATGCAATTTTCTTGATATGGTATAAATATTCAAGAGTAAGCTTCCACAACTGACTAAAGAGTTATAGCCTATCTGAAAACCATATCAGGTATTTTACGGTCATGCAATGCATATTACTTGTTTGTTTATATCGATACCTAAATACCAGCTCCAAATTGGAGTCTGTCTGTGTGCACTTGAGAATTATAGCACTGTTATGTTATCCAAGTCAGTAATGGCAGAGTTTATTCCAATCCATAGTATTCTTTTGATAGTACTGATGGTACCTGTTACAATGGCAAAATACTTTGGAAGACCTGTGCATGTCCCATAAAACTTAAGGATGTTTTCGTTATTAACTCTCCTGGAACAAAACAAAACAAAAATCGTCAGAATATAACATAACTCATTATTCAGTAACGGTTGCAGAATGCTTGCCTTAGAATGAGTGCTTGCTGCAAGAACTCAACTTCTGAAGGGCTGTTTAAATGTGTGATTCTGAGTATCTTTATACAAACATCATAACCACTATATGTTCCTCTATATCTGTAAAAATAGAACATGAATGAGATATGTCGCTGCCTACCAAAGGGAAATGTAGGTTCATGATATTCTTGAACTTTTTAGAGAAGAAAGCCAGTGTCTTCCATTCATACATAAATAATTGATTTTTTTGTCAGGTGTGTATGATAATATGCCAATGTTTCTGTTCAGCGGATGCCAGTATGTATACAGATAGGTCTACGGGGGCTAGAGGGGTACACTTGTCAAGTGTCAAACAGTTCTTACAAGTCCGCATAAGATCCAGCTGCAATCTTTTCTGTCATCGTTAGCATGCTCCAGTCGATTTCACAATCTCCAAACTGCTGACGTAGCTCAAGTATTTTCCCCAAGGATGAACTACTAGCTGAGTTAGATGGTGCTCCCTACATATTTACATGGGGACAATTTAACTAGGTCTGGAAGGAAATGTTAGAGGTGGCATCTTAACCAAAGGTGAGAAAAAGGCGTCATACATTTTTTCGTGTTAAGGTCTCATTAATTGTTGCGATCAACACATCTGTCTCCTGCATGTACAATTGCAAGATGACATATATAAGAGGATGTAATTATAGAGATTAATATGACATATATAAGAGGTAGTGGTTCTAGCCAGTAGCACTGCACTATATGCAGACAATATAGTCGATTCTATGCACATATAATGATATCATGCACAGAGAGTCATAAACAGTCCAGCCCTTCATAGAGCCATGCTATAAGTTTACCTGTGTTTTCCACCCATCAACAACAAAAACATCCAAACAAAAGCCATCACTTGTGGAGTAAACATGAGCTTCACGAATATTAAGTCCAACTTCAGATAGCAAAGAAGTCAGCTGTTGAACAACTCTATGTCGTAAGAAACTTTACATGTCAAGTATGAAAAGCTAGCTATATGAAATTGGAAATTAAGACAATTCTAGAAAATACTGGCATTACCTTGCTAAGAAGCTTGGGCTTATCTTGGGAAGAGAAGATGATCTCATGGAGAAGGATAGTTCCTGAATCCCTGTGGAGAATTGAGAAGACAGTTTAACTAACAGTCACAAAACAAACAATTTACACTGCAAGCTGGAGCACTTGGGGAGGGATGATTTATCAGGAAAGACAAGTTGTGGCCACCAGTCTCGGATTTGAAAAGGGGGAAATAGCACTTGGAAGTGAGACTGAAATATCGAAGAAGCAACGACATCAAGGAAACTTATGTTAATATTTCAAAGTGAATGGCCTACCGCTCTCCCTTCGCAAGCTGACTGTCGCCCAACTCCAATACATCGTGGATAACGTAGCTAACCACCTCCCAAAGTGGCGTGCAAGGTTTCTCAACCGTGGTGGGCGCCTGGAATTGGTCAGGACGACCCTTTCGGCGGTCTCCATCTTCGCTATGATGTCTCTGGACCTATCGGTGGAGACTCTGGTTGCCATCGAGAAGATCATTCGGGGTTTTCTTTGGGCAGGACGCAAGGACGTCAGTGGAGGTCACTGCCTGGTGGCGTGGGAGAGGGTATGTATGCCCAAGCACCTTGGAGGCCTCGGCGTCCCGAATCTGAGGTTAATGAATCAGGCGCTCCGAGCTAGGTGGCTTTGGCTCAGCAGGACGGATGGCACGAAGCCGTGGAAGGAATTCAACATCCAGGTGCCGCGAGTGGTTCGCCATCTGTTTGAGGCGGCAACTACCTCGGTGGTAGGAGATGGGACGTCCACCTTCTTCTGGATGGATAGGTGGCTTCCCGGAGGGCGTGTGAGGGATTTGGCCCCGAACATCCTCCTCAAGGTGCCAAAAGGTGCCAGGAAATCGAGGTTGGTCAGCGAGGGTCTAGCTGGAGGTTGGCTGATGGACGTCCCACCTGACCTTGACGCCAGGGAGATTACAGAGATGTTGTCGTTAGCTGACAGTGTGGCGGCTTTCACCCTTTCTGAGGGTGTCGCCGATGAATTCCGGTGGAACTGGGAGGCTAGTCATCGGTACTCTGCTCGGTCAGCTTACAGGGCTTTCTTCGCAGGCAAGGTAGAAATGGCGGGGGCTCAACAGGTTTGGCAGTCGCGAGCCCCGAGCAAGTGTAAGGTGTTCCTCTGGTTGGCCTTGAGGAATAGATGTTGGACTGCTGATCGCCTGGGAAGGAGAGGCCTGCCCCGTCCGGCCGCCTGCCCTTTCTGCGACCAGGAGGAGGACATTAGTCACCTTCTGCTTGGTTGCGTCTTGGCCCGAGAAGTCTGGGCCTCCTTCCTGATCAAATGGGGGAAAGCGGACTGGATCCCAGACCCGCAAGGACGGCTAGTGGAGTGGCTTTCGTCGAAGGAAGCGAGAGGGAAGGAGGCGAAGGACCTGTGGACAGCTATAACCTTAATATGCTGGAGTTTGTGGAGACACAGGAACAATGTGGTTTTTCAAGGGCACACGCCTTCGGTGGCCGCGGCGATCGAGATGGTGGAAGCAGAAGCGGACCTTTGGAGGGCGGCAGGGTTGTTTAGGGATAGGTTAGGTCCCGTAGAAAGGTGGAGGGTTGACGAGTGATACCATGTTTTTCTTTTGAGTGGGTGGCGTTGTTGGCGCATGTGCCAAAACGCGTTGTAATCGGCCGCTTGGCCTCTCCTTCTTGAAACCGATACGTCTGCTGGGACGTATCCTTAAAAATATATATATATATATTTCAAAGTGAATTACTCTGAAGAGGTAGACATAGATCCCGTGTTGCCAGCCCCATGTATCCTTTCTAAAGTGAGGTCTTCCAGTAATAACCTTTGAGTTGGATCATCACAGTCATGATAGGTACCCTCAGAGTTCGGTTGAACTGGAGCGTCCTGGTCAAACATCAAGGAAGATCAACAAAATTGTGAAATATACTAACAATTTTTAACATTCAACCAACTAACAGTCATCACCTCAATTCTAAGAGTAAAATAGCCCACACACTACACTAGACTGTACCAGGTGTGTGCAGGAAATATAGCTTTTGGATGAATTGCAAAGCCAAAGCCGGGTGGGTACCTCAAGGTAGCGAGCTCTGAAGACGGGGCGTTTGCCGTTGTTAGCGACCTCGTCGAGGATTGTCCGGTGGAGCAGCACGTCCTCGGCCTTCTGCACACCCAGGTCAATCAGGTACCTGTCCGGCAGCTTGTCGAAGTGCGCGCAGAGCTCCTTCCAGAACGAGGAAGGATCAGACTCGGCCGGCCGCAGGCGCTCGAATATCCTGTGCCGCAGGTCGTGGTGAACGCTGGAGGACCTGGGCGGCGACGAGCTCTCGCCCGTCCCCTCCTCCCACTCCTTCCCGACTCGCGACGGCGGCGGGGGCATCGGGAAGCAGAATCTCCTTGTTTGAGCCGGCCGGCCGCGGCCGGTTTGGGGTAACTATATAGGCCGTCGATGCGAGCTTCGAGCCCCGCCGGTTGGATTGGATTGAGAAGGGCGGCGGACAGTGGAGAAGGAGACGAAGATTTATAAAAAAAAACGGATTTTTAATTTGTTTCCCGGCGGCGCCTGCTTGACCTGCTACAAGAGCGGGAACACGAGAGTGACCGGCGGTGTTGCCGGCGGTGGAGATCGGACGGTGGATATGCAATAACGGGGGAGATCCGACGGCTGGCCGTCGCAATGTCGGACGCGACGAACTTCCCGAGACCGCCGGGGACTAGGCATCGTCCGGCCGGCACCGTTCCCGGCGAAGGGTACTTTGGTCATCGTTTAATTAAAAAGCAGTCCTTAGATTAATTTTCTTTCGTTGTCTTACGCAACGTCTAGTCAAAAAGTGACAAGTGCGTATTAGAACGCGAACAATATAAAATTGATTGCATATATGGTTGCTGACTCGTAATTTTACATGGGTGTTGAGATATTGTACTTTGCACTGGGTAGATTTTACACTCTCCCTTCAAAAGGTACAGTACTAGATTTTACACTTAGCTCGAATCAGGTTTTGTAAAGATTTTGGGTCCGTTTGGGAGCAAAGTATTTCGATAAAACTGTGGTTTCTAAAAATACTATGGCTTTAAATACCTTTAAGTTCCCCGCAAAAAAAATACCTTTAAGTTGTTTGTCTTTGATAAAAACTGTAGTTTTATATACTTCAATATCAAGAAAACTACACTGATTTTGAAAGATATGAAAAGAGGTCTAGACCTCCTTTTTCAATACTGAAGTAATGCAAATACTTTGGGTTTCCAATACTTCAATTTTAGGAATACTTGGTTGCCAAACCGAGCCTTCTCTTTACACCTGGTCTCACATTACCATATTTCATTTTGCACGAGGTAATGTCCGAAAATAATCTGAAAGAGTTTACATATATGTCAATAATGGGTGAAAATTACACTTAGCAAACTTTATAGAAGTAGTAATTGCTAGTTCGAGCCGGTAAAATATGGGGACCTATGTGAAACACCCAAACATTATAATCTCATGCCGATGAGGCAATTTCCCATCGTCAACCCTAATTCATGGTTTGTTATTCATATTTTGTTCGTTGGCAAGGTCAACCCAGCAATACCGAAAAAATCCCATCGTCTGCCCCTCACGATATGATTCATATTTCCTACCTGAATTTGTAGAAGACATGGCCCGAATATTTAAACACTTGATATCTAGACCTTGGTGCAAATCTATATGAAAAATGAAAAACAAATTAAAAGGATTGTACACTTAAAAAAATTGTACGCTACTTGACACGTACACGAACTACGAAACTCGCCTGGACATGGGAGAGACGATATAGTGACACGACAACCACACAAAAACTGATTTCCGCAAATGATACAACTTATTTACTTTTTGGGGTTTTTTAAACATGTCTTTTTGTGAGATCCAGTATAAACAATATTGTTATTCTAGAACCTGGTGCATTGTGACCTCCTCGGTATGACCTAGTGCAAAGTGGAACTACCATGTGTAAAGTGCAATTTACTCTCGAACCATCACTTATCAGAATTCATGGTAAAATCAGTGACGGGGGAAACAAAGGATCTTAGTTTCTCACTACAAAATATGTCCATACTCAACAAAAGCAACTTGCATTATTCAATAATTAAAGAAAACTCGCTCATATGTTGGGCATCCAATACCCCATCACTGGCTACTCCATTCTTTCAATATCTTTGAACATATCTATGTAACAAATAAGATTGATTTTTAAATTTATGTTCACCAAATTGACACAACCTGTGATGTGTGCCCAGATAGAATCATTCATAGAAATGAGCCAAAATAAGTAATGGAGCATTTTACTGAACAATTAATAATGAATACAGTAGTTCTTAAATCAAGCAACATGAGTCCAAATCGACACAAATAGTTAACTCATGAGCATTATCGAGAATGCACAGTGAAAATGACATGATTTATGTGCAACGGCGGAGATGAAAAAGTTTACCAAATTGTCCCGGTTAATTTGAGACGATAATACCAATAAGCGAGGCCATGATACATATGAACTTCTACCCCCCCCCCCCCCCCCCCCCCCCCCAACGAATGTCATCATCGTTGAAGAATGGGATTACGAGTTACTCATCAAGAAACAAGAGCATACGCAACAAGTACCTTGTTTCCTAAACAGCCCCATAAATGTTTGGTTTGATACATTTTTATATGTAAGATAGGAAGCAATGATGTGACAAACATTTAAGATTCATAAATTCATAATCATTTTATATATGGCACATCACTTCGTGACACCCTCCACTTACGTTTCAATATCATGTCTTCAACAACCCCCAATGGAGACATGGATGTCGCAGGCATGAAGACCCGTAAAATTTAGGTTATACATATATCGAACATAATTTTTTAGGTTATTCAACACCACTATACCCATATTATTACTCGTGATGTACGCAAGTTACGACCTACTACATGTTGATCCCCCAGTAGGGTACACATTAGCAAACATAGTATCATATGTTGTTTAGAATTACATCTCACTCGCACAAGCTAGATCAATTGCATAGTCATCAAAACAAGAAGCCGCGTACAGCTCTACAAAAGCTGTTTTGAGCTGGAGCTAGACAGTCGATAGTGTCGATTCTCTAAGCTGGAGCTAGACAGTTGATTTGACGATGTTGAGAACAAACAAGCGCTGAAATTAATACGAAATAATTAGAAAGCTAGAAATACTCCGCATGCCCCAATTAAAAGGACAGGAAACAAAACATGTCCGGCCAGCTTGACGGCAACATCAATAGCTATGAATTTTGAAGCATCATCGATGGGACACTCACAAGCAAGCAAAATACTCCATTAGTAGGATCCTCCGCCGCACCCAGCGTTAAACTAATTAATAAAGTTTCTTTGGAGGGAGACACCTTTGATCTATGATGGATTCAATGTTGCATAATGTCGATTCTCAAGCAGCTTGTGCTGACTTGCTTGAGTTGCATACCAACGTATCTAGGTAAGGCACGGCGCACACGGCACACGGTAGCTAACTAATGTATGATAAGTACGTAGAAATGACATGATTTGGGAGAGAGGATTTGGTGCACTGAATGTAACGCCCCAAATTTTGAAAGCAAGAAAAACTTAATTATAAAAGGCCCAAAATTTAGGGCCGTCAAAAACTTTTTGAAATGTCTTGCTAATGGATGTGTGTTGTTCTGGTTTGCTCTGTTTGCCATGTTATGGTTTGTGTTTGTGTGGATGACCTCCCTAATTATCAACTTATGAACTCGACTTAGTTACAAAAATTTCCTTTGTGATCAATGTTATGACAAGTAAAATAATCCAGATATCTTATCCTATCTAATTTTTAACAAATTATATTTACCATGATGTCTTGATTTTAGCAATTACCCAAAGACCGATTATTTGAGAAAATAAAAGTATTTCCAAAAGCTTTATGTTTGAAAAAAAACTATAAAGGACCATCTATTGGGTCCTAACATATTTTGGGTTTAATGTGTTGCTAGTCTTAGCAACTTTTATTTTAAGAACTCCTAAAATTAATATCTCTTTGGAAACTATTACTAGAAAGTGGTTTAATCTTCTTCCTCCAAAAATCTTGTCATTATTGTATTCACCCCCACCTCACAAATATAGTGGTTTATCTTAAAGTGTGGTTGTTTATCAAAATGTATGTGTGTTTGACCTATTTGTTATGTGCTTAAATTGTTTGCCATGAGTGTGTATTCTTATGAGTGACTTGTGGCCATGTTTGTTGATAAGGGAATGCTTATTGTTTGAATAGGAGTAGTATATATTGGTTTGATGGTTTTGCATGCTTGTAACTTGTTTTCCTCTTATTAAGATGTTTGGTAAAAAATATTCTTAAACAAGTAAATTATATAATGATGAAAAGCTATCTTAACCCCTGTTAACTTTTAGCATTTCTGGAGCTTGAGAATTAGGATTTCTTTAATTCAAATTGGAAATTCAACTCACCTAACCTCATCCTCATCATCTCTACTGTCCATTTATAGCCTTCTTACATATTTACAAAAATGATTAATCACTAACTCTTGCTTGTGTTGAGTGCTTAAATATAAGGTGACCTTATGTAATGTTATTAGATAGCCTTTTTCCATTTTCTTATCTTGTGATTGTTAATCCCTTTTGACCTAAGCTCTTAAACCAAATGTTGAACCTATGCTCCCTCTAATCAACCCACCTTGTCTCATAATTTCCTAGTCTAAGAGTAGACTAATCCATCTTAGTTTAGTGACCTAGTCCATTCATCTCCAAATTATTGCAATGCCATAAACTTGACTCCCCTCTCCCCTAACTACTGTCTTAGACATGCACCAATCCTCACACCCCCCTGGAAAGCTTGCCCACGACCCTGTCCGACCCTAGCCATGTTTCTCTTTTGTCTTTCTCTCTTGGACATTTAAACAAACACCTGGCGTGCAGGCATCACCATCACCATTACTCCACTTCCCTCCGTCGGCCAGAGCCATTAGCTAGCTTCCAAATTCATCTGCAGCACGGGCAGACGCTCCTCCACCGCCTCCTTCGGCCAATCCCGCTCCCGAGCCCTCTCTCTCCCTCGCATTGCCCGTGCCCGTGACTCCCTCAACCGGCCACCACCATTATGGACACCCGAGACTCCCCCGACCCCTCTCTCCTTGCCATTCCACCTCCCACCAGCCTCCTCCACCATTCTGTGCGCTCTCGAGCGAGATCTTGCTCTAGCACGGCCAGGAACGGCCGTGAACCTCCACTCGGTCCCGAGCTCCTTCGAGCACGAACGCCATGGCCTCCGTCCCCCTCTGCTCTCTCTCTTTTCTCTAGCTCGCTCCCCTCTCCTCGGGCTACCTCTTAGACATCGTTGCTTGCGTGCAGGAACCCCGGAGTCGTGACGACCTCGCCGTGCCCGAGCCAGACGGCCGCGGCGTTCCCGTCGTTTGGAACCTCGCCGAGATGAACAGCTGCCACCCTCGCCCCCCCCCCCCCCCCTTGCTCTCCGCCTCTCCCTCGGCCTCCTCCTTCGTCCCGCAAGCGACCAGGGTGAGCAACTCATGAGCCCTCCATTTCTAGGGTTCGGCCGAGCTCTGTGCGTTGTCGGGAGGAAGAAGAACCGCAGGAGCCGTTGGATCCCCGATCTACGGTCTCCTTTGAACCCTCTCGGATCTAATCTGAGCCGTCCGCTCCAGATCCGGCGGCCGCGCAACCCTTCACTCGCGCGCGCCCGCAGATGGGCCGGCCCGGTACTGTGCTGCCCGGGTCCGCTCAGATCTGGCCTTTCTAGTGTTTTTCTGTTAAATCTTTTTCCTGCCTATTTTTTTTCCAGAGATCTAGTAGGTTTGCTTTAATTCATTTCTGGCAGATCTAGACTAGCAAATTGATTGATTCAAAAAATTTAGGGTACCTGTGTGTTTTCTCCACCATGTGGCACTGACCTCTTGCCAAAATATGTTTTCATGTGTGTGCTAGGCTTGATCTAGTAAAAAGTGTATTTTTCACCATTTAGTTAATAACTTGAGTTTTATAGATCCAAATATTGCAAACTTTGGTTCTATGGAAATCCTAGAAGAATACCTACCTAGATCTATAACTCTTGCATGCAGGAGATGTGTATAAAAAAAGTTCTATCATGTTTAAGATTGACACCAGTACCACTTTGGGGATTTTTAGTTCAGTATTAAAAATACTTTTTGGATTAAATCCAATTGCATGTGGTAGATATAAGTAGTAGCTATCATGTCCTACCTTGGTAGAATTTTACAGCTTATATTTTGCACATGGTGAATCATATTCTAAAACAGTGGGTTATTACACTTTAAAGTGGAGATTCTTATTTTCTGTTAATTGCTTGTGTCTAGTTTAAATTGTTTATGCTAGATATGTGTGTGCAAATGGTTAAGGAGTATTGTTGTTAGATACTTATATGTTTTCCTAAACAAGAAGAGCTGGATTTGTTCAAAAATAATTTGTATTTCGTGCAGTATTAAATAGTTAGTAAAATGCATGTTTGCCACTTAAAATAATATAACTTGAGTTAGGATTATCCAAATGAAGTGAATCAAATTTCTATAGAAAGATAAAATCATTACCCATCTATAGCAATTGGTCTTGCATGCAGTAGTTTCTTAGAACAGAATATATAATCTGTTTGGTTTTAGGACCAGTAGCACTTAAAGTATTTTTAATTCTTGAATGGCAATAGCTTTTGATACAAATCCAATTTTCACAGCTTGGTATAAGTACTAGGAGTATTGTGGTAGAAGGGTTTAATTTTATGATCATTATTTTAATAGTTATGCATATTCTCCCAAAACAGCAACTTGCTAACTAAAAATAAACTTGAGTTAATTTCCTGTTTTAGTTTATGCAAATTGTGTGTATGTTTTTAATACACTTAGAATCCAGAACCTTAACCCAACCATATTAACTAGGTTGGAAACTTTTATTGGTGTTGTGGTACCTCTCTTGTTTATGTTTAGCATAATTCACTTTGTACCCTAAAAATGGCATCAAGTGTTTTTATATGCCTTGTATGTGGTTGCGTTTATGTGTTAGATTTTTATCCAGAAGTTGTTTGTGTTTTGTGATGCTTGCTGCATGCTTTAAACACTTTAAGTGGTTGTCAACATGTTCCTTTGTGATGTTCTATTAAATAACTCACCTGCATCCTTTTAGCTCTTTTTCAACAACTTGTGTGAGCAGTTGTGCTAAACCTTATTGGTTGATTAACTACTTAATAGTAGGTGCTCCTAGAGCTATTAACATGCTTGCATGAGAGGTGCTTAATGCTAGTGTTAATGCTTGCTTGTTAAGATATTTTTGTCTGGAGTACTTCCTTATTTATTAAGATGCTTTTGTCTGATATACTTTCTGAACTAATATAACAACCACTGATGCCTAATATAATAACCCTAAGAGGTACTTAACTTAAATGTGTAATTGGAACTACCCTCTTAACATTTAGGACTGTTGTGTATATTTTCTTAGATGTGTTTGTTGTTTATCTTGGCTATATGGACTTGTTGTTTGTTGTTGTTTAACTAAGTAAATTTCTTGCTTTGGATTGTTAGCTTAGTGTATTGTGCAATGTTTGCTGTTTGTTATGTCATTGTGGCAATGTCTTGTATTTTGAGTGTTGCTCTTTTTCCTGTTTGCGACGTTAGATACGATCGGGAAGGAACTGGACTTGAGGAGTGAACCTGAGGAATATCAAGATCAAGACCATGGACATATTGCTGAGCCAGGCAAGCCACCTCACCACTATAATGAATCCTATTATCTTGCAAAGCATGTTTTGTTTTCAAAATAAAATAATGCATGTTTTACTTCTTTTGTGGCATCTTGCCACCCAAAAACTATTTTACAAAATATTGTTTGGCCAAAGTTACCTACTAGATTATAATAGGTGTTATGAAATTAAGTATTCACTTTAAGCACCTTGTTGTTGAAGGAGCTATAAAGAAAATCATAATTTATCTAGTATTATATCCTTATATTCTCACCTCAACCTCTTAGGATGGGAACCTGGTTTTACTAAAAAGATTTCGAAAGAAAAACCCGAGTTGCTGGGAGCAATCGGCGAGCAAGTGTTTTATAAAACCCGAGTTGCTGGGAGCAATCGGAGATGTTTACGAAAACCCGAGCTGTTGGGAACAGTCGGAGGTGGAGATGTTTTTGAAAAACAAAGTGTGACCCTAGCTGCCGCCCGAACACGTGCAACCACATTACCTGACATGGGTAGGGCTTAGCCGGAAGCTTGTCTGTTTTAGTATTGGGGCTCTCAAACTTTCTATAGGGGCTGGGCCCTTGAAGCCGGGTTGCCGTCTGGACGAGGCAATACACATGTGGGAGGATCCGCGCCGGACGATTACGGCGGGTCTCCCGACGTGGCGGTGTGGCGTCCTAAGAAAGACCAGGGGTCTAGTGGAGCACACGGTGCCGGGGAGAACAAACCCACCGGGAGGCCCCGATACTTGGGCAGACATAGTGGAAAGCTTTGATCGTGTTATCCGGACCCCCGCATACGGTCGTATGGCGGGCCGTGGCAGACACGGCGGAATTGACCGATTGGTGTGGGTAAAGTGCGCAACCTCTGCAGATTGTACATCTATTCGAATAGCCGTGTCCGCGGTCATGGACGATTGGAAAGGTCCCACTAGGCATGCTGGCTGTTTTATGTTTTCAAAAGAAAATGTTTTCGGAGGAAACAAGGAGGCACCTGGGAGGTACGGAATTGGGAGAAGATGGTTGGTCTCGGGGAGACAATCAGTCCGATCTCAAGGAAGGAAAAAGGGTATCCCCATCCTTGTGTTTTTGAAAAAGTTTTACAAAGGTGTTTCAAAACGTGGGAATAGTATATACTATTTCTACAAGAGAGATTTCTTTCTCTACATGTCGTAATCTCTATATTGAAAGCATCTTTGCGAAAACTAAACCCTATAGTTGTAAATAGCAGCTATCCCAGTTTTCAAAAATTCTTTTATTGCATTACCATGAAAACTTAAGCATTGAGCTGGTTTTGCCAGTACGTAAATGTGCTCATATGGCTGTGTCGCTGGATATTCAAACGTCCAGATTACAACGAGTAGATATACGAAGAGGAGGAGGAGTACGCTGACGACTACGCCAACTGAGTGTCACCGGTCAACTGCTCTGTGGGAATGCGTCTGGTTATGACGAGGGCCGACGCTAGCCGCAAGCTTCCGCTATATCGTAGTTAATTCAGCCATGTGTGGCGATGACTGCAGACTTGGTCATGTGACCATCTATTTATGTAAGTCTTGTACTATTCGAGTTGAATGATGTAACTTTTTATACCATGTTGGTTATGTGATCGCGATGCACTGATCATTGGGATCGTGATCTGTTTACATAACGTGGGCATCTCTGACAGGTAGTCAGAGGGGTCCTCACACTGAACACTAGCGATCCTGGGTTTTTTCATGTTACTTCTGAGTTTCAAAAAGAAAATACAATTTTTTGAACGTGGATATAATATAGTTGTGCAAAAGTTTTGGTCGAATACCTATCATGTTTACTCCTTCTATATCAATATAAAAGGCAAAACTTTTGCCTTCGTTTCAGAAAAATAAATTTGGTCGAATATACGTTTTATTTCGAGCTACAGGAAAGTTACAGATTTGTGGGTTTATAAAGTAGTAAAAATCCCCTATTTTGTCTCGAGTTTGTTTTTTGTGTAGCCCAAAATACAATATTTTCTAAACAAATTTGCTGCTACATATATAATATGTATAAACCCTTATATTTTTGTCAGAATTTTTCACAACATAAAAGTGCGGTGTTTTTGAGTTTTTTGAAAAGTAGGATCACTGCTGCCCAGGTGGCAAAACCACTTTTCGATGATTATTTGGAGCTTATGTTCCTCCATTTTTTTCCTCTCCAAACTGTTATGGGTCGTGTACATCGCAGAAATGGCTTCCAGTTGAAAGATATTATCAGACACTGGTTATTAAAGCTGATGGAATTGAAATAACCGAGTGGCTCGAGCTGGCTTTTGTACGGTCAGCTCCATAAGTCGTACATATCATCACGCAATCCGATCCTTCATGCAGATAACACACGAAAAAGAAAAGAAACAATTTGGTGTTCGTACTTAGGTCATACGCCCGGGCCCGGCTGAGTTAAGAACGAAAACATGAAGCGGTATGTAGGGATGAAAACGGTACGGAATCTTTCCGATTTTTCCGCGGAAAAAGGAAACGGAACAAAAATACAGAAACAAATTTTTGTGGAACGGAAATGGAATTTTGTGGAACGAAAACGGATTTTTTTTATGCGGAACCGGAAATAGAAACGGAACAACGTATTCCGGTGGAACGACTGCAGAAACGGAAATTCAGTTTCCGGTAATACAGAACTTTCTGTTTTTGTTACACGGTGATTTTCAAATCCAACATGCATGTAAATTCTAATGAGAATATTTAAAACCTAAGAGCTGAATAAAAATGAAAATAATTTGAATCTACCATGTTTATAACCTACTCCCTCCATTCCAAATTAGATAACTTTCATTTGTCAAAAAAAGCATGTATGTAGACTTACAAGTTGTTCCCGGTTCTCCATATCAGTATGTTTATGTATTAGCGTACTATCTCTCCCTCAGGTTGTTCCCGGTTCCCCATTTCAGTGTTATAGCGGGGTAAGGACGTTTTTTTCTACGTTGCACACTATATTAGATAAACATGATATCTCCTTATAATTTTATTTCATCTCAACTTGGTCAACATATTAGCTGGTGTATGACAGGTAGGACCCACATTCCAAATCAGCTGGTGTGTATGACACTGGTTTCTGACTTGGTACGAGCGCCATCATCTTCTCCTCTGGAGTCTCCTATTTAGGTACGATGTTTTTTGGAGTAGCTCATGGGAACCTTCATAAAGCCCATACTAAGATTCTCTTCTTAGCTAAGGAGTAAAGATTCATCACTACGAGAACAATGGAAGCGAAATTGCTCGGCAGCCATACAATTCTGACCTACTATTTTATATAGAAGAACATAACATGAATGCACACACCAGATTACCTAATAATATATACTCTATCATTTACGTGCATATCGGCGATGGTCATGAGTTCTTTGTGTTGTGCTCTTCTTCATATGATTTCCAGATAGGCCTGTATGGTAATGTCATGTATCTCTTCTCGTTAAGTGCAAGTTGCATATGTTCAAGGGTAGTCATCTCGAAAAACAATAGCAGGTTTTTCTTTTCATACTAATTAAAATAGTAAGATAAATAGCAACGAAAGGAATTAAACTAAATACGAATGGAAAGGCAATGACCAAGAACTATGCTCCCAGCAACGACGCCAGAAAATAGCTTGACACCTACAAGTGCACATGACCGTTGAAGCAAAATTTGCATGAAGTAGTGTAACCTAGTTTATATCAAACCAAGCTATTAGGAAGGCAATGAAAGGCCCACAACTACCGTCATTAGGATATAACATGAGACATAAACAAAACATTCATGGGTAAGAAAATGGGGTTCAAACTTCTACTCCCTCTGTCCTAATTTATAAGTCACTTACGTATCCCTAGGTCGTAATTTGAGCAACATATTATGATATATATACTAAAAAAATATCATAAGAAAATTCGGACTTTATATTTTCTAATGGTATAATTTTTATATTTAAAAATTTATATTATATTAGTTAAATTCACGACCTAGGGATACGTAAGTGACTTATAAACCGGGACGGAGGGAGTACAAAACATTCCATAGAAAGTACAAAGATAAATAATAAAAAGTTTAACACAAGCCACAACACTGCAAATAAAGGTTCAAGGTTTGTGAACGCAGAGTAAACATCCATAACTCGAGGAACAACCAACAAGAATTCTACTACATTCTCTCCTTTAGTAGCAAAACACCAAAAAGGAGGGGTGAAATAGGGAATGCTAGTGATACCACATCACTCATCCTCCTCGTCGTGATCACTTTCCTCGTGCTCTTCGCTGCATTCGTATTCATCTTCAATCTCAGCTTCATGATCTTGAACATATTCAGAAGGAACACCATCATCATATGTGATATTGGGCATAGGAAAATCTTTGAGAACATATATAGAGAATCACAAAAACTTAAGTAACCAACCAATATCTACTGCAAATTCATATTAGTCCCATCGAACAGGGTTATCCCATGTCCTCAAGAGCATAATAAACTATGCACAAGCAAAAACATATGCATGTGCAGCGTCATAAAATATATGATCTTCAACATGAATGTATAAATAATTAATCCACCAAATAAACACCTTGTATGGTTCAAAAAATAACAAGATAATGCCGAAATGCGATCACATGCTTCGATCTAGAGATTTTTTTTAAAATAATACGATTTTTTAATATAAATTCGGAATCCAGCGCGCGGAATCGAGAAATTCGCAAAATAGCGCGCCGTCGGCGTGACTCGTGCCGATCGGCACGGCCCGTGCCGAAAGGTACCGGTCGGCATTAGCCGTACCGACGGCTGCATGATCTGCGTGAATCAACTGCCGACGGCACGTTTCGGCACGGCCCGTGCCGATCGGCACGGCTAATGCCGAAATGTGACCAGCCTCCCATTTTTTACCCCTCTAAATTTCCGGTACCCGTCATGTTCTGTTGTCGGCGATTCCCGCCAATTTTCGCCCGCCTCTTTTCTCCCGCCACCGTTTGCCGCCACCGATTTCCGCCAACATTGCGCGCACAATATTTTCCCGCCACAGTTTCCCGCCAGAAATCTCCCGCCACCGTTTCCCGCCTGTTTCTCCCGCCACCGTTTCCCGCCTGTTTCTCCCGCCACCGCTTCCCGCCCACTTGTCCACCAGTTATCCTATAAAACCCACTCGAAGATAGCCATGTGAGTCACTTGAGCGCAAGCATGGTGTGTATTGTTCCTTGTGAGAAGTGTGTGTCCGGGTTTCACATAGCCGCATCCGAGCATCTGGCTAAGATTTCCGAAGAATTGAAGGTAGATGGTAGGATAGTTCCCATCTCAGAAATTATTGGTAGTGAGAGACATCTCGCTTTGCTTGGGGCGAGACAAATTCGAGACGGGTTTCCGTATAGGACCCCGCAACAAATCCGTGCAGAAATCCTGAGGCTTGTAGATAAGTATGATAGGAAGGTTACCAATGGTCCGTATCTCCGGACCGAAGATGACCGCTATTTTTACGGTGAGTCCTATCTTTGGGTAGTCTCCAGCGATGATGATGACGATTTCATGCCGACATCAAAAGAAAGGAGGGCTGAAGCATCGAGGAAGGGTAAGGAGAAGAAGGCCAAAGCATCGAGCAAGGGCAAGGAGAAGAAGGCTGAAACATCGAGCAAGGGCAAGGGAGCTAAATCGGCGGATGGTGCAGGGTGTATCGATGGGAGATAGGTAGAGTTGTGTTATTTCATTTCTCGTGTGGTGTGATCAGCATGTACTCGGCTTGTGTTCTATCTTATTTTTATTATCTTTATTTATTATGTTGTGTGGAGAGTATGGACTCGGTTTGTGTTATATCTTAATTTTCGTACCAATTTATTATCTAGTATGTTAATCGATAGATTTTTAGAAGTTGTAGTTTTTGAACTACCGAGTATGTTTACCTAATCATATGAATATGTCTAGTACTGTCGAACGGAACACGGAGATGTCTCGTACATAGAAAGTAGCACATAGGTAAAAGCATCACTCCTCGTCGACCTGACGACGGTACCGCGTCCTCCTACGCCGAGGCCCGGAAGGTGACAAACGCGTGGGAGCGTGGTGTTGCCGCATTCCGCGGCCTTGCAACGGCGTATCGTCCTGCTCGTCCTTTGGCTGTGCTGTCTCCGGAGGTGGTGTCTGCTGAGTGGGCATCGGTGGCGAAGGCGCGTATGCCTGAGTGGTGTCCAAGTCGTACTGCGGAGAGTTGTACGCCTGATCTGCACCTGCACAAGATAATATGTTAGTGCGTGCTGTTGGTGAATAAACGTTCTATGTATTAGAAATAATAATTTCTAACCTCCGTGCATTAGTTGCTGAGAGTACTGGCCCATAAGATTGGCCATCTGCGGCTGGGGTGATGCTCCAATGAACTGTGGTCCGCCCCCATAACCGTACGAATATGGCATCCCGGTGTACGGTGGTGCATGTGCCTGCCAGGATGAACTACCCGGCATAAAGAGTGGAGGCTGTGAAGGACCCGACATAAACAATGGCGACTGTGAAGTTGCCGGCATAAACATAGTCGGCTGTGAAGGACCCGACACATACACTGGAATCTGTGAAAGAGGTGGCTGGGATGGACCAGGGTCGATAGCGTCCGGCTGGCGAGAGGTAGACGCAAATGTGTGGTATGTGGGACGTGTGCAAGGACTGTGCTGAGGTGTAAAACGTGGGCGTGGGTCGTGCCGATGAGTGGTGTCACGGGGTGGTGATACCTGTGCGGCACCTAACAGCCGTGCCGAGGAGTGCCGTGGGGGACGCGGGGGTGCATGGCGTGGAACAACGTCCCCAGCATCTGTGCAGGTCAGCACACCATAAGCACGTCGTAGCTTGCCCTGTAGACGCTTGAACCACGACTGGTGCTGGGCACCAACGACGGGGTAGTACGCAGCGACGTCCGCCTGAATATCTGCTATGATGTCGGCCTGTTAAATATAAATAAAATGTCAGATATGTTATTAGTGTAGTACGTACATTGAGTAGTAGAGTACTGAAACTAGAGCACTTACCGTTGTGTTTCCCCGAGCCCCGATTCCCTGTGTTGGGTACATGGCCGTGATATCAGCCGCAGGAAGATCGTCAGGGTCGGCAGTCGTAACCAAACGAGTGCGACAGGCGAGCCTGTACGTCCGGAGGTACTCCTCAAAATCAGCAAGCACAAAGGGTGCATCTGCGGGCCATAAATTTGCCGGATCCGTCGCACTCCCCCATTCTTGTATGTATGGGAGGATCGTCTCTCTCCCTGCCGTCCTTTCCTGCCACATGCACACATAGCATAAGTACGTACTACAACACTAGTACCCCACTTTATAAATACAAGTTCTAGTACTTACTTGTGCACGTGCTGAGGAAGTGTAGCTCTAGTCGGAGGCACCGGCCACTGGCGAAGTCCAAACTGTCTCATAACACGGTGTTGTGACATCTCCTCCACCAAGACGTCGAACACAATCCGACGTGTAGTCAACCAGTATGCACGATCTCTCGTGCACAGAGAAGAAATCCCGCCGGGGTATCGTGCCTGTATCCGCGACTCGTGGTATGGCTCCCATATAACCTGGTGATGTGGGAGTTGATCGAACCACTCAGTGAACATCACGTAGCAGTTTCTCACTTGATCACCCACGAAGCGTCTCTGCACATATTTATAATTTCTTAAGAATAATTCAACATCAATTTTTTAAAGAACCTAACGTACAAGTAATGGAGTAGTGAATGGGTACCTCTCTATGTGCCCACATACTGCCAAATGTGGGAAGATCAACTGCGTTGTGATCTATCAGTTTGTAGTCCCAGGGCCTCGTCGCGTGCACGTCGGGTCTACCGACAGGGAACCTCTCCCAAGACCAGAGCTGCAGAAGTAGAGGACATCCAAGTATCGAAGAGCTATCCGAGTTCTTCGTGCAGACGGTGCACAGAGCCCTGTAAGTACTAGCTAATAGAGCTGACCCCCAACTCCGCTGCACTATTGAAGGGGATCGTGTGCAGAAAACAAAAAATTTCCTAGCAACGATATCCTTAAAACATGCCAAGATCTATTCTATGCAGATATAGTAGTACGAACGGAGATCGGAATACATACCCTTGTAGACCGAAAGCAGGGATTACGTTCCCGCACAAACGTTGTCGATGAAGACCGACGAAGCCGACCTCAAGGTCGTGTAGAGGAAGCAGACCTCCCAGTACCGCTAGCGCAGCACCTCGCAGGGCGTTACACACGTACGGTGGAGATGACGGCCTCCGAAGCTCCAGTCCAGGACGAGCAGCGGAAGACTTGGACCGGAACACCAGCAGCGCGGCAGCGGGCTATGGTGGAAGAGATCCCCCTCTCAACTCGGCGCAACTCCGACAAAGGGAATCACGAAATCGAGAGAGAATTGGGAATTAATTGGATGAATTAAAAGGCCAGGGGTGCCCCTCTATATAAAGGCTCCCGGGGGGGAGCCAACTTGCCAGCCAGGCAATGTGGGACTATCCCCCATTGCCTGGTTCGGCCAGGCTGGTGCGCCGGCCCCATGGTGGGCCCCTTTTGGCCCACCTAGGCCGACCATCATGCCCCCCACCGAATTTCCTAGGGAATTTTCCCCTCTTGGGCCTTCTTTCGACCAGAAGGCCCATTTAGAGAAATCAGCCTAAATAAATTCGAAAATAAATATATAAAATCATATTTGGACATTAATTACACTAATTAATATCAAACATATTATATATAATTTATTCTAGCTCCGAAAACTATTTCGTCGCTGCCCGATCTCCATCGGACCTCTCCCGGGACGTTCCCGGTGATCTCTTTCCTTTCCGGTTGTCTTGTCGAAACCCCTTAAGTGTGTTACCCTAGCGGTTCGATATAATAACAGGTATGATCGAGACTCCTCTCTGATCAACGACTAACTCGTAGGCCTGGACCCCATGAATCAATCCCTGTGATATAACGAATGACTTTCATCTATCAAACCTGAACGTAAAGTCTTAAACCTTTTGCCATAGCGATACTTAGCGTGTCCGAGCGTCGTTCATAGATATCTCCATATCTAGCTGACCTCGTTACCGACAACGCTATCTTCTACTCGTCTATGATTTCATGTCTCCGTGACCTAGTCACATGCTTGCAAGCTCATTAGACATAATCTCACCGAGTGGGCCCTAGAGTATCTGTCCTGCTATGCGGACTGGCAAATCCCGCTCTTGACCCCTCGTCTCAACTACTCCTTTCCGATACCCAAAAGTATCACCGTTATTGTCATACTAATTCAGATACGACGTTTGGTGCAATCAAAGTATCTTCCAGGAATAACAATAAGAGTTGGTCTCACGGTCAAAGGCGTAATGACTACGTCCTACAAATATGGGTATGTCCATCACATCGTTCTCCAACGATATGACTTCCATTGCCGACCGGCGCCATGCCCTATGATCGGGAAACCTCGATCATCGATCGCGCAACGAAACTAGTCTTAGTAGAGGCTACTAGGGACCTGGTTGTTTACGCATCACACCCGTATTAATGTTTCCGCTTAATACGGTTATAGCATGACACAAAAACGTATTATGAACAAACGAGATATGATAAAGAAATACTCTTTATTAATTGCCTCTAGGGCATATCTCCTTCAGTCTCCCACTTGCACTAGAGTACAAATTAATCTAGATTACAACTTGGTAAAAGCCGGACACCCATAGCATCTTGGTGTTTCACGTGCTTGTCAAGCGGAAGAGGCTTCGTCAGAGGATCTGCCACATTCAGATCCGTATGCACTTTGCAAATCTTCACATCGCCTCCTTGTACGTACTGTCGTATCACATGGAAGCGTCGGAGAATGTGTTTGGCGGTGGAGTGAGACCTTGGCTCCTTCGCGTTAGCAATGGCACCCGTATTGTCGCAGAAGAGGACCACGGGGTCTTGCACGCTCGGGAACACTCCAAGTTCAACGATGAACTTCCTCAGCCACACAGCTTCATTTGCAGCTTCGCAAGCAGCAATGTACTCTGACTCCATTGTAGATTGTGCGACGATGGGTTGTTTCCCACTTCTCCAGCACACGGCGCCCCCATTCACCTTGAACACATAACCTGTCTGTGACTTAGAGTCATCGGGGTCTGAGCAGAAACTTGCATCCACGTAACCTGTTACGCCAAGTTCTTCATCGCAGCCACCATAGACAAGGAACATTTCCTTTGTCTTATTGAGATACTTAAGAATGCTCTTAACAGCAATCCAATGCGCCATTCCAGGATTACTCTGGAAACGGCTTGTCAAACTTAGAGCTAATGCCACATCAGGTCTAGTACTTAACATTGCATACATAATCGATCCTATGGCTGAAGCATAAGGATGTTTAGTCATATCGGCCTTATCCTGTTCCGTTACCGGACACTGTGCCTTTCGCAATGTTTTATTCTTGATAACCGGCAGAGAACCCTTCTTTGCCTTCTCCATACCGAAACGCTTCAGTATTTTATCAAGATAAGTACTCTGACTTAACGCTAATAGACGTCTTGATCTATCACGATAGATTTTAATGCCTAAGACGTATGCAGATTCTCCTAAGTCCTTCATGGAAAACATAATGTTTAAATAACCCTTCACGCTATTCAGAAGTTCCACATCATTCCCAATTAGCAATATGTCATCTACATATAGTGCTAAGAACACAACCGAGCTCCCACTCATTTTCTTGTAAATGCAGGTCTCTTCCAAATGTTGGACAAATCCAAAACCTTTGATCACCTCATCAAAGCGAAGATTCCAGCTCCGAGATGCTTGCTTCAATCCATAAATGGAGCGCTGAAGCTTGCATACCTTGCCAGCATTTTCTGGATCGACAAAACCTTCCGGCTGTACCATGTACAACTCTTCCTCAATGTTTCCATTTAGGAAGGCTGTTTTGACATCCATCTGCCATATTTCATAATCGTAATAGGCATCAACTGCTAACAAAATCCGAATAGACTTCAGCATCGCTACCGGTGAAAAAGTTTCATCGTAGTCAATCCCATGAACTTGTCGGAAACCTTTTGCGACAAGCCGAGCTTTATAGACGGTCACATTACCATCAGCATCAGTCTTCTTCTTAAAGATCCATTTATTCTTGACGGCCTTACGCCCTTCGGGAATATCCATCAAAGTCCACACTTTGTTATCATACATGGATCCTATTTCGGATTTCATGACTTCTAGCCATTTCTCGGACTCTTGACTCGCCATTGCCTCCTTGTAGTTCGTAGGTTCGTCTTGTTCAATTAACATGACGGTGCAAACCATGTTGCCATACCATTCTGGTGCGATACTAGATCTACCAGACCTACGAGGTAGAATACTTTCCTCGACAGTTTCTCCCACTCCATCTGTGGAGGACGTTTCCGGAACAGCTTCCGTTGCGCCACTCGGAATCTCGAGTTCAGGATCAACGATCTCATCGAGGTCTACCTTCCTCCCACTTACTCCTTTCGCGAGAAACTTCTTCTCTAGAAAGGTACCGGTCTTCGCGACAAACGTTTTGCCCTCAGCTTGGTTGTAGAAGGTGTATCCTACGGTTTCCCGCGGATATCCTACAAAGACGACTTTCTCCGACTTCGGTTCGAGTTTGTCGGGCTGTAGTTTCTTAACATACGCCTCACAACCCCAAACCTTCAGAAACGATAACTTAGGCTTCTTGCCATACCATAATTCATACGGTGTCGTTTCAACGGATTTGGACGGAGCCCTATTTAAAATGAATGCGGCTGTTTCTAATGCATAACCCCAGAAGGACACGGGCAAATCGGTAAGAGACATCATAGATCGGACACTATCAAGTAGAGTACGATTACGTCGCTCGGACACGCCGTTACGTTGCGGTGTTCCAGCAGGCGTAAGTTGGGGTACGATGCCACAACTCTTCAGATGTGTGCCAAACTCAAAACTCAAATACTCGCCACCACGATCGGATCGGAGGTGCTTGATTTTCTTGTTAAGCTGATTTTCAACTTCACTTTGAAATTCTTTGAACTTTTCAAAAGTTTCAGACTTGTGTTTCATCAAATAGATATAACCGTATCTACTCAAGTCATCAGTGAAGGTGACGAAGTAACGATAACCATTGCGTGTCGATACGCTCATTGGTCCACACACATCTGTATGTATGATCCCCAATAAATCCGACGCCCGTTCAACGAAACCTTTGAACGGTGTCCTGGTCATTTTGCCCATAAGGCATGGTTCGCATGTATCGAGGGATCCAAAATCCAACGAGTCCAAAAGTCCATCGGAGTGGAGTTTCTTCATGCGCTTTATACCAATATGACCAAGACGGCAATGCCACATATACATGGCGGTATCATCACTACACTTAATCCGTTTGGCTTCTATGTTATGGATGTGAGTACTACGATCGAGATTCAACAAGAATAAACCATTATTCTCGGGAGCATCAACATAAAAGATATCATTCATATAAATAGCACAACTGCTTGATACTGATTTAAATGAATAACCGTCTTGTAACAGGCAAGACCCACTTATAATGTTTACACTCAACGATGGTACAAAATAACACTTATTTAAAACCAAAACTAATCCCGATGGTAGATGTAGAGGGAGCGTGCCGACAGCCACCACGTCGACTCTCGATCCGTTGCCGACGCGCATCGTCACCTCATCCTTAGCCAGCCGCCGTTTATTCCGTAACTCCTCCTGAGAGTTACATATATGAGCAACAGAACCAGTATCAAATACCCAAGTGTTGCTACGGGCGGATGTAAGGTACATATCTATAACATGTATATCAAATATACCTTGCTCCTTTTCGACTATCTTGCCAGCTTTCCTATCCTCCAGGTACTTGGGGCAATTGCGCTCAGGTGATCCGATGGTCACCACCATCTTTTCCAGCTTGATTTCTAATTCGGCCACTTCGAGCATCTTCAGGATTTCCGACAGGGGTTTTGACGTCCCTTTCATGCCGTAGTCCACGATGGCGTTCTTATAGCTAGGGGGCAGAGAAATCAGCACCCTATCAATAACCAGCTCTTCTGGGATCACACTTCCCAGATCATTCAGGAGCTGAACGCAGCCAAAAAACTTGGCTAAGTGCTCACTTATATTGCCGTGCTCTTCCATCTGGGCTGAGAAGAAAAGCACGGATGCTTCGAACCTCTCAGCCTTGACTTGTCGTGCAAAAACAACCATGAGTTCAGTGATCATCTCATAAGCACCCTTGTTCTCGAAATGGTTTTGCAGGTCAGCCTCCATGGCAAAGAGCATGCCACTCTGGACACAAGAAGAAATCTCCGCCTTAACCTCATGGACATTCCTTTCGATTTCTGAGGCGGTGTTTGGCAGATCACCTAAGGGGGCTTCAAGGATATAGGCCACCTTGTGGGTTTCAAGAATGGACTTCAGGTCGCGGAACCAGGACACGAAGTTAGACCCATCGGTCTTAAGCTTCTCTTTCTCAAGGAACAGGGCTAGGTTAAAGGAGGGGTGAGACATCTACAATGGAATTTGCAACAACATAAGACTTTGTTCATAATAATTTTGAGTTATAGTATTTTTTTTAGAAAATAACTAACATAACTCCCACTCAAACGAACATCCCTCCTGGTCGTTTAAGCGATTACACGACCCCCATCCATTGCACCACCCATCATCGTCAGAGCCGGCAGCACAACTTCAAGGGTAGACAATTGTCCATCACAACAACTCTGTGACTCATGCTCGACCTTTCGGCCTCCGTGTTCCGAGGCCATATCTGCATATGCTAGGCTCGCCACTATAACCTCCACGTAACGCTTGTGCAACATGGCTTACACCCACTGTATGCGAACGACGATATGTCTGACACCCGATCGTCACGGCCTGCCTCATAACGTAGAACTTTCTTGGTGGTGCTCGTTGGAGGAAGAACACTAGTGGTATTTTTGAAGGGATCATCTTATATATGACTACCGCCGTGTAACTAATATATACTAATATATATAATCACACAATATAAGATGCACACAAAACATCAAATGTAATGCGATGTGATATAGTCCATTGCGCCATGGTCTTCTTGGCGCCCGCAGTTCATAAACAATTTAATAAACCTACCTTGACCATATCACATAGCCCCTGCAAAATAAAGTTAGACGCTTCTACTTTATCTTTTGCATATTTTACGTGGCTTGGGGCTGTCGTAAATAGAACCGCTTCATACCTACGAACCTTATGACCACAACAACGATCCAATAATTGCATGTTTAAGCATCCCTTTCGGGCCCTCCATTGAAAATGCAAGACCAACTAAAGAGAGAGAAACTGACACCCGCCAGCCACATATACGGTACAAGCCGTATGTCAGTAGTGGAACCAGTCTCGCGTAAGCGTACGCGTAAAGTCGGTCCGGGCCGCTTCATCAACTCGATGCCGCTGGAATCACAAGTGCACGCTAGAGGGTAGCAAATAACAGGAACGGTGCCCCCGTGCAGAACACGGGTTCTAACAGCGTACAGCTATATCTACGATAGATCGGCTCTGATACCACTGAAGGGGATCGTGAGCAGAAAACAAAAAATTTCCTAGCAACGATATCCTTAAAACATGCCAAGATCTATTCTATGCAGATATAGTAGTACGAACGTAGATCGGAATACATACCCTTGTAGACCGAAAGCGGGGATTACGTTCCCGCATAAACGTTGTCGATAAAGACCGACGAAGCCGACCTCAAGGTCGTGTAGAGGAAGCAGACCTCCCAGTACCGCTAGCGCAGCACCTCGCAGGGCGTTACACACGTACGGTGGAGACGACGGCCTCCGAAGCTCCAGTCCAGGACGAGCAGCGGAAGACTTGGACCGGAACACCAGCAGCGCGGTAGCGGGCTATGGTGGAAGAGATCCCCCTCTCAACTCGGCGCAACTCCGACAAAGGGAATCACGAAATCGAGAGAGAATTGAGAATTAATTGGATGAATTAAAAGGCCAGGGGTGCCCCTCTATATAAAGGCTCCCGGGGGGGAGCCAACTTGCCAGCCAGGCAATGTGGGACTATCCCCCATTGCCTGGTTCGGCCAGGCTGGTGCGCCGGCCCCATGGTGGGCCCCTTTTGGCCCACCTAGGCCGGCCATCATGCCCCCCACCGAATTCCCTAGGGAATTTTCCCCTCTTGGGCCTTCTTTCGACCAGAAGGCCCATTTAGAGAAATCAGCCTAAATAAATTCGAAAATAAATATATAAAATCATATTTGGACATTAATTACACTAATTAATATCAAACATATTATATATAATTTATTCTAGCTCCGAAAACTATTTCGTCGCTGCCCGATCTCCATCGGACCTCTCCCGGGACGTTCCCGGTGATCTCTTTCCTTTCCGGTTGTCTTGTCGAAACCCCTTAAGTGTGTTACCCTAGCGGTTCGATATAATAACAGGTATGATCGAGACTCCTCTCTGATCAACGAACTAACTCGTAGGCCTGGACCCCATGAATCAATCCCTGTGATATAACGAATGACTTTCATCTATCAAACCTGAACGTAAAGTCTTAAACCTTTTGCCATAGCGATACTTAGCGTGTCCGAGCGTCCTTCATAGATATCTCCATATCTAGCTGACCTCGTTACCGACAACGCTATCTTCTACTCGTCTATGATTTCATGTCTCCGTGACCTAGTCACATGCTTGCAAGCTCATTAGACATAATCTCACCGAGTGGGCCCTAGAGTATCTGTCCTGCTATGCGGACTGGCAAATCCCGCTCTTGACCCCTCGTCTCAACTACTCCTTTCCGATACCCAAAAGTATCACCGTTATTGTCATACTAATTAAGATACGACGTTTGGTGCAATCAAAGTATCTTCCAGGAATAACAATAAGAGTTGGTCTCACGGTCAAAGGCGTAATGACTACGTCCTACAAATATGGGTATGTCCATCACATCGTTCTCCAACGATATGACTTCCATTGCCGACCGGCGCCATGCCCTATGATCGGGAAACCTCGATCATCGATCGCGCAACGAAACTAGTCTTAGTAGAGGCTACTAGGGACCTGGTTGTTTACGCATCACACCCGTATTAATGTTTCCGCTTAATACGGTTATAGCATGACACAAAAACGTATTATGAACAAACGAGATATGATAAAGAAATACTCTTAATTAATTGCCTCTAGGGCATATCTCCTTCAACTATGTCTTCTTGGTTCTGTGCCGCTGCAATCTCTAGTGCTATAGGTACCCAACGAGCAGTAATAGTGTCGTGATGAGTCTCAGTGAACATCACCTTGCCAAATAGCCAAAGTAGATACGCCTCGAGACTCCGCGTAAGCTGCTCGTGAGTCAGGTGCTGCACCGGGATGCCGTATGCCCGTACCTGGAAACAGCAAACAAAAGAAGTTAATTATTGAGGATAAACCGACAAACTTAACTCACTACATAATTCACA
Organism: Poa annua; assembly: GCA_026929855.1. NCBI lineage: Eukaryota > Viridiplantae > Streptophyta > Magnoliopsida > Poales > Poaceae > Poa > Poa annua. Next base: position 87,764,072 of record CM049437.1, on the reverse strand, counting down.
TTTTACCTGCCACTTGTTAAGCCAATTCTGCTGTACACCATGCTTGTGCTCAGGCAACATGGGGTTCGCCGGATGCACGCCTGCGAACCGTGCCTGCATGACCTCATGCCAATCGGGCGGAGGATCTGAAGGTCCAAGCACTGCGCCAGCCAAAGGGAGTCCCAACAAATATGACACATCCTGAAGAGTCGGTGCCATCTCCCCCCACGGGAAGTGAAAAGTGTGGGTCTCCGGCCTCCAACGGTCCACTAAGCAGCTGAGCAGTGACCTGTCCATCGTGATCTTATTAGTGGCAATCTGGTACATCTGTCTCGGCTCGCCGTGTACCTCGTCCGGCTGAAGCTGAACCCATCCTGCGGGGATGCTCTCAACTAGACGTGCAAGCGGTAAAAGACCTGCCCAAGTCAACCTGCAAATAGTTAAAAAAAGTTTCTTAGAACTCCGTTAGTAAAACCGTTGACAGTCTAAACAATATAAAATATTATTAAGTCCAACGTACCGATCAATCCAGTCAGGATGCAACTCCCAGTTACTCGATGATGTCCGAGTACGCAGAAGATGCGGCTGCCCACCTGACTCCCATATCTTAGCGCGATGTTTCGAATCAACATCGGCACTAAGCAAAGCACGCCCCGCCATCTGTAAAGTTATACCACATGAATTAAAACATAAAAGGTAGAACATACTCATTACAAATGGATACATACATATAAAATGCCAATTAAAACATATTGTTCGAATAAACAGGAATTGTACTTAATCCTTACAAATACGAATTAAAACATAGTCCTCGAACAAACAACTTCGAACAATTGTACTTAATTATTACAAATACGAATTAAAACATAGTCCTCGAACAAACAACTTCGAACAATTGTACTTAATTATTACAAATACGAATTAAAGCATAATACTAGCCACGATTTGCTCGCCCTCTACCTCCTCGGCCACCTCTTGTGCCTCGGCCACGTACAAGTTCGCCTCCTTGGGGGAATTTTGGACAATGTTTCTCTTTGTGGCCGAACAAATTGCATAACAAGCACTGACGAGTTGAACCACCTGCTTCAGCCTCGTCCATATCATTCCCGATGCGCCGTGACTGACGTCGTCCTCTGCTAGTCCGCATGGTTAATGGATTAGGAATGATTTCTCTTTTTGCCTCGTCAACCTTGTTGAAGTTACCTTCGATTCGGAAACCTCTCATCTCCCCGGTCCAGGTTTGCACCACTGCCTCCTTCATGTAGTATGGTGACACAAAACACCCAGCATGCAACCCCATCTGTCCACATACTGCTAACACATGAGAGCAAGGAAGATGAAGAAGCCTCGGTTTGTTGCAGGTACATTCACATTTAGGCGGATATCCGTCAGTTATGAACACCTCGTGGGTTCTCAGCACGGCAGCCCCAAATCTTTCTGTCGGCAGGCCCACCTCATACCGAGCTTCTACATTACCAACTCTAACGACATTGTGCAACCGAGCCTTCTGTGTTTTCTTCTCCATGTATGTTCTTATCTTGCGACAGTAAGGTGTGTCAGGGTACCAATGGCAGTGATTCACGGCTTCGACACGTCTATCTCTAAAATAATTCATTGTTCCGTGCATAATCCCCTCGACCAGAGCTGTAAGTGGAAGACCCCGGTTCCCTCTGAGGACAAAGTTATATATCTCTGCAAGGTTCGTAGTCATGATGCCATATCTCGCTCCGTGTGCATCATGCAACAAAGACCACTTCACGGGCGGCTCTTTCTCTATCCACTCTTCGAAATTCCGGATGCGTGCTCCTTTCTTTCTCTTTGTTCCTGGTGGATCAATTCCGGGCAAATCACACAACCCTACTGGTTCAGACTCATCAGTTTGTGCCGCTTGTGCTGCCGCCACCTGAGCAGCTACTGACGTTGCCTGTGCAGCTCTTCTTTCCTTCACTTGTTTCTGCGTGAATTCAGTTAGCCTTTCCCACAAAAATTCATACTTTCTTTGCTGATTCACATTGCAGAGTCTTTTGAACAAATTCATAAGACGTTTACTCTTAAAACAAGAGTAAAAGTTAGCAGCCAGATGTCTCATACACCATCGGCTCTACACATCAGTCCACGGAGTTTCTTCGTCTTCAGCAGGGTGCTGCAGAGTCTTGATTGCCTTCAACAGACCTGCATGCCTGTCTTGAAGAATACACACGTTCGGCCTATCCTTCACAACCCCCTTTTTCAACTGCCTGAGAAAGAATAGCCAGCTTTCATAATTCTCACCCTCAACAAAGGCAAACGCAATAGGGACGATTTGTCCGTTGCCGTCCACTCCTATTGCAGTCAATATCACCCCCTTGTACTTGCCGGTGAGAAATGTGCCGTCGATGCACAAGACTGGTCGGCAGTATTTAAAAGGTTCAATGCAGATGCCGAAGGAGAAGAACAACCGGGCAAACACCACCAACGTAGGATGGTTGTTCCAATGAGAACATTGAAATTGAACCTCTGTACCAGGATTCCTCTTTTGCAGTGTGTCCACCATGGCAACAACGCTGTCATAAGCATCATAAAAACTCCCGAACCTCTCTTCTAGAGCCTTCTGCTTAGCTCTCCAAGCCTTCCCATACTTAATACTGGTTTTCCATCTACTCTTAACTGTCAACTGAATGCTTCTCGCGGTCATGTCTTTCTTCTGCACTATCTCGCTGAACAAGAGGCGTGCAATGAGAGTTGAAGACAGGTTTGGATGGTCCGTCACCGTACTAGATATCTCACAAGTGTGTGGCTGAAAATCAGACACCACCCACAGCACGTCGTACTTCGGTACGTGAGCGTGGACCCTTGCAGGACAGTCGATGTTAGTGCAGTTCATAGTCAAATATCGACTATTTGACACATCAGTACGGAAAACCCTTTGCGTTGCCAATGCCCACTCAATCACGGCTTCCCTCAGCTCCTGCTTTGTGTTATACTGGGCTCCGATTCGAATATTATTCATTCGATACTCCCATGCCGCAGAATATCCATCGTCCACAGTTGTCATGTTCGACTTGTCCATATCCCAGGAGTGAGGAATCGGCACATCTGCAACACTATCTTCTTCATCATTAGCAATATCATCCTGATTTGCGTCATCTTCATCATCCGAATCAAGATCTTCTTCAACACCATCCTCATCTTCAACCAGCATCTCTTCTTGCACAGTACCTTCGTACTCATCCGCATCAGCCTCTCCGACTGGCGGAGGTCCTTCCGAGTCAACACATAGTGCTGGCTCATACCTATCAAGAATATCCACATTTTGTGAATCAGCACCCTGACTGCTCTCTCCATGCTGAAAACCTCCGCCACCTTGTTCTACATTGTTCTGCTTCGGATAAAATATCAACAGGATTTCTGGTTGGGTACCTCGACGTTTGCATGATGCTAGCCAAGTTATCCACTGACCTGTTCGATCCAGCGGTAACAACTCCCGAAAAATATTTGTACGGGATTTCGACCATACTGACTGAATCTTAACCGTAAATATATTAGGATCATACCCAAAATTACCAGTGAAATACTCCTGCACTGCAGCTATTCTAGCTCTCTCTGGGTCTGGCAACTGCATCACCATATTATTATATTCACTAAGATCAACCCCAGTCTCTGTAACGCAGACAGTACCGGCGCCGAAATGCACAATGAAATCAATCACTTCCATTACCTAAACAATTTATTGCGTCAAATACTACATAAACAATTATTACTACCACCCTAAATATTACCAATATTACTAATACTCCTAAAATAGTAACACAAAACTGACATTCACCGATAAATATCGACCGACACAGCCACCGAAATCCACCGACAAACGCATCCATCCCATTAAATTATTTATACAACTACTATATTAACACATTCATCCCGTAAATATCCACCGACAGTATAAACGCATCCATTTAACATATATCTATACTACAACTAACGCATTGTTCGGACAATTTTTTTAATACAATTATATTAACACAATAACCAACATCCACCGATACAATATTTTACACTACAACTATCACATCCACCGACACAAATATTGTACAACTAACACATACATAATAAATAAATCCACTAAATAAGATAAACAAGATTCATCTAGTGATTACTTAGGGTTTACCCTTGACGCGTGGAAATCCCGTTTCTTCCGTTCCCGGCCTCAATCTACCGCCACCACACCTCCTCCTCCAACACGAGCTCCCACCACTGCTATCCACCATTGTTGGCCTCCATTGCTTCCAATCCTCCACCTCCTCTCCTTAAAACGAATCCACGAAAATTTACTGCATGGACAGATCCTTGATGCCCTAGTCCTCCTCTCTTGTTTTCTACCAATCTAACCTTCTCACACTAATTTTTTGGGCAAGATTTCGCAGTGTATTCGTGGGGGGAGGAAGAACAGAGCTCACAGCTCTTGGGTGCGACGGGAGGAAGAAGAAGAAGGAAGAAAGGAAGGGAGCCGGCGCGGGGCAGATATCTCGGCCCAGATTGGCACGAGCCGTGCCGATCGGCGCGAGTAACGCCGAAATGTGAGGGGCCGGCCTGCCGCATGCAGCCGTCGGCGTGGGTCCCGCCGACCAGGACTTTTCGGCACGGGCCGTGCCGATCGGCACGAGTCACGCCGACGGCGCGCTATTTTGCGAATTTCTCGATTCCGCGCGCTGGATTCCGAATTTATATTAAAAAATCGTATTATTTAAAAAAAAACTCCTTCGATCTACACCGATTGCATATGGACGCCATACAAAATGGAGATGGTGCTATGGAAGATGGACGATGGTGATGAATACGGTGCATAGCATGTTTCATTTGTGTCAGTAACGATGACGCCAACTCACATTTCTTAGTAGAATACACCATAAAAATTTTAAGGATAAATAACATGGAAAATGCACAATGAAACACCAAAAAGAATATACATGTACTCAACATATTAGCTTCACATGCAAAAGGCCGAAGAGGAGGAGGGTAGGGTGTTGGTGATTTTATTTGGGGAAGTGTTGGCATGCATGACAAGGTGAGGTGGAGCTGGAGGTGGGTGATATAACCATTTCTCGAGATTTAACGTCCACCAATGAACCAATACTTCAACATTTTCCAGGTATTTTCCAATGATATTTTTCAAAATGTCCACAAGTTGACATTTTTATTAACCTTTTTTATTTAACTGCGCCCCAAGAGGCCTCGTTCAGTCTAGAAATTGTACTTGTTAAAACATCACACTTTCAATGGAATGCACCGATGAGAATAACACTTACAATGCAACAAGCACTCAAGTGTTCAACTGAGTGACAAACCGTGTTTTATTGCATTGATGTGTAGATATATATGCATAACCATCGGCTCTAGGTTTCAATAGAGAGTAAACAAACTACCATGTACAATCACGATCAACTTTAATTGATCTGTCTCTAAGGATACTAGAATTGTTGAAAAAGTTGCTTTCAAGGTCTAGCCGCTTCGGTGAATTACTTAAGCCCTGAGACATTTTCTGTGTCATATAGCTAGAATAATGAGCTATTACGCTTTCTTCTTATACAAACACAAATATATTTGTCTTTATTTTTGGAAACCCTCGATATAAATAGTAGGGATACACACACATTGACGTCATAATACACACTATAAGTCCGAGAGGCTATCTTGATCTCCAGTTTATCTCCCTCTTCAGTAGTGGCATTCTCCGGTCTAGACCAATTATTATGCAATATACATTCTTTCACGTATCAGTGCATCATTTATTGCTTGAGTTAATCCGTAAACATCCTGCAAAAATTAGCTACAATATGATATGCCTTTTCATGCACATATAATAACCTAAACCATTGCATAGAAGTGAAATTCAGAAACTCACTTATGTGAATAATGCAACAAAAAAGTCATTGATATTAGTTTGCTTTTTTTCCCTATGAGCTTTGCATTTCAACATACACATAAATGAGTTAATGTTTTATAAACTGCTTAACATCTCAGTACATGAAAATCTAGTTAAATTATTAAATATAAATCCTATCAATAGGAACAAAGACTTTTGTCCCAAGCAAAGTTGGGGTAGGCTATACGAGGTCCAGTGGAAACCAATAGAAAACGAGAGAAAAAAGTAAACAAAGTACGAGTAAACCAAGATTTCAGCGCATGGATTGCTGACTTCCATGAGGTCATGTAGAAGAATAAATCTCTAGGTACATCTAATTTCCTAAGTCCCGCTTTACCCCCTCTTCCCATGCCAACTTTGGACACCTTTGCCTCCTAGTAATTTTCCTACCGTTTAAAGTTTCACTATCAACTGACGCTTCTGGAGGCCTCCTCTAGATATGCCCAAACCACCTTAGTCGGTGTTGTACTAGCTTCTTTATAATAGGTGTCACCCCTGCCCTATCACACATAACCTCATTTCTAATCCGCTCCTTCCTTATACGACCACACATCCACCGTAGCATGTGCATCTCCACACAACACTCATTTGTTGGATGTGTTGTCTTTTAGTGACCCAACATCCTGCTCCATATAACATTTGTGGTCTAATTAACGTCCCATAGAATTTTCTTTTTATGTTTTATGGGACTTCCTCTCGTCACTTAGGACGTCAGCTATTTGCAGCCACTTCATCCATCTTGCCTTTATAATGTGGTAAACATTATCGTCGATATCACCATTGCTCTGCAACGCATTGTTCCCAAATATCGGAGATGTCCCTCTTAGCGTCTTGGGTACTATATGTCTTTCAAAAACTAACCTCCTCGGTCTTGACCCTGCTAAGTCTAAGCCCCTTGGATTGCGACAAAGTATTTCTCCAAAGGTCGAAAATGATATTTACGCCAACCATGGTTTCATCAACTAGCACCCAGAACATCAACAAAGAGCACACACCAAGTATTATCCCTTATATATACAAGACAAAACATTTTTAATCAAACCACATTGTCGGCCCAGTGGAATCTAGGGTGTGCATGGCCCACTCTCCACGGGCCGTGCACGCGACAGCGTCTACAAAACGACTAAGGACCAAGCCAACCGCTTGGAGTGTGCCCCCCAAGGGAGAAACCCCTGCGGGGGACCTGCGGCGCTGGAGAGGCCTGAAGGGGGCTCCCCCCGAGGGCGTCCCGCCTGAGGGCTCCCTCCCCCAGCGGGGAGCCGGTTTGGCCTTATCCCCTTGAGAGCCTCAGGCCCCTGAGGGAATACTTCGCGACGAAGGTAGCGCTGTAAAGCGCACATGGGCGCTGCAGCGCGCACATGGGCTCCGCTGCGGCCGCAGAGTGACGCGCGCGACCAGCGCGCACGACAGCAGCAGCGTCACCGTTGCCGTTCCCGTGATAAAAGGGGTCAACAAAGCCGCGCCGCCAGCGCCAGGACCGCCAGGACTTTCCTCTTTGGTGATAAAGCTGATGGACGGCGCAACGCTCCAAGACGATCGTCATCGTGGGCTCCACCACGATCTCTGCTGCTCCTGCAAGCCGCTCTGCACCGCCTGCAACCTGTCGGCCACGGCGCGCTACTTTAGCACGGATGGACCGCGTCCATGGACGGACGAGGTGCGGTGGACTCCCGCTCCTCCATGCGACTGACGTGCGGGAGCCCACCAGCCCGAGGGCGGAGCCCGGGGCGCCTATAAAAGGAGCAGGAGCTCCACCGTAGAAGGGGATCGCCCAATCGCGCAATCGCACCCTAAGCGCGTAGGATAGCCAACTGCTGGGGGAGGAAGACGACCGTTGTGTCCCTCTCCAAGCACTAAACTGCCTCAAGAGAGCCTTCGGCAAGCTCATTGTCCTGTAACCTTCACAGTGCAATACAGACAAGCAGGAGTAGCGGTTTTACCTCCTCTCGAGGGCCGTGAACCTGGGTACGGGCCGGTGTCTCTCTCTGTCGTGCCGCTCCACCCCAAGCACCGCGAGCAACGTCGCGGCGTGCATCGAGGGTTGTTTGACCTCCGTGTTCAGTCCCCCTTCGAACCTCTCTTCGGGGCCGAGACTACCCCTGTTACGTGGGAGTCATTCTCCGACATTTGGCGCGCCAGGTAGGGGACTGAGGCGCGTCTTCAACCTCCGAACTCCGCGCCATGATGGATACCCGCGCGACGCGCGCCAACAGGCGCACCTCCGAGAGGGCTCACACCGAGCCTGGCACTGCCCCCACCCGCGGCCGCCGTGGTCGCCCCCGCACGACCGAGCGCGCTGGCACCGGCCCGCGCGTGGAGGAGCCAGAGAGCGAGGGGCACCGCGGCGGAGACCAGCGCGACGACGAGGACCACTCTGGGCGCCGTGAGGACGCCGAGTCCTCGCACCCGTCCCGGCGCCAGAGCGTGTCCACGCGGGAACACCAAGAGCCCGCCCCGCACACCGCGCTACTCATGGCCCAGGAGCTCCTCCGCTACCGGCCCAGTGCCGAGGCGCACGACCAGTGGCTGGACCGCCTCCACCACCTCGTCGACATCGCAACCGCGCGCCCCGCTCCGTCGCGCTCCATCGTGCCTTCCGGCCCGGCAGGGACGGCCGCGCCGGGTGCGCCACCGCCGCCGCCGGGACCGCCTCCGGCCGCGGCGCAGCGGGCTCCCTCCCACGCTTCCTCGCCGCACGACTGCCAAATCGTGCAGCGCGCCGCACCTGACGCGCGTGTGGGCATGGAGCGACGTCGCGACCTCCAGAACCGCCTCGTCGAGGAGCTCGGTCAGGCGGGGCAACAAAACCGCAGGGCCCTCCAAGGAGGAACGGCCACCTACGCCTCTGGCTGCATGGCCTTCACGCGCGCCCTGCGTCGTGTGGTCTGGCCGCAGAAGTTCAGGCCAGCGCTCCCCAAGGGTTTCGACGGGTCCACCAACCCTCTCGAGTTCTTGCAGCTCTACACCACTTCCATCCAGGCTGCAGGGGGCGACGACAAGGTCATGGCCAACTGGTTCTCCCACGCCCTCAGGGACTCCGCGCTGTCCTGGTTACTCAATCTGCCGGAGGACTCCATCGACTCCTGGGAGGAGCTCTGCAGGCAGTTCGTCGCCAACTTCAAGGGCACGTACGAGCGCGCACTCACCCACAACGACCTGCGCGCTGTGGTGCAGAAGAAGGATGAAACTCTCCGCAAGTACATCCAGCGCTTCAGCCAGGTGCGGAACAAGATTCCAAACATCCCCGACACCCAGGTGATCGCTGCCTTCCGCGAGGGCGTCACAAACCGCAGGATGCTCGAGAAGCTCGGCATCCACGACAAGCTCACCTCTGTGGTGAAGTTGTTCGATCTGGCGGACAAGTGCGCCAAGGCTGAAGAGGGACTCCTCTTCGTCAAGATGAGCGCCCGGGGGGACGACCCTGGCGAGGGGTCCAAGGGCCACAAGAAGAGGGAAGAACCCAAGCGCAAGGCCACCGCGGTCCTCGCGGCAGAGCCTGGCGCGAAGAGCTCCCGCAGGGGCTCCCCCGAGCGCGGCGGCAATGAGGTGGACCACCGCCCGTTCTGCGTCTACCACAACAGGCGCGGGCACGCCACAGACGACTGCTTTGACCTCAAGAGGCTGAGCAGGGAACGCGAGCGTGGAGAAGGCAGCGGAGGCCGCGGCAGAGGCCGCGGCTACCGCAGAGACGGCAAGGGCAGGCGTGATGGCGGCTACCAGAAGCCGTCGGGCACTCAAGCCAACGCCGCCGAGAAGAACAACAACCTCCCCGACGAGGAGGATGGAGGCTACCAGGCCCCGAGAGGCGCCATGGCCTGCATCCTCGGCGGAGCTCAGGCGCCCAAGTCGAACAATCAGTTCAAGCGGTTCGCCCGCGAACTCAACGCTGCGCTCCCGAGCACTGAGACCTCCAGACCCCTCAAGTGGTCCCAGTACACCATCGCCTTCGACGCCAAGGACCACCCCAAGTCGACCAGGACTGTTGGAACCCTCCCCCTGGTCTGCTCCCCCACCATCAACAACATCACCGTCTCCAAGACGCTCATCGACGGGGGAGCAGGCCTGAATGTCATCTCTGTCGAGACCTTCGAGACGCTTCAGGTGCCCTACGAGTGGCTTATGCCCTCCAGGCCGTTCACGGGCGTCACCAGCGGTTCTATCGAGCCTCTGGGGCAAGTCCGCCTCGCGGTCACCTTTGGCACGCAGAAGAACTATCGCACAGAGCTGATCGACTTCGATGTCGCCCACATCGGTTTGCCGTACAACGCCATCCTCGGCTACCCCGCCCTCGCGAAGTTCATGGCCGTCACGCATCACGCCTACAACATGGTCAAGATTCCCGGCAGCGCCGGCACCATCGCCATCCATGGACATGTCCTGGACGCCACGCGCGCTGTCGAGAGCGCCTACAAGGCAGCCGCCATGGCTTTCCCGGCTGACGAGGACATGGAGCCTCTCGAGAGGCCCAAGAAGAAGAAGCAGGTGTTCTCCCAGGAGCAAGCCGCCACGAAAAAGGTGCCGCTGGACACCACCAGCTCGGGGGCTGAAGGCTCGGGGGCTAGCGTCACCATAGGCGCTGCCCTGCCTCCCAAATAGGAAAGCGCGCTCGTCGCTTTCCTTCGGGCAAACTCTGACATGTTCGCGCGGACTCCGTCAGATATGTCCGGTGTACCAAGGGAGGTGATCGAGCACCACTTAGCCGTGTGCCCAGACGCACGCCCCGTCAAGCAAAAAGCACGCAAGCAAGCCCCCGAGAAGCAAGCTTTCATCGTCAAGGAAGTAGAGAAACTCAAGGCGGCGAATGTCGTCCGCGAAGTCGCGCACCCCACTTGGCTCTCCAACGGCGTGGTTGTTCCTAAGCCCGCCGGAGGAGGCCGACTCTGCATCGACTACACAGATGTCAACAAGGCCTGCCCCAAGGACCCATACCCCATGCCAAGGATAGACCAGATCGTGGACTCCACCGCGGGCTGTGACCTCCTCTGTTTTCTGGATGCCTTCTCTGGGTATCACCAGATCAAGATGGCTAAAGAGGACGAGGAGAAGACGGCATTCCTCACCCCTTGTGGTGTGTACTGCTACACATGCATGCCCTTTGGCTTGAAGAACGCCGGAGCCACCTTCCAGAGGCTCATGAGGATAGCCTTGGGGGCCCAGATGGGCAGAAATGCTGAGGCCTATGTCGACGACATCGTGGTCAAGTCTCGAGAGGGGGACACCCTCTTGAGGGATCTCGAGGAAACCTTCGCCAGCCTGAGAAAGGTGAACATCAAGCTCAACCCCGCCAAGTGCGTCTTCGGGGTGCCTTCAGGCAAGCTCCTCGGATTCCTCGTGTCCCACCGCGGCATAGAGGCAAATCCTGACAAGATCAAGGCTATAGAGCAAATGCAGCCGCCCCGCCGACTCAAGGAAATGCAGCGCTTGGCGGGCTGCATGGCCAGCCTTGGCCGTTTTATCTCCAAGTTCGGCGAGAGAGCCCTGCCATTTTTCAAGATCATGAAGAGATCAGGCACGTTCAAGTGGACCCTTGAGGCGGATAAAGCCTTCGAGGACTTAAAGAAGTATCTGGCTAGCCCTCCAGTCTTGGTGGCCCCCAGGGCAGGCGAGCACCTGAAGCTGTACCTCTCAGCCACCCCCCAGACCACAAGCGCCGTCTTGGTGGCCGAGAGGGAAGAGCCTGTCCTCCCCAAGAGGAGCACTGCAACTCCAAGCCCAGAACCCCCCGACAAAGGCCCCGTCAAGAGAGCAGCCTCCACGGACCCACTGCCAGGCCCACCGCCTCAAGCCGAGTCTGCCACTCTCACCCCTGTCGAAATGCCTCTACAGGCAGATCTCGACAGGGGCCCTGAAGAGCCTCCGCACGGGGCTGGCGCTGCGCCACCTCAAGTAACCCTCGTCGAGCACCCCGTCTACTTCGTCAGCACAGTACTGCGGGACGCTCGCGAGCGGTATCCAATGCAGCAAAAGCTCCTCGTCGCGCTCCTCATCGCCTCCAGGAAGTTGAGACACTACTTCCAGGGCCACCCCATCACGGTGGTCACTGCCTTCCCCCTGGAGCAGATCCTGCGCAACCCCAACGCCACAGATCGCGTCGCAGGATGGAACATCGAGCTGCAGCCATTTAACTTGCGCTTCGACACCACAAGGGTCATCAAAGGAAGAGCGCTGGCCGATTTCGTCGCCGAATGGACTGACCCAAGCCCCGAGGAGCCCCGAGAGGCAGAGGCTGAGCCCTCGGGAGACGCGGCGCCCAGCCACTGGACCATGCACTTCGATGGAGCCTTCGCTTGCCGCAATGGCGGAGCAGGCGTCGTCCTGACCTCGCCCAAAGGTGACAAGCTATATTACGCCGTCCAGCTGTGCTTCACTATCGACAAGATCTCCAACAACATCGCCGAGTACGAAGGCCTCCTCGCCGGCTTAAGGGCCGCCATCGCTCTAGGCGTCAAGCACCTACTCGTCAAGGGAGACTCACAGCTGCTCGTCAACTTCTCCAACAAGAGCTACTCGCCGAAAGACGACCACATGGCCGCATACCTCGAAGAGGTCCGCAAGCTCGAAAAGCACTTCAGGGGCATGGAGCTCATGCACATCCCGAGGAAAGAAAACCAAGAGGCTGACGACGTCGCCAAGCGAGCCTCGCGGCGGCAACCCCAGCAGGCCGGTGTCTTCGAAGAAAGGCTCACCAAGGCATCCATCAAGCAGCCTCGCGAGGCCACAGCCGCAAGCACAGGCGAAGCGCTCCCACCACCTCCTGAGTCTGGGGCGCCTGATTGCGGTCCCAGCACAGGGGAGCGTCTGCTGCTGACGGCAACCCACCAGGCCTCAGGCTGGATTGACGAGCTCAAGGACTACTTAGTGAAAGGAATCCTCCCTGAAGAAGATGCTGACGCGGAGCGAGTCGCTCGACAAGCAAAATCATACTGCATCCTCGAGGAGAACCTCTACCGCAAGCGCCCAAATGGTGTCGCCCTCAAATGCGTCCCTCCTGAGGAAGGCCGAGAGCTGATTAAGGACATCCACAGTGGGGAATGCGGCCACCACTCATGTGCGCGTACCCTCACAGGCAAGGTCTTCAGGAGCGGCTTCTACTGGCCTCAGGTGCTTCAAGATGCGATCGCCATTGTGCAAACCTGTGACGCCTGCCAGTTCCACGCCAAGCAAATTCATCAGCCGGCGCTGGAGCTTCAGACCATCCCGCTCTCCTGGCCGTTCGCGGTCTGGGGGCTGGACATCCTGGGTCCCTTCCCGAGGTCGCAGGGGGGCTACCGCTTCCTCTTCGTGGCCATTGACAAGTTCACCAAGTGGACCGAGGTCGAGCCGGTGCGCACCATACCAACTGGGGCTGCGGTGAAGTTCATCCGGAGTTTGGTCTGCCGCTTCGGCGTGCCCAACCGCATCATCACTGACAACGGCTCGCAATTCACCAGCGGCATCTTCCGAGCCTACTGCGACAAGCTTGGTATCAAGATCTGCTTCGCCTCGGTAGCTCACCCACGCAGCAACGGTCAAGCCGAGCGAGCAAACGCAGAAGTCCTCAAGGGCCTCAAGACCAGAAGCTTCAACATCCTTAAGGGTCACGGCAAGGGCTGGATCGACGAGCTCCCCTCAGTGCTCTGGTCCATACGCACGACCCCCTCGAGGCCTACAGGCGAGACGCCGTTCGCCCTGGTCTACGGAGCTGAGGCGGTCCTCCCCGCGGAAATCAAGCATGGATCGCCACGGGTCCTTGCCTTCAATGAGGACACCCAAGAGGGACTCCACAACGACGACCTGCTGCTTCTCGAGGGACTGCGCCGCCAGGCCGCCCTCAGGGCGGCAGGGTACCAGCAAGACCTGCGACGCTACCATAGCCGCCAAGTGCGCTCACGCACCCTTGAGGCGGGCGACCTCGTCCTCAGGCGAATCCTCTCCAGGGAAGGTCTCCACAAGCTCTCCCCGATGTGGGAAGGCCCATACAGGGTCTCCCACGTCGCCAGGCCCGGCGCAGTACGCCTCGAGACCGAGGACGGCATCCCCGTCAAGAACCCGTGGAACATCGCGCACCTGCGCAAGTTCTACCCGTGATCGCCGTCACGCCAGGCATTTTTTGTCTCTAGAGGGAAGCTCACGGCTTCACCTCCAAGCTTCTCAAAGCTTCCCCCGAGGCCCAGTCCTCCGAGCTCTCCTGCAAATGAGCCCTCGTAGGCCGCAGCGAACCTCTGCCACTAATGGGTGGTCCCCATGCCGCGACATGGAAGGAACGTTCGCTTGGCAAACCCAAGTGTAATGAACCCATTTTCGTTCCAAGTGAACTTTGCGCTCTGGCGCCATTTTCGTTCCTAAGTGAACTATGCGCTACGGCGCCGCTATGTAATATTTTGATGGTGAGTTTTATTCCAGCTTTATTTCCTTTGTTGAAAATGGGCACTTATATCTCACCACATGCGTACCTCGCGAGCGGGGGCTGAGTACGGTGCCAGTGCCTCAAATGACACACCAGCAGCACTGCAAAACCCAAGGATCCGAGCTCTGGCTAGAGGGCAGGCCCTCCCAAGCACGCCATCTCTTCAAAGGACCTTGGTACTCTCTCTCCTCGCAAGAAACGCCTGAGGGGACCTATAAGCGCGCATTAGTCCCTGATGCTATGATCTAGCGTTTCGGCTTGCCCCTCTAACATCCACAGAGAGCGAAAATCCCCACCAGGCCTGCGGAGGAGAACCCTCGGCCCCTGAAGGGGAGAATTCCGCCAGAGAAGGCCCACATCGGGCGAACGCCTCGCGAAGCTAAGTTTCTCGCCCACCTCAAGGGGATCCTCGCACTTCTCTCATAGGCACTCTGCGCCCCTCAAGTGGTTCTTCCCTTACTCTCCGTGGACTGCTTGCGCGCCAAAGGGGGGCCCTCAGCATCGCGACTTGAGGGCTCTTACCTACCCAAGCCTTAAACTCCCCCCGGCCTTGCCGAGTCATTGCTCGCGCATACCGCAGCGGCAGGAGTCATAGCGCGAGGGGTAGGGTCCAACGACGCAGAGCGAAAAAGACACGGAGATGAAGCAAAGACCCCGCGAAGGAGGCACACTTAATTGATAGCAAAATGTTTACAAAGCGAAGAAGTAAATTACGAGGAAGAAAATGAAATTCCCTAACAGGCAAACGCCCCTAAAGCGCTACAAGCGCGACGCGTTGCAGGAGGAGATTAGCTGGAGGCCTCAGCATCGTCCTGGTCGCTCTCTTCTTCCTCCTCGGGCTCGCTCCCCTCGCCACCTTCCTCCGCAGCGGCCCGCTTGAAGCGGCTGCAGAAGTCGTCCACCTGGTCGCGGACGGAGCTAGAGGCTTTCCACGCAGCCTCCCCCTCCAGCGGCTCGGTCACCGTGGCGAAGTCGAACCCGGGCTGGAGGTGGACAAGGTTGGAGAAGATGCGGTCCACCGCCACCGCCAGAAGCTGGCGGCACTCCTCCTCAACCACGTCGCGGATCTCCGCCGTGGGGCCTTCGAGCGCTGTGAAGAGCTGCTCGAAGTACAGGAGGTATGTGGCGGCGTCAGCGTGGCCCTGAGCCGGAACGCTTGGCGCCTCCGCCCCCAGCTTCGCGGCAAGCTCACGGCCCCGTCCCGTCAAGGACAGGAACATGCGCTCCCGCTGCTGCGACAGCACCTGCGCCGCCTGGATGCTCTCCGCCGCCTCCACCGCTTTCTCCACGGCAGGCCCCACCTGCCGGTTCATCTCCTCCATATCCCCCATGAGGGCAGCGAGGTCCTTGGAGATGTCCTCTCGGGCCTTCTCGGCGGCGAGGCGGCGATCGGTCTCGCGCTTCGCCTTGGCGGCGAGTTTCGCGTTCTCCTTCTCGAGCCGCTGGATCCGGGCGCCGCTCTCCCCCAGCCTCGCCTTGAAGCGATCCTCCTGCTTGGAGAATTTCTCCTTGTAGTCCTGGGAGACGGCGGCGCGGATCTTGTTCTCCTTCTCCCGGAGCTCCTTGTTGAGCTCGTCCTTCCGCTCGGCAAGCCGCACGTTGGCTCGCTCCACATTCCCCTTGTGGGCGGCGATATCGCGCTCGAGCTTGCTGAGCGCCGCGGCGACGCTGTCCTCGCGGGCTTCGAGGGCCGTGCGCTGTCCGGACAGCTCCTGCTCTCGCAGCACCAGCTGCTCGTCGCGCCGGCGAGCATCCTCCTCGCGCTCGCTCAAGGCGCGTCCGCGGGCCTCCAGGCCCGTGCGGAGCTCTTCGAGAGCGGTCCGCACAACCCCGGCATCCGCCAGGATTTTCTTCTCGAGCTCGATGAGCTCGGTGTGCTTCGCCGCCAGCGAGCGCTCCGCGGCCTCACGCTCCGCCTTGGCAGCGGCGAGGTCCTCGGCGGCAGCTCGGCGCTCAGCCCTCAGGGGCCGGAGGAGCTCTTCGGCTTCACGCAAGGCCCCCTCGCGGATCTCCTCAGCAAAGCGCGCCGCCTCCTCGCGCTCCGCCTGCAGCGCCTGATCGCTCTTGCGCCGGGCCTCTACCGCCGCGTGGAAGGCGGCCCATGCGTCGGCAAGCTCGTCCCTCTGGCGGGCGAGCGCCCGGTCCTCGGTGGCCAGGTAGGCCTCGAGCCCCTCCAGGGACTCCCGCACGAAGCGGAAGGCGACGTCGCGGCGCCCTCTACCCCAGTCGAACCGGCCCAGAGCAAGGCCCTGGGGCGGACCGCGCGACCCAGAAGGGCCCGCACCCGCGTCAGGCTCCGCGGCAGACGCCCTCGCGTGGGCCTGGGGGCTCGGAGGCAGGACCTCCTCCGTGCTCGGTCCCCGGCCCCCAGTGCTTCCCCCCTCGGGCGGCACCTCCCGGTCCGCCTCCGAGTCAGGGGCGTGAGGCCCGGCCCTCGCGGTTTCCTCCTCCCCCGCGGTGCCCGGTGGCGGCAGTGGAGTGCCCTCCCGGCGAGATTTGGGGGGACACGGCGCCGACTCGGCACCCGCAGGAGCCTCTGGCTGCGCCGGCGGGGTAGCTGCGCGGGGAGGAGTGGGCGCCCTCTCCACCTGCTCCTCCACCCGCTCTGCCTCGGGTGGCGGCGCCGATGCGTCCTCCTGAGGAACCTCCCCCCGAGGGCCTGTAGGCCTCGAGGCCTCCGACACTGCGGCCTCGCCGGCCTCGGTCCCCGGTGCGGTGTCAGGGGCGGCCCTCTTCACGTCTGCGGCCTTCCGAAGCCTGCGGCGCTTCGCAGGAGCGGGGCTGGTGGAGTAAAGGGGAGATTGGTCAAGAAACAAAAGCAAGCATGCCGGACCAGGAAAGGAAAGGGCAAAAGAACCTTACCTCGTCTTCTTGGCGCGGGTGTCCACCCACGTCATGCCTGGCGAGCGCCACGAGGGCACAGCCCGCGTCCCCGCCTCGAGGGCCTCCTCGGCTTTCCTCTTGTGGGGAGCGCCCGGGGGCTCTCCGGCGGGCCTGTCGTGGGCCGCCTTAGTCCTCGGCTCATAGCGCCCCGCCGCGGCCTCCTCGCTGTCGCCGGAGGAATGCTCGTCAGCCTCCTCCGCCGGGGGCGCAACGCCGGAAGAACTCGCCGCGCCCGCCGAGCTCCCGACGCCTGCAGAGGGCCCCGTCCTCGTCTCCGCATCGCCCTGCTCCGAGTCGGACGCGCTTGGCGACTCGGTGGTGCCCGCTGGCATGGGCTCCTCCTCCTCTTCATCCCCCGCCAGGCCTAGCGGGGTGAACGCGGGCGCCTGCGCCAGGGTGGCCCGGCGCCTGTCGGGGACCTCGAACAGAGGCCGTATCGCCACGTGGACTCTCTCGGGCACCTCCGGGTTGACGAAGAGGCCCCCCAGGATGGTCTCGACGACTGCGGGGCGATGGTCGCTCAGGTGCAGCCGCAGCGGATCCGTAGGCCCTGAGTACGCCCACATCGGCTTCTTGTGCGCCTGCAGGGGGGCGATGCGGCGCCTCACAAACTCCGCCGCCACCAGCTGGCCGGTCAGGCCGTGCTCGCGAAGCGCCTTCAAGTGGCCCACGAGGTCGGCTATTGCGTGCCCCTCCAGGGAGCGCATGCTCCAGTGAGTGTTCTTAACCGGCGCCGCCTCGGGGACCTCAAGGAGGGAGCTCTCCGAGGGAACGCGGATGAGGAACCACTTCTGCCTGAAGTCCTCCACCTTCTTCGACACCGCCGTCATGGGCTTGTCGCCGTTCCAGGCCATGGGGATATAGACATCTCCCATGCCGTCTGCGATGCGGAAGGATACGCAGCCCGTCCGCTCCTTCCTCGCAGTATTCCGCAGGGCGTAGAAGCTTCGGAAGAGAGCGATGGAGGGCTTCACCCCCAAGTACGCCTCACACAAGAAGGCGAAGATGGAGAGGATGAGGATGGCCTTGGGGTGGAGGTGCAGAAGGTGGATCTGGTAGAACTCAAGAACGGCTTCGAAGAAGGGAGAGTAGGGCGGCACCAGCCCAGCGAAGAGAGTGTGGAGGAAGATGGGATAGTAGCCGGCGGGAAAACGTCCGGTCCGCGCAGGCAGAATGGCGCTGGCGCCATGCTCGTTGTGCTTCCCGGCAACCAGGTGCTGGATCTTATCCAGCGCCGTCGCGTCAATGCGCGCCCCGACCAGAGCGGGGCCGAACTCCGCCTCTCCGTGCGCGCCATGGCGGACCGAGGCCGCCGTCTTCTTGCCCTTGGATCCTCCCATTGTCGGAGAGGGACGGGGGCTCGGAGGGCGGAAGGAGTTGGCCGGAAAGAGAAAGTTTCGCCGGAGGTGGGGGACTAAGAGGCGGAGTGCCGATGGACTAGATGGACAAGACGGGACGGGGTAATGACTGCGCCGCGGACCAGCGCGCGACTTTTAACCCCGCCCGAGCAGTTACCGAGACACGATGATGATGAGCGTGGCGGGCGTGGTGGGCCCCCCCCACTACGCACGTTTCCGCCGGAGTAACCGAGACGCCGCGAGTCGACCTCTAGGTGACGCGTGTCCCACGACGCTTCGCCTGCTGTTTTGGGCCCACGACGCTTCGCCTAGCCCCGATGGGCCTCGGCGCGCCCATCATGGGCCCGGGGGCTACTGTCGGCCCAGTGGAATCTAGGGTGTGCATGGCCCACTCTCCACGGGCCGTGCACGCGACAGCGTCTACAAAACGACTAAGGACCAAGCCAACCGCTTGGAGTGTGCCCCCCAAGGGAGAAACCCCTGCGGGGGACCTGCGGCGCTGGAGAGGCCTGAAGGGGGCTCCCCCCGAGGGCGTCCCGCCTGAGGGCTCCCTCCCCCAGCGGGGAGCCGGTTTGGCCTTATCCCCTTGAGAGCCTCAGGCCCCTGAGGGAATACTTCGCGACGAAGGTAGCGCTGTAAAGCGCACATGGGCGCTGCAGCGCGCACATGGGCTCCGCTGCGGCCGCAGAGTGACGCGCGCGACCAGCGCGCACGACAGCAGCAGCGTCACCGTTGCCGTTCCCGTGATAAAAGGGGTCAACAAAGCCGCGCCGCCAGCGCCAGGACCGCCAGGACTTTCCTCTTTGGTGATAAAGCTGATGGACGGCGCAACGCTCCAAGACGATCGTCATCGTGGGCTCCACCACGATCTCTGCTGCTCCTGCAAGCCGCTCTGCACCGCCTGCAACCTGTCGGCCACGGCGCGCTACTTTAGCACGGATGGACCGCGTCCATGGACGGACGAGGTGCGGTGGACTCCCGCTCCTCCATGCGACTGACGTGCGGGAGCCCACCAGCCCGAGGGCGGAGCCCGGGGCGCCTATAAAAGGAGCAGGAGCTCCACCGTAGAAGGGGATCGCCCAATCGCGCAATCGCACCCTAAGCGCGTAGGATAGCCAACTGCTGGGGGAGGAAGACGACCGTTGTGTCCCTCTCCAAGCACTAAACTGCCTCAAGAGAGCCTTCGGCAAGCTCATTGTCCTGTAACCTTCACAGTGCAATACAGACAAGCAGGAGTAGCGGTTTTACCTCCTCTCGAGGGCCGTGAACCTGGGTACGGGCCGGTGTCTCTCTCTGTCGTGCCGCTCCACCCCAAGCACCGCGAGCAACGTCGCGGCGTGCATCGAGGGTTGTTTGACCTCCGTGTTCAGTCCCCCTTCGAACCTCTCTTCGGGGCCGAGACTACCCCTGTTACGTGGGAGTCATTCTCCGACACACATGAACTAAATATCTATATAAACTTATTTTAGAAAATAATGTGTTGTCATGAGTGGGAATTTATTACTTATTTGTGGGCTTCACCTTTGTTTCCATCATTATAAGTAGGAACACTTAATTCTAGCAATATTGCCTTACATTAAACATGGGTAGCATTTAGAAAAGTTTACCTGTTGGGACCAACCATCAACATGAAATATGCTCAAACAAAAGCCATCCGTTGTGGTGAAAATATGGGCTTCACGAATGTGAAGTGCAACCCGATTCATCACTGCAGATAACTGCACAAAGAATAATATCATATTAATCCACTCATAATATTTGAGTGGACACCACTTTAAGGGAAATAAACCGTTTCCACTTTCTACCCTGTTGTTGTCACGCGGGAATAGCTCAGAAACTACCAGATTAACTTTCTCTTTCATCATAGTGTACTATATTTTCAGTCATACTTTCATCTTAATGGATCCAGTGAGCCTGAAATTTTGATTTATTTTGTAAATTTCAAAAAATTCTGATTTTTCCCGTGGATAAGCACAATTGTGATCACATATCAACATTTCTTTGTTCAATAATATATTCGACTTTATAGTATGCAAAAGGCAGAAAAAACTCAATATTGCTTCTTGCATGTTTGTGTACATAATAGATGAAAAGGATTATTGATGAAACCTAATTAGTATATGTGCATACAATATGTACCGAGTAGGACTATCTAGAAACCCTTAACAAATTTCTGAATAACCTTATTCAGAAGCCATGTCTCACGCTCACGCTCACCCACACCGGACCGACTGATCCTATCCTATTAAACCAGTCAACCCCTACGTGAAAACACTGCTCTGAAAATAAAAACTGCACCTTACCCACCTTCTTCCTGTCGACAGGTATATGTAGTGATAACACACCTTACATGACACGATGATACCATTTATCAAAGTTAAAACTTCCAAGAAGCTTAAAAAAATTCTTCGTGAATATTCACAACGTGTGTTTACAATCCCTAGAATCGCAGAACCAAATTTGAAACAAGCTGAGAAATAAAAAGAAAAATTAAACATGAAGTGTCACAAAAAGAACAAATGAAAAAAATACACTATTCACGTGTATTTTATTTCTCCACGTATAGAATTTGGTTCCAAAAATTCGAAGAATGTAACACATATCTTGTGAACACCCAAAAAACTGTTTCAGATTTTTGACATATGTAAATTTTAATTGCGAGGATTAGTATCATGCTATCATATGAGATGTTATACCACTATATATTTTCCCATCTCAAAGGTTCACTTCTGGTAACATAAGCTTGTACCGTTGAGGAACCTCACCTTTTCCGCGAATTTCGATTTAGGCGGCTCGCTTGCTCTCAAAGTTCATATTTTTTATATGTATATATAAGTGGCAAGATAATAAAAAATCTAACAATATGCAGGTCACAATTTATTGTTGTAGAATTCACTTTAATTCGTCAAAAATTTCAATTCATCCAAAACAGTAGTTAACCTTTTCTCTCCTGGGAGTTCACTCATTGTATTGGAAGTATACCTTCTCATTTCAAAGTTTACTTCGTCCAGCTTATAAGTTCATTTTATTGAATCTGACGGGTAGTTTTTTCAAAAATATATTTTATTTGAGAAATTGATGATATAAAATACTACATTATACATTGTCGGGACTTCAGGAAATTCAACTGTTTTGTTCGAAAAATCCGTTCTTTTTTATCAAAAAAGTTCGTTTTATGTGCAAGAAAAATCATATTCAAAGAATCATTCACTCATTGAACTACATAAGTTTGTATGCAACCTTAATGCCTACTCTTATAACAACCTCGAAAATAGGGAAGTTTAAAAAAATGATTTGTGTTCTCTTAAACCGTGAATATTTTGAAAAATGTTCTATCTCAAAAAAGGTTTGACAATCAACATCTCTTCAATGATACATCATTGTTATTTAAATATATGGTTGTAAATTAATCCCCAAACCAGTACGACAAATATTGAAAATTCAAAAAAAAAAAAATTAGTACATGTAAAACTAATCCTAAACACTATGGAATTTGAGAAAATGTGTTGTGGATATTCATATTCTGTAGCTTTGCAATCATATATCATTTGCATCGGTAAATGGTCTGGAAGTTATGACAAGAAAATAAGTACGCGGTAGAGAACTACTATACCGCCTACTATACCGCAACTGGAAGTTCACTAGCATGCGGGAAGTTCAGAGCCATAGTAGAGGAAGTTTAGAAGTTCTATTTTTTGGGGACGAAAATCCTACACATTGTAATCATCTCTATGATTTTTGATAGTCCCAATCGACCGTTGGCGCATGTAATTTTCGTTAATATGAGTCTAATTTCACTCCCACATGCTAGCATGCCCACCCGGACATCGTAGTTGTGCCAATTTTAACCATTGCCATGTCATTAGGCGTTTTTATTTTATAATATTTTTGAATTAATCCTTAACCATTTGAACTGGGGAAATGTTATATAGGAAAACATTACGCGTAATCAATATCTTTTCTATGACATATCACGTTCCGATAAGTGGTTCAAATAACGTTTAAAAGACAGTAGTTAAAACCAAGAAGTTTGGAAAACAAAACTATGTATAGAAACACCTCTTAAACCGCAAGAAATTTCAAATAAATGGCCAATACAAAAGGTGGCACAGTCAACAACGTTCCAATTGCACATCATTTGCATGAATCTGACAAGTGGTTTAAAAATGGCGCACAAAAAAGTACGAAAGCGGTGACGTTTGTGAATATAGTGTTACACATGTTTAAAATTATTTTTAAACACTACATAATTTGGAAGAAAAAATCTGTACAAAGTTGCGTAATTTGCTTGGTTATCTCGATAATCGGTTCAAAAATCACGATAAACATACAGTACACAAAAACAGCGAGTTTCGGTGGTCTGTCAAGAAGTTCATATTCACAGGAAGAGGAACTTCTACGTTGCATAGCGCGAAGTTCGGAAAGGTTTCTGAATAGCTGGTGTATATTGTTTTTTTGTGAGGCCTGAGAATAAAGTTTTTTCTACGAAGTGAGCCTAGCTCAACTGGTTTGGTTTCTTGTGGTGGAACCAGCCCACCCAGGTTCAAGTCTCAGACTTGGCATGGGTGCTCGCATTTTCCTGGATTTTCCAGGATTTAACCGGCGCTATGATTTCAGTGGTAGGTGACGTGCCCGTCAACAGTGAGGCGCCCATGGTGACTTCGTCAACCTCAAGATTTGCCGGACCAGTCTCTCGGAGGTGCTCATAGGGGTAGGGTGTGCGTGTGTGTGGTCATAGGGGTGTCTGTACGTGCGTGTTTGTGAGCGTCTGCGTCTGTACTGTGTTTCTCAAAAAAAAAATCTTCTATTTCAAATGACAATCTCCATGGATTTCGTGATCTACTTTGATTATTTGTAAAGTTTACACCTTATATTTAAAACTCCCCCTTGCAAGAAAACAGTAATTGAGATAATAAAATGATCACCTGGCTAAGGAGCCCTGGTTTGTCGCGAGAAGCAAAAATAATCTCATGGATCAGCATTTCCTCTTCTCTGTGCGGGCAGGAAGTTTAAGGTTTGAGAGAGAATCCATGAATCGTTGGTCTAGCATATGGAGTAGCTAGGTAGTGTAACACGTAACGTAGGTTCGTACCTGATCAGGTCCGGCAGCGTGGGCTGCGCCTCGGTTCGACGACCGAAGCCGAAGCTGTCGTCGTCGACGACGTTCTGGCGCGGGACGCGGTCTATGAACCGTGCGTTGACGGCGATGCGCTTGTTTGCGTCGGCGCCGGCGAGAACCCGCCGGTCGAGCAGCACGTCCTCCGGCTTAGGCCACATGTAGCGGGTGTGCAAGTAGCTCCGGGGCAGGCGATCGAAGTGGCGGCGGAAGGCGGAGAGCTCCTCACGCAGTTTGCCCATCTCCACCAGCCCGTGGTGCCATGCCCGTATAGCCTCCGCATCCGCCTCCTCCATCACGGCCGGCCGGCGGCGGCGAAGAGATATCAACTGATCGCGCGATCTTGGGTACGGCCGGCCGGCGGTGGCGAAGATATGTATGGATATGTCGACTGATCAGGTGGTCATGATCGAGCTGGTTATAGCTAGGTTGGTACTTACTGGACCAATAAATCAAGGGATCAATGAGATTCCCTGTCGCAGCCATTTACTAGAAAATGCGAGGTCGGCGTACGACGCATCCATCGACTGATGGTAATAACAATGCACACTCCATAGATTCATTCGAGGCGTCTATAAAAGGCCACGGAAATTGAATCTTAATTCCGTCACTTAAAATATTTGCTCCCGATAGATTCCATCTTGTTAGTCATATACTGACAAATGCTCGATCTTTCCAAACGATGGTACCCATGCACTCACTACGGGAATCACTGAGAACACCGACGGCCATATGTCGAGGCCGTCGGCGTAGCGCATGTATGCCTACGGTAAAAAAAAAACCGTCGGCATAGTTTTCAGGTTCTGTCAGAGCTAGGCCGACGGCAATGCCGTCGACTTAGGCATAGATCTTATTTTTCATTTTCTTCCAAATGACCGATCTATAGTCATTATCATATCATATTTTGTGATAAAATATCCATATTTGGTACATATGTGTGTCATGTTATGGAAAACAACGTCGTCGAAGCGATTTTCAAAATTATTTTTAAAAATATCATTTTCCATTTTTTAAGTGCTAAAAATGACATTTTTGTGAAGCAAGTACATAAAATATGGTCCAAAATGACACCCATTTAATTTTCACAAAGAGTAGTACATATTTGATGGATAATCCCTAAATATGACCAATTTTCTTGCTTTCTATCTAAATTCGCCTCTTTAATTGACTTTATGTCAATTTTCCGAAAGTAATTCAAATTTGAACTACAACTGTGTGATAGTTTGCTCTGAAATTCTTACAAAAATATTTTTAAGGTACACAAGTAGTGGTTACAACATAGAACCGTCGATAGTTTTGGAAAACTCGACCACTTTTGATGAATAGCCATTCTCTCCATTTTGACCGTTTTTTGAAAGAAATGAAAAAATATGAAAAAGTACTCAAAAAAAGAAACCCTTTGGCATTGAGTCCTTTTATGTGTACTAGTTTCTAGGAAAAATGAATAACTTGAGTTTTGGCAAACTTTTCAAAACAATACTTCACAAAAAATGTCAATCATCTACAAACATGCATAAGTTTCAAGCCAAATGACCAATGTATGGCCATTATCGTGTCATAGTTTGTGATAAAGTGCCCATATTCAGCACATATGTGTGCCATGGTATTGGAAACAACGTCGCCGAAGAGATTTTCAAAATTATTTTTAGAAATATCATTTTCCATTTTTTAAGTGATAAAAATGACTTTTTTTGTGAAGCAAGTACATAAAATATGGTCCAAAATGACGCTCATTTAATTTTCACAAAGAGTAGTACATATTTGATGGATAATCCCTAAATATGAGGAATTTCCTTGCTTTCTATCTAAATTCGCCTCTTTAATTGACTTTATGCTGATTTATGTTAGTTCTTGTTTGTTTTAAAAGACATTATTCATTATGCAAATGATGACATGGATGTCATATTTGGTTGTCATATTTGGATTCCTCTCATTTTTATGATCGATATAGACATTTTATTTAGTAAATTCCGATATGCAAATATGAAGATATGAATTATTTCTTATTAAATGAAAAAGACAAAACTAAAGTAAAATAATTAATTATTATTATTATTATTATTCAAGTATTATTAAACATAGTTATTTTGTTTATTCAAATCTTATTTTTGAAATTTTAAAGATTAAAAAGTGTAATATCATGAATGAGGGTTAATATGATTGATATCATACTAATAGCAACAAGGTATGACATCTCAATTGTAATCTCATTAGAATAGAACTCAATAGTTAAGCGTGTTTGGCCTGGAGCAATCTGAGGATGGGTGACCGTCTAGAAAGTTTGACTAATGATAGATAGTTTGACCTTAGCTTAAGTGTGTGATATGAGATTAATTATATGACTAAATCGGTATTGAAATAATAATAAAAAAAGGTTAAAAAAAACTAGAAAAAAATAAAAAAAAAGTTTGTTTTGCAAAATTGTTTTCGAAAATTATTTGGTAGAGCTATGCCGACGGAGCTAGGCCGACGGCAATGCCGTCGGCGTAGCTACTAGCCCGACGGCAAAAACTACGCCGACAGCAATGGCGCTACGCCGATGGATTATACGCCGACCAGGCGAGGCCGACGGTGGCCGTCGGCGTAGTGATATGCCGAAGGCAATGGAGCTGAGGCCGACGGAAAATGCCGTCGGCGTTCTCAGTGATTCCCGTAGTGACTGATATTTTGTGTTCATTTATTTGAAACGAAGGCAAAAGGTTTGTCTTATTCATTAATTCAGAAGAACGTCCCGATTTATTAATGGAAGAAACCGGACGAAAATCATAAAACAAACACCCCGGGACGGAGCCCGCACAACCTCGAAAAATATTGCGTAAAATGTTTGTATTAATTTCCATGGGTTTTTTTGTAAGTTGTGTGTATATTTGATTTGATATACATGAACAATTTTTACGAGCGTTATGAACAATATCAGAAAATTTGATTATTTTAGTTGTAAAATGTAAAGGAGAGTTATATGCAGTTTGTGTCGGTGAAGTTCTCCTTGCATCATGATGAGAAATCTATCAGCGACTTGTTTCTCTAGTGTGGAATAGGCTCAACTAATTGCTTTCGTGAAAGGACTTAAGCTGTTGGTTCTTTGCCAATTGTCTACGAAGGGAAATGTTTTGTAGCACTAATTTGTGATTTTTATACTTCCAGTTTTCTTGAAACACGGGTGATTAGTAGGCGTTGTTAATCACATAGTCGCAATGAAGAATAGTAGGGGGTGTAAGGCAGCCTTGAAATTATCACCGTACACCAAAATATTGACACCTGGATGTTTTTAATAGGTTCACTCGCCTCGACGGAGCATGACCTTGTCCCATGTCAGGAAGGTGTCGAGGGAGGCTCATTCGAAGGCTCTATTTGTGAGTCTCTTTGAGTCCAACTCTAAACTTCTAAGTATATATGTGTTGATTGATTCGTATGTGACTCCCCGCAATCACCCCTGGAGTTCTCCAAACAAACCTTGGAGTTGGTGGTGCTTTTCCTTGCTTTGATTCAAGTGAGATTGATTGTAGTACATTTCCATGGGCTTGATAACAAACCAAGTCTACCATGATTGGTAGGTGGGAGGGTACATCGATAAATTTTAGTTCACCTAGTTTGTGGTCGACAAAGAAGTATGAGAAGTCCATAGTTCATGAAAAAAACTCCCTTTCTGATTGGTTACCGGTGGAGGGAGAAACACTATTTGGTTTTGCCTATAAGGCTTTGCAGCCTATTACAACGTGTTCGAGTGAACAATAAGAGAAATGCTCCGGTGCTTTCCGAAAAAACATGTTGCACGAATTTTAAAGCAAATCGATGGCTACGATTAGGGATGGAGATTAAGGATGTTAATCCCACATAGTTAGTACTCCTCTTAGATCACTTGGTGAACCTAATCATAGCCGTCGATGCGCTTTAAAATTCATGCAACTTATTTTTCCGGAAAGCACCGGAGCACTTCTCGAACAATAATTATAGAGATGAACAAAAGGAGATATAAACCCAAAAAACACAACAACACTTACATCAAGGGACAAACGAGGAGGTCGCCTCAAGAAATCTCAGAGATAGTAGACCCACAAGAAGAGCCACCACTAGCTAGAAAACCTGACATGACACAAGCACAAGAATAAAACTAAGAAACATGGCATGATAGTGTGAAACATAAACCCAAAAAAGAGAGCACCTCCGACATAATCGAAAGGCGTGGTAAGCCGAGTCTAAATCAACAAATGTATCGTCAACATAGTCAAAGGAGACGCACATCCATGACCCTACTACGCCACAACACTACCTATGTAAGGGGTGAAATCGAAAGTTCTGGCACAAGCACAACCGAGATGAGCCAAAACACCCGCACGCCAAGGACATAGTCGAAGGGCATGGCGACGTCGAGACATATCATGGGGGAGCGTTCTAGTGTTGCCGCCGAATGAGATTTGCCGACTTTGTAGTGACTTTGAGTCCCTGACACATGGACCCTACACATGGTGGGCTCCACATGTCAGTTACTCAAAGGCAGAAGACTTTGTCGCCCATAGAGTCGGTCAGTCCGTGCCATGTTGCCACGAGTTGCGACATGAGAGTGAACTCATGTCCCGTCCACCGACTTTATCACCACCGAACCTTCTTTTTCCTCCTTAAAGGTGAGCTTCTTCCATCCTCGGACTCTCTCTTGCTCAGTTCTTTGTTTCTCCTTGATCTCTCTTTGACTTTGTCTTTTATTTTGTTTTAGTATCCCCATCCGTTTTGCATTGACGTTTTGCTATATACTACGTGAAATTAAGTGGGACCGTGATAGAATTAATTAAGCATTCTTGCAAATATACAAAAAGGGAGAAATAGAGAGTAATAGGGTTTCTCATAGACTTAAGCATTCCACTCTTTGGTGGCTAAACTCAATTAGGTAATTTTAAGTTACTTAGGACTATAGTGTTTATTTAATAGGAAACACACGTTGAAATCATATTGTTTTATTAGAGTAATAGATTGTACTACAACCACGACTGCTAGGTAGCGTTAGTGTGTGACGGCTTTAGCTCTCTCCGATATGCATCCACCACTTTTCTTTATGTCTCTCTCTTCTACATGCAAGCAACCAAGCATGCTCATACATGTTAGCGAAGTGTCGGGGGTTGAATTAGAGAGTGCTTTGTATCAGACCACACTCTTTATCTTTCTCGTGCATCTTGATATGCCTATTAAGGTCTTCGGTTCCTGACGTGAACTTCCCGATGAGAGACACCTTTTTTCAGTACCACCATACACTTCTTCACACCACCCGAGTGCACCACTTCTAACTCAAAGTCGTTTCGCCCTTTTGAAGTTGCGCGACGTTTATTTTATCGGGGATGGAGGAAGTGGATGCACTCCGGTGGAATGAGAAAAGGGAGGCACGTTTCGACTGAGGGGGAGGGCACCGGGGGGGGGGGGGGGGGGGGGGTGGGTTGTGGTTTTTGTTGTAGCCGATTTAGTTTCCCGCCATCTAAGATTTGGATCAATTGGATAAACTCCGTCGTCACGATTGGAAAAGTGATGGAACTCATCGGGATCAGGGCCTCATGTGCCAAGCAGCCGTGCTCCGTACTCGACCACATTTTTTTGAGAGGATGGTCGGGCACATCGGCTTATATTGTGCCGCGCCTGGGCTGACCCGCGGTCTTCAGGGAAAGCCCTGCCCATCACGGCCCTTGGGTTGGCCCAGCCCGATTCGGTGTCGGGCCGTGCTTACGGGCTGGGCTTTTCTCTCGTGCTGTCGTGCAAGAGCACTCTAGCCGAACGCCATTCCCGAGTTTCCACCACCCGCGCCTCATCCAGAGCAAAATGGGATGACACGTGCTCACACGGTCTCCCTCTGAGCCGAGACGACGCGGCCATGGCGCTCGCCCTCCTCTCACCACTCGCGCTGCGTCCCCTCACTCCTCCGCCACTCGCCTCCAACACCGGCCTCTCCTTCCTCTTCCTTCCCGCCTCCCGCTGGCCCTCCTCCTCGCTGAGGGCCACCAGCTCCGCGGCCGCCGGCGATGTCTCGGACCCGTCCGAACCACCAGCCGAAAGCAGATCGCTCGACGCAGAACTCCTCAGGAGGATCTCCAGCGCGGCGGACGCAGACCAGGCGCTAGACATTGTCGCGGAGTCGTCCCTGTCCCTGGGAGGGGCGGGCTCCGGCTCCAAGTCCTCCCTGGACGCGTCCGACTGCAACGCGATAGTCGCGGCGGCGCTCGACCGGGGGAACCTAGACCTCGCGCTCTCGGTCTTCCACGCCATGCGGTCCGGCTTGGCGCGAGGTGAGTCCCGTCCGACCGCTTGCCTCGATCTTCCCCGATATATACGTATCGGCAATGGATGGAATCAAATCAATCCGAGTGTTTTGCTCGAGTCGAGTGCTGAGTGAGTCTGGTGTCGTGTGAGCTGCAGTAGGGAGCTGGAGCTGGGCGAGGCCGGACGTGCGGACCTACGCGTTGCTAGTCCAGCGGCTGGCGGCGGCCCTGCGTGTTTCTGACGCTATCAGGATACTCGACTACGTGTCCCGTGCCGGTGTATCTTCTGCAGAGGAGGTGAGATTGTGTATTTATAGTTTTTTGATAATTCTAGTGCGTCTTACTTTAGGAATTGGATTATCCTGTATTAACTGGACACCTTCGTGCATCGAAATATCTTGTATAGTACACAAATTAAACTTGTGTAAGCTTAAGTGTGTTACAATCATACATTTTACTTGCTGCAGGTCCCATTTGGGGTAACCGTTTGCTGTCCAACCTGCATGGTGGCAATTGCTGTTGCGCAGCCTCAGCATGGAACTCAGGTTTGATGCCGTAAAACTATCTTGCTTTACATCTCGTCGACTTGCTGAATTCTACTCGCTAGCTTGCATGGCGCGATCTTCTGAACAAATATGCAGAGCTGGATACGTCATGAGATGTAAGAGCCATATAGGTGACTTGGAAGAATAAGATGGAAAACAACGGCGACTGTTAGCTGTTATATATTATTAGCACATAAACCAACATGTCGTAGCGATAATTAGGTAGGGACACAAAACAAGGGTTCTGGGAATACAAGTGCTTGTGGATCCATATGCAAATTGCCATTCTTATAGGTCAGTCTTGTTTTGTAATTCTGTCAGATTTTGTTGTGGTCATAGATCCACGACGGGATAACTACCCTGCAGAAGATGGTCAGATGGCGTGCCTGCACGGGATTGGGTAGACATAGGTTGGGAAGATAGATTAACTAGGCAGAGATTAGATTAAATCTTTTTGCTTGACTAGATAACTTACATGACCAACACATATATAATACCTCCTAACTTGATACCCAAGGCATTACACTTTCCTAATCCTCAATGTTCCGAATTAACCTTTCCTAATCCTATCTCTAACTCATATATCCTAATTTAAGTCATCCCCTTCACGAACTCTTCCCTAGCCAACTCACAACAGGTTTAGCGACAATGGATAACCTTAGTAAAGAGTTCAATATCCCGACGCAGATCAAATTCAGTTTGATGATCATTGTGAAATAGAGGTAAAAAATAAAAAACGTGGTCAACGGGGGAATGATCCCTCCCTTGACTTTACGTTGTTAGGTAGGTGAGATGCCCGGTTTATTAGAGTATGCCTCGGCGCAGCTGAGACTCGAACCCGGGCCGGCTAGGCGCGCACTCGCAGCCTCTGCCACTGAGCTAGCACTCAGTTCTCATGTTCCACACTCAGTAAAAAAATATGTTACTGCTTTTATGTATAGTCACGTTGAGAGATGACACCATGAAAGAAAAACGTTCATTATTTCTTATCTGGATGCTTTAGAATGCAAATTTGGTTTATTTGGATGCTCTTCAGGTGGTTTCATGTTCGAAGTGCCGATACCAATATGAACTATTTTCCGGAGACATAACAAGCATCGAGTCTGAAGAAGTGAGGTTAGTGAGTGTGGGACATGTTTCATTCTTTGAGCTATCTCTTGGAATTTCTGTTGATTATTATACTTTCTTTTAATTTAGCTATGATTATGATCACTGTTTTCTAGGAGTAACTAATAAGTACCTTTGACAGCAAAAAATCTAATAAAACAGGTGTCGTTTTCGGTAGCTGGAAAGGCTAGGTCTAACTTCTGTCAGAACTTTAGAAATACCTGATATGTTGATTAGGATTGGTATCATATCATGGTGAGTGATGAAAATGTTAGGTTAACCAGTTTGATCCATTTATGGTCTAAGTGATGCATTTTCATGTTTTGAGGATGATACGATGGGTGACTATATTGCTCCCACAAATGTCCGCTTCCAGGATGCCAAAAAATTTAGACACTGAAATGAAATGTTCAATATCAAGTTAGCAACAGTTTGTTCCTAAATGTAACTCTATAACAGGGGATCACTTTTGGGCCTTCCAATAATGATTTCATCATTTGTGTACTCTGTATTCAGCAATTGCGTTAATTAATTGTTACCTCACAATACAAGTTTTAGTGCCTCGTTTCATTTTTCCATTTGTACTATACATGATGTTGCTTCTAATACTACTTTTCTAAGGATTTCCTCCTGCCGAACACAGCATGGACATTTCAGCTTTCAAGAAGGCCTTGCAATTTTTAAATCTGATAAAAGATGATCTTCCAGCTGCTGTTCACTCTATTGTGGTAGCTTTTCTTTTCGAAAATGCATAGTAGAACTTACTTTTTCTACTATCTTTATGTATAGTAGGCTTCCTTTGATTATTCATATAGTCATATGTTTATGTGTCATTTGTTTTGTAGATCCGCACACCCTCAGGAACAGCCCGTACGCATAGATTTGCTACCAAAAGTGTGGAACTGCCTGCTCAAGGAGGAGAAAGGGTGACCATTTCCTTGGCTGCCCCAACTAATGTTTATCGTGAAATGGGTCCCCTCAAGATTGCGGCACGCTCAAAAGGGTTTAGTCCAGGAGAACCCATGAGCCTCACTAACCACGTCAGTGGACAGGTCTCAAAGTTGCTAAGGGCGCCATCGAAGAATGTGGGAACATTTGTTCTTACTCCGTATCTATTTGTCGGTGCTCTTGCTTTGCTTGCTTCTGGAGATGCTGTTTCTGCATTCATTGATCCAAGTCTCCCTAGACTAATTACAGCAACTGCAATTGCATCAGCTGCTGTGGGAACAACTCTAAATCAAGTGATCCTGCCAGAGACTCGAAAGGTATATGTGATTCCATGTAGCATAAACATCTTGGGAGTTTTTTCATTAAGGAAATGAAATGAAGTGCAAACACTGTGAGCAGGTAGGTAAAGCGCTAGACTCATGTATAAGCAATAAATATGTTACTTATTGATATTAGCCTGTTCCATCTTGCTTTGGTGTTGTATTGTCCTACCCAATCTTGCCATTACTTATTGGCTCCAACCTCCAAGCATTACTGTTGGACCCATTCTAAGTCTTGTTCCACTATATTTTCAAACATTTTATCCCAAAGTTTCAACCACACTATCAACTTGGAAGTCTCTTCTGGTGATTAACATGAACATACTGTCTCATAGTCTTAAGTTAGAAAATATGAAGTGTATTATCTGTTCTGCGTGATTCTTAAGCCTTCTGTTTATCCAGCTTCCCCAAAAGGCGGTAGACATAGTCGCTGTACGGCAGAAACTCTTGTCTCAGTATGACATGCTTCAGAGTCGTCTAAAGGATCTGAAACAGCTTGCTGAAAAAGAGGTTTGTTTCTTTAATCTCTGTAACCAGTAAAGTTTCTGCTAAACATAAACTTTGGAAAGCATAGTGTTCAGAGTTATTTCATCGAAGGTGTGGATGCTTGCAAGAATGTGTCAGTTGGAGAACAAGATATTAGCAGTAGGCGAACCATCATATCGGTAATATTTACAAAAGTTTCATTGTTCTAACATGCTCTTATACCATACTAGTTTAATTTACTTAATTAAAAACACTCTTTTATCAGAATATTTTCCTGTTTTACTACAGTATTTTACTATGAGAATTAAGAGTTTTACAAACTAATTTCAGTGCTCGACGTGGTAGACTAAAGAAGGTACGAAAGAGCTTGGAAAGTACGCTGTTGTCAAAGATTGAGCTGATGGAAAGTTATGCAAAAGTAATACAAGAAACTCTGATTCCAGTTATAAAAGTAATAAATCTGCATAAATTTCCAAATTTATCTAGCAAAAATAAAATGTTAAATATGCTATTGCAGTTATGTTCTATGATTGAAATTGAAGTTGAGATGGACTCTGATGTTCTTGTTGCTGAAGCAGCTACTGGTGCAGTAAGTAGTTTAATCCTTCCTATCAATTCATACAATATGTACCTAAAGTACCATTGCTTTTGTGTTCTTACTTATTGCCGACAGGTACTAATAATCAGTGTTATGGTTTCAGGAAAGAATATCAGAACAAATACAACAATTAATGGAAATTGATAGTCTTGAAGAGGTAAGAATACTTCTGCCCAAAATTAATATTGAGCATAACATTCTTAAAAAAGAACTAACATCTGCTTCTGAAACCATTTTAGCAATGGCGTATACAAGCTGAGGCTAATGATGAAGCAGAAAGGCTTCTTGGCTCAGATTCTTCGGAAGCATTGTCTGCTGAGCATGTATAATGAGATATGGTAATCTGCAAGACCATTTGTTTATTTGTGACATATCTCAGTCCAATGTACATGTTTTATTTCCAAACTAAGAAACAGTGCTGGGGCTCGGCATAGTGACTTGTGAAGAAGATAGTTCTGACGTAGAAGACAAACATGATCAAATTGAATACTGTGAACAGAGAGACATGTTTTTTTCTCTCAACCAAGCACGATTTGCAGACACTTGACAGTACAGACCAAGACAAACTTATACTAGATGGAAATACATTGAAGATGCTTGAACAGAGAGAAAGAATGTCAAACCTCTGAAGAGCCATGAGACGATCGAGGCAGCTCAAGGACTCCGGTGCAGGGTTTGCTAGTTGATCTGCAGGCCTGCAGCATGTTTCCTAGATATAGAAAAGAAAAAGTTATGCTAGCATGTAAATGGCTCCATGTAACCTTTAACACCATTATGTTGGATGTTGGGACTGTAACTGTACGTAAGTTCACAAACTGAATTGCGACATATTTTCTCCTGCCTGGATGATCGGAAATCCTGGAGATTGATTTGAAAAGAAGTGTGCCCGACAAAGAACAGTTGAACAATGACTTATTACCAAAGCTCTGTTTTGCCTGGAATAAAATGATCAGTAAAAAAGGTTTATTTTTCATATCATCTGATAGTTATGCTGATTGTTCATATTGTACAGTTCGCTTCAATTCAAAGTGTGCCAAGACCCAAACTACCAAACCGTCAAGATTAGTTTTGGCAAAGTGAGGCTGCGAACCAAACTGCCCCTCAATTTCAACTCCCTTATCCTTGCCAAGCCTTGTGGTTTTGTCGGTTCACTTTTGCTAGCAAATTTTACAGGCTGGTTATTTGGTCTTGATGCATAACAAAGAAAAAGTTAGTAAGTGTTTACTCTAATCTTATCTAGTTATAGGACATTAGTACGAATGGGTGTTCAGGAAAAGAACACTCAGTGGTAATTGAACTGTGGGTATGATAAAAGAAAAACCCTCTCCGGATCTAGAACTTGCAATTAAGTCGAACACTAACCAAGAAAAAAAAGGCATCCATCGGAGCGACGAGCGGTGGTAAACATAAAGCAAAACGAGACAAGAGAATGAGATCGAGAGATGCTAAAGTGATCATCATGCATTGACGTAATATTTCACAACTGCTTACAAATGTGTATCCATACAGGATTTGGAGACTTTGAAAATTACAGAGCCGAGGCATGAATCAACGATAATCTACACGAACATGCTTGTCGTGGTGGATGCTTCGTGAAGCGGCCGGTACCCATGTGGTTGCACGAGCCGCCTGACGCCGCGGCACATCGTGCCCAAGAAGAAGCCGCCGCCGTGCCGCTTGGCCTTGGAGTCGTCGTGGTCGTAGCACGCTCCCACCTGGTAGTGCAGCAGCCAATCCTTGCAGTCGACGTCCATGGCGAAGTTGTCCAGATGGCGGCCGAGGACGTCGCCGGACGTGCGGTGCCCGTGCCCGAAGAACAGCTCCACCTTGAGGTTCTTGGCGTAGACCGTGGGATCGTCGGGGCAGGCCTCCACGGCCGCCTTGGCGACGGCTCGCGCGCGATCGGCGCCCCCGTTCTTGACCTCGAAGTTGATGAACATGCACCAGAAGTCGACGCCGTCGTCCTCCTTGCCCGCGTAGAGGCGGCGCCCCCACTCCAGGAAGAGGCCCCGGGCGGCGTCGACGTTGCCCTCGTGGCGTTCCATGGCGATCCACGCCTTGTAGACGGAGGCGTAGTCGGCGACCCTAGGGCATCCGAGGGCGCTGCGCAGGAGGAGGCGCGCCTCCTTCATGTCGCCGTCGACCTCGTACATCTTCAGCGCCTGCTCGCACCACCGCAGGGCATAGCCGCGCTCGGGGTAGGCGGAGTCCAGCATGTCGTAGGTGCGGCGCCGGCGGTCCGTCGTTGTGGCGCCCTCACCGATCATCGCCATGCCGATGAAGAAGTGGAGATCGACCGGAGTCCGTAGCAGAGCTAGGGCAGAAGGGCGTTCCCACGCAGCTCGCGTCGGACACGGACTCGGACACCGGGACACGGACGCCGGACGCGCGTACATCATAAGCAGCTGAAACCAAGACCGGAACAGAGTCGGCGTGAATAGTACGAAGAGCTATATACTCCCTACTGTATCCCACAGAGTCGGTGTGGTGTCAATTCTTGGATGTTTCCAGCATGTCCGGAGCTTTACTAGTAAACCCTGGAAGAGAACACACACGCCACTTTATATGCTGAAAGGTATAACAACAAAATCGAGAACATTTTATGATGTTCTATTGCAAGTGGAGATCGTTTATTTTGTTGTAAGAAGGATTTCACAGGACTCGTTTTGATGTGCCAGTCTGCCAGGGGCATTGCTTTCTAGTTTCTATGGGTTTTACCTCAGCTTGATGCCTTGATAGTGTATCTTCAGGACCCTCACCATGGCGGCAGTGCTTTGAACGTGAATTATTGGGCTGGAGTCAGTAACCTCGTACCCATGCTCGGCGCCGCCGTCGTGACTCGGATCGGGGAGAATGCAAGACGGTGATGATGATCAGCCTCTGCATTTCTGTGGTTACTCTACTCTGCACCGGCATCATTGGAACCCTGCTTTCCCTGACGAACCACTCGGAGTTAACAGGGAATGGTCATAATACCCAGAATTTTAGATATTGCACTTCCACATTTGCAGTGTACATATTTCTGCATTTTCTAAACGTTTAGATATGTTACATGTGTGGTTTATCAATATGGAGATATGTATTGCAATCGCACATTTATCCTGTCAATTGGTAGTGTGGCCGTGAGCAAATCAGCATATTTGGACATGTTATGCATCGATACTCGGAGTACTGGTTTTGATTAGATGGGAACAATGCACATCGATAGTCGAAGTTTAATTGGTTAATTTATGCTGGATAAATATGTGTCGTTTAGAATCTCCGTGTACAACCAGAAAGGTACCACTAAAAATTAAAATCTTCAAGCGGCACCTTCGTACAAAGGGGTAATC
Source organism: Poa annua (assembly GCA_026929855.1). Lineage (NCBI taxonomy): Eukaryota > Viridiplantae > Streptophyta > Magnoliopsida > Poales > Poaceae > Poa > Poa annua. Next base: position 87,726,876 of record CM049437.1, on the reverse strand, counting down.
CTGACGAAGTATAATTTAACAAAGCGTAGTTGGCATGGGAATCTACAGTGCGGTTTTTGTCACGGCGATGAGACAGTCAAGCACTTAGTTTTCCTATGTAAATTAACACGTTCTATATGGCCAATCATCCAAAATAGATTCTAACTTGTCCCCGTCATGTAGGGTTGCAAATATTTGTGGAAATTGGTTGCGGGGAATTGATCGTACTTTCGAGATTCTGTTTAGGATGGGAGCTTTTGACCTCATTTGGTCGAGCTAATCCTCTTCCTTAGTTGTATGAACTTCTTGTTGCTCAACTCTAGCAGAGTATTGATAGATGAGCTTTCTTCAGTTTGTATTTTCTTCCATTTTTCTCTAGCGTTGGCACTAGATTCTTGAGATTTTGATTGCCCTTCTACTAAACTATGTTTCTCACTTTACTACCATTTCCCCTTAGAATTCCTCTGGCCATCGGAGTTGTCACCCTTGCCGAGCCTCTTGCAACTGCCACAAAGGACCACTCATGTGCCAATGGACCTTGCAGCCTGTTTTGGGCAGCATGAGCTCTCTATCCTGGTAGAGTCCAGAACAATGAATGATGAAAATAAGAGAATAATAGGGTGAAATGCAGTAAAGCGACGAAATATAAGAGGGTCGATAAATTAAGCTAGAAAGATTGAGAACAAGGGGAAATATCCTAGAATCGTGTTAAAATGGTGAAAAAATATGAATAAATTTCAGTAAAATGATTAAAAAATAAATGAAAGATATCTTAAAGTTCAGTAAATAGATGGAAAATCACATAAAATTCAGTCTTAATCATAGAAAATATCCTCAAATTCTAGTAAAAATGTTGGACAATTGATACAAAATTCAATAACAACAATGGATTATAAGGGATTTAGGAAAATAATTAGTAACGGTGAGACAATAAATACAACATCTTGGCTGTCTTATATACCATCATGTCAATTTGACGTGTTGGATCCCTTATAGGGTTCGGATTTTGTCGAATTTAATTTTGCATATAATAAATAATGGAAGCAATTACCACATTGAGGCAACAAAGTAATGTAAGAAGAGAATAGTAGCTAGTTAGAATGCATACTTGTATAATTGAAGGAATATCTACATATGATTCTTCACCAATATAATTAGTTTGTTCACATGGTTGGTGCAAATTATGTTAGCATGTCAATTTTCTTCTTACTCTTTGATCAAATTCTTCCGGTTCAGGTCTCATTCTTTTTGTTTTGTCAGAATCATGTGCAATATTTGGTAGGATATGATCTCTAGGATGGATAATATTGGCATCCCTAGCCTCTACAATGTAGCTGGATTTGGAAGAAATAAATTAGTACATAGTATGCTAAGGATATGGGCAGATAGGTAGACAAAGAGAAAAGTAGATAGGACGATAAGGTAATAAGAAAATAAGGACATGATCATATAAGACATAAGGTGATAAAAACATGATCACACAAGCAAAAAAATTAACTGCTCAATACTTTAGAGTGGTTATTAAGCAAATTTCACATTTTGGTAAATCACTAAAAAAATCCAAAGGGGCCAAGAGGTCTATTAGTTAGGTTGTATTGAGTTGATTTGATGGGTTTGTGAACTTGTTAGCTTCTCTGTGTTGGTAATACATGCTATGCATTATGGCTAATACTTGTTTAAGACTATGGTGATGCTGAATATATATCTATGTTTAGTCTTATAAAAGATTCCATGTCGGAGGCACGAAGTCTCCCTTTAAATTCGTGATTGCCTGGTTCACAATCTCAATTTTTTTTGGGCTATGGAACTTCTTGTGCCAAAATCGGGGTATCCAAAAGGTTGTGTATGATTAATAACTGTTTCGAAAAATCCCTTGAAATCACATAGGTAGCCTAGAATATAATCCCGAAACGTCTGAGGATGCACAACTCTCTGGAGGTTGCCCGAAACTACCGGCCACTAGCACCTCTGATCCTCATAAAAATTTCTATATAACAGTCTTATTTTAGGGGGTTTCTTTATAAAGGCAAGGTGACGGCTCCAGTCTTTGTCCTCCATTGTTTCAAGAGTTCTAGCGTTTGAGATCTCCCTCCCTAGTGCTTAGATATTTTTGATCTGTAAGGGAAGGATAGATGAGATCTAAATTAACCCTTTCAACAAAGAAAATTTGTTTTTTCCCTTGTTTTCCTTTGTGGATGTTATTACTCTTGTGTGTTTGGTAACCTAGATGGAAGGATATTTTCACAAAGCCAATCTATGGAGAGGGCTTCAGACAAGTTCGGGAGCCTCCGTGTAAGTTGTGGAGAAGCTCCGAATAGTTTGTAAAGATTCAATTGCCTTAAATTGTGCCACTAGTGTATTGAAGCACTTCTTATTGTGGGAAGTCTCGAGGAGAATAAGATTATGTCATTTCTATCACCTGAGGAATTTCCCTGCACCTGTCCAATGGAAATTAGCACCCCAGAGGTGTGAACTTCGGGATACATCTATTTTCATTTTGTGGTTATTTCTCATCTTATTTACTTGTTCACTAGCTTGTTATCTAGTTGTATCTTGCATATATGTTGATCTCACCTATAGTTGCATATCTAGAGACCGTATATTCTTGTTATCCAAGAAATCTTTATGAAAGATCAAAATTTGCAGTTTCCTTTTCACCCCTCTAGCCGACCTGTTCGATCCTTTCACTAGTTCCTCGTTTTGAAAGTCCATGCTTGTTGGATTGAGCGGCGGACTCTTTCTCCCGGCTAACTTCCTCCTCCTTCTTGGCGGGATTAGATTATGTCCCATTACTGAAGGAGGATGTGAAATCCTGGCCTAGGGCTTAATAGGATACTAAAACCAACAAGTTGCAACGTCTTTTTAAGAAGATCATCTCGAAAGAACTCTGAGGTTAAACGTGCTTGGCCTAGAGCAATTTCAAGATGGGTGACGGACCGGGAAGTCCTTCACAGATGTGCACGAGTAAGCACAATGTGCACAGGAAAGACTAGTGGTGGTCTATGGGGCCACTCTAGTGATCCTAAAGAGCTGCCAGGGGTAATAGGGTTCGTTACATTTGGTATCAGAGGCCTCGTGGGAACTCGGGCATGTACGGGTCAGGGGCGTGGACATGCATGTGGGACATGTGCCCACACTGGACGCATGGACAAGTGACAAGAGGGGAAGTTCCTGGACTGGGGGTTGTTACATTTGGTATTAGAGCTATCCCTCACGATATCTCGGTCATGTGTGGGCCAGGGGCGCGGACATGCATGTGGGACATGTGTCATGCAAGGACGGGTGACAAGAGGGGAAGTTCCTGGACTGGGGTTGACCGATGAGGGCATCGACTTCTAAGGAGGGAAGAATGTGACATTCTGTTCTAGGGCATAATAGGATTGATAAGATGCTCATATCAACAAGTTGCAACTTCTTTTTGAAAGCTCATCTCGACAGAACTCTCAGGTTATGCGTGCTTGGCCCTGAAAAATTGAAAGACGAGTGACTGATGCATGTAAAATGCATAGATGAACTTTGTAGTTTATTGTGTTAAATTCCCTATTTATTTGCAACTTTATTATATTTGTTGGAACTAACTTATTAATAGTTGTAAAAGTGCACAAATTCTTGTTTTACACTTTGTTGTTTGTGTAGAAAACAAACAAATATGGAAGAAAATCACTCATTATGGTGAAATTCGGAGTTTCCTTAAATCTGTCCATGCAGATAAGTTTTCAAAGATTGCAACGTACACCCGACGACGTCAAATGGAAAACATAAAACTACAAAGTTGTAGGGAATTTTACTTTGATATTTGTGGACTAAAGATTTGGCCCAATCCGAGTCTGGACGTGATCAGAAGACCCGTTCCACCGAGGGCAAATATTTGATCACGGAAATCTGAAAGATTGTGACTTTATTGATTTGAACTCTTACCAAATTGGCCAAGCCACGAATTGAGGCCTCATTAGAACTGAGAGGGGTCCCTAGGAAGCTTCTGTAGGTGCCCAAGAGCACTTGAATCAAACGGGCATCCATCCCATGGCCTAGATTGCATCTCCATCTCTATATAATGAGCGGAAATCCTATTTTCAACCAAGCCACCAAAAGCCACGAATTTTCCTCCTCCTTGGCAGCCGCCAAGGAGGGGGAGGAGCTTCTCCATTGTTGCACCATCACCAAGAAAGAAGAAGGGGGAAGGAGCCTCTGTCCCCTAGGGCAACCACTACCGGGGTGGTCTCCATCTTCTCCACCATCGTCACCATGATGAAGGGGGAGTGATGCACGCGATGGTGTTGTTGGGAAACCCCAAGAGGAAGGTATGATGAGTGCAGCAACAAGTTTCCCTCAGTTATGAAACCAAGGTTATCGAACCAGTAGGAGATGAAGACGCTTCTGAAGGTGTCAACGGCGCCAAAAAAGAGCTGTTACAGGGGGTCCACAGTTCATTAGTGGTGTCTCTCCATAAATAAATAATAGCATACATGTGGGTAAGCAAATTACAGCTGGGCAATTGACAAAATAAAGAACTGCATAATGATGTGAGATTCATTTGGGCATTACAACAATATACATAGACCGTTCCAACCGCATCTATGACTAATAATCCACCTTCCGGTTAACGTCCGTACCCCTTTCAGTATTAAGTTGCAAGCAACAGATTATTGAATTAAGCAAAGTGTGTAATGTAAGTAACACAATTATCCTTAGACAAAGCATTACTATTTTATCCCTAGTAGCAACAGTACATCCACAACCATGTGGTGGCGCGGTAGAGGGGGGAGCCGCGCCGCCATGTGGTGTGGCTGGCCTGTGGCCCCCCTCCTTATCCTCTTCGGTGTTCTGGATGCTTTCGGGGAAAATAGGGACTTTGGCTTTTATTTCGTGCAATTCCGAGAATATTTCATTAACAACTTTTCTGAAACCAAAAACAGCAGAAAAACCGGAACTGGCACTGTGGCATATTGTTAATAGGTTAGTCCCAGAAAATACATAAAAATGATATAAAGTGTGTATAAAACATGTTGCAATTGGTATAATATAAGCATGGAACAAAAGAAATCATAGATACGTTTGAGACGTATCAAGGAGTAGTCTACCTCCCGGACTCTGGGTTTGTGGTGGTAATTTGATCTAATCTCTCTATGTATGATCATTGTTGAAGTCCATATGATGTGCGTTGCATGAGTATGGATCTATCTATGTAATTTCTATGATGGATATTGTGGTATGAGATGATATTTGTTATGTATTTACCGTCGTGTTGGATCTTTTATGGCTTGTCATACTTTGGAAATATTCTATGATGCATGTGATGGTTTGATCTATGCAAAATGCCTTGTTTATCCATGTCATGAGGTGATTGACACCATGAAGTGTAGATAGATGAGAAAGATGTGGTCATACACACGACATATAAATTGTTGCACTAGTGTTTGAAATATTTTCCATTAAGAAGTATGATGTATGTGGGTATGGGATGACCAATGTGATAACGGCGTATGTATTGAGTGACACAATACAGCCCAACATCCTTTATCTAGGGGTAAAAAGGGAGAAGTATGATGCGGGAGTGACAACAACCACGCTATCCTTACGAGGGTGACCTAGCAACACAAATGATTATTTCTTTCAACTATGTGTTTTAGGGCATGTAGCCGTCATAGAAGTTACCATTAAAGCATAACAATTGTGTGTACTTTTATCTATAACATGATAATCACCATAGATGGGAGAGAGGATTGAGTGAACCCATGAACCCATGTCCATTGTTCCTATAAGAGAAAAACCTTTTTCTTGTCCTCTTGCATTGAAGAGGATTGTGACACTTTTACATTCTTGTTTTGTTACATTAAACTTCCATCCATTAAATCAACCATCTTGTTCTTTAAACTTATTTAGTGCATAATCAACTAAAACTTGCGACACTTAGTTGTAGGGAATAGATAGCTTTTCCTTCTTACTTCTGCGGATCGATACCCTACTTCCACATTGAGAGGTACTACAGTGATCCCCTGCTCTTGCACGAGTGAGAACAAAGTGCACAAGAAATACTAGTATTGATCTGTGGGGTCAGTCTAGAGATTCTAGAGAGCTGCCAGCCCTCGGGTGGGCAGCGGTATCTGAAGTAAACGGTTTAAGTTTTTGTAGCTCCATGGAAGATAAAATTATAAGTATTGGACAAAATCAAGCGAGAAGGTTTAAACCTCACCACGTGGTCTGCGAAGGATGAACGAACGAAAGGGACATGCAACGCTTAAGCCGGATGCTCTCCCCACATGATTAGTGTGACTTGGTCGTGCACACTCACCTTTTTGTAGGGCTCATCTTATTCTTTGATGGGTCTTCAACATCCGAGTTCTCATGCACTGTGTAAATCCTCAGCTTGCCGTCCACTGGTCCCATTGGCCGATCTACAACTTCAATGATGATGGCCCAAGAGGGACGATGCAGAAGCACCGCCATGATCTGATCCACGAATTTAGGGATTCCTCGAAGTTAGCGGAAGATGGTGGGAGCTTCATCTTGGCGATGCCGAAGGAGACGACACAACAAGGTTTTCACCTGGATCGACCTCACGAGGGCTCTATCCAACATCACATACATCAGATTGACTAGCTTGAGATACCTCGTCACGGTACCAAGCCCAATCCAAACCTGGATGCAACCTTACGTCCATGGCGCATGTGAATGAGCTAGGCCAACTGGAGGGAGGACCACACACAACCCCAATGTTGAAGGCCCAAGGATCTCGACAATTTAGGGCTGGGTGCCCCAGTTCCGCTCGGAGCGGCACAAGAGTGATATTTTTTTTCTCCTAGACAAGCAGCTATTTACATCAACCACGTTAACCCATACTCCTCCTCCGTGATCTTGTCAAAACATGTTATACCGTGGGACATGAGCATGGAAGAAATAACGCGCTATTTTGAAGCTAATAGCATGATATAACATATCCGCATTATTCATGCTAAATTTTATCACTTTTACTTGATATGGTGTTATTTACGAAATAACACACTATATCGAGCTAAAACGTCATAGCGCTAGCCCACTACCTTTTTTTCCAGCCTACCGGGCAAAGGACCAAGGTTGCCAACTTAGAAATAAGAAAAATGTTGCTTCCTATTTGATTGGGTGATGAACTGTATGTTGTTTCATCTCCCGAATAAAAGAAGTTGATAGATAATTCTAAATAAGTAATTTATGTTATGATGTTGCCCCGTGGGATGTTGACATTAGACTTCTAAATAATTTGAGACAATTTGTATATGTGGTATATTGTTGGACTATATCATTTATTCTTGTTGAAATCCTTTATTTTTTTGAGCCATATCAGATATTTTTTAAACACTCATTCTGTAAAAACTAAAAATATACCACGCTATATAGCATTGGAAGGGAGCGTCTAGGGCGGCACTAGCCAGGAATGGCTCCTCCATCCCGCCACAGAGAAGCCCAACGACGGCCCGCTCGGGCCCAGATGCAGCCCGAGCATCCAGCGCCGCGCCGCTCCAAACCATGGCGCCTCCGCAGGCGCGCCACGGTGCCGCCTCCTCCGCGCCATCCTCCAGTCACCCCCACCGCGCCGAACCACACCACAGCCGCACCACAGGACCTCCGCCGCCGCCGCCATGCCATCCTTCCCCGTCGCCGGTGAAGCAGGAGAGAAAAAGCCCCGCCATATCATTTATTCTTGTTGAAATCTTTTATTTTTTGAGCCATATCTGGTATTTTTTAAACACTCATTTTGTAAAAATATACCACGCTATATAGCATTGGAAGGCAGCGTCCGGCACTAGCGTCATTCTTGGTATGCAAGTGAATACCTTGGTTTTTGCAAAACAGTGACGATTCTAACAAAAAAGTGATAATATTGATAAAATAAATACCGATGAATAGCTTATTACAAACTCCTAACGCCGCCGGGGTCGCAATTTTTTGAGCACGCTCCACATGCTTCTCTCAATATACATCGTGGTTACCAATAGAAATAAATAACATTATCATTGACAAAATGGCATGGCCTCAGCAAAACGATAATCATATGGACGATATGCATGTTACGGCCGCCCAAAAGTCAAACTGAAGGGCAAGAAACCAACGACCAAAATAAAATTGATTGTTGAATGGAGTGGCCAAGTACGAAGACAGACACTGTTGCCAGATGGCGATCCAGAAAGTCAGACGTGGCTCATCTGGTATGTACTCCCTAGTACGTAATAGTATTCACCGATGCAGATGTCCACAGATTAATCGTCGTACTGCTTAGTCTTTTCGGAGCAAATGCAAATCGAGTATGGAAATATGCAGAGAATACTGCCGAGTTGCCCTTCTCAGCTGAATTGATACGGTCTGGAGGATATTTTCCCAGCAAAAATCCACGGAATTGGAGTATTGTAAAGTTCCATCGGAGTGAACCAGCGGTCAGCAAATGTGCACAAACAGGGACACGACGACGATGCTACGTCCAAAGCAAGGTGCTTCTGGTTGGTGAGTGCCATGTGAAACAAAACCTTCCATGAAAAAACAATTTGCTGCTCCTCCCCGTCCACTTCGTCTGCGGTCTTCTCCCCCTCCAATACCTCCAAAACCAACTCCCATTTCTCCATCTCAAATCCCATAAATTCCTCTCAAACGCCTTCCAAATCCCCTCGCTGTCCTTCGCCACAACCGCAGGTGCAGATCGATCCAGACGCCGGCCGGCCTCTTGCTTTCTCCTGTGTGCGGTTGCAGCTTCTCTCTGCGTATCTTTTGCATCAGAGGCCCGCCCTTCCGAAACAAGATTTGGAGCAGAAGGTCGCAGGGTCAGATTCAGAGCTGCTGCATCTGTCGAAAGCTGAGCGCTTTTGCCCATCTGTCCTCCCTTGGTTTTGAGAAATATATCGCTGGACTTGGGCGCAGAAGCTTGGATCTCTGGAATCTCTTTCAAGTTTGTGTCAAAGTCGAGGAGCTCGATTTGGCGCGGGTAAGAAAGATGGCCGCTCCTTCTTCACTTCTTCTTCTTCTTCCTAGCACATCTCGCTTACATTTTTTGCATCCGATTCCTCCACGTTTTTTGCAGCAAACTCATACTTATATCAGGCATCTATCCCGTTATGTGTTTGTTTTCGCATAGAGAAAGTAAAACAGTAACTTCCCTTCTGCCCTTCCATTTCACAACTTGAAAGTGGAATTTCTCCAGAGTTTCTGTACATCCTGTACCTGCCCACAGTAGATAGCTACCAGATACGCAGTACGCTGCACCTCATAAAGTCATAAAGGAGGGATGGAAAAGGTCAAAACTTTGATCCTCCCATAAACAGTGGGTCAAAATTTTGGTGCCCTGGCGCATGACATGATTAGGTTTTTAGGTAAAACGGCGTCTTATGTCATCCTTTCGCCGTCAGAGAGCCTCTTTTTCCGCTCCAAAGTCACCATCAGAGAGTTGGCTGTCTGTGTTGCCAATTTGCCATCATCTATCGTGTATTCAGTGCGAGACTAGAACCGGTACCCCACTTACTCGAGACTATTCAAAACGGGAATGGTATTCTCCAGAATGGTATTGACTCACTCTCACATGGTTTGGTTCGTCAGGATTCGCTTGTACGCGGTACTTGCTTGCGTTGGTGGATGCTTAGGTACTTAGTTTTTTTTTTGGCTGTGGTACTGACAGTTTTGTAGTCTCTGTTGTGTGTATAAGTTATATACTCCATCTTTTTTCCCCTTCTCATGGTGCTTGTGTGGCGATCTTTGGATTTGTAAATCAAAGGAAAAAAAAATCAGAGAACAGAGTCTCTTTTTGCAACAGATTAGCAGTTACTGATGTTTCTATCTTGTGTATATGCAGTGCTGGAAGCTCATTCCGAAGATCCCGATCACTAGGAAATTGGTCTTGTTGTCGCGCAGTTGTTGGAAGATATGTCCTTCCGCAGCATAGTCCGTGATGTTAGAGAGAGCTTCGGAAGCTTATCAAGGCGGGGTTTTGAGGTTAGAATTTCCGGTCTCCCTGGTCTTTCCGGCCATCACAGAGGGAAGTCTGTTGGTTCTCTGACGGAGCTGCACAACGGACCTGCGATAGTTGATCAAAACGGCTGGGTTGGTCTTCCTCCTGAATTACTCCGCGATGTAATGAAAAGACTGGAGGAAGGCGAGAGCACTTGGCCGTCCCGCAAAGATGTTGTAGCTTGTGCGGCTGTCTGCAGGTCATGGAGAGAGATCTGTCAAGATATAGTGCAGAGCCCAGAGTTCTGCGGGAAACTCACTTTTCCAGTGTCTCTTAAACAGGTAAAGGTCCAACTGAGTTTAATTTTCCTGATGTGCATTTTGTTCTCATGTTAGGGCCTAAAAAACTGGAACTGAGAAATGATTGTCGCCCAAATCCTAAGAATTCAACACAGTAGCTTTAACAAGTACTCAGTAGCTTTAAAAATGGCTTCTGCGTTTAGATAGGTCTACTTAGAAAAGCTTTGCACCTATCTGACATTGTTTTTTTCTCTCTACAGCCAGGGCCTCGTGATGGATTAATCCAGTGCTTTATAAAAAGGGACAAATCAACATTAACCTATCATCTCTACTTGTGTCTTAGCCCTGGTAAGCATTTACCGTTGGTTTAGTAACTTCCTAGTAAGCATTGATGCTGTGTGATGTGCTAATTATGTGATTTGTATCATGTAGCTGTGCTTAGTGAGAACGGAAAGTTCCTGCTAGCAGCTAAGAGGAATCGACGAACAACATATACCGAATATGTAATTTCTGTAGACTCTAAAAATATCTCGCGATCAAGTAACGGCTATGTAGGAAAAATGAGGTGAGTACTATCTAAATATTTTGATTTGAAGTTTACATAGGTAGGTGCATTTGGATCTGACATTGTGTACCAACAGGTCAAATTTTCTTGGCACAAAATTCATTGTTTACGACACTCAGCCGACATACAATGCTGGGAGCCTTGCCTCATGCCAGCGTGCCAGCCGTCGCATCTCTTCTAGGAGGGTTTCACCAAAAGTACCCACTGGAAGCTACCCAGTTGCCCAGGTGAACTATGAGCTAAATGTGCTCGGCACAAGGGGCCCGAGGCGTATGCAGTGCACGATGCATTCCATCCCAGCATCTGCACTGGATCCGGAAGGTGTGGTGCCTGGCCAACCCAAGCAGCTTCTCCCTGGTCCATTTGAGGAGTCCTTTCGCAGCACAAACGCCTCCTCCAGGTTCTCTATCACGGACTTCAGCAGCTCTCGCTTCTCAGAAGTAAGTGGAGTGGTGCGCCAAGATGAGGATGGTGAGGCTAAGGAGACACCTTTAGTTCTCTGCAACAAAGTGCCAAGATGGCATGAGCAGCTGCAGTGTTGGTGCCTCAACTTCAGAGGTCGAGTAACGGTGGCCTCGGTGAAGAACTTCCAGTTGACAGCCGCGCCACAGCCAGCTGCTGTGTCCTCTGATTCGTCACAGCCGCCACAGCAGCAGCAAAACCAGCCTTCAAGTTCCTCGTCATCAGCATCCGACCATGAGAAGGTGATTTTGCAGTTTGGTAAGGTTACAAAGGACATGTTCACCATGGACTACCGGTACCCACTATCAGCATTCCAGGCATTCGCCATCTGTTTGACCAGTTTCGACACCAAGCTGGCTTGTGAATAGATCAGTTTTAAAAGTGTATTTGTGTGTGTGTGTGTGTGTGTGTGTGATAAGTGCATCATTATTTCTTTTTGCATTTTTGTTGTCGAGTTAGTTGTTTGTGTCGACATATGAAGGTCTGGTCTTTGTTACAATTTCCGTGCCTCCAAACTTGTTTATAAATTGTAACAGAAAAAATATGGACATCCTTAAATGATGTGTGCATTTTTATTTCATGGCCAATGACATGGAGATGATTAATTAGTGATTTATTGACATGTGAATTCATCCAAAATCCCGCTGCGACAACAGCCATAGGGATTTAAATGCCGGAATACGTGTTTAACCCAGCAAATGTTCTTTCTGAGATCATCAGATTGGCCCTGTGTTATGAAACACCTAGTCCAGCAGTCATGTGGTTTTACAAAAGCAGCTACTGTTTGTATATAGCTTTAGGGAACCCGATACTGCTTATCTGTTCCTGAAGAAGCATTTAGAAAGGGAAAAACAATAAACAGTTGTTCAATGGTCTACAGCTCTGCAAATTATGTACAGACTATCTTCAGACACTCTTCCTGAAATCTTACAAACAATTCCTAGAATTAAACCTTCATAAAATGCATAATCGGAGATGTTCAGAAAAACCACCGTATGACCAATCAATCACTTCCCCAAATCCTACAAAGCGAAGGCGGCCAAGAGCATATACCAAATTCATCCAAATTTCAGCATCCACGGCCCTCACCCGATGAGCAAATTGTTGGCGTTTGCCGAAACAATTTCTATTGCAACGGCACTCATATACAGCCAACAAACTGTCGGGGTGCTATTTCTGCTCAGGAGATGAGGGGCGGGCAGCATTGCCAGCTGAATAGATGTCCAGATCCCTAGCTTCACTAGAGCTCTTAGTCATGGTTCTGATAACAGGGATTTCATTGTCTGAATCAGGTGAGCACCCAGTTGTGTGATATCTCGCACCATTGCTTTCAGCTCCCAGCTCTTCCTCACTTAGTTCATCTGACCGTCGCCGTGAGGTTTTCAGGATGTCGAGGCCCATCTCAAGATCATCCTCCACTTTGGCTCGTGGACGGTGGGGTGTCTCATCTTCTGGTATGCTGGAACGGCTGATCCGTGGGAGGGATGCCACATGTTCCTCCTGAACAATGGATCTCAGGTTGATCCTAGAAGGCTTCCTTTTCGTGCAGAGGACCTCAAAACAATTGTGCATGCAACCAAGGTCAAAAGCGTTGGGTTGGTTGCTGTACTTGTACTTGAGATTCTCATATGTTGTCTTGAGGAAAAAGAAGTGGAGATTTAATCAAGTTAAATAAAGTTGTAATTAAATTTAAGAAAGAGGTAGCATATAAAATTGCATATAGAAAGCCCTGCTATAAAAATGGCATCCAATGATATTTTCTACGATCACAGCATATCAAATTAGCCGCAACAAGCAGTATATATGTCTTGTCCTTATGTGAGTAGATAACTGACTGGTGAACATACGGACCAGGTAGTCTAGATACCTACGTTTTGTTGGCCACAAGGTATTAGATGCTATGCCTCAATATTGACTCAAAAGGTTTAAGAACTAACCTTATTTGTTGCAATGAGGTACGAGTGAAATCCAGTGAGACCACCAACGAACCAGAAACAAATAAAACAGTATGCCATGACTGCCACTGAAGCTGGAGACGCTTTAATTGCCTCCACCACTGAAGAATGGCCCTTATTCATGAGAAGACTTATGTACAATGCACACATTGCAAACACATAGAAACACAGGACTGCTGCTGAAGCAACAAACCAGAAGAAGTAGCGGTAATTCCGCTGCAAAAGTGAACATAAATGCAGATAAGCTTATATTCTTTCGATAGGAAGCAGCTGTGAAGCTGTCAAAGGTCAAATAACTCATAGCTTGATTCTTTTAAGAAGGATAAATAAATAAGCATAACAAACCTGTCCAATACACTGACCAACCCAAGGGCAGTGGTGATCGAATCGCTCCACACAGTTATCACATTTGGAACAGTGGGAGCAGCGAGGAGGCCGGTATAACATGCAAGTTTCACAATATTTTACTCTCACAGGAAAACCATTGACCATAATCTCTTTTATCCGCGGGAATTGAAGAGTATGAGGAGCTGAAGCATCATGAGAAAACTCCTCCACAGGTGGATGTGAATTCCGTGGTACAATACCTGGATCTTGAGATGAGGTCAAGAAGAGCAGTAACAGTACCTAACAATCAGATTTTGGAGAGGGAGCATACTATGATTTGGTGATTGTTAACAAAGTAGCATGGAGTAAAATTCACAAAAGAACTTCAACCCTTGAGACAGAAAATAACTCAGGAACAACGGTAGCATAAAATAGAAATATTCTCCATGTTAAGACATAAATATAAAACCATGCATGAAATATGTGTAAGTGAACATGTGGATAATTCATAATAAAGGAAGATCAAAGGAACACCCAATGTTTTGACAAGTAGAGTTAAGAGTTTTATTGGCTGGTGAGAGAAATTATAGTTTTGACAAGTAATATTTAGTTACAATCAAATTTCAAATGACGTATCATCTATACCAAGCCTGGTCTACACAACTTTCTACTAAGCTAACAGTATCATATGAGGTTCCCTTGATGAGTGAAGCTTAAGTTATTAGCATATTCTCAACAATATTCACATCAGATTTGTGTAATGCAGTCATCAACCGAAGTTAACCATTGGTTTATGTTCATAATGGTGCCAAACTTAACTAGTAACACACCTCGCCAAAACTACAGCTCGTGGAATGTATTGAGATGTATGTCTGATTAACTCAGACTAATTACGCAATTCTGATGTGTCTTTCGAACTTTTTTATGCTGAAGCTCTCAGAAATTATGTCAACATTCAGGCTAAAACAAGCAAATGTACGATCTATGGTGAACACAAATCCTATCCTCCTACACAAGAACCTTAGTAAAATTCTTAGTAGATAGGCAAAGAATGCTTACTCACATGAACTGTCAAGACTACAGTAACAACTAGAATTGCATACCCTGCATTATATGCAGGAAATATGTGTATGAGATGTTTGGCCACAAAGACGCAAAAGACAACAACAGGGATCGCGATCAGCGAGAAAGATAGTAGAGTGGCCTTGGCATCTGGTCCAAAGATCAACCTTCCACCACACCAGATTATCTGAAGAAAATGAGAAAAACGATTGAAATATTTGACAGCTGCTGATACAAAATACCACAGAATGAACAGAGTGAACCCCGTGAAAACAAGAATTAAGCACAGTGAAAATGTCAATGTAGTTTACTTCATCCAACCCCTCCCCAACTCCTCAATAGGATTTCCTTTCTTTAAACCCGTGAACTTACAGTTCACATCACCCTGATGGCCAGAAAATACCATAACAGTAGCATGAACGAATAGGCTGATGAAACTGACAAATCGTCCTAATAAAAAAAGCTAAAAGCACGCCTTCACAAGAAAGTAATGGAGTTGTAAGTAGTTGCAATGCAACGTTTGCAAGCCTAGTGCATAATTCTCTAGGCAACCTGAACCTTGGTCGCATTAGCACTAACAGGGCCTGCACAAAGATAAGAACTTGGACCTCCCAGTTGGATTATCTTATTGGGGAGAGGCAACCAAGCTCCAAATTGACTCTGAATAGTTTAGTCATCTGTCTCGTCAGCAGTGCAGTTTAACATACAAATCATACGCAAATCAATCAAGTAACCAGCTAACCGGGTAAAGATACAGCCTTATCCCATTCCCACTGTGCCCTCTTCTTCCTTACCAGGTTAGAAACAACACGTCTCCACAAGATGTTAAGCCAAGAAATCAACCAGAGTAGCAGCAGACAGGAGACTCTGGCAGCGGCTACCATCAAATCGATTCAGAACCAAGACAAGCACGGAAATTCTCTGAATCCAACAAAGAATAGGGGAAGAGTGAGGGAGGCGGCGATGGAGTAATCTAATCTCACGTACGTTGTTGCCTTTCCAGACTTGGTAGACCTTCAGCGGCTTGGCCATGGCCGCGCCGCCGCCCGCCGCGCCGAAGCAAAGAAGGAAAGAAAATCCACCAGTCGTCGCAGCCTGCCCTTGTACTCCTGCGTGCTATCCGCTGGGAAGAACTCTTGTTCTCTCTCCACCTCCTCTCCCTCTCTGGTTGATTTCCTCCAGAGGGGCGACACGGCCAGGGCAGGACGGAAGCGAGATGCGATGAATCGCCGCTGGGTCTTGCTCCACGGTGTGACAGAGATATATCTATCTGGCTGGCAGCCTCAAAGATTTGATTTTGATGGCTACATACAGGAGGGTAACCTTGTTACGCCGGAGTAGGGAAGCATCTGTTCTTTTGTTCCTTTGGGACACTTTCTCCCTAGAAAAGTTCTCACTCTCTCTTTATTTTTCAGTTTACTAATAAATACAATTTTCTTTCTGTTCACAATATATGAATGCCATTATTAATGCCTGAATTTCGGAGTTTTCTCAGGCTCCCCTATAAAATGGCAATTTCTCTGATTGATTGTAGTAGCCAAAAGTAGACATGGACACCATGATGTACTATTGCAATGGAACCCAACATAGCGAAAACATCGGCATTAGTGTGTCTACTATTTATTTAGATCCATGTCTCAGCTGATCCTGGCTCACATCATGAATATGCATGAATTTCTATAAGGTTGAGATTTTTATTTAAAGCTTATTATGAAAACTATAATTTATAAGGGAGTGTCAGTTGGCTGGGAATTTTGGTCAAACTGGTAAAAGTGCTTATTCTCCTAAATAGTTCCCTTGCATTTAGACAAATTTCCATGTGTGGATCTGCAATGATCGACGATCCTTTACCACTTGAAAGAATATTAGCGAAAGTAAGTTTTAAAATCAAAACTTCAACTACACGTTCAATCTTCAATAAAGTTATTCTTACTACCTGGGAGGGAATATATGCTTTCATTTTATGCTATTCTCCTCCTGCCTACTTAATTGAGGATGAGCTGGCATAGTGGCATGTGATGTGAAGTTCATGGAAACCTGGGATTTACTGGAAGATAGGACATGAGTTCCTGACAATAATCTTTGACAGAAGCGAAATTAATTCCATGTGACGCGAATAAATAGTTGGCACTGCTGATTGCATGATGCTGTCTGCTTGATTGAATGCTGCTCTGGATTTGGACCAGCAATTTCACCTATCAGTCAGTCAGTCAGATCAGGGGGCCGTCCTTCTCTCCAACGCTCACTCAGATCCTTATATTTCTGGGTGTCCATCGTTTGTAGACGAGCATCTCCATCATCCGCGTCGGACAGTTATTCTGACACGGAGGGAGTACGTCATTTATAGACTTAAATCATATTTACTCACGGCGCCAATATATATTGAAAATGCTAGACGTAAAATCGTGTCCACTCGCACCCTCCCGTTAGGAGTAGTGTTACCTTCGGCGCAACCTAATATATCATTCGGCGCGTCTAACCCGCACCCTCCCGTTAGGAGTTGTTTGGGCGCGTCGGACGATACCATGCGACGCCACGTCGGATCCCGACAGGCAGCCCGATGCTGTCATCGACACATTCCCTACCACACCCCTCATTTACTTCTCCCACTTCATTTATGTCGACCGCGCCTTACTCCTCGTCGTCGCCCACACCTTTGCGTTGTTCGCAACGCTAGCTCGCCCGGACAAAGAAATCTCACCAGCCTCCCATCTCCCCTAGGTTTCCTTTGCCGACTCTTGCCAACTCTTGCAAGACACAGAGCTTCGTCTATCCCGCGCGCCCACCTTGCACGCAGGGTGTTCGGTGGATTGTCGAGTAGGCTGATCATTTTTAGAATTGTCGTCGGCTGCCGGCGAGCGGGTGGTTAATTCATTTATATTTGATTTTAACAGATGGATAGCAACGATGAGATAATTGCTCACTTGTTGACGGAAGAGGAAGCCGCCATCGACGAGCAAGACGAGAATTTGGAAATTCTTGCTTGTCTTCTACAGCTTCAAACCGCCAATGTCGCACCCAAACAAGTAGGCTCGATGCCTAAGAGGATCAAGACCAAGCCGAGACAGAGAATGGAGTGTCATTGCATGTTGATCTTCGATTACTTTGTCGAAGTTCCAGCATTCACTCCAAACGAATTTCCTCGGTGGTTTCAGATGATATGTGACTTGTTCATAAAGATCACACATGTTGCGAGGGAGTAAGATCAATGGTTCAAATTGAAGAAAGACGGTGTGGGGTGGTGGTTTCTCATCGGTCTAGAAGTGTACCGCTGCTATGAGGATGCTTGCATATGGAGCGCGTGCTGATGGTCAAGACGACTATCTACGCATGTCGGAGTTTACAACTATCAAATCAATGTACATAATCTGCAAGGCGGTGGTTGATGTGTTTGGCCCCCACAATTTGAGAGAAACAAACAAAGAAGAAACAACTCGGATCATGGAATAAGACGCAACGAGGGGATTTTCTGGATGCTTTGAAGCATTGACTGCATAAAACTAGAAGAATTATCTATTTGGTTGGTAAGGATTATACAAAGAGGGACATAAAGGATATTATAGTGTGGTATTTGAAACCGTGGCCGATTATGGACTGTGGATTCGACATGCTTTTTTTCGACATGGCAGGATCCCACAATAACATCAACATGCAGTGTTCTCTGGTGTTTACAAAGATTTTTGAAGGTCATGCTCCAATATTCAACTATGAGATCAACGACCACCTATAGGACAAATTGGTACTTCCTAGCCCATGACATATATCCAAGGTGGGCTACTATCAAGACAATCTCCAATCCTACAGGTAGGAAAGCTTGTTGGTTTGTCTCTGAACAGGAGAGTGTGAGGAATGATGTGAAGTGAAGCGGGCATTGACAATTTCCAATCCTACAGGTAAGAAAGGTTGTTGGTTTGTCTCTGAAGAGGAGAGTGTGAGGAATGATGTGAAGCGGGCATTTGGAGTGCTCTAATCTCGGTTTGCTATTGTCAGGTGCCTTGCTATGACATGATCGAACGTGCAGATGTGGAAGGTTCATGAACGTATGGGTGATCATGTGCAACATGATGAACGTGCGCATCCGCTCAATGATCATGTTCAGTTCAACTTTCAGGATCTTCTAGTTGATGTTACTCACTCTGCTGCTGGTAGATTTTGCTTATTTCCTCACTATGCATATAGAGATCACGGATGAACGCATTCATCATCATGGGCACGTCAGGAAGAAATGCCCGCGGTAGCCGCGACAAGGCAAAAAAAAAATTATATGGATAAAACAATTTTATTGTTATTTTTAATTATTGTAAAACTTTATTTATGTCTTGAAATATCATTCAAATAATTTGATTTGTATGTGGTAAAATATTTGTATCGGGAGAAAAAGAAAGAAAAAAAATCTATTGACATGGCCTACTGACGCCGTGAGTAGGGAGCAACGCCCCCAATAGCCTGCGGCACTACTACTAGACAGGATTTAGACGCCGTAAACGGAGATAACTCTTATCTTCTCTATCTAAATAGGAGCACCCCACTATTTTATTTCTCTTAACATGCAAGTATGCCATATCATCAAGCCTCTGATTGGTCCACCTTATTAAGCCATCCACATTTACCTTTAATCTATGAGTTAATCTTTGAACAAAGAAATGGAACAACTCAATTCATAATCCTTACAATAAAAAGTTTTCTAACATTTATCACTATAAAATTCCGCAGCAACACGCGAGGTGTTATCTAGTTAGAGTAGCAGCAACTCCAAGGAATTAGTAGTATAATTCTCCTTGCCAGGTTTTTTCCAATTGCAGGCCCTAGCTAGGCTGATTACGCGGCATGGCACGTCAAGCGCGACCTGGATGCGATTAAGTTTCTAAGGAAAAAACATGGAAGAACTGAGCATATGGAAAGAGATCAGAACTCAAGGCAAAATCTGCCCTTGTTAACAAAAATGGAACATTTGATTTACAACTCATCGGTCCATCGCCCCAGACGATTTCACCCGTCCAACTCCGTACCTCAGTAAGCTAAGGGATGATTTACAGCGCAGGGAATCTCATGATGTAAGGTACGTACCAACTAATGGAACTGGTGCAAGAACATAAGTGAAAATTTGTGCTCGGAGTGCCGGAGCAGCAGCAGTGCAGCCCTACTAACTGAAGCGGAGCGCCCTTAAGAGAGAAAGAGCAGAGCCAGAGATGCCAGTCCGAAGAGGCAGCTCCACTGGAGGTGCGGAAACCGGGCCATCGCCGCACTGGAACCACCACTCGAGCTTCCACCCTTGGCTCGCGCCCTAGGTGGGGATGGCGGTGGGGGTGGAGGTATCACACAGGTTCCGAATGTTGAATTTGCCTGCAAATCAGAGGTCACATCAGCATTCAGTTGCAAAAGAAAAACATTATCTTAACTGTCACCAGTTGTTTCTATTCACTAGTTGCAAGCTTAACTGTCTTGGATATAGCATGAAATGTGGTATAGGCTACAGTAATCTACACCACAGATTTTTTGTTCTTCGTGTCTTCTGTATTACCATTACTCATTTCTGACCAATGCAGTACCCTACGGAAATAAAAATACAAATGTGTTCCTTACCTTGCAATAAGCAATGTTGTCACAGCCGCATACCATATGACCATTAGCCACATCAGTAGCCAGCGGAGCTCCGCCACCGTCACTCCTCTGCACGATTCAAATAATAAGGATCTGACCTGATTGACTAAATAAACTTCATCTGGATGAACCAGTGAAACAGTTCGCATGTTGGCTTACCATGTAGAAATCAACAGCGATGTAGTTGGGCCACCGATTGCCTGAGAGATCGTGGCAGGTTTTTAGCATGCTAACAAGCGGTGCTGAATTGTTCCCGCAAACACCAGTCTGGCTCGGGTCTGTCGTGAAGAAGTTCATCAGAACAAGCGACTGGCTCTTGGAATTCATGGCAGGGGACTCCACGCGATTTGGGCATGTACCCTCTACCATGCCCTCATTTCCATCTACACAGATAAAACAAAAATATATCAATAAAAGTCATAAATAGTAAATCAAAACTTCACAGTCTGTTTCTTCTGTGTGTGTGAATCTTACATTGACTTTCTACAACGTAGTTCCACTCAAATGGAATCCCCTCGCTTGCTTCTTTTGCTTTCTTTGACGTGAAGACTAGCAGACGTTCATTCTGGCTGATCATGTCCTTGAGCAAAGGCCAGTTGCCACCGCTCTTTGGCATCTTTGCCACTGGGAACCAATACTTCATGAGGCCGGAAGCATTGAATACCTTTGGCAGGGAACCTGCAACAGTGTAATCTTCCAGAAAAACTGTAATTACTTCTGAAGGGTTCGCTTCAAGGAATGTCTGGATTTCTTTGAAGACATTGATGGCAGGTTGCTGAACAGAACCAACTCAAGATTAGATATACAATAACAAGATACTCTTTACGACAGAGAGGAAAGTGTTTAACTGACAATGAGGTGATCTTACAAATGCCGTAAAATTGTAGCATTTCCCACCGAATGAGTGGCATAGCCAGACATCATTGTTGAAATCGTAAGTGTCAAGCATCAGGCCCCTAATACCATTCTGCGCATAATCAGGTAGAGATTCCCATGGTCAATATTTTCAAATAGAAACTGACATTCCACAATTCAGACTATGAATGAACCACACAAGATTCAGCTTGCTAGCGTACAGAGAAAAACTGGCAATTGAAAATAGACAGTGTATTTATTTAATCCAGAACTACCCCACTAGAATCTAGTTTAAGAAAAATGACATTTTGCAGTAGGCAATTAAAAATTGTCCACATAACAATAGGAAAAATAGTGACACTCTGGTAAATTGTGTTGGGTTGGTTTCTTCTTTTGTTTCTTTAGCTTTATTATTTTCAGTTACAAAATTCAGTCAGGAAGTTTCTTCTAGATGTAATGCAAGCAGAATACTGCAAGGAACATTGGATTATTTCATTTCTTCAACATAATGTTACCCTACTTGTGATGCATGGCTATAAATAACTACCAAAAACAAGGCCTACTACAAAGTTCCAGGCATCAACACTGTACCTTTTTATATGAAATTTCTACTTTCAGAAGGCCGTTTTGAAAGATAAAAGAATTGGTATGATGGCAAGATAAACTAAGTGAATGTGGTCCATTCCTTTCCTTCAGACGAAAGCAATCAACACCTTCACAGCATAATACCTGAACTAGGCATGATTACAACAAGCTCTGTTTGGCAATCATCAATTCTGAGAATCCTATTTTATTAAATAACATTGAACACGAGAACTTGCCTGTGGCAAGATGGTTAGGAGGGTGGTTGTACCCCCAGCCCACCAGAGTTCAAACCCCAGGTTTGACGCTGGTGTTTCTCATTTAGGCGGAATATTCTTCAGTGGGAGGCGACGTTCCCGTCGATAGCGTTGCGCCTGTGGTGACTTCGTCAATCTCAAGACCTGACCCGCCGACTCAGTCTCTCGGAGGTGCTTATAGGGGTAGGGTGTGCGTGCGTACGTTCATAGGGTTGAGTGTGTGCGTGTGTATATGAGCGCTTGCGTTGTACTGTGTTTCTAAAAAAAAAAAAACATTGAACACCATCTTGCTTCATGAGCCGGCTCAATAGGAAAAAGACAATCAATGAATGCAACATGTGTCATTGTTTTATTTGGAATCTTATTCTACTTGGTAAAGAAGAAGATAGTTACTATGCCATTTTCAAATTATTTTTTTATCTGAAGATATTGTGCTTTATGAAAAGCATTTTTTTTAGAACGGAAATTGCAGGGAAGGTAGTTCTGAAGATTATGTTTTGAGCATCTTTGTTACCCCAATAAGCCTTGCCAGCCACCATGAATTTACTTTTTTTGAGTACCAAGGACAGTGCCCATACTTACAAGAATCTATGTGAGCTGAAAAGTAGACCAACCAAAGGCAAGTATGGCACATCTTCAGATTTCGGATGGTGTCATTAGCTGTACCGAAATACTAGGGTCGTTGGCATTTGTGCTTATGTATTTAAGAAAACATGGGTAAGTATTCATAGTTTCATAATACCATAATTCATAGTGTGATGGAGCAGCACTAAATATGGTGATACACAAAGACAAAAAAAACTATTACACTCGGTATCCGCATGCCTTCTTTCCATCCTCCATTTTAGAGAAAGTTACTGTAATTTTTTAAATTTTATGCCATGTATACTTGAAATTGTTAACGTGTATTTGTCTTGAAAATCCATCCTCTACTATGTTAGAATCCTTTGGGCAAAGGGTCAGAGAGATTGACCCTTTATGAAAAAAGAAAAGATACAGATACCTGGATAGAATTCAGACAAAAGCATGGGAAAGAGGACAGGAAATAGTGGAGTGGTAGAGAGCATGTGTCAAGTGTAAAAAAGTACTTCTTTGTGTACTGTATTGGGCATCCAGCTTTTGTGGATTTTCGCTGCTATATTCCTCTCAAAATAAGAAAAAGGTAGGGCAGGTAGGGCAGTGAAACCTTGTGCGAGCTCTGACTTTTGGATTAAAGAGACCCTACTTTGTCTGATCAACGGGGCAGGTGGAAGCTTAACTAGGAAGGCACATCATCACCATTAGAGAAATGGTTCAGTAAGCTTACCAGGATTCATAATTAAATCCTGCCTAAAAAACTGCAAGCTTCACTTCAGTATTAGTAGTTTTTACCACCGTTGGTAATCCGTGGGGCATTTCGGCATAGGTATGGGAATTCCAGAGATATAGCAACTACCAATGTGGACTGGTTCTAGCAAGAACATACATGTGCTGATGTGCCAGTAATTAATTTTGATTTTAGTAGGAGTAGGCATCAACCGAGCAAATAAAAAGATGAGATAGGAAAGGCTGTAGGTAGGTGTGGTGGCAGGCACGACCTCACGAGCACATGCAAATTCCAGCGACACCGGGGCTGACATGGCATCGGCGGGGGTTTGCCTCGCCGGCGCCGTGGTCTTCAGGCGGGCGGAGAAACTAAAAGCGCAGGTAAGCACGGTACTGGGTAGGGCGGCGCCGGGCAGCAAGGTAACAAAGAAAGAAAGAAACCTTGAGCTGCGCGGTGACGGTGTCCTCCTGGTTGGCGGGGGAGATGATGTTTGCGCCGGTGGGGGAGACGGCGCCGGTGATGGCGAAGGAGTTGTGCGTGGTGAGCCAGGAGTAGTTGTTGAACGGGAGGCCGGTGCCCTGCGAGCGAGACGGAGGAGCTGTCAGT
Source organism: Poa annua (assembly GCA_026929855.1). NCBI lineage: Eukaryota > Viridiplantae > Streptophyta > Magnoliopsida > Poales > Poaceae > Poa > Poa annua. The sequence continues at coordinate 87,703,113 of CM049437.1, read as the reverse complement.
CGTCGTAAGTAGGAGTAGCAATCTAATTAGAGCAGAGCAGGGGAAACCGCTCTGAACCAACCAAGAACCAAGCCGCCATTACGTACGTGCGTGAGGGGGTTGACGGGCGTGGCGCGCGCGCAGATGCTGGCCCCGCCGTCGCCGCAGGCGGCGCAGTGCAGCCCCGGGCCGCAGGCGTCGGTAGCGGAGCACTCGTCGCCTTCCCGCCCCGCGGCCGCGGCGGCCGTGGCGACGGAGAGGAGGAGGATGAGGAAGGCGAAGGCGGGCAGGCGGAGGCCGGCGGCCATGGCGTCGCTCGTCGTGGCGGTGGCAGCTCCCAACAACGAACCCAAAGACGGGACGTGTGTGCAGGAGCTCCTATCTGGCTATCTATCGACCGATCTCGCGGCGCGAGGAAGACGATACGGCTAAGTACTCTCCTACTCCCGCCGGCTAAGACTGGTAGTTGGTTCCTAACTGCCTTGTGTAATACGAGTAGTACTCAATCTCAATTAACGGACGCTAATCCAATTGATTAATGCGCTGAGCCTGAGGATCGGACGACGAAAGCAAGGAACGTGGTGCTGTAGGATCGTTTTGACGGCAACAGACAGTCGTCGTCGCCGTCGCCGTACTAACGAACACGTTACGCGTCGTGGTTGTGTACCACGTCCCGGTCCCTGACGCGTCTTGCAGATCCTTCAGTTTGACATGGTAACCTTCCCACGATCTCTCCGGGAAAGACTCGGTTTTCAAGGGGAAACCTTCTTGAATCTCAAAAAAAAAAAAAAGGGGAAACCTTCTTGCTGTTCTCACGTGTAGGGATGAATGAAAACGGAACGAAAACTTTTCGAATTTTTCACAGAAAAAAGAAACAAAATGAAAATACGGAAACATAAACGGAATATTTGCAGAATGAAGACAGAAATTTTTGTGCGGAAGCGAAAACGAAACATCATATTTCGGCGGAACGATCACGGAAACATAAATTACATTTCACACAACTTTCGATTTTCTCCTACGCGGTGATTTATTAATCGAACAAGTACAAAAATTATAGTCGATAACTTTTGTATACTATATTATGTAATCACGATATCTCTTTATATTTTATTTTATCTTTGAATTTTGACAAATTTGTTGCTTTGGTTGAGTCTTCATTCATTGTTCGAAAGGTCTCTTGGTTCCGGCAAACATCTATTTTTTATTTCTTGTCCGTACCATATTCAATCTGTATTTGTTTCCGATAATATTTGTTTTCATATTTGTTTCCAGGTTCTTTTTTATTTGTTCCGCTTCTGTAAAAGAATATGAAAACAAATGTGACACCACTCAGTTCGGTTCGTATCCGCTCCATTTTCATCCCTAATTCCGGCAAACATTTGTTTTTTATTTGTTCTCGTGGTTTATGTATTTGTTCTGCTCCCGCATAAAATATGACAACAAACATGGCACCACTTATCCGCTCCGTTTTCATCTACCCATCTCTCAATCTAGAACGACCGCCTCTTCCTGTTCTTCTTGCGAGACAACAGCTGTTGTTCTGGAACAACTAGATGGTTGTTAAAAGACTTGATTTCCTGCAAGCAGGACCAGCTGTTGTTCTGGAACACCTCGAAACATGCTAGAAAGTCAAGTTTTGTCCGGTCTAATGGGGGACCAATCCAATTGCTCAACTTGCCAAGTCAACTAGGAGTACCTCTAGCCTATCAGGCAGCAAGCCTCGACATAGACTGATTCCTGAGCAGCCGAGTCCTAGCATGCCAAATATCAAATCTACAATAAAAATATCAGGATTCAGGATTCCATGCTGGACAAGCAAAGGACTGTTACTGCAATCTCCCACAAACTTTTACACACTATTCACAAAACCAGCCGAGACCACAGCACCTTCTTGTACAGTAGTAGTATTACAGTACACATTACATACAGCGGCAGCTAAAGAAGCTTTGGCATAACCACCAAACAGAAGCCTCTAACACAGACCCCTCAGCCCTCAGATGGGCTTCCACACGCTGAGCACCTCCTGGAACATCTCCAGGGTGAGCTCGCGGTCCGCATGGTGGAAGAACCCGTTGATCTCGTCCCTCACGTCGTAGATCTTCCCGAACACGAACAGGTACGTCAGGCACCCCTTCTTCAACTTCTCCAGCTGGTACAGCCACGCCACTTGGAGCCGCTCCAGGACGTTGCCCGAGTTTATGTCCTCCAGCAGGCTCTCCTCGCAGCACGCCTTGATCTCGTCAATGCCGTACTTGTTCGCCGCCGCCAGCAGCGACAGCCTGTGCTTCCAGAACTGCTCCTGCCTGATCGTCCCGTAGACGAAGCCCAGGAGGGCCGCGCAGGAGTCCACGCACATGTCGCCGATGTCAATTGTCGACGACTCCTTTTCCTTGAGGTCGTGCACGAACATGCTCTCGAACACGGGGGAGCACGCCGCCAGCACCGCCTTGTGCGCCTTCAGGACGCCGTCCGTCGTATTTATCGTCACGTCCGCGTGGATGGACTCTGTCAGCATGCGGGAGAGGCATCCCAGGGTGCTCTTGCTGGCGACGTTCTGCACCATTCCTTCGGTCGGCCAGATCGACGAAGATGATTCAGTTGCCTGCCAGCACATTAACTAGGTCACATTACAATACTATTACCAACACCAGGATGTTCTCTAAACAGGCAGGACTTGTATCCTATAAAATTTAACCAGGAATCATTTGCTGCTGATACATAGGAAGTCCAAGGAGAGATGATACTTGCATTGTTCGTGCCTATCCTCAGGTCCAGGAACTCAACGTCAATCGTAAAACGCCCATGGGACATCACATCAACTTGCCACACAAAATCGTCGCTGCTTCGTAGAAGCTGTTCAATAACTATAACAAGGGATACCAAATTAAAACTTGTGTTGCCCGAAAGTACCATCATATCAGCAAAAGTCTATGTAGCCATTAGAGCAGCAATATGACTAGGCAATAAAACAAGAAATGGATGACAGACATGCATACCTAAAGCCATAAAATTCAAACTATGAAAAATAAAAAAATTGCAAGTACACATTATCTTACATTCATTTAGATTATATTGCATAAAGTAGCCAATCTACATCCCCAAATTATCACCATCTTCAAAGCTACTCGATATTTCAGTCAACCACCAATGCCCTTACAATTACAAAACACATTTGCTATACTGTAGGCTTCTTTCTCTTTGTGTTGAGTGTGTGTAAACTTTTCATCAGCACCCTCGTATCATTCAGCCATTTGGGCTTTATTAATTTAATGTCGGGTGTACTTGTGTACAAAAAATATTTTAGGCTTCTCCTTATTCACATAAGCCAGAGCCCAGATCCTGCACATCATGATGCAACTGCGTGTTGTGCCACGAGAACTGTCAATCGATCATGTGTGTATGTTTAGCTTCTCTCGATTTTTTCCAGATACCCCAGTGGGACCAGATAATGAGCTGGTTACCTAGGCCACACACCTACGCCAAGGCCTCATTCATTCATGACATTAAGGGCCTTAATGATACTTCTGCGCCACACGATGCTTGCAGTCGCCACGTTCCACATAAAAATTGTGGCGTCGCCCGGTTCGGTGGCCATGTGAGCAAGATGATGCTGGCAGCGTGCTGTCAGGTTGCCATAACGAAGCCAATCGCAATGGTCAAGGCAAGTTCAGTGGCTTCCATATGAAAGAACTCACTGACATGGCCATGAAAAAATAAGGTCGACTCAGATGGCTGCACAATCTGCATCACCTACTACACAAAGGTAGACATGAAAAATTGGCACCACCGGCGCGGCGCTCAGTCCAGTCGCCATGGTATGCCTTGAAGGCCATGGTCAAATGACAGCTGAAAGATCGTGTCCATGTCCACAGCATCACTTATTACTTATTGATCACATAGAAAGAGCTCTCGGTGCCTAGCAGTACACTCGGGTGAAAAGGAATACACTTTGAATGCTCGGCAGTTCTACACACTAAACAGGTCAAGGAGAAGGAGCGGCATTGTCTTCTTCCAGGAGAAATCACACTCTTCCCTCCATATCCAGATTCTCGTCCAGAAGCTAGTCTGCCCAGTGCCCACAAGTGCATGGATTTGTGGAATGCACTGCACGAATAAGCCTGTTGTGCGTTGCACCCACGGTGACGACAGAGCAAACACACACTGCGTCGTGTGAGACCGCACGGCCTCGTACAACCTACCTTAATGGATGGCCTGTTGCTGAGGTATCATGCCCTTGCCCACTACTGTGAGTGGACCACAGGACCAGGTGCACGCACACAACTTCCTACTGCTTGGTGGCAAGGAATCCTGTGCCACTTCATGTAGGAGTCTTGTCATCATCGCTAGCCCACGAAGAAGATCAAGTATGAGACATGACACCTCTACAGTGTCAGCGTCAGAGCACCACCATGAGCTGGATGAGGAGGAAGGATGCTTCTTTCTCTTAACCGTAGGCAGTGCTAGGGTCCAATAGGTTGTCGTCCCGTCACCTCATTTGCGTCTGAAGTAACGGGATAGTTTACATCAATTTACATACACCCCAAAAGACAATTGCAAGATTACAGCCCCCAAAGCTTTTCCCACAATTTTTTTTTGTATTATCCCACTCTCCATTGTTAACCAAATTTAGCAGTTCTAGTGGCCCACATTACACCCTTGCAAAAAGGAGAGATGGTGTTTTCAGAAAGCAATGATATTAGGGTTATGTTATCATACTTAAAACTTCGCCACTTAGAGCATCTCTAGCAGAACCCCCCCCCCCCCCCCCCCCCCCCCCCCCCGGCCTGTAAACACGAGATACAGGTCGGTTGTTGCCGCTTTTACAGGTTGAAAAATCATCGGCAAGAACAGAAACAGAAAAAAGAACTGTAAATTTAAAAAAACGAACTGTAAACCCCACGCCCAACTGAGCCACCACGCAGCCACATGGCGGTGCGGTGGTGCTGGATCTGTCCACGGCAGGGAGGAATTTCTCGTCGGTGGCGAGTGAAGGGTGGTGGATTTGGCGAGTGGCGCGGCGGAGTGGCACGGGCTGTGAACTGAATCGAGCCCTCCGCGCGGTAGAAATACCGGCCATGGGGCTCGATTCACATGCCACTGTAAAACATTACAGGCCAGGCCGGCTATATGGGGCTCTGTTCTGGCCCAAAACGGCCCCAGCCCTTAGTCGCCGGGATTTTACAGTATTCGACCGGTTACGGGTACTTCTAAAGATGCTCTTAGGTCTTAGCTAAGTAACACTCATTGTCATCATAGTTATCTGAGAGGTAGTGGGCCATGTGAGAGTAAATAACCT